>OU342951.1:21287614-23787614 GCA_910592335.1 Adalia bipunctata
CGCCACTGGATGGGGTCTGGCATTATCGTCCATAAAAATGAAAGTTTCACCAATGTATGGGGCAAATGGCACTACATGCTCTTCAAGAATGTTCCTTATATACTTATCAGCATTCATAGCTCCATTCCTCCATTATCAACGACCACTAGTTCTGTGCGAGCAGTCAAAGATATTCCACCCCATACCATAATCGATCCTCCCCCGAAACCAGTAGTATTGAGGAAATGCACTGAGCATATCTTTCATGTGGACGTCTGTATGCAAGGGAACGTCGATCACAATGGTAGAGGCAGAATCTAGACTCATCTGTGAAGAGAACTCTTTCCCAATCGGCCTTTCCCAATCGGCCTTTCCCAATGGATATGCTCTCTTGCAAAATCCAAACGCGCCCTTCGATGGGCTGGGGTAAGAGCTGGGCCTCTTGCCGCGACACGAGGCCTTAAATCATATTCTCTGAGGCGATTTCTATTGCCTGAGTGCTAACTTGCACCTCATGAGTTTGCTCAAGCTTATTTCGAATGAGGCGAGCGGTTGCAAACCGTCTCAACGAAGAAACTCTCAAGTAACGTTCTTGAATGGCATTTGTTACCCGTGGTCTACCCTGTCCTGGTCTTCGGTCATTCATACCTGTCTCCCTGAATCGCTGCAACATTCTGGACACACTTGTATGGGAAACTCCAAACCTTTCTGCAATTCTTGCGTATGTCCACCCTTCTTCTCGCAAAACTACCGCTTGGACACATTCCTCTTCGGTCAAATTGCGTATTTCGCATTGCATAGCGATCGAGCGTAGAAAATCAAACGCAAGAAAAACTATTGATCACTAGAATTGATCGAGAACAACTGATTTTAGAATGGAGCCAATACATTCAAAATCTGATAATATCATCTTTTTTTATTCCTGCTAGGAGAAAACATCTGTATTGAAGAAAAACGTTGAAAGTGGATAACATATGCATGCATAATTCTGATAAAAATAATTATCATTGGGAAAACCTTCAGTTGAATAAATTTGAGATTTCCATAATGTGCGTAAATTTTTTTGCGCAGTGTATTTAGCAATGTATTTTCCGAATTTTGAGATAAGGATCTCAACCCACAAGGTGCGACTCACTGATCAAGAATCTTGAGAAAATGTCAATTATTTCCGTCCTAATGGCTTTGAACACAAAAATTGTCGAACAAAAAACCTAGATAATAACATTACCTATGTTGAATTGTCTCACTACATATATTGAATATTCTACTAAGATTTATGAGTAATAAGAGTTTTCCAATGAGAAGTATAATTTTGAATAGGCCTCTATTTTGGTAGATATCACTTTGAAGCGGTCATTCTCTGGCATTTGACAAGTAAAAACTACGCAATCAAAAATATTATACGATACACGCTTCAACAATGCATTCAAATTATCAAAAATCACCATAAACAAGCTATAATAAAAAAATCATTTTTTTAAACAAGCTTTTATAATAACAACACCCATCGGCCATTTTGAAGCCGCCATCTTGAATTCCTCAAATTTGAAAAATCGTAATTTCCGACCCAGGAAACCCCCAGATACCAATTTTGAATAGAATCGGATCATAATTACAAAACTCGTCCGCCATATTGTAGCCGCCATCTTGAATTTTCCAATTTTGACGGAAGAATCATCATTGTCGAACCCAAAAACCCCCAGATACTAATTTTGAATGAAATCGGATGATAATTTCAAAACTCATCCGCCATTTTGGAGCCGCCATTTTGTTTTTTTCTATAAAAAATATTTTATGATGCATTGTCACCAGTCATATTCAACTTGCAAGATTTGATTACAAACAGACAGACAGACAGACAGACACCGGGACATGTGAAACTAAATAAAAGCTTGTAAAATGGTGAAAATTTGGCAGAGACGTTTTGTAAAACTCGAACATTTTTGGGTCATCGTATAGCTATAGCACCTTTGCGAACCGCAATACTGAAATGAATTTGAGCTGTTGGACAAGTTAGCAATGTAAAGAATAAATACCGCGCACATCTTCCAAGAACAGACGGGAATATTGCCGCTGTGGCCGAAAGTGTTGAAGGAAACCCAGGATTGCCAATTCCTCGTCGTTCTTTGGAATTATGAATTCCACAATCCTCATTACACCTTATTTTGCATGAAGGTGAATGGATTGTGCTAAGGGGAGATGATCAATGATTTTTTATGGCAGAAATAGGATGGTATTGATTGATTGAGACAGCGCTACGTGCCACGCAAGCAATTAATCCATTGATCTTTTACGGGTAAAGTTTCCGGACCGTGTTATTTCTCGGAGAGGTGATCTCAATTGGCCACCGAGATCTTGTTTTTTAACACTGTACCGTATCTAGTTTTTCAAGGTATTCTGTTCACTAACTGAAATATTCTTTTACCCTTACTTAGATAACAAGTACCTACAAAATAACTATACACGTACATATCAAGTATACAATTATAAACACTACCTTCTGTATGAAAATCTATAGTAAGGAATAATTATGATCAGTTGTGATTAACAGAAACTGACTGACGATTTTGATTAAGCACTGACGAATTACTGCTTAACCACTGCATACCATCCTCTTCATAATGAAATAAAAATCCGATCATTCATCTAAAAAAATGGCATATTTCTTTGATTGTTCAAATAACACATCTTAATTGGAAAACTCTTTATATTTACCTACACTCTCAGAATGAATGCTTGAGTACGTCATCGTAATGCTTATTCAAGGATCTTGAGTAGTTAGACCAGGCTAAAAAATCTGTAAAGTTTTTAAAGTTAGGACTGATTGATTTCGTTTAACAGGAAGATAATTCATTTCCCGAATCCTTCAATGCATCTCCATGGAGATCCACATATAAACAGATAGGTGAAAGTGGTTCCCTCATCAACAATTCTAGACATGACATGAAAGGAAACACTGTAATTCAGTTGTCTCTGGAGAATCGATATCTAGGAAAATGACCGATCATTTTGTTGGTAAATTATCTGCAACTGTGTTTTGAAAGATTGTAGTTGAAATCCATATTGTAGCAATTACAAATATGCTTTAAATCAAATCGATCAACAAACATACTCGGGTATCATCAATAAATTATGAATGATAAAATATTCAGAGGCTATGCATCCGCATATTCGAAGAATTTCGTTGATCCTAATGCATTTGATGATATTTTAATCGATGATACTATGTATCTGATCACTTTGTGTATTTGTTAATCCATTTCGAAGTGAATACTAACCTACCAACAATAAGCTGAGCCCTATTGGGCGGAGTAGAATTCAATGAGACCTCTGGCGGAAAAAAATTGTAATTGAAGCAACGAGTAAAATAATTCGTATAGCATTGTTTTTATTCTGTTTTTTGTCTTCATTGCAGATCAAGTTTGATTTTTTTGTACCTTTTTTAAAGTTTTATACTTTGAATTATGTCGCTGCATAATCGAAACTGTTCTGTATTTGGTTGCACTAGCCGTGAAGGGAAAAATCCCGATTTATATTTCCATAAATTTCCTCCCATGGGAAGAATGGTAAATATTGAAAATGCGTTTGGAGTTCTGGAAAATATATCTCAAAAGGCTTGGGCAATGAAACTAAAAATGGGGAAACCAGTTATAGATAGTATGTCCGTGTGTTCCTTACATTTTAAAAGGGAAGACTAGTCAAGGTTAGTACCAAGTGTGTAATACATAGTTATAAGTTAATAGTGGATGGTATAGGTTATATGAAGGTGAACAATATATAAATGAGTAACATATTCTTCAGGTCTTAGTAAAAAAAAGTATCTTCTTTTAAATGCAGTACCTTCCTTGAAACTACCACAGTCAAGCCACGAAGTATGTTCCAGAAAACGAAGAGAAAATAAGTCGGTATTAAAAATTTCAAATGATACTCAATACGAACGTACCTTCCCTGCAACTTTTGTAGATATGACTATATCAAAAATGAAATAAAAACACGAAATCAGACCTAAAACGAAACAGTTAATTGAACGCTTGTTGTACTTTTCACGAACATCAACCATACCTATTACTCCAAAAATAAAAATATTGGGAGTCAAAATTTAGATTAACAACACAAAGCACTAAAGCACAATCAAAGAAATACCAAAAGTTTTACAAAACACACACTGAAAATAACTAAAACAGCAAAATAAAACCACTTCAATATCAAGGGGCTCATACGACATCTGATTTGTTTTACTCGTTGCTAAGATGACATTGACATTTCAGAGCGCCACCTATCGAATTCTACTTTTCCCAATACCTTACAAGGGCTAAGTCTGCAAGACCTACATTTCTTCGAAAAGCTGTCGCGCAGGTATTTTCATCGTATGAAATTGAGTCTTTGGGATCCAATATTTCAATTTGCGTTAGTTTTTCAAAATTCAGTGAATATTTTAACCTCGAATACTTTTAAAAATGTCCATATATGAAAAGATAGTACGGCTGAGTCGTAGAGACTGCAATTATTTTTCACAATTATTCTTTAGGCATTTGACATTTTCAATGAAAAGTGATACAAATAATGAATGAATTTTACGAAACAAATAATTATAGAGAAAGCGTTAACGGCATGAATATTCTGAATTTCCGGAAAAAATAACACACCGATCAGGAATCGAACCTGCGCCTATCACTTTCCGGGCGGGAACACTACCTCTAAGCTACCAGTTTTTATGATACTTTTTCCGGAATTCAATATGTTGAGGTTCACCTCATATGTAGTGAGGAGGGGGGGTTCCTAGGTGAAGAGCACTGATCCGCCATCATTAGCCAGGGGACTCCACTTATACTTCACTTCACATCATCGAATTTTTCGATTTCATTTCAGCCAATGATGAAAAACTAAGCCGAGAATGAATAAATAAATTTCAAAAAATTGTCTGCGTGCCGTTGAGCTTTCTGTTTAATTATTTCACAGACGTTAAAACTCATTTATAAAGGGTGATTCCGGAGGAGACCGTCAGATTTTAGGAGAAGTTTACACTAGTCGAGGCAGTTTCGAAACAATGTTTGGTTTATGGTTGGGGGCCTTCATTGAGAGTCTACAGGGTGATTTGTCCGATTTTTCTTTTAGTCATAACTTTGGTATGGCTCGATCAAGATTGATGAAATTTTCAGTGTGAAAGAACATGATTGTCTACTTTCAAAAAATTCCAACACTTTTTCGAAAACACAGGGTAGGAATTATGATAAGTTCAGATTAAATTTGCAGGTTGAAAAACACCCTGTACATTCCGTTCTCAAAAATTCGCTACCTGCTTTGGATTCTACCATAAGTTTACATTACTGGAGCATTTTAATTTTTTTTGCACACGTTCAGTTTTCCTAGAAAAATTTTTTGAAGATGAACCTCGAGATGAACAATATCGTTTTTCGCTCCAAGGCAGTGAGGATATTCTGAACTGGATGGTAAAGCACTGCCTTGGAGCGAAATAACGATATTGTTCACATCAAAATTTTTTTCTAGGAAAACTGGACATGCGCCAGTGATTTCAACTTCTCTCAAGCAGGAAGCGAATTTTTGAAAACGGAATGGTGTTTTTCAAACTTGCAAATTCATTCAGAACTCATCATAATCTCCACCCTGTATTTTGAAAAAGTGTTGGAATTTTTGAAAGTAGACAATCATGTTGTTCTACACTGAAAATTTCATCAATATTGATTCAGCGATACCAAAGTTATAATAAAAAAAAAATCGGATAAATCACCCTCTAGATTCTCAATAAAGGCTGCCAACCATAAACCAAACACCTATATAACACAAATAATTGAAAGGACCCCGCACTTTTTATAGGTAAAGTGGCGACCGGTCAAATTTTCTGAAAGTTTGGTATGTTGTTGTACCCGACTCAGTGACCAAAAGTGTCAATGAGTCCAACCCAATCCTATGGCTAGTTTTCCAAATACGGGGTGTTAAAGTTGAAAATTGTCCCAATTTTCGGATTTATTCTTTGATTATTAAGAGTTGGATTGGATTTCTGTTGCATACACACGTTTACTACATGTTCTAGTAATGAAATTAGTGGATACGTATGATTAAAAATAAAAATATTTACAGGGTGATTCACGAATATATGACGGTAGTTTTTTTCCAAAATTCATTTTTTCTACTGTGACGTCAGGAAGGCATATTTTTGAAATATTCTTTTCGATTTAGTATTATGACGACCAAATATTGCACAGTGCATATTTTTTATACAGGGTGTTTCACAGAGAGAACCACTAGACATAATAATTTTTTTTTAGAATTAATTCGAAACCCTGTATTTTTGAATTGATTTTTGGGAAAAGTAATACCACAAACATATGTGTTTCTCTAATCTCCAAAATATTCATGGTGGTTTATTCATAGGAAGGTATTCTATTTTGGGAAAAGTTCGAAAAACATGAATTACCTATAAAAAGTGCGGGGTCCTTTACACAAATTAAATATCATACCTCACAACAGAAAGTTTTTGGAGGATAAACTGTTTATTCATGTATACAGGTCATTTCTGTTATAAGTGTTCATGATTTTAATTTTTTTTGTTCGGGGATTTATGACATTTCTGAATTTGAATCAGTATCATTGTGATGTGATCTTATTCTATTGTGATGTACTGCTTTACTACTTGAAAAAACCATTCTATTGAATAGGTAGAAGGTACAAGCCCAAAGGCCAAATGCATTACATCACAAATATCAGGAAAGAAATATCTAGGATTGTACAGATATCCTGATTTTGTCATTGTTTGTGAACTACTTCTAGCTTACATACCAAAATCTACCTTTCTGCAACTGAGTAATGAAATGTTGCTTTCAAAACGAACTTTTTAGATGTAGAAATTCCCAGGAATGGGATTCTTAAATAAATGACGCCATCTGGTGATATGGGAGAAATATTGCTGGTTATTTTCAACCTACTGAATAATTTTTCTACTGAAATAGTGTCAATGAAGGTTGAGAGTAATCAAGTTTCGAACAATGTGTTTTCATTGTTCGATTCCTTCGAATTAACAGATTCCATTTACAACCATTCTAAAATCAGGTAATCCCAGCATGAAAGCAGACGAGATACATCGAACTGAATGAAACCGGATATCTGAAGGAACCCTCATATCAAGGTTAATTATCTCCTTCCCTTGATTGAACTACTTCGGAAACTACTGGAAAATAAATCTGATACTGCACGATCTTCACAGAACATGATCCATAAAGTTGCGATAATTTCTGGTGAAACATCAGCACGTTCCCGATGGATTCAAGTCACTTCCCTCAGTTTGAAGTTAATCCTCAGGATGGGAAATTCAATGAAAGTATAATACCACTTTGCGAACTAATGAACCAGGGTCAAAACCGCCAGCTGTTTCCAACTGATGAATTTTGATGAATTTTTTGTTGAACTTCTGTCTGCTTATCATGGAATTTCAACTCAGCTGAACAACAAAGCCAATCAAAACCCAAAAGTTGAGAAGTTTAAATCAGGAGCTAATCTCTGAAAAGATAACAGTTCCTTCCATTTGTTACCATAAGTATTTCAAAATTAGAATATTCCGGGTTGTGCCAATAGAAATTTCATGTAAAATTTCGCCTACAGGCATATTCAGAGGTTTCTCGTTCGGAGTTTGTAACCCGACGATTGACTACTCTGAATTGGTGTATTTATAGCCACAGTCCCACCGCCAGTTTGTCCCCTCCGTTCCGGAAAGGTTCAGATTTAATATTGCAGATCATTGCCAGCCACGCACTAGGAACAATGGGAAATTCTTGTTCATGTTGTTTTTGTACGAAGAAAGATTTTGGAAAAATCCTTTTTTTATTTTGAAGGCCTACATAATCAAGTTTCTTTTCATTTATGTCTTGAAAATAATATCATCCAAATGACGACCTCGGCAAGCGACGCACATGTGGAGTCTTTCGCGGAAGTTTTCCATACTCTCTTCAACATAGCGGTTTCAATTTGGATGATTTTTTCCTCGATTGCCTCTTTCAACACAACAGTGGTGTTCTTTGATTCATGCATAATTGCTCCTTTTATAGTCCCGATGTGTACTTTCCTGCATAATTGCTCCTTTTATAGTCCCGATGTGTACTTTCCTGCAGTAGCAGGGTATTCTATGAACACCTATACTCCATTCACAATTATAAAATCACAATTCTGGCCTTGGCAATTGGACACATTCCACTCTGTGTCGAAGTTATGACGTTTTTCAAAATATTTTTATGTTCCAAGTCAACACTATGTTGCCCTTTCTACATTCTTAGCGTATTTTTCAGAATGTATATTTCATTTTGGAGAACACAACAGAAAATTGTGAACAATATTCAACATATAAAGAAGTTTTTGGATTTATGATTGTAAAGATTTATCGATGTACTTTGTTTTCATCATGATATTGTAGATATGTGATATGATTGTGAGGGTGCATAACATTTCTATTTCTAATATTTCTTTATTTCAAATAAATAACAGTTTTATTAATTCATCACAAAGAAAATAAACATAATAACTAAATTAACGAATTTGTTTACAGAGAAACTAATAATTTCAATGCAATTGTAACTGAGTTTCGGTTATAAATTAATAAGCAAAAATGTCAATTCCTGAATGTTTTGTAGATTTACATTTCATTTATTTGATCTTATGGACAAGCAATAAAATGGAATAGGTCAAATATATGCTTCACATTTATCATTCACCTGTTCTAAAATAAGACACAAACTCCTGGAATATAGAAAAAACCGATGCATTCTGGTTCAATGTAGCCTATTTCTACTTTTGGCAAAGGATTGATAGGAATGAAAGCTCCAATGACACATTTCAATTCATCGTAATCTAAATTCACCTACCGTTGAATGCATATAGTCATATTTCTTCTTTTTTTTTAGCTTTTTCGACGTGTTTTTTCCCTGAAACGTGAAAACGATCAACAATAATCATTTAGAGACCGATGATGGCCATCTAGAACCCGTTTACTTACGAAAATCGTGCAATTTTATTCTGCAAGTTCTTTCCTCATAATTCTTCGAAAATCCTACCTGAACCATATTTTCCGGTCGCTTTCGTTAGAAGATCGTATAAGAAAGCCTTTTTCGTCCATTTACCTACACATTCCAAATAAATTTTGAGCACTAAAAACTAACCAAACTTCTGGGGGAAATCTTTCTAAACGGCCAGATACCTTTCAAGTGTAAAAAGGTCGTTTAGTACTTACTTTCGCTTTATGTATTTATGTTTATAAATCCATTTTTGGTCCAATTCAAATTTGCCGTTCGTATTCACGCCAAAAGTCGTGAAAGGAAAAAATGACACTTGCACGAAAATTCTCATATCGACGGAAAACTTCTTCTGGACGACGAAGAACGGAAAAATAGGCGATTTCCTATCGATATGTCACCCCAAAATCGCCGATCGGTCCGAACTAACAAAATGTGGAATATCTTTGATACTTTTACTTTGATGTAGACAAAGAAACTGGTAGCCATGACCTCCTATGTGATTAAATAAAAGTGAATGGAGTATACCTACTTAAGAGAGTGGGTCAATTTGTTCTTTGGCGATCTTTAGTACCAGTCCCAGTTTTTGTGTAGATTCATAGACTATTTTGATGTTATGTCTTTGTAGAAGCTTACCAATTTTGTCCTATTCTCACTGATGGAATGAAAGGTGAGTATGCCCCTTCCTCGAAATGATTTTAGATTATCTATTTTTCTTTGTTGCTCGATCGATCTCTATCGGAAATAAAGATGCTTGTCGTGAATTTTCCAACTCCTTTGGCAGACTTTGGACAACTGAAGGGAGCATTTTCAGGCACACTCAAAATCCGCATTCATTAGCGCATACTAATTCCGCATTTTTTTGGCGCATACCTGCTCCGCATCATCCCTTAGAACGAATTCTGCCAAGGGAATATGAACGCGATAATTACTGCACTCCTTTTCACACCACCCTGTAGGTAGAGTGCTCGGCGCGTTTTGTTTTTAAGTGGTATCCCCAGTAGGCCTACTCCACTTCATGTCGAAATGCGCCAAATTCATTTCTAATGATTTTTTAATCAATAAATTAACCAGATATTTTAGAGGATCGTGAAAAGAAAAAGTTCCAATTTAGTTCTAGCCTACGATTCTTCTCGAAGTCAAACAGATACGTACAGTATATGTGGGATTAGGGGAACCATGCCATTAAAGTCCCTTATGGCCGAAAGAAAACAGGAGATCCAGAAAGAAATATAACTTTTTCTTGTTTCTTTTCGATTTGGCGAAATTCGACAAAGATAATGGTTTCTGATAGGTTTCCGCATATTTTGCGCTTACTGTTTCTGCATTTTTTGGCGCATAATGGGTTCGAATTTCTAGGCACATACTAAACCCGCATTTATTAGCGCATACTAGTTCCGCATTTTTTGGCGCATACTTGCTCCGCATCGTCCCCTAGAACGAATTCCGCCAAGGGAATATAAAAGCGATAACTGATGCACTCGTTTTCACACCACCATGAAGGTAGAGTGCTCGGCTACTTGAACGATTCCACCAAGGGAATATATGCACGCGATAGTTCATGCACCGTTTTCATACCACCCTGTAGGTAGAGTACTGGACTACTTGAACGATTCCACTAAGGGAATATATGCACGCGATAGTTCATGCACCGTTTTCATACCACCCTGTAGGTAGAGTACTGGACTACTTGAACGATTCCACCAAGGGAAATTATATGAACGCGATAGTTTATGCACTCGTTTCCACACCACCCTGTTGGTAGAGTGCTCGGCTACTTGAACGATTCCACCAAGGGAATATTTGAACGCGATAGTTAATGCACTCGTTTCCACACCACCCTGTAGGTAGAGTGCTCGGCTACTTAGTACTTGAACGATTCCACCAAGGGAACAATGAACGCGTTGTTAATGCACTCGTTTTCACACCACCCTGTAGGTAGAGTGCTCGGCGCGTTTTGTTTTTAAGTGGTGTCCCCAGTAGGCCTAATCCACTAAATGTCAAAATTGGCGCATACTTGTGCCGCATTTATTGGCGCATGTGTTCTCTAGAAAAGCTGAAAAGGAGAAATGCTATCACTAACGCTATTTATTTGCTGCATACTTCTTCCGCATTTAATGACGCCTTCTTGTCTCTGCAAGTATTGGCGCATACTGTTTCCGCATTTATTGCCGTGCACTGATTCCGCTTTTATTTGCGCATGTGTTCTCTGAGACACTCCTCCTTCGTCGAAACCTCTGTGATATTATCTGAAATTAACCTCCACCAAAAACCCTAAAAGTCACTCACTTTTATGTTCCAAACTGTTAATTTTTCTCTCTTGGTCCATCGATGGCTGAAGTTGGGAATGGCATCCATGACATCCCATGCAACTCAGCCCTGAAAGACCAAGGGTTCTCTGTGACCTCCCTCTCTTCCACCTGAAAAAATCTAAAGAGAAGATACGCTACCGCTAACTATTTTTTGGCGCATACTATTTCCGTATTTATTGGCGCATGTGTTCTCTCAGACACTTCTCCGTCAGAACATTTGTGACTTTATTGACAATATACCTGAAATTAACCACCACCAAAAAACCCTAAAAGTTACTCACATTGATTTTCCTCTCTTGGTCCATCGATGGCTGGAGTTGGAAATGGCATCCATGACATCCCATGCAACTCAGCCCTGAAAGGCCAAGGGTTCTCTGGGACCTACCTTCCCTTCCACCTGAAAAAATCTGAAAAAAGAAACGCTACCGCGAACTACTTTTTGGCGCATACTATTTCCGCATTTATTGGCGGATACTTTTTCCGCATTTTTATTGCGCAAAATTTTTCCCCCTTATCTTTTTTAACGAATTCCACCAAGAGAATAAATGAACGCGATGTTAAATGCACTCGTTTCACACAACTCTGTAGGCAGAGTGCTTGGCTACTTGAACGATTCCACCAAGGGAATATATGAACGCGATAGTTTATGCACTCGTTATCACACCACCCTATGAGTAGTATGCTCGGCTACTTGAACGATTCCACCAAGGGAATATATGAACGCGATAGTTTATGCACTCGTTTTTACACCACCCTCTTGGTAGAGTGCCGCATTTATTGACACATGTGAAAAAAAGAAACGCTACCACAAACGCTATTTATTTGTCTTATACTTTTTCCGCAATTATTGCCGCATACTTGTCCTTGCATGTATTGGCGCATACTTTTTCCGCATCTGTTTGCGGATACTTTTTTCGCTTTATTTGCGCATATTGCTTACGCATTATCCAATTGATCGAATTCCACCAAGGGAATATATGAACGCGATAGTTTATGCACTCGTTTTCACACCACCGTGTAGGTAGAGTGCTCGGCTACTTGAACGATTCCACCAAGGGAATATATGAACGCGATAGTTTATGCACACGTTATCACACCACCCTGTGGGTAGAGTACTCGACTACTTTAACGATTTCACCAAGGGAATATATGAACGCGATAGTATAATGCACTCGTTTTCACACCACCACGAAGGTAGAGTGCTCGGCTACGTGAACGATTCCACCAAGGGAATATATGAACGCGATAGTTTATGCACTCGTTTCCACACCACCCTGTAGGTAGAGTGCTCGGCGCGTTTTGTTTTTAAGTGGTATCACCAGTAGGCCTAATCCACTAAAAGTCATAATTGGCGCATACTTGTGCCGCATTTATTGACGCATGTGTTTTCTAGAAAAAGTGAAAAGAAGAAACGCTCCCACAAACGCTATTTATTGGCCGCATTTTCTTTCCGCATTTATTGTCGCATACTTTTTTCGCACTTATTGCCGCATACTTGTCTTCGCATGTATTGGCGCATACTTTTTCCGCATCTATTTGCGCATACTTTTTCCGCTTCATTTGTGCATATTGTTTCCGCATTATCCAATTGATCGAATTCCACCAAGGGAATATATGAACGCGATATTTCATGCACTCGTTATCACACCACACTGTAGGTAGAGTGCTCGGCTACTGAACGATTCCACCAAGGGAATATGTAAACGCGATAGTTCACGCACTCGTTTCCACACCACCCTGTAGGTAGAGTGCTCGGCGCGTTTTGTTTTTGAGTGGTATCCCCAGTAGGCCCAATCCACTAAAAGTCATAATTGGCGCATACTTGTGCCGCATTTATTGACGCATGTGTTTTCTAGAAAAGCTGAAAAGAAGAAACGCTATCACAAACGCTATTTATTTGCCGCATACTCTTTCCACATTTTTTGCCGCATAATTTTTCCGCATTTATTTCTGCATACTTGTCTTCGCATGAATTTGCGCATACTTTTTCGCATCTATTTGCGATAACTTTTTCCGCTTTATTTGCGCATTTTGTTTCCGCATTATTCAATTGATCGAATTCCAGGGAATAGATGAACGCGATAGATTATGCACTCGTTTTTACACCACCCTGTAGGTAGAGTGCTCGGCTACTTGAACGATTCCACCAAGGGAATATCTGAACGCGATAGTTTATGCACTCGTTTTCACACCACCCTGTAGGTAGAGTGCTCGGCTTCTTGAACGTTTCCACCAAGGGAATATATGAACGCGATAGTTAATGCACTCGTTTCCTCACCACCCTGTAGGTAGAGTGCTCGGCGCGTTTAATTTTTAAGTGGTATACCCAGTAGGCCTAATCCACTAAATGTCATAAGGTAGAAACGCTATCACTAACGCTATTTATTTGCCGCATACTTGTCTTCGCATGTATTGGCGCATACTTTTTCCGCTTTTTTGCGCATATTGTTTCCGCATTATCCAATTGATCGAATTCCATCGAGGGAATATCTGAACGCGATACTTTATGCACTCGTTTTCACACCACCCTGTAGGTATAGTGCTCGGCTACTTGAACGATTCCACCAAGGGAACATATGAACGCGATAGTTTATGCACTCGTTTTCACACCACCCTGTTGGTAGAGTGCTCGGCTACTCGAACGATTCCACCAAGGGAACATATGGACGCGATAGTTTATGCACTCGTTTTCACACCACCCTGTAGGTAGAGTGCTCGGCTACTTGAACGATTCCACCAAGGGAATATATAAACGCGATAGTTTATGCACTCGTTTCCACACCACCCTGTTGGTAGAGTGCTCGGCTACTCGAACGATTCCACCAAGGGAATATATGAACGCGATACTTTATGCACTCGTTTTCACACCACCCTGTAGGTATAGTGCTCGGCTACTTGAACGATTCCACCAAGGGAACATATGAACGCGATAGTTTATGCACTCGTTTTCACACCACCCTGTAGGTATAGTGCTCGGCTACTTGAACGATTCCACCAAGGGAACATATGAACGCGATAGTTTATGCACTCGTTTTCACACCACCCTGTAGGTAGAGTGCTCGGCTGCTTGAACGATTCCACCAAGGGAATATATAAACGCGATAGTTTATTCACTCGTTTCCACACCACCCTGTAGGTAAAGTGCTCGGCGCGTTTTGTTTTTAAGTGGTTTCCCCAGTAGGCCTACTCCACTTTATGTTCAAATGCGCAAAATTTGTTCCTTATTCAATTGATCGAATTCCAGGGAATAGATGAACGCGATAGATTATGCACTCGTTTTTACACCACCCTGTAGGTAGAGTGCTCGGCTACTTGAACGATTCCACCAAGGGAATATCTGAACGCGATAGTTTATGCACTCGTTTTTACACCACCCTGTAGGTATAGTGCTCGGCTACTTGAACGATTCCACCAAGGGAACATATGAACGCGATAGTTTATGCACTCGTTTTCACACCACCCTGTAGGTATAGTGCTCGGCTACTTGAACGATTCCACCAAGGGAACATATGAACGCGATAGTTTATGCACTCGTTTTCACACCACCCTGTAGGTAGAGTGCTCGGCTGCTTGAACGATTCCACCAAGGGAATATATAAACGCGATAGTTTATTCACTCGTTTCCACACCACCCTGTAGGTAAAGTGCTCGGCGCGTTTTGTTTTTAAGTGGTTTCCCCAGTAGGCCTACTCCACTTTATGTTCAAATGCGCAAAATTTGTTCCTTATTCAATTGATCGAATTCCAGGGAATAGATGAACGCGATAGATTATGCACTCGTTTTTACACCACCCTGTAGGTAGAGTGCTCGGCTACTTGAACGATTCCACCAAGGGAACATATGAACGCGATAGTTTGTGCACTCGTTTTCACACCACCCTGTAGGTATAGTGCTCGGCTACTTGAACGATTCCACCAAGGGAACATATGAACGCGATAGTTTATGCACTCGTTTTCACACCACCCTGTAGGTAGAGTGCTCGGCTGCTTGAACGATTCCACCAAGGGAATATATAAACGCGATAGTTTATGCACTCGTTTCCACACCACCCTGTTGGTAGAGTGCTCGGCTACTCGAACGATTCCACCAAGGGAATATATGAACGCGATACTTTATGCACTCGTTTTCACACCACCCTGTAGGTATAGTGCTCGGCTACTTGAACGATTCCACCAAGGGAACATATGAACGCGATAGTTTATGCACTCGTTTTCACACCACCCTGTAGGTATAGTGCTCGGCTACTTGAACGATTCCACCAAGGGAACATATGAACGCGATAGTTTATGCACTCGTTTTCACACCACCCTGTAGGTAGAGTGCTCGGCTACTTGAACGAATTCCACCAAGGGAATATAAACGCGATAGTTAATGCACTAGTTTTCTCACCACCCTGTGGGTAGTGTGCTCGGCTACTTGAACGATTCCACCAAGGGAATATATGAACGCGATAGTTAATGCACTCGTTTCCTCACCACCCTGTAGGTAGAGTGCTCGGCGCGTTTAATTTTTAAGTGGTATACCCAGTAGGCCTAATCCACTAAATGTCATAAGGTAGAAACGCTATCACTAACGCTATTTATTTGCCGCATACTTGTCTTCGCATGTATTGGCGCATACTTTTTCCGCTTTTTTGCGCATATTGTTTCCGCATTATCCAGTTGATCGAATTCCATCGAGGGAATATATGAACGCGATACTTTATGCACTCGTTTTCACACCACCCTGTAGGTATAGTGCTCGGCTACTTGAACGATTCCACTAAGGGAACATATGGACGCGATAGTTTATGCACTCGTTTTCACACCACCCTGTAGGTAGAGTGCTCGGCTACTTGAACGATTCCACCAAGGGAATATATAAACGCGATAGTTTATGCACTCGTTTCCACACCACCCTGTTGGTAGAGTGCTCGGCTACTCGAACGATTCCACCAAGGGAATATATGAACGCGATACTTTATGCACTCGTTTTCACACCACCCTGTAGGTATAGTGCTCGGCTACTTGAACGATTCCACCAAGGGAACATATGAACGCGATAGTTTATGCACTCGTTTTCACACCACCCTGTAGGTATAGTGCTCGGCTACTTGAACGATTCCACCAAGGGAATATATAAACGCGATAGTTTATGCACTCGTTTCCACACCACCCTGTAGGTAAAGTGCTCGGCGCGTTTTGTTTTTAAGTGGTTTCCCCAGTAGGCCTACTCCACTTTATGTTCAAATGCGCAAAATTTGTTCCTTATTAACGAGGAACGAAATATTTTTAGGCGTATACTTGTTTCCGCATCTATTGGCGCATTTTTTATCCGCATTCATTGACGCATACTGATTCCGTATTATTCAGTTGAACGAATTCCTCCAAGAGAATATGAACGCGATAGTTAATGCACTCGTTTTCATACCACCCTGTTTGTAGAGTGCTCGGCTACTTGAAAGAATTCCACCAAGGGAATATCAACGCGACAGTTAATGCACTCGTTTTGACACCACCCTATAGGTAGACTGCTCGGCTACTTGAAGGAATTCCGCCAATGAAATATGAACGCGATAGTTAATGCACTCATTTTCACACCACTCTGTAGGTAGAATGGTCGGCTACTTGAACGAATTCCTCCATGAGAACATAAACGCGATTGTTAATGCACTCGTTTTCACACCACCCTGTAGGTCGTGTAGGTATTGTGTACGACGCGTTTTGTTTTTAAGTGGCCTACTCCAATTAATGTCAAAATGCGCCAAATTTATTTCTAATTATATCTGTGAATCAATAAATCAACCAGATACTAGAGAATAGTGTAAACTGTAAAGGAATAGTTTCAATTTATTCAATAAAGCCCCTTATGCTAGGAGCATAGAATAACTGGAGAGAAGGCTTCATACGCTCGATAGAACATTTTGAACTGTCTATGACGGCGGAGGTTTGAGTTTCGTGTGACGCCTGCTAGAGGACGTTGTGATAGTGATGGCTTTATACTTCAACAGTTGCTAAGAATGCATCTATGGTAATATGGGGCTTCTGAGGTTGGATTTTTTCGAATTTTCGTCGTTACATAATATAGGTTATGCTTCTTTCGACAACCGCAGTCAAAGTTTACGCGACGCACAGATGACCGTTGTGAAAGTCTATGATCGGAAATAAATTTGTCGAAACGAATCTTATTTTAAATATCGTTATAGCCTAGATAGAGCCAGAACGACGTTGGCGCCAAATCGTCACCGTGCGACGAACTAACAAGTCCCGACGTCTTTGGCAGTCCATTTTTGTAGCGGAGCCTTCTCTCCACCTCCAGTCATTCCATGCTCCTAGCCTTATGGCCAGAAAGAAATATCACTTTTTCTCGTATTTTTATTATTAGGCGCAAGATTATAGTTCTTGATAGGTTTTTTTTTTTGTTTTCGTTGCTCCAAATTCCTCTTCAACAATAAAGCGATAATGTTAGCGAAATTATGAACTGTGATCTTTGCCATGAATTTAGAAAAATGAAATGTTTTAACTGTATCGAAATTTCAATAATCATAATTCATATTTGCTCCAAAAGTGAAACAAGTTTTCTAATTGTTTCGAAATTTCAATAATTTCACATCAACAATAAAGCCATAATCGTAGCGAAATTAATTATAAACTACAAATTTCTAAAATTCACCATACGATTGAAATAAGAATGAGAAATTTCATCAGTTTGTGTGATATTTGCCTTCAAATTTGGAAAAATGAAATGTTTTAATCTTATCGAAATTAAAATGATCATCAACAATGAAGCCATATTGGTACCAAATCACGATTGGAATAATTGAAGAATTAAATGTAATTTTCAATTCATTTCGAAAATCACATTTTCTAGCAGCTACAAATCGATAAATGGTAGCGAAAGCAATATTGAAATGAGAAATTTAAATTTGGCAGAAAGTTCCGACAAATTTCAGTAGAAGTTTTATTTGTTTGTAGGTATGATATTTGCCTATGAATTTGAAAAAATGGAATGTTTTGATCGTATCCAAATTACAATTATCATCAACAATAAAGCCATATTGGTAGCGAGGTCCGATTGGATTAATTGAAGAATTAAATGTAATTTTCAATTCATTTCGAAAATCATATTTTTTAGCAGCTACAAATCGATAATGGTGGCGAAAGCAATATTGAATTGTGAAATTTAAATTTGGCAGAACGTTTCGACAAATTTTGTGGTAGAAATTTTATTTGCTGTTCCGGCATAAAATATCCAGTCACGAATAATAAATGTTTTGCGATAAAAATTAAACAAATTGTTCAGGACGATTCAGTAAATAATTCAATGAACTAAGCAGTCTGTAGAAACTTATATCCAACATTATAGTGCCATGTTTTTAAAATTTGAAGTTATTTTTTCTGATCATTAATTATCCTATCTCCATTATTAAGCGATGGTAAAAATTAATTACAATTTCGAAACAATTGAAAATCTTATTTAAATGATCGCAGCAATCATCAAGGAATTTCAAAATAGAAATCTTTCCAAAGGATGAGATTCAAACTACACCTTTTCCAATTTTAATTCAGAAAACGTAACATGTAATTCAGAAAAGCAAATTTGAATTTCAGAAAATGGAAATTGTAATTCAGAATAGTAAGTTGATACATATCATATAACTATTCTGAATTACAATTTCCATTTTCTGAAATTCAAATTTGCTTTTCTGAATTACATTTTACGTTTTCTGAATTACAATTGGAAAAGGTGTAGATGGATATGAGAAAATTGTTATTTTATAATGATATAGAAATAATAAAAAATCTCATTTTCCATGTTTTCAGAAATCATTATGAGAATTGTGGAATAGTTATGTTATGAAACTTTGAGTTTTCATGTAGATTATTTTGGAATAATTATTGAAGATAGTTTTCCCCAACACCTACGCGTTTAGCAGCAAGTCCAATGATCAATTTTTCGCTAATAAATACAGAAATTGAGCCTAGTTACAGTTGCGAATTATTCCTTATTATAAATGCACCGGAACACAATTGTTTTCCGCAGATTTCCACAAAATGAACTCGCGAACAACACTAAAACCGAACAATTTTGAGATTTTCACCCGGAGATGTTCACACCTCTAACGCCGAACAAAAACTCAAAGAACTGAATATACCACCGAAGAAATATTCCTTTTCGATTTCATAATAGGGATGACTAGGATAGGAAGACGAGTCATACTACGATGAGTGTATCAGAAATCCAGTTTCATATATTCATATTTGCTTCAAACGTAAAAATTAAATTTTCTGATTGTTTTTAAATTGTAATAATTCCCAATCAACAACAAAAGACCTTCTGGTATTGAAATTGATTATGAATTTTGAAATTTCTGAAGTATCAGAGTACGATTGGAATAATAAAAATAGAATTTCTTTTTAGTTCTGTTATTTGCATTAGATTTGAGATGATGTTATTTTTTAGTCGAAATTATAAAATATCAACTATAAGGATAATGTCAAAGAAATATTTTTTTTATTTTGTTTTAAATACTATCACCAAGGCTTTGTTGTTGGTGGAAAATTATTATAATCTAGAAACAAACATCATGAGAATAAATAAAATTTCAGAGGGGGGCATGAAAATTTTCATCCAAGTATTACCTAGTGTTTTTTGTGAATGTGCATTTTCGGAAAGTGGTTGATGTAACTTTTTTCATGTGGAAAATTCAGCGTTTCTGTGAGAATATTTTCGTGACACTGTTTCATCTACCATTCTATGATGTCGGTATTATTTCCCTTAATGATGCTTATCGATATTTATCTATATAGAACAATATTCTATTTCAAATGAGATTCTGACACTGAATATTTTTGCATATTTCAGTTGAGCTTGAGGTTATCAGTCTGAAAATATACTTACAAAATTTTTGAGAATTTTCCGCAAGAAAGTGATCTATTTCCTGAACCGGGAAAACAAACTGATTACATATTCATGATCTGTGGTGTCTTTTGAAGTTGAATCTGGCCGTGTTAGCCTTTATCAATAAACCATGAGTTTTGTTTCTATTCGAATATATTTAAAAGAATTCAAAAAAGTTTGTGACAATTTCTGCAAACAAAGGCTCTAGAGATATTATCTCCCAATAATATTCCAATTTTGCTGCGATGATGCGATAAAGGAGGGTTCTCTTCTCAATATGTGCACAACACGAACATTTTTGCTGATGTTGTAACAAGAGCCGGTGGGTAACTAAGAATATGAAATTCCAGGCATAGGAATTCTGATAATTTTACTAGCCAATTTCCGTTCTCTCCGAAATAAATTCCCTCCAGTAGTGAATTCAAATGAAGTTTTAGTCGACATGCGAATTTAATTGGGGCATTCGCCATTTTGTAATGCAGCGCAGGCATAGGTACCTACCTAACATTTCAATAAATATCCCAAATAGGTAGGTACTCGACATCGTTCGCATTGGTTCAGAATATAATTGGAGGATCAACAGAGAAGCGAATGTGAGCAGTTGGTATTTGATTGTGTAGAATGTAAAGGAAATATTCTCATATTGTTGACTCTACTATTATTTTCACAGGATTAAACGAAGACAACTTCATACTCTACTCTACAATAATTTTACTATCGGTCAGAAAAAACCTGTTAATGTGAAGTGATTTGTCTTCTCGTCAATCCTATAAAAATTTATTTATGATTCTTTCGAATCTTCACAGGGTGTTCCGAAATTGGAAGTACAAGCGAAGAGGGGAGATTTCTTGTGCAATTTTAACTAGAAAATGTTCCATGAACATGGGACCGCAAACGTTTCGTTTCCGAGATACAGGGTGTAACTACTAGGTTTATTGAGGAGTATTTGAAACAAAGTTATGAAAACAGGTGAATTGGACATCAGTCATGGACCGCCAGATCCTAAGGCTTGGAAAGTTCAGATTTTTCTCCATACTAACTTGATCTTTTTGACAATTTTGATTCTTCTGAGGATTTCGGGAGATCCGTTTTTTCTCGAAATCGGTAGCAAATACGACGAAACTACAAGAGAACATAACATTTGGTACACTAACAAAGCTTCTTTTTACAATTTTTCAAACTGACAGTGGCTCACTAATAAAAGTTCTGGGGGAAAACAGGGGACAGTGTTCCAGAAAAGTTCACCCTGTAGATATGCAATCGAAATTTGCATGTAACACTGAGTAAACTCTGAATTGTATTATCTGTGCCAAGTTTCAGTTGAATATCTTGTGAAATGAGATACTGTAAGCGAAAAAATTCAAACTTCAACAGCCTGTATCTCGAAAACGAAACGTTTGTGGTCCCGAATTAGTTGGATTTTTTTTCTCAAAATAATTCAAGGAATCTCTCTTCTTTCGTCTTATAGGACTTTGTGGCGGTTCAGAAAAATATGTCTGATGTCGTAAAAGTCTATCGATTTTCGAGATATTCTAAATGTTTGAAAATCCAAAAAACATACAACCTTCGCCACCCTTTTTGCTAGCAAGACTCCAGATGAAGAAATTTTTCCAATCTTTTTTTTAGATAGTATTCCTGGATAGATGTGCTATCGAATGTGAACTTTGATTTCTTGGGACCTTGCATATTTTTTTTCAAATAAAGATCTAGCTCAAAAAATTTTTGATATCAACATTGTTTTGTGGGGTGGCTGACCAATTTTCATCTTTCTAAATCGTCACACATTTTTGCAAAAAATACATGTTCATGAATTTCTTCGAGAGATCTTCAAAATTGGATAGAAAAAACAATAATAATTTGTACATGGAAAAACGATTGGTGTATATTTTTCTACATTATGGTATTTGAAATTGAAAATGGCTGCCTTCACAAAATACGTTAGGGGCTACGGTAAGTGAGTAGATTTATCGACCAAATATATAATCCGTACCAGGACCTACGTATATTCACCACATTTCACAAAGTTCGATGATAATTTTATTCTGAAATGCTACCTTTATTTTTTATTGAGCTCAAAAACAAATAACGCAGGCAATTGTTTGTTCGATATGTAAGTCACGCGAAAACTATAACGGAGAAATTCATATCTTTTTCTCTGGGGACCCACAAATCCATTCAGTATGATACCCCCATCTGATAACATTTCCGTGCATATACCATTTCGAATGGGAAAAATAAAACGTATTCTGAAGGCATAAAGCATCCTTCTGTTGAAGTTCTGCAACGGAGGGTTGAGTAAGAATGTTCATGATAGCTGTGTTGTTCTTGACAGGTCACATGAGAAGAAATAATGCAGTGACAGGAAATGTTAATGAAACATGTTTCACACTCAGATGATTCAACTCTAGTTAGATCTCCTACATCTGAACATGATATTCAGAAGAAAAGAGAAAGCATAAGAGCTGTCAACAAAAATGCGAGTATTAAGTACCTACAAGAATATGGTTTATCACGTTTGTTATTATGGAAATAGGGAGAAAATTAAGGGAAATTCTCTTCCTAGTATGGAGTACGTAAATATCAAATTCTTCACAACTTTTTTTCATTTTTATTCTCGGCTGCGGCTAAATTATTCTGAACTAGACAAAACTGAAATGAAATATAAAATATCTATGATGAGGATGGACAGCAAACCTAGAGAATATAATTCCTGGAAGTGAAATATTGAAATATTCATATTAGTTGGAGTTAAGTTCTATAATTGAATGGATTAAACTAGAATTTGTGGTTATATTTCCAGGAATACCATAGCCACAGATGAAATTGACTTCTCCATGGATTTAACTCGTAACTCTGTTCTAGTTTCTGGTTGTACGCGCTTATGTTCGAACTTATTCAATTAGTTTAATATTGAACGAACTGAATTGTGTACTTTGGATGTGATATCAAAACAAAATCAGTTCCGTTTGGGAAACAAACAATGAATTCGAGGATGGTTTCGATTTACATGGAACTGTTACCCAGCTGACCACAATTGGTTCCTTCAAATAATGTTTATGTGATTACTGCTTTATTGTTTCTGTTATTCAAGATACACTCGAACTTGTTATATAAAATTCATAGCACAGATACTCATAGGAAACAAAAGTGATTGATGATAACACGAGTATGACTATTTCTGGTTACTTATTACTGTTATTCCTCTCACCTGTATTTTCAGAATCAATGGAAAGTTATTTGATTGAAAATCAAGAAGGTGTCACCCAAACCTCCAATTATCAACGGTATAGCCAAATGATAATAATTACCTCTTCTCTACCTCTCGCTCTGTGTCACTCTCTCTCTTCATTAGATGTTTATTATAAGTAGATTTTTCTCGGAGAGATGAATGAACGAATGTACCAGTTCCCATCAACGGCTGCGAACAATAAAGACCTCCATCAGAAACCCATCTTGTGCAGGAGTGGTAGTTCTTAGGACTCAACTTCTCGGTCTTTCGGTCACGTTTCCATTTTCCCGATATCGATGGACGAGCCAGGAAACTACGTTTTCACTAACTTGGAAGAAATTCGCAACATCTCTCTCATCTCATTACATCCTGCTTCGATCATACCAATAGCCCTTATGGCTTCATCCACAGTCAGTTTACGTCTAGGTTCCTTTGCAAAACAAATATTCAGATTTTGAATCAAAGTTGATTGAATGAACGAAAAACATGACTGATCCAAAATTCTTGGGAACACAAACGACAAGAACTTGCCTAATACTGAAAAAATTATCAAACGAGGAGCAAAAAAACATTCACAGAGAAAATGTTTGATTTTCCATTAATGAACATTTTTGGTGGACAAGAATCTGCAACTTTTGAAATAAATTCTGAGCTTCCATAACTTTTGTGGGACAATATACATATAGTGGGTGGCCTGTATCAAAAAATGTTCCAAATGAAGGTTCTTAGTTTTGTAAAAAAAAGCCCCCTTTGTGATTCGACTGAAGAGCGGCTCTCCACCAATCAGGGGTGTTATTACTCCGTGAAGGGAGAAAGTGTGGTATCGGCCCAAACGAACTAGGTTCGGGACTAAGGGCCGGTATTATAAAAGTCGAACCGAGGATTCAACCGTGCGCCAACTACCAGATAGTGAGGAATTTGGTTGTTATTGGCGCAACGGTTGAATCCTCGGTTGGCCTTTATAATACCGGCCCTTAGTGTCCTATAATTCTCCAGGGAGAGGGATGGTAAATGAAACTTTCGAATTTAAATTTAAGACGTATATTAGGACCAAAGTAGAATAAACAATTCTACACACGCTATTTATAATCCAATCACGTCAATAAACTAAATTATCAGAATATTCGGTCAATTTCTCAAATCAAATGAACTTAACAAAACCAAGTCAAGTTATTACATCAAATACAAATTGCAAAACAAAATTAAATCCTTGAAACCCAAATCAAATCATCAGAACAAATTCCAATTATAAAAGCAGAATCGAATTATCAAAACTCAGGGGTTGGCTAAAATAACCCTAAATTGCAAACATGGGTGATCTCAAAATGATACAACTTATATTTCCAAATACTTAAGAGAGATCTCTGAAACAATACAACTCAAATTTCCAATTACTTGAGAGAGATCTCAAAAACAATACAATTCTAAGACAGACTTGTGGTAGATTTCGGGACTTTCTATCAATACTTAAACAAGCTGAGCATAAACAAATATACCTGACCTTTTCTCGTGCCGATAATCCAAGGAAGATGAAAATTTCCTGAAAAACAAAAAGAGACACAAAAACCCGTCACTGACTCGCTTTCGCAGATTAATCTCACTATCGTTCTACTGACGAGATGCAATCTGAATAATTCTAAGTAATTTCAAAGACAAATAAAACCGAAACATGTGAGTTACCCTATTCCCGTTCTCGGGACAACTCAAAACCGTTCCGTTTGAGGCTTCTCCAGATACCCTTAATCTCCGAACTATTTCTCGAGCCAACTGGGAACCTTCCCGTTTAAGGCTTCTCCAAATACTGCTGTTTCGTCTCCAAATCGAATTAAAGATTTCCTTCTTCGTTTTCTTTGAAAAACAATCAGATTAAGGATTGTCCTTCTTCGTTTTTTACAAACCAACCAAATTAAAGATTTTTCTTCTTCGGTTTCACAAACCAATCAAATTAAAGATTTTTCTTCTCCCCACCTACCGTCCTGATAGTATGACGCAATTTCCCATGAAAGTTTCGGGTACCGCCACGTTGCTGTCGTACGCAATTGGTGCAACCGATTTCGTGGAACGACTTTCTGATATCGTCAGAGTCCTATGAGAAACCTGAACAGAAATCCAATCATTTCAATCGTTATAGTCTCGCCGCACATCCTGTACCATACCGATAATCACTTCAATAAATTTTCGAACCCTATGGATATCAATTTCAGAAGTCTACGCTGGTCAACCAAAATATTTAAATTTATTACAGTTTTCAGGGAAGCATCGAATTCAGGCATTCAATCCCTCACTTTCTGGTGGAGTGCCCGGAATACCTAAATGATAGGAGAATCAGCAAAATAGAGCGGACTCTAAAGGCAGTTCTTCACAACTCCCCAAACTTCAACAATTTAATGAACTTTCTCAAGCCTATCAATCTGTATAATCAGATTTGAAAATTTATAATTTGATCATGACACATATTGTAAAAAATAGACTGTAACCGTGTCAATGGCCCAAGCAGTCGGTACACATTAATTTAATGAAAAAAAAAACAAAATAGGCGTTTTGAAATAATTTGGCAGCTATTAGAGAAAATTTTCAATTGGTATTATCATCATACCATCAATCCAGAAGCATTAGCATATTAGCTTCTCGATCATCTCGCAAAATTCTATTCCGCTCCACTTCCAAACTCAATAAATGGATTTCGACGAAAGACTCAATTGGATTTCACGACAGAAGTTGGGTCGGATGTAACATACTAATTTGTACAGAACTTTGCGAAGTGACTATCATCGCAAGGACACCATCTGCATCATAAAGGATGGTGAATGAAGACGTGCTCCGTATTTCCCACCGACAATGTCTTCGTTTTCCATTATAATTTTCAGTTTATTGCGAACCCTCGGAGCAATAAACTTGTAGACGTCAAGATCATCTCCAGAGCATTGATTCAAGCAGATTTCGCAGAGTCAGGGCATTAAACCCTCTTTGAAATGGAATCCGACCGGAATGTTCCTGGTGTTATTGGACTCAGGAAAGGGAGAGATTATGCATTCTGAGGAATTTTTACGACTCAAGTCGAAGTTATGCAAATATGGTAAGGTGGATAATTCTGGTACAGAAATTGCAATCAGCATAATCAAACGGAAAATTTTCGAATTGAAAATTCGGAATAGCTAATTTTGCTTGAGAATTAGTGGAAGTATCTTGAACAAGTTTTTTGTTGCAAATTCAGGAATGATTATATTGATATAATTCCATGTGATATTTTCATAATTATTATTATACAGGAAGAGTCTTTGACTTGTAGATATATTTTAACTAAATATTTCTCTCATCAAACGAAACACTTTGTTTCCATATCATTATATATGCAAAATTCGGTTCCGTTTCAAATATACAAGGTGTCGAAAATCCATGGAAAAAAACACTTTTCTGTTCATATCTTCGTAAAAATGAACTGAATTTTGGTTAATTTTTCACTCCATTCGAATTGCATATTCGTCAATCAAAACATATTCAATTTTTTCTCTGGTATAAAAGTTACAGCGTAGTCGACTTATAAATCCAAGCAAAAATACTATAAAACCACTTGAAAAAGATAAACGGTTCATATTTTCGAGAGAATCAATCATTTTAAAAAATAAAAGTAATCTTATGATTTTTTTAACGAAACGCGTCGGCTTTCAGTTATTACCAATTTCACCCGATAAAATTTGACGAAAAAATCAAAAATCATAAGAATAATCTGGATGCTTCCCTTGGTTTCAATATCACAGAATGGCTGAAATTTATAAAACTATATACAAGGTAAAAATGTTGTCAGAATGCTTATCAACTTTGTCAAAACCAAAGTCTTTATGATGGAAAAACGTTTGATGTCGAGATATGTAATAATAAAATCCCACAAATGTGGGAGATAAAATTGAACTTTGAGAAGCATGAAATTATATATACATTTTATAAGCACAGTTTCTATTAAAAATTCATTGATACCGGTCAATATTAAAAATAAATGTCAATGAAATACAAAATTCGGATATTAATGATGAATATTGATACAAACGACGTATTGAATTGAAATTGATGAAAAATAAAATGATACTTAGCACCAGATAATCTGTGGCAATGTTTCTATCCAAACAATGTCTTCTTGGAATTTTATAAACTCGACACAACATGGTTATTAGCAGTCAGTACTCAGTTAGTTGTCACTCAGTCAGTAATTGGTCAGTTGTTAGTCAGTTGTATACTCCATTTTCTTTCATGAAGTATCCCGGTTGGCCATGATTCTGGTTTATCAAGTTCTTTTACTTGAAACTGACGCAGGTTGGCACTCGTGAAAGTCAAATAATTCTGAGAGATATTGCAAACGATAGTCTATTTACTCTTTTTCAACTTTGTAAATGTGACGCAGGATTCGTAGTAGGTACTACCTACTACATTTTCATACTGGAGTATTTCAAGATGTGCAAAAAAATATTTAGGTAAATGTCTTCTGTAGGCTCATTTCATGAGAATTTTGAAAAGTGGGGTATTCCATAGGTCGTTAAGAAGTTTTTTTGTCGAGTTATTCGAGTATTTATATTATTTTTTCAAATGAACTATCACAAAGTAACGGACCATTCTGTCCATTATTTTTCAACACTGGATTCTTGATATCCGGAAAGGAAAATAGCATAACTGAATCTTCAAACCATGTTGATATACGAGAAATATTTCCAGAGAAAACAGTTTCTTCAACATTCGCCAGGTCTTTGGAAATATTGAATTCACATAATATTTTCTCAAATTCATAATTTTCCTAAATTAAATGAATGTAGAAACGACAACGTTGCGTACGTATCTGACATGGACATGACTAAAACTGACATTTTCGAAATAAACACGGTGAAATTTGTCAGAATTTCATGGCCAACCGGGATACTTTATTTCAGAAGTGAATGGAGTATTAGTTGTTAGTTGGTGGTTAATGATATTTTGTCAGTCAATTGTTAGTACACCATATACAGGGTCTTTCACGAGGAACTTCACCCATATTTATACGGGAAACTACTGAACGTATTTTCATGAAATTCAGCACTTATAAGTATTTCACGATGCTGATGAAATCTAAAATATTTTCAAGGCATGAGCACCTCCGGTTTTTCCGGAAATGACGTCAACTTCCGTTTTTCAAATTAGAACACAATTTTTTTATTGCAGAAATAGATTCCTTTCAAGTTATTTTGATGTAACATTTTTCAGTTTTGGTTGGAAAATTCTCTCTGAGCGGGAAAATTCGAAAAAAAAATCGAAAATAGAGCTCCGCTGAAACAAGAATAACTTCGAGGTTTTTGGATGGAAAATTTTCATTTTTGGGATTTTTCAAGATGTAAGATTGATGTATCCACTTCAAAAATCGAAATCGCGATTCATGATACAGGGTGTGAAAAAATCGCTTTCAAAGTTAGGGATGACAAAATCGTGAAAAATCAATTTTTTCAAATTAGAACCCCATTTTTTTATGGCAGATTTTTTTCACCCCCTGTATCATGAATCGCGGTTTCGATTTTTGAAGTGGATACATCAATCTTACATCTTGAAAAATCCCAAAAATGAAAATTTTCCATCCAAAAACCTCGAAGTTATTCTTGTTTCAGCGGAGCTCTATTTTCGATTTTTTTTTCGAATTTTCCCGCTCAGAGAGAATTTTCCAACCAAAACTAAAAAATGTTACATCAAAATAACTTGAAATTTTCTAAGGAATCTATTTCTGCAATAAAAAAATGGTGTTCTAATTTGAAAAACGGAAGTTGACGTCATTTCCGGAAAAACCGGAGGTGCTCATGCCTTGAAAATATTTTAGATTTCATCAGCATCGTGAAATACTTATAAGTGCTGAATTTCATGAAAATACGTTCAGTAGTTTCCCGTATAAATATGGTTGAGGTTCCTCGTGAAAGACCCTGTATATTCGTGAATCACAACAAATCATTTCGATTTCTTGCTATATATTTTCATATAGAAGGTACATTTCAATTATAACTAGAATAATTATTTCGTGCTACTCATCTAAGAAGACATCGTGACAAAATAATACAGCTCTTGTGTAAGTAGAATGAGCGCTCAAAAATTAGGTACTTCAAGACTAGTAAACAGCATGCTTTTCAAAGTATTTCATATTGCCATAGTTTTCCTTCTCAAGGTTGTTCCATTCTGCATATTTTCTTGAATACCTATGCTGACTATAGGTATAAAATATCTGAGAGAGTGCGGGTTATCCTGAAAGGGCTTCGTTTTTCAACAGAATCCTAGAAAGAACGATTTGAGATATGCATTCTCGTCATCCAAATATCTGCTAAATTAACTGACATCACCAACAGCGACATGATTTATTCATGTTGAAATTGGCCTATCAGAATTAATTAGCGGGCTCAGATGTGATAGGCAGGATTTTTTCTAACGAATTTGTTGCCCCAGAGAATGATGGAGAGTTGATGGCAGTGGATAAACTCTATAGGCCAAACGCATACATATTGGATATCATGCTGATGTTCCATCTGTCATTATGAATTATCATACCAGGTCTGGAAAGCCAGATGTTCGCCAATAAAGAAGGTTGATTTATGAAGTGGCTGATGTATAAAAATTTCCAGAGGCCGATTTGGAAAATAAATTTCAACTAATTGTAATCGTTGTCGCGGCGTGAGTTTTTCCATGATAATTTGTTGATGCTCACTGAACAGAAATGTCAAAACAACATGGCTTCTACCTTTTGTTAAATCACAGTTATCCCTATCGAAAATCCTATTTAATTAAAAAAAAAAAACACACATATTATGTATAGTAGTGGACACTTTCCTGCGTACCTCGAAATTTTACTTTTACCGCATCGTTTCTCAGCCAAAATTCAGATGAGGTATTGCGTTCTTTCCAATTTCTCTCAATTTTCAATATTTTCTCACATACAGTCAGTGCTGGATGATAAATGGAAATTTTATTTTATTCCGAACGCCGTGACAAAATGGCGGAGGATCCGGTACGAATTAATCATAAGGTAGGGGAGAGTTCCCTTGAAACGGACAATTTTATTATTTTCGGTGTGAAATATTATTTCAAATGAAAAAGTTTCAAATTGTACCGTCATAATATGAGCATAAGGTTTGTGGATTCACTCTTTCGGAAAAAGCTAGAAAAAGAAAAGCTCGTCACTCGAAAAAATAGGTCTAAGTTTATTTTATAAAATGTCCATTTCATGGGATGTTGCCCGTGTTGTGGACAGTCATTCCCATGAAGTGGACAATGGTACAAAAACATGAGAATACTGTCATAAAGTTCTAGGAGAATAGTTGAAATCATTTAGTAGCACCAAACAGAGAAAACATACAGTATTTTCCATGTTGAATATTGAATTACATAACATACTTCCACATCTCGCTTGAATCGGAAACATTGCAGCCCATGAACTGGACGTCAATTTCCAGTCATTTTTCTATGTCCGATTCATGGGATATGTGGTTTTTATAAAAAACCTGAAAATATAATTTCTACAAATGGTTATATCAACGATTCAACATATCTGTCTGATGAGGGATAATCACTTGATGTTTATATGAAAAAATCGGCAACTTATCGTCACTAGAAACGTAGCTAGCCACTTCGCAAATGTACGTACATATTTACTTTACCGGCAACGGATTTTTCAATGCATGCCTCGTCAACAAGACGCTACCCATTGATTCAGCCATTTTCCAAGAGACGTGGCTCAATGTTGCGAAAATGGTATTTACATAAAATATGCTCAATTACTATCGGGTGTAGTAGAAAACTATAGTGTCCGGTTCGGCCTGTCCAATTCAAAGGAACTCTCCCCTACATATGATAAAACAAAGTCGCTTTCGCTGTCTGTCCCTATGTATGCTAAAATTTTCAAAACTACGCAATGGATATCGAAACGCTTTTTTTATAGATAAAGTGATTCAGGAGGAAGGTTTATATGTATGATACATGCATAATATTGTAGAGAAACACTGATGAATTTAGTGGTTTCTAATGTGATGTCGTAAATGAACACATTTTTTTGCCCTTACATTGCAAACGCTGACTGAACCCCAAGAGATAAATCAAAATAATGTACTCGGTGTTGTACCCCTAAAAAGGGCCAACAAAAAAGTCCGCAATGGTATATGTCTATCTCTTAAGGATAACCCACAATACCCATTTTTTATCTTTTACATTGCACTGGAAAAAATGGATTATTTAGGAAGTTTGTTTGAGCAATACAGCATTAATCCTTATCCAATGAAGTACCTTGAATACATTGTCCATTCAATATAGATCAATATGGCCCTTTACAGCATGTAATTCAAATGAATATTTCCGAAGATATTAGAGATTTAAAATGCAGGGACATAGCGGTGCGGCACCGGCACTACTGTTGTTTGCATTCGTGCGAAGCCGGGGCGGGTTGCTAGTAAAATATACTTTTGTCCTGGTGATCCTGGTCCGAACAGTAGGCCAACGTAACAAAATTATTACATGGTCATCGGTCCTTGATATTCGTGCAAATTTTCAAAGTAATAATATATATTATAATAATACCTCTTGCAGTTGGTGCAAAATACGTTGAAAGATTTCGTTACGTGGGTAGATGGATGCGGACCCAGCTAGAGCTTGTTAAAAAACGAAGTAATGAATGGGCATTTCCAGTACCTCAAAAAATGCACTTTTCTTTCCATGACATAATGAAGGGCAGTTCATAACACATTTGTAACCATTTATTCACTCTAAATTTTGAAGAATTGATTAGTTATTCGATATTTAAAATGTGAATTCAACACGTGTGAATTCAAACGTCCCTCTGCTGTGACGTCAGTGGCTCAATTTGTAATATGATTGGTTGAAGTTTGTGATGGAGGGGACAAAGCCCAGAGTAACTGAGAGACACGCCGCTGCGCTGTTGTCAAGTCTTCGTAAAATCTCTGAATTTATTCATAAATATATTCAGTTCTCGTATTATATTTGATGTGATTACTATAATGTTTTTGAAACATCTTCATATAACAATTTAATTTTCATTAAAGTTGATATAATACTCATTCTCTGAATATACAAATACTGATGTGACAACCATGCCTATAAATTATGAATAAAAACATAACCTTCTTATTTGTCATTATTCAACATTTCTACGTCTTCTCTACCTCTACGTACTATAGAATGGCATTTCTTACAGTTAAGTCCAGAAGTATTCCATACTTTATATTCTATACATCTAGGTACACAGTTGCCAAATCAATAATTTTTCTTACCACTAATTTGCACTTCTCATAATGAAAATATTGAAAATAATTATTAATGCTTCCTAAATTAGAAGACCGGCCTTTATATACCAATTCTTACTTGGGGTAATTATTTTTGATTGAATTTCTTACCTATCTGCTTACTTGAATCTTCAATTAGGAGGTCGAATAGTATTATGAAGCTTTATGGAGTACGAATGAAAATGTCATGATGATAAAAGAAAAACATCCAAAATCAACATTATATCATGATATTATTAGAAAACTGATAGCAAGGGCTTTTTCAGGCTAATTTTTTTGTGATTTGGCAATGCTGTCATTTTATGTGAGCAGCACGCCATGACGAGTACAACCAATCAAAAATCTCTCTAGCTACCGACGTCACACGATTTCCCGCTTCTTCTGATCGTTTGAATTCGGTAGATTATTTTTGAGTTTTCAATATTTTTACGTGAGAATCCAATATGTCAAAATATATTTTTTCTGAACATGACTGGAAATGCCCATTGTCACCATTTGTGTACGCACGGAAGAAATATCAATTTGAACATATTTATTCAGAGAAATCTTGATTTTCCTCCCTCTTTCGGAAAGAAATTCCGATATGTGAAAACTTGTAAATCCCTTCCTGAACTTTTATCTGAACTAACATTCCCGTGGAATCGAAACTCATCGCACTTATTTATAGCCCACAAAACTACCCCTAGGTTCACGGTTCATACCAGTTTGGATTTATTTCTGATGGAGTTTGGAATTTCTTTCATTCTCTATTATTGACGTATCACAACGTCCATAAATTGTTCATCCACTTCGGAACATTCTTTCGCTATCTGCAAGTCGATTTCGGTGTGGAATTGTGTCGAAAGGAAATTAATTTTTGAACAAATAACGTTCAATTTCTGGCTTCAGCGGGTATCGATCTGAGAACTAATCAGATATACACCCGACGTTTTCGTGTTTTAGCGGTGACATCCTGCCAGGATCCTTTTCTTGATGTTCAATCACTGATAAAATATGAAATACAAAGTTTATGGCAATTTCAAATGATTTCTATCATTGTGGATGAGACTACATGGAATATGTCCCATCACTTCCGCCAAAATATAACTAGTGTTTATTATGTAAAAATTATCAACTTTATTGGATTTCATTCCGATTGAATGTTTTTCACTATAAATTGACCACCCCTCTAACTCTGTTACAAAAACAGATACATTAAAATACTCCATACAAAAATTGTACGAAATCATATAAATTTTTTGAAAACGATTACGTCAATTGGAATATACAGGGTGTTTCACCATAAACTGGACAAACATATATTAAAGCCGTGTAGACGACACCAGAGTCGTTTTTGCCTTATGACATATACCCCATTTTCGATGCGTAAGCGAGATACAGGGTGTTTAATGTCAACTTTTAGCAATATTCTGATAACTGTGGTGGTGAGTTATGCGTGACATTTTGAATAACGGTTACTGGTCACATCTCAGTATTTTTAAGGCCTCCATTGTGGTGTATAATTCTGAAAAAAAATTTCAAAATGGCGGAAAGCCTGCAAAGTTCGAATTTTTTCTTTCGGTTTCCAATTCGGAAAACACTATTTCAATGTACTAGATTCTCTAAGATTTTCCGTGAAAAAATTTTTTCAAAATTCGAACTCGACTTCTGTTTCACATGTCTTCAGTGAAAAAAGCAATTCGGCCGAAATTGTTGAAACTTTTTATGGTTGAACTATCATTCATTGTTCATACTAAGGTAAAAACGGAATTAAATAATATCTATGGGTTTTATTTTTGTAGCCTTCCAAAGATTACGCTCGGAAAATTTTCATGATTTTTAATAAAAAAAGTGGAGGCCGTACGAAGGCCAAATTTAGGCTAATGAGCTGCCAGAGTGACCCGGACGGAAATATGAATTTATAAACCAAAAAAAATTTTTTCAGACAAATTTGGTGGGAATCGAACTCTCCACTTTCGATTAACTAGCGTCGCTTTGGTAACGGAAATTTATGAGATTAAAATAAACCCAATTCATACTCGTAGAGAGTTCGATTCCCACCAAGGTTTTGTGAAAAATTTTTTTTTGGTTTATAAATTCATAATTCCGTCCGGGTCACTCTGGCAGCTCATCAGCCTAAATTTGGCCTCCGTAAGGCCTCCAGTTTTTTGAACAAAAATTATGAAATTTTTCCGAGCGTAATCTACGGCTACAAAAAGAAAACCTATGGATATTATTCAATTCTGTTTTCACTTCAGTAGCAAGAATGAAAGATAGTTCAACCATAAAAAATTTCAACAATTTCGGCCGAATTTTTTTTTCACTGAAGACATGTAAAAAAAAGTTGAGTTAGAATTTTGAAGAATCTTAGAAAATCTAGTACCTACGTTGAAATAGTGCTTTCCAAATTGGCAACCGAGAAAAAAAAATTCCAACATTGCAGGTTTTCCGCCAATTTGTTATTTTTTCTTCAGAATTCTACACCACAATTGAATGAGCCCTCAAAAATACTAAGATAAGACCAGTAACCGTTATTTCAAATGTCACGCATAACTCTCCACAGTTATCAGAATATTGTTCAAAGTTTACATTAAACACCCTGTATAACGCTTATGCGTCGAAAACGGGGTATATGTCATGAGGCAGAAATAACTTCCTAGGTGTCATCAACACGGCTAAATATGTTTGTCCAGTTTATGGTGAAACACCCTGTATACAGGGTGGACAACATATTGAATGCAACTACATTTTTTTTCAAATAGGACACCCTGTATATTCTTCCATATTTCAATTGTTTATTTTTTCCTCATATCTAATATATGTATATGCGTATATGGGTCTGTCTCTTTCATTTCCAGAGTTTCAAAGTTTTGAAATGAAACTACGGAATAAAAGAATACATGATATGAGAAATTCTTTCGAAAATTCTTTATATACAAACATACATACATACCTAATAGGTCCCGATAAATAAATGAAAAAATAATAAACTATGGTAGTGGTAGTAGGTATAGAATGAATAATATCGACTAAAGAAATCAGTTCTCAAAATTTGAAACTCTGTGGTACTCAGAACAAGAGAGAAAGACCAAACATATATTATATACCTATTCGAAATGAGGGGAAAAAGAGCTTGCCAAATATGGAGAAGTATACAGGGTGTTCCTTTCGAAAAAATTAAGTTGCAATAAATATGTTGCCCACTCTGTATATATTTCAGTTTGTGAAATCTTTTTGAGAAACATTAGTCAATTTCGTGAAACTTTTGTAAAAAACATTTTTTGTACCGGGTTTTTCACCATAATTTGACCCTCCCTTCAACTTCGTTACTAAAAGAGGTACAAAAAAAATATTATCTCAGAAACTAGGCGCGAAGAAAGAGGACATGATATGTATATTACTATTCCTCTATCACTTCCTCTCATAGTTCAGGAGTTGTAGTACTAAACCATCGAAATCTGGCCACCATGTACAGTAACCAAGATTGCTTAGTGAATAGCCCCGAATAACTCCATTTCATTTTGCCTTTCCCACTATTAAATTTTCACATACCTTGAGGAACCATTATCCATAAATGGAATCAATCATTTCTCACACATATTGACATATAACAAGTGTTCAAAACTAAAACATTCCTGCTAGGATTTCTGACCCATTTTCAGAAAGAGATTTTGTTGTTGCTTCATTTCAATTTGTGGAGGCCATAACATTGAAATTGCACAAACCATCTTCTTACCAAATGATGCGATTTTTCTATCCACTATCTAGCGGCTAGCGTATAGTAAGATGACATAAAACTCTTTGCCGTCCACACTGAAACGGATATTCCAAATCCTCCTATAAAACAAACCGTATTTTCCAAATGACGATGAAAACCCGCAAGTAACCCCTCGTAATAATAACGGTGAACAGAATTCCCCTCAAATATATCAGGTTTGCCGCCAACTTTATCCTATACCGATTTCATGCCAACCGGAAACGGAAACTGTTATTATTCAACAGTATTTTTCAACGCTGTCATATTCTACCATAAAGTTGTGAAACAAATTATCATGAGAATGGAGCTGGACAACTGAAAGAACATCAATCAACCACCACAGTTAAATAGTTCCAGTTTAATAAATCTCTTTTATTAAAATGTCATGTAACTCCATATTTTCGAATTGTAAGTGAAAAAACTATTTGCGTATTTGTGTATCAGATTCAATCGAGGCAACTTCAAAAGAACATTCTTCTTGATATCTTGATTCATCGGCAATTCTTTCACGATGAGGTGGTACATTTTCGTCAAAAAATAAGAAAATTGGCTGAAAGATTATTCCCAATTCGAAATATCTACTTGAATTTGAAATGACCCTGAAATCAAAATCCAATGTCAGATTGAGTGTCTGCATTCGATGCACCCCTAAAAACTAAGAAACTTTCATTTCAAACATTTTTTATACCGGCTTTTCCCAAAGAGTTATTCCAGGGGATCTTTCAAAATGGGCCACCATGAATATTATGAGTTCTGCCTTGTATCGAGATGAATTATTGCTAGGGCAATTCAATTGATTCTTCATTTATAATTTTCAGAGTGGGAGGCGAGCCGCAGTGGCTCGCCGGATATGGAAGTGGAAGTACGGGAAAGTACATCGATGGACAACCGAAGACCTGACTCCACGCAGCTTCTAGTTAACAACACTCCAATCTACCCATATGGAGGTGAGTACACGTCGAATCAAGATCAAATTGGACATTTTAATGTAATTCGAACATCAGGGCACACCAGACGATGCTGTATATCATTTCGGGATGCCAATAATGTCCATTGGCGGAATTGAACAGTGGTAATTGGGATTGGCAGTCAATCATACTGATATTGCACCCCTTTCGAATAGCTGTGTTGTGAATACAGATCGAGCCTTGTGAAACACGTTTTTTATTGTATTCGCGCTCTGCATGGAATGAAGAATCGAATAGTTATGATTCTGATAGATCAAAAAAATTGTATTGTTCAGCTCCCATTGTAGCACGATCACTTTGCTCAACATTAGTTGGTAAACATCCCAGCTAGACGTTAATATAACCAGATCATAGGTAACTATTGAAATTTTCAGCCGACATAATTGAAAAAGAACTTCTCTTTGGCATTCCCTGCACTGGAAATTTAAAGCACCTAGGACTCGTGAGAATTCAAACATAATTGGAGATTTGCGAGTTCTGAAAGATATCGAGGATGCAACCAAACCAAGATATTTCTAATGCGAGCTCTCAAAAATATCTCGAATGTAACCAGAGTAGGAAATTCCCATTACGAGCTCCTAGGGATATCATGAGTGCACCCAGAATTGCAAGTTATACTAGACGTGAAAACATCGTCCATTTTCGGTTCGTGAGATTTGCATCTGGGAAAAGACCTTCGTGTCGTTTAAATCTCAACTAGTCCAAATTCATCTGTTGGGTAGATGTGTGCCGCGACCCTCGAAGCTCCAAATTCTCAAATATATCGAATTATCAAAATGGATCTGTGATACTCATAAGATATTAGAATTGATTTTTTGTACAACTGCCATTGAAAGTGACACTTTTAATGACAGCAAACAATGTTAAAATTGATTGTTTACGTGGAAGCGTGTTGAAAATATTTTTAACATTAGTGTTGAAAATATTTTTAGCACTCCATTTTCTTGTGATGGAATTAGATGAAAAAAATTCAGCAATTGCAAATTTTCAATTTCAATATTTAACAATCATTACTTCTGAACATTAATATTAATCGTAGAACTAAAACAATTACTAACATTAATGCCCTGTGACGTTAGGGAGCTTCGCAACACATTATCAGAATCCTCAGCACCATCAGTACTTGTAGAAACCGGAAGTACAATATTGAATGATGATTCAAAATCTGTTGAGATTGGGAGAATTTTTTCAGCAATGACATTTCTATATGCAATGGAATGATCAACATAGCCCTCGGCTACCGTCGTAGACTTCCATCCACCACGTTTTTTTTTATCCGTAATATTTGCTCCTGATTCTGCTAGCAATGAAGCGGAGGATCTTCGAAAACAGTGTCCTGTATATTGCTTTGGTTCTGGCAGTTTGAGGAATTCGGCAACAATAGATGGAATTTTCCCAAATGAATCGATACTAACTGGATTGGCAGTGCATTTATTATTTATGTCTTTCGGGAAAAAAGGGCAATGTTCGATGACAGGAGGGCGCAGTGCAAAGTACTTATGAAAATAGTCAACATACTTACCATTAATACTGAAAGAACGACTGACTTCTGTTTTTGTGTTTGGAAGTTGTATAACCAATAATTTATTTGTTATTTGGATGTCATCCACTGATAAATTACACAATTCTTCACGCCGACAAGCTCCAAATAATCCGAAAACAATTGCAACCTTAATTATCAAGTATTTCTCATCTGGTGCCTCATTTATAAACTTTTCAATTTGCTCACGAGTGAGAATTTTCGATTTTTTGGGACGATATCCTTCACTTTTCCGTTTTGAATATGCTATTACCTTGAAATATTTACACAATGTTGCAGGTTTGCCAGGAAAACAGGTGTGCAGTTACCTTTTACATTTTTCAATTTACACCAGGCCAGGAAATTGTTATATGCAATATCGTACTGCTGAACAGATTTTTTAGGTAGGAGTTCCAGATTTGCTCTTCTTACAGACTCTTCAATATCCACAGGAACAACCAAATCGTCACTTTTATTAATAATTGGACTATCGACAAACATATTGACCAGATAAAAACCCAAGACGAAAATTGGACAGGAACGAATTTCAAATGACAGCGTCTTTTCCCATTTGTTAGTAATCAACGTTTGACATTCACAACAACCTTTGGTTATTTGAATATTAAAATGCATTTTGAAGTTTATTCTCATTGCAAATTCGCCCATTTCATAATCAAAATAGAGCAGTTGTACAAAAAAAAAAAAAAAAAAAACATGAGTACCGAATGTGCCGAGAACGAGTGTAGTTGCCAGTGGTGATATTCTTCTCGCATATTAGTCCTGTGACAATTTTTGATAATTCGACCCGCTAGTGAGTTTCATAATGAACAATGTAGATTCACAATACGAAAGACTTATTGTCATAGATGCGTTCGCGTACAATTGACTAATATAACGTTTATAAGAACTCAAAACGAAATATAATTTTCAGTGAAAACAAACATTCCATTGATAAATCAGAACTAACCGGTGAGAGCTCTGCGTCACGGTTTTTTGCCGTAGACGGTCCGGTGGCTGAATTGCGGAGTATGCTCCGCATCTGGTTACCCGGAGTGATAAAGAATTTTCAAAGATCATGAGTCAACTAAAGGTGGCCTTTGACTACAAGGGCAACCAGAACACTTCTTCCCAACACACAGAAAATGCATCAATGTCTTCTCTCACACAAGTTCCTTCTCAACCGCTCTCATATGTTTCAGCAATGAAATCGCAACCCAAACCCACATATCCCAAAAAAGACCAGGCCATTCTCATTCATTCCTCAGACAACCTCAAACTGTTTGACTACGCCAAAGCCATTGGTACCATTATTGGTCCTAAAAATATCCATTCTATCTCAAGAATATCAAATAATAGAATATGTATTTACTTGTCAAAATCCGAATTGGTCGACTTACTCATTGATAACCATTCCACTATTCACATCGGTGAGATAGAAATATCCATCAGGCGCCTAGTCACTCCCACTAAGAGAGTCATAATTTCAAATGTTTGTCCATCTATACCAAATGAAGACATTGAAGTGGCTCTAAAGGATTCTGGATTACAGTTAGCATCACCCATCTCTTTTCTAAAGGCTGGACTACAAGAAGGTGAATACAGTCACATTTTATCATTTAGAAGACAGGTCTATGTCATCCCTACAACCACAGATTTTGAATTACAAACCTCACTTGTAATTCCTCACGAAAACAACTCATACAGAATTTTCCTCTCTACCGACCGGATGGAATGTTTCTTATGTAAGCAACCAGGGCACATTGCTGGCAACTGCCCAAATGCTCAAGCTAGTGACTCCTCTGAGCCTTTAAACATACAAAAAAATCATTCTTTGGAAACAATTACTTCAGTTCACTACCAAACGACATCAGAATCCATCAACATTGAACAAAATACAGAATTACCCACAGAAGCACCGCTTAGGCTCAATGCATCCTCACCTGTCCCAGGACAGAAGAGGGCGATTTCGCCCTCCTTAGATTCCATTGACGTTGATCAGACAGAAGGAACTAATCCAGACTCATCTGCCTCCATGCTTCCACCTTCAATGCACAAACCACCAAGACCGGACAAAAAAAAGGCAAAAGTATGCAAATCTCCAAATTCAGGTATTTCAGAGGCATCTAAGCTAATAATTAAGGAGGCTTATGGTACTGACCCCACAATAAGCACACTTCCTGTTGAAAGTTTTCTCGCCTTTTTAGAAAACACTTTCGGTCACAATAATCCACTCTCTGAAGCGAAAAAATTCACCAGTGACATAAAGTCTCTGCTACGAGACATGCATACTATTTATCCATCACTAAATGAAAGATCTCTAAAAAATCGCTTTACAAGAATAAGCAAAAAAATCAAAGAACAACTTCCCGACTTAGAAGACCTTGATAGTATCAGATCAGAACACTCCAACGTCACTGATGACTACATATCAGATAGTTCCCAATCATCCCATAATAACAATTAATCTCATCTTCAATCTGCTACAATGGAACTGTAATGGGTTCTACCCAAGATTAGAACATATTCAGCATTTACTTACGGAAAAACAAGTTGACATTCTATGCCTCCAAGAAACTAACTTCACAGAATCACAGCATCGCCAACTTAAACACTACGAAGGATATCACTACATAAGATCCACTGGTTGCAGAGCTAGCGGAGGCTCTTCGATTTTCGTATCTGATGAACTCTTTTCTGATCCCCTTGATTTGACTTCTACTTTCGAAGTCACAGCTGTTTCAGTTTGGTGTCCTGAGAAAACCACAATATGCAGTATTTATATACCACCAAATCAAAAATTTTCCGAAAGAGAACTATCACTTCTAATAAGTCAACTGCCAGCTCCTTTCCTCCTGGTCGGAGATTTCAATGCACATAACATACTATGGGGTTCAGAACAGACCTCTCATAAAGGGAAAATCATTGAAAATATCATTAGCACTTCGCATATTTGCTTACTGAATAATGGAGAAAGTACCCACCTAAATATCTCTAACGGCAATTTCTCTTCCATAGACTTAAGTTTTAGTGACCCCTCCATATTTTGCAAGTTATCATGGAGTCCCCTAGAATGTTTATATGATAGTGACCATTTCCCCATACTGATCTCCAACGATAACGATAATACTGGCATAATTCATCCCATCAAAAAATGGAAACTTGCAAATGCAGATTGGAGCAAATTCGAGAAAGAAATCGATGACCGTATGGTCAACCTTCATCTTTCAAACGATGCAGATCAAAATATTTCCATTTTCACCGACATAATTATTTCTGCTGCTTCCACTAACATAGGAGAATTCTCAACCTCATCCCAAAGAAGATCAGTTCCCTGGTGGAACGATTCCTGTAAAGAAGCCCTTAGAGCTTCCAAGACTGCCCTCAACAAATATCGCCGAACACGTCACCAGGTCGACCTGATCAACTTTAAGAGAATGAGAGCTAAATCCAGGAGAACTATAAAACAGAGTAAGAGGGATTCCTGGAGAGATTATGTTTCATCACTCACCGTCAATACCTCATCTAGTCAAGTCTGGAAGAAAATCGGACAAATGAATGGAAACAAGACTTACTCGAACATAGCTGCTGTCCACTATAATAGCCAAGTAATCGTTGACAATGAAGAAATAGTAAACCTCCTAGCCCAACACTTTAGCGACAAGACAAACGCCCATATCGATAGTCAGCAAAATTCAAATATCAGTGACGAAAACGTCATCTGCAATCCTGCCCAAATTGACCTTGATGCAGTGAATGCCATATTCTCTTTTTCTGAATTAAAGGAAGCCCTCCGTTCCTGCAGGAAATCAGCAGCAGGTCCTGATAATGTACCTAACATATTCCTCCAAAACCTTCCTGATTCTGCTCTCAGAAAGCTCCTGCAAATCTACAATACACTTTGGACTACGAACACTTTCCCGCAAATTTGGCATGAATCCGTAATATTCCCAATTAAGAAAAGAAATAACTCCTCAACACTGAACTCATTCAGGCCGATATCCTTAACATGCAATATGTGCAAACTGTTTGAAAAAATGCTGAATAAAAGACTTTTATGGTATTTAGAAAAATATGAAATACTAACAAATGCTCAATCAGGATTCAGACCTGGCCGCAACACCACTGATAATCTGGTAATGCTCCATGACCATATCACTGAAGCCTTCTCAAACAACCAAGAGGTACTAGCTGCCATTTTCGACATCCAAAGTGCTTTCGATTCACTTCCTTCTTCAGTTATTCTAAAACAACTCAAAAGATGCAATCTAACAGGCAATATATTCTCATTCATCGAAAACTTTCTACAAATCAGAAACTTCAGAGTGATTGCCAACGGAGTGTTTTCATCTCGCTGCACAATGACTAAGGGAGTGCCACAGGGATCAGTTCTGAGTCCAACACTATTCATCCTAGGAATTAATGACATAGCCATGTCGATTCAGCCACCAATCAAACATGCCCTTTATGCAGATGACTTATTCATCTTCTGCCATGGCAAGAACTGCAAGACGACATCGTCTCTACTCCAAGCTGCTGTAGACCAGATTTCCAGCTGGTGCTCACTGAATAGTCTCAGAATTTCCTCCGAAAAATCGAAAATAATTAAATTCAGTAGACGAAGTTTTAGCCCTTACACGCCGAAAATCTATTTAAACGATACATGCCTGCCTATTGTGAACGAACACAAAATACTGGGAGTCACCTTCGACAAGTGTCTTAGTTTCAGACAACACATTAATACTTTGAAAACTATCACCATGAAGAAACTGAACCTACTTAAGATACTTTCTCACTTCCATTGGGGAGCAGACGAAGAGATTCTCATTCGGATATACAGGGCCCTGATCCGCTCAAGACTAGACTATGGTAGCATCGTTTATATGTCAGCATCCAAGTCATCACTGAAAACACTGAACACCACTCAAAATTCGGCACTACGTCTATGTCTGGGAGCTTTTCGCACCACTCCAGTGAACTCCCTCCATATAGAAGCAAGTGAGCCCCCACTCTGGCTCAGAAGACGTCAGCTACTTTTAGGTTACGCCTCAAGAGTATCAAGCAATCCATCAAATCCGGTGTACCCACTTCTTTTCCCTGAGAGAGGCGATTCCTGCATGTCCAAGACCCTTAAACCTTTATGTCAGCAGATTAAAAATATTCTTCCCGACTTTGACTTCAAGGCAACTAACCCAACACATATGTCCACTTTTCCTCCTTGGCATAAAAGGTTACCAGTCTTTAACTTATCGCTCACAAGATACAACAAAACAGATACCCCAAGAAATCTCATTCACCAAACTTTTCTCGAAGCAATTCACTCCAGCAACTTCGAAAAAATTCTCTACACGGATTCCTCCAAAAGTATCCACAGTGTGGGCTGTGCCGTCACTTGCGAATCTCATACAATTACTTCCCACCGTCTTCCACCTTCAAGTAGTGTTTACACGGGAGAGCTATTCGCCATTCTTCAGGCAATTATATCGATAACTACCGAAAAACAAATAGCCATTGTTACCGACTCCCTTTCATCTATACAATCCATCCACAATATCTATACCAAACACCCTCTTGTTCATGCCATCCACGAGAATTGCCACCACCACATAGGAAAAGGTACCGAACTGACCCTCATATGGGTCCCATCCCATATAGGAATCACGGGAAATGAGACCGCCGACCAAGCGGCAAAAGAAGCATCCCTGTCAGACATCCCGTTTGAAAAAATACAGATTGCTCAGGATTTACGGCCACTCTTCAAGAAGTCAACTTTGGATACTTGGCAACAGCACTGGAATTCAGTCGATTCAAAGCTGAAAGAGGTACAATCCACGCTATTGCCACCCTTAATGCCTTTGTCATCTAGAAGAGACAGGGTAGTTCTACGAAGAATCAGAATTGGTCACACGGCCCTCACCCACAAATATCTCCTCAACTCTGAAACTCGACCCATGTGCCCTGATTGCGACATTCAACTGTCCATAAAACATATCCTTATCGACTGCAAGCGCTACAGGGAGGATCGACAGAACTACCACCTCCAGAACAGTTTAATGGAAATGTTGAGTAGCACCGACCAACTCCGTAATCTTCTTGACTTTCTTATACGCACAAATTTATATAGTCAAATATAACTTATTGATCTTGTAAATAATGTACCTTGTGTCAATGGCCAAGTTGTCGAGACACATTAATTTTAAATAAATAAATAAATAAATAAAAAAAACATTGTATGGTATTTGTGTTAAAAATGACTTTATTCTGTTCGCTCCGCTCATCAAACAAACTTTTTTACTCACAAAATAAAACGTCACTTTCAACACTCATATCATAAATAACTATTTTACTGATTTCTCATCTAAGGTAAATTGATCCCATTCTTCTTATATTTTATTACAATCATTTCATAAGGGATTTATTCAATTATTTTCATTCATGTAGATACTTGAGGGGACGTTATACTCTAACCGATGGCACCTATTCTCCCTTCACAAAGTGTCTTCCATTTTTCCAAGTTCACGCCCTCAATTTCCCACCTGAAACCTGGATTTTTTTTAATTCTCCTGGAATTTCAGACAGTTATCTGCGATTTCACACTTTCTGCAGGTTTGTTCAGTATTTCCATCATTTTTTGCATAATTTAAACAAATATCCAAATGACTTTTCCTCAAATATAGAAAATTGATTTGTCGAGGGCACTCCAATGAATTTTCCAGAAAAAATTGAAGTGCCCCCAAGACATCCTTCAACTTCAATTAAAAAAGAACTAGCTTTTAAGAGAGCGCAAACTTGAAGAAATATATATATATTTTCTCGAAAGAGAGAATTACATACTGTTTTCTTAAATCAAACAATACATGGCATATGGCATGTGTGAAGAATTGGCTACAAGGACCAGATTATATAAATGAATAAAATCTGTTTCCTGCTCCAAATCTAAGTGTTAGCAGAGGGAATGTAAACGGGGTACCATACAATTATGAGTATAAAAGGCAGTTTTTGAATGGAGAATCGGCGCCCTCGAAGTATAACATCTCCTTAAGCAGACAAGAAAGATTATGGCGAGGATTATGGGCCAAGAATTTGAAATGCAATTCCAATTCTTATTGAGATATAATTGTCAGAGAAAAAAGATACAGGATAGGGACAATAATATGGAAATGGATACATGATAAAGGCCATTATTTACAATGTGCCAGTTCCCGCTGAACTGAATGGCGAAGGCGCCGGGGTGTGGCGTGTCTCCACTTATTGTAGTAACAGCTTTGAGATCTATGTCTTTGTCAGGCCTCGCTCACATTAGCGAATCTGATGAGTCCATCGTGAGCCAGGCTGGGATGAAACGTAGCCCCATCCCGATTCACAATTGGTAGCAGCAGGCTTTAATACAGGGTGAGTCTTTGACTTGTACATCTATTTTAACTGAAGATTCTTGAGGTCAAAAGAAACCTTTTCTTTTCATTTTCCATTTTTCCGCATTCGGTCCTGTTGAAAAATATAGCCATTGAAAAAAATTGGGCTTATTACGTCTCTGATATGGAATTGATGCAAAATTCATATTTCTCGATTAAAATTCGGTTGATATATTTAGGAAATACTCAAGTACTAACCTTATTCGAATAAGAATGTTGAAAACACGATAAAAAACAGTAAGTTTTATCCGATTATATCTGCAACTAAAAAGCCATATTTCTCCCACCAAAATAAGTTCCTTCTTCGATTTTCATCAAGATTAGTTTGTGAGCACTTATAACTTTTTATATTCTCCCCTTTTACCCAAAACTATCTCAAGAAGAATTGTTTTTACACTTATCGAAAATAACTCCATTAAATTAGGTCAAAGGATTCTAGGCCAATGACCTTACTCAATCCATCTAAACCATACTTTATGAAAGCTATCATAGAACGTTTGAGAAGATGATGCCAGATTGTGTTGATTTTCTCTTCAAACAACGAAGCAGTAGATCCCAGAGATCATTAACGGACGAACTAACGCAAAGGCACTAGTTTTGTTTACTTCTAGCTGTTGGCGCCTTGTCATGCCTCTTTGGAAATGTTTTGATTCTCGCCGATAGATCTTAATTTCAGTTGGTGCGCAAGACAAACCGTTGTCCCATAGACCGAACAGTTGGTCTGTGGTTGTTGAACGAAGCATTCGTATAGCAGCTTGATGAAGATTTGTCGATTTGTTTATTCACAATTGATGTGAAAATATTTTCAGTGGGAGTGGAATGTGGATTGATGTGATAATAACCGTGTAGTGTCGGGTTCATGAAATTCCAAGAGGATATTGTTTAGATAGAAACATCGTCACAGATCGTGTAGTGTTAAGTATTCATTTTGCATCAATTTCAATTCAATACGTGGTTTGTATTCATCACCGAATTTTGTATTCCATTGACATTTTAGTCTAAACGAAGTTGATAAACATTCGGACAACATTGTTACCTTGTATAGCGTTTATTAATTTGAGCTATTCTGTGATATTGAGAAGCCAGGGTTGCATCTAGATTTTTCTTATGATTTTTGATTTTTTCGTCAAATTTTATCGGGTGAAATTGGGAATAACTCGAAAACGACGTGCTTTATTGAAAAAACTTAGGAATGCTTTTATGTTCTAAAGTCTAAACCGATTGGTTCTTTCGAAAATATGAACCGTTTTTTTTTTCACGGATTTATGAGTTTGCTACGCTGTAACTTCTATGCCAGGAGAAATATTGAATAAGTTTTCATTTGGAAAAGTGCTTTTTTCATGGGTTTTCGACACCCTGTATCTTCCAAACCAAACCGTTTAAAAAAAATGGTATAGGACAGAAGTGTTTCGTTTGATGAGAGGAATCAACAGTTAAAATATATGTACAAGTCAAAGACTCACCCTGTATATTCAAGGCAGACTTATTTTCAAGTCATATAAATTATGATTAAGTTGCGGGGGGAAAATTTCTGAATTGGTTGTAGCTAATTTGCAAATTGTTCTATAATTTACGGAAGCTGTAGGAAGTTGATTATTCCCATTTTGACGAGATAATAAGACTTCTTATTCCACATTTCAATCCAAACCACTCGATCTGAGACAATCTGAATGTGCACAAATGCGTTGGGCTGACATCAATACTGAAATATCTCCACCACATGATTCAGAAAGCCCTCAAAAAAATCCAGTAAATCGTAAATCACCTTCTGCATTCAGAAGAGAGAAGGATTTGCACTCCGCTTCTCCGAGTGTCATTTACTCCAGTGAAGTGGCGTTCAAGATGAAACGTCTAAATTTAAATCAAGAGGGTTTCTTACTTGGTATTCGCAGCGGTGCACTCTATCGGTAAAACGAAGGTATTCGTTAAGCAGGGGAATTTATTCTAGGAACAGAACATGACGAATCATGAATAGATAAAATTCGAACGAATATTCGGAAAACGACAGTGGCTTCATTCTTGTCGAGTTCAACATTGAGTGGTAGTATTACCTAGGAGCATAGAATTCTATGCTTCTAGGTATTACTATACTTCCTTCACTTTTATAAAATATCGCGGTTTGCCATGAAATTCTGACGCATTTCACCGCATTTATTTTGAAAATGTTAGATTATGGTCATTCCACTGTCAGATACGCCCACAGCGTTGTCGTTTGTGCTAAAAAATCGTAGTAATTACGTATACAGGGTGAGTCTTTGACTTGTACATATATTTTAACTGTAGATTCCTCTCATCAAACGAAACACTTTTTTCCTATACCATTTTTCAAAATTCGGTTTCGTTTGGAAGATACAGGAAGTCGAAAATGCACGAAAAAAACACTTTCCTGTTCATATCTTCGGAACCGTTATTTCAAATGAACTGAATTTCGGTTGATTCTTTACTCTATTCATGGTGCATATTCCTCAATCGAAACTTATTCCATATCTCTCCTAGTTTGAAAGTTACAGGGTGGTCGACTCATAAATTCATGCAAAAACACTATCAAATCACTTGAAAAGGATAAACGGTTCATATTTTCGAAAGAATCAACCATTTTAGAGAATAAAAGTATTTTTATATTTTTTCAATAAAACGCGTCGTTTTCGAGTTATTCCTAAATGTATACGAAGAAATTTGAGGAAAAAATCATGAATTTCATAAAAAATCTGAGTGCTTCCCTGGATTAAATATCATCGAATATTGTTTCTTTTCTGGTCTCTTAACAAATTAACAATGTTGTCAACGTTTATCAACATAGAAGCATGAAATTGCACAGTTTATAAGAAGTTTCTATTGAAAATTTATGGATACCCGTCCTTCAGGAAAATCTATCTTCTTAACAATATCCTCTTGGAATTTTTAATCGACCCTACACTGTCTTCACATCACATTCATCACCTGTTTGCTTTATTCTCTGCAAGTAAATAAATAAATAAATCGAATCCATGTAGAAAGATTATCGCGTTTAGGCGTCGTTCATTGTAACACAGACTGGACTCTGGAGTCACAGAACAACGTCTTGTCTTGTCTTGCGTGGCGGCTACATCGCACTCGCAGCCGGCAGCGCACCGCGACTGAAATTTAGATCGTAGCGCTATGTCGGCGAGAATCAGAACTACTCGTTTGGCATTCACAAAGAGTAATGCGTAGAAGCCTTTAGCGAAAAGTAAACAAAACTATTGCTTCTGTGATAGTTTTTCCATTAACGATAGGAGACGTTCTGCTTTCTTGAGTTCGCCTATACCATTGTTGAAGAGAAAATCGGCAATCTAGCATCGTCTTCTCTAGAATTCTGTGATATATCACAGAGGAGATGGATTAGGTTAGGTCATTGACCTCAAATCAGGTGGCTTTGATTAATGGAGTTAGGATAGGTTAGTGAGAAACTAATTTTTATGAGATAGTTTCAGGGTATCGAGGCAAATATGAACAAATTATTAGTGTTTACAAACTAATCTTCAGGAAAATCGACGAAGGAACTTATTTTGTTGTGAGAAATATGGCATTTCAATTGCAGAAATGATGGGAGAAAACTTATCGTTTTTGTTAGGAAATATCGTGTTTGTAACATTCTTATTCAAATAAGGTTAGTGCTATTTTCTAAATGTATCACCCAGAATATTTAATAACCACATCAATTTCAATTGAAAAATATGAACTTTGAGGTGTTTGTAGAGAATAATATCAGGCACGCATTTAGCACAATTTTTTTTTTCAAATGGCTTTATCTCTTTAACCGAGCCGAGTTCGGAAAAATGGAAAATGAAAAAGAGGTTTCTTTAGGCCTCAAGAATCTACAGTTAAAATATATGTACAAGTCAAAGACTCACCCTGTATATCAAACTGTTCAGTGACCTGCGTCAGTTTTAAGTGGAAGAACTTGATAAACCTAAATCATGACTAACCGCGATACTTTATAAAAGTGAATGATATTTATTAGGTACTAATAGCACATAGCTGATTACAGGAGATTCGCATTTTTTCAAGTGAAATCAACTGCTATTTCAAAGTTCATCTCGTTCTTCTAAATTAATTTTTTCCTCGTGTATTGCCTCTTTGAAATAGGTAAAAATCTTATGCGCCAGATAAATGGTGTTCCATTTTCAGATCCCAAACTTCTCCTTTCATATTCAGAACCAAATAACATATCTTTCCTATTCAAATTGAATCTTTCCGACTTTCCGAAATCTTAATTTTTACTAGGAAAGACCTCCGTTTTTTTTTCAATGTGACACCCTGTATATACCTAATACAGGAAAGAATGAAGATAGCCTCATTAGTCTCTTCGCAGTGCTGAGTTTTGTATAGTATATTCCATTCACTTTTATAATGTATCCCGGTTGGCCATGACATTCTTACATATTCCTCCGTGTATATTTTGAAAATATTAGGTTATAGTCATTTTGCTGTCAGATGACTGAGCAACGTTGTACCTTCTACATAAAAGTCGTAGTAATTATGTATTTATCAAAATATTCATTTACTTTGGGAAAATAATGAATTTGAGAAAATATCATGTGAATTCAATATTCAATAATTCCAGAGACCTGGCGTATGTTGAAAAAAAAATTCTGTTAATACTGGCAATATTGCACGTATATAAACATGGTTGAAAGATTCAGTCATGCTTTTTTCTTGTACGGAAATCTAGAATCGTGTGTTGAAATTTCACTGAAAAATAATGGACGGAAAAGTTACTTTTTGATAGTTTATTCGGAAAAAAAATAGAAGTACTCGAATAACCCAACAGAAAAACTTCTTGGAATGGACCTATGGAATTCCCCACTTTTCAAAATTCTCACAAAATAAGCCTACAGACAAGACCTTTTTGTACCTACAGCTTGAAATACTCCAGTATAAAAATGTTGTAGTACTAGGAAACCTGATTCGAACCCCATTCAAAATGTAAAAAAGAATAAAAAGAAATAAGCATTGGAAACGTCTCTGAGAATTATTTGACAATTCACCAACCTGAGTCAGTTTCAAGTGAGAAAACTTGATGAACCTTAATCTTGGCCAACCCAGATACCTACTTCATAAAAGTGAATGGAGTATAGGTATACTGAGGCCATCATCAATAACGGACATCTTGTGAATGGCAGATTATTCCTCTTGTTATGAATATTTCAGTGAATAACAATTCGAATCCCGTTCGTGTTTTGTTTTTGCAACTTTTTCAGTTCTTTTAGCGGAGTGCTAAGCACTCAACATTTTCCAGTTCTCCCTGAATGAGATTTGTACCATCAGACAAATATGTCTGAAATTTTGCGTCTCGATAGAGATGATAAAGGTCATTGAAATTACATAAAAATATACAGGGGAATCCATAAAAAAAACACATGTTTGTTAAAAATCTTTTTTGGGAACAACCTGTATATTGAAAATAATTTCTTGCGATGAAAAAATAGAAATACCAGAACCTGTTTTCGAACCTAATTTCTAAGATTTCAGCAGCTATGAAAAAAAACGCACTTTTGCAGGAATCTGATATGGCCGTACGAAGGTCTTTTGAGAGCAGCAAGGGCGGATATAGTTCTTTTTCATGGGAGGGGTAATAACGATCATGGGGGGGGGTTAAGACGATTGAAAACCATTAAATCAGGTACACAAACCACCTTTTTTTCGGGTTTTGGATACTCATCCGCCCTTGGAGAGCAGACATGTAGAGAAATAATAAACCATAAAAATTTCTTTAACATTTTCCATTCCGATCTGTACCTTACGACTCATCACGACCCATTTTTTAAACCTTATATACTAGTGATAATTGTGAACATAATTTTCAGAGAATGTTTCATCAAGCATAACTTCCACAAAGACCACCGAATCATCATGTAAGGTTTAAAGAGCCGAATATTTTATATTGACAGTCATCCAAGTGATGTTGTCCAAAATATTTATTTGATCTTTCAAAATTTGAAAAATATTGATATTTCTTGAGTGATTATTGCTTTGAATACCCGTAGAAATGGTTTTTGCTGCTTCGTAAAAAATGACCAGAAATTATGATTTTTGGGTAGAATAGAAAATACTCGCAGTCCATTAAATCTGAACAATCTCTCAGATGAATTAAAAAACAAAAAGCACTTGATAGCAAATAAATTGCATTCAATAAACACTCAAAAACACAATGTATGTATGTATGCGAAAAGGTTACCAACTTTGACCATGTAAATTCGAATCCCCAATTATTAGAAAAAAATTCAATATCTGGACATCGAGCTCGAGGTATATTCTTTCCCCATCCTAAATCAACACTCATAATCGATTCAATGCGGACCAATGGAAAAGTTACTGAATCCTACAGCCCAGCTGAAACAGCTATATGAAGTAGATATTAAAAGTTCGGAGACAACATCGAATAAGGGAGGAATTTCTCCAAATTCAGGCCATGCCAAAGTCATTTCGCAGAATAAGATTTTCATGGTAGAATTTAATCGAAACGTGGTTACAATTGCTGTTCGACACAGTCGATGGAACACGCTTCCCGGCGTTTTTCTTGAACCACAAAGGCATTGAAAATGGGTAGCAATATATAACAGTATATTATTCTCTGCGGATTTATTGTCAAAGGAGTGGAATTGAAGGGAAGGAAAAAGTAAATATGCATGGGATTTTTTGCGTGATGATATTGGAAATTGATCTTTCAGATTGAACTGAGGGGACTTAGGAATTGAAAACAGAATCGATATCGGTAGAAATAGTGTCCATGAACCGCATAATAATAAAAATATTATTATTCATTCCCTTAGGATATACAAAATATCCAAAGGATACGTCGACAAGAAAATATACATTCAATAGATACAAAAACTAAACTATTTTTCTGAAAAGACTCACTGAAACTCACATCCTCAATAAACTACCTAACACTATGATATGCTTTGGAATATAGAGCATTTCTTAAATGCAGATACTTCCAATGGTAAATAATTGAATATTTTTATTCATTTGTTTCTGGTGTTAGGGGTAGAGGTAATTTCATCAGATAATTTACGAAATTTAATAATATACTGCTCCACAAGAGAGGGGATATCGTACTCAATCGTTTTTAAAATTATGTAATCTTCGAGAAAATCGCTGTATTAGTATAGATAATCTAAAACTAGTTGCAGAATGGGCTCCTATTCCAATTTGAATGCTATGAGTGTAGAAGTTGCATTCTGCGACGTGTATTAGACGATATTTTCTCTACTTCAGTCAAATTTCGTTGAAATTCAAGGAACAATTAAGATTATACATCCTAGTGACTTTTGTATTGTATCTTGGCAGTTGGTGACGGTTACGAAATTGACATTTCCAAATTGACGTGTGTTGAAAATTCATAGGATCGGAAGTCATTGTTGACAACCACGAAACGAAAAATATAACTAGGAACAATGCTGTAATGAGTTCATTACAGCACTGTTTTTAGTACTGTAATGAACTCATTACGATAGTGTAATAGAGAAAATCATTTTAAACTCAATAACAACTAGAATCGATCCAATAAAAATCAGTAGATATGAGACATTTCGTAAATCTGGTCGCCTTTTTTCTGAAGTTTGGTTCTCTGCATATGCTTCATGAATGTTCTTACCTATTTTGAAATGAAGTCAGTTTTTCAACGACTTCGATTTGAAACGAGTTTTCTGAAAATGCCAAGACGTAAGTTAACAAACGCTTATAGGCTAATTAATAGGGATATCGCAATGCTACAGGGTGGCCTAACTCAGGTTGTAGCGGAAAGGCTTCAAGTCAGCCAAAGTGTGATATCTCGACTTTGGAATAGGTTCAGGGAGACAGGTTCTGTGTTGGAAAGACCAAGGCTTGGTGGGCGACGAAAAACAACACCTGCTCAGGATCGTTTCATCTCCGTTTGGCGTTTCGGCGAGGAGAAACTCTACATCTACTCGTAGAATGCTACGAAATACTCTTCAAAATGCAGATGGGGTCCAAGTTCCCATCGAAACCATCAGACGACGTTTGAGAGAGGTTAATCTAGGTTCCAGACGTCCATTAAGAGGAGGTTCATCAACACGTGACCATAAGCGTCAAAGACTGGAATGGGCAACGCAACATATCAATTGGAACGATCAATGGCATAGTGTCCTTTTCACTGATGAATCCAGATATGGGCGATTTTCAGATTCTCGAGGAATAAGGGTATGGACAATCCCACGCATACCCCGTAATCGTCGCTATGTCCAAGAAGTCCATCCATTCCGAGAGGGTAGTGTTATGGTATGGGCCGGGATATGTTTCAACGGGCGTACAGATCTACACATTTTTCCTGGGAATATGACCGCCTTACACTATAGTGAGCATGTCGTTGACAATGTTGTGCCAAATTTTCACGCTGCTATTGGTGGAACTTTTCAATTTCTAGACGATAACGCTAGACCGCACTGTGCAGCCACAGTTGAGAATGCGCGCGAGGAGCTTGGTATTCCACATTTACCAATACCTCCGCACTCACCAGATTTGAATTGCATAGAACATGCATGGGATATGCTCTAAAGGAGATTAGATAATCATCAACCTACCCCAGAATCCTTAAATGATCTGAGAGAGCTTCTGCCCCGTTTATGGAACAAAATTCCTCAAGAAATGTTCAACAACCTCGTGTAAAGTATGCAAAGAAAATGTCAAGCTGTTATTGATGCCCGTGGAGGTCATACATTGTATTGATAGTCTTAAAATGCTTGAATTATCTGGGAATAAAATTTCGTTATTATCAGAAGAATCTCGTTCCAGGTTCGTTATTTTAGTCGATTTTTCTAAACCATCCTGTATACGCTGCAGACCTACAGGTTAAAATTAATTCGCAACTTGAAATCATATTAATATGAATTTTCATCACAAAAATCTTATTTTAACTATATTTTTTCACGATTCCAGTCGATATCCCTAACTCATGTTAGGGATAGGGAAAGTTCACATAGGTACACTTAACAATAATTATAAATATAGACATAAGGAACTGTCATTATTTCATACTGTACAAAGAACGGTCTGCAGGAAGCAGGGATATCCTGAAATATCATTATAAGTACTCGTTTCTGGCACAATCCGATCCTGTTTATATTAGTTAAACTACCCCATGATATTATAAGTCAAATGAGAGTGGACCAAGCTATCATATATGTTGATTATGGATCGAAGGGGAAGTGAATCTTTAATGACTGCGTGGTAGAGCTTTTTACTGATGTGTTCAATCTGGTCATTTCACTTGAGCTGCTCGTCATAATGGTGAGTTGAGAGAGTATTCACTCTTTCAGAATCAGAATAAGGTTTCAAATTTCAGGTATATGACATTACCTTGAAAAATTTTCATTCGACCTCTTGAAGTAAATCTCAATAAATGCATTCATTGATAGTTTGGATTTCGTATAAGTCGTTCAGAACGAATCATCACGGCGGTTTTGTACTGGGTGCTGCAGTTTTTCGTCCGTTAGTATATTTAGAATTTCCCATTATAATTGGACAACGTTTGGTCTACCATGTTCCATATTCATATAGTCTGATACAAGATTTGCCAAATATGAAAAATTGCTAAAACAAGCCCGTTCTAAGCTGCGGAAGGGGCAGAACATATCTTTTCTTGACGACCTGGCAATTCCGTATTTTCTCTGGGGAGAGAAATAATCTTCTCTCTCAATTTCTCGGTTCAGACACTCTTCGATGACACACATACTCCAGCTCCAGGAAAAGAGGATTTCATTCCGTCTCACATCTCATACTTATGGAAAACATTTCCAATCCTAGATGAACCGAATTGCCACAGGGAAACATTCCGGGTGCGGGAATATTTTCTTAACTATCGCATATTCTCGGAGAACCAAGGGCTTTTCCGATCGAGATTTATTACACATCCTTTGTGACGAGCAAATCCTTATTCGGGGGGTTTTCAAGCCGAGCGTGGAAAAATGTTCTTACCACGATGATATGGAAATTTGCTAGGTCGGTATTGGGAAGCAGCGATAAGTGAAAATTGTTGACGTAGATATTTCGCGATCGCTTTATGTAAATTTGGAGTTCCTGATTCGATAACTTTCCACATAGATCACGATAATTATGTTAGCATATAGTCATTTAATAAGCGAAGGAAACTGATGATATGTAAAACAAACGAGATGAGCAGAGCCGGACCTAGGATTCTAACACCTGTGTGCTGTTGATTTTTTTTTCAATGAATAGAATAGATAGTTTCAGTGTATGTTATTTAACTCAAAAAAAGAAGATTTAGTCAATAAAGGATGCACTACGCAATGTTTTTTTTCACTTTCTAACTGAACAGTTGATAATAAATACCTCAATACACCTATAGTCCGTTCAAATATGAGAAGGAGCTTTGTGAACAAACAGAATCGTCTGGTTTGAGCACAATAAAGCTGCTATTGGTCAAACGGTGATAACAATGCTCTCTTAGACCGCCCTCAGAGTCTGCCAGGATCGTACTAGGACTGTGGATGGTACTGGATAGAAATGATTCAATAATTTGAGTCAGCAATTCCCACATTAGAACTTTTTTCCTCAGAAACTCTAGTGCTAAATTTCTGTTATGATTTGCAACTGTCATAAATTGACCTATTGCAGAAGGGCCTTAGAATTATTGAGCAGTGGTGCTTGTCAGTGGGGCTGAACATCAACCCAACCAAGACCACATTAATTCCGTTTACTCGGAAGAGGAAACTTCCAGCCATGAAAACGTTAGCTTTAAACGGAAATATCTTGGAGTGGGGGTCTGAAGTCAAATACCTAGGAATAACCCTAGATAGCAAACTTCTGTGGAATGAGCATGTTGATAATGCTACTGGCAGAGCTACAAGAGCTCTGATGGCGTGCAGGCGTCTATGTGGCAGGAATTGGGGCTGTAACCCAAAAATACTGCGATGGATGTACGTCATGATTGTAAGACCTATAGTCACATATGGGGCAGTAGCCTGGTTTGCTAAGGCAAGTCAGGCAAGTACGAGGAAAATGCTCGACAAAGTACAAAGGCTTGCCTGTGTGTGCATCACGGGAGCTATGAGAACGTGCCCAACCAGGGCACTTGAGATCATCACAGACCTCACACCTCTACATCTAGTGATTGATAGGGTAGCCCATGAGGCCATCCTCAGAGTATCTAGAGAAGGAGCAGGCAATGAGAGAGTCAGGTTTCAGAGAGCTTGGTCCTCTCTAAATGACTACACCTCATCTGCAAACCTTCCTAGTGATGTAATGATCAAGAAAGTAAGCACTGAGAAAAACTTCAGTACATTGCTAAGCAAAAGAGAGGACTGGGAAAGGGAATACACCAACTATAATCTCAAAGAAAATACAATGAAATGGTATACAGATGGTTCCAAAACCGCTACAGGAGCTGGCGCTGGGATTTACGGGTCAAGTACCAAGTGTGCACTATCGTTAGGCTCCTGTACAAGCGTCCTTCAAACGGAAATACTTGCAATCGGAAGATGTCTAGATATAAATCTAGAAAGAAACTATCAGAAGTGCGATATAGCTATTCATACAGATAGTCAAGCTGCTATTAAAGCACTGAGCTCCTACGTCATTGACTCAAAGCTGATTTGGGAGTGCCGAAACAAACTCAATGAGGTAGGCAAGAAGAATAAGGTCTTTTTAATCTGGGTTCCCGGTCATTCGGGGATCGCAGGAAACGAAGAGGCCAATACACTGGCCAGAAAGAGCGCACAAACGCCTCTCACTGGCCCAGAACCCTTCTGTGGTATAGGAAAATGCACCTATAAGAAGGAGTTTATGCTGAAGGAGAGAACCGAAAGAGAAAAACTCTGGCGGAATCTCCCAGGGATGGATCATTCCAAAAAGTTCCTCAGGAACTTTGAAACTGCTAGATCCAAAAAATATCTGGATCTAAGTAAAAACCAACTTCACATACTCACTGGCTTTCTCACAGGACATTGTCGCCTAAAGAAGCATCTGTCGAGAATGGGTTTATCGGACACTGATGAGTGTAGATTCTGTGGGGAGGAGGAAGAAACTCCTATTCACCTGGTTACGGAATGCTATGCCATTGCAAGCCAAAGGAAAGAGTGCTTTGGACAAGAAACTTGTAGAAGTGGGGAGTTATTCTCCTTGAAGCCATCCCAGATAATGGATTTTATCAAATCTCTGGAACTGGAGGGCGAGCTGTAGGAGGCGTGATGATGACAGCTCTGATAGGGGGCACAATAGACCTCAAGGTCGCAGTGAACTGTAACCCCTTTTCACTATATATAACTATAACTGTCATAAACATTTTATATCCGACGTACCCAAATTTTTATTTTGTTTTGTTTTTATATTATTATCTACTAAATAATTTTTTTCTCGGATGCTCGAGATTGCGGCAAGGTAATTCCAGGAAACACCAGAGTTTAAGAGATTTGGGTCGGAATCTTGCAGGATTCCGACAAAGTAATTCCGGGAAACACCAGATTTGGGTCCTTTTCCCTAATGGGTGAAAGCCATCTTGATTTGCATAAATAACGAAGTTTTCAATTGACAAGACTCGTAAAAGATCTCTGTTCAAATTTATAATGGTCATTTACTTGTAATATCCGAAATATATTTAGTTTCGGTCCAAAATTTTATATTATTCTGTACGAAACTCTTGGTTGGCTGCTCAAGGTTCCGACAAGGTTATTCCGGGAAACACCAGATTTGGGTCCTTTCCCTTAATGGATTAAAGCCATCTTGATTTGCATAAATATTGAAGTTTTCAATTGACAAGACCAGTTAAAATACCTATAGCTACTGTGGAGGTCTAGCTGTTCAAAGTGTTTAAAGATTTTGTTGTGAAAAGTGTATTGTGTTGGAAAATATTTTTACAAAGTGTATATAGTATTTACAGAACAATGTCGAATTCGGAAACGGATACTGCATCTGAGGGTGATATGTGGGGACCACCACGAAAAAGGTCCGAAAGGTCGCACATCTCTGCTGGAGTGAAAGAGATAGTTTTGAACTTTTTTCGAAAAGAAGTTGAAGAACATGCTGATTTATCGAAAAGAGACTTAGTAGGAATCGTTTCAAAATCCTCAGGGGTAAGTGATTCAGCTATATTCAGAATTATCAGAAAATATAAAGAGAATAAAACATTGACGCCACCTAAGAGGAGAGCCCAATCGTTAAAAATAATCGATTCGGTTGACGATTTCGATATGAACCTTATCAGAAGAATTGTCCACGGTCTTTTGTTTCCGGAATGAAATCCCAACGATTTCTAAAGTTCTAGAAATTGTGGATGATGACGACAGTTTGCCAAATTTCAAAAGAACAGCGTTCTTCAAATTATTGAAAAAAATGGAATTCAAGTTCAGTTAAAACTGAACGATTGTGTGAAATCTCCTCAATTCGACTCTGGACGGAAAGAAACTTCACGAAGGCCCCTCCTACCGATGAGCCATACTTGTTTATATAGCTCCTCCTCACATTTGAAGAGAGTATAGCACCTGTGTGCTGTTGATATTTATTTTTCAATGAATAGAAAAGATAGTTTCAGTGTATGTTATTCAACTAAAAAAAAAAGATTTAGTCAATAAAGGATGCACTACGCAATTTTTTTTTCGCCTACCTGAGCAGTTAAAAATAAATACTACCTAGATACCTAGATATGACCTCGATACTATAATATACATGATGTTTCATAAAAATGTGATCCCGTCTCTAGGATAGTTAGAAAACTGAGAAATAATTGGGGTTTGCTCAGTAAAAAAATTTGCTTGTTAAATCTACTATTGAAAAAGTAATGTTCAATATTACTTGGTACTTACCGTGTAACTAGCGCCCTTTATGAGAGTCAGACTTAAAAAAAATTCATTGGATGGATGAGCTCCCAAAACATATTCGCATAAAATTTCATTACAATGTTGCCAGTTGTTTCAGCAAAATCGTAAAAATATGGAATTTCAAAAATTTGTCTGCATGCCGTTAAATCTTTCCCTAAATTATTCTCACAGACGCTAAAATTCATGTTTATTTTTCTTCAACGCCCTTCATTTTGAATACGGATGGCGTTTCGACATTTTTTTATTGAGCAAACCTCAAATATTTTTCAGTTTCCTACCTATCCTAGAGACGGATCACCTTCTTTCAGATGGGGACTAATGAAAATTACGGAACACATTGTGAAGATTGTTATCAGTTCGTCCCTACCTGTAATACATTATAGCATTCACGTCATATTTATATTCACGTTCATAAAAATAATTACTTAATTAACGACTAAACTTTGCAAATTTGCGTACCTTATAATACCTCACCATACTTACACAAAATTATATTGATTAAGTTTAGGTCTTGTGTTTTTTTTCTTCAATTAAATGTTTTTGCAGTCAGCGTTTATGGGCTATCGTTATTCATATTGAAATTCCTAAAATCCTCAAGCATTCCTCAGCAGTCGATAGAAAAACTTCCGGCTAGTAGTAAGTTGACCACGCTGTATACGAAAACCTATATCTTCAAATCTGAAAGAAATTAACCAAACTGATAGGGAGAATAGAATACTAACGAAAATTCGAACAAAACTCAAACGTTCTCAGCTTCTACAGTTTCAAGGCACAGGGTGTAAGTTTTGGAAATTATCAGATATTTCAACAATGTTTCAGAGCCTATTTCTATCATACATCTTTATCAGAGATTTATCGATCGTCTTCATTATTATTCTTGATTCCAAATATTGGGAGAGTAAAAATAAACCCAAAAAGTTTCAACAAACTCAATATTTCAATATCAGTTGCTCTGCGCCTTCGTCGATTTGTAATTAGTTTTTAAAGAAGTTATTCGGCGAGTTTAGAAACTGCAAGAACTTCCAAGCACTGAAATTTATTCGTTTTAAATCTAGCAAGCGTTGTGGCTATCAAATTGCTGGTACTACCATCAATAACTACTATTCTACTTTAGTCCTGCTATGAATGTATTATCTTCACAAAAAAAGTTTGAAACGAATATTTACTCCAAAAATACGAACAAAATCTTGAGCAAAAATCCAGTTAGAATATAATTTGGATACAAGTTGCAATATCTTGAATAGAAGTTTCGAATAAAATTTTTTCAGGAGGCAAAAATGAATGAAATTAAGAAATATTTCGAGCAAAATTTTACAGCTATATTTCGAAAATATTCAAATATATCAATAACAAGTATTCAGTCATATTCAAGCTTAGCAACCTGTATTTTTTGCAATTAACATGCTGTTGTAAGTGCCATTAGTTTCGATTGAAGAATTAACAGCTAACAGATTGGCAGACAAGCTCCGTATAAGTTCAGTAACCAAGTTATATCAAACTTCATTAAGTTAATTATCTTGCCTTCATTCCGAGAAATTGGGGGTTCAAAACAAGGCTAACAAATACAAAACCATTATAAATTCGAAATACCTACATAGTTCTGCTTTCTGTTTCATTTCCGACTCAGGTTAAGCTCGTCCGAACAGGAGATTATCCTGCGGTGCGGAGTTTTCAAGTAGACACCGAGGAATTCAATTCTAGTGGAACTAATTCAACAAGAGAAAAAGTTTTATTATTCCTCCTTCGTAAATTTATCGAGAGAGTTTTCTCAGAACAAGTCTCCTGCAGGTCCACTAACTCTGCAGAGTATTATTGAAAGATATTGAAATACTAATTTCTTATTTCTATTCAAATAATATTCTCGTTCAGAATTGTTTCTGTCAGAAAACTAATTTCAAAATTTAAATTTCAAATAATAGTAGGATATTCTAAAACTAGTTGCAGAATGGGCTCCTATTCCAATACGATTGCGAGTTTTCGAACGCATGAGTTGGAATTGCCTTCTGCAACGAGTATTAGACGATATTCTCTCTATTTCAGTCAAATTCCGTGAAATACTGTTGAAATTCAATGAGAAATTTAGATTAGACATCCCAGTGACTTTTGTATTATATCTTGGCAGTTGGTGACTGTTACGAAAATTGACATTTCCGAATTGACGTGTGTTGAAAATTGATAGGATCGGCAGTCATTGTTGACAACCACGAAACAAATAATATAACTGAAAACAATACTGTCATGAGTTCATTACAGAACTGTTTTTGGTACTGTAATGAACTCATTACGATACTGAAATAGATATAGAGATGAATGAGACGAGTCTCGGAACAATTTAGTTTATAAAAGAACGAGGTCATGGAAATGAAGAATAAAAAATTCAAACTGAAGCTATGGACAGATAATAGAGAATAACTGGTTCCTTACGTTTTTCATTGGAGGCTCAAAAGCCCCTGATCTCTTAGTCATGCTTTTCACGAATTTTATTTGTTCCACGTTCATAATGGAACGCATAAAGCATACTTCAATAAAATAATAATAATGAAAATAATATCCACAAAATATAAATTGCTTTTGTTTCACAATAATAGTAAAGTAGGTGCATCATGACTGTAGTAAGTTTAATTCTGTAGTAATAACCAGGAGCGATCATTATTCGGGTGGATCTTTTATCTTTCTAGTGAATATTCTTAATGATGTCAATAGAAGTGACTGATGGATATTTCGATGAACGATAGGAAAAACCACAATTTTTTGGACGATCACCTTTATCGGTATGATGAGCTTCGTAGAATGAGCTATCTACATTCAATATGTATATCTGCTTTTCATTGATTTTCCGTTCGTCAGGTAAAATAATTTTTGTTCTCTGCGATGTTCGAATTAAATGTTTCTACTAATATTTGCACTGTTAAGTATGTCAAAATTCAATATTTCTTCACTACAAAGCGTATGGAAGTATTTTTGCCACTCAGCATGATTGCAGATTTCGATTTCGTCCCGTTTTGCATACTTCATGCAAAATGCAACAAATATTGAATTTTGGCACTTGTTACGAAATATTTATTATTCTGTGATATTGAAATTGATTATACGAACAAAAGGGTGATGTTTGTGTTGTTCGTTCTGAAATCTTCGGAAATAATGTGAAAGAGGTAGGGGAAATACGTACAAAACGACATACAGGGTCTTTCACGAGGAACCTCACCCATATTTATACGGGAAACTACTGAACGTATATTCATGAAATTCAGCACTTATAAGTATTTCACGATGCTGATGAAATCTAAAATATTTTCAAGGCATGAGCACCTTCGGTTTTTCCGGAAATGACGTCAACTTCCGTTTTTCAAATTAGAACACCATTTTTTTTATTGCAGAAATAGATTCCTTAGAAAATTTCAAGTTATTTTGATGTAACATTTTTCAGTTTCGGTTGGAAAATTCTCTCTGAGCGGGAAAATTCGAAAAAAAATCGAAAATAGAGCTCCGCTGAAACGAGAATAACTTCGAGGTTTCTGGATGGAAAATTTTCATTTTTGGGATTTTTCAAGATGTAAGATTGATGTATCCACTTTAAAAATCGAAATCGCGATTCATGATACAGGGGGTGAAAAAATCGCTTTCAAAGTTAGGGATGACAAAGTAGTGAAAAATCAATTTTTTCAAATTAGAACCCCATTTTTTATGGCAGATATTGAATCTACGTTAAAAAATAATGTGAGTGTATGCTTCACACCCTTGCCCTAAAGTGGATATTAACTCAGAAAATATCCACTGTTGTCGGTATATTTTATCCGCAAGCTATGGACAAAATGAATTTTCGTTTATCCCAATTCATCTAAGAATATTTTATCTTTTGGTTCTTTTATTTCATGGAAAGTTGATAAGATTTTATGAAGAAAGGACCAAAGATTATAGTTGTAGAATATGACAATACTGTGATTCACTACTAACAAGTTATGCCTCTGAAATAAAACCCTATGTCATTTTGTACGTACTTCCCCTATATAATTACCGGTTATATCTTTGGAATCACATTTCAGAGAACGAGTTTAATTGATCACTCCATTAATTATGCAAGAAGAAATTATAGGAAATGTATTTGTATCGATATCGAAAAAAGTTTTTCTATTTCGAAGAAACAACTATGATAAAGCTGTGCATTTCCCGGTCGGTGAAATGATAGCTCCATTTGCTGATATTCATAAAATTTCATCGACTACACTGTCCCGTGTGTAATCCTTGAAATAGACCCTCCCAAAATAGGATGAGCCATTGGCAAGCAAGATAACTAAAACTAATTACCATACGTGATGTTCGCGTCACCTAAAGCATTCGAGATGGATTCCCGTGTAAACACTCAAGAAAGCACAAGGACTAAAAGCTTTCACCATCTCCGAAAATAAAAGCCCAACGGAATCCTCCTGAATGAATTTCCCCCACTCCAAACAGGAAGGTGGATGCCCTGACGACCTTAGTGTGTAAAGCTTACATGGCAAACGTAGATGGGGACTGATTTGACATGTGAACATTGTGAACATTGTTCAGGGGGATGCGTAATATGTCAACTGCTATCTGACGTCAATCTTCCCCAGAGCATCAGACTTGCCTGGATTGTATTCGTCAACGCTAGGACTCGTGATGCCACGTGATATTGCACGTGATTTGGGACTGTACTGTTGGATACAGATCAATTCATGATCACGTGTTGAGAACCTGTAGGTTCTGGATGAAAAAAACCCGAATGTTAAAAGGCATAAAGTTAATGTCTGTGTGTGGACAAGCCAAATGGAACAAATTCATTATCTTGGTACATATTCATGGAAAATCCCGAAACACATCAAAATTTAACAAATAGAAATGATGGGCTTGTTTTACATCGGTTGATCGGTCGCGTCATTCTCTATGCAGAAATGTGTTTTGTTTATGTTCATGTTCATTGCAAAATGTAAAAAAAAAACATAATCTTATGTCACTTGTAATCAGTAGGAGATGATGAAAAGTTGCCACTTCAACAATGTTTGAAAATTGTTGAATTGTTTCATCGACATCAGTGCTTATTTGTGAATACAACTTCATTCAGCTAGTCGACTCACTTTTCGGCATATTGTAGACAAATTTTGAAATGAATTTTCTTTACGCGATACAAGAGTACCAGTAGGAACAAGAACACGCACACAATAGAATATTGATTTGAAAGCAGCAAGTGTAAGAGAGAAGCCAAATTTTTCTGTTTCAAGTCGTTCTAAACAATGATATCTTCCTCAGAACGCAACATACAGAATTTTAAGAAAATATTCGAGTTGGCATCCTTGAAATATCCAGGAACGACAGAATATTCGAGAACTGAATAAATTAGACTGAAACCAGTGACACATTAGAATAATTAATTTTAGTGAAATCATAATCCAAATACCCCAAGCCAATTTTCTGAAAACATAGTTAAGATAATAATCAATTATGGTGAAAGCCAATTTCTATTATTTCAAGCAGATTTTTCAAAAATTTAGATATTGTTTAATTCAGATTTAACTCGAAAATATTCAACAAAGAGGACTGAGTTTCATTGAATGATGAATAATCCATGTACCGGGTTTTTCACAATAAATCGACCCCCCCTCTAACTCTGTTACAAAAACAGTTACATGAAAATATTTCATATAAAATTGTACGAATGAAATAAATATTTTCGAAAATGATTACGTCGATTGGACTTTATACAGGGTGAACAACATATTGAATGCAACTATTTTTTTCGAATAGGACAAGCTTATATTCTTTCATATTTCAATTAATCATTATTTTCTGATATCGAATGAATAGGCGTTTGTGAGTCTTTCTCTTTGATTTTCAGATTTTCGAAGTTTTGAAATCATTCCGAAATTCTTTATATTCAAATAATATCTAAAAAAAAATAATACACTATGGTAGTATTGAATGAATAATATCAACTAAAGAAATAAGCACACTCTTGCCTAGATTCATTATCCGCATATCGTGACATAATTAAGAATGAAATATATATTTTTCAGCTGGCCTGATGATGGTTTTTTAGAAAACCGAAATCCATCGCCAACGAATATCTAACAGAGTGTGTTTTATTTCATTTCTACCTACCTAACGACCATTAAAGAAATAAGTTCTCAAAATTTGAAAATTTGTGGTAGGTACTCAGAATAAGTGAATTAGACCAAACATATGTTATACCGGGTGGCCCACCCCAGACGCGGTTCTCATTTTGAGGCAGTAAATGAAGACATTTTCAAAATTTTTTTTCGTGAAATGTGAAGGACAATCAGATGCACAATTTAAAATTGTTTTTACATATTGTACTGGAGCACAGGTTCATCACCTGAGCAAATATTTTTTAAATGAATCGTTTGTTACAATATGATTCTTTGAACGTATGGCTTAACTTCAAATCAGAACGATCAGAATGAAGAAAAATTTAAGGGCATGTACCGGAAACGGGAAAAGATTGAATGATAATGACACTTAATACCTTCTAGGCGAAATTAATTTGAAAAGAATTGATATTCAGAAAACCAGTAGATAATCATTTATAAAATAATAAATCTTGCGTGACTGCAACACCATTATTGAGATCTTCATATGAGTTTATCAGATTTCGAATAATATTGTGAGCATTTCCTCACAAATATTTCTAAGTATTTCTATGAATATCGCTAATCATAATAGTAGGTTGACGAGTTGAATTAAAAATCGAAAATTACTTGAAAACTATAAGGTTTAGGTATAGGGAAACCCAATGAAGATAGTTTCGATATTAATTTTTACGTTCAATAAGGTACAGAAATACTGGGAGTGCCATTTGAAATAAGGAAGTTTTTGACCATTATTTGTAGTTAATGTTTAAACATTAATTATGATCACTCAGTATATTCCAGAGTTGAATTTTTTCATCTTCATAAGGGTAGCCAATATGTCTACACGAAAAAACAGTATCTGTCTCGTTGACTTGAAAGGTTTATTGATTAATTGCAAATTAAAAATACTCCTTTTTTTCGATTTTTCGCCATTTTCTCTACAATTGTCTTTATAAACTCATCATTATTTGAGCTTGCCATTCAATTTTTGAATTCATATATAGGGTATTCCATATTCTTGAAATGTAAAGGACAACCAGATGCACAATTTAAAATTGTTTTCACATATACAGGGTGTTCGATAACAAAGATATAGACCAAAGTTACACTTTTTTAAATGGAATACCCTATATATGAATTCAAAAATTGAATGGCAAGCTCAAATAATGATGAGTTTATAAAGACCATTTTATGCCTTAGAAGAACCATTGTAGAGAAAATGGCGAAAAATCGAAAAAAAGGAGTATTTTTAATTTGCAATTAATCAATAAACCTTTCAAGTCAACGAGACAGATAATGTTTTTTCGTGTAGACATATTGGCTACCCTTATGAAGATGAGAAAATTCAACTCTGGAATATACTGAGTGACCATAATGAATGTTCAAACATTAACTTCAAATAATGGTCAAAAACTTTCTTTTTTCAAATGGCACACCCAGTATGTCTGTACCTTGTTGAACATGAAAATGAATATCGAAACTATCTTCATTGAGTTTCCCTATACCTAAACCTAATAGTTTTCAAGTAATTCTCGATTTTTAATTCAACTAGTTAACCTACTATTATGATTAGCGATATTCATAAGTAATATCATAAGTGCATCCAATTTTTCCGAAAAAAATCGAAAAAACACGTTGCTAAGTAATATTTTAACAAGAAGCATGAGTGCAGGTGGCAACAAAAATCCGAGTCGAAGACGAGGATTTTTGCACCTGCACGAATGCTTTTTGTTAAAAAAATATTACTTCGCACTGTGTTTTTTCGATTTTTTTCACAGGAAAAATTAGATGCACGAATGGTATTTGACAAGACTATTTCTTGAGTAACAGATTATTCTGGATGCATCTATGTATGTATTATTAATTTTCGTTGACAACAACTGTCAAGTTTTGCCGCGGGTAAACCCGAAAAAACTGCTGACAGCTGCTGCCAAACAATTTTTCCATCTAGAAACCATTTGTGATTCAAAATTGCGCGTTTCTGATTGGTGGAAATTAAGACGAGGGAAATAGTCATAGAAATACTCGGAAATATTTGTGGGGAAATGCTCTCAAATATTATTTGAAATCTGAAAAACCCATATGAAGATCTCAATAATGGTGTTGCGGTCACGCAAGATTTATTATTCCTTTATAAATGATTACCTACTGTTTTTCTGAATATCAATTCTTTTTTCAATTATTTTCAAATTAATTTGGCCTCGAAGGTATTAAGTGTCATAATCATTCAATCTTTTCCGGTACATGCCCTTAAATTTTTCTTTATTCCGATCGTTTTGATTTGAAGTTAAGCCATACGTTCAAAGAATCATGTAACAAACGATTCATTTAAAAAAATATTTGCACAGGCGATTAACCTGTGCTCCAGTCCAACACTTTTCCTATTCTTCACATTTTCAATATTTTGAAGACTTCTCGAGATTTTCAAAAGGGATCTGTGATAGTGAACCTCTGGCCAGAGAGTGAGTTGAGTACCGAGTGGAACAAGTTTCACCAGCATAAGGACATTCAATAGTAAGGTTGTATTTGAAGGTATTTTGTGAACATCTTTGAATCTTTGAGTCTACTAATACTCAATCCAACAATTGGAGATAACAAGTATGAAGAATCAAAGGTTCATCGCCTGGGCAAATATTTTTTTAAATGAATCGTTTGTTACATGATTCTTTGAACGTATGGCTTAACTTCAAAACGATAAGAATAAAGAAAAATTTTAGGGCATGTATTGGAAAAGATTGAATGATAATGACACTACTTAATACCTTTTAGGCGAAATTAATTTGAAAATAATTGAAAAAAGAATTGATATTCAGAAAAACAGTAGGTAATCATTTATAAAGGAATAATAAATCTTGCGTGACCGCAACACCATTATTGAGATCTTCATATGAGTATTTCAGATTTCAAATAATATTGTGAGCATTCCCCCACAAATATTTCCAAGTATTTCTATGAATATCGCTAATCATAATAGTAGGTTAACTAGTTGAATTAAAAATCGAAAATTACTTGAAAACTATTAGGTTTAGGTATAGGGAAACCCAATGAAGATAGTTTCGATATTAGTTTTTACGTTCAACAAGGTACAGAAACACTGGGTGTGCCATTTGAAATAAGAAAGTTTTTGACCATTATTTGTAGTTAATGTTTGAACATTAATTATGGTCACTCAGTATATTCCAGAGTTAAATTTTTTTCTTCTGCATAAGGGTAGCCAATATGTCAACACGAAAAAACATTGTCTGTCTCGTTGGCTTGAAGGGTTTATTCATTAATTGCAAAATAAAAATACTCCTTTTTTTCGATTTTTCGCCATTTTCTGTACAATGGTTCTTCTAAGGCATAAAATGGTCTGTATAAACTCATCATCATTTGAGCTTGCCATTCAATTTTTGAATTCATATATAGGGTATTCCATTTAAAAAAGTGTAACTTTGGTCTATATCTTTGTTATCGAACACGTATATGTGAAAACAATTTTAAATTGTGCATCTGATTGTCCTTTACATTTCACAAAAAAAATTTCAAAATGTCTTCATTCACTGCCTCAAAATGAGAACCGCGTCTGGGGTGGGCCACCCTGTAGATATTGGCAAAAGCAAGTTCCGATTATTTCAAGAAGTTTCCCCGAAAATGTAATGTATACAGTAGTTGTATCTGAGAGATTAGAATACTGAAATTTGACAAGAAAGAAATTTTTTCTGTCATATCGATAGGGTAGAAACCCCTGTGGACTGTTAGAGCAGCGTAAGTTGAACTTCCCCTTGGGATGGATCATTAATGGAGTTTACTTTTACTCATATACCTATTGTTGACATTTCCATGTAGAGAATATTATTATCATTCAATTTCACTCACGATGTTTTTACAACTTCATTCCTAGTATTAGGATTCCATTAAATTTTAACTTTTGTAGATTTTATACATCACTGATACAACTTCAAATTATCGACATGTAGCAAATAAAAAAGTCAATGGAGCCTATTGATTTATGTTTGTCCTGATGTAGCTGCTACTATATTCACAACGTTTTAATTGTTTTTTAATGTCAGTCGAGTCATTTAGTGTGTGTATCATTCGCTCTGATAATAACCGTGTGTACAAACTTCAATTTAATAGCTTCAACTTGAAAAACATCGTTCGTGTGGGGAACAAAGGTTTTAAATGGAATGAAAAGTTTATTACCATTTGTCGATGATGAGGCGTCAAGCCATTTGGTTGCAATGCTGACCCTCAGGGTGTAACCACTGACCCTTGTTTCCACAACATACATTATTCGAATGTAATTACTCTCCTCACGTGTTCTCTTCCAATATCCCTGATATCGATATGCGATACTGTTCAATATTTGTTCATCCATGAGTTCACTAGTTTTATGCTCTCAGCTCTTTCATTCAGAATACGGAATTTTGCACACTATTTGTTCTATCCCTGAAAAGTTTGCATGAATGATAATTCCCAAATGGATTGAAATGTCAGAAAAACAGCGAGTTCACACAAATCTGGAGAAATTCAAGGGTTTCCGTTGAAGAGAGATGAAACAAAGTTCTGCGAGTACAGAGATAACATTAATTGCTTCACCCCTATCTTCAAGTTCGTGACTCGAATTCCTGAACTCAAATATAATTAGAGCTGTGAAGTATTCTGAATAGATATTCCTACTCTCTTTTTTTAACACGCTTCCATTAGCTTCATCTGTATCTATATATCTAGATATTTATTAGCGAAATATAATCACATACATTGCATTCCTTGATTGAAGAAATTATCAAATTCAATGTCTGAAAAGAACTAGCCGTATCGTTCTTCATGAAGGCTAAAAAATTCTATTCGATATTTCATCAACGAATGTATCTGATTACATTTAGCTTGCGGTGTTTCTTTATTTATTTATCTAGTTAATGAGTCTCGACTGCGTGGGCCACTGACACGGTTACAGTCGATTTTCAACAGAATGTGTAATGTACAATAAACAATTTTTCGAATCTGACTATACAGTCAAGCTGCCTTAAGATAATTCAGCTTGCGCTGTTCATTCAGATATATCTATGTATGTAACGGAGTTCTCACAAACTTTAAGAGTTGTAATCAACTTGAAAAGGACCATTTACAATATAATAATCACTTTGGCGCAATGTTCTGACCAGGAACACCAGGATAAACAAATTTAATACGAACCGTATCCTTCGCCATTTTGCAACGTTGTTAATTATATCACTTCGAACGATCTCGAATATTCTATACCTTTTCAACTTCAAATTGAGACTTCTTCTTCTTAAAGTGCCTTCTCCTAGCAGAGGTTGGCGACCATCATCTGATAAGCTTCTCTGTCCCGAGCCTTATGGATTAAAGTTGCTGCGTCTTCAATCTTGAACCACTGACGCAGATTACGTAGCCAAGAAAATCTCTTTCGACCAATACCACGTCTACCCTCGATCTTGCCCTCGACTATCAGCTGAAGTAAAGCATATTGTTACGGAACAAAAACAAATACTGGAACGGTAGTTTATTCATCGATAAAACTACAATTGATCAGTAATTTAAATCGATTTGATTCAAATTAGTCACAGAATAAAAGATGAAAATCATCAACTTGTGGTTCATTTGGCTCCTCCTCCTAATCTGTCAAATCATTTGAACTACTCTGAGCTTTATCTACTCCTGCATAAAAGAAAGAAGGAACGTCGAATTAAGACAAGGAAATTTAATGAAAAAAAGCAAGAGATTAGGTTTTAGATAACGATTCGCCATTTTGTAGCATTTTGGTGGAATCAGCGTGATTTGAGAAGAATCGAAAAATCGTTATAGACGGATTTTGAATAAATTAAAAGTGTTTATCCTAGTTCAGTTCGGAATAATTTGGAGATTTCAAATTAGCTCAGATTGAGGATCGAGGACTAAACTGTGGAAACACTTGTTCCAAAAAATATTTTTTTCACAAGGTGGAAAATAACCTGAGGCCGCATTACATCTTAGGTAAGACAGAGATACTGGAGGAGAGGTCAAATTAACAATAGCGTAATTCTTTTTAGGCCTTTTAATTTTAATTTGAGACAAACATCACTTCAATTACAACTATCACTTTTGTTCTTTCATCGACATCTACATTTTGGATGTATGGTATTCCTCGGATCAGTTTGGACCGTACGAACAGCTTCTTGTTCCTTAACAATTTGCCATCTCTGGAACTATTAGCTCTCCGTACCATCTTCATTCGTCGGCTTGTCAACGGTGACCTACCTAAAGAGAATACCGATTACTTCATTATTGGATACATCATACAGTACTTACTTACCTTCAAGAGGGACTCCTAGTCCCAGGGCTGAAGCTAACAATCACCATCCTCCGTTGGTCTTCATTTATTCTTGAAAACTTCACAAGAAACTTAATAACTGTAAGTACGTATATAGACGTCTATATGGTACCTTAATTACTTGGCCAATTTATTTGAGTGCACTGTGTATTTGATATTTTCTTAGATATTGATTTTGACCATCCTATTACTTCAATTTAACTGTTCTCTAGATAAATAAACCGAGATTAGAAAGAATCACCTTCACACTATTATTAATATAACTTACCCACCTCCTGAGATTTTGAATAAGAACATTCATTTGCCCCAATTCCTTCGTTTAATTAAAAAGGAATTCGAGGCGTAACAAATTCTGGCGCCCAACAGGTTGGTGTTAGTGTGGTTCTTTCGTTTCGTATTCATAATTGAAAACATTAAAATTCTGAAAATTCTGGATTCCCTTCGATTTTATTTGACCATAATTCATTAATCTAATCATTAGATTTATTTCAGAGATATTGTTTACTAGTGTCACTGATATAACCTTAAATTGTCATCTCAGAACATAGACGATTGTAATTTATTCTAAGGCATTTCTTGGTGGGTAGGTCACAGAGTGGCATGTAAATTAAGTCGTTTTTTGGCAATTAGTCAATTGAAAAGTTTTCCGTGTGTAAGTTTCGAGTATATTTTTCGGAATTGTTCATCGGATTTCAGAATTTGGTGGGGATTTGATATTTATTAAAGGAGATTTATTAATGTTGACGGCTATAACAATAAATTTAACATAAAATTTAGAGATTTATTGAGATTTTTTGGAAGATAATTTCTAATAATTTTCTGATTGGGATTTTTTTAATTCGGAATTTGCAACATGGAAGTAAATAGATTACTGGGTGATGAAATCACTTACGAGTTATTGATAAGAGGTTTACCTACGATTGGGACTGTGGAGGAGAAGAGATCGATGTTGAGAGAAGTTTTACGACTGGAGAGAGTAGGAGATAAACAGGCACCTCTTACGGTAGAATTGGATCGGGATTATGAATTGTCGACATGTTCTGGAAAATTGGCAGATCTGGAGGATTCAATTGCAGATTTTAATCCAGCAAATAGGGTAAATGACTTCAAGCGGATATCGTCGAGGTTAATGCATATAAAGAAGAGGATAGAGCGACTTGTTCGGGGAAAGGAAGAAGAAGATTTTTTGGCAGGTGAACTCCTACGATGGCAGATAAAGTTGCTCACGGATTTAAAAAGAAAATATGAAGATCAGGATATGGCAGAAGAATCACAACTTCATTTATCCTTGCTTGATGAGCCTGTTCCCTTGCTACCAGAAGTAGTTGAGAAAACCAAAGGGGGGGAGGAAAAGCAAACGAGTTTGATTGATTTTGGTGATGATGGAGAGAAGGTTTATAGGAGAAGGACTGCGGAAAATGCTGGAAGAGTTTCAATGTTGAGGAAGAGATTCGAGAATGGACGCAGTTCAACGCAAAACGAACTAGGATCCCAGAAGACTAAGGAAGCTCCAACTTCAATTTCAAGTATCGAGGAAGCTTCGAACGGGGCGGATTTGTCTCGACGTTCATTTTTGGCCAATTCATCTTTATTTTCGGCAGCTTCAGACAGGATGAAGCAGTTTAAAAATATTGCTTCGGGGGAGCGACAGGTTTCCTTTTCCAGTGATGCAACGGCTAGCGTAAGCGCTTTGAAACCTTCCACTCTTCAAACCATTAATCAAGGGATGGCTAAGTTGGATATGAATTCACAAAAACCAGATTACTGGCCTTGTCCGAGTAGGCCTGAACCATCGCTACAAGCGTTCGAGAAAGGTCACTTCCAGGATCTAGACATCAGCAGATGGAGGATACAATACGACGGGGCATCAAGTGTGAACAGTTTTTTGGAGCGCGTAGAGGAGCTGAGAGTCAGCAGGGGAGTCTCCAAAGAAAGATTGCTTCGGTCAGCACCGGAACTATTCGTGAAAGAAGCCCTACTATGGTATAGGATGAATTCTTTTGAGAGCTGGGATGATCTAATGGTCAAGTTGAGAGATAGCTTTCAACCTCATGATTATGAGTATGTTCTACAGGAGGAGATTAGAAAAAGGACACAAGGTCAGCAAGAGAAGGTAATCAATTATATCTCAGTGATGGAAAACCTTTTCCGAAAACTCAATTTACCACCAATGGAACAACAGCGAGTTCAACTGATTAGGAGAAATATGTTGCCATACATACAATCAGCCCTTTCGCTTCATAGAATCGATTCCATAGCGGAGCTCTCTACCCTTTCTAGATCTGTAGAGGAAACAGAAGCACGAATACGGCAGTTCTGCCCTCCACCCTCTAATATTCGTTCTTTGATAGAACCGGAACTGGCATATAGGAAACCGAACGTGTCAACTTTTCAAAATTCCCTCAATGCAATGACAACAGAAAATGAAATTTCGACAAATGGAGCTCGCCCGGCCCCTCTTTGCTGGAATTGCGGGGACTCATCTCATAAATTTAGGAAATGCACTGTTGGTAAACAGATTTTCTGTTTTAAGTGTGGCCAGAAGGGTGTGACATCGAACACCTGCAGATCCTGCTCAAAAAACGGGAGAAATCCTTCTGCTTCGTAGGTCACGAGGTAGAAGAGGATCAAATACCGGCCATTTCATCTCCAAACCATGCCATTTTGGATTTTATCCTGAGTCACGCACAAGGTGATCAGAGACCTTACTTGGAGGTGCAAATTCATGGACGTAAGGTTTTGGCTCTTTTAGATAGCGGAGCCTCGCGGACTGTTATGGGAGGTCAAGGTTGGGAGATTTTCCGGAACATGGGGGAATTGAAGGTAACAAATAGGACTTCATGTACAGTGGCTTCAGGTCAAACTTGTGCCAGCATAGGTACAATGAAACTGCCAATTAAATTGAGAGATCGAGTTCGCCTAATTGACGTACTAATTGTACCAGAGGTAACCAGTCAATTAATATTGGGTGTGGATTTTTGGACTCAAATGGGAATTGTGCCTGATCTCTTTAGTGGCGAGTGGCACTTTAACAGTCAAGAAACTGTAGTTGAGAGCCTCCAAAGTCAAAGTCAAGGAGTTCAAGACTCCGATTCTCTTTCTGAAGAACAGAGAGCCCAACTGGATTCTCTAATTGAAGAAGTTTTCGCGGATATCGACCCTAACAAACTGGGATGTGTAAAGGGGGTTGAACATGATATTCATACCACTGCTGCCCCGATAAAGCAGAGACATTACCCTCTGTCACCGGCATTGCAAAAAGTCGTCAATGCGGAGCTCGACAACATGCTTAAGAAGGGAGTTATAGAGCCCTCTACGTCAGCTTGGTCTTCACCTATAGTGATGGTTAAAAAGCGGGAATCATGGCGATTTTGTATCAACTATAAGAAGCTGAATGCGGTCAGCACTCCGGATGCCTATCCCATCCCGTTCGTGTCAGGAATCCTGGATAAATTAAAGGATGCTCGGTACATCAGTACCTTGGATGTGAAATCGGCTTATTGGCAAATAAAAGTAGCCAAGAAAGCAAGGCATCTGACTGCCTTTACCGTTCCTAATAGAGGACTCTTTCAATTTCGCAGAATGCCATTTGGACTCCATTCCGGAGCTGCGACTTGGCAGAGAGCAATTGACTCCATTCTCGGTCCAGAGCTGGACAGATACACTTTTGTGTATTTGGATGACGTCATCATCGTCACACCTTCATTCGAGGAACACATGAAGATATTACGTTCCGTTCTCGGGAGACTCAAAGAGGCTGGAGTAGCACTCAACAGGGAAAAATGTTACTTTTGCAGGCCTGAGCTTAAGTACCTTGGGTACGTGGTGAATAAGTCTGGACTTTTGGTCGACCCGGAAAAGGTGGAGGCTATAGTTAACTTACCAACTCCTAAAAATGTCTCTGAGATTCGTCGAATCTTAGGCATGGCGTCATGGTATAGACGATTTATCCCGGCGTTCTCTACGGTAGTGGCGCCCCTGACAAAACTAACGCAGAAGAATGTTTCTTTTGTCTGGAATGAAGAATGTGAGAATGCCTTGAAGAAAATAAAGGAATGCCTCATTTCTGCACCAATTCTCTCATGCCCCAATTTCGATTTACCATTTATGGTAGAAACAGATGCCAGCGATTATGGCCTGGGCGCTGTTTTATCTCAAAGACACGACGACGGAGATCACGTGATCGCTTATTTGAGTCGCTCGCTCAGTAAACACGAGAGGAAATTTTCGACTACCGAGAAAGAATGTCTGGCAGTACTGTTTGCCATCGAAAAATTGAGACCTTATCTGGAAGGTTCGAAATTTGTGGTCATTACCGATCATATGAGTCTTAAATGGCTCTTCAGTATCAAGGACCCGATTGGGAGAATCGCTAGGTGGGCTCTTCGGCTCCAAGCTTTTGATTTTACGATTGTTCATCGTAGTGGAAAGGAACACTTGGTTCCGGACGCTTTATCACGAGCTGTCACGTATGTAGATTCGGTCGAGCCACCGAAAATGATTTCAAACGATCCAGTCATTGAAGACAAGTGGTATAGGAAGATGATGCAGCTGGTGACCGATTTTCCTAGCAAGTATCCACTTTGGATGGTGGAAAATCACAAACTGTTTAGAAATACTAAATTGAGGTATCCCGATTTAGAACGAACTGAATGGTTGACGGTGGTTCCTCGGGAACAAAGGAATCAAATTATTAGGGACCATCATGACCCTCCTACTTTTGGACATCTTGGCGTGTCAAAGACTGTGAGTCGAATAACTCAGAAATATTATTGGCCCAAACTTCGCAATGATGTAGCGAGGTTCATCAGAAAATGTTCGGTCTGTCAGAGCGTGAAGCCTGAGCAGAAAAGACCTATAGGGAAAATGTTGTCAGTGCAGGTTACGGCTACAAGGCCTTGGGAGGTGGTCAGTTCAGATTTAGTTGGCCCTTTGCCTAGAACAACAACTGGGTATACTTATATTCTCACCGTTCTAGACTGCTTCAGTAAGTTTTTGCTCACTTTTCCCCTCAGATCTGCTACCGCTGCGAGTGTCGTGAGATACTTGGAAGATCAAGTATTTCTAGTATACGGGGTTCCAAGGAAGCTTATTGTAGACAATGGATCTCAGCTTGTTTCAAGGGTTTTCAAGGAAACCATGGTAAAATATGGAGTGGAAATACAATTCACGGCTCTCTACCATCCACAAGCGAACCCAGTTGAACGAACCCACCGGGTTATCAAAACAATGTTGTCTGCCTATGTAAGCGAGAATCAGCGTCGATGGGATACCGTTTTAGCGAAGATCACGAGTGCGATTCGGGCTTCCAAACACGAAGTGACGCAAGTTACTCCGAATTTGGTAAATTTTGGACGAGAAATTATTTTCAATGACGATGATGTGGTTACGAAACCGACTGATACAGACCTGAAGATCTCAGTAACGGTCAAAACAAATGCTCTCAAGACTTTGTTTTCAGATGTAGGGAAGCGTTTACGGACGGCTTACCAAAAGTCAAAAATTCCGTACAATCTCAGACGTCGAGACGTGATTTTCAAACCAGGGGATTTGGTGTGGAGGAAAAATCAAGTGCAATCTGACGCAAGCAAGTTTTTCACAGCGAAACTGGCGACTAAATTCGTTGGCCCTTACAAGATCACGGAAGTACTTTCGCCGTGGATATATAGGCTCGTGGATTTACAAGGAAAATCCGCAGGCACTTGGAGTGCCAAAGACTTAAAGGCCAAACCATCGGACGATCGTTAACCAATGGACCGAACAAATGAAAATATATTAAAAAAAAAAAAAAAAAAAAAAAAATAAATACATACATAAATACAAAAAAAAAATATAAAAAAAAATATAAAAAAAAAAATACATACTTTCTAATCTTGAGATGGATCATAATACGTATATAAAAAAAAAATTTTGCTGAAATTTTTTTTTTTGTGAGTAAGGGGGGTGTTGTTACGGAACAAAAACAAATACTGGAACGGTAGTTTATTCATCGATAAAACTACAATTGATCAGTAATTTAAATCGATTTGATTCAAATTAGTCACAGAATAAAAGATGAAAATCATCAACTTGTGGTTCATTTGGCTCCTCCTCCTAATCTGTCAAATCATTTGAACTACTCTGAGCTTTATCTACTCCTGCATAAAAGAAAGAAGGAACGTCGAATTAAGACAAGGAAATTTAATGAAAAAAAGCAAGAGATTAGGTTTTAGATAACGATTCGCCATTTTGTAGCATTTTGGTGGAATCAGCGTGATTTGAGAAGAATCGAAAAATCGTTATAGACGGATTTTGAATAAATTAAAAGTGTTTATCCTAGTTCAGTTCGGAATAATTTGGAGATTTCAAATTAGCTCAGATTGAGGATCGAGGACTAAACTGTGGAAACACTTGTTCCAAAAAATATTTTTTTCACAAGGTGGAAAATAACCTGAGGCCGCATTACATCTTAGGTAAGACAGAGATACTGGAGGAGAGGTCAAATTAACAATAGCGTAATTCTTTTTAGGCCTTTTAATTTTAATTTGAGACAAACATCACTTCAATTACAACTATCACTTTTGTTCTTTCATCGACATCTACATTTTGGATGTATGGTATTCCTCGGATCAGTTTGGACCGTACGAACAGCTTCTTGTTCCTTAACAATTTGCCATCTCTGGAACTATTAGCTCTCCGTACCATCTTCATTCGTCGGCTTGTCAACGGTGACCTACCTAAAGAGAATACCGATTACTTCATTATTGGATACATCATACAGTACTTACTTACCTTCAAGAGGGACTCCTAGTCCCAGGGCTGAAGCTAACAATCACCATCCTCCGTTGGTCTTCATTTATTCTTGAAAACTTCACAAGAAACTTAATAACTGTAAGTACGTATATAGACGTCTATATGGTACCTTAATTACTTGGCCAATTTATTTGAGTGCACTGTGTATTTGATATTTTCTTAGATATTGATTTTGACCATCCTATTACTTCAATTTAACTGTTCTCTAGATAAATAAACCGAGATTAGAAAGAATCACCTTCACACTATTATTAATATAACTTACCCACCTCCTGAGATTTTGAATAAGAACATTCATTTGCCCCAATTCCTTCGTTTAATTAAAAAGGAATTCGAGGCGTAACAATATTTCTCATTTCTGAAGATGTGACCGAAATAAGATGCTTTCCTCCTTTTCACCGTGTTCAACAGGTCTCTCTCCATGTTCAATTTTCGGAGAACTTCCTCATTTGTCACTTTATCAGTCCAGGGTATTTTCAACACTCTTCGGTGCAGCCACATCTCAAACGCCTCTATTTTATTCATAGCTGAGAGCTTCAAAGTCCACCCCTCCACCCCGTATAATAGGACAGGTAAAATATAGCTTTTGATCACCCGCCATCGTGTGTTGACGTTTAGATGGCTATTGCAAAGCACGGACTTCATTCTTTGAAAAGTATTTCTGGCTACCTCGATTCTAACTTTTATTTCTTTATCAGGATCCCAATTGTCATTCAGCCAGCATCCTAGATATTTGAAAACATGTGCTCTTTCTATCTGATGTCCGTCCAAATATAAACAGGCATTTTCAACGTTGTGTTTGCTTATGACCATGAACTTTGTTTTCGATATATTCATGTTTAGGGCGAACTCTTTGCTGACTTTGTGTACACTGTTGAGGAGGAACTGTAGGTCTTCTAAACTTTCCGAAAGCAGAATCGTATCGTCCGCATATCTGATGTTATTGATTATTCTGCCATTTATTCTTATCCCCACTTCCACACCATCTAAGGCCTTCTGAAATATTGCTTCCGAATACAGATTGAATAGAACCGGAGACAAAATGCACCCCTGCCTCACTCCTTTACAGATCTTGATATTTTCTGTAATTGAGACTAATCACAATCAAATTGGAATTAAACAAATTCGAAATGAGAATATGCAACTTCAAATTGGTAAACGAAATCGAATTGGGAATAAACACATTCATATTGACACTAAACAATTTCATATTGAGAAAAGTCATTTCCACTTAAATTTAATACAAAAATATTGTCAAATAATAAATGTACCTATTGATCAGATCATTTTGAGTGTTTTGTGTTATAACTTATTCATTATGAAATATGAAGAGGTGCATTTAGAAGAGAAGATGCAAAAGAATTTGTGCGGAACCGCTTACGTGCTGCCTATAATATTTACCAGTCGCATGTGGTGTTGGTAGTAGATAATGCTCCTCGTCATGCAGGATTAGAAGGAATCAGAATTTCAGGACAATAATCTACTCAGACTCAATTTTTACAGTCCAACGCTGAACCCTATAGAATTCGCGTGGTCAAGTTTTAAATCTGGAGTTGAAAGGGCAATGTCTACAAGGATGCCACAGATTTTGACTGGTGAAGAAAGGACAGATCTTCCTCAAAACCAGTTCCGCTTGCGTGAATTGGAAATTATATTGCGTGATAATATAAATATAATAAATATCAACAACTGTGCGCGATATGTAGCACATATATAGCGATATTTTCCTGATGTTTTAAACTTAGTTGATATGGTTGTGTGATTTTCATTGTTGAAGAAATATTTTTTTAAAAGTATGTAATCTTCAAGAAAATCACTGTAAAATCATTTCAAATTCAATAACAACTTGAATCGATCCAATGAAAATCAGTATGAGACATTTCGTCAATCTGGTCGCCTTTTTTCTGAAGTTGGGATCTTTGCATATGCCTCATGAATGTTCTCATTTTGAAATGGAGTCAGTTTATCAACGGCTTCGATTTGAAACGAGTTTTCTGAAAATGCCAAGACGTAAATTAACAAACGCTGAGGCTAATAGGGCTATCGGAATGCTACAGGGTGACCTAACTCAGGTTGCTGTAGCGGAAAGGCTCTGAGTCAGCCAAAGTGTGATATCTCGACTATGGAATAGGTTCAGGGAGACAGGTTCCGTGTTGGAAAGACCTGGGCTTAGTGGGCGACGAAAAAAACACCTGCTCAGGATTGTTTCATCTCCGTTTCGGCGAGAAGGAACCCTATATCTACGTGTAGAATGCTATGGAATACTCTTCAAAATGCAGATGGGGCCAAGTTTCCATCGAAACCATCAGACGACGATTAAGAGAGGTAAATCTAGGTTTTAGACGTCCATTTAGAGGAGTTCCATCAACACGTGATCATAAGCGACAAAGACTGGAATGGGCAAGACAACATATCAATTGGCGTAGTGTCCTTTTCACTGATGAATCCAGATATGGACGATTTTCAGATTCTCGAAGAATCCCACGCATACCCCATAATCGTCGCTATGTAGTGTTATGGTATGAACCGGGATAATATGTTTCAACGGGCGCACAGATCTACACATTTGTCCTGGGAATATGACCGCCTTACACTATAGGGATCATATCATTGCCAATGTTGTGCCAAATTTTCACGCTGCTATTGGTAGAGCTTTCCAATTTTTAGACGATAACGCTAGACCGCACCGTGCAGCCATAGTTGAGAATGCGCGCGAGGAGCTTGGTATTCCACATTTACCAATACCTCTGCACTTACCAGATTTGAATTGCATAGAACATGCATGGGATATGCTCCAAAGAAGATTAGATAATCATCAACCTACCCCAGAACCGTTAAATGATTCTGCCCCGTTTATGGAACCAAATTCCTCAAGAAATGTTCAACAACCTCGTGTGTAGTATGCAAAGAAGACGTCAACCTTATTGGTAGTCTTAAAATGCTCTAATTCTCTAGAAATAAAATTTCGTTATTTTAGTCGATTTTTCTTAACCACCCTGTATACGCTGCAGACCAACAGGCTAAAATTAATTTGAAATCATATTAATACAGGGTGGGGCAGAAAAACCTATCCGATTTCAAAACGTTATAAAATTAAAACCACTCAGCTTGTCAAAAAATTTTTTTTATTAACATATCGCAACTTTTATGCCATTTTTAAATTTAAGTTTTGAAAAGAACATCACTCAAATGTCGTCCTTGGGAGCGGATACACTTATTTAGGCGCTCGCGGTAGCTTTCCATGACTTTCACCGTCATTTCCACAGGAATTTCTTCAATTGCCCGAGCAATTTCCCTTCGTAAAGCAAGAAGGGTCCTTGGTCGATGCTGGTAAACCTTCGATTTGAGGTAACCCCAAAGGAAGAAGTCACATGGAGTGAGATCCGGTGAGCGCGGCGGCCAGCCAACATCACCTCTCAGAGAAATGAGGCGACCGGGAAACAGTTCCCTGAGAATGTCCATTGATCGTCGCGATGTGTGGGCGGTTGCACCATCCTGTTGAAACCACACATTTTCCACGCCATTTTCTTCCATTTTGGGTCTTAGAAAATTTTCCAGCATGAAACAATAGCGCTCGCTGTTGACCGTTACGGTTTGCCCATTTTCTTCAAAAAAGTAGGGCCCCCAGACGCCACATTGGCCACGTTTTCAGGTCCTGTTGCTGTCCTGGGACGTCCAGGCGACTTCTTTTTCAATGCTGAACTCGTCTGTCTAAAATTTGACACCCACACTTTAATCGTAGCGTGATGTGGAACAGGATCATGACGCCCGAGTCCGAAATGAATTCGAAAAGCACGTTGTGTAGCAATTATCGAACCGCCGCATTCGATAAACCGCTCAATAACAAAAGCACGATGTTCACCAGACCAAGGCATGTTGACTACTGACAAATGGCATAAAACCAGCTTTCTGACGGTTTTTACCCCACTACTCTACCTGCTCTCTCTTCTGAGAAAAAGGGATTTGAAATCGGATAGGTTCTTCTGCCCCACCCTGTATGAATTTTTATCACAAAAATCTTATTTTAAGAATATTTTTTTGCAATTTAAGTCAATATCCCTCACTTATGTGGAGCAGTTTATTTGAGATGTCGGATAACTGAAAATCTTGATCCAGACATCGGAATAATAAGATCAAGAATAGAGTATGCTAGATTAGCATTTCAGCGAATGAGGAAATTCTTAAGCAATGCATCCTTGGACATAAAACTACGACAGAGTACGGTAAGGTGCTACATATACTCTATTCTATTCTTTTATATGGACTGGAAGCCTGGACACTGAAACTGGGAACTCTGAGATGAATCGAGGCATTTGAAATGTGGGCCTTCCGCAAAATGCTCAAAATTTCCTGGACAAAGTATCAAATGAAATGGTGTTAGACAGATAACTATTAACTTCTCTTAAAAAGCGGAAAACGGACTACTTCGGACATGTGTTGCGAAACAATTAATATCAATTGCTCCAGTTAATTATAAAGAGCAAAATAGAGGAAAAACGAGGACCAGGAGGGCAACATTCTTGGTTGAAGAATATCAGTGACTGGACTGGGACGAACGTCCGAACGTTGATTCATGCAGCTGAAAGGAAATATGAATTTGCCATGGTTATCGCCAATCTTCACTGGAAGGGGCACTGGAAGAAGAAGAAGACCTATGCCACTCTCACAATTCGAGAGAGATTATTTCAAAACAACCATTATCCTCCGCCATTTTGCAACCATGCATAAAAATATACTTACAGATTTCGCTTTCGTTTGTGCCTTGCTATTCACTTTTATATCACATAGGAGGTCATGGTTTCGTTTTCAGGAGTTGGTGCACCTGATGAAAAGTCTGTGCGCCTACATAAAAAATCAATAATGACAAAACGACGATGCCAGTTTTTCTGTTTACATCTAAGTAAAAGTATCGAAGATTTTCCACATTTTGTTAGTTCGAATCGATCAGCGATTATGGGGCGAAATATCGAGAGGAAATCGCCTATTTTTCTGTTCGTCGTCGTCCAGAAGAAGTTTCGTGCAAGTGTCATTTTGTCCTTTCACGAGTTTTGGCGTGAGTACGAACGGCAAATTTTAATTGGACCAAAAATCGATTTATAAGCAAAAATGAAGCTAAAGTAAGTAGGTACTAATCGACCTTTTTACACTTGATAACGAAGTTTTTTTAGGTATCTGGCCGCGTTGAAAGATTTCCTATCCCCCAGAAGTTTGGTTAGTTTCGGTATCGTTTTTGGTGCTCAAAATTTATTTGGAATGTGTAAATGAACAAAAAAAAGCTTCATAATACGATCTTCTAACGAAAGCGACCGGGAAATACGGTTCAGGTAGGATTTTCGAGGAATTGAGAGGAAAGAACTTGCAGAATGAAATTGCACGATTGTCGTAAGTAAACGAGTTCTGGATGGCCATCATCGGTCTCTAAATGATTATTGTTGATGATGGCGTCCGGTACAGACGCATCGGGTCTAACTCCCGACAAAACTTGTAGAAAATGTAATAATATGCCACTTAAAGGCATAAAATGTGTGAGATGCGGATCTTTAAACTACCCAGGGTGTGTTAAATATCTCAAAAATGTGATTAAACTCAGTGACGAAACTTTAATATGCTGTGAAGTTGAAAATCCTTCTAACGATTCTACAACGTCTTTTAATAGCGCAAACGATGGAGATGAAGACGAAACTGTGAGTAATACTGATGTTGTACAAACCGAAGTGCAACATTTAAAAGAACTTTTGAATCATAAGTAAATGATCATTGAGCAGATGCAAGAGGTAATTGTTTCACTTAAGTCTCAAATTATTATGCAGGAAAAATATGAAAATCTGAAGAAAACAATAAATCTGCATGAAAAAAAAGATAAACAAATGCCAGTAAAGGACAGAGACAGGATTCAAAGTGTTGAATCAGAGAAAATAACTACATCTATACCGCAAACATCGGAACCAAATTTGAATTCAATAAATGCAGTTGATAGCACAGAACCCTACAAAGCGGGCACAAATATAGGTGTCGATACATCGCGGAGCTATGCCTCGGTGCTACAGATGGAGGGTGCATCGAGCGCATCTGACAAGGATATTGCGATATGTGTGAATGAGAATCATAACATGCAAACTTCGCGGCAAAACGAAATTTCAAAATCGGACAAAAACAAAAGAAGAAATAAAGAAAAAGGGAAAATGAACAGAGTTTCGGGTGACAATGGTGGTATACAGGTACAGCATACGATACAACCAGATACAGATAAATCTCTCGAAGAAGGTAAATATGCACGGAAAAAACAAGGAGTACGAAGGGGTAATCATGGAAAAAATCGCATAACAGGTAGATCAGTGGCCACAAGTAATCTAAAGGTTGCAAATAAAAAAGTTTCAGTGTATATATCCAGGCTTGCACCCGAAACGGAATCTGAGGATATTGTAGAATATATTAAGACAATTATTCCAGAGATTGTCTGTGAAAAAGCAATGTCAAAGCACCCACAAGAATACTCGTCCTTTAAAGTGACGGTAAATGAAGAAAACTCTGAAATTGCGCTGGATCCGAAAAATTGGCCTAGAGGTGTTTCCATTTCTAAGTTTTTTCATTGGATGAGAAAACGGGACGTGAAGGCATAGAGCCAAAATCTAACTTAGTTTTTCTGAATACTCAAGGGCTTCTATCCAAAATAGACTTGATATATTCTGACTTGCTTCAAAAAAAAAACATTGATTACTTGTGTTTGTGCGAGACATGGTGTGTAGATGGAAGCATAGGTGGTGTTATATTTCCGGGTTTTTACAATGCAGCTTTCTACTGCAGGAAATCACTATCGAGAGGTGGTGTTGCAATATGTTGCAGGGAAGGGATTACTTCAAAACAACTAATTCTGGAGGAATTTTGCTCCGAAAAGGAAATAGAGGTTTGTTGTGCCCTGTTTGGGGATGCAAATAAGGTTAGTGACTTGGCAGTAATTGCTTGTTATAGGTCTCCTGTAGCAACTGACTTCAACAATTTTTGTGATGGTATGTTGGGCATTTTAGATAGAGTTTACAAGCCTACAAGGGATCACAGGTGATCTGAATGTTGATCCTTTTAGAGACACAGTCAGTTTTGAGCAGATATGTAACATTTTTAGATCTTTTAATGTACATTTGGTTGACTCAGGTCCAACTAGGATTAAAAATAGACTAGATTATGTATTCTCGAATATTGAGGCAACAGCTTGTACAGGGTGGGCAAAATTGGTGCTACATGAACTAAAACTTTTTAACCCGAGGAGATAGAGAAAAATGAATGGCACCTCTCTTTTTTCGAGAAACTGATAATGCCATCAACTGCATTCCTCTATCTTCTTTTGTTTCCGAGTTATAGACCAAAATTGAAATTTGGGCGATTTCAACTTTGGTTATTATCTCCGTTTCTGTTTATGCTAGGATGTCGAAATAAAAACATTATACAGGCACTTTTCTGATAGCAATCCAGTGGCGTACTCTGATTTTTTATAAAAGGTTCATTTGCTGAGTTATAACATAAAGTTGTGTTTTTTCTTATGGAAACAGTAGTTTGAAATGACTCAGAAAGAATCGCCATTTTTTTCCCGTTTCAGAAATGTATCATAAGTTATACATCGCCCTCAGATTTGTTAAGATATTATGAAAAATATGGTTTGTATATGGAATTCGAATTATTGAGTAGGCTGAATTGTAAAAGGAGGGCTAACTTGAAAGTAATAAAATAAATATCCCTTTATAATATTGGGAATTGAACATTTTCTTTTTCGTAATAATTCACCGGTATTTTCAACACCCTTTATTTTATTCGGGAAATCTCCCGAGAGAAAGCCCAATAATTTAATTGATCGATTTAAACTTCGGGAACTCAATACCCCGGTGATAAAAAATTATTGAATCGTTTATCTATAACTATACAGGATGTCAGGCGAGACGTTAACGATTGAAGTTGTTGATTTTCGGTTCCAATTTCGTCTGCAACAGTGAAGATAAGGAAATTATGGTTCCACGCACTCAGCGCTGAGAATATGCTGCGTTGCTGAGAACCCTGATATTTTTGCGACACAGCATTTCCCAAACCGATGCATGGGAACTAAGAGGGGTAGGGAAGCAGGAAAGTCTTCAATTTGATTGGTTCATAAAAACAAAGATGGAAGAAATATTGACTTGATTGGTTTTGAAGCGTCAACGAAAGAAAAACCTTTAATTTGACTGGTTTTTGGAGGAGACGAAGAGGGGAAAATCTTCGACTCGCTCCGGGGACGAAAAAGTCAGTTGCTGGTGGAATCTCGAGCGGAAAAGGTTCCACAGTGCTCGCGAATATGGTGCGGAAACGAGGGTAGTACGGTTTCAGCTTAGGTACTTGAGTGTTAAGAAGTACGGTCTCAAAGTGGAGGCGAAAGCAATTATGGTTGATTTTGAAGTTGAGGAGTAACTGCAGAAGTCTTAAACGGGAAGATTCTGAGTTGACTCGTTTGATATGTTTTTAGTACGGTTTTAAGGAAGGTTTTAGAATTAATTTAGTTTTGTAGTTATTCGGAAGACGGCGTTTGAATAGCTCCTAAAGATCTTGGTTTTATTTTTGAAGTCTTGGAAAATCAGTCTTGAACAGAGACATAAAAAGTGATTAAGTTAAAGTTAGTAAAGTCCCTAAATTATTTGGAATTATTTAGATCGCGTATCGTCGGTATATTCGGGAGTGAAAGTCAATTTTTGGCGAAAAACGTGTGGGTGCCGTGTTTTCGTACCTAATCTGTCTGTTTCAGGAAAGAAGCAACGTCGTAGAACATCCTCCTAGGTTCATCATTTTTGGGATTATTGGTCCAGGAAAAAGGTCAGATAAATTGTTTATGCTTAGCTTGTCCGCCCAAATTATATGTTTAGTCCAGAGTCCTGAAATCTTCTAAAAGTCATAGTTTCATATTTTTCGTATATTCTTTGGAGCGTATTATTATTTTTGTAATCACCCTTAAGTAGTTGAAGGTCTAAGTGGAGTTTTCTGTCGAGAAAACTCAGGTTTATTTGAAAGATCACGAGGAAACTATTGTTGAGTTTCCCCTTGTGAATGTGAAGTTTAAGAGGGATTATTTTCCGTTTTCTTGTTTGGGTATAGAAAGTTTACCTTATATTGTAAATTATTTTGAGATTATCCATGGTTATTAATTTGGGGTTATTTTGACAAGCCCTTTTTATTTTTGATGATAATTTGAATGTGATATTTTTTTTATGATTTGGAATTCACACTGATGTTGACTTAATTTCGATGAATAGATCTGCCTTTGTAATTTAAAGTTAATTTAACAGTTATACTTGATGGGATTATTTACTTTCGAATTAAGAAATATCTGAACATTTGATAATTTGAATCATTTGATTTAAGTAACACATATGTAATTTGGTGAGAATTTGTTTAGTTTGATTTGGTTTAATATACGTCTTAAATTTAATCTAAAAGGTTTTCATTTACCATCCCTCTCCCTAGAAAATAATTTTAAACACTAAGACCCGACCCAAGTGCGTTGGGCCGATCCCACACTTTCTTCCGTCGGAAGAAAGAATTTCAAAATTCTAATTAACATCTTTTATTTTTCTTTAAGTAATAACACCCTTGATTGGTGGAAAGCCGCTCTTCTGTCCAATCACCAAGAGGGTGCTTTTTACAGAATCAAAGAATTATGTGTCTCTACACATGGTGTAATTATTATTTCACAGTTGAATCACTTGCTGCCCCATTATTCTCATTCGCTAAAATGAAACATTTCAACATATCATATTTTTCGTAATTTTGAAATATCTCCATAATGCCGCCAACGATGACTTCAAATTTTAATAACTGACAGTTGTTTCAAACAGAGATCGCACCATCAAGTATTCAAACGTGAATTAATAATAACACCATGCGTAGAGACACATAATTCTATGATTCAGCCTACTCAATAATTCGAATTCCATATACAAACCATATTTTTCATTATATCTTAACGAATCTGAAGGCTATGTATAACATATGATACATTTCTGAAACGGGAAAAAAATGGCAATTCTTTCTAAGTCATTTCAAACTACTGTTTCCATAAGAAAAAACACAACTTTATGTTATAACTCAGCAAATGAACCTTTTATAAAAAATCAGAGTACGCCACTGGATTGCTATCAGAAAGGTGCCTGTATAATGTTTTTATTTCAACGTCCTAGCATAAACAGAAACGGAGATAATGACCAAAGTTGAAATCGCCCAAATTTCAATTTTGGCCTATAACTCGGAAACAAAAGAAGATAGAGGAATGCAGTTGATGGCATTATCAGTTTCTCGAAAAAAGAGGACTATAAGGTGCCATTCATTTTTCTCTATCTCCTCGGGTTAAAAAGTTTTAGTTCATGTAGCACCAATTTTGCCCACCCTGTACATATGATGTCACTTTCTCAGACCATCGAGCTCTATTATGTGGGTTTGAAGATAAAAAATGTATTCAGCATTATGTAGAATATAAGAGAGATATCAATACGGAAAATTTAAATAACTTTCTCAGTGGTCTCGCCAGAGAGTCTTGGAACACTAGTTCATTTCAAAATGTAGATAATATGTTTGATGAGTTTCACAAAACTTTTCTGTTCCATTTTGATGAAAATTTTCCTTTGAAAAAAAGGCAGGTTAAAGCATTGGGGAAAACTTGGGTTACGAATGAGGTTAAAATTTCTAGCCAGAATCTCAAAGATATGTTCCATTTAAGGAATAAATTTCCAAATTTGGCAGTTCTTTACAATTCTATGAAAAAAGAACATTTTCAACTGGTCTCACATACAAAAAAAATGTTTTATGAAAATAAGATATATGCATCTAATAACATTTCTAAGAGTGCATGGAATGTAGTATCTGACCTAACAAAAACAAAGAAAAAATTCAACTTTAGTAATACCAAAATTAAAAGCTCTGTAGAGGGTGTGTATCACAGTGACCTCAAGACTGTTGTAAATTCTTTCAACGATTTCTTTATAGATGCACCTCAAGGTGTTGTAAATTGTATTAATAAAAGGACTTTTGATGAGGTATTGACACTTAATGGTAGATCGATGTATCTCAGACCATATACGGAAACTGAACTGGAGGCTTTGTTGAAAACAAAAATAAAACCAAAATATTCTAGTGGTTATGATGAGGTTCCGGCTTTCATTTTAAAAAAATCTTTACATTTGATTATATCTCCTCTAACTTGCGTTCTGAATGCATCTTTTGAGTCTGGTGTCTTTCCACAGATACTCAAAATAAGTAAAATAATTCCACTCCACAAAAAAGGGGATGAATCGGTTTTGGAGAATTATAGACCTATCGCTTTGTCATCCAGTTTTTTCAAATTATTTGAGTATGCTTTCCTAAATAGATTGATAGAATTTTTCCTAAAAAATTATCTAATCATGGGAAATCAGTATGGCTTTGTACCGCGTTGTTCAACATCTGATGCTATATTTCATTTGATGGAAGTTATATATCTTAAGTTGGAGAACGGTGAGTGCCCTGCTGGTGTTTTCTGTGACCTCAGTAGGGCATTCGACTGTATCTCACATGAGTTGCTCTTTGAGAAGCTAAATGCTTGCGGGGTGAGGGGAGTTGTCCTGGAGTGGCTGCGTAGCTATTTAAGAGATAGAAGTCAGTATACTTCGATCACATATATGGAAGGAAATGAAAAAAAAAACATGTCGTCAGATTCTCGTATCAATAACATCGGGGTACCACAGGGATCGGTCTTGGGACCATTCTTGTTTATTATATATGTGAATGATATATCTAGGAATCTCGGGACGGACTTCACCATGTTTGCAGATGATTTGGCGTACATAGTGTCTGGCAAGGATGGGGCTCAGACTGCGGTGGATGGAAGTGAGAAATTGCAGGTTTTAGTGGATTGGTTCAGCGCAAATTCCCTGTATTTAAACCTCAAAAAGACAAACTACATCCGTTTTCACCATGTGCAAAACAGGGGGGACATTGACATCGGTCTTGGTTTTGATGATGTATGTATTGAGCGAAAAACCAGTCTTAAATTTCTTGGTATTAGTTTGGATGAGAATATAGGGTGGACCCAACATTGTGTATCCTTGACCTCAGGTCTGAGTTCCTTTTGCTTCCTCTTTAGAAATCTAAGATCTGTTTTGTCTCTGCCTTTGTTACTAACGGTATATTCGGCAGTTGTCTTATCTCGTTTGAGATATGGCATTTGTTTTTGGGGAAATTCATCGGGCTCTTTAGGTGTGTTCAGGGCACAAAAGAAAGTCTTGAGAACAATTTGTGGACTCTCAAGTTTTGTCTCATGTAAGCCATACTTTAGAGATCTGAGAGTTCACACACTTTGTGGCTTATACATCTTGGAAATGTGCTTGTATGTGTATAAGAACAAACAAAAATTTGAGACAAATGGTGACATACACTTAAAGAATACTAGAGGAAGAAACTTGCTTAGGATTCCAACACATCATTTAGAGAAAACTCATAAATCTTTTTTGATTATGAGAATAAAAATTTTCAACAAGCTTCCAGATAACATTAAAAATTTGAATTCTTATGATATTTTTAGGAGGAAATTAAATGATTTTCTTATAGATTATTCTTTTTACGATCTGAAGGAGTATTATGGAAAGTGTTTCTGATGCGTAGATGTATTTTCGCTTTGACTCCTGTTTCTATTGTTGTAGACTTTAATTGTGATAATGTGATGTTATTTCAGGTAATTTTTCGAGCCTGTTTATTTGTGAGTGTTGTTTGTAATATCTGACGTGTTCCATATCTGTATGATCAAAGGAAAAAAAAATTCTTACTTACTTACTTACTTACTGACTTACTCACATTTCAGAAAAAAACACGTCGAAAAAGCTAAAAAAAAGAAGAAATATGACTATATTGCATTCCACAGTAGGTGAATTCAGATTCCGATGAATTGAAATGTGTCCTGGAGTTTTCATTCCTTTGCCGAAAGTAGAAATAGGCTATATTGAACCAGAATACATCGGTTTTTCCATATTCCAGGAGTTTGTGTCTTATTTCAGAACAGGTGAATGATAAATGTGAAGCATATGTTTGACCTATTCCATTTTATTTGTACAAACCTACTGTGGTAGTAATGTATGAATATATTTCAATCTAATAAATTACTATACAATCGAAATATTTTACTCCTTGTTCATATAATCAAATAAATAAAATGTCGTCAAGTCTTGAACTTTCAGTTCCAGAGGATAATAAACTTTAAATTTTCACAAGCATGCATTTAAAAATTATGTGAAAGCAATGCAATTTTCTTCCTTAGCGAAAAATAATATATATCAACAGTGATCTCTTGTACTTTTCATGCAAATAACTAGAAAAGGAATCCTTTCTATCAATTCATATGAACGTTAATTATTTTCGTCCATCACATCTTTTCCATTCATTCGTAGAAATACGCTAAGAATGTAGAAAGGGCAACATAGTGTTGACTTGGAACATGAAAATTCTTTTAAAAACGTTATAACTTCGATATAGAGTGGAATGTGTCAAATTTCCAAGGCCAGAGTTGTTATTTTATAATTGTGAATGGAGTATATCTCTCATATTTCCTATTACGAGCAGAACGAAGGAAAAAGCTCAGGCAAATTGATTTTCAACATGTTCTCATTCGCTTTACTCGAATGAACCTTTTCAGATTTCGAGATAATTGGGGATTGTTGAAAACATTGAAAATGAAAACGTTCCGAAAAAATCTATAAAATTTTAGGGTTTTCTCTCCTGAGTCCTGATATATGGAACACACTCGATAAAAACTTTTGTGGAATCCGCTCCTTCATACTGAGTTAGTACATTATTTGCCAGCAGTTCTGCACAGTTTTGTTTTTCAGCTTTATTTTGGGAAAATCTCCTGACGAATAGTGTGCTACAACTTATAAAGCAGAGGCGATTTCTACGTAAAACGACGTGTTTTCCAGATATTATAAGAGAAAACCTTGAGAATCTGCGCGATAATATGTAATCGCCTTTCAAATTACCCTTGATCAGTGTTCCGAAATATATTTCTTCTGAATATCTTCCACGTATTAAAAATGATTCGGTAGCTCAAAAAAATCATCCTATGAATTTTCCAATTTTTCACAGGGGCTGAGAGCTCCTGTGAAGTTGAATGCTCAAAACAGACGCAGGTCGTGACTGGTTGAATATCGGCAATGTCAAAATAATTCTCAGAGACGTTTCCAATGCTAATTCCTATTTTCTCTTTCATTACTTGGTAAATGGAGTTAGTTCATTTGAGGTTTAATTTTGACACAGGTTCCATAGCACTTCTACATTTTCATACTGGAGTATTTCAAGTTGGGCAAAAAGGTATTGAGAATTTTGAGAAGTGTGGAATTCCGTAGGTCTGTCTGTTCGTTTAGAAATTTTACTGTCGGGTCATTCGAGTACTTTGATTCTTGAAGTAACGGGCTATTCTGTCCATAATTTTTCAGTGAAATTTCAACACTCGTTTCTTGATTTCTGTACAAGAAAATAGCATAACTGAATCTTATAAAAGTGAATGGAGTATACATCACCCGTCTCCTTGAGAATATCTCATACTCTCAAAACAAGTTTCCGGAAAAATACTGAGGGGCCTCATCTGACAGACAAATGGAAAAATCTAGGTGGACTCCAAGTGTGCTTTAGTGAAGTGATGAAATATGAAACTTGCACAGGCAATTATTTCGCAGTGAATGATATGAGAACTAGAAAAAAACGTAAGATTTCAGCTTCAACTGTGCCATTGTTACACGGTGAAACTTATAGGAGAGTAAAAGCATCTCATTGCCATGAGGGTATTCATAATGCTGACAGTGGTGTACTTGTATCTTGTTGATTAAAATGAGGCACCGGTATACAGCGACTACAATGGGAACATCTGACAAAGATATGTCAGAGATCAAAGTTGGTCAAGATGGAACTCGAAATCTTGCTGAAAACTTTCCTTGATGAAAAGTTTTATTTTATTATGTCTTCGCTATCCGTAAAATCATTTTCGATGAATAGGAAAATATTCATTTCAGAATCGAATTATTGTATCGTAGAAATAAGAACATTAAAGTTTGATTTGATTCGAGCTAACTGTACTCTTCTCATAAAAGAATCATAAATTTGAATAAAATATTTCGATTTTTCGATGGAATAGTTTATTTGAACGGAAATTCCTTATTCAGTTCGATAATTTCGATACCTAAATCTCCAAGAGACTAATTTTGATAATGTCTCATTTTTGTGATGAAAAATAAATAAATAAATGTATTCAAGACAGTTAACTTCAGCCCGTAGAAATAAATTATTCAAGGATATATGGAAGAAGGTTTTTTTGGATTAAAATACATTTTTCTGATAGAAGCATTTGTTTTTATGACTGATGAGGTTGAATAATCATGGTCCATTCAAATATTCACGTTGAAAAACAATTTTTATCCCGAAGTTTCAGAGATCGATATCTCAAATAAAAGCCATTTGGGATAGACCGGATTTACACACCATTTGCGGTGAATTGTGTGATGAGGACGATAGCACCTAAATACATTGGGTTGGATATATGCGATCGATATAGCATATAGTTAATTCATATCCACTGTGGAAACTCGTACGCAAATTTAGGTAGTTAATCGATCTTGGACAAATTGGTCAAAGGTGAATATTATGACAATTAGACGCAACTTGTAGAAGAGAAGAGTTGAAGTGTTGATTTTCTTATAGGAAATCAGGAATCAGTTCAACTTGGATTTTTGACAATGGTTTCCTCAACACCGTTTCATCTCTAGGAAAATTATTGAAGCATTAGTCTGAAATAATGAATTTATTGCTCTCCCAAATACCCGATCCCAAAAATAACTTACGGGCGACTTCTCGTTATAAATTGAAACTTCAGCAAAGGATTCCTGGGAGTTATACACTTTCAATTTCAGTGTTCTATATATATTTCGTGCGATGTCGATTGAAATTCTCTTTCTACTTGGAAACATATTATGGCTTTGGCAATTGGGAATTCCCTTTGAGAGAAAGGAATGATTATTCAATTAGCGAATCCTGTTTGGTTTTGAGGATGAAATTACTCGATGAAAGAGTTTTAATGAACTCATTCATCTGAAAGTTCGATTTCAGCCATCATTCATCATTGAAAATTGAAACTTCTTGATTCTCGAGAAATCTCGACCGTTTTACCAAGGAAATTTCAGTTTGAAACCTCGATTTCACAGACTGTTTGATTTCAGTCGATTTGAATTGCTATGAATACTCAGAAGATGAGAAGATGTTGACTATTTTTTGGAAATGATTTTAATTTGTAGATAAGCCCTATACAAACACGAAAAAAAATATTTTCATGGAAAAAATATAGCAAATACCAATAAATAATTCGTAAATAAAAATAGTTTTCAAAATTCCCGCTGAAACGAAGTGATTATGATGACGTCACTATACGGTAAATAGACTTCGCCGTTTGTCAAAGCGAACTGATCTTGTGTGATTTCTTGCGAACAAATCGTTTGCGTTATAACAAATAATCGTGAAATAGTTCGCTGGTAATACGTTTTAATCTCTTCTGTTCTTCCTAAGTTCGTACTCGTGATGACAGTAAGGTTAGAGGTTAGGTTGTCTACAGAACAGTGACGTCACGTATTCTCATTCGTGTTTGCAGTCACGTGATTAACGGTAATAGATTACACATTTTAAATCGATTTTATTTAATTTAATGATCGAGAGTAATTAGATCACCAAAATATTTTTTTATTATTTCAAAAACTACCTTCAATGTGGAAAACCAAATTTATATGAATTTGTAACATGTGTCAACATCCCTATTGGTAGAAATGATAATGAGGTGTATGCGTTTACGGGAAACATTAAAACACTTGTGGAAACGAAGGAATATGTTTATTCATCGGGAGATCGGTTCTAGTTACAAGAACGTTTCGACTGTCGTCGATAACTGCTAACTAGTCTAAGTAACAACTGTCTGGTTTTACCTATGTTTGAGGTATTTATACACCTGCCCAATGGGCTCCGTGGACTTGCGCCTCCCAAATCTTTCTTGTCCCTTGTACCTGAAAGTAACTGATATTCTTTGAAGGTTTATTGCAATTCGGGAATTTCCTTGACGGTGGAGAAAGTTGAGGGTCAAGTCCAAGAATGCCATTGTTACAATGTGCAGGTATCTTCTGAATTATAGGGATGACAAACTTGGTTCGACACGTACACTGTGTCGAATCGCTTTTATCACCACAATAAAAATTATATGTTTTTCGTCATTACCTCTCCTGGAAAACATGGGAAAAGAGAAGAATATCGAATATCACGAAAATCCGTTTTATTCAGTCCACACAATTGCACACAAGAGCGCAAGCCTGAGAAATATAAGATATAATTTCCAGCGAAAGTAATAAATACGGATATGAAGGTGTGATGTGATGACTTTCTGATTATTTAGAAAAAATGGATGGTGAAAATATACTGTGAATTATACCATTTCGAATTCTCAATGTTCTGTCCCAATTTGGTACTGAGGTAAACATTTTTTCCACACCACTTGGGAAAAAAGCATAACATGAAATTAAACTTTTAGTGGTTGGAATCTTAAATCAGGAATAGTATACTCTGTAACAAGGGCAGAATAAAAATCCGATACGAGTATCGGATTTTCATTCTAACCGAGTAACAGACTATACTTTCTCTACGACTGTTTCGAAGCTAGATAATTAATCTTTTAATACTAAGATGAATTATGACGTTTCGAAAACCGCAATAAATATGACAATCAGAGCGGCTGACACACAGATTTATTGTCTATGTTTTCAAAAGTGTTACGGAATGAATAGACTCACACACTGTGCGAGAATGAAATTCAGTCGAAATGCTTGAAAAACAAGGATTATACTCAAGCTCGAGTTGGTTATTTACTTGAAATCGATAAAAGTGTTGTAGAATGAATATTACATATCAAGTGATGGAATACGGACATTCTATGGTCAAATTCAATGTTGGAAGAGCTGTATTCTGTGGCAGTCGTGGAGAAAACTAATACGCATGTTGTTATAATCAAATCACTGTAAGAAGTCTCCCATGGATACATTCAAACATGAAACTCATAATTTAAAAAACAATCTACCAAAATCAACCTCTCACGACAGATATGAATATGAAACATTAAAATGTGAACAAGAATCGAATATTACTCAAAAAACAACTCAATTTTCGGAAAGCTTGGCTGAGACAATAGAGATATGATAACCACAAATTTGACTGCATACTCGATAATCTACTGTTTGTATGAAATTAAATATAGATCATTGTTTGAAGATAATGCATGCGCATCGAAAATCATGAATTGGCAAAGAGTAAAATTCTTTCGAATGTTCAATAATATCGAATTTCTCTGAAACATAAAATATGTTTTTCTGAACAGCCTCAAAGTCTCTTCCCGCAGGGATCATATTATCCACTCATTATGCCAAACTGTATAATACTAACCAGCCGTTATATTTACAAGGTGACGAATTGAAAAGGAAACCGAGGTTTTTTCATATATAATACCACTAAGGATGAAATTTTTCCGGCAAAATTTCTCGATTGTAATATGAAAGTTCGTTGCTTTTCGTCAATTTCGCGAATGACAGTTGTTTAGAAAATTAGGAGAAAATGTCATGAGCATCGTAAGTGATATCATAAGGGCATCTTATTTTTCCGAAAAAAATCGAAAAAACACGTAGCTTAGTAATATTTTAACAAGAAGCATGAGTGCTGGTGGCAACAACATTTTTGCACCTGCATAAATGCTTTCAGTTGAAAAAAAACCTACTTCACATTGTGTTTTTTTTTTTTTCACGGAAAAATTAAGATGCCCGGATGGTATTTGACAAGACTATTTCATGAGTAACAGATTATTCTGGACGTATTTTGTATCGGTTATAATTTGGAAACTGAAAAACAGGTAGATAATTCATTCAATCACGAAATACTACAAACTTAATTATTGTAATTTTCCGTAACAACTTTGAAGTTTTGCCGCGGGAAAACTCGAAAAAACTGCTGAAAGCTGCTGCCATACAGTTTTTACATCTAGAAACCATTTGTAATTCAAACTTGCGCGTTTCTGATGGATACTAAGACGAGGGAAATAGTCGTAAGTAATATTATAAGGGCAATTTTTTCGAAAAAAATCGAGAAAACACGTTGCTAAGTATTATTTTAACAAGAAGCATGAGTGCTGGTGGCAACAAAAATCTGAGTCGAAGGCGAGGATTTTTGCACCTGCACGAATGCTTTTTGTCAAAAAAGAATACTTTGTATTGTGTTTTTTCGATTTTTTTCACGGGAAAAATTAGATGCTCGAATAGTACCTATTTGACAAGACTATTCCATGAGTAACAGATCACTCTGCTTGCATTATGTATAGGTATTGATTTGAAAACTGAATAACAGGTAGATAATTTATTTAATCACAAAATACTACAAATTTAATTATTGCAATTTTTGTTGACTGTCAAGTTTTGCCGCGGAAAAACTCGAAAAAACTACTGAAAGCTGCGGTCATACAGTTTTCACATCTATACCTTTTCAACTTCAAATTGGAATCTATCACAATCAAATTGGAAATTACAATATTCAAATTGGGAATAAACACATTCAAATTGGGAATAATCAATTTCAAATTGAAACGGCATTCGTGGCTATGTATATCGAGATCAGGCATGATCAGAAGATCTTTATATTGATGAAACATGAAGAAAAAACTATTAATATATATATAATATGTTGTTGAGTTGGTGGTCAAGAAAACTTCAAGTGTTGCTATGTAAATAGAGTTTTTTATTTCAAACTCAATTTCAACTACAATAAAGCTAAATATTTACCTGTAAATAGAGAAACGACAATAAATGTTTTATCTTCCTACCAATATCGGCTATTTACAGCTCAAATTAATTTACAAGTATTTGAAAATTATGAATTTCTAATATTGACGTAAGTCAGTTATGGTTTCCACGGTCACTAATATCATGGATTGATAGATCTATATTATATCCCCCCTGATTGGGGAGAAAATTGATTATGAAATTTTCTCAGGATACATTCTTCCATCCTTTTCTCTTACTTCACTTGTAGTTACTGGGATAAGCTTAACTATATGGAACAAATTAGACTCTGATTTTTTATGGCCCGTATTTACTCTATATATGGAATTTGAAATTTTTTCTGTGATTTGGTATGGTCCAATTCTCAACTCGTCCAACTTCTTTCTATTAAGTTTGTTGCCATTTTCAACGTATACCCAGTTTCTCACTTCAAGTTCGATATGTTTTCTATTTCTATCAAATAATCTCTTATTGTAATCATGCGACTTGATAGTATTCTTCAAAGCCGTCTCTCTATCTCTGATCCAGTTATCTTCAGATATTTCATTTTTTCTCAATATATTGCTCAATATTCTCTGGAATATTGCTGGTGATGTTTTCAACCCAAAAGGTAAACATGTCCATTGGTAGTGTCCTTCTTGTGTCACAAATCCGGTCTTTTTTCTATCTTCTACACGCAGAGAAATAGACCAAAATGCTGAGTTAATGTCTAGTGTAGTGAAAAACTTACAATTTCTTGCTTTTATCATCAAGTCTTCAATCAACGGGAATGGTTGACTCTGGGGTACAACAATTTTGTTCAGATCCCGAAAATCTATTCATAATCTTGACTTTTTTCCTTCTTCTTTCTTGAAAGCCAATGTGACTGGGGCTGCAAAGGGACTATAGGATTCTTCTATTAAATTTCTATCTAGTAATTTCGAGATTTGTTCTTCAATTTCCATTTTGTCTTCAATCGAACATCTGTACGGTCTTTTACTACAGTATTGCTCATTTATTAAGTCAATTCTTGCTTCATATTCGTTTACAGTGCCTATATCATATTTATCTTTCGCGAAGATGGTTTTGTATTTTTCAATTAACTTTTCTATTTCCATTTGTTGATTGCAGATTAAATTATCCATTTTCATATGGAAATCTGTTTTTTCTACTTGCTCATTAAAATTCACTGCACAATTCATTAAGCAGTCATCTTTGATCGTTCTGTCTGTGAACTTATATTCTGTTTCATCACTTTTTGAATGATCATCTATTATTTCATTTTCTGAAAGTGTGTCTTTTTTTTGTGATATTTTTAAATTTTCATCTTGATTCAATTTGAATATTTTTATCAAATTCAATCCTACCAAGAAATCATAGTGAAAATTATCGTCTTCTAAAATGTAGACATCCACATTCTTTTCAATTCCAAAAATTTTTACATTCAAATTTGTCAAACCGCTCGTTCTCTTAACACCACTAATAGTTACTAAATTTGGATTATTGGAAATATTGATTTCCGTCTTTTTTAGTTTCAATAATTTGGAATTTATTATAGAAACATTAGATCCTGAATCATATACTCCAATTATTTCCAAGTTATCCTCTAGTAGCAGTTTGATTTCAATCAGTGGTGTAGTTTCTAGTTTTTTGAATGCGGATGTATTTCAGCTTCAATTATTGAATTATTCCTTATTCCATAATTCCTTTTTTGCATCGGTTCATTTTTAGATCTGAACCAGCAACTGGATTCTGAATGGTACAGACTTTTGTTTTTCAAATCTTTGCAGATACTACAAGGCTTTTGCTCAACATTTTTCTCTTTGAAATAAGTTTTTATACTCCCTTCTTTTCGTGAATTTATTTTTGTAACAAGGTGTTCTAATTTTCCCAGCTCATTGAATAGGTATTTTGTTTCCAGCATGTCCTCTCTATCGATTTTTTCTGCAATATAATATGGTAAACCTGCTACTATAATATCAATCAACATACCTTGATCCGTTGTATTTCTAGCCTCTAACAATAATCTTTCTTTCTTCACTGCATATTCTAATGATGACCCAGCTTGGTATTTAAAAGACAATGCATACCTGCTATTTTGCCATCCTTTGTTTGCATATGATGTTTTGAAGTTATCTCTCCAGATTTCCCAACTAGATTGTAGAGTGTGTTTTAACATCATAGCATTGTACCAATCCAAACAGGATTTTTCCAGAAAAGCTTTTAAAATTTCAATTTTTTCTTCTTCCTTCCTGATATCCCATCTTGAGCATTCTTTTTCGAAAGAATTGAGCCAGTCATGCACGTTACCTTTTTCATTAAATTTTTCCAATACGAATTTCTCAGACAATACCCTCAAATTGGGTTTCTCACTGCAATTTTGATTGTGGGTCATCGATTCAAAAGCTTTCACTACCTGATCTGTTATTGATTTTTCAGTTATACTCGATTCATCATGTTGATTGCCTATGACTTCTTCTGGGTATTGGGTATTGGCTCCAATCATAACATTTCCATCAGCATCCCAAAAGGCTTGTTTTATATCTTCAGTTATCTTGATGTATACATTCCTTTTTTGGTTTCGTTTTTTCAATGTATTCTTTATATTTGTGTAGACCGATGTCGATGTAATGCATGTATATAGCTCTGCTTTTTGAATCTCTTTCGGAACTTTGTAGCTTATACCATTTTGAACTAATCAAACATTCAAAAAGTTTAAGAAGTACACAAATTTCATATTTGTCCTCAAACTCTCATATCAAAAAAGGTCAGAACATCAGGATATGAGCCACATATCTTGTACAAGTACTAACTGTAATGGTTCATGGTTGATATATTTCTTCTCATCAACTTTTCCGTTTTTTGAAGCCGAAATTCTGTCTGTTATGTTTCCATTGCATACCGAAATTACCTGCTTTTCCATTGAATCTGCAGCTTTCTTCTTTGTATAAGGCATGATTATGAAAAAAAAATTTTAGACTTATCGTTCGTTACTTACTTTGGACAAATTTTAGAGTTAATTACATATCGAGTAATTCAAAGATCTGATTCACATTGATGGCATTCCAATATGAAATTGATTATTCCCAATCTGATTTTGGTTATTCCCAATTTGAATATGTTAGTTCCCAATTTGATTTTGATAGTTCCCAATTTGAAGTTGATAGTTCCCAATTTGAAGTTGAAAAGGTAAAGAAACCATTTGTAATTCAAACTTGCGCGTTTCTGATTGATGGAAATCAAGACGAGGGAAATACTCAGTGGAAAAATCAATATTTTTGAAAATCCTGTATTTCGGATCCCTCAATTCTGATCTGGATGGGAATTTTTTCACACAAAAACCATCATCATACTATTCCATGGGGTTATTCCCAGATATTTAACTTCAGACTCTCATTCAATAATATCTCCATTCAGAAGGAAGGACTTCATAGCGTGTGTAGAAACGACCAGACGACTTACTTGATTCATGTGCTTCAGTAGAACACTGGGATATCAGAGGGAGTCGTTATCCTCAAAGAGGAGGCATTAGTTACTTATGAAGCTTGTACCAAACTTGTGGCTTTCGATAGAGGAAGTTCGACAGCTCAGAGAGATGAGGGAGAAGTTCTGCAGAGACTCATCGTAGTATTCTCGTTATTGATTAATGGAAATTTTATCCCGATACATGATTAATCAAGATTCCATGTCGTCAGAAGGGCCATTGATTATCTTGACGAGGATGATTCCAACACTACCATGGTCAGCACATAGCACTTATAATAATGTTATAGATTTCTTTAAGAAGATCTTAAATGACCAGAATATGCGCTCAATCTTCAATTGCGAATTTCTAAGCATACTGAAATTGGCTTTAGGAAGTCACTGAAACTTGAGAAAGTGCCAAGCTTTGTTACAAGAAAATGATTAAAATATAAAAAATGATGTGAAAGGGTATATAATTCATAAAAAATGATTCTCATCCAAAGTTCGGAAAAACCGATTTATAGTGACAAGAATCATTCGAATTCATGCTGCGAAAACTCACATCATGTCGAATTTGCTTATTCAATGAAAAATCGCTCCGAAAACCCCTAAATGAACTAGGTGAGCCGTTAATTTCACCGTGGACAAAAATGTCTGTGAAACTGTGTATATCTTGCAAATAGTAGATGCTAGTAGCATAGATATGCTCCTAGGTAGATGTGGCAGTCGTGAACGTATATTCGGTGTTCAGTCCGCATAATTTAACTTATTCTTCGTGTCGCAACATAAAAGCACGAATCCCGTGGGAGTTATACGGTGCACAATTCTCGACTTAACAGGAACTGTGAAGTTTATGCGAGATACAAGGATAGAATAGGAGATGCAAGAAATGAAAGGTAGGACTTGATCAGCCGATGTCCGCATCGGGAGTTTGTAGATGAAATGTTGCAGTGATTCAAATGCATTTGTTTATTTCTTCAATCACATTCGCAATAGAACTTATATTCCGGAAGTATTCTTGAGAATTCACTGGGTTTTCAATATGATAATAATAGAGGAAAGTCACCAAATATGAAATAGTATCCTAATTAGGAATACCTTCATTTCTCCAAGACTATAAGTAATAAACGGAACATTCGACCATCTTCTGTTTCATTCGGTCTACTAACTATCGCACTCACACCATCGAGGCAGTTGCGCAAACACTTAACGTGTGGCAGGCGTGTTTTGTTTTGTTGTCGTAAAGAAAATTTCAAAAGGTAAGTGAGTTTTACCAGCTGTTATGTTTGTATACATAAGTGTTATACTATTTAGTATATCGGTATTACGTTTATTTCACCATTCTGTGATCTTTTGTCATTAAAATATTGTGACTTGGAAAAATATTCAGAACAGTTTGAACTAGTATAAAAATCCAAATATGGACAGTCGTCGGTGTCTAATTATGGAATATGCTCGATGTGTGGGCTATGGGCACATTATGATTGTGCTGGTCCAGAGTTTGATACTTGGATCTGTGACTTTTGCAAGTAATTATGTACACACAAAAAACACTGTTAGTAGAAACAATGGCATAACCATTGAATCAATGATATACTGTATTCCCTATTCCTGAATGATTACTATATTTAATTCAATGCTTATCTTGTTCTTCCTATGCCAATGCTGCCTATTTTTGATTCAATTATAGGTTTCATTGATTTTATCTAAGCAGTGAAAGTATTCAATGAAATGCTATAATTGAGACAAGAAAAGCGTTAGTTAGTTTCAATGAAAGAATACAATTGAAACAAACCCAATTTTTTTTCTATCAATTAACTATAATATTTCAGGAAAATAAATATATTATTGAATAAGTATACATTTGGATTGTTTTAAATGTAGGATATATTAAAACTGAAACAAGATGTAATTTCTTGAAAGGTAGTTTACTATAAAAAGAATGAATGCTTGATTTCGATTTAAATAAACTTCATATTGGGAAAAGAAACTACATCAATCGAATCAATATGATGCAGTCGTTAGAAATATTTTACTATATTTGAATTGAAAGTTTATTATTGTTAATTTAACTCTTTAATTTATTGATTGAATGATAAGATGTATCAAATAAAACTATTTTGAATGTTTCACATTTGTTTATTATTTTATCAACAAAATCATAAATGTTATCTCAAGAACACAATAACAATAAGTAAACAGTAACATATTCATAACAAAACAATAACTTATTTCCTCTAATTTGAACATAGTTATGGTACTGTGATAATAAGCGACAATATTAAATAGGGATCTTAGGGGATATTTTTCTTTTCGATTTTCTAAACCTCAAAAAACTACATAAGCAAAACCTTGTTTGAAAATAGAATGAATGTTAGAGACTTGATAAAATTTTTACTAACATCAAACACTGTAAGAAGTGGATAACTGTGGGACATGAACTAATTATGATCAATACCCAGTAAAAATAACGAGTTACAATTTTACAAGTAAAGGTACTTGTAATGCACATTGAAAACAAGTGAATTTCACCAAATACCTACTGCTCCCACTTTTAGTTGGATTACAATTTTACGAATTAATTTAATCGGTATTGTCACCTTAGTTCATAGTTAGTTATTTTTATGGAGCGGATATTGGACAAAAAACTTACAACTCGTAGAATATTTGCCTGTTAACTTATAACTTGTTTTATGAAACAGGCCCAGGTATATCAAAAGCAACCACTAAGATTTGGTTCAATTTAATCTTGAAATTGGATGTCCCTCCTTCGAAAGCGATGGTGCACCAAATGTGAACTTAAGGGGTTGAAATAGCTAACATCCTAACAACTATCGGTAAAATAAGTACCATTATTAGATTGTCTTTCGTTTATGGCACACATTCACAATAAAACGGAAGGCTTTGAGACATTTTTATATGAATATGAAGTTACTTACCCTGAAAATGTGGAACTAGAGATTCCATTCCCCACTTATTCAATAGCTACTCTTCCATTTTCAAACTCTTTCTTCGCAGTAACACACACACGCAACACGCAACTAAATACTAAATCAAAATCCTGTCGCGTCTTGTCTTGATGCAGTCGTCTTCGTAGCTTTATTTACTATTTTTGAATCAATCATAGGCTTCATTCGAATAAATCTAGTTTTTGTTCCGTTACTATTTTTAGCTATTGAATTAAATTAATCAATTCATTCAAATATAGGTTGTATTCAAAGCAAATATAGTTCTTTTTTATTTCAATATTATTCTGATCGATTCATTCAAATAGAAGTCTTATTTAACGAATATGCAGTTCTTCCTTATTTCAATATTATTCTGACTATAATTGAATGACAGCCAAGGCCGTAGCCAGGGGGGGGGTCCGATGGGGTCCGGCCCCCCCCCCCCCCCCCGAAATTTTTTTAGAGCTCAGTTCAACGGACACCCCCCCACCCCCCGATTTTTTTTTCTAGCTACGGCCTCGGACGGACCCCCCCCGAATTTTTTTTCTAGCTACGGCTTTGATGACAGCCGTATTATTCAATGAATTATCTGAGTTTTATTGGGCCAACTGAAACGATGTCAATAAAATATCTACTATTGCCGTTAGCACAGTCTTTTTTGTGTGTAACTTCTTTCATTTATCACAATATGTTATATCCATTTAATTGATCTCAAAGATATCAATGTCCATTTTTGTTATTGTTATGTTGATTTGAGCTTATATTCCATGGGTTCCTATTCCATATTTGGTTACTCATTTGTAATTTTGTTTTTTGTGTTAGATTTTAATTAGATAACTAATATATTCGATTAGAGGCTGTTAATTACTACATATGAATGTATGACTGATTAGTATAAACATTAAACTGATTTAATTAATATGAAGTTTTTTCTTTATATCCCGAAATTGAAATGGTATCCCATATTTGGTGACTTTCCTCTAATTATAATAGTCAAATCACCAGACCTATGAATTTAATCATTCAGCATATCGAAATATTTAAACCATGATTATTTATGAATTAATAAATACCTAGAATCAATGCCAACAATAAATGTTATTGCTTTCGAGAAGCCTTTGAAAAAGTACCTCTAAATGTATCAAGATGAATTTTTTGATACTTCTGCTCGTGCGAAATGATCATTGGCAGAAAGGAAACTTCATCTTCTGGCCTGTAGCATCAAATAGTTATTGTTACACATCTCGTCAGTTGCTCTACTCGCCTGCAGGCGCCAGCTTCGTATTGCTACGTGAATAAGGTAGACATGTTTCTTCTACAAAATACGATCGCATTTTCTCCTGGTTGTTTGAGACCATTTCCAATTTTCCTAGAGGGTATACAAAAAGAAGTCTGTTTATACAGATTCTCCTGAGAGAGACGCTATAAGATTGGATATGAAGCAGAAGAAAATAGAAAAAGAGCACAAATGGTGAAGACAAATATAAACGATGTGGAAGGTGAAGAAAAAACGAAATATATCACAAAGAAGAAATCTAGGAACAATTCTGTAGAGACGAGCAGCATGAAAAGGAGTATTATTTTCTGGTTTGCCTGGAGTCTTATAGAAGCAGCAAGTTCAGAGAGCATTGGCTGCATCACTCCAATTGCAAATTATGGTTCTTATACATTATTTCTGTAGGATTTCATTCCGATGAAATGTATGTACATTGTACATAGTTCTTAAATTTTTCAGTTGTTTCTGAATTCCGTGTGTGAGACGCTTTATATTGTGCCCAAGATAAGCGTGACATTTTTGCGTTGCATTTCATCACTTCCATGTGCAACCTTCGAACCCTGAATGTGAAACCTTTATCTATATAGTTGGAAAGAAATGTAATATGAAATTCAGCAGTGTTACCCTTGGAATGAGATAAATGGACCAATTTCAACGCAAGTGTTTCCATTGTTGCTTATCATCCCTAGGTGGCCTCGGGCCACCAGGGTAGGAAAATTGATAATGCGTGAAGATGCAGTTGGCACTTGCTTATTTCAAATCGTACAAGAAGTAACACCTCTTTTCTCAAATGCAAATTGTGGGCGAAACCGAGAATTAACGTTAAGGGCATAATTGGAGTTGGAGAGTTAGTTGTCAGTTAATTGTTGGTCGGGTTATTGGTTCTTGGGAGAACCGTAGAAAGCGATAAAGATGTAAAATATAGGTTTGGTAGCCAGAGCAGAGGTCATATTCCTTGACGACCGAAAACAAACCTACATGGCTGTCAAAATTGAAATTCCAATTCCCATCGGAGTAGAAGTATGTTGTTCTCATGAGATCAAACAAGATCAAAACCTAGGTCAACATCTCCTCTCTTCGATGGGATTGAACTCTCATAGTTTCCCTGGGGGATAGTTCATGGCAAGTTCGACTCAGATGCAGAGCGGTCGTTGATATTAATATCAATGTAAAAATTTATTGTGGGAATAGGACAAATTAGAATATGTCAAATTGTTGAGTACATATATTTGGCGACGTTTCGCAAATTCACATTTGCTTCCTCAGGCCTCAATATGATAAAAGTGACCAATTCCGACCATATAATATAAAAATATAAATATACAAGTTAAAATATAAAATTAAGCAAGAATGAATAATGCACACCAGATCTCAATACGTTGAAAATATCAATGAATGCTGTGTATCTGTTTAATACCGTTTATAGTTATGAATGCTTCGAACCAACGCATTCGCCAGTTGGTCACTAAACTCCCTAGAAAATTTTTTATTCACTTTCATCGAGTCCTGTGTAGTGCTCACGGTTACTCAAATGAAGAAATTCTGAGAATATCACGCTCGCCTATTTCAATAAAATCCGATTGGGGCCCTAATTTCATACTCTTCTCTCAAGCTCTGAACCTAATTGAAGTTGTATATACCGACGGAAAGAGATCTTGGGTTCAGGATTAACAGTTTTCTCAGAATGAAACCGTAGCCGCTGTCTGATAGTGATTTGTCTCGGAACGTTATTTCTTCCTGAATCTGTTTTCGCTGAAAGCTCTCTCTAGATGAATTTCCGCCATATGTGCAGATTAATGACTTACAGGACCAGATGAGTACGGAATGAAATTGCTAATGAAGTACTGTTAAACGCAGTAAAAATTTCATGGATGTAAATTAAGGTTTATACCCTGAAGTTGTTGAATTTATTCGAAAAAAAATCTTTTATAATAAAAGCTATACTTTAACGAAGAAGAAGAGTTGGAGAATTTCAACAGACGAATAGAACACATAATAATGAAAAATCAGGTTGTTAGGATTCCTGTGTTGAACTGTTACCATATAATTGAGTTAGATTTGGTGAAATAGAAATGTTTATTTTTCATTATTCACAATCACAATAAATAAAAGTTTACTCGTATGAAATTGAAATAATAATAAATATTGCTCTATACAGGGCGAGTCTTTGACTCGTACATATATTTTAACTGCAGATTCTTGAGGTAAAAAGAAACCTTTTTTTCATTTTCAGTTTTTCCGAATTCGGCTCTGTTAAAAAGATATAATAGCTATTTGAAAAAAAATTGGGTTGAATACGTTCCTGAAACGATTTTCTGGAATTGATGAGAAGTTCATATTTCTTTATTGGAATTGAATTGATACATTAGGAAATACTCCAGTACACTAACCTTATTGAAATAAAAATGGGACAAACACGATATTTCCAAAACAGTTAGTTCCATCCGATTATATCTGCAACTGAAAAGCCATATTTCTCCCACCAAAATAAGTTCCTTCTTCGATTTTCCTGAAGATTAGTTTGTGAACACTTATAACTTGTTCATATTTTTCACGATAACTCAAAATTATCTTAGAAGAATTGTTTTCTCACTGAACTAACATTCTCCATTAACCTAGGTCATATCATTCGAGGTCAATGATCTAACCTAACCCATCTACCCATCTTCTATGACGGAGCTATCATAGTTTTTCTGAGAGGACGATGCCAGATTGTGTTGATTTTTTCTTCAAACAAGGAAGCACTGTGCGTCCCTTATCGTTAACGGATGAACTTACGCAATGGCACTAGTTTTGTTTACTTTTGGCTGATGGCATCTAGTCGTTCCTCTTTGGAAAAGCCGAAGGAGTCTACGATCTAAATTTCAGTTGGTCCACAGACCAACAAGACATTTCACTTAACCAATCCCGCCAAATCTGCGAAGATGTCCTTGAGAAACTGTGGGGTGGTGAAATTCTTGGTGGAAGTAAATCAGACGCAGCGCGAAATTCAAATCGAAATAACATAAGCCCTAACTGTCATTGAAAAACGATTCTTGCTTCTGTTTTTCAAGTAATTTTCAATAAATATCTAATGTTGTTCTTAACTTGATTTGATGAAATGTGACAATAATGATTCCTAGATCTCTAAATTTGGTACTGAATTCCTGAAATATTCTCAGTATTCAAAGAGTAGTCTTCAGCATAACCAATTTCCATATCCTCAAAATGAATATGTTCTGAAATTTGACAAGTTATAATATAATCAATGTTAAACTTATCTCTTCGGAATAACCAATAACCAAACAACACTAATTAGAAGAAAAACGAAGGATAATGTGTGGAAATACTAATCTTGCATAAAAAAGATGGTCGGTTCTGCAATTAAAACTTTCCAAACCTAAAGTATTCCTTCCCTGAAAAGCTGTGTATGTTGAAGACCGAGGACGAGACGAAAATTAAGAATCGAAGAGAATTGCATGGATTCTCAAAAAAAAATCCTCCATTCTAGAATTTTCATTAGCGAAATATGTAAACATAACATTGATATGACGATTCACGTATTCGACTTTTCATCTCGCATGGAACACGAGAGCTGATCGGTCCTTTTCGGTTTTATGTGCGCTCCTAATTTTGATCGTTTTCTAATGCTATCGAAAACGAGCGGCTAAGACAAGGACATAAAACACTCAAGGTTGCGAAGCAGGCGACCAATAGCTGGGCACTGAATCATGAGAGTGCCAAGTCTTGTGGGTCTTTGGTTGGTCTGTGGTTGTTGAACGAAGCATGCGTAGCCACAGACCTGGCAAGACTTTAGACCTGTTCTGTGGTATAGCGGCTGGATGGACTAAGATTTGTCGATTAGTTTATTCACAGAGCAGAATGCAAACAGGTGATGTGAAGACCTTCAGTGAAAGTAAATTTAAGTTAATATCCGTGTAGTGTCGAGTTTAAAAAATTCCAATAGGATATTTTTTAGATAGAAACATCACCACAGATCATGTAGTGCTAAGAATCATTTCATTTTAAATTAATTTCAATTCAATACGTGATTTGTATCTATGGGATATTCATCATTAATATCCGAATTTTGTATTCCATTAACAATTTAGTCTTGACAAAGTTAATGAACATTCTTACAGAATTGTTAATTTGTATAGATAATCGGAGAGTTTATAAAGTTCAGCCATTCTGTAATTTTATAAATCCAAGAAAGAATTCGAATTATTCTCATGATTTTTTATTTTTGCGTCAAGTTTTATCGGATAAACTTGGGAATAACTCGAAAACGACGCGTTTTATCAATATTCTTTAAAATGATTGATTTTCTCGAAAATATGAACCGTTTATTTTCAAGTGGTTTTATAGTATTTTTGCGTGGATTTATGAGTCGGCAACGCTGTTAATTTTACTTTATTGACTAAGTTTTGATCTAGGAATATGCACCACGAATAGAGTAAACAATCAACCAAAATTCAGTTCCTTTGAAATAACGGTTTCGAAAAAGACTCTCTTAGAGCCATCTTAACTCGTGTTATTCCTGAAATAAGTCCTGAATTACTCGAAATAGTGCTCCAGAGTTTGTAGGATTTTCATGGTTTATATTTCATCTAGTTGCATAAACAATTGTAGACAGTAGTTGTCAATAAATTGAAAGAGGTTGAAAGAGTCACGCATTTCCTTGGTCCATATAACGGGCCTCAAACCCAACAGTACATTCCTGATTTTATAGAATTTACATTAAGAGCTCTAAATCAGAGATACATTATTCATGGAAATATGAGAGCACATGGTTTTAAAAAAGTTAACAACGAAAAAGGAGGATCACTAGGTGGTGCCACCTGGTGGTGTTCTTCGGAAACTCTTTCTCACAAAAAAAGTTAACATTAGAGTTGGCTTGAAATTAATTTATTGAATCTTCGTAGGAGATCATATTGTAATGAAATAACATTATGATTATTTTCACTTGCGTTATAAACAATTTGAGTTATAATGTAATTGTACCTACTCTATACGGAAATTGTATAATGTGCATGTGAAAATTCGTGGCTACTGATAGTGCAAAAAAATACAATCGTTCAACTGTATTCATTTCGGTCGATATACATATTGTTAAATTTTCAATCAATATTTCTTTGAGTGTATGTTTAAACTTCCAGTAATTGAAAGTGAAGAGATTTCCTCTGTAACAGAAGTTGCATAATTATATTTCCTGAAACTCCATGTCAGCACCTGCTCCCAAATTGCTATTCTCATAGTCCCACCGGATACATTAATTTCAGCTCTCTCCAATGAAAGCTTTGTGTCACAAAACAACCTCAATTTCCATGGATATGAGAAAACATTCCAGAGGTTGGCCAACTTCGTTTGATTCCCATCGCTGATTACAAATTATTTGCATATTACGTTTGAAGAATTTCAATTTAAATTTCATTCGATTTTTCTCTTTATAATGGAAAATTGGAATGTTATTATACACTAAATGCTCGTAATTCATTATGAGGATTGAGGAGTGATGATTCGAAAACATGAAATGGACACTACTTATAAAAAGTCACCATGAAGTAGTCAGCGTGGTGAAAAGTGATAAATAATCAATGTATACAATTACAATACCATTAATTGGATTTTAGAATTGAGATCATCAACAGAAAATTTAGTAAACGTTTTGTTTTGTGATGAGTGCACTTTTTCTTCAGTCATAGATACTAATTGCCAAAATTGCAAAAATCTTACTGGATAAGAGAGTACCACAACCAATTCTATCAGAAGACCAATGTTTCGGCAAAACTATAGGCTCCTTTTCAGTGAAGGCAATTTGAATGGCGATAATTATGTAGCAATACATCAAAATTATGCTTCGGCAAATTATTATACTGTGATATTGTGTATAGTCTGGGTGCCGGTGGGACAAATTGCAAATTATTAATAAAGTTTTCATACTTTCTGTATAGCTTGATTAGGTAGAGTCTACCACATTTTTCCCCTGTGAAAATAATTCTAGTCGCGGCTTTTTTTCAGTAAACCTCTCGTAAGTCGACCATATTTTCAATTTTTTCAAATCATACATAGGTACTCTTTTTCTGCAAAATGCAATCATAAGAACAATCTGGGAGAAATGAGAAAACATGATTGTCCGACAAAAATAGTGTGGCTTAGAGCGTGTCTACCAACATGAACATGACTGAAAATCGCTTTTTTTTCAAATTATACATACATTCCTGATTTTTTCAGAATCGGTTGATATTGTAGAGGTTCAATATTCTGTGATGAAATATTTTGTGACAGTCACAGAAAACATAATTATAAATTATAATAGTAGTCGACATTCAAATATTATACATAGCAGTTGTTCAGATAATAAAATATGAAATATGAAAATTCAATTGTCCGACAAAAAAATTGTGGCGTTTTTCTTGTCCGACAAATCGAAAACGACAATTTTTTTGAGTTTTTAAATTCATTAATACATGTCGGACAAGAATGAATTTATTTTTTAGAAAGATTCCTTTCATAGAAAAAACAACTGTCCACCAAATAAAATGCGGCAAATCTTCAGTCGGACAAAAAACACTTAAAAATATTATGGTTTCGTTTCAGAATGTTTCTTCGATTATTATTGAAAGAAAACTATTGATTCTAATTGAAAGTGAATAATTAAAATTGTTAACTGACATTTTTATTCGAATCTAATAAAAAAAACAATGGAATTAGGTGCCATTAGAGAGCAGAGTTGAATGATAGTATCCAGCACATCCTTCTTGAATGATCCTAAAAAAATCAAATGTTTATTGATAAAACAAGCAAAGTTATATTCGATAAATGCATAGATATTATAGTCTATTCAAACCCAAATTAGAGCATTGAATATTTAATTTTTGGTAGCTTCTATCAGTTCTATCACTTTGTGCACATTAAATTAGCTTCATGAAAGCCACAAACAGTATGAAAAAGGAACTTTCATCGAAATATGAAACTCAAATATTTGATTGAAAATGTGAGTTATGGGTCTCACGAGACCACTAACTTTTATTCGGTGGACTAAGAAATTGCGAAACTTTTTGGTCTGACAGTTTAATGATAGTATTCAGCACATTCTTCTTAAATGATCCTCAAAAAATCAAATGTTTATTAACAACAAAGTTATATCCGATAAATGCATATAGTCTATTCATACCCAAATACCAAAATTGAATATTTAATTTTTGAATGAAAGCCACATTTTTTTTGTCGCACAACTGGTGCACTACATTGTTTTTTCAAGGTGAAGAGAGAATAAAAAAAACATTATGTATAATTTTTTTCCCTCAAAAAATCGTCATTTTCGATTTGTCGGACAAGAAAAACGCCACTTTTTTTGTCGGACAATTACATTTTTATATTTCATATGGTTATATCAACCGATTCTGAAAAAATCCGAAATGTATGTATAATTTAAAAAAATGCGATTTTCAGTCATGTTCATGTTGGTAGACACGCTCAAAGCCAAACTATGTTTGTCGGACAATCATGTTTTCTCATTTCTCCCAGATTGTCTTTATGATTGCAATTTACAGAAAGAGAATATGTATGATTTAAAAAAATTGAAAATGTGGTCGACTTACCAGAGGTTTTCTGAAAAAATATATATAATTTTCACAGAGGAAAAATGTGGTAGACTCTACCTAATTAAGCTATACAGAAAGTAAGAACACTTTATTAATAATTTGCAATTTGTCCCACCGGCACTCAGACAGCTTGTAACTTGTACGAGTTCGGAGAAGCAGTTGTGTTCTATGTAGGCTTTTGTCCTTACGCCACCTTAGGCACAGCACTGTTTATTTTCGACCCAACAGTAAAATGGTGGCCCTCACCGAGAATAGAAAATTTCTTTCCTAGTCTCGGGATTGAACTCGCGACTTTTGGCGCCAGGGTCAATCACCCTAACCACTGGGCTACGGGCACTTCATCCTGATCAGGGAAATCCTCTAGTTACACGGAATAAGATATGGTTTCAACAGGATGGTGTACCACCACATCACCAACGCAATGTCCGACAGTACCTTGAAGCAATATTTCCAAATCGGTGGAAAGGAAGACAAAGAACGATAGAATGGCCAGCGCGATCCTTTGATCTTAACCCATTAGATTTCTCTACATGGGAATACGTGAAGAACATTGTGTACAAAACTAAAATATGATTTTTGCATTAATCAATTATTTGATAACATTTCTGAATGGAGAAGACGCGACCTTCTAAACAATGTATCACAAATCCATATTCCTATTTGAAAAAAAATTGGGGGTTGTACCTGTCTCTCGAGAGGGGTTGAGGGTAGGGTACGTTTTTTTTTCAAAGAGGAAATTGAAATTTGAGTTTGACGTATTTCTTGATTCGCCATAAAAATGTACAGTAACAAAGATTATTGAATTCATTCCATTTTGAGAATTTTGACATGATTTATTTTTCTAGAAAGTACTGAAGTAGTCGTAAGAGTGGAGGAGGTCGTGCTGGTAGTTCTTGTATTATTGATTTGGGTGGCAGCCATCGCACTGTTCATTAACAGATGGGGGAAAATAAGAATGTTGGAGCCTTATCAGCCGAAGTTCCATCAGCAACCTCACAGAGCTTCATGTCCCTTGGCTCCTCTCAGCCCTCCGTTACCTACTAGCAATTCCACCACCAGAGCTCAGAAACTTCAAAACGTAAGTTATTCAAATATCATATACAGGATCAGTCTTTGACATGCACCTCTCAGACCATTGTCTGAGACCTCTCAGACCATTGACTGATATATTCAAATAACTTGTCATCATTGGATAAATAACTTCTGACCGCATATTTCCAGAGGTCCCAAAGTTTTCTAATGTTTTGACAAGTCAAAAGGCAATGAATAATAAAGAAAATGGTGTGGAAGTGGAAAACACAGCAGTGGAATACAGCAACTTAACTCAGTTCCCTCTGAACGGCATAACATTCTGTTCTTCATGCATTCCTAATTTGTGATTTATATTCTTGTAGTACGGGAAATAACACCTTTTTTTATGGCCCGTTAAAATAAACCTACTTGATTCATGTTTCAGGACCAAGCTGACCCGCTTATGCTGTTGCATATTACATGAATTGGGTTCAGTCCCTTAAAGACGCGGAAAGCTGTATACTTGTAAAAAGTAGTTCGGTTAGATGAAAACCTCGCACCGGCAGGATCGCTTTATGGAATCGTTTAAGCAATAAATAGTGTGAAAAATACCACTTTCTTGTGAGTTTTTACATGTATCGAAAAGTATCGTCCCGATAGAAATATCATGGAAAATTTTAAATCCTTTGAAATGATTTTTTGAGGAGCAACATCGGTATGTTTTCTACTCAGCAACTCAATTTTTTTCTCTTCATATCATCATCATAACATCACTAGGAAGGTCCGCTTATGAGATGTATTTGTTAAGAGAGGACAAGAATCTCTGACTTTAAATTAGCTCATTACCTGCTCCTTCCCTAGATATTCTACACACCTCAGTCTTTTAGGGTTAAAACCCCAAAAGGAGGAAAAAATTAAAACCCCAAGTTTCATCGGATAGGCTTATGCACGTCTTTGAAGCCCTCATTGCTTTACTAACAGTAAGTTTAACATGCCTATTCCAAAAAAGCTTGTCAGAAATGTTGATCGGATTGCGTGGATCAGGGAGCAAAATATGGGACTTATATTCTCATTTGAATTACAAAATATGTTCTGGTCAGAGAAAATAAACACTGAGAATATTTTACCTCACAAGTTGTGAAAAAAGTGAAAATTCGTATGGTAGGGGGTTTTACGTTTTTGAATATAAGCCCTTGCTTTTTGTGCCTGACATGATCATTTATGGTGGTTTTTATATAGGTAGGTACCCTTTTAATATTATATGGGTTATTCATATAGAACTTCCCTTACTGGTTATGGTATCTGGTACAAAACGCAAGCCTAAACATTTATCCACTCTCTATTTGATAAAAATCATTTATTGTTCAATATTGAACACGCAAAATGGTAATTGTTCACATAGAAACAAACGCGCGAAGAGGGTGAGTATGGAGTAAACATCGAAGAAGAGATGCATTGATGCATAACCTGAATTAAAATTTTCCGGAGTGGAGAAAAATATAGAGGGTGTTTCAAATTGCGCGGCTTTTTTCGAGAATGAATGAAATATAGATGGCTCACTGAATTCTTCTGGGTATTTTGACTTTTGAGAAGTGTGATGTATGACAATAAATTATGGAAATGGCTTCGTACTAGATACAACAACGCCTTCAAATTGTTGAATTATTTTATGAAAATCAGCGTTCTGTGAAAAGTGTTTTTGTACAACTGCCATTAAAAGTGACACTTTCAATGACAGCAAACAATGTTAAAATTGATTGTTTACGTGAAAGCGTGTTGAAAATATTTTTAACATTAGCGTTAAAAATATTTTTAGCACTCCATTTTCTTATGTTGAAATCAGATGAAAAAAATTCAGCAATTGCAAATCTTTATTATCAATATTTAACAATCATTACATATAAATATAATTATTGATCGTTAAACTAGAACAATTACTAACATTAATGCCCTGTGACGTTGGGAGCTTCGCAACACACTATTAGAATCCTCAGCACCATCAGTACTTGTAGAAACCGGAAGTACAATATTGGATGATGATGATCCAAAATCTGTTGAGGTTGGGAGAATTTTTTCAGCAATGACATTTCTATATGCAATGGAATGATCAACATAGCCCTCGGCTTCCGTCGTAGACTTCCATCCCCCATGTTTTCTTTCATATCCGTAATAACAATTGCTCCTGATTCTGCTGATCTGCAATGAAGCGGAGGATCTTCTAAAACAGTGTCCTGTATATTGCTTTGGTTCTGGCAGTTTGAGGAATTCGGCAACAATAGATGGAATTTTCCCAAATGTATTGATACCAACCGGATTGGCAGTGCATTCACCTATTATTCATGTATTTCAGAAAAAAACGACTATGTTTGATGACAGAAGGGCGCAGTGCGAAGTAGTTATGAAAATAGTCAACATACTCTCCAATAATACTGAAAGAACGACTGACTTTCGTTTTTGTGTTTGGAAGTTGTATAACCAATGATTTATTTGTTATTTCGATGTCTTCCACTGATAAATTACACAATTCTTCACGCCGACAGGCTCCAAATAATCCGAAAATAGTTGCAACCTTAACCATCCAGTATTTCTCATCTGGTGCTCCATTTATAAACTTTTCAACTTGTTCACGAGTGAGATATCCTTCACTTTTCCGTTTTAAATATGCTATTACCTTAAAATTTTCACTTTCATTCACACCATTTCTAACAAGCGCGCCTGACTTTATCATTGAAAATCTGCTCCACAAAGCTGATGAACCCCATATTATTGATTCTTCTTCTAAGTATGCCAGAAAAACAGGTTCACTGAAGTTCCCTTCTTCATTTGGCAATTTACACCAGGCCGGAAATTGTTATATGCAATATCGTACTGCTGAACAGATTTTTTAGGTAGGAGTTCCAGATTTGCTCTTCTTGCAGACTCTTCAATATCCACAGGAACAACCGAATCGTCACTTTTATTAATAATTAGACTCTCGACAAACATATTAAGCAGTTGAAAACCCAAGACGAAAATTGGACAGGAACGAAATTCAAATGACAGCGTCTTTTCTCATTTGTTAGTAATTATAACGTTGCAACGTTTGCCATTCACAATAACCTTTTGTATATTTGAAAATGCATTTTGAAGTTTATTGTCATTGCAAATTCGCCCATTTCATTATCAAAATAATGCAGTTGTACAAAAAACATTGTATGGTAGGTATTTGTGTCAAAAGTGATTTTATTTTGTTCGTTTCACTCACAAAATAAAACGTCAATTTTATAGACCAGAGTCGATAATTTTTGAAACAAAAAAAAATTACAGTAGGATGAAACCCATTAAAAAAGGAGGGGAATATGATCAAAATGAAAGGAAAAATAAATTACGGTCGATCCGAGTCCGGGAAGTGGGAGGGGGTAAGTTTTTAAGGGTAAAAAATGGTTTTCCTCGATTTCCGGCAAAACTACAAGTCCTATGGAAAAAAGTTAAAGGGCAAAGTTGTAGGTAATAAAAAGATCTACAACTTTTGTATTCAAAATTTTTTCACATAACCTCAAAATTTATATGAAAATTTCAAAAAACCAAGGTTTAGGTTTTTTATTTATATCTTTTTCAAAAAAAAATTTTTTTCTACGAAATTTGGTGAAAACTTACCTTATTATATCCCGAATACACTGTAATTTATTTGATTCAAAATATTTATGTTTTCGTCTTATTTTTACTTAATATCAAAAAAGCACCCTAATTTTCAACCGAAAATTCTGACGTCAAAATATCAGCTTTTTTCAAAAAGTTTGGGGGCTTTTTGTTCGTTGAAATATCTACTCTCTGATGGTGTGAAAAAAATATACATTACTATAAGGAGTGTTCTCAGAAAATGCAAAAAATCAAAAAAATGTGATTGCTGCATTTTTTTTAGGATAAAGAGTTTATTTGTTTAATTCGAATTACATTCATGTCATAGAAAATCTTATACAATATAAATATACAGGTAAATCGTACTATTGAATTTAGATATCTACTTAATTCTGATTACGCATTTTATTTTTTTTTCAAAAATGTTAATCTTGTTATTCATAAATACCTTATCTGAAATTCTTATCAGTTATTCATTAGTTTTTGTCTCTTCGAAGGCATTTCTTCATCGTCAGATTCGAAAAACCTTTCCAACTATAGTTGATCGTCGAAATCTTCAAGACCATCATTTTCGTCTCCAATGTTATTTCCAGTCTGCATTGTTTCTTCTTCCACAATTTCATCTGAATCATTTACTTTCTCATAGATTTTTTCTTCTATATTGGAGCAATTCTCAGAACCATGACAATTAGTGCATTAATTTGTGCAGTTTAAACCATGTTTTCGGCAGCCACATTTTAAACTGTTACATCCAGTTTCACAGCTGCAGCAAATAGTTTTGATCAATACTTCCGGAAATCGGAATTAAATCCTTTTCTGTAAATTTGGGCATAATGCCACTCTGAAGTTGCTTCCAGCCCCAATCTGTTGCTGTCAATTCGTTACCCAACTAGAGCCATTTTTTCGCGTCAATCACGGTTTAAAACTATTTCAAAAACATTTCATTTTCAATCAGCTGATTCCAAACTTCAAACTTCAGTTCGAACTATTCCACTACCTGCTTTCAAACCGCTGCAAATTATTTCGAACCATTTGGTGCGTGACGTCACCAGTTCGACGCTTAAACACGAATATTTCAAAACGGACGAAATAATTTTAAAATATTGTCACGCGAAAATATGGCTCAAGTTTGAAGTTGATAATAATGCTCTGTAACAATGTTGTTCCGCTGCTCCTTCTGTGGATGGGAGTATATTTCAATTAGCAATTTTTTAGTTTATAAATGAAACAGGAAAGCTTACGTTTTTTGAGTAATTAAAGAGTAAATTTTAATAAATACCTCAAAATTGTACATAATGATTAAAAAAAAAATTCGAATTTCAGTTTTCAATTTTTTGCATTTTCTGAGAACATTTCCTATAGTAATGTATATTTTTTTTACACCATCAGAAAGTAGATATTTCAATGAAGAAAAAGCCCCTAAACTTTTTGAAAAAAGCTGATATTTTGACGTCAGAATTTTCGATTGGAAATTAGGGGGCTTTTTTGATATTGAGTTAAAATGAGGCGAAAACATAAATATTTTGAATCTAATAAATTTCAGTGTATTTGGGACATAATAAGGTAAGTTTCCACAAAATTTCGTAGGAAAAAAATTTTTTTTGAAAAAGATATAAATAAAAAACCAAAAACTTGGTTTTTTGAATTTTTCACCTGAATTTTGAGGTTATGTGAAAAAATTGCGAATACAAAAGTTTTCCATAGGACTTGTAGTTTTGCCAGAAATCAAGAAAAACCGTTTTTCACCCTTAAAAACTCACCCCTCCCACTTCCCGAACTCGGATCGACCGTAATTTATTTTTCCTTTCATTTTGATCATATTCCCCTCCTTTTCTAATGGGTTTCATCCTACTGTAATTTTTTTTCATTTTTTACCATTTTGAAGGTTTCGGCCCTGGTCTATTAACACTCATATCATAAATAACTATTTTAGAAAATTACGTGAATTTTATGGTTTACATAATTGTCCATCTGAAAGCACTATTGGTCAGATTATAAAAAAATTTCAAGAGCCAAGCTCGGATGAAGACCAAGAAAGTGAAAAATACAGTGGTAACGGTCGTTCACAAGAAAATATTGATTTGGTTTGTGTTGCTGAAGACCCTGAAATGCCCATTAGATGACGTTCACAACAAGTTGGACCAGCTGATTTTTCTCAGAAAATCATGTTTTCCGATGACGCACATTTTCTTTGGGGTTATGTGAGAAGCCAGGCCTTTAAGAATAATCCACAATCGATTCCTGAACTGAAGGATCGAATTATTCGTGTCATTAGTGAGAGAACCTCAATTTCATCGAAAATTTCAACAAAAGAGTGAACGGCTGTAAAGCTGCAAGAGGAGGCCATTTGGCAGCTATTATTTGCCGTACATAAATGTCATAACTGATAATTCAATTACCAATAAGAAGTTTTTGAAAATGAATGCAAATTATGTGTTTTATTTATTCTAAGAAAAAAACGCGCAATTTGAAACACCCTTTACATTTCTATTCACTTCTTGAAATTCAGCTCAAGGTTCAACCCGATTTGAGGCATCGTACTCCATCATCGCGATTTGAAGAGGATTTGCACCCCTTGGTGACAATGAAAAAATCTGTTTTACTAAGTGAAGCAGCGAAAAAGCTTCGGAGATGATTAATAAAAAATGATTCGAAAATAATGCCCGATGATGAGAGAAAGATTGGATATCCGTGAGTTCAGAAGTGTTTTGACAGAATCGATTTATCGATTTGCACTGAGATAACTTATCCAATACAGAACAATGACGTCTTGAAAAATATGCGATATTCTTTTTAGGGTGAAGCGCGATGGAACTGTAGGCAAAGCATTCACAACGACCCTGTTTCGATATAATGATTTTTTACCCGGTGACTCTTCAAGTGGAGTACCTGAGGACAATTATTTGTATGGACATGGTTATTGTTGAATTGAATCCCGTTCAATTAAGAATAAAATAATCATTATTATTCATCTAACTTTTCATATTCAGCACATGGGAAAATCTTGAGATAATGGGTAATTCCGAAAGTACATCGACTGAATAGTAGCATTTGGAAATACGAGGATGTATTGATATATAGTTAGCCTAGACCAGTTCCATGCATAAACAGAATATTGCGATACCATATCAACGAACAATAACTTATTAGAAGTGTCAGTGTAGAGTTCGATGTTAAAAAAGTAAACCAGAGTTACGCAATAAATAAAAAAAGATGTCCACCGAAATTGTAAAAATCGACCCATCATCAAGTACCTGTATTTAAAAGGGTTAAGAGGTAAGCAGATTTACGGAGACATGCTTAATACCCTTGGTGATTAATAGCGGCCTTTACACATACACGCTTTCCGTACGGAAAGGCCTGAAATAGGAAAGAGCGAAGTAAAGCGCGTATGTGTAAAGGGCAGGATTGTGCTTTCCCTATTGATTTGCGCGATGGTATTACTCGCACGCTTTCCTCGAAGTCCCAGGAGTGTGGGAAAGCGTGTATGTGTAAAGGCCGTTAATGTCTATCTTATGCGACCGTGAAAAATTGGACTGCAAGCTTCAAAAGAGATAAATTTTCCATTGAAGATGATGACCGATCGGGAAGGCCAGTTTCGGTGACAGTCCCCGAAAATATCGATGCGGTTCTTGAGATGATTTTATCAGACCGTCGAATTGGGTAAGACGGATATCTGAAGCACTGAAGATTTAATACGAATGCGTCCATCATATAGTTCACGTCAATTTGGACATGAGAAAAATTTCTGCAAAATGGATCCCCAAATGCTTGAATGTTGCCCAAAAGCGTGTAAGGGTAGAAGCATCGCGTTCGATCTGTGCTTGATTTGAAAACGATGTAGACTTCTTAAACCGAATTGTTACTATGGTTGAGACTTGAGTACATTTCTACGATCCAGAAACAAAGCAACAATCGATGGAATGGCGACACTCTGGTTCTCCAAGACCTAAGAAGTTTCGTGTCCAAAAATCTGCTAGAAAAGTTCTATCTTCAGTTTTTTGGGATTTTCATGGGGTAATCATGATCGATTTTTAGATAAGGGTAGAACAATAACAGGAGATAACTATTCGACATTACTGACCACTCTACAGGAAAAAATTGAAGAGAGAAGACGCGGAAAGCTATCCAAAGGTGTTTTGTTTTTACAGGACAACGCTCCAGTACACAAATCTCATGTTACCATGCAAAAAATTCGTGATTTAGGGTTAGAATTACTAGAACACCCCCCTTATTCACCAGATTTGGCTCCATCCGACTATCATCTCTTTCCTCAACTGACAAAAAGTTTAAAGGGTCGTAACTCTTCTTCCAACGAGGAGGTAATAAGAGCTGTGGAGGACTGGTTTGCTTTTCAGAGCAAGAAGAAACATTTTTTTAAGGTTTAGAGACGATGCAGGTTCGCTGTGATAAATGTATTCAATTAAGAGGAGAATATGTTGGGAAATAAAATATTTTGACATTGAAATTTTGTTTGGTTCTATAGTAGGCTAAGAATTTTTCAATATATCCTCGTAAACCATTATCAGCAAACCATGTTGATTATCTCGATGTTACCAACAAATGTAAAATCATTCTCCAGTATAATATTGCATAGTCATCCACAAACCAAAGCAAATACAGACAGTAATAACGAGATAATGGAAAAATAGTGGGCAGGTGTCTACATTTCTATTTGTATAGGTGGAGCTTGGTTTAAACGTTCTACAGAATAATTGATAAATCATGTTAGTGTGTAGAATTGTTCTAATCATACAGACGAGAATGCGGGATGATTCACCTAACCGATTTATCTTTGAAAAGAACCATCAGAGAGAGCCACCTAATATTTTATTAGCTACTTACGCAATTTGATCTATTTTGGAGCAATCTACTTGAACAAGGAATAATATATCATTTTGTCACGATGTCTGTATTTTTCGAATTTTGTTCCAAGAATGACCTCAATGATTAGGTTAAATTCTGTACGGCTATAAGCACGATATTATTCTTTTCATATATTTGCAATTGCAAAATTTCGAGCCGAAAACTATCTTGAACGATTAGGTGGGAGTGTGGGACTCATTGATGAAGGATTCAAAGGCAAATACAATTCTAACCGGTTGATATTTATCTAGGTGAGTGGCATATTTGAGAGGTGTCATAAATAATAATGGTCACAGTTCTTCCCACCAGAAAGCCATATATCAAACGGCCACATAATAATATGCCTTTGTTTGTCAAAACATCAATGTGTCTATAATTATAATATGTATTTAGAATTTCAGGAAAAATACTATCTTTGCATTATGAATATGTACATGCTATCACATCACCGTAGTTACTCTTGAAAGTGATAAGCAAACAATTTTCCTCAGAATTCACATAATTCGAAAGTGCCAATTTTTAATCGGATAAACAGGGTGTTACATGAATGGTTGGCCATAGCATAGTGGTTCATCCAGGACCCTCAAAAAGTTGCTTCTTTTATATATTATCGATTTTTGAATATTGGCCTTAATTTCCGATATCTTCAACTTGGGAATTGACGGTCCAATTTCGATTGAATTTTGCGAGTTTTTTTATTTCCATGAAAGTATGAAACGGCTCATCTTATTCCAATATTTTCAGTGCAGTACTTGGAATTTTGACGTTCATCTTTCAAGGTTCAAAATCTATATTTTCCACATCAGTTAGGAAAATATCCTTATTGCCTCAAAGAGAAACATAATTCAATCTAATGAATTCAATTTTCACTTTAAATGACAAACCAGTTTCAAGCAAGCAGCAAACGAATGAATTCATACTTTTCAATTTTCAATGTTAGATCTGCCCTGAAAAAACTTGAATCAAAAAAGGGAACAAAGTCCCAAAATTTCATAGAAATTTGAGCGCTAATTACCAAGTCATGGATACCGGAAAGGACCCCGCACTTTTTGTATGAAAAGTGGCGACCGGTCAAATTTTCTGAAAGTTTGTTATGTTGTTGTACCCGAATCAGTGACCAAAAAAGTCAATGGGTCCAACCCAATCCTATGGCTAGTTTTCTAAATACGGGGTGTTAAAGTTGAAAATTGCTCGAATTTTCGGATTTATTTTTCAATTATTAAGTGTTAGATTGGATTTCTGTTGCATACACACGTTTACTACATGTTCTAGTAATGAAATTAGTGGATACGAATAATCAAAAATATTTATATTTACAGGGTGATTCACGAATATATGACGGTAGTTTTTTGCCAAAATTCACTTTTTCTACTGTGACGTCAGCAAGGCATATTTCTGAAATGTTCTTATCGATTTAGTATTATGACGACAAAATATTGCACAGTGCATATTTTCTATACAGGGTGTTTCACAGAGAGAACCACTGGACCTAATATTTTTTTTTTAGGATTAATTCGAAACCCTGCCTTTTTGAATTGATTTTTGGGAAAAGTAATACCACAAACATATGTGTGTCTCTAATCTCCGAAATATTCATAGTGGTTTATTCATAGGAAGGTATTCTATTTTGAGAAAAGTCCAAAAAACATGAACACCCTGTATCCGAAAATTTCCTCGGTCAAATGCAACTATTTTTTCACTATATATTGATCCCCACAAGATCTCCAGAGGTATGAATTCTAAATCCGATACTATGACCAGTTTTCGAGATACAGGGCGTTGAAGTGGAGAATAACTTATTTCATCAGTTATTTTTCAAAATTGAAAAGCCGGATTGATTTTATGTTGCGCCCATGAATTCAGTATGAATATAGATCAGATGCGCAAAAGAAGGTTCAGTTCAAATATTTACTGTTACAGGGTGATTCAAGAATAAATGATAATAGCTTTTGCAAACACTCTATAATTCTACAGTTTCGTCACAGAGAAATTATTCCATGAAGTTAATACCTAGTCGTTCACAATTTTCAGTCTGAAATACTTCATTATGATTACTTTTCATACAGGGTGAGCCATAATTTTGGTATAAGATTATTTTTAAATCACCTTGTATATTTATTTATTTGAAAATTCTTAGGTACGGTTATGCTTACTTGATATAATGTTAGACAGTTATTCAAAATTCACCAGAAAAGTCCTCTTTCGAAGCATATTATTTATGGCTCAACCTATACCTATGAAAAGAAATCATAATGAAGTATTTCAGACTGAAAATTGTGGACGACTAGGTATTAACTTCATGGAATAATTCCTCTGTGACGAAACTGTAGAATTATAGGGTATTTGCAAAAGCTATTGTCATTTATTCTCGAATCACCCTGTAACAGTATATATTTTAACTGAACCTTTCTTTGCGCATCTGATCTGTACTCAGACTGAATTCATGGGCGCAACATAAAATCAATCCGGCTCTTCAATTTGAAAAAAAAACTGATGTAATCATTTATTCTCCACTTCAACGCCCTGTATCTCGAAAACTGGTCAAAGTATCGGATTTAGAATTCATACCTCTGGAGATCTTGTGGGAATAAATATATAGTGAAAAAATAGTTGCATTTGACCGAGGAAATTTTCGAATACAGGGTGTTCATGTTTTTTGGACTTTTCTCAGAATAGAATACCTTCCTATGAATAAACCACTATGAATATTTCGGAGATTAGAGACACACATATGTTTGTGGTATTACTTTTCCCAAAAATCATTCCATAAATACAGGGTTTCGAATTAAACCTGAAAAAAAATGATTAGGTCTAGTGGTTCTCTCTGTGAAACACCCTGTATAGAAAATATGCACTGTGCAATATTTTGTCGTCATGATATTAAATCGATAAGAACATTTCAGAAATATGCCTTGCTGACGTCACAGTAGAAAAAGTGAATTTTGGCAAAAAACTACCGTCATATATTCGTGAATCACCCTGTAAATATAAATATTTTTGATTATTCGTATCCACTAATTGCATTACTAGAACATGTAGTAATTGTGTGTATGCAACAGAAATCCAATCTAACACATAATAATTGAAAAATAAATCCGAAAATTCGAGCAATTTTCAACTTTAACACCCTGTATTTAGAAAACTAACCATAGGATTGGGTTGGACCCATTGACTTTTTTGGTCACTGAGTCGGGTACAACAACATAACAAACTTTCAGAAAATTTGACCGGTCGCCACTTTTCATACAAAAAGTGCGGGGTCCTTTGGCCCATATCCATAAATTACCCACAATCCTCAGAGCTAATAACCTTTGGATATAAAAAAAATCTTTTCTGAATGATCTTGATGACTTGCAATGACTAATGTAACACTTTATACAGGGTGTTTCTCCATTAACTGGAAAAACATATATAGCAATAAAGACAACACCAGGAAAGTCATTTTTGCCTTATGACATATCATGTATTCTTTTATTCCGTAGTTTCATTTCAAAACTTTGAAACTCTGGAAATGAAAGAGACAGACCCATATACGCATATACATATATTAGATATGAGGAAAAAATAAACAATTGAAATATGGAAGAATATACAGGCTGTCCTATTTGAAAAAAATTGTAGTTGCATTCAATATGTTGTCCACCCTGTATACAGGGTGTTTCACCATAAACTGGACAAACATATTTAGCCGTGTTGATGACACCTAGGAAGTTATTTCTGCCTCATGACATATACCCCGTTTTCGACGCATAAGCGTGATACAGGGTGTTTAATGTAAACATTGAGCAATATTCTGATAACTGTGGTGAGTTATGCGTGACATTTGAAATAACGGTTACTGGTCACATATTAGTATTTTTTAGGGCTCAATGCAATTGTGGTGTAGAATTCTGAAAAAAAAATTCAAAATGGCGGAAAGTCTGCAAAGTATGATTTTTTTTTCTCGGTTGCCAATTTGGAATGCACTATTTCAACGTATTCTATTTTCTAAGATTTTCCGTGAAAAATGTTTTTCAAAATTCGAACTCAACTTTTATTTTACATGTCTTCAGTGAAAAAAAATCGCCCAAAATTGCTGGAATTCTTTTTGGTTGAACTATCTTCAATTCTGAATACTTGGGTGGAAACAGAATAAAAAAATATCAATTGATTTTTTTTTTGTAGCCTTCCAAAGATTACACTCGAAGAACTTTCATAATTTTTATTAAAAAAACTGGAGGCCGTACGAAGTCCAAATTTAGGCTGATGAGCTGCCAGAGTGACATGGACGGAAATATGAATTTATAAACCAAAAAAATGTTTTTCGAAAAACTTTGGTGTGAATCGAACTCTCCACTTTCGATTCACTAGCGTCGCTTTGGTAACGGAATTGATGATTAAAATAAACCCAATTCATACTCGTAGAGAGTTCGAGTCCTACCAAAGTTTTTTGAAAGATAATTTTTTGGTTTATGAATTCATATTTCTGTTCGGGTCATTCTGGCAGCCCATTAGCACAATTTCGGCATTCGTACGGCTTCCAGTGTTTTGAATGAAAATTATGAAAGTTCTCCTAGCGTAATTTTTGGAAGGCTACAAAAAGAAAACCAATGGATATTATTTCATTCTGTTTTCACTTCAGTATTCAGAATGAAAGATAGTTCGATCATGAATCAGAATTCTACACCACAATTGAACTGAGCTCTAAAAAATACTAAGATGTGACCAGTAACCGTCATTTCAAATGTCACGCATAACTCACCACAGTAATCAGAATATATATTGCTCAAAGTTGACATTAAACACCCTGTATTTTGCTTATGCGTCGAAAACGGGGTATATGTCAGAAGGCAAAAATAACTTCCTCGGTGTCATCTACACGGCTATATATGTTTGTCCAGTTTATGGTGATACACCCTGTATATAAAGAATGAATGAGTTTTTCTAGATCGAACTTCAATTTTTACTAATTATGTACCTCTTAGGGTAAACAGGGGAAATGGCGTTCACTTAAGGGAAACGCAATATATTTTTTAAATTAATTATTTTATTCTAAAATTCAGAACATTAACTTCAACTTTAACTATCAAATGATCAAACTTTTAAAAGGAATCGTATTCATCCTAGAATTATAAGCAGTAGTAAAGGTTTGAAAAAAAAAAAAAGATTTGAGCGTCATTGCCCCTGTCAATGGGTAATACCGCTCAGGCAGAGCGGTAATGACGCCCATACCTGTTTCTTTGTAATAGAACAAGTAAGATCCATTATGATCATATGATATATAGCTATAATCATAAAATGGCATATATTTTGGCTTTTTAGTCGATCCCTCAAAGTAGTGAATGGGATGTCATATTGTTTTGCGGCTTGTCTCTTGGACATCCCATTTTCAACCGGCTTGGGATGAAGAAAACCTCAAATCCGCTAAAACTAGCTGATTTGAGGTTGTCTTCATTCCAAGCCGCTTTGGCGGTTGTTCTTTGGCGATTTCTGGGCATGTCTATAACAATAAAAGGAGAAGTCACTAAGGGCGGTAATGGCGCTTATGTGAGCGGGATAACCCCGAACGGTCGTTTTGAATTTAACATTGAATTAAACGAACATTGAAAAGCAATTCTTGAAAATTGATTAATTCATCATGAAATAGAATGATTTAGAACCTAGAAAAACTATATTGAAAATGTAATAAATATCGAAATTCTGAACTTACCGAAAAAAAGATCGCGACGAAAATTAGTTCAACACAGCCTCATACAAATAACCTTTAACTTTTCTGTCGCTTTTCACCAGCTGACTACTCTTGCGCGTCGCCACTTGTTAGAGGCTCTTCCCCTTCCTCGTTTCAAGTTTGTTGCATATTGTTTTGCACCATTTTCAAAAAGTTATAGAGGTGCGCGCCATTACCCGGTGAGCGCCATTACCCCTGCTTACCCTACTCGATTTTTATGAAGGATATAGAATTCCCCCTCTTTCCTCAGAGCAATTTCATGGAGATATCTCCAATATTGATGTACACTAGTGGTGTGTGATTCGGTCACATCTTAATTATTCCAAATAATAAAGTGCAGTACTGCAATATTTGAGCAATAAATAAAATAATATCGAAAATTAGGTTCAATTCGGAGTAAAATCAGCTTTCATAAAAAAATGATGGTTAAGTTCAAGAGATGATTAGTTCTTCTGAAAACGTGGTGTCGTGTGTGTTTTTGAAAATCTTCGAAAAATTGTCTGGGAAGAGAAAAAGCGCTAAGTTTTGTCTGGATTGAAGCTTACGATTTAATTTTCTGCAAAAACAAATTGATGTTTCTTGTTAACTCCAACACCCTGTTTCTTTGGTGGTTATCGAGATGGCGGTCTATTATATACATTCTTTTAAATCAGGTCAATAAGACCAAGTTTCCTATATTTTATCTGGGACAACCCGTAGTATGGTACATAGGATAGCCATCTGAAAAAAAACAGTTTTAGTCAACTCTGGAAATATATTCCATATGTCATTATAATTTCGATATTTTCCCTCAGCCCAGAATGTCATTCTCCAAATACAACGTGAATGCGATGACGGATCCTCTATCAGCTTTACCATCACCAATTATAAAGAAACAACGACGGAGTTCCGTTTTCGTGGGGAGTAGTCCAGCTGCTTTTGTTCTGAATCCACCGCCGAGAAGAACCAAGTCTGCTGTGGATATCCACCATTTGATTATCAACGAACACAGTCCAACGTTGTCGCTGACAGGTAATAGAAAAGGTACCATACTTTGTGCACTTTCAACGCTTGTTTTCGAGTATTAAAAAAATCGAGTTCGGAATAGAAAAGAAGACACAAAACAAAACCTAAATGGACAAGATTATTCTTTTGATTCGAAGGATTTCTCAGGGTAAAGATTCAGTAATCATAATAATTCATTAGTCATTCAATCATGATGTGCGAATGATTCAAGAGTTAGATGCAATTCATGTACTTTCTATTTCAAAATCTCATGTTCTTATGCTAATCAACTTCGAAATTTGAAGAAAAATAGAATCATGAAGAATATAGATGTTAATTTGAGAAATTCGTTATATTCTCTCCTGAGTTTTCGATTCTGAAAACTTGTTTACGGCATACTTTCAATTGATGAATTTTCGATAATCACATGCACAAAATCTATAACAGCTATTAGATACTGTTTCTATTTCTATACCTATTGCAAAATGAGAAGTAAGCATATACTCACTGAAACATGCTTAGGGCCAGTTCTATAAAAGAATTCCAATCCTCGGTTGAGCCCAAATTCGCCGTCGAATGTCGATTTCCGTATTATAAACATCCAACCTCGGGTTCAACCCTGGATTGCCTCAACCGGTGAATATAGCTCCGTTTGAGATTTGAATCGAGGATTGAAACGTTTGACGTTTCTAGATGGCCGACAACTAACCTCACTTCATGTTAAAAACAAAACAAAAAATTTTTTTTGGCACATTAAAGTTGCTTCAGTTGCTTGGAATGAAAATATTATATGATATTATATTGATAGAATGCCTGATATTAATCACAGTCTTCTGTAGGTTTGCTATGTATTAATAATTCATCTTTGGTGTTTGGAAAAATATTCCTGAATTGGAACTGAATTTTTGTGCCTTACCTTCGAGGGATAGAACTGCCAGGTTCCTGTGTGAATAAAATATCGAAAATGACTCTAGTTATGATAATAATGGAGTAACTGCAAGGCATTCAAAAGATAGTAACGATAGTGAATAAGAAAGGTAACAATCGAATGCTTTCACATTTCCTTTCGACCTCTTCGAAGATGGCACGAAGAAGAGATTTTGGTCAAATGAAAAAAACTCTTTTATCAGGTGGATGAAATTACTCTGAATGAGCTGAATCTTTTCATAGTTGTTAACATTTTCGAAAATTTTTGTCGTATACATAAATCAACATCAGAAAAAAGTCAGAAAGTTGTGGAATGTCTAGAACTTTGGACATTATCAAAAAGTAATCTAGCGCTTATTTTATCATTCTATCAAAATGCCGAGCAATCAACAGGAATAGCAACTAACAAGGGAAAGGTTGTATTGACTGACCAAATTTCGGTGTATTAGAACCATGTTGTTGGAGCGCACTCACGTTCTAGAAGGATTTCTTGATTTTTCTTACATAGAACAGGTGCATGCTTATTTTAATGGGTTGTGAAAATGCTGAATGCTACAGATGTGAAAAGGATTGCTTTTCTTCAAATTCCCAAGTTGCTAAGCTTATAAATTTGGTAATTCTTATCCTAGAAAATTTTTAATATACTCTAAAGAAATGATTGATGACACCGATCCCATCTCGCAGATCAATGAATAATCAATTATTCAATGAAGCTCACATATGAATTATGAATTGAATTTAAAGACTCTCTGGCGTGTAAAAGAACATTTTTTATTCCATTATTCAGGATCTGATTACATTTGAAAACAACTATTATTTTTGCGACTTGCGGAGTCCTGCATAATATTGCTAGACTGATTCTATACATGACTCTCTACCTGAATCAAGAGAAAGTTAATAATGAATGCTATCTTTAAATTTAATGTGTATTTCATGTACTCAATCAATAAACAAGATCAAGAATGATTTGTTCCTTTCCTAAATATAACTACATCCTTGTACGACTAAAATGTTAATGCAATTTCATTGGATGTTTTGTATTGTCCTAGCTTTTATTTGGTTATTTGGCATAAGAGTTTGAGATAAGACTTTTCAGAATATCAAAATAGTACAAATTTAGATCATCCGAGTCAAATAAGTTGACAAAAGTAATGAAGACTGGAGCGAATTTGGCAATAGCTTCGTGTGGAAAAAATTCGTAAAAGTCTGTCCTCATTCCATAAATTGAAATTTTTTTTATCACATAATTTGTTTTCATGTAGGAAATCAGATTTCTCTGAATTAGCTGCCGTGACCGTCACAAAACACGGGAATATACGAATTAGCTTCTTGTTTTGTCTTTATTAGACTACGATTATTGAATTCATCCAAACATGGTATAAAAAAAACGTGCCAAAATACTTCGAGAAATAAGATTCAGGTTAGCCAACCCAAAAAAAGCGATCTCAATCCGAGGTTGTTCAACCGAGGCTGCAAAGACGTTTATAATACCGAACTTTTTTCAACCGAGGGTTGAATAACCTCGGATTGAACGTGCCGCCCTTTATAAAACCGGCCCTTAGAGTCATTCTGTTTAATCTTACTCAATATTATATGGAGAACTACTCTAGACATTTCGATGAAATTCATTTTCAGTGTGTTATCCAGGATGCTGAGGAAATCTGAAATATTTTTATGTTTTTGTTATTTTTGGATTCCCACTGAATTTCAACGTGGCTTTGATCATATGATTCCACTGACATTCTGAAGTTTTACAAAGTCAGTTGTGAAAGAATCACCCTGTATATCGAATGAATCATTACTCGGTTCACCTCGAAAATAATGATTGTGGCGTGTGGCCATATTTTATTCGTGGTTAGATTGTCTCCACTTCCAACAGTCGCATTGAATGTTTCACATCAAGAAAACAGACAGAAGTTATCATTGAAGAAGCGTCTTTAAATGCTTGAGGTATTCCAAAGACCCGAGGATAGATCATTTCCAATTTTGACTATGACTAGGAGTGGTTTCTAGCCGCATCCAACGTAATGTTGGACAGAGGGGTAGATTTCAATTAGATTCCGAATCCTATTGAAGCCGTTCAGCCTTTGGGAAATTCATCAGGATGAAAAAACGTAAACCACAAACCGATTTCAATAGGAATATCAATGCGACGCCGAGTAGTGAATGAATATTATCAGATATTCCATACTTCGTACAAAGCCATATATCTCCAATGATTAATTATAACATACTGGCTGTACAATTAAGTTATGCTCGTAGCATAACTAATATTAACATGAACTTTAGCGAGTAATGCAGGCAAATCAATAACATGTAATAGGTCTGTTGACTGATTGTTTATTATCCATATTAACATTAACTAACATATGCCTTTAGTGAGTTTCACTGTCTACACATTATGTCAACACTAAACACAGGATAGAATTTGATGTGGCGAGATGAAATTCACTATTTCTACCTCTGTTCTTTCGAAAGAATGGTCTCTTTCTCGGGATTTTCCAGAACATTCTCAGTGGAAATTTATTTTTTAAGTTTGTTCGCTCGGGAAAAGGAAAACCTAGTTGGTGCTCTGAACAGAAAATGGTTTTCTCTTCATACAAATTTCGAATTGCTGGAGGTTGTACTCCGGCGAAAATACATCAGCTGGCAGCGCGTTCAACAAATTTGCATTCCAGTAAAAGAAGGATTAATGGTAAACAGAAGTTCTCAGTGTGCATGATGAGAAGCCCTATTGCTGCGGGAAAATCCTTCATCAGCCAGCTTCATTTCCCACAGCTGCACGGAGCATAGACCGGGATAATTAGGGCTATTCCCTAAGTGAAGTGGTTATCACAGTTGCTAACCATAGCAATTCTGATAACAACTTTTGGTAATCACTGGTGTGGTGACTTTCAGTCTTCTCTAATAAACCTTCCATGAAGATAGACGTGGCAGCACCGCAGAATAGTTCGAATGTACTGGTCATAGATCTGAAATTACTATAACAGTATGTCCTAGGAGCATAGAATATATTATGCTCCTAGGTATGTCTTTGGTGCGGATATATGGCGAAAAACACAGAAAATACGAAAATAGGTCACCAAAGACCAAAGTCTTTGATATAACCTCTAAATGTTTAATGTTTCGGCTTTCGGCACTGCACTAAATATTTCGATCAGGATTGAGACGATTGAGTTTATTTTTTTTAACGTGTTGATTTATTCTAGTTCATCACTTGGGTTTGTTTAAATATTCACCCAGAGTTAGCAATAAAACTTACAAATTTCCAATAGCATTTCATTTTGTGAATTTGAAAACTAATTAGAATAATTAATATTAATAATAATTATGTTTATTCAGAATTAAATAAATAATAATGAATCGGAAAATAAGATTACATTTGTTACAATCGACATATTTTCGTACCCTCAGTATAATCAGCAGCAAAGGTAGTGGTTATTAGGGTTGGGTAATAAAACGATCCTTTTCAATTAGGCCGACGTTTCGAGCAAATTTCAATCTTTTTCAGGGCTACAAATAAAATGTTTTACCTTCAAAATATTTTTGCTCCATATTTTCTCAGATAAAGGACATTTGCCATATACATGTAGCAGCATCATGAGTTGACACTGGATAACGGGAATTTATTGAAGTTATACTCATACTAGCATACCCCTTTCGGTTATAATAAACAGGCCCAGGGTAAATTTCATTATTCTCTGGAGGATTAATGATTGCAAGATGAGTAGGTACTATCTATGCATCCTACAACAGCACCACACATACCTTTCTATAAATTCCTGAATTATTAAAAAGTCCCTTCACGAGAAATGCAATTTTTACAGATTCAAAATATTAAATTCTTCACACAAATACAGAAAAACATTCAAAAATAGTGCCCAACGCACGTGGTTTTTGTTATCAACACCTCTGAAGCTGTTGCCAGTGAAGCACTTCTCATAGCCACTGGTTGTTATACATAGCAACTTTTCTAGCAACTTACACTAATAGTGAATACCAATTTCGCGCTCAGCAACCGACTGTGAACATAACGACGATTTACATAATAGGTGAAAGAAAACACTATACCAGATAAATTACTTAGGTGATCTTTAATTGCTCAACATGTTTCGAGCTTGATAAAGCTCATCTTCAGGAGTAATCACGTACGTGAAGCTGAAAAAACATTAAGAAAACATAAAGAGAGCTCAAAAAACAAAATGAAGCACAAAAACAAACAAAAAATGAAAAAACAATGTAACATAACTTAAGTGACATGACGGGATAATGAAATGAACAAAAGTCAAAATGAACAAAAACAGGTTGAAGAATGAAATTGGTTAAAATTGGTCAATAAAATTATTAAGAGTACAGTAACGTAAAATCTTTAAAAGGTCATTATCATTAAAAAGGTGGAGTAATCGAAAACAGAGGGTGCAAACAAAATGGGGGGGGGGCGAACAGAACAGCAATACAAAAATAATATAAAAAGGTAGAATGTCATGAAAAAAAAAACGATTTACAGTTGCTATCCATAACAACTTTGCTTAGTGAATAGCCCTGAATACAGAGTGAGTGGAAGTAACGCACAAAATTCATTCAGTGCGGAAATGCCAAATGGAATAAAAACCTCATCTCGGTTACCTACTGCAAATATTCATGAAATATCCTGAAACAGGTCGAACTATGAATTGTCATTCTTCTTCGAAAAAATGTGAAACCTACCTTCAACCCCCTTTGAAAGATTTATACAGCCTCAAGGTCGCGTCCTGCTCTAAGCAGAAATGTTATCATTCTCATGTTTATTGTAAAAACTAAATGAAATTATGTGACCGAAATTCATTGTAGTATTCCCATCGACCTTAGTTCTTCAACCCTGTGAAGACAGACTGAAGGACTTCGGTCGATGGCAGTTTAAAAAATGAAGCAGCACAATTATTATTTTATTCCCATGACTATTGAAATATTTTTCAACTCACATTGCAAAAGAGGCCCAATTCTGAAACTCTTTTTCAATATTCCCACTGTTCGAAGACCTAGGAGTGATCAGGATAAACAATTTATCATATATCGTATCATATCAATTGACAGTTATGTCAAGAAGATTCATGGACTTCTACAGTTGAAGCACAAGGCTCTTCATCACCAAGTCAGGGATCACGGATCTGATTTTTCGTGAAAACGAAGTTGTTTGATTCTGCGAAGCACTGAATTCCACCCGAATCCTTTGGCCTCATCCGTCCATCTAAAATCGAATTGCTTCTCTTGTGCTTGATTCCATTTCAATAAGCACCATCCATATTATGTCAGTACCTAAAAGGATCATAAATCAAAATTTGCAATCTTCAATTATGCACATGTGCTATCTGCTTTAAGCTCAAAAATTTAATCAGTATTCATTCATAATTTTTCCACAATTGAACATGTAACGAAGATAGCTCACAATCAAGATCATGCTCTTATTGACCATAATTCATCTCAGAATAAATACGCCATATCAATTTGTTCTCAGTCCAAAAATTCAGAAAAAGAATATGTTTTGAGCACTACAGGCCCTGATCCCAGTTAACCTTATGACTGAACCATTCTCTTAAAGTCTGTTTCCTTATCAAATAAACAGAAATTTCCCTAGCATCTGTTAATTCAAGAACAACAAACTCCCGCATTTATTCTCAAGGGATTCATGCCACTTGAAATGCGAATTAACGATAAGTGTGACATAATTATGCTAACAGAGTCAATTTTGAACTTGAATAGAGTTTTCCTCTGAAGCTGGAGCGAACTTTCCAACAGTCAACATTCTCTGGCAGAGTTTGCGTAGCTGCTGTGGAGCTGATAACTCAAATTGCCGAGGCATTGTTCCATTCTGTTCGAAAGATCATTATAATTTGAATAGTTGGTCTATTGAAAAAGTTGCACTATCTGATAACTAATTTTCTGGATTGTAATCCCGAAAATATAGATTATCACTATGTTTGCCCAGTTCGCGAGAAAAACCGACATTTCTCGCATCTAGCGATGAATCTGAGGATAAATAACATTGGCCATATAAAATATGAATTAGGAAAATGGAACATGGCATCAGATTTATTATTCAGAACATTCAATTATAACAGAAAAATTTGCTTCAAATAATAAGATTTAGAAAATAAGAATTCTATTCAAATATGCATTCCAAAATTGAAGATTCAAAATGTATGATAAGATGAGCTTTGCGAGAAGTTCAATACAGATAAAAGTAACAATATTCGAAAGAGATTATTCGACAATCATTAATTTGGAAGCAAAAATCATTGTAGGGAAGGAAAATTATCATTATCCACCAATATTTATTTTGACATTCAATTTGATACTATTCGTAAGTAATATCATAAGGGCTACTATTCGTAAGTAATATCATAAGGGCTACTATTCGTAAGTAATATCATAAGGGCATCCAATTTTCCCGAAAAATATCGAAGAAACACGTTGCTAAGTAATATTTTAACAAGAAGCATGAGTGCTGGTGGCAACAATAATCCGATTCGAAGAGGATTTTTGCACCTACACGTATGCTTTTTGTTAAAAAATATTACTTTGCCTTGTTTTTTTCCGATTTTATTCACAGGAAAAATAAGATGCCCGGATGGTATTTGACAAGACTATTTCATGAGTAACAGATTATTCTGGACGTATTATGTATCGGTTTCAATTTGAAAACTGAAAAACAAGGAAATAATTTATTCAATCACAAAAAACTACAAACTTAATTATTGTAATTTTCCGTAACAACAACTGTCAAGTTTTGTCGCGGGTGAACTCGAAAAAACTGCAGACAGCTGCTGTCATACAGTTTTTCCATCTAGAAACCATTTGTAATTTGAAACTGCGCGATTCTGATTGGTGGATATTGAGACGAAGGAAATAGTCAAAAACAATAATAAGGGTATTGATGAAGAATGAATAATTCACCATTTGAAGATATTGAGGAATCAAGAGTATATACAAATAATGAAAGAAGAAGTAAGGCTAGACATATATAGGTATTCAATTAATAATAATAATAATAATAATAATAATTGTCTTTATTCCCAAATAAATGGATTACAAACAAAATTTTCAAGAAAACAGTGGGAAAAGGCGAAGTCCAGATATGTGCGACAAGCACACATTCTGCTCTACTTAACCTATCCAATTTGAAAAAAATTAAAAAACGTAATTTTAAAATTATATGGCGTACATTCAGTACTGTTCTACACCCATCAATCCAAGTTAGAAGAAACAAAAATTAAACAAAAAAAAGGTAAATATATCCTCATCATGAGCTTTCAAAGTAATATTCGAATACATTCTTTCTAAATCTAGACACATTCATAGACTTGAAGATCATTGGAAGAGAATTATACATAAAAGCTATATTGTAAGAAAAACTCCTCTCAAACAGAGCTGTCCTGTGGATAGGTGGTGTTATCAAGCCTTTTGATCTAATATTGATGTTATGAACATGACTCCTATATACAATTTTTCTGTGCAAATATGCTGGTTTTCTATCTATAATGATTTTATGGAAAAACAACGTCATATGAAACCTCCTTCGATTCTCCATATTCAACCATCCAGCCTCCCTGATTTTATGTGATATTCTATCAAACTTTCTGATTCCGTAAATGAAACGAAGGCAAGAATTCTGCACCTTCTGTATTCTCAACTTCTGCACAGCTGTCAAACAAGTGCCATATACAACATCGGCGTAATTGAATCCCGATAATACTACTGAATCGCATAATAATTTTTTACGTTCTTGAGGAATGAAACGTCTATTGCCGTAGAAATGTCTGAGCTTATTGTATGCGCTTTTTACATTGTTCGAAATATGTTGTTCAAATCTCAAAGAAGAGTCAAATATTAGTCCCAAGTTCCTCACACTGTCCTTAATCTCCAATTTCATTCCGCCTATCCTCACGTCGATCATATCCCTCACCTCCGCAACATGATTTTTTGGACCGAATATCATTAAGTAGCATTTTTTTGTATTTACTTTATAAAAATGAATGGAGTATAGATAGGTATCTCATTTATAGTTTGAATATCTCATCGAATAATTAATTGAATTTGAAAAACATCGATTAATTTTGAAGGTTCATTTCAAATTACTTATATTAAAATTGAATCACAATGTTTTATAACTAGCAGAAATATGTTTGTACATTTGCACAGTGTTTATTCATCAGAGCAAAATTTCGCATTTTCATATAATTACTCAGGATTCATATTTTAAAGTGTATACCGAATCAATTCTAACAACAGTACTGCTCCTGCTGGGAAAACGATGTAGTATTCTGGAAATAGTGCAATATTGCAATTTTTCAATTTTCAATTAATATTTCCAAAATATCATCATTCTTCTTGAGTATACCTATATTCAGAGCTTTGAATGAAGTTTCACGCCTTATATTTTCGCTCATTTTATTGAATCAAATCGGAACGGGTTGAAGTTTCGTCCCAGCTCCGCTCATAGGTCTCATCAGATGCGATAGTTTTTCCGACATCCTAAAATCCAGTGAAGATAATTCATTATGTGTAGGATTTCATATCCGTCCAAATATTTCTCAAAGGTTAATATGTTCGGGTGAGTTGCTTAATTTTGTTCCCAAAAAAAAAGACACATTTTGCATTGAAGTGGACAACTCCATATATAAGGCATTCCTCGTGAAATTTGTTTCCAGTCGCTGTGATGAAGTCGATATGTTGTTGTTACATTGAATAAGGTATAGTCTTCCTTTCGATTGCTATCGATTAAAGCTTTGGCAGTCTATTGTAAATTTTTAAATGCGATAAATTGCAGTGTTCTACTTCACTTTGCTTCTAAGTTATACCTCGCCAGTCTGTACAGTGGTAGTCTGTTCAACAAGAAAGTCGGAAACGCTGTATATTATTGAAAATTATTCCCATCGCTTTCAGCATGCACTTCGCAGAAGAAATTCCAAACTTATGAATTCGCCCTAGGCGATTCTCCGACAATTTGAAATGAGTTATGGGGCAAATGGGGAAACGCAACGTCTGCTACGAACTTCATCCCCATATTATTCAGGTTCGAAATTGGCATGCTCTCTAAATGTCGATAACTGAAACTTCCATAATTTATTTCGTTCGACTTCTTGTTCGTGACTCAGTTTCATTTGCAGTTTTGAAACGAAGGGTTTTCCAATAATTTAAAATATAAAAAAATGCGTCGCCTTGAGCACTGACGTCAAGTCAGGAGCTTTTGGGCGCTCCTGCATCCATCTTGTATGTAGAGATTCATCTTGTAGGTGGATTCGCAGTCAAAAATTTAACAGAAAAAAAATTTGACCTCTGACAAAAATTTTCGAAAGCTTCTGTCGAAAACTAGATATATTCGTACCTTGATTAGTTCACCAAGGTTGTTCTGCTTTTATTTTCGTACCCTGATTAGTGATTGTTTTACCAGGATAATGGTTTTCTTGAACTGCTTCTAGTTGGTAGGATGATGGTGATCCTTGTTTATCTCGATGTTTGAGACTGTTGTAACTACACAACTGATGAAGGGGGTATGCTTAACTGTAAGCACCCTATGGTGATCTTGATGATCACTGCGATAAGTTTTTATCTATACCCTGATAACAAGTACCTACGAAGTGGTGAAATTTGAGCGCACTCTCAACAAAATACATTTTCTTGTAACCTCAACTCAGATAACAAGAGTACAATTATACAAGTTATATGTATTGAATTATGAAATGAACCCTCTATATGAAACTGTATAGCAAGGGAGCAAACTTATCAGTTGTAATCTATGAATATACATATGCAAGGGCGTAGCCAGGGGGGGTTTCGGGGGTCAAACCCGAAATGTTTCAGAGTTATTTTTTGTTGCAGAATAAATCTTTCATTTTGCACTTAAACCAACTTATTTCCGAAGCTCTAGTTAAAATTATCAATTCATATCAGCAATATGGATGATATTAAAGTTTCATAACATCGCACACAAATGGATCCGTCGAACCAATAATTCCTTATTTATATTTCTTCTATTGGAAATCGTACCGAACGCCTTAGAAACAACAACTTATTTTAAAATCAATTTCTTCATTCCATTTCTAGACCATACTATCCAACAATTAACAGATAGATTGTCTAAACACCGAAAATTAATATCAGCCTTATCTGGTCTGCTACCCCAGAATTTTAAAAGCGAATATGAATAAGAAGACGCCATATCGATGTATTCTTCACTACTCCCAGAAAAAAATAAAAACGTAATTGAAGCAGAATTTGAAATATGGAAAATGTCAATGAACTCCACTTCAAAATCGGCATTAGTATGCTTAGATGAGTGCAATCAAAATATGTATCCGAAAATCTACATCTTACTACAAATTTTAGCTACGATTTCAGTATCTACTGCTACTCCAGAAAGAAGTTTTTCCAGCTTGGGGAGAATTAAAAATTACCTGCGCAATTCTTCTAGTGAAACTAGATTGAATGGGTTGGTGCTATGAATATTCATTATAGTGTGGAAATTGATGAAAATGAAGTGGTTGACCAATTCGCTAGAAAAAAAAGACGGATAAGTTTTTAACTGAAGGAATTCATCAAAATGAAATATTGTTTGAGTTTTCTCACTGTTCCATTTTTAATACCTATTTATATGTTGTTGGCACTATTTTGGAATAAAACATTTGAAAACTCTATTTAGTTTCAATGAAATAACACATCCACACTAATTTCATATTGATTCATCCTGTAAGTATTGTTCGGGAAATAAATATTTTTTTTTAAGTTTTTGTTTGAGTGAATAAAAATCAAATTCTGAAGCATATTTGAAAAATAGGTTTACCTGACCTAACCAGGAATATCTATACGTTGAATATTGTTTCAGAAGTAGGAAAAGGATTATTGAATTCCTAAAAACAACAAATACTTGCTACAGAAAGCGACCCTCACAATTCCTGGCACTTATACAAAGTCAATTGCCAAAATTTCAACCATTAGAATGCGCGCGAAGAGCTTGGTATTCCACATTTACCAATACCTCCGCACTCATCAGATTTGAATTTCATAGAACAAGCATGGGATATGCTCCAAAGAAGATTAGATAATCATCAACCTACCCCAGAATCCTTAAATGATCTAAGAGAGCTTCTGCCCCATTTATGGAACCAAATTCCTCAAGAAATGTTCAACAACCTCGTGTGTAGTATGCAAAGGAGATGTCAAGCTGCTATTGATGCCCGTTGAGGCCATCCATTCTATTGATAGTCTTAAAATGCTTGAATTCTCTGGGAATAAAATTCCGTTTTTTTGCAATTTCAGTCAATATCCGTAACTCATGTGGAGCATGTGATTACAGTATTATAAGAACCATATATTTAGTTTTATGACCTGATGCTGAGAAACTGAATAAAGGTTCACAGGACATGGTATTTGTCTCAAAAAACCATATGAATTTCCCAAACTTGACCTAAATTCTTAGGTTGAGAGGTTCTTTAATAGATGACCCATAAATCAGTCCAAAGTGTATGTTTAGAAACAAAGGAGAATTTCAAATCGAGGCAACAAATATATTGCAGTACAAGTGATCAATCCCATATGGTTAAAATCAATTTATATATACAACCTTCTCAAAAGAGACAGCTCATTCCTTGTAAACAGAGGATATGGAATTTATTTTGTTCAGATGTTGCGTAGTGAGACGCAATATTACCGAACATGAAATCACAGAAATATTGGGTATTTTTGCTAATAGCTCGCTATCTTTTTATATGGTTCTGTAAGAGCGATCTGCATTCGTTGTTAATTAAACCTAAAACTCCCTTGGAGAGAAGAATGTACTGATATACCAATTCTCATCAAAACTAAAATTAGAGAAATAAATGTATGTATGAGATAAAATAACATACCACAAAGTAAACACTGAAAAATTAGTACTCACGGATACTGCTGGCTTGAGAGATATAAAGGGTTATTCAATAATAGGTATTTTTTCGCATATCCCGGTATTCCGGTAGACGTCACTTTTGGGGCTGCCATTTTTTGACATTCGACAAGTAGAAACTACGTCATTGAAAAAAATGGAACGTTACACACGCCTCAACAACGCTTTGAAATTATTGAAATCCATTAGAAAAATGGTTGAAATTAGGCAGAGACGGTTCGTAAAAATCGAAAATTTTTGGGGCGTCGTGAAGCACCTTATCGAACCGCAATACAGAAATTTAATCACAGAATAGCACTAATTCCAGAGCTTTCTAGAGCTCAAATTGTTCAATGCTCCTTATAAACTGTCATCTCGATTTTCAGGATCTGTGATACCGATCATCAACAAAGACCGTCGTCCATCCATATCAGCTTTCGACCGGTCACCCTACTTAAGCCATCACAGGGCATCAGTATCAATAGAACGACCAATCGTTGCCCTCCAACACTACAAGAGTCGTCGGTCTTCCTGCTTCATAGAACGACCAGTCTTCACACACATTGGTGGACATCGTTCAAAGAACTTCATGAGCTTCGAAACTGCATCTCACAGTGATCGAAAATTGTCAATAAATATCGAGAGGCCTTCTTGTAGCTTTCATCATCAGCCAATCATCAACCTCGACAGTCCGAAAGATTTATCAGCGAGTTCGACCTCATCTAAACCCTTAGTCCTTATAGATTCACCATACTTGAGGGATGTTTCAGGTGTGGCACGGCCAAAACTTTCTAGAAGCTTCGAGCAGCCGACAAAGAGAAAACCAAGACCTGAGAGAATGGCAAACAGCCTGGAGATATCGGTATTGAATTTTGAGAAGAATTCAATAGAAGAGGAAGAAAGGTGTGTGTATTCAGATGAGACTCCTTCACCAGAAAGACCTAGTTCTCCAATTTCTATCTATATTGAAGATACTAAAGTAACTGCACCACTTCTGGAAGGTCTCAAGAGCTCAGACGTGTGACTCTCGTCATATCGATTTCCCAAAGCTAGTCTTTTGCAGTACGGAAGTTACTGTTGATTGTTTGAAGATGAAAATTATTGCTCAGTGCTCAGATGGAAGATTTTCTATTGAAAATGTTTGATACTGAAATTCATATTTTTGTACTCCTAAGAATTCATTCCAAGGCCCTATAATGCGTCCAAGAATAGAAAAACAATTATTTTTTTTGGAAATTTAGGCTCTCGATTTCGAATAGAAATGCTGATATCAATCTGAAGATAAAGGCAAGGGGATAAACGATTGGTTTCAAAGAGACTTTTCCTCCAATACTCGAGTGAATGAAGTCAGGAAATGCCGAAGATAAGTAGTTTATAGGATCCTATTCGGAGGGAACCTATGGATGAGTTAACCACATGAAAAATTCGTTACTTTCATCCTTTTTACTCAGCCATCTCGGTTTGCGAAATAATGATTAAATACTGAAATACACGATTATAGCTATTGAAATCATATGAGGATTTGGTTCGATATTCAAAATTCAATCGTTGACTTACCCTGTGAAAATCAAGATAAACAGGGTGCGGCAACTAGTTCTCCCACATTTGGAGGAGCTGCTGAAGGAATACGAAAAAAGATTTGTATGTAGTAAAAGTGGTGGATAAGAGGACTAAGGAAATAAAAATACTTAATGAGATGCTGCGTTTCGACCTTCATTTCTGGTCTTTATCAAGGCAAGACAATAAAATTGAGAACAAAAGGCGTAACATGCATTCAAGTCAACACAGAGTGCCATAAAATCAACTATTTCCATTTAAAAAAAGTTAAAACAAGAAAGACAAGCAACAAACAATACTGATGATGAATTAAAAGAGATATCGGAAAAATTCTTTTTCATTTCGAACGCTTACATAATCAAGTTTTTTTTCATTTATGTCCTGAAAAAAATATCATCCAAATGATGTCCTTGGCGAGCGACGGCGTCTTTCGCTCTTTAGTATATGTTGCAAATTGAAACCGCAATGCTGAAGAGAGTAATGGAAAACTTCCGGGAAAGACTCCATATGTGCGTCGCTCGCTGAGGCCGTCATTCGGATGACATTATTTTCAAGACATATATGAAAAAAACCTGATTAAGTGGGCCTTCAAAATAAAAGAGAATTTTTTCAATATCTCCTTTCGTATTTTTTTGACCGCTTCTTCAAATGTGGGAGAACTAGTTGCCGCATCCTGTATCATGATGAATCTTTGTTATGAGATCATCAATTATATTTGGAAGAGCTTTTTGATCGACATGAACATACTTGAATTGTGACCTACTGTTTGGCTCTTGAATAAGACATACAGAATGTCTCAATGAGAGGAATGTATATCGAGATACAGACAAACGTAAAAATTTTGAGAAAAACGCAAAAAAGCGTAAGTTTTTATTGGAATGTTCAGGCATTGCATCCTTGAAAGGTTTTCGATTTCTTTACAAGAATGAATCAAATTTACAATTTCTGTTCCATGGTGACTGATTTCTCCGCTTTGGGGAGTCAAACGGTGAAGCTGGTGCAGAGAAGCAAGAAGAAGAAAGAATCAAATTTACAATTTTGTTTAGAGATATTCAAATTATGAATTACTTGTCCTTCAGAAAACTTCTCTTATTCAATAAGTACGAACATATTCTGGATATTTGATGTAATCGAATGAATTTCTGGATTTTCTCATAATTAGTATCATAAGTGCATCCAATTTTTCCGAAAAAAATCGAAAAAACTCGTTGCTAAGTAATATTTTTTAACAAGAAGCATGAGTGCAGTGGCAACAAAAATCCGAGTCGAAGACGAGGATTTTTGCACCTGCACGAATGCTTTTTGTTAATGATATATTGTTTATCCTGATTACTCCTAGGTCTCCTGTGGAGACCCCTCTGAAATTACAAGCTTTGAAGCTTGTAACTTGTGCCGAGTTCGGAGTAAGCAGTTGTGTTCTGTGTAGGCTTTGTTACTGTGTCCTTACGCCACCTTAGACACAGCACTGTTAATTTTTGACCCAACAGTGAGAATGGTGGCCCTTACCGAGACTAGAAAATTTCTTTCCTAGCTTGGGATTGAACTTCGGACCTTTGGGTCCGAATTCCACCGCTCTACCACTGAGCCAGGGGCACTCATATGCAATGATGAAATATTACTTTGCACTGTGTTTTTTCGATTTTTTTCACAGGAAAAATTAGTTGCACCAATGGTATTTGACAAGACTATTTCATGAGTAACAGATTATTCTGGGTGCATCTTAAGTATGTATTATTAATTTTCGTTGACAACAACTGTCAAGTTTTGCCGCGGGTAGGTAAACGCGAAAAAACTGCTGACAGCTGCTGCCATACAGTTTTTCCATCTAGAAACCATTTGTGATTCAAAATTGCACGTTTCTGATTGGTGGATATTAAGACGAGGGAAATAGTCAATCAAATCCAATTCGAACTTCTCTGCAAAATAAATATTGTAAAAATGATCAACAGCTTTTCCGAAAGTTTTAGAATGCGAAACTAACATATTCGTCCAAGTAGACTATCGATTTTCGAAAGTACTGTATTCCACACTCAAACACAGTCAAATGTCTTATTCCCCTCGAAATTCACACTGGAATGATGTTGCTTCCTGTTTTTTGTTATTGAGTTTTCAACTATGTGAAGTAAAATTTATTTTTCAAACTTTGGTGTAGAAATAAAAAAAATAAAATTAAACAATAATTTTTGCCAAACATAGGATACTGAGCCATTCTCTTGCATACCTATCTGAGTTTAACAATTTTTTTCTTGTCCAATGCTTCATGGAAAGAAAGAAAATTATAACGAACAATTTTCGCCTCACAAATTTGATTATTTATCTTTCATGGATATGTATCATTTCGGTTCATCTCCCGTACATCATTCCTTCTCAAAGCATCTCACTCAAAGGAGCAACCTCTCTAGCTGATGGGTTCAGACAGTTCTTCCTTCCCGGGGCTCTTCAGGCGCTGAAACTGTTATCAATGCGCATTAGACCATACCTTGACTCGTCTGGGATCATCAAATTCCTCCTTGGGTTGAACCCTCATGCAAATCCTTGCTTGCCCACCTTAATCGAGTTTGCCTTTGTGTGATCTGCATCATCTCAATACCGATGATAACGGGGTAACTGAGGTAGTCGACATGCATGGCCCTATTATGGGTATCAGAATATTTATCCCAGCTGTTTGCATTAAATAACAATGTAACCCTTCTATGAACACTTGGGAAGGACAACTATGCGTCCCAAAGAGATGATCTCTTGTTGTTTGATGCCTGTGGTTGTCAAGTTTCACTGCTAATTCTTGCGCTATTCGAGGTCTATTTTCTCGATTAAATTCACTTATTGGATTGCCACTGGATTTATTGACCATTTTCGATATTGAACTAATGAATTCAAGTTAACTAGTATCAATTGTTTTTCTTCTAAATGGTTTTTTTGTTCTTTAACTGCAACAAGTTACTATACTGCTAGCATAACTACATCAGGATACAAATGGAACTTGAACAAAATGTCAGTAACATTAAACTCAAGTTAGTAGATCAAGCTAAGCATGAGTTTCAAAAGTCGCAAAATTTCTTGTTCTTGAATTGTTTTGAACGCTCATTGAACCGGGTGCGTCTTTGAATTTTATATAAACAGGGTGTATTTTGAGGTCTTTCCTTTTTACAGATGGTAGAACTCATCAAAAATTTTCCATATGAATTATGCCCCTGTTTCGAGAAAATGAAACTAGAATATTTTCTACATGAATCTGAAAATTCCTCAGTCCGAACCTGCTCCCTCGCCTGCTCCTCCGTAGATATCAGCATCTCTTGTTTTTTGTCTTCTTATCCAACAAATTTGCAAAAAATTCGAGTACGTAGAAGAGATCATTTTGCAAACTGCCGCTTTTTTAGAAATTTTTTCAAATTGAATTTCATCTACATGAACATTTCATCTAAGAAATTTTCGGTGAAATTACTTATTTTGATAAGTTCTATCACCTATCAAAAGAAAAGCCTCACCTTAAAATACACCATGTATACAGAGTGTAACAGCCAAATGGAATAAATTCGATAACGAATAAATGAGGGGATGTTAGGAAAAACGCTCGGACACATCGATTTGTAATTTTAAATGCGCATATTTTTCAAGAAAATAAAATTATATAGGGTGTTCCATGTGACCGTGGCCAATACCAACTTTCTTATTTCAAATTCAACCCCCTGTATACCTATTATTTATTTTTTAGATTCTTCAGAAAATTCTACACATAAGCCATGTACAATGTCCTATACCTATCCTCAACTTTTTCGGAAATATTAAGTTAATAATAATAATAAGACGTTCGGGGCGATCATTTTGATCATTTCCTTCATTGACATTAATGCTTTTTTTGTTTTTTTTTAATAATTAATGAAATAATCAGTATTACTTATTAGGTTTTAGGTGTAATGTACCGAATTTGTGAAAAAAAATAATTTTCATTTAAAACGGTGATCTGAAAACACTTAATACTTCCGAAATGGTTGAAGCTATGTATAGGACATTATGCATGAATTGTGTCTGGAATTCTCTGAAGAATCCGAAAAATAAATAATATACAGGGGGTTGCATTTGAAATGAGAAAGTTGGTATTGGCCACGGTCACATGAAACACCCTATATAATATTAATTTCTGGAAAAATATGCGCATTTAAAATTACAAATCGACGTGTCCGAGCGTTTTTCCCAACACGCCCTCATTTATTCGTTATCGAATTTATTCCATTTGGCTGTTACACTCTGTATATATTTCAACCATTGATTCTCGAGGCTAGAAGAACCTCTTTTTTCACTTCTTCGAAATTTGGATCTGTTGAGGTAATATAACTATTTTCACAAAAATTCTTGGGCGGGAACAACCCTGATACGGTTTTCGGCTATGAAAGGAAATAATTCAAATACATATTATATTTCTCGATTAATGAATTCTTAATATTTTCTAGGATAATACAGAAATGGATTATTGAAAACAAGTTTTCAAATTCTATGATCTATTTGAATAATCTTTGAGCTATGAATTAGTGCTTTTTCATTTTATTCTTTAATAGATCGATCGAAAATGCATCAGGGTGTTCCATTTTCAACAAATGAATGAAAGCTGGCTGTCAATTTCCGATGGATTTTGATTAAACCAAGTCAATCGTTTCATCATAACTGATTGAATTAATCGCAGAATTGACAACTGACATGATACAGATCACTCAAATTGAGATGAGATAAAAATTAGCAGAACAATATTGTGTTCATTCCCTTCAACCTCAATAATAAGTCGTCACAAATCCTGCGACTTCTTAGACTCAGATCCGCATTGGGAATATTTGTAAAATTGATTGGGTTTTTTGATAATCCTTATTGAATTCGAGTCATGCAAAACATTGAGAAAAAATTATAATTCTTATTGATACAAACATGTTATTTATTGTAAGTCACTCCATTTGTCAACATTTCTGCATAAACTGATTATCTAAAAAACAAAACCAGATAAAAGAACGATTCAAAATGCAGTAATTCGCAATTTGTATATCGAATTCGAAAATGCAGTAATATACTGGGTGTTCGATTCGAAAAAACATTCACAATATTCATAATGATAGATCGCATTGAATCTTAGCAGCAATAAAAATTTCCGGTTGTTATCTATTTGAGTTATATATATACAAACCTCTTATTATGAATCCTTCAGGTGAATCACTCAATATTTTGGGAGAACTGTGGAATGTTTGATTTGATTCAAAGAGGCCATATAAAATAATATAGGAGTTAGATACATCTGACTGTGGTCATTTCCTCACTACAGTCATAAGTATAAAAAATAAGATGACACACACTATATTACTGGGATCCTGAAAATAACAGAGAAGTGAGAACGTTTTTCTCAAGCTCATGCTCACTTCAGAATTATTTCAAACATTATTCATTGAGGAGAAGTTAAGGCAAAGTTGATAGATAGACGAATTTCATGCCGATTAAAACCTAGTTGCATAAGATTGATCTCAGAATATATTCGCCAGAAATGAAAACAATTGTATGACAGATGTAAAAGACTCTTCATTTCCAATAATTCAATTAGAGACTTTTCCAACTGAATTGCAATTTTGTGAATCCATATCATTTGATATTCAATATTAATAATTCATTGAGTTAGAGAAAATATCATATTCAATTCATTCCAGTCTATTCAATTTCAGTAAGTATACAGGGTCTTTCACGAGGAACCTCACCCATATTTATACGGGAAACTACTGAACGTATTTTCATGAAATTCAGCACTTATAAGTATTTCACGATGCTGATGAAATCTAAAATATTTTCACCTCCGGTTTTTCCGGAAATGACGTCAACTTCCGTTTTTCAATTTGGAACACCATTTTTTTATTGCAGAAATAGATTCCTTAGAAAATTTCAAGTTATTTTGATGTAACATTTTTCAGTTTCGGTTGGGAAATCCTCTCTGAGCGGGAAATTCGAAAAAAAAATCGAAAATAGAGCTCCGCTGAAACAAGAATAACTTCGAGGTTTTTGGATGGAAAATTTTCATTTTTGGGATTTTTCAAGATGTAAGATAGATGTATCCACTTTAAAAATCGAAATCGCGATTCATGATACAGGGGGTGAAAAAATCGCTTTCAAAGTTAGGGATGACAAAATCGTGAAAAATCAATTTTTTCAAATCAGAACCCCATTTTTTCATGGCAGATATTGAATCTACGTTAAAAAATAATGTGAGTGAGTTAATATCCACTTTAGGGCAAGGGTGTGATGCATACATTCACATTATTTTTTAACGTAGATTCAATATCTGCCATAAAAAAATGGGGTTCTAGTTTGAAAAATTGATTTTTCACGATTTTGTCATCCCTAACTTTGAAAGCGATTTTTTACCCCCTGTATCATGAATCGCGATTTCGATTTTTAAAGTGGATACATCAATCTTACATCTTGAAAAATCCCAAAAATGAAAATTTTCCATCCAAAAACCTCGAAGTTATTCTTGTTTCAGCGGAGCTCTATTTTCGACTTTTTTTTCGAATTTTCCCGCTCAGAGAGAATTTTCCAACCAAAACTGAAAAATGTTACATCAAAATAACTTGAAATTTTCTAAGGAATCTATTTCTGCAATAAAAAAATGGTGTTCTAATTTGAAAAACGGAAGTTGACGTCATTTCCGGAAAACCGGAGGTGCTCATGCCTTGAAAATATTTTAGATTTCATCAGCATCGTGAAATACTTATAAGTGCTGAATTTCATGAAAATACGTTCAGTAGTTTCCCGTATAAATATGGGTGAGGTGCCTCGTGAAAGACCCTGTACAGTTATGGAATACAATGAATGACAGACCATGGCTTTTCTAATGCATTTTAACTATACAGATATGGAAGATGTAGTTGGAAACGTGGATGAATATTGTCTAGTGGACCAATAAAATAATCAAAACCCTCGACGCGATACGACAACGAATAAATGACTGATCTCACTCAATGTCATAGGAGTCTGGAGAAAAGGAGATTTGAACTCTCTCGGCTCTCGATGCCTATGCCATTGAGTGAGGTCAGTCATTTATTCGTTGTCGTATCGTGCCGAGGGTTTCGATTATTTTATTGGTCCACTAGAAAATATTCATCCACTTGTTTAATGCTGTAGTGGCCATGTTCACTACTCTTATTTCCGAATCAGTATGTCGATCAATGCTCAAATTGAGTCCCACCAAGTTCCATTCCATGGTATAAATTCTGCTCTGAAATAAAAGACGGAAATCTGAGTAAAATTTACAACTATTGTGGACAATCAGTCCGTTTATCCATTCATTTTTACCCTCCTGCCTTGTCCAATTGGCATTGGCAATCATTTTATGTTCCAGATAAATTGAGAAAAGTTTTATATTCAAAGCATTGATGCATAGCATACCTGGTGTTGGCACTGATTAGATTTTGTTTAAGATTTTCTTGTCGATCGAAAATCTGAGAATTTGTGCTGCTTTTCATTCCTCCCGAAAGGGGTCGCGCTACTTTCCATTGCCGCAGTAGCGCCAAGACCGATGAATATCGCGGATTATTCCGGAAGTAAAACGAGAACTCAAATCTAAAGTACCGTTTTGATCTACAAATTTTGGTCACGATTTTTAGTAAGGAGTCGTTACACCAGGTATTCTATGCATCTATTTCAAAGCCAATCATACCTCGAAAAAATTGTACTGTCATTTTCGGGAGGATCGAATCAAAATTTTGATTTTTTTCCTACAAATGAACTCTGTTTCTTTTTCAATGTGACGCTCTACCTTATTGCGATGTGGTCCAAACATTTTATTCCATTCCTGTAAATCAATCTATATTCACAATAACACTTCGTTCCAAGTGATAATTTATATGAGAGGAGTGGGTATTTATTGTTAGTATTCATTGAAATATTGGTTTTATTCCAAAAAACTTATCGGGTGACGAAAGTGTAGAAATGAGATGATAATTATTGTTGATGTAGGAATTCGAATGAGATATAACTGCAATGCTGTATTGAATCCGCAAATATTTCTCAATTATCATTATTATTATTGCTATCTCATATCGAAGACAGGGGATGATCTTAATTATACCTACCTGTCCCGAATATAAAAAATTCATTAGTGAGTACTTGGTAGAAATTAGAATGGGTGCCAATTAATATAGTTGTTAATAAAATGGGAACAAATGTGAATAAATTCACACATTGTATTCAATTCTCAATTATTATAATTGAATGTTAACTCGATATTCGATGTGTACAACTTCTATTTTCATTGAATTCGAAACAATTTATAAGAGGCCTTCTTCAAATGTTTCATTGAGAAAATATAGTTTTACAATTATTGTTGTTGAATTGCTACTCATGTTTTATAGATACGGACGCCGTATGTCCATATTAGACCAATATATATCAATAAAATGTATTTTCTTGGGTGATAGGTAGCACTATATCATATAACCTCGAAAATGAATTGAACCAAATTTTGAAGTGAAACGAATTTAGCGAATTCATGCTAATATTGAAGTTGAGATTGAAATAACATAGAGTATTTATTATTCAACTGTTCTTCGAAACAAAAAATAAAACTTTGCATGAATAACAGACTTTTCTTGTGAACCCATCCCGCTGTTCCTTTGATTAATCTATTTAACCCATTCTTAATGCCTATGCAGTTTTCGGTGCTACCCGAATTCACATAACCATAAATCAATCTACAATAGCATTCAGCTTGAATTTACTTTCGGTTCAATCGGAAGCATCAGAAACATAAAATGATTTCAGGAGATAGGAACTAATGGCTTTGTCATCTAATTCAAAGGCTCAAATTCAAAACCGATCAGAATATTTTCAAACCTCAACCATACAGGGTGTAAGGAAAAAGTAAGAATACCTGGTCGAAAATGAAAGGGGTCTTTCATGTAAGTAAAAGCTTCAAAACCTTCACTTAAATACTTGAAAAGTAAGACGCTTTCAAAAATTAAGGGTTGAAGAAATGACACATTTGTGGAGATGATCTACCAATGTGACTGCTACTATTTTTGTAAATTTTGTCGTGATCTTTCGAAGGGGTAAAACATAAAACCCTCATTCCTTTTCATACCAGATCTTTCTGAACACGCATAATGTCCTAATTTAAAAATATGTTCGAGTAAAACTGTGAATTGGAATTTTTTCATACTCTTGGAATAGGTCCGTGAAATCATTAGTTTCCTATTGAAAAAATAGAATACAACATTGTACACGTACCTATATAAAATAAAAAAAAATGAAAAAGAAGATTCGAAATCGGGGTATGTAAAAAACATTTACTAATTGAGCTGAATGACGGCTATTCCTATAACTACTTCAATATATCTTTACAGGGTTTATTTTAAAGTAAGGCTTTCCTTTTGACAGATGATAGAACTCATCAAAATGAGTCATTTTACCAAAAATTTTTCATATGAATTATGCCCCTGTTTCGAAAAAATGAAACTAGAATATTTTCTAGTTTCAAGGTGAATCTGACAATTCCTCAGTCCGAACTTGCTCTCTCGCCTGCTCCTCCGTAGATATCAACATCTCTCGTTTTTTGTCTTCGTATCTAACAAATTTGCAAAAAATTCGAGTGCGTAGAACAGACCTTTTTGCCATATGCCGCTTTCTTATAAATTCTTCAAATTGAACATAAAATGACTTATATGATGAGTTCTATCACATGTCAAAAGAAAAGCCTCACCTTAATATACACCCTGTATACATACCTGCTCATATTGTCAGAAAAGAACACCAAATAATTATTATAAATAGGGTGTTTCTGAATTGGAGCTACTAAAGAAGAATTTGCATAACTTAAAAAAATAAGGCCCATAAACAAGGTGTACTAGGAATTAGACGGGGTGGACATCAGTTATAGCCCGCCAGATCGCCAGACTTAAATAGTTTAGATTTTTTTTATACTAACTGGATTTTGATTTTTTCAAGGAATTCGAGAGAATCATTCAACAATTTTTTCTCGAAATCGGTAGCAGATATGAAAAAATTAAAAGAGGCATAAAGTTGATTACCGTTGATATCAACAAAGCTTTTTTTCACATTTTTCCATTCTAACAGTAACTAATAAAAAAAAAAGTTCTGGAGGAATATAGGTAATCATCGTGTTCCAGAAAATTTGTAATGTCACATATGTAAACTCTTAATTGTAAATCTTGTGAAATGCAGGTACCATGACTACCATGAGAAAGAATTCGGGAAAAACTTGAAAAAAAAATCAAACTTTGACCCACTTTCTCTCTTTCGAGAGAAAGTGTATGTGTATGGGCTTTTTTTAAATTATGCAAGGAATTCCTCTATTGAACCTTCAATTTGGGAACAATTAAACAGGGTGTTTCTACAAGTCGGAAAAATTTAAGGGGGTGATTCCTTGTTCGAAATAAAGGGTATTTTTTTATACAAGGTGTATTTCAAGTTGAGGCTCTTCTTTTGACAGTTGATCATCAAAATAAGTCATTTTACCGAAAATTTCTTCTACGCACTAGAATTTTTTGCAAAGGACCCCGCACACTTACTTAGGAAAAGCGGGTCCAGTGAATTTTCCCCATTTTTACATATTATATTTATATCAACCTTAAGAACAATATATCAGATTTTTACGAAGGTCTTACATCCGGTTTGTTCTATAGGGCGTTCCAAAATTGCAGCTACGGGAAAATGAATCTTTAAATTTTGATGATAATCCATCTAATTTTCAGAATTTCATCATGATGCCTTGGATTCTGAATAACAAGATATCACAGATATCCAAACACCGCCCACCACGTTGAGTTTCGTTGTACAGGCTGTTCCATGAAGCTATATAAGTAACTGAATGTAACTTTGTTAGTGACTTTGGGACCACCCTGAGTTTTTCAAAATATGATACCATGATGTATGTCCACCTCTGTAGGAAGTTTCATTAATGTACAAAGAACAGTTGCAAAATTATTCAGGTTTAAATTCGGATTTCATACAATTTTTCTTTAAAACTTATCTGTAGTTGAGATTGCTAACAAGGAATATAGGTTTTCATTCAGTATAATTATTATGATAGGTATTGACGGTCGGTCCAAAGGTGTTTTTATTCAGGAATATACAGGATGGACATAATTCGGTATCACTAATCTCCTCATTTCGATATCTCAAAATCTGTTTATATAGAAAAACAGTATTCTCATTCCAGGTTCTTGTAGGTATCTTTGAGCACTCTAAGGATGCATAATAAAAGTATGTTGACCTCTGTGAAAAAGTTCACTCGTGTTTAAATAATTAAAAGATTGTTGCCAAATCATTCAGGTTTTAGTTCAAATCAATATACACCATTACTGGAGCCAGAACCCTGGGGACATGTTCTCACATAACAAGCGTACTCTGGTTTCTTGGATACGCACGACATATGCGAAATATTAAGTACCCCTCTACTCAACTCTTGAATTCTGTCCTGGATTATATATTGTGCTTATACATTTTTATGTAAATTGTTGATAATTATTATTTCAAGTAATGGTGTCTATTGAACTAAAACCTGAATGATTTGGCAACAATCTTTTAATTATTTATACACGAATGAAATTTTTCACAAAGGTCGACATACTTTTATGGTATAATATTTAAAAAATATGCATCCTTAGAATGCTCAAAGATACAACAACCTGGAATGATAATACTGTTTTTCTATATAAACAGATTTTGAGATATCGAAATGAGGAGATTAGTGATACCGAATTATGTCCATCTTGTATATTCCTGAATAAAAACTACTTTGGACCGACCGTCAATACCTATCATAATAATTATACTGAATGAAAACCTATATTCCTTGTCAGCAATCTCAACTACAGATAAGTTTTAAAGAAAAATTGTATGAAATCCGAATCTAAACCTGAATAATTTTGCAACTGTTCTTTGTAACATTAATGAAACTTCCTACAGAGGTGGACATACATCAATGGTATCATATTTTGAAAAACTCAGGGTGGTCCCAAAGTCACTAACAAAGTTACATTCAGTTACTTATATAGCCTAATGGAACAGCCTGTATATAGAAACTTAACGTGGTGGGCGGTGTTTGGATATCTGTGATATCTTGTTATTCAGAACCCAAGGCATCATGATGAAATTCTGAAAATTAGAAGAATTATCATCAAAATTTAAAGATTCATTTTTCCTTAGCTGCAATTTTGGAACGCCCTATAGAACAAACCGGATGTAAGACCTTCGTGAAAAGCTGATATATTGTTCTTAAGGTTGATATAAATATAATATGTAAAAATGGGGAAAATTCACTGGACCCGCTTTTCCTTAGTAAGTGTGCGGGGTCCTTTGTTAGATAAGAAGACTTATAATAACATGTTTGGCGCATCGGTAGGAGGGCCTTCGTAAAGTTTCTTTCCGTCCAGAGTCGAATCGAGGAGATTTCACACAATCGTTCAGTTTCAACTGAACTTGAATTCCATTTTTTTCAATAATTTATAGAACGTTGTTCTTTTGAAATTTGGCGAACTGTCGTCATCATTCGCTATTTCTAGAACTTCAGAAATCGTTGGGATTTCATTAAGAGAAAAAAAAACCGTGGACAATTCTTCTGATAAGTTTCATATCGAAATAGTCAACCGAATCGATTATTTTCAACGACTGGGCTCTCCTCTTAGGTGGCGTCAATGTTTTATTCTCTGAGAATTCTGAATACAGCTGAATCACTTCCCCTTGGGGATTTTGAAACAATTGATACTAAGCCTCTTCTCCATAAATCAGGATGTTCTTCCAATTCTTTTCGAAAAATTTTCAAAATGATCTCTTTCTCTCCAGCAGAGAAATGCGACCTTTTGGACCTTTTTCGTGGTGGTCCCCACATATCACCTCCGGATGCAGTATCCGTTTCCGATTTCGACATTGTTTTATAAACATTATATACACTTTGTCAAAAGATTTTCCAACACAATACACTTTTCACAACAAAATCTATAAACACTTCGAACAGTTAGACCTTCCCAGTAGCTCTAGGTATTTTAACTGGTCTTGTCAACTTCGATATTTATGCAAATCAAGATGGCTTTCACCCATTAGGGAAAAAGACTCAAATCTGGTGTTTCCCGGAATTACTTTGTTGTAATACGGCAAGATTCCGACCCAAATCTCTAAAATTCTGGTGTTTCCTTGAATTACCTTGCCGCAATCTGGAGGATCTGAAGAATAAATTATATAGTAGATAATAATATAATAACAAAAGGAAATAAAAAAATAGGGTACGTCGGATATGAAATGTTTATGACAGTTGCAAATCATAACAGAAATTCTGCACTTTAGTTTCTGAGGAAAAAAGTTCTAATGTGGGAATTGCTGACTCAAATTATTTCTATCCAGTACCATCTACAGTCCGTTTCGAGTACGATCCTGGCAATCATTTAGGGCGTGGTTAGAGCATGGTTATGACCGTTTGACGAATAGGAGCTTTATTGGGCGCAAAGCAGACGATTCTGTTTGTTTACAAAGCTCCTTCTTATTTTCGAACGGACTATAGGACAGAATTAAATTCGAATAGCCTGATTTGGTTAGAAACTTTTGAATGTTTTGTATTTTTTTCTTAAAATGTACCGTTTCGAAACAAAAAATGAAATGTGAATCATAACGTGTCGGGAAAGTGCAATTTGGTTCAGAACGACTAGAAATGATTTACATTCTATTATTTTATTTCGAATCGGTACATTTCACAAGAAAAATACAAGAGGTGAAAAAGTTTTTGACCAAACCAGGCTATACGAATTTGATTCTATCTAAATCGTTGCGTAGGTTTTTCTTCGAATATAATTTTTCTGCCATCTTTGAACCGCGGTATCTTCCTAACGTTTGACCCAACATTTATAAAACAAACTACCCTTAATTCTGAACAAGGAATCACCTCCTTGAATTTTTCGGGCTTGTTTTGAAACACCCTGTATATGAAGGTATTATATTGTTTCTCAAATAAGATTCGTAAAATTGATGTTCCCCATCCACTACTACACTCAAATAACCACAACAAAAACGCCAACGCGTACCTATTCTCCTCCGAAAGTCACTAAATGATTCTAATTTGAAGAGCATGCAACGTAATTCATTAATAGAACCCAATCCGCCTTATTGCTTCTTTCTGATGTAACGAAGATGATGGTTGTCCTGGCATATGTTCATTTTAATCCTGTTATACCATCGATTCAGTGGCCCTAATAACGATAGAAGGTCCGAAGGTATCTCAAGGCTGATGGCAATCCATTTTTCCTGGCCGAGACTGAACAGTCTTGAGTTTCACTTCGAAAGGAACGCATTGGAAAAACACAATCGAAAATTCTCGCGGGTTTTCTTTACATCATCCAGAAGATGTGCCACAACAATCCAATCAAGGTGAGTTGACCGTGAGTGACCAATCATGAAAATAAATTAGTTCAGCCTCATTATTGCATCCTCCTCTAATTTCGTACTTAAAAGCACTCCAAGCTTAGACAAATTTCCGCAATACCATACACCTCTTACTTATCTCTTCATTTTCCACTTTGGACTTCCACCGGGAAGCATTGCATTCGAATGAGTCAATAAAAAAAATGTATAGCTTTAATGGTTCTTGCCATCAATCCATTTGACATAATTGGAATTATATGATAATGAAATCATTCTTCTGATTGAATTACACTCGTTTTCATGATGACAATCATATCATGCAATTATTTGATGTCAGACGAGTAATTAACATGATGATATGACGTGGTAAACACATTGCAGCCTTCAAATAATCTTATCCACTTTTTTGAACTATTTTCACCAAGGAAATGACGTTCAGGTAGTACCTATCCACAATGGAAACAGAGGTTTTCAATAGGGAAGATCATCTTTCACAGCAAATAACAGCCGGCATGATTCTATACTGACGGTATTTCTGACAAAAGGGTCAGTTAATGTTCAACATTTGTCAACACGAAGTATTTATCAGTCTTGCAGCGCATTGAATTATCGGGTGCTAATTTAGAGTGATGAAATTTAAAATTGAAATATGTAAAACACATTTAAATTCAGATTGTAGCTAATTTTTTCCTAATTGAGAGATGCTCTTATGACATCCATGTTTTTGAAATAATTTTTGTCATATTTCAATTCAATTCAATACAATTTTATTCGCTAAGTACATAAAGTAATTCACAACTTAATTAGCAAAACAAGCAAAAGCGGACTGTGCAGCGACTACATAGCCGATCACAGAAGATGCCATGATGGCACACACTGTGTAGCACAGACGCATGAAAACGCATGTCAACCACGACTAGCTCTGAGGAACCGTATTCGACCCATTGGAGTTATTTCTCATGGAGGTAAATTAATTACACCATTTTATCGAAATAATGTTACGTCAAATCTTTCTTTCAATAAATCAATTACTATGGTCAAGTGGCTTCAGTTCTTGTACCAGTTGGGTGTTTGGATGTATAGATCAAGGTCTCAACGCAAAATTTTCCATGTGGTGACACACAAAGTATAACTTGTTGTGAACGTCGACGAATAGACAAATCTGGATCTTCATTAACACTATTGATAACAAGGTATATGACAAAAACATTTCGAAGACAAACTTTCATAATCCGTCATTTTGAAGCTGTCATCTTGAATTCCTCATGATTTCCTACCTAGAAAACTCCCAGATACCAGTTTCGAATAGAATCACAAAACTCGTCCGCCATATTGTAGCCTTCATCTCGAATTTTCCAATTTTGACGTCAGAATCATCATTGTCGAACCCAAAGACCCCCAATTACTTATTTTGAATGGAATCGGATCATAAGTACAAAACTCATCCGCCATTTTGTTTTTTATCTTTAACAAATATACTGCTCCACAAGAGTTATTATATTATTGTTGACTGCCCCAACTTCAGACCTCAAAGAGAACAAACTGGTATGGTGGACTCCTTACAACAGGCTCTAGGACAAGAAGTCGAAAATCTGGAAAGTACCATAAAAAAAAGGACCCCGCACTTTTACTACGGGAAATGGCGTTCCGTCAAATTTTCTAAAATTTTGGTATAATGTATTACTCGACATACTGATCAAAAGTGTCCATGGCCCCAACTCAATCCTATGACTAGTTTTTGAGATACAGGGCGTTGAAGTTGAGAATTACCCACTTTTACTACGCCCGTATCTCGGAACAGAATCGATTGAACTTCAATTTTTCTCAAGAAACATTTCATTACATCCCCAAGGAGCAAGCATATAGAGGAATATGACCGAAAATCGATACGAATACAGGGTTATCCATAATTGAATGCACTCCCGATTTCGAAAGTTTAAAATATGTCAATTCCAGAGCGAAAACGTTCGCAAAATGAACTATTACACTAGATATGTTGTTGTTACATCGAAAAAGTCTGAAATACCCAGAATTTATACTGGGTGATCCATTATTATAGAAACTATTCTCAAGGAAGGTTAAATGGACACCCTGTATTTATGGGTTGATTCAAGGTGTTTGTTTAATTTTTTTAGAACATATCATCATGGACTTCAAAGAATACAGGGTGATTCAGTCATGAAATGAACTTTGAACCTCACGAAAATACCCAAAAACCACCTTTTTTTTCATCACCCTCTATTTCAAGATTGAATCCGACGAGGTGGGAGTTTTCTCTCACCACTGTACTTGATATGAAAACATCAATACGGCTGAGAGTTTTTATCCACTTCCTATGACCAGATTTTTTTTTATGTAATATGAAAATTATTTATTTATGTTATTCTATTTTTATTCCAACAAAAAATCTGGTCATAGGGAGAGGATGAAAACTCTCAGCCGTATTGATGTTTTCATATCAAGTACAGTGGTGAAAGAAAACTCCCACCTCGTCGGATTCAATCTTGAAATAGAGGGTGATGAAAAAAAAGGTGGTTTTTGGGTATTTTCGTGAGGTTCAAAGTTCATTTCATGACTGAATCACCCTGTATTCTTTGGAGTCCATGATGATATGTTCTAAAAAAATTAAACAAACACCTTAAATCAAACCATAAATACAGGGTGTCCATTTAACCTTCCTTGAGAATAGTTTCTATAATAATGGATCACCCAGTATAAATTCTGGGTATTTCAGACTTTTTCGATGTAACAACAACATATTTAGTCATTAGTGTAATAGTTCATTTTGCGAACGTTTTCGCTCTGGAATTGACATATTTTAAACTTTCGAAATCGGGAGTGCATTCAATTATGGATAACCCTGTATTCGTAACGATTTTCGGTCATATTCCTCTATATGCTTGCTCCTTGGGGTTGTAATGAAATGTTTCTTGAGAAAAATTGAAGTTCATTCGATTCTGTTCCGAGATACGGGCGTAGTAAAAGTGGGTAATTCTCAACTTCAACGCCCTGTATCTCAAAAACGAGTCATAGGATTGAGTTGGGGCCATCGACACTTTTGATCAGTATGTCGAGTACTACATTATACCAAAATTTTAGAAAATTTGACGGAACGCCATTTCCCGTAGTGAAAGTGCGGGGTCCTATCTGCAACTCATCAATTCAATCAATACAATTTGAATTCTTAATTTAGTTAGATAAAAGTTTTGATATATACCTAAACTGTAAATATAAATGAGATGTAAATGTCCCGTTGTGCTAATGATCTGCGAAATCGAAGCACAATAAACTTTAAATAAAAAAAAGAGTTAGGGATATCGTATTCAATCGTTTTCAAAAGTATGTAATCTTCGAGAAAATCGCTGTGAAATCATTTAAAACTCAATAACAACTTGAATCGATCCAATAAAAATCAGTATGAGACATTTCGTCAATCTGGTCGCCTTTTTTCTGAAGTTTGGTTCTTTGCATATGCTTCATGAATGTTCTTATTTTGAAATGAAGTCAGTTTATCAACGGCTTCGATTCGAAACGAGTTTTCTGGGAATGCCAAGACGTAAATTAACAAACGCTGAGGCTAATAGGGCTATCGGAATGCTACAGGGTGGCCCAACTCAGGTTGTTGTAGCGGAAAGGCTCCAAGTCAGCCAAAGTGTGATATCTCGACTTTGGAATAGGTTCATTCAGGGAGACAGGTTCCGTGTTGGAAAGACCAAGGCTTGGTGGGCGACGAAAAACAACACCTGCTCAGGATCGTTTCGTCACCGTTTCGGCGAGAAGAAACCCTACATCTACGTGTAGAATGCTACGGAATACTCAAAATGCAGATGGCTTCCAAGTTTCCATCGAAACCATCAGTCGACTTTTGAGAGAGGTGAATCTAGGTTCTAGACGTCCATTAAAGAGGAGTTCTATTAACACGTGACCATAAACGTCAAAGACTGGAATGGGCAAGGCCACATATCAATCGGAACGATCAATGGCGTAGTGTCCTTTTCACTGATGAATCCAGATATGGACGATTTCCAGATTCTTGAAGAAAAAGGGCATGGAAAATCCCTCTAACCCCTAATCGTCGCTATGTCCAAGAAGTCCATCCATTCCGAGGGGGTTGTGTTATGGTATGGCTTGGGATATGTTTCAACGGGCGCACAGATCTACACATTTGTCCTGGGAATATGACCGCCTCACACGATAGGGAGTATGTCATTGACAATGTTGTGCCAAATTTTCACGCTGCCATTGGTGAAACTTTTCAATTTCTAGACGATAACGCTAGACCGCACCGTGCAGCCATAGTTGAGAATGCGCCCGAGGAGCTTGGTATTCCACATTCACCAATGCCTCCGCACTCATCAGATTTGAATATGCATAGAACATGCATGGGATAGCTCCGAAGAAGATCAGATAATCATCAACCTATCCCAGAATCCTCAAATGATCTGAGAGAGCTTCTGCCCCTTTATGGAACCAAATTCCTCAATAAATGTTCAACAACTTCCGGTGTAGTATGCGAAGAAGATGTCACGCTGTTATTGATGCCCGTGGAGGCCTTACATTGTATTGATTGTCTTGAAATGCTTGAATACTCTTGGAATAAAATTTCGTTATTTTACTCGATTTTTCTTAACCACCGTGTATAGAGCTGCAGACCTACAGGCTAAAGTTAATTTGCAACTTGAAATCATATTCATATGTGCCTTCTAGAAAAGTTGCTATAACTTTTTCCTTTTCAAAATTTTCCAGAAGCTCATTTTTCACGTAGAATTTAAAAGTGTCACCAGTTTTCCTAATTGACCTTATATTTAATTGGATATTTATGAAAAACTATTGATTGCGGACTAATGAAGTGTAAAATATTTGAAGTCAAAATGTACCTTCTTTCCTACTTCGCAGGAGATATCCTTGATATTTCAGTAGAGCTGGAAATTCCACTTTCAAAAATATGCCATACTAGGTATAACACTAAAATCATCTTCGAAAATTAGATTTTGAAAGTTTCATCGTTTATCATTGAAGTGGTGAAGTGCAGAATTGGAATTTTCTTTTGAGTTGATGGTTAATGTAGAATTCTGATTTATACAGGGTGCATTTTAAGGTGAGGCATTTCTTCCGACAGATGGTATAACTCATCAAAACTAGTTTCTAGGTGAATCTGAAAATTCCTCAGTCTGAACCTGCACCTTCGGCTGCTCCTCAGTAGATATCAACATCTCTTGATTTTTGTCTTCTCATCTGACAAATTTCCAAAAATTCTAGTTCGTAGAACAGATCATTTTGATATATGCCTCTTTTTCATAAATTTTTTGAATAGAACATTTCATACTGAGTGTAACAGCCAAATGGAATGAATTCGATAACAAATAAATGAGGGCGTGTAGGGAAAAACGCTCGGACACGTACCTACTTTCCGGACTAGGCCGAAAAAAATCACGTCGTTCTTGTCATTGTCATGATCATCGCAATAGCAACGAAATAACGGATGACAGTTCTGTTTTGTTTAATTCGAATAAGAATCAAAATGTATTATAAAGAAATGTGTCGTCTCATTGATTTTTAATTCTACACGGTTGCCGAAAAAATATTGTACGCAACACGCCCGAAAATAGTTTTTTTGGACTCACAGACTTCCAGGACTCGCCTCCGGCTCGTCCTAGAATTTTGTCTATTCGTCCAAAAAAAACCCTATTTTGCGGACTTGTTACGTAAATAACTATGTATTCACAAATTCGGTACATTACACTCAAAACCATATAAGTAATATTGATTATTTCTTAATCATTAAAAAAAACAAAAAAACATCAATGTCAATGTAGGAAATGTTCAAAATGCTCGCCGCGAACGACTTGGCAACATGCTAATCTGGTGTAGAATTGTCTTCTTAACGTTACTCAACATTTCAGGCGTGACTGATCTAATCCAAGCGTGATTCGTTTTTGTAGGTCGTCTGAGTTTGAGGTTTTCGTTTCGTATACAATACTTTTGACATATCCCCACAAAAAGAAGTCTAATGGTGTCAGATCAGGAGATCGTGCTGGCCATTCTATCGATCTGCGCCTCCATACCCACCGATTTGGAAAATTTTGTTCAAGTACTTCCGGACATTGATTTGGTAATGGCGCAGTGCTCCATCTTGCTGGAACCATATTATATTGGCAGGAACTTGTGGATTTGCTGGATCAAAATATAAGTTTATCAAAGTTGGTACGACATTATCTTGGAGTAGTTCTATATATTTTTATCCATTCAAGTTGCCGTCAATGAAATAAAGTAATTTTCATTCAAAATGTTAATTTTTGTGAAATATCTGAAAACACTTGATATTTCCGGAAAAGTTGAAGATAGGTATAGGACATTGTACATGAAATATGTTTAGAATCTGAAGAATCCAAAAAATGAATAATATACAGGGGGTTGCATCTGAAATAAGAAAGTTGGTATTGGCCACGGTCGCATGGAACACCCTATGTAATTTCATTTTCTTGAAAAATATGCGCATATAAAATTACAAATCGACGTGTCCAAGCGTTTTTCCTAACACCCCCTCATTTATTCGTTATCGAATTTATTCCATTTGGCTGTTACACTCTGTATAAGAAACTTTCGGGGAAATTACTCATTTTGATGAGTTCTATCACCTGTCAAAAGAAAAGCCTCACCTTGAAATTCACCCTCCTGTATAGTGACGAGTTCGAGCAAAATATGCAGGTTTACCTATCTATTTTTGGAATCCGTACTTCAAGCTCTACTGACATTGAAGTGTATATTAGGTGCACTTAGTTTTTTATTGGAAAAAATATAGATAGTGATAGATGGATTTATTGAAAATCTTAAAACTTTTCGAACGCTTCATGAAAGAGAATTGTGTAATTTCTTCATAGCGGAACGACAGTTGAATATTGATAAGTATGATAACTATGTTTATGAAGATTTTTTTCCAAAAATCGTTATTCCTCTTCAATATCTCCATTAATCAAATATCATCCTATGATAATTGTGTGATGTTTATTCAAATATTTCATCAAAATACTTCACTCAGTATAATAAATCAGATATTCTTGAATGTAACACATAAAAAGTTCCTGCAAGATATCGGCCACCCACAAAAAATTTTAATTCAATTTAAGTTCAAGGTCAATTGAGCTTTTAATAATGCACTCGATAACTAAGAGGTCGAATCTCCTAGAAGTTAATTCCTACTTCAATAATTCATAAAGATTCATTAATAATCGTGGAATTATCAGTAACAGTAATTTCTCTGGAAGGGCCAGAGGTTCAAGTCAAATCAGTCAACATCTTGGTAATCATTAGCAGTAACAGTTCCATGGCGAAAAATAAGGATTGGTTGGTTTCTCCTAATAGGGTGAGTCATATCCAATTGAATTGACTATTGTCGGTATACATATTCAACAAATTTTAGGAAATTAAATTTTTGGCCAGGAGATGAAAATATTGATACAAATCGAAATGACATCAAAAGTCTTTCTACTAGGTTTTGCTGATTTCTCACATTTTACCTAAGAAGTAGAGGGTTGAACCCTCTCATAATTCACAATATACCATTCTTTAGCTATTTGAAATTTTCGTTCATTTTCATTCATTCCAAAATTATCATAACTTATATCATAATCTGAATTATAATGCAATTGAATATTATGTCAATGAAATTCTTTTAAATGATTTATATTCCTAAATTTTACAATATCTGTTTCAGTTTTCTTGATGATATATGAAATTGAATCACACTTTCCAATTACAATTCTTGGTACCCAAATCCTATTTTTGGTAAAATAAATTCTTCGATTCATTGATAAAAGTTTTTTTTTTCATTTTATCGAAATAGTTATTTCAATATTTCGTTTCCTCCGTAATTTTTTTTCTGCTAATCATAGTTCAAAGTTCGAGGACTTAGTTATGTATATTCCATCAGAAGAAATCCCTAAATTTTCCGTTGAAAAAGTAGTTTAGCAGGAGATATTATTCTTTGTTATTGCCGTTGATCTTTACTCCAACAAAGCCAGACTCATGTCATTATTGTCATAATCTTAACAATATTGTCACTGAATCTTCAACTGTTTGTTTTATTCTCTCCACAATTCCATTCGATTCTGGATGCAAAGAACTCAACATACCATGCATGGAACCCCATTTATTCAAGAAAAATTTGAATTCTGAACAATTGAATTGAGGACTTCCACTCGAAAATAATGTGGGATATTCCTTGCGTGGCAAAAATATTTTTGATACGCTTTTTTGCATTGAGTAAAGTGGAGGAAAGTTCTGTGAATTCAACAAATTTGGAATAATAATCTACAATATTCAAATTCTTCATATTTTGAATTTCCATCAAATCTATACCTATCTTTCTCCAGGGATATTTGGCAAAAGTATGAGAAGTCAGTGTTTATTCAAAATCATTTCTTGAAAATTTGGACATGTAGTACAAGACAATACACAATTTTCTATATCATGATCAATTCCTTGCCGATATAATGCATAAAGCGCTATGATTTGTTTTAGTCATGCCGAATTGACATATATGACTCAAACGAAGCTCTTCCATCTTCAATGTACAAAGTTGTTAAATTTCTCTCATGTTTCTGTATTTTGTGTGTGGGAGTGGGACGCTGTATATTGTGCCCAAGATTAGCGTTCCATTTCTGCCTTGCATTCGGTGCCTTTCATGTGGAGCTTTCGAGTCCTGAATCTGAAACCTTTATCTTATAATATGAGGGCATAATTGGAGTTGTCAGTTGGGTACGGAGTTAGTTGTTAGTTGAGTACAGAGTTCCTACGGGAGTCAGTAGACAGTTGAGACGGAGGTAGTTATTGCCATTAGAGACGGAATTAGATCTTCAAGGCGGTACCATATCAGCGGTACAAGATCAATTCATTTGTTCGGCGTAAAGAAGTTTTCTATCGCACGGAGTTCAGTAAATGCGGATGAATTGTAACTGAACGTGTGTCAATCAAAAGTAATTAGTGTAAGACGTATAATCTACAATTGTAGATTATTGTGTGAGGACTGTGAATACACTGTATATAGACAGTTCGAGTTTTATTGGTTCTTGAGAGAACTACGGGAAAACGATAGACGTAAAATATAGATGTGGCAGACAAACTGAAGGTCAAATTCTCCGACGACCGAAAACAAATCTACATGTATTCGGTTCAATTTCACTATTTCCTTCATACAAAACATTGTTAACTACTACAATTTCATCTCAAGAATTCTCATAACGTTTTACGTTCCCTTTACATGAAGAACTTGAATTTGGCCATCCATTCAATATATAATTCTAAAAATTTTCAAGTTCCTGATCTTCATCCCTTTTTTTCCTGAATTGCTCAAGATCACGAGAACATATTGACATTCAGAAAATTTATTTGAGCATCGTATTCAGGTGAAAATGAAGATTCTTTATCAGTAGAATTATAAATTTTGCTATATACTCTTCTTACCGGAGGTATATAAATTAAATCATACATTGAATCTGGAAATCTAGCCATATCCTCTGAAGACGCATCGGACACTTGGCTAAAGGCTTCTTCAATAGTCTCAAAAGAGGTGTATGGTCTGTTTCAACAGTCACTTGTTCACCAATAAGGAAATGGTGATATTTCTTACAGCCATAAACAAGAGCACAAGCATCTCCTATTGAATTTCGGCATATCTGATTTGTGTTTGTGTTAACGATCTTGAAGAATTGGCAATTATTTTCTATTTTGATTCAATGATGCGCCTAAAGCATATTCACTGACATCAACTGTTAAAATTACTGGTAATTTAGGATCATAAACTTGTTATATTGATGGTGAAATTAAAGTTCATTTGAGATTATCGAATGCTTTTTGTTGTAACTTCTGTCATTGAAAACATGCACCTATCATTCTTTCAGAGCTCTCAAAGAGGTTGTGTTGAATCTGATAAATTAGGAATAACCTATGTGAGTAATTTAGAAAACTCAAAAGTTTTTGAATTTCTTTCACAGAAATAGGTGAAAGATGATTTTTTAGAATATTGATTTTAGACTGAAATGAGTTAACATATTTTGAAAATAGATGGAAGTTAGATGGTCCCTGCCTGCAATATATTAATAGCTTTCGGGTCATATTTATATTGAATTATATGTGAATTATAACATAGTTAGCGGAACCAAGGAAACAACATTGCGTAGTGCCGAGCGTAGTGCATCCATTCTATCACTCACACAAAATAATATTGATTGAGTAAAGGTCTTCATTACAAAAATCTGAATTTCGGATGTAAACATTGTTTCTGACAGCGAATACGATATCTTTAATCAATATCGAATACTCGCGGCATCTTTAAAGTTGAATACGTCAATTATTATTCTTTTGATTCGCTTCATGAATATCAATGATACAAACTTTAATTACCTGATTACCTAGAATATTATAGACTCACTAGTCAGGCTAGACAATGTACTCACTCCATTGAACGAGGAATACCTCACCGGAAAGGTACTCCGTGAAATGAATACAAAAAATGAACAAATGGTTATGGTTGCGATGAATGAATCATTTACTAACGGAAGTCTTTGTCGAGTATTCGTCGATATTTTATTTCAATAATTTCCGATAATAACAATGTTCTTTATAGATGCAGATAATTATCTTTGAATAAAGAGAGAGTTATCAGTATACCTGGATAAAGTACTTTCTTTCAGTATTTCTCACCTTACTTTGAGTAACTCTCTTTCTAAAAAAGGACTGAGATTTTTTGAATTATGGGCAAAAAAATTCCCAATATTTCTGTAAAATCAAATCAAGGAACATGGACGATTGCTCTGACAGCTACTGTAAATTTTTTTGGCAGCTGTAAAAAAAATTTTTCGTTATATTCGAATGATAATCTACCTTCAAGATGTATCCATGTACTTGAACAATAATTCAGTCAATTGAGCTCAAATTAGGTGAGAATCTCGGAATTCGAGATACCCAGCTGTAAGTCTGTACATACTTATTATATTATTTTTATTGACACCCTGAAAGTTGTCTCAAAACCTACAATCATATTGTAGGGTGTGCGCAACTATTAAATTTCGGAATCAAAAGTCACAAAAATCGTTTTTTGCGCTTTTTTGTAAATATCTCATTTGAAATAGGTTTTTTGCTATATATTTTTGAATAAAAATTTTTTTGGTGTATGAATTCATATTTCTATCTTGGTCATTCTGGCAGCCCAGCGGCACAATTTTGGCCTTCGTACGGCCTCCAGTCCTTCAAATTAGAATTATGAAAGTACTCCGAGCGTAATCTTTGGACGGCTACAAAAAAAAAACCAATTGATATTTTCTTATTCTGTTTGCACCCAAGTATTCAGAATTGAAGATAGTTCAACCATAAAAAATTCCAAAACTTTCAGGCGAATTTTTTTTTCAACTGAGGACATGTAAAAAAAAAGTTGAGTTCGAATTTTGAAAAAATTTTTGACGGAAAATCTGAGAGAATCGAGTACGTTTAGATTATGGTTTCCAAATTGACAAACGAAAAAAAAAGTTACAACTTTGCACGTTTTCCGTCATTTTGAATTTTTTTCTGCAAAATTCTACATCACAATTCAATTGAGCCTTCAAAAATACTAAGGTATGACCAGAAACCGTTATTTCTAATGTAACGCATAACTCAAAACAGTTATCAGAATTTTGCTCAATGTCGGATCTTTATCATTAACCTTTGAAGTTTTATCTTTTAATTGTTTGACGACCCTGTAGGTAGGCTTTGATAGAAATGTCAGAGAGAAAATATATGTCAATTTGGTAAAAGAAAGAAATACAGAATTTGACTTGAGAAAGAAAGTTTTACTGAAATTCAAGACTGTTCAGCACAGAACTGAACATTTGGTGACCCCGACGTGATCTTCTGCATGGAGGAGAATAGACCAAGACGAAATTTAGCAGGGATGAATAGATCGCTATCGGCAGACTTTGTGTGGCCCAAAAACTTTGGAAATGGATCCAGAATTCCCCGGGCAGACAGAAACACATCATATGCTGGATCTATGCATTACGTTGCACCTGGTGAACTTCAGCCTTCATCCAGAAGCCACTCTATTGAAGAAACTGACAAACCAACTTCTTCCAAGGGAGGACGCCCAGAATCAAAACGTAGTACGATTGATTTGCAGAAAAAAAGGCTTATCCTAGAAAATGAGAAGAAAAGGCAAGAGTTAGAAATGCTGAAACGAAGACAGTTTGAGCTAGAGTCGAAGCAGAAGGAAATAGAAAACTATCTTCGCCTGCAAGTTATGGAAGAGGAGTTAAAAAAGGCCGAATCTGAGGCACAAAGTAATGAGGGTGCCAGTTGTGAATCCAGAAAAAAGAAATTTTCGAAAATTTGTGGAATTGTTGAAAAAACAAATGACAATCTTGTTGGAGACTGGATAAACAATATCCCAGAAGCAACTGAGATAGATGAAATCGAGAGTTTTCCAGAAAACCAAAATGCCAACAATGACATCACAATGTTATGTGATACTCTGCGAGATGTACTTATGTCAGTGAAAACTTCAGGACAATCTCAAAAAACCTTATTTAAAATTGGTGCCAGACAATTTGTAGACAAAGACTTTCCTTGCTTTGATGGAAATCCCCTAGATTGGCCGCTATTCTATAAACATTTCACAAATATTTGTACATTATGTGAATATTCGAATGAGGAGATTATGCTCAAACTACAAAAATGTTTGAAGGGACTTGCGAAGTCAACCGTTTCTGGAATGATGCTGACATCAAATGTGGACCTGGTTATGAAAACTCTTCGAACTCGCTTTGGCAGGCCTGAATTCATCATCGAAACACTCATTGTGAAAATAAAAAATTTACCATTCATAAGAGACTGCAATTTGGAAAAACTCATTCATCTATCAAACGAAGTGAATAATATGGTGTCCACTATGAAAATTTTGGAATCCACGGGTCATCTCCAAAATCCCCAATTGATAAAGGAACTGCTCAATAAGTTACCAGATGTCTTGAAATTGAGCTGGGGCGAAGCTGTGTCCAGGAAGAATGGAATTGTAGATTTAGATGATTTCGCAGAATGGTTGGAGAGTTACGCTAGCGCTGCATGTTTTGTTAGTACACCACAGCCATTCGAAACAGAAAAACAAAATCCATCGAAAAGGTTCGAAAGAGTTCTGAGTACAACAGAAAAACAAAAATTCCAGATTCCAAAGAAGTATTGTTCATATTGTGGAAGCGACTCTCACCGAGGTGAGTGTCCGCAAATGAAAGCTGACGACATCGATACCAGATTTAACCGTAACTGAGAAAAAACTCTGTTTCTCGTGCCTCAAGGGGAACCACCATAAATTCAAATGTCGAAACAAGAAAGTATGTGGAACCACAGGTTGCAAATTGTTTCATCACCCTCTTCTCCATGAAGAAAAAACTATCATTTCTACCAGTATATCAGAACCACATGTTGAAATGATATGTGCAGTAGCCAGCGACAGAAAAACGTTATTGCGGATGATCCCCATAAAACTGCATGGTCCGAAGACCACCGAAACAGTCTATGCACTTTGCGATGAGGCATCTACAATTACTTTGTTGGATGCAGAAATAGCTAAAGATCTAGGCATTGTAGGCTCTCCAGAGCAGATATGTTTGCAGTGGACGAACGAAGAAATCAGTTCTCAGGTAAACTCTCTCAGATTCGATTTGAAGATTTCTGAGGTGGATGAACAAAGCAAAGTTCATTTTCTGAGGGGTGTTCGAACTATAGAGAACCTGTCACTGCCGTCACAAACCATAACAATGTCAGATATAGAAAAGGAACCACATTTGAAAGGAATTCCCGTTCGGAGTTATGAAAATCAGAAAGCTGTCATGATAATCGGACAAGACCACATTCATTTGATAACTCCTCGGCAAATACGATGTGGGCCAGAATATTCTCTGATGGCAACAAGATGTTTATTGGGATGGTCAGTACATGGGCCCAGTTCAAGAAAGTATGAAAATGGTAATACGAAAGCTCACGTGTTACATGTTTGTGAAAAATATAATGAAGAAGATGAATTACAAGATCTAATGAAAAAACAGTTTACGACAGAATCTTTTGGAGTTTTATTAACACCCAATCGATTGAGTAAAGACAATTTGATGGCAATGAAGATAATGAAAGACACAATCAGAAGAGTAGATGATCGATATGAAATTGGACTTCTTTGGAAAGAGAATAGTATGCAGCTTCCAGAGAGCAAATTCCGAGCCCTACAGAGACTGAAGTGTATCGAGAAAAAATTCCGAAAAAATGTTAAACTGGGAGAAGATTATTGCCTAAAAATCCAGTCCTACATAGAAAAAGGGTATGTGACGAAACTCACTAGAGAGGAAGCCGAAGTATGTGGACCCCTAACTTGGTACCTTCCACATTTCCCAGTCGAAAATCCCAATAAACCAAATAAAATCAGATTGGTTTTTGATGCTGCTGCCAAATCCAATGGTCTCAGTCTGAATGATGCGTTGTTGTCTGGTCCTGATCTTTTACAATCGCTGGTAGTTATTCTATGGAAATTCAGACAAAGAAGATTTGGATTCTGTGGAGATGTGCGTGAAATGTTTCACCAGGTTCGAATCCGAAAACAAGACCGTCCTTCGCAACGATTTCTTTGGAGAGACCTGGAATACAACCGTGATCCTGATACGTACGAGATGAACGTAATGACTTTTGGAGCTACTTGTTCGCCAGTTTGCGCACAATTCGTGAAGAACTATAATGCCGATAAATTCGCACAAGATCCTGAGATACGAAAAGCTATCATAGAAAAATTTTACGTGGATGACTATCTCGACTCAAGAGACACAGAAGAAGCTGCGATTGAAACTATTTCAGAAGTTCGTAGGATCCAGAAGATTGCAGGATTTTATGTGGTGAATTGGATGAGTAATTCAAGTAGAGTCCAAGAATTTCTGAAGGAGGACATGCTCTTGGCTACATCAAAAAACATTGACGAAAATCCTCTTCATCGTGTACTGGGACTATGGTGGAACGTTCAGGATGACAATTTCTCATTTCGCCTCAACAACATAGAAATGATGAAACACGAATATCCAACGAAGAGACAAGTCTTGAAATCCGTCATGTCTCTGTTCGATCCTCTAGGCTTCATAGCATGTTTCACCATCAGGGGAAAAATTCTCATGCAAGATGTTTGGAGATCGGGAATCGACTGGGATGCAGAGCTTCCTGAAAATCTGAAATACACTTACAGGATGTGGCTTGAAAATATCTCGAAAATTACGAAATTGAGAATTCCAAGGTGTTATAGTTTCAACATACCGATTGCTGAAAGAATTGAGATTCATACATTCTCAGACAGCAGTGAGAAAGCATACCTGCGTGTTATAAGAAAATCCGAAATAAACGTTTCTTTTATCGCAGCAAGAACGAGAGTATCCCCGCTGAAACCTCTGTCGATCCCAAGATTAGAGCTACAAGGTGCTGTGATGGCGAGTCGGCTTGCAGAATCCATCAAACAAGAACTTGAAATTCCCATTGATCAAATATATTTTTGGACCGACTCACGATGCGTTCTTGGATGGATAAAAGGCGACGGTAGAAAATACAAACAGTTTGTGTCCCATAGAATAGGAGAGATTCAAGAGCGAACTCGTTGCGAAGATTGGAGATGGGTCCCCTCTGGAGTGAATCCAGCAGATGAAGCCACAAGATCTGAAATTCTCCATAATAAGAAAGCATTTGATCTCAAAAATATGGTTCAATGGACCCGATTTTCTAAAATCTACCGAAGAATACTGGCCCAAAGAAAAAAGCAATCTTGAATATTTCACGGAGTCTGAAATTAAAAAAGAATTTGTGTCGTGCGAGATATGTTTGTTTGTCAAAAAAACCGAAAATGTTCTACCAGATATAAAGAAGTTTTCGAAATGGTTGAGATTGATCAGGACAACTGCTTGGTGTTTGAGGTTCATCAATAATGCAAAAATCAAGCATAGAAATGACAGAATGAAGGGAGAGTTGGAAGTGGAAGAGTTGAAGGTGGCCGAAAGAATCTGGATAAAGCAGTCGCAATACGAGAGTTTTGGCGAAGAAATTCGGCACCTTGAGAAAGAAAAACAACTGAAAAAACAAAGCAAACTCGCTTCATTGTCTCCAGAGATGAAGAATGGAATTTTGGTATTGGGCGGAAGGACAAATTTGTCCACAAATTTGGATGAGGACACCAAAGAGCCCATTATTTTATGCCCAAAACATCCCTATACTAAACTTTTGATTCGACACTATCATGAACGATATCGTCATAGAGGTATAGAAACGACACTTAATGGATTGAGACAAAAGTTTTGGATAATCAATGGACGAGGAGCTGTCAAGACTGTGTTTAGCCAATGCAATACGTGTAAGATTGAACGAAGCAAGCCTAAACCTCCGATCATGGGACAATTACCCGAAATTAGGCTGAGGAAAGAAGTTCGACCATTCATCAATGCTGGTATGGATTTCTTTGGACCTATTCTGGTGAAAATTGGAAGAAGACATGAGAAGAGGTGGGGGGTATTGTTCACGTGCTTAGCTGTGAGAGCTCTTCATCTGGAAATTTCCCATACGCTGAACACGGACTCCGCGATCATGGCTATCTTGCGAATGTCAGCTAGAAGAGGAAAACCAGACACCATTTATTGCGATAATGGGACGAACTTCCGAGGAGCATCCAAAGAATTGAGGAGTATGATTCAAGACCTGGATACATCAGCCATCGAAAATTCCATGTCTTCAAGGAATATACAGTTCAAATTCATCCCTCCTGCATCTGCACACATGGGTGGGGCTTGGGAGAGGCTCATTGGATCTGTCAAACGAGTCATCGGCAAAGTTCTTCACCAGCAGCCACTGAAGGAAGAAATTTTGCAGACACTATTTGCAGAAGCAGAGCTCCTAGTTAATTCCAGACCATTGACTAGACTATCCAATGATCCAAATGATCTTGCAGTACTTACGCCGAATCATTTTCTGCTTGGTTCATCGAATGGTGAAGGTCCTCCATTCCCTCAGAATCCAGATAAAAACTGTCTGAGAAGGGCATGGAATTTATCTAGACATCTTTTAGACTCCTTCTGGTGTCGTTGGGTAAAAGAATATTTACCGACTTTAACCCGAAGAAACAAATGGACCAAGGACCTGAAACCAGTTCGAAAGGACGATGTTGTTGTTCTGGTTGATGATACGGCCCCAAGATATCAATGGAAATTGGGAAAAATAACAAATGTTTATCCTGGACCGGACCAAAAAATTCGAGTAGTGGATGTGAAGACGTCTTCAGGAGAATATCGACGACCTGTTACAAAAGTTTGTTTATTGGAGCTAGAAGAGAACTAGTTCTTCTAGCAGGGGGGAAAATGTCGGATCTTTATCATTAACCTTTGAAGTTTTATCTTTTAATTGTTTGACGACCCTGTAGGTAGGCTTTGATAGAAATGTCAGAGAGAAAATATATGTCAATTTGGTAAAAGAAAGAAATACAGAATTTGACTTGTGAAAGAAAGTTTTACTGAAATTCAAGACTGTTCAGCACAGAACTGAACACTCAAAGTTGACACTAAACAACCTATATCTCGCTTATGCGTCGAAAACGGGGTATATGTCATGGTGAAAAGATGACTTTTTCGGTGTCATCTACACGGCTATATATGTTTGTCCAGTTTATGGTGAAACACCCTGTATATGGCGCTTTTTCGACCGGAGGAACCGGTTGACCTGAAGTGATGCTGTGACCGCGCGCTATCCTCCCTGTATCTCGAAAACGGTTCACCTTATGAAAAATGTTTTCGTACAAAATTTGTAGATAATTTAATATTCTACAATATTGATAATGAATATAAATAGGAAAAAACTCATAGCAAATGAGTTATTTACAAAAAAAACGCAAAAACCCGATTTTTGTGACCTTTGACCTCGAAATTTAATAGTTGCGCACACCCTACAATATATAGGTATTGAGACAACTTTCAGGGTGTCAATATACAAGTATTTACAGACTTACAGCTGGGAATCTCGAATTCCGAGGTGAATTTACTATATTGACTGGACTACAAAGAAGGCTTCACTTAGGGACCGTCACTCCTAACACCCAGCATTGAATAATAGCCAAGTACGTCTCTGCCATAATATAATAAATCTGACGCCTCCATGAACGGAACAATTGATTGATTTGCGGAAAGAATATTTATGAGATAGATAATCAATTTTCTATCTGAATCAATTTCGCTCGCAACTCTGACACCAGTACTAATTCTAGGATCACATTGATTAGAACAAAACAAAGGTCCAAAGGTCCTACTTTGATTTCGGAATTATGAAAAAACAGATCTAAATTTCATATTTTACTCTCCGTTTGAAACCCACACATACAAAATGTTCTCCAAAATATCGGCAATCGTGAAGGAAATGGAATATTACGAACACGTCATTAACCTTAACGAGTTGCTTGAAAAAAAGTAAATAGTGACAATGTTCAATTAATGGAATGATGGAATGATAAATGTGAGTATGAATTCACTAGATGGCATTTATGATGTTGATTTTTCATGGTCCACAATAGAATTATTCATTTTAGAATCTCAGTGTTGTGAATGATTAGTTTTGAGGATATGCAGCTTTTTTCAGGTAAATTAGACTTCACTATGTACAAATCATCAAAATGTTCTTTCGAATTCGACTGTTGATAGGAAATTATTGGTTGTATTATTTCCCACCGAACTGTTTGAAATTCAGTTTTTTGTATAGGAAACGATAGATCAGAACTAGAAGTTTTGCATACCATAGCGCAATATTGATTTCATTCATGATCCATAAACCCAAAGTAAACATACTTCATTTCGTTGTTTTACGAAACATATAAAAACAGGTCATAATTTTTTACATCGTCTGCTCAAGTACGAAGTCTGTTTGGACTTTCCATCTCATATGCTGGTCAAAATATACTCCTTAGACTTTTTTTTTTTTCGTTTTCATAATTAATAGGGGTATTCTAATAAAACACACTATAAAATTTTTACTCTATTGGCTATCGATTTCGGCGTTATGCCATCATCAGGCCAGCTGAAAATACAAAATCGTTCCCATATAGAACTGTTCTTATATAAGACATAACTAACATAAATTGGACAAGTTTTAAAATATGATCTAGACGAGGATATTTTTTCAGGTTAGGTTAGAGGTATGCTTACCGTCTCTGTATAACTGTTTATAACAGTGCATATATATAAAAATAAAATTAGATGGTAGTTTTCTTAAGATTTTTGATCAATCCACAATTGTGCAAATTCTGCAAGTTTTGATTTGGTTTTAAAACGCAATTTCTATTTTGTTCTTCGTTAGTCTGCATGTGCTGTAATAAATCAGGAGGAATATCAGGAAAGGAAGTATGGAAGTGGGGGAAGGGGCAGTTGGTATGTCGTTGTCATGTAGAAGGCGGGAAGTTTGAATTGTTCGATGGTGTATCTATCATTTTGAAAATGTTCGTGTTCCCGTTGAAATCTGAGAGGTCGTTTAGTAAATGTTGGCTGTCTCTATGCTTGATTATTTCGTACTGTTCAAGTAGCGTCAACCTTCTGAAGTTGTTTCCCTTGTGTAATATCTCTAGGTTGTCTAGTGTTGTTTTGTGGTGTTCTTCCGATAGATGATTCCCCAATGCTGAATTTGGTCGATTTTTTTGATGTTCGCTAAGTCTTTTTTTTATAGTTCTTGTCGTCATGCCAATGTAGAAGCAGGGGCAGTTTGAGCATGTTATTTTGTAAATTCCACTATGTTGGTCTTTTTCAGTTTTTGATTTATTATTGATCAGAAAATTGTCTAAAGTCCTGTGTCGTCTATTTACTATGCCATAATTGTATTTATCCATGATTTGAAGGAATTTTTGGTTCAAACTGTAATAGAAAGGGATAGAAATGAAGCGTCTCTTTACTGAATAATGGGGGTATATTTTATTTATAATTATTTTTCTCCTTATTGAGATTAGAACATCATCCATAAATGTTCTGGGATATTCATTATTTTCTCCTAATCATGGATAAATACAATTATGACATAGTAAATAGACGACACAGGACTTTAGACAATTTTCTGATCAATAATAAATCAAAAACTGAAAAAGACCAACATAGTGGAATTTACAAAATAACATGCTCAAACTGCCCCTGCTTCTACATTGGCATGACGACAAGAACTATGAAAAAAAGACTTAGCGAACATCAAAAAAATCGACCAAATTCAGCATTGGGGAATCATCTATCGGAAGAACACCACAAAACAACACTAGACAACCTAGAGATATTACACAAGGGGAACAACTTCAGAAGGTTGACGCTACTTGAACAGTACAAAATAATCAAGCATAGAGACAGCCAACATTTACTATACGACCTCTCAGATTCCAACGGGAACACGAACATTTTCAAAATGATAGATACACCATCGAACAATTCAAACTTCCCGCCTTCTACATGACAACGACATACCAACTGCCCCTTCCCCCACTTCCATACTTCCTTTCCTGATATTCCTTCTGATTTATTACAGCACATGCACACTAACGAAGAACAAAATAGAAATTGCGTTTTAAAACCAAATCAAAACTTGCAGAATTTGCACAATTGTGGATTGATCAAAAATCTTAAGAAAACTACCATCTAATTTTATTTTTATATATCTTCTTCTTCTTCTTCCTTCTCTGGTTTAGGCTTGGAGCCTGTTCATCCCTCAGTCATCACCCCTCAGGCCATCACTCCACCTTTTCCTGGGTCGCCCCAAACTTCTGCGTCCCCTTGGAGATCTATCTCGAGCTATCTTTACCACTCTTCCTTCATCCATTCTGCCAATATGTTCATCCCATTCTTTTCGCCGTTTTAGTACCCAGTCATTCACACTATCTACCCCGCATGCACCTCTTATGCTTTCGCTCGTGTTTCTGTCCATGAGTGTTTTGCCCGCAATTCTTCTCAACACTCCCATCTCTGTTGTCTCCATTAAGCGTTTGGTCTTCGCTGTTTCTGGCCTTGTTTCGGCGGTGTATGTCAGGATTGGTCTTATAACCGCCTTGTATATTCTGGATTTGACCTCAGTTTTCATATTTTTGTTGCACCATATTGTTTGACTAAGACATCCAGCTATTTTTGCTGCTTTCGCTACCTGTTCTCCTACCTCCTTCTCAACGCCATCACCACTCGACAGCTCCACTCCCAGATATTTGAACTGCATTACCTGTTCAATAACACTTCCGTCTACTTCGAGTTTACACCTTATAGGTATTTTAGAGGTGGTCATACATTTTGTTTTGGTGTCCGCTATAATCATGTTGAACGATTTAGCTGTCCGGTTAAACTGATGAAGGAGTCGTTGCAAGTCGTCTTCGCTCTCAGCAACCAGTGCTGCGTCATCTGCATAGCATATGATGTTAATTTCTTTGTCTCCCATCCTATATCCTCTCATTGTGTGTACTTTTCTTATTAGCTCGTCCATGATGATGTTAAAAAGAAGTGGGCTTAGTGAGTCTCCTTGACGAATGCCTTTTCCAGCCGGGATCAAAGTGGTGAGCTCTCCATTTATTTTCGCTTGGACTTGATTTTTACTATATATGTCCTCTATGGTTTTGATCAGGTTGTGTGGAATATGTCTGTTGTATAATAGATGTATAACATCTTTCAATTGTACGCGATCGAAAGCTTTTGTCAAGTCTACGAAGCATATGAAAGCAGGTCTGTTGTACTCTAATGATTTCTCTTTAATCTGTCTTAGTACGAACACCGCGTCCGTGCACGATCTACCTGATCTGAAGCCTTGCTGTTCGTCTTCAAGGGAGACAAGAGTATTAATCTTATTTGTTATGATTTTTGTAGTAAGTTTCAGTGTTGTACTCAGCAAGTTTATGCCCCTATAATTTGAGGGTATCTTCTTATCTCCCTTCTTAAACATTAGGATGGTAGTGCTGGTTCTCCATTCATCAGGTATTTTATTTTGATCCAATATTTTTTGAATCAGTTCTGTCAACTGCTGCACCAGAGTTTGTCCGCCGTATTTCAGTAGCTCGTTTGTAATTGTATCTTGTCCAGGACTTTTTCTGTTCTTGAGCTTCTGAAGAGCCTGTTCTATATCCTGCGTTTCAACCTTCACATCCTCATTAGTTGTTATTTCAGGTGTGTTTTCTATTTCTTCTATGTCTTCTCCTTTATATAACTGGGTAAGATAGTTGGTCCAATCTTCCTTAGATATTTTTATATATATGCACTGTTATAAACAGTTATACAGAGACGGTAAGCATACCTCTAACCTAACCTGAAAAAATATCCTCGTCTAGATCATATTTTAAAACTTGTCCAATTTATGTTAGTGATGTCTTATAAGAACAGTTCTATATGGGAACGATTTTGTATTTTCAGCTGGCCTGATGATGGCATAACGCCGAAATCGATAGCCAATAGAGTAAAAATTTTATAGTGTGTTTTATTAGAATACCCCTATTAATTATACTCCTAGACATTTAATCCTTGGGGTTTTCTGTATCTTCCGACAAAACTCAGTGCGGTGTCTAGTGAATCGTCAAAGAAGTGAAATGTGGCCTATTCTGGTAAGAGAGAATCATAGTATAAAGCAAAGTCGCTTATTTCGCTGTCTGTCGCTATGTATGCCTGAATCTTCAAAACTACGCAACGGATTTTGAAACGGTTTATTTTATGGATAAAGTGATTCAAGAGGAAGGTTCATACAGAGTGTAACAGCCAAATGGAATGAATTCGATAACGAATAAATGAGGGCGTGTTGGGAAAAACGCTCGGACACGTCGATTTGTAATTTTAAATGCGCATATTTTTCAAGAAAATAATATTATATAGGGTGTTCCATGTGACCGTGGCCAATACCAACTTTCTTATTTCAAATGCAACCCCCTGTATATTATTTATTTTTGGATTCTTCAGAGAATTCTAGACACAATTCATGAACAATGTCCTATACGTATCTTTAACTATTTCGGAAGTATTAAGTGTTCTCAGATTCATTGCAAAAATCAACGTTCTAAATAAAAATTATTTCATTTCACAAATTCGGTACATTACACTTAAAACCGGATGAGTAAATCTGATTATTTCTTGATTATTAAAAAAAAAACAAAAAAAATAGCACTTACGCTGATCATTTATTGTCATGCAAACAGACAACGTGTTACTAAGCCTATGAAAATAGACGAATCTGTTTTTGTTTTTTTTTTCTTCTCAGTAATGGTTTTTGCTTACTTTCTTCATATCAAGAGGTGAATGGGAAATAAGTAGTGAGTGTAATGTATCGAATTTGTGAAATAAAATAATTTTCATTTGAAAAGTTATTTTTTGTAAAAAATCTGAAAACACTTAATATTTCCGAAAGAGTTGAAGAAAGGTATATGACATTGTACATGAATTATGCCTAGAATTTCCTGAGGAATCCAAAAAATAAATAATATACAGGAGGTTGCATTGGAAATAAGAAAGTTGGTATTGGCCACGGTCGCGTGAAACATCCTATATAATTTTATTTTCTTGAAAAATATGCGCATTTAAAATTACAAATCGACATGTCCGAGCGTTTTTCCCAACACCCCATCATTTATTCGTTATCGAATTTATTCCATTTGGCTGTTACACTCTGTATGTATGATACATGCATAATATTGTAGAGAAACACTGATGAATTCACAGGTTTTTAATGTGATGTCGTAAATAAACACATTCTTGGCGCTTACATTGCAAACGCTGACTGAACTCCACGAGATAAACCAAAATGATGTACTCCAAGGCCGTAGCCAGGGGGGGGTCCGATGGGGTCCGGACCCCCCCCGAAATTTTTTCTGGAGCTCAGTTCAACGGTCACCCCCCTCCTCCCGAAATTTTTTTCTAGCTACGGCCTTGATGTACTCGGTATTGTTCTCTGAAAAAAGGTCAACAAAAAAGTCCGCGATGGTGTATGCCCATCTCTTGAGGATAACCCACAATAACCATTTTTTATCCTTCACATTTTACGGGAAAAATGTCTTATTTAGGAAGTAATTTTAAGCATTACAGCATTAATCCTTATCAAATTGAGTACATTTGAATACATTGCTCATTCAATATAGATCAATATGGCTCTTTACAGCATGTGATTTAAATGAATATTTCCGAAGATATAACAGATTTACAATGCAGGGACATAGTGGTGCGGCGCCGGCACTACCGTTGTTTATAAGGATTGCATTGCATCCGTGCGAAGCTGGGGCGGGTCGCTAGTGTGATATATTTAGCTCGTTCAAGCCTCAGATGTACGTCAAAAAATGTTCCCAAAATCAAATCGTTCGTCGTGTTTCGGGAAATTTTTCCAATCACTATAGGAGAGAAATATACGGCGTGGCTCGTCTGAGATTGAACACTCTCTATTTAGAATCGATGAAGGGCTGATATTGAATGTCCGATTCATGTGAATTTTCTTCAAACTCAAACATCACATTTAATTTCACATCCTCACGCAGAAAGCTGCTTTTTTAATCTGCCTTACATGTCCAAACTTCCTTTTGTCTTCGAGTATTATCCCCGAAGCCAATCTTCATCTTTTTTGTGTGCATCGAACCATTATTCTGACAATTGGAATAAAAATTTCTCACGAATAGAACCATTTCCATGTCGGAAATCTATATTGTTGGTAAATCGAACTGCTGCAAACTGCCCGTCGGCGTCTTGAATAGGTTTCCTTGAATAAGTAACAAATAGAGAGATAGAAAATATTTCAACGGGAACTACGATGTTAAAATCGAAATGACCTGTACTCTCTAAACCCTGCAAAAATTTGTCTTTGCTGTTGAACTATAAACATTTTATCTTTATGCATTCGGTACAAAGAGATGGCATGTTTCATAATTGAAGGCAATGAAGATTAGAGTAGATATTCATGTGATGAAATGAAATATTGTTAATGCTAAAGGGTCATTTTATGCAATTAATTGTGGTGCATGACCTTTCACTTAGCTCCAAAACCATAATTTATTCTATCAACAGCTAGTTTATTTGTGGTTTCATGAAATGAGACATCAAAGTTTTGCCGAGAATAGATAATGCTATCAAAAGATAACACTATTCTGAGTTCCCTAAAAATGTTGTCAGTGAAATGTAAATATGATTGAGCTTTTCAGTCTGAACCGATATGTCGATGAAAGATAATGATATCCAGGTGAGAGAATGCTTTTTTATTCTTCAGGCCGGTTCTATACAATATTATTACTTTCAACATTTGACAAATCTGTGGCGAATGTGTCAAAGCTTTTGAATTATGCACCCTATGGGACTTATTTTCCTGATGATAAAGTGCATAATATAATATATTCCAGTCGATTGAAGACGATAATAAACACAGAACAATTAAACATTTACTTACAAATATTTCAAATAATGATATATCCTTCATTGACTTTCAAAATAAACTATTATACTCTCATATAATTTTATATAAATTTATGAAAACTAATTGACTTATATACACAGTGAGGTCAATCTTTACAGTTCTTCAAACCCGTCTACTTTTCACTTTAGAGTTGTTTCGTCTTCTTGTATTGTATTCCTGTTTAGCTCCCACAAAAATACAGCTCTGAAGAAGATGTTTTGGAAGCACATCAATCATCACTTTATACATAAAAACATGAAATTATATACACAATGGAGTCTGTCGAACACTTAATAGATTTATACAATACAACATATCTATTCAGCGAGTAGGTATATCTTTTGCTTCTTGAAATTATTTTCTCAGTCATATTTTGTTTTTTGTTTTTTGCTCCATGTCATTATGATGGTCCTCTGTAGCAGATTCATCAAGACATGACAAAATCGAGGATAACAAATTAAAGTGAACATTTCTTCGTAGAAACCGGAATATGCACAGTTCGCAGTGCTGTGTGGATTGCTTCTCCAATAACCCCTCTACAATCCTAATTTTCTAATTCTAGGAGTTATCACTATTCGACTTTTCTTTGTCAGAATGTTTCATTGTAGCTCTAACCATAAAAACTCTCTAGCTAACTCAGAAATGCTTAAACTTAATGAAATTATCCATATCAACTACTGACCAAATGCTGTCAAAAATGAATGCTATATATTTCTACATATTTGATGAAAATAGTAAGGCGCTATAGTGAAGCCAGGGGCTTTAACTAGTTTGCTCCGAAAAAAACCTTGAGAACAACTGTGTAGCAATTTTTTGTCAAGACAAACTTGGTAACGAAGATTTTATTTTACAGTTACCACAATCTGCATCAATATAAACATGAAACCGCAGAAACAAAAAATATGATTTTTAAACTACCCAAAATTTGGAACCTAATTTATATCATTTGACTATTATTGAGAGCTTTCAGAAGAAATCTTACTTGACTTCTAGTGTCATTTGGAAATTGAAGGATAAATCTTATCCTTGATTATTCTAGATTATACAGGGTGTCCCACGGTCGAGTGCCTATTAGACGTTTCTGGAGAACTGGCCTTATTTGGAATTTGAAAATTAGGATTATGATTTTGTTGGAAATTCTCTACAGACCTAAAATATTTTTGGAGCCTGAGCACTTCCGGTTATACCAGGAGTGGAAATAAATTTGTTCAAAAAATATTTTTTTCAATATTTTCATTTCTGATATGATTGAGTTTTCAATGCTGAATACATTTCTGTTGAAACCATTGTATTCATTCGAATAGTTTTCGAAATATCGACAAAAAAACTAAAAAAATGTCAAATATTCATAGTCAGTGTTATGTCCATTATTCCTATTCTGAATATCCCGAGTGTAAACCGTTCTCACAACGTCAAAGTAGAAGAATGTTGAAAGGTCAAACATCTTTTGAATTTCATAAATATCATCACAGGGTGTTTCAAATTTCGTGTCGAAAACTCTGATCGAAAATTGTCCATAACTTCTGTTTTTCAAATTAGAACCCTATTTTTTTATGATTGCGTTGGATTCTGCGAAGAAAAATAATGATAGCACTCTCAGATGCTTTTTTTCCTAAAATCAGTAATTTCCGAGTTATTTGAGCTTTTCTGGATTTATGTTGTACGTAGAGTCAAATTCATCGAATCTGAAGTGATTCGATGAATATTCCTATAAAACCATAGTTACAACTAATAATTAGACCTGTCACCTCTGAATTATTAATGGGATCATTTATCTTCTATGGTCACAGAATATTCTCATGCCAACAGATGACTATTCTTATGAAACCATAGTAAGCATTGAATTAAAATCGAGAAGTAAGGTTAATGCCTAAAATTAGAGCTGTCACTTGTGAATTATCAATGGGATAATTTATCTTCTATGGTCACAGAATATTCTCATACGAAAGATAAGATGAATTTGACTCTACGTACAACATGAATCCAGAAAAGCTCAAATATCTCGGGGATTACCCAATTTAGGAGCAAGAACACTATTTTTCTTAGCAGAATCCAACGCAATCATAAAAAAATAGGGTTCTAATTTGAAAAACAGAAGTTATGGCCAATTTTCGATCACAGTTTTCGACACAAAATTTGAAACACCCTGTGATGATATTTATGAAATTCAAAAGATGCATGACCTTTCTACATTCTTCTACTTTGACGTTGTGAGAACGGTTTACACTCGGGATGTTCAGAATAGGAATAATGGACATAACACTGACTATGAATATTTGACATTTTTTTAGGTTTTTTTTTTCGATATTTCGCAAACTATTCGAATGAATACAATGGTTTCAACAGAAATGTATGCAGCATTGAATACTCAATCATATCAGAAACGAAAATATTGAAAAATAAATTTTTTGAACAAATTTATTTCCACTCCTGGTATAACCGGAAGTGCTCAAGCTCCAAAAATATTCTCGGTCCGTAGAGAATTCCGAACAATATCATAATCCCAATTTTCAGATTTCAAATATGTCCAGTTCTCCAGAAACGTCTAATAGGCACTCGACCGTGGGACACCCTGTATACCGCTCCACTAAAGTTAGAAAAGTTCAGAAATTTTCTGTTTATTCCTCTCGTTTCAGGCAAGTTCTTGTCGTTTGCGTTTCTTAGAATTCCGTATCAGATATTGTTTCACGTTTATGCCTAGACGTAAACTCAGCATCAAGATTTCTAATATTTGAAAAATTGGTGAAATAGAATGAAAACTTTTGAAACAGTCTCAAAATTTCGGAACTTCCTTAACTTTCGTGAAGCAGTATATTAGTGTGTTGCTTATGTGCTTCTGGAAGCCTCTTCATTGCGTTATTTGCAGATCTGTTGAGTTTGCCCTCACGTTTTATTATAGTTTATTGTCAAGAATCCAGATCTGTCCTTACTACCAGAATCCACAGAGCAGACCTTGAATCTTCCATATATTGGGAAGGTGGTGGTTTTTCTTTCCTCATCTCCGAGAATCTTAGCCATGTCATACCTTCACAGTAGCACAGTACTTGTGCTGAGGTTTTCACATTGAATAGAAGTTGAAATTCAAGAATGTCGGAAAACTGTATCCCACTAAATCCAGAATCAACAGGTCTGAGCGTTTTTCTGAAATCCGGACACAGTTCCTGGAACAAGCTCATTCGTTCATATTTTGGTTTCTAATCCGAAGTGACCTGGCTATTTTTAGGTCGTAATGTCACTTATCGCTGTCACTTTTTATTGATAACACCCAAAGTAATGGTGTGATTGTTAATTGGTTTTAATTGCAAATATGACACATTCTTACGATAACAAGATCATTTCGCCTAAAAAATAAAACAATTTATCTGCATTAATGGAAGATGTTGATATTGACAAACACATTAGAGTTGATTGACGCATTTATTAGCCCTAAAAAATCTCATGAAATGAACTGGTATGTGTTGAGTATACAGTGTGGAGAAACCACATTGAATAATTAATTACCTCGGTTACCCAAATATCCCGAAACACGTCGAGTTTACTTTTTGATGTGTCATTCTCTGATAAATAAAAATGCCAATACTAGTTGTGTCGGTGTTTCGAAGGACGTTCAAGGTAGGATTAACATTTTACGAAAAACGATGACAATTAAAAATTGAAATTTGACGAGTTTCGAATTTACATATACACACATCATCACAAGTCTTGGCCCCCCCTATTATCTCCCAACTTGTTGAATGTAAGATGACAATTGTGTATGGAATCTTCACTATCTCATCACTTGAATGAAAACAATAAACCAGCCAAAAGTTATTCTTGTTCGGGAGAATACAGGTGTAGTCGAAGTTAATCAGTTTTCAGCGAATAACGAAAGTTGTAATATTGTGAATAGTCCGTGAAAAATGTCGGGACATCCAATTTCTTAGTTTGACCGGGCAAGAATAGTAGCCCAACATCAAGAAGCTTTGTCGAACCACCAGATTGCGCAGCATTTGAATATTCCACGGACTTCAGCAAGGCGCATAATGGCCCTTCTCCTGGAAACCGGCAGCGTTGCCCGGAGACCGGTGCCTGGTCGAACCAGAGTAACATCTGCAAGGGAAGACCATTTTATCGCAAATTTCACTCGAAGGAATCGAACGGTATCTGTAACAGCCCTTCGCAGTAATTTTTTGAGGACCTGTTACCATAACCACAAGGGGGAGGTTGCATTAAGGGTAAGAAGACCTTCAAGAGTACCTCGGCTATCACGTGGACATAAAGCTACCTATCCGTAATGGGCAGAAGACCACCAAGAGCTCTACTGATAAGAAAAATAAAATACAGTGTGTACCATTTAAAAAATAATAGTTCTCATAAAATTTTTAGGTTTACGATGCTTTTATGCATTTCATGGTACTGAATTCTGAATGCCCATGGAAAATACTACAAATTTGCCCATTTAAACGTTTTTGTACGACCAATATCAACTGAGATAGCTACTAAGTAGAATATAAACACCCTGTACATAAGGGAACGGGGGGTCTTATTCCAGTATATTTTGGACTCAATTATTATTTATTGTGTCGACATGTTTCGGCCCATGGCCATCATCAGAACACAATAGTGAGTCCTAATTCATATTAAAAACAAACTTTTGTTTTTAATATGAATTAGGACTCACTATTGTGTTCTGATGATGGCCATGGGCCGAAACATGTCGACACAATAAATAATAATTGAGTCCAAAATATACTGGAATAAGACCCCCCGTTCCCTTATACAGGGTGGGGCAGAAAAACCTATCCGATTTCAAAACGTTATAAAATTAAAACCACTCAGCTTGTCAAAAAATTTTTTTTATTAACATATCGCAAATTTTATGCCATTTTTAAATTTAAGTTTTGAAAAGCACATCACTCAAATGTCGTCCTTGGGAGCGGATACACTTATTTAGGCGCTCGCGGTAGCTTTCCATGACTTTCACCGTCATTTCCACAGGAATTTCTTCAATTGCCCGAGCAATTTCCCTTCGTAAAGCAAGAAGGGTCCTTGGTCGATGCTGGTAAACCTTCGATTTGAGGTAACCCCAAAGGAAGAAGTCACTGCCTGTTTACGGCGCCACAAAGGTGAAAATGGGCTTCGTCCGTGAAGAGCACAACATCGTCGTTTGGCAGTTCTCGGAGATCGCGACACAGGTTCGTACGGGTTTCAAAATCCCTTTCACTTAATTTCTGTGCAACAACCATTTTGTAGGGATGCATTTTGAGGTCCCGGTGCTAAATTCGCCGAATACTGCGGTTGGAAATCCCCAAAGCGAGCGAATGTTTTCGCGCCGAACGACGCGGGGAACGTTCAATCGCGGCTCTCACATTGGCCACGTTTTCAGGTCCTGTTGCTGTCCTGGGACGTCCAGGCGACTTCTTTTTCAATGCTGAACTCGTCTGTCTAAAATTTGACACCCACACTTTAATCGTAGCGTGATGTGGAACAGGATCATGACGCCCGAGTCCGAAATGAATTCGAAAAGCACGTTGTGTAGCAATTATCGAACCGCCGCATTCGATAAACCGCTCAATAACAAAAGCACGATGTTCACCAGACCAAGGCATGTTGACTACTGACAAATGGCATAAAACCAGCTTTCTAACGGTTTTTACCCCACTACTCTACCTGCTCTCTCTTCTGAGAAAAAGGGATTTGAAATCGGATAGGTTCTTCTGCCCCACCCTGTAGTTGGATCCAGTAGGATGAATTTCAGAGAATTCTTAACCCTGTACATAACCTGAGATGATGAATTTTTCACCTAAGATCTTGATTTTTTTTAAATGGAAGTTGAAGGATGTCTTGAGGGCACTCTAATTTCTCCTCTTTGAAAAAATTGTTCTTTCGCATAAAAAATCGGGTTGAATTTGAGAGTCTATAAAAGTTTACTTCATAATCGTTTTTCGGCGGTTTTTCATCAATTTTTTTTCAGAAAATTCATTGGAGTGCCCCCGACAAATCCATTATCTATATTTGAAAAAAGTTCCATTTGAACAGGCGCCTAATTAATGCAAAAAATGATGAAAATACTGAAAGTACTTCCAGAAATTCCAGGAGAATTTAAAAGAAATCAAGCTTTTAGGTTAGGTGGAAAATTGAGGACGTTAAGTTGGAAAAAGAAAGGAACTTTTTGAATAGAGAATTGGTGCTGTCGGCCAGAGTATAACGTCCCCTTAACGAATGAACTAACGCATTGGGACTACTTTTGTTTACTGTTCGCTAATGACGCTAATGGCGTCCAGGCGTTTCTCTTCGGAAATTTCCAACGAGTCGTTCTGATTCTCGCCGATATAGCGCTACGATCTTAATTGCAGTCGCCTATAGTGAAGGATCATTTCATGCACCCGGATGTACATACTACATGATTCCTATTGGGTTCTTATACGGTGTGCTTTCAATTACCTTTCACAGGGTGTTTCATTCAAAATGAAATTTCTACATAGTAGAAAAATCAAGATTTTGGAAAATGGCTCGTAACGGTCAATTTAATTCATTAGGGGGATGTTTATACATAAAAACCATCATCGTATCACCTCATCCCCCTACGCGGTAATCCAAACCCCTCAAATTTCAATAGGGAGGATTGTTAAAAAGGTCTTTTCCTCCTGAATATGAAATTTATTCATGATCCAATTATTCGTTTACGTGATAGTCGGATTTGAAATTGAAACATCTCTCAATTCATGTGGAGCATAAATTAATTACCAATGGTTATGGGAGAACATGAATAACTTTGTATGTATTGTGAATAGGGATGGAGTACTCTTCAGATTGGCTATTTTGGGCGGCCCGCTAAAGGGGAGGCGCCCTCTGCCGTGCACGTGCTCAAGCACGGGCGGCGTGTGTAGAGGCGTGAAAAGATTTCTTCACACGTCGGTGGACGGGGAGTCGCCACAGTTTTTTTGAAAATTCAAAGTGTGCCCTGCGTACTTCCTTAAAATGGTATGATTTTCACTCAGATTTTGGTCTCTTATCCTTATCAGAAAGTGGTAATAATTTTTTACCGGTAAATTGGGTGTTATTTCATTTAAGACATAAACGAATGATCGAATCTCAAAAAAATTACTTTCTGTTTCAGGAGAAAAATGTCGCTTTCTACAAAATTGACTAATCCGAGTGGTTTTCCAAAAGCTTGATTTCTCTATTAGAAACGACCTGTGTTTCGTTTTCAATGTGACACCCTGTATGTGTATGTGAACATAACCATAATAATATGCAATTCTTTAGGGAAAATGGTGAAGATATGCTCTTCGTAAGGTATTTATCGATTTAGTCGTGAGATCATCTGTTACTGCTTTCCGCAACTATGGATGCTTATAGAACAAACATCTAGTTTCTGGCAAACTGCCTTTGTCGAAGCCAGAATTATTTCATTCTCAGTCAAATACATTGTTTAAATCCTCATATCCTGTGTAAACTGAAATCCGCGACTTCGCACACGCAAGCTATAGGATTTGCACAACTTTTCTGGAAAAAGGTGGCTCTTCAATGATTGTAAAGAAATGCTTGAGATCAACATCTGTTTTGAGTTGATTCAATAATAATCAGAGTTCCGAACATGTTTATAAGTGAGTATCAGTGATAAACTACTTTTGTGTAGATCAAAAATGGAGAGACATTCGAAAAATGATGCGAACATTGATATGACGATATTTCAGAAATGAATAAAATTCAAACGAAGTGAGGACTAATCAATAAAACAGAGATATAACATTTGCATCACATCAGTTATTACGAAGCTAGTTACTTGTAGTCAATAATCACAATAAGGAATTAATACTCTCTGAGTAAAAAGTCCACACGCAGTTTGGAATTCATCCACTCGGTATATTTTTAGATATTCAGACAAAGTGTAAACATTTTTTTATCTCAACTCTGATCATAGGATGGAACTATAGCCTTGCGAAATCGGAATTGTACACATTTGTAATCCAGGAAAGATGATCTAGAAAATGGGCCATCAAAAGCACTGACATGACTTCTAAGCGCTCGTTTCTCCTCCTTGTGAGTAGGTTCACCTTGTAGAAAGATTTGCACCTTGAAGTTAAAGATCATTTGCTGATTCTCAAATAAAATTGGAACATACTTTTCGCCTCCGCTAAATTTTATTTGAAAATTGAAAGTGCCTTCTCTTTACAGAAGCCTATTATACCCTCGCATTCCATTCATAAAATCTTCAACCGATCGCGTAGCAGTGATATAGATTGTGTATCGGGATGGAGTTGATGTTTCGCCCCAGCTCCACTCATGTGGATTCATCAGATTGGCTAATATGAGCTGAGGCTACCAATAGCATCATAGGTCGTGAAGTTGCCCTGCTCGAATAGAACGAAAGAGGTGACTCGACTTCAAGCCGATCGCACTGCAATACCCCGTTGTTGCTTCTGGAAGGCTCCCTCTGCTGAGCACTTGCTGCGAGCGGCGTATGTAGAATGTTACACACGCTGTGGACAGTGAGTCGCCACAATGAAATTGTGGTAGAATTTCGTCGTGTTTCATTTTTAGTTTCTCTAGTATCCTTCTTCTTCACAATAGGTCCTTTGTCTTTGAATTATAAAGGTTCTAACGAAAACTCAATCAATCACGTATGGTTAGCGGGGTCCCAAATCACTATTTCTCAATGATTTTCTTGTTTTGTGATCTTGATTTTTTCACTTAGTTCATCATTCTCTGATTTCATTATCATACATATATAGAAAATATTGATACAAACCATCAGATGTTATATATTTTTAAAAACAGGACAAATTAAGGTTTCAGAAAAGGGCACAGAGATCTAGTGTTCCCATTTAAAAAAACAAAAAAAAACGTAATTGAAAATGATGCAAAAAAGACGAGCACACCACTGGATTCTACGTGAAAAAATGCCTGTATAATATTTTGATTTCAGAGCTCTATCATCAGTATTAGGGGAGTTCTTATGGTTGAAAATAAAATCAGGGCATACCGAATTCATCTTGGGTGTTATTTATAGACCTCCAAATAGGAAAAGCCGTTCATCTAGAATATCCTCCTTTATTGCCGATATGGATGGAATTTTGAGTCAGATTCTTCCGTTGTCAAATTTTGTGGTTTGCATGGGAGATGTGAATGTTGATGTTTCGCGTGGCAATCCCTTGTCGGAGTGTTTTGAAATGTATGGTTTTGCGCAGGTTATTGGGGAGCCAACTAGGATAACGGAGCGGTCTTCGACACTCATCGACCCTATTTTTACTAATTGTCCTGGGGAGTTGATTGAGAGCAAGGGTACTTTGAGTGCGGACTGTGTTGGGGATCATCGGTTGGTTTTTGTTGATTTGCGGGCTGATACTTGTCGTCGTGAGCCCAAATTTGTAACTTACAGGGATTTCTCGAGCTTGAATATTGACTCGTTTTTGCAGGATTTACAGGATCACCCATGGCACAGATTTCTTAGGGAGCTTAGTGTTGACAGGAAGGTTGAAATGTTTAATGAATATTTACTCGATACCTTATGGTGTGAGAAGTCACGATGATTCCCTATCCTTTGACTTTAAGATTGTTTCCATTTCTGATGTCGATAAGATTCTTCATCAAATCGGTTCGGATGCTGTGGGCACTGATGGGATTTCTGTGAAGATGCTCAAGTACTCTGCACCAGTCACTCTTCCCTATATTGCCCATTTGGTTAATAGCTGTATCGGCCTATGCCGAAGACCAGGAATGTCGAGAGCTTTTCTGACTTGCGGATAATAAGCATTTTGCCTGCACTTTCTAAGATCCTTGAAAGGGCTCTCTCTGAGCAGATGTACAGTTTTTTCTCTGAAAATGGTTTGCTTCCTGACTATCAGGCAGGCTTCCGTAAGAATTTTAGTACTTCAACTGCCCTGGCAACCGTGACTGATACTATCTTTCATAGTTTGGATAAAAAACTCGTCTCGATTTTAGTTTTGTTAGACTTTCAAAAGGCCTTCGACACAATTAATCATCTGTTATTGTGTGAAAAAGTGAAATATTATGGTTTTGAGCCACTGGCAGTCGCAATGATTAGGTCTTATTTATCGTTTCGGAGTCAGGTGGTTGAAGTTGATGGTCGTGTGTCTGGGTCAGTGCTTCTTCGATCTGGGGTTCCGCAGGGGTCGATTCTGGGCCCTCTTCTGTTTTTGGTTTATACCGCCAATCTGCTGGAGGTCCTAGAGTTTTGTCATGCACAGGCTTATGCTGATGACACGCAGCTCGTTTACTCGTTTGAGATGGGTGATCTGGACGTTGCTTCTCAGCGTGTTAACGCTGACCTTGGGAGAGTTTGTGATGTGGCGGCTTGTCATAATTTGAAATTGAACACCAGCAAGTGTAAGTATTTGATTTTCTCGAATAATCGTCAGAACCCTATAGTTAGAGAGAACCTACAGCTGTGCATTGGTGGTCGGCCTCTCACCTTGTGTGATACCGTGAGGAACCTTGGTGTCACTTTTGATTGTAAACTTGATTTTTCTTGTCATGTAGCAGGTATTTTGAAAACTGCGTTTTAACGTCTGAGGCTTGTTTATGGTTGTCGTCGTTTCTTGACTTTCAGCATGAGAAAGTCCCTGGCTGAGTCTGTAATTATTCCCTTGTTTGACTACTGCGATGTAGTTTATGGACCTTGCATTAGTGCTTATGTTGGTAACCGCATTCAGCTTGTTCAGAATTGGTGCTGCCGCTTCATATTTGGTTTAAGGAAGTATGATCATGTTTCTCAGAAGATTCGTGAGTTGGGTTGGTTGAGGATGAATAATAGAAGGTTGCTCCACTTCCGCTGCTTCGTTTATAGACTCCTTCTGACTCGAAATTGTGTGGCTCTTTGTGGAAGGCTTGTTCCTAGAAGTTCAGTGCATTCGGTTAACATAAGACGCCCTTTCTCTTTCACTGTTCCGGAACATCGTACTGCTAAATTTCAAAAGTGCTTTTCTTATAATGCTGTGAAATTTTTGAACAGTGTGAACAGTGATTTTTTAGCTCTTACTTATGCTCAATTCAAGCGTCAAATGAGGTGCTCGCTCTTTCTTGCACAAGACGGTTAAAGTTGATTTTTTTTCCTTAGTATTTGTTTGATTTTCTTTCTGAATATGTGGATTTATTGTTAGATGTTTATACGAGTATATGTGTGTATAATCGATGTACTTTTTCACCTCATACTTGAAACTGTTTTTTTTTTTTTTCTTACTTTATAATTGTATAGTCTTAGGAAGAGACAACCAAACGGGGTTGAGTGTAAGAGTAGTCTGGGACTAAACTTCGCCTCGGCTTGGTTCGTCTAACATCTCATCTGTGGATGTATCTGTACTGTGTACATTGGTTGATTTAAAATAAAGTCGGTTTATTATTATTATTATTATTATTATATAAATTTTTTTTGGATATGGCCATTTTTCCAATTTTCGCTCATAACTCGAAAACGAAAGAAGGTAGCCAAAAATGAATACATACTCTTCTTGTTAGTTTCTCAGAAAAAGAAATCGAGACTAGGGTATCAGATTTTGTCTATCTCTGGTTTCGAAGTTGTAGTGCTAAAACATCGAAATATGCCCACCCTGTACAGTATAAAACATAGGGGATAAAAAACTGATATATACAAATTGTTTGTACTTATGTAGAAATTTGACAGAATAAATTTTTCAGGAAATTGAATCTGAATCTACTATGATCATTATTATCCTATTCTGTTGCCTTCCTTCACTATATATACACCTCATTTTCTACTGACCAACTCGTTCATTAACCCCATAAATATGAAAGAAAATGAAAAACCCGACAACAGAAACATTTAACTGAAAAGAAAAAACGAGCCCTCTACTTAATCAGTATGATTTTTTTTGAGTAGTGTATAGGATGCCCTACGCATTTATTTTTTGTTACCTACCTGAACAGTTAATAATATACACACATCGTCGAAAGGGACATATTGTGAAAATTGAAACAGATATCATCCGTTTGTCCCCACCCGGCCCGCAATAAATTCATCTCATATTTATATTGAAGTATATATTTTTAAATACTCAAGTAGGTAGATATAAAAACATAATACCTAATTCACACCAAATAATATTGATTAAGTAAGTAAGTTATTCCTTCTCAGTTAATTTATCTTCATTCTTCATTTTAGATGTGTGGTTTCTGAATTTTATCTAATTGAAATATATGTATTTCGTTATTCGTTTCAGAAGAAGATGTTCCATGACCAGTACAAGAGTAAGAAACATCGGTTTATAGTGTGTGCCTGCTTAACGCCTACAGTTTTCATTAGTTCGGGAATAATTCTAATCATTTTGCGGACGTTTATTCAAAATGGTTTGAAAGCGGAAGTTCAAAACATCAACCCCGGTAGCCGATCGTTCGAAATATTCAGAAAAACACCTTTTGACGTATATTTGGACATTTACTTCTTCAACTGGACCAACCCTGAAGAATTCAGCAATCCTCTAGTGAAACCGAAATTCGAAGAAATCGGACCGTTCCGTTTTTTGGAAGTGATCGAAAAGACTAATATAACTTTCCATGAAAATTCGACTGTGTCCTATAACAGAACCAGAAGATGGTACTTCAAGAAGGGAGATTCATCCTACGATTTGCATACGCCAATAACATCGATAAATCCCGTTGCAGCAGTGAGTATAATAGGTACATATATTTTATTTCATTATATTCGACACGTTTTTCATTCCACTGAATTGCATGCTAAAAGCGGCCCACACACGAACACTTCGGAGCGCGCATCAAGCATTAGCGGCCCACACACGAACACTTCGGAGCGAAGGTTTGATGCGCGCCGTTCCAAACTTCCGTGTAAAAGTTTTGGTTAGTTCGATCAACGCTCCAAGGTTAGGCGTTTCACTTTGGCGCGGCGCTCTGGCGTGTCGCTCTGATGTGGCGCTCTGGAGTGACGCTCCAAAGTTTTAAAATTTCTAAAACTCAACGAGCCACTCCAAAACTTTCAATTTTGGAAACTTCTACCCCACTAACAATCACTTTTGAACGTGACATTCAATACTGTCACATCAGAATGTAGATATTTTGTGTACGTTAGTGGGCAAGCGACACTCCAGCGTGTGTCGTTCAGGAGTGACGCTCCGGAACGCCAAATGCTTGATGCGCGCTCCGAAGTGTTCGTGTGTGGGCCGCTTAATAAGGCGTTCCGGAGCGTCACTTCTGAACGACACACGCTGGAGTGTCGCTTGCTCACTAACGTACACAAAAAAAAACCAAAACTTTTACACGGAAGTTTGGAACGGCGCGCATCAAACCTTCGCTACGAAGTGTTCGTGTGTGGGCCGCTAATACTGATTTAGATAAATTTTTATGCATGGGCGCCCGCACAAACCAAAACTACGAGAGTCGTCAGAATATATCCAGTATATCTACAGGGTGTTTCATTGGTAAATAAAGATACGGTAACCTGAGCTAGAGCTATCCTAGACGAGTACAGAAAACCCATGTATGAAAGGTCTAATCAATTGTTTCGCCAAAAATTTCAATTTCTCATAACTTTTGAACCAACCAGTATAATAGTCGGTTGATATTTGAAACGATATGATTCACTTCCACAGGTCGATCGATTTATATTTAAATTTCCGAAAATTTTAGCTCCGTATTTTGGACTCGCCTAAGGTAGCTCTAGTTCAGGTTACGGTATGTTCATTTACCAATGAAACACCCTGTACAGCTTTTAGAAAATTGCTAGAACCCGTCAATTTTGTTCATAAAAACCATCACATCATTTCATTCCTCTGCGCGGTAACCCCATCCCCTTGAACTTGTATAGGAGATAACGGTCGTGAGATATGTTGCTGAAAAGGTCACTTCCTTCTGGTATAATTTATTGTTGTTGAGATTTGATCATTCGTTCTTGTGATATTCGACTTTGAAAATATAATAACACCCAATTCACCAGCAGGATTAGCATTTTCAAAAAGACAATGAAGGAAGGATTTTTTCCTTCAGGAAACCGAGATGAGTATACTGAATAGTTTAATAGAATATAATAGAATTGTGTTCACTTCTTAATTGATAATATGAATTGTGTATTAACAGTCAAATAAAAAAAAGTTTGGGCTGTATCTGTTGTTCCTTTATATAGGTATGTACTGAGTCCTATAGATATTTATCCTGACTCTTATCCCTAAAAAATAATAAATAATAACATTCAATGATATTCGCGCCAAGTATCGTAAAATTATTGTTGTGTAAATACTCCAAGTGAATAGATATAGAATACAAGATTTAGGATGAAATACTAGGATCATACATTATACCTACTGTGATGTAACAAGAGGAATTGGTATATGGGAATTGGGAACAAACAAGAAAACACATGAATCAATTCAATACAATGGCCTCTATTCATATTATATTTATTATAACCTATTCATGGTATTATTCGTATCCTGTCTCTTTTTCTCTGATGTTAATATCACAACAAGTACTGATAACTCAATTCAAATTCTTCATTGATGTTCTTTCTTGTCTGCTTGGGTACATCTTCAAAAATAAAACTGAATAGTTCAAAAAAACTTTCATAATGTCAGATTTTTCGGACAATTGAATCAACTAGAAATTGTGAAAAACAAAAAATCTGAATATGATGATTATATGAATATGCTCAAATTGCAGAGAAGCACAAGTCATCCTGAAAAAATTTCAATGTCACATCAAAGTTTATTCATCTGGGTAACCTCCTTGAACACTGCAAAATCTTATATACATTGCCTGTGATGATCAGAACTAGGAAGGAGAAGAAATTACAATTTAAAAATGCAATTGCATTTTTTTTCAGGCAGGAGGATATACATTGAGACATGACAGCATTTGGACGAAAAAATTATTTTCACTAGGAATCAGATCAATATTGGGCAAAATGGATCAGACGCAATCTGTGGGAAACTTGTTCTTCGATGGCTACGAAGATCCACTTATAAACTTAGGAAAATCGTTGCCATTCATTCAGTATAAAGTACCGCCGATGGACAAGTTTGCTTGGTTCTATAAGGTAAATAATTCTTCATTGCCCACAATTTCTAAGAAATAATGAAGCCGAAGCAAGGGGATAATAAAATTTTGGAAAATATCAGAGTCATGAAGCACATCGATATTTCAAATATGGGGTTACTTTTACCATTTTCGAGTGAGAAACTTCATAATTTGGAAATGATACAAGGAGAATTCATGACATACAGTCTATTTTTCGTAATTCCAGAAAAAATTACACCCCGAGTAGCAATCGAACCTACGTTTTTGTTTACCGAACAAAGGCTTCGACCGCCAAACAACAAAGTAGGTTCGATTCCTGCTCGAGGTGTAACCTTTTCCGAAATTTCAAAAAAAAGTTTGTATGTCTTGAATTCTCATTGCATTTCATAGTAACAGACTTCAGAAGCCATATTCTTATATTCACATTCCATATGGATTCCCATAAAGCTCTTGATAAGGTGAATCATTTGGTGTATAAGTTGTGGAAGTTTTAGTTGCACTTTGTTACATTTAATTGAAAATTTATTCTTCTAATAACATTGGTTGCCACTTTCATTGGTTTCGTGTTTCCTCTGGAGTTCCTCATGGTGGCATTTGAGTTCTTTTTATTCAATTCATAAATGATATTCGTGGGGTATTCTTTTATGCAAATGATAAGCAGTGTTCGGTATTTAATGAACTCAACTTTCCTGAAGGATTTGAACTTACGAAAGTGAGGAAGCTTAATATTCGTTATTTTCAGAGGAATGGATCTAATGAGTTTGACGGACGTTACAATATGGGAACAGGGTCCGACACAGTTTTCGGAAAATTATACAACTATAATAACTTGCAGCAGTCGCCTTTCTACGAAGATTTTTGTGGTCAATACAGAGGTTCAGCTGGCGAGTTCTTTCCTTCTGGCCTTGGGAAGGATCCACTCGAATTGTTCAATCCTGAAATGTGCAGAACGATTGTTTTCGACTTTGATGGAGAAGGCAGCAGAAACCTGATAAATGGATATAAGTTCACTTTGGGAGACCATTTCTTTGATAATGGTGAGTAGGAGTTTTGTTGTTAAACTCGACCTGCTTCCCTGCCTTTGAAAAATTCAATATGGAATCATATTCAGCTCTATTCGTCTTTTAAAAGCTTCAAAATAGAATGGGTTACCTTGAATTTTCTTTTTCTCTCGATTCAAGAATCAAAATACCAAATTATATGGATTCGCATCAATTTTAACTGAACAACAGGTTTGTTATTATATCTTGTCCCCCTCTTTCATCGTCAACTGTGTCCCAAAAATCCTCACGTTATTTTGTATACAGAGGTAAAATATAAATGGAGATCGCTTTCGACTGCTGTGAACACTGGCGCATTCACCAATTTGTATCATTACAAGATCGTCCTACATTTCCTAGGCATTGAAAGAGTTGAAGTGCTTCTTACACCTTAAGGTCTCGAAAACTGATGTCGGATGGAAATGTTTAATCCACTTTCCCATGTCAGCACTTTAATATTCGAAAACGCAGGCTATTGCCACATTTTTCGTCGTACATGAAATTGCAGGAGAAGGAATGTATGAAAATTCACACTATATTAACGTGCACTGTGTTTTATTGTTTTATGGGTTGCTTGGACAACGGAGCACTTGGTTGCTGTAGTGTGCATTTTCAATGGCGAGTGTGTTTTGATAATGCTTCAAAGTGGACAAAAACAATTATGAATATGGTGCTAACAAATGTAACTCTAAAGATTTTTCATTGTTGTCTGATGTAGGAGTATGTTCTGAAACGTTGCATTGTTTCAAGAAATGCTCAAATAGTGTACCTACGCTAAAAAATTTCTTCTAGTGAATATAACGAAAAAGCGTTATGATAGCAATATTAAGATTCCCATTTCGCCAATCTAAAATTTGTATTGAATTTACAGAAAAACCTTCGCTGGCTTTCCAATTTATAGAAGAGTAGAATGAATGTACAGGGTTCTGCAATAGTGCGAAAATCTTTCATAGCTGCCGAACCAGACATCTCAGAGATTTCGTTGCGAAGTAGACCTCTTGTACCTTCATTTCTGCATCTCAGGAAATTATTTTCTGATATACAGGGTGTCCACGATGAATTTTATTCAACAGATGGATGATTTTTTCAATGGATCACGCCATATATTTTCACATATTTTCAATGACCGTCATTACCTCTTTCATGTCACGAAGAAAACTGCAAAAAGGTGAGGGAAAAGCAGTTCAGTAAAAGTCTTCTGACGATTTCCAGAAGCGATAGTAACATAAATTTGATCTGAGAGTTTTTTAATTGAAGGATTCGCCTTGACACGGTGCCTACACGATCAACCTGTCATATACAGGGAGTCCGTTATTAAGGTCCAAATATGGAGAACTTAAAATTATTAGTTCTCGATTTTTTCGAATGGAACACCCTGTATTTTTCGACAATATTGTAGAATACCTTACATTTTCTCAGAAGTAACCTTAGGAGTATTTTCACTCCCGCATCCAGCAGACACAAAAAATGTTATGTTGTAGTACCCTGGGTAATGGAAATGAATTAGTTCATCTTAAAATTAAAATTTCAAAATCATTCTATGTAAGAATATTCCAAACGTGTGGAATAGAGGCAGACACATAAATTAAAAATTTCGACGGGCGGAAACAGTTAAGAGCTTTGATAAACAAGTTCAAGGGTCTTGTATTCCAAGGGGTCGTGATCCACGGGAGAGCAAGCAACGGTTTTTTTTTTTATCATCAGATTTTATGGTTTTTCAACCAATAGTGTAAGACCACGTCGTTTCAAACAAATTCCTTCTAGAATATTCCAAGGGGACGAAGAGGCAGGGGAGACTTCGCTTTAAATAGGGAAATTTTCGGGAATTAAAAGGAGTTCCGACAGTGGCGTGAAGTGAAGAAGCACGAGTCGTGCATCAGAAGGGAAAATGCGAATTGAATCGTAGGAAGTACCTGTTTGAGTAGAAGTAAAGTTCGGTCGGTTCTCCAAAATATTTTAATGTACATAACTTAAAGGTAATTCAGAAGTAAATCAATTGGTTTTTAAGTGATTAACAGCAAGTGTTTTCGCGAGTGTTTGGTCTGGTAAGAGAGGACTTTTTTATAACTAAATGGGAATTTTTGACAATTTTGAGTAGGAAGTTACAAAAAGGTACTACGTCACTCTCCATCTGATATGTTTTTTATTTGTTTTTGTTTTATTGGTTTTTTTTTTCATTTACTGTTCGGTTCTTGAAAAGGTCGAGAAATAACACTTTTATTTTTCATTGAATGTAGAAGAGACAATTTTTTGTTTGTAATTTAATATATTGTTGATGTTAGTGAGAAGGTCTTTTTTTTTAATTTCATCCCCTCTCAGAAAAGGATTAATTTTTCATGAGACCTTGCGTTTGCTCAAGGCACGAATCCAGATTCCCTTTCGGCTGGAAAAGTGTGCAGGTTTTAAACGGTAAGATATCTCATATTTTATTTGCGGGAACAGGTGTGTTTAGAAACACCCCCGCAGGTATTACAATGTCAACTGAAAATTTTATTCAAAAAATAACATAATGAAAACTAACGGACATTCAGAAGAGGTCAAACAAAGAAATAAAACTAAATGAATAATTATTGACAAACTTCAAAACCATCATAAAAAACATATTTCTCTTCCGTACAAGCAATTCATATTGATCACATATTCAAGCAATTATATATGTTTTTATCGGCTCTCCAAAAAAAATATTAATCAAGTCATTTCTACTAGAGCTCAAAGATACTTTCGAATACAGTGAATCAGTATGAATTTTTGGAAAGAATGGGATGAATGTTTCCTATCGGTTTATTGGGCAGTATAAGTTAGACTTCCTGAAAGAACAGGTTCTGTGGCACTGCCCTAACATGAAAATCATATCAACCATCCCAATTTTTCCAAAAGTCCATACTGATTCACTGCATTCGAAAGTATCTTTGAGCTCTAGTAGCAAAAACTTGATTAATATTTTTTTTGGAGAGCCGATAAAAACTGATATAATTGGTTGAATACATGATCAATATTATATATGTATTGCTTGTACGAAAAAGAAATATGATTTTTATGATGATGCTCAGGAATTATGATTCTGGGAAGGTTTTGAAGTTTGTCAATAATTATTTATTCAGTTTAATTTCATTTTTTGACCTCTTTCGAAAGTCCGTTAGTTTTCCTTATGTTATTATTTGAATAAAATTTTCAGTTGCGATATAATTTTTCGTGTCTGCTGGATGCAGGAGTGAAAATAATCCCAAGGTTACTTCTGAAAAAATGTAAGGTATTCAATTGTCTACATACTCTACATTATTGTGTAAAAAATACAGGGTGTTCCATTTGAAAACGTCGAGAAATAATAATTCGAAGTTCTTTATAGTTGGACCTTATTAACGGACACCCTGTATATGACAGATTGATCGTTTAGGAAGGGTGTCAAAGCAAATCCTTCAATTAAAAAACTTTCAGATCGAATTCATGTTACTATAGCTTCTGGAAATCGTCAGAAGACATTTACTGAACTGCTTTTCCCTCACCTTTTTGCAGTTTTCTTCGAACAAGATCTGTACCCTTAAAAGAATGTCCCTAATATTTTGCGACATGAAAGAGGTAATGACGGTCATTGAAAATATGTGAAAATATATGGCGTGATCCATTGAAAAAATCATCCATCTGTTGAATAAAATTCATCGTGGACACCCTATATATCAGAAAATAATTTCCTGAGATGCAGAAATGAAGGTACAAGAGGTCTACTTTGCAACGAAATCTCTGAGATGACTGGTTCGGCAGCTATGAAAGATCTGTTTATCCATTTAATAGAATTTTTAGGGAATTGTACATACATTGATTTCGAGTGATTCTAGTGCGGATCTAGAGCTCTCATTTTCAGTGGAACACTCTGTATGTGTATAATGATTTATTTCCTTTTTGTTCTTTTACACATGTTATAAAGAACAACCTCACCATAGTGAGAACTAAGAAGGGATCATAACAACAGTAACTTTTTTCTGAATCTTAGAGTATTTCAATTTCTAAAATACACAAATTTAACTATTTATGTTGCAGGCACCATATATCCTGAAAATAAGTGCTACTGTACGGGTGAATGCGTTCCATACGGAGTAATGAATATATCCTTGTGCAGGTATGGATCTCCAGGCTTCGTCTCATTACCCCATTTTTACAAAGCCGATCCGTACTACACAAATTTGATAGATGGAATGAATCCAAGCGAAAGACATGATTTCTTCATGATTATTGAGCCTGTGAGTATTGATTACAATTGAAGTGATTATTTGACAGAATACGAATGATTTTCAGACAACTGGACTGCCTTTAGAAGTATCAGCTAGGCTCCAGATAAATCTTCTTGTCAAGAATATTCCTGGTATAGGGTAGGTTTCTATTTGAAGCGAAAATAATACGTACGTGTTCAAATTAGTGCTGGCATTAAAGTGCCATTGCCATACACTATTATTAGGTAATGCTTCTAAATGGCCAGACTCCTCTAGGGAGTGTAAATATCTAGGTGTTATCCTGGACAGTAGACTCAGCTGAGGAAAACACATAGATAAAAATTTTTCAGAGCCACGATGGCGATGTGGTCATGCAAAAAAACTGTTTGTAAAAACATTGGGCATGAAACCGAAAATGGTACTGTGGTTATACCAATATGGATTATACCCCTGCTTTTCACAGTCACAAAGTGAAGCCAAATCTTTGGTGAGGCTTGAGTTGTACGCTTGCGTCAACTAGAATTTCAAAAATTGCGAGAAATATAGAGGTTATGTTTATTCTGAAAGACAACAAGAAAATAGATATCCAGAATGAAAATATGTCACTTAAATATTTTTAGTTCAATTTTAGAACATGAATAAGAGTCAACAATGATATTAAGGACTTGAAGGAAACGGAATAAAGCGATTGAAACATTTTACATTAAATTGTGAGGTTACGATCGAAACTATTCACATGGAGTTGAGAATTACATACGTATAATACGATGTGTCAGAGAGAGATAGAATTGAAAAAAATATTTTTATTCTCAATATTGCCGCACAAGCGCAGATCTGGATTGTTACCAAAGCCTTCAGTTTTGATTGGCTCGTTCCCCATATAAGAATTATTAGATATATGGGTTATACACAGCGGTATTACGCCATATTGTCACCTACCTATGCGTCTCTAAAGCGACCTGCAGACGAACAACTTAGTTGACAACTTTGTTGTCAATTTGTTCTGAATTGCCATTGAGTTAAGTCTCTGTCTCATACATAAAGTGCGTGTTCCAGGTTTCTTCTTAGACGTTCGTGGATAACTGGGATTTCAGAACTGATTTAGGTACATATTATTTTTTTTCGGCAACCGTCCGGGATGTACCCACTTCCCGGACGCTTTTTCTTTGAGAAAGTAGCATTTCCCGGCCTAGTCCGGAAAGTACGTACTTTCCGGACTAGGTCGGAAAAAATCATGTCTTTGTTGTCATTGTCATGATCATCACAATAGCAACGATATAGATGCATCTTTGCAACGATATAACGGATGACAGTTCTGTTTTGATTAATTCAAATAAGAATCAAAATGTATAATAAAGAAATGTGTCTCATTGATTTGATTCTACACGGTTGGAGAAAATATATTGTACGCAACACGCCCGAAAATAGTTTTTTTGGACTCACAGACTTCCAGGACTCGCCTCCGGCTCATCCTAGAATCTTGTCTATTCGTCCAAAAAAAACTTATTTTCCGGACTTGTTACGTAAATTACTATTTTCGACAACCGTCCGGGATATACTCACTTCCCGGATGCTTTTTCTTTGAGAAAGTAGCATCACGTCGTTGTTGTCATTGTTATGATCATCACAATAGCAACGAAATAACGGATGACAGTTCTGTTCTGTTTAATTCAAATGAGAGTCGAAATGTATAATAAAGAAATGTGTCGTCTCATTGATTTGTAAATCTACACGGTTGCCGAAAAAATATTTTACGCAACAAGCCCGAAAATAGTTTTTTTGGACTCGCAGACTTCCAGGACTCGCCTCGTCCTATTTTGTCTGTTGTTTTGACCTATTTTGTCTATTCGTCCAAAAAAACCCTATTTCCGGACTAGTTACGTAAATAACTATTATTTCAAAACGGTACATTTTACGAGAAAAATACAGAAAAGAAAAAGTTTCTAACCAAATCAGGTTATCCAAATGTAATTCTATCCAAGTTGTTGCGTAAGTTTTTCTTTTAATTTAGTTGACAAAAATGATAGAATTAGTCTACTTCAACCCCCTCTACTCATTTGAAGAAGATGAAAATAGATCAAGAAAGTGTGTTTTTATAATGGTGAAAACATCATTTTTCCGTCATGTTTGGACTGCGATATCTCCCTAACGTTTTACTTATATTTAACATTTCTATAAAAAACAACCCTTTATTTTGAACAAGGAATCACTCTTCAAAATCTTTCGCATCAATTCAGAAACACCCTGAATATGCAATATTACAATAGGAAGAATAGGAAATATTATCCCTACAACCATTTTAATACACAATGGTACAACAGGACCTTTAAATTTTTTCGGATCCAATGAAAATGTTTGCATAGGTTTCTCAGCTACAGAAACTATTGGTTACCAAAATTACGCAGACTTCTATCTGAAACGAAGAATTGTGACAGCATTATGTTATAACCTAACGGACGGTAGTCTTCTTAGAAAAAATCACCAAAGAAACTTGACTCCGTATAAGGTTCTCCTGCAATAAATAACATACCTCTGACAAGCAATCGCTCGAACAATTCAATATATTTCGACACAAAATGCTAAAGGTAAAAGTGTCACATTCAGTTGGCCAAAAAAAGAAACCAGCTCGGAAATGTGGTCCTATTGTGATCCGCATAATAATCAAGTTTCATTAAGTGTACTCTCATTTGAAAATTGTCCGATTTCAGATTGCTGGAAAACAGGGAAGATGTTTTCTTTCCCATCTTCTGGTTTGAGGAAGTAGTGGAAATACCAGCCAAATATGCAATTGGCCTCTTCTTCCTCGTATGGATCGAAGAAATATGCATAATATTAGGCCTGATCATGATCCTCTCAGGTACTTTCATCATGTCACATGCCACCTATAGGATCTGTACTACACCTCTGTGGAGCAGAAGCGACGAAATTTATGTCAAAGAAATGGTTCCTCTGAGTCAAGAAAAGAGGTGATACATGTCCCATGACGTATTGATGTATGAAACGACATTGTGATATATTATGATTATGCATTTTCCTTCGGAATTTAATTGCCCTAAAAGCATCACTGCTATGATCAGCTGAAATTCGGATCTCATCATTGAGATCTATAATCGAATTGAGAATCAATGAAAAAATCTGCATTTTCATAAGGCAATTTTGTTTTTTACTGTAAATAAATGTCATTGTGTGAAATTTTAAATTGAGGGTGAGTCACAAGAAACTTTACAAATTCCTACCATGAATAGGGAATTTTGATAATTTTTCAGCTCAGAACTGATTAGTTCTGAATGAAACGCCTTACGCCATACTGGGTGTTCCAATAAAAAGAAGAAACTAAATATGAAATTTTTATGAGTCGGTCCTGGAATCGGACGTGAATTGTATAAATGATCTATGTGTGGTGACACTCTCACTTGCTCCTTAGAATTAATTCAATGAAAAAATTGTTATTTAATGCTAAGCGAAAATAATAACTGAAATTCATTATTTATATAAAACTAGCTAGCCCGGCGAATTTTGTTTTGCCTGAATGATACTAACGTTGGATTCCACAAATCGTAATAACCAGCGATCAACAGCTTGGTTCTCTGATTTTTGAACTGTCAAATTGAGTTGATTCTTAATTAAGCTCCGATCACCGGTCAACCGGTGATAATGCTTTGTGAAACCCACCGTTGCTATTTTTTCAAGCAGGAGATGAATTAGGCGGAATTGAAGTTCAAAATATACAAAATTTTGATGGCATTGTTATTTACATGGAAAGAATTCTCGATACCCAATAATTGCTGAACATAATATTTATCAACCAAATTCAAAAACATGTCAGAAATGCAGAGAAAAGATGGAAATGGATAACTCACGATCGATGCAAATCGTTAAAATCCGATTTACTTGACATTTTGGTGAAAATTCATCGTTCCACCAACTTGAGATGTTTGCCCGCTTTTTGATCTGGTAATAGTCTTGCATGTTATTATAAGTTCCATACAAATTATACAGTTATTTTAAACATCGCCATCTATATATCTATATATCAAATAAATTACCTTCAAGACTACGCTAGCTGGCTGTCTAGAAAAGAGCCATTAACCGTAGCGACACCTAGTGGCCTTATTCAAAAGAAGGAAAGCATTTCGTTCATGAGCATATTTTTTATCGAAGTTTTCAAAGTTTTTTTGTTTTTTATAATAACCAGGCCGCAGACGAATCCATAAATGAAGTTTCATAACAAACAGTACATCCAATCTCGAGTTATAAATGGTGTAACCAACATTTTTGTTTAATATAAAGATGTTACAGTATGGGCAGGAAGACCTCGGTCGATAGCCCTTTGAGAATTTCATTTTTCAATAATATTCTCTCTTTCTCTCTTACAGTAGTGTTAGGAAAAATATTTTTCGCAGTTTTCCCTCCATAATTACCAATTTTTGAATATTCCTTATCAAATATTGTGAAAAACAGGGTGAAAATTTCTCGAAAGATAAAAACAACCCAAATTTTTGGAACCGGACCTGAATTTTCAGAATTATGAACAATACCCTCAAGGTACTTCGAGGCAATATTCCTCGAAAATTCCAATTGGTTCAAGATACTGATTCAAAAGTTATGGCGGATCGAAATTTTCGATGCTAACTAAAAATCGTCCTGTGTGAAACTAATGATGAGGAGTAGGCACTTTTGAATAGTCACTGGATACCAATTCGAGTAGCCTCTATACGTGGTAGAAATATGTACAGTTCCCGTGGCTCACCCTTTTATATTAAAATTCGATTTTTGGAAATAATAATAAAAAAGAAGCCATTTTATCTGCGTTGTGTTCCTTGTGAACGCCATAAAATTCATATTTTTTATCCGTGTTTTTCTACCGTTCTGGTAATTCGACGAGATCTTTTTGGTGAACTTCGAATTTGGTCACACTTTACACGAATAATTTTGTACACACTTCTTATTTTTTGTATTTTTCTAATTTGAATATTTTGTATGATTATGAATGAAATGAATATAAGCATGTTCAACAGAAATATTTTATGTATTATTCACCTTTCACTCCGGTCCAAAATTTTTCACTGCTCTTGTATTATGTCTTTTATGAGTTATTTTGATGAAATATTACGCATATTATTCAGGAAAACATGTGTTTCGTCAATTTATTTGTTGTTCTTTCCAGCCTATATCTTAATATTGATCAAAATTTCTTAATCACAGCCAAAAGAATACGAAGAACTGCCCAAGATATTTCCATTTGAGTCATTTTCATTACACGGTTTGACAAGGAAATTTAAAATATATTTTAATATTTCTACCAATTTCTAGCTATTTTGAGGTGATTCAGATCATAATACGTATTGACTTCTCAGGCTTATTCGAGCTTAGACAAGTATTCTCTATTCGAGGTATCCAGAAAGAAGATAGCTACTAGCCTAGTCAACAAAAGCTCTTCGCCAGTTGTTTGCAGTCGTTACTGGTTGGGTACACTACTGCGGTCAATCAAGCGTACTATAAAACCGGCTTTTTGTTTACATTGTGGTAAAGCCAAATGGAATAAATTGATCATTTTGTACATATTCATAGAAAATTTCTAAACAAGCCAAATTAAAACTATCAACTGATAATTGGATAGTTGGCAGTATGGACCTGTGGTATTCGCCGCTTCATTTTTTTATAAGAAATCTAACCATTTTCAAAATTATTGCAAAACCAATCCTGAAAAAAATTCGCTCCTATAAACTCAATATATTATACATACCTAATTGAACAGATCGTAAAAATACAAAAAACATAAGGAATGCTGATTTTATTTGTTTTTTGAATCATGAATAATAAATATAATATGAAATGTTGAGTGTGCAGGATTTCCTGGTATTAATTAAGCAAAATTCAGTCACAGATTTTCGAGAGCAAATTAGGAAACCCTCATTTTCTATTTTGGTCAGGGAAATTTCTACTTGTTGATCACATTTTTAGATCTTCCACAAAAATCTTTCATGAAAATTTCGAGAGACACTAAAGTTTCTATTTGCAAATGAAACGTGTATCATTGAAAATTTGTATATGAATAGTTGCGAAAAATTTGGGGCGTGATTCCTTGTCTTAAAATATAGTGGATCTTCAGTTACAGCCTCCTAAAGAATAGTTTTTTTCTTGAAAACCAAAAAATTGACAAGAACAAAATTGAGCAGACATTTTATGCGGGCGAGAAGACTCCCAAAAAAAAATTTTTGGTGGTGTTCCTCTATGATTGCAAGGGGTAGTAGAAAATGCCAACCCTTAACTCTGATTCGCAGGAAACTTTTTTCCATATTCATATTTTACAATAAGAATGATTTTGGATAGCTTAATCTATTTTTAACGGATGAGGTGCCATGTAATTTCTTGCTTAAGTTCACGGATTCTGAGAAAAAAAATTATTCATAGACGCTGGAATTTTTTTTTTGGCCTTTTTATCCATAAGGCAGATGTCAAGTTGAGATTTTCATTAAGAACTGGCACAAATATTGAATAAATGTAATAAAACAAATAATTTCAAGCAAGTTTGTTGATTACTATAGATACATATTTCTTTCCTGCTGTTTGCGTTTACCTTCTACCTCTTAAATATTATATTTGTTTTGTGAAAATTTCAAAATTGTTTGTTTTATCACATTTATCTGATATTTTTACCAAACCTCAATAAAAATGTCAACTCGACGTCCGTCTTATGAATGATTTTGAGGTCGAAAATAATTCCAGCCTCCACGACTGAGGCGTATTATCTGTTGATATTTTTTTAAACCGTGAAATTACATTTGTTAAAAATGTATAAGGCTATCCTGAATAATTTTTTCATTGTAAAATGGGAATTATAAAATAAGAAAATCAAAAGTAGTTTTTTGCAAAAGAGGTTCAGGGGTGGCTTTTTCTACTCCTTGTTATCATGGAGAAACAACACCATACATTTTCCGAGTGCTTTTTCGCTAGCGCTAGGTTTTTTTTTTAATAAAAAAATGAGAGAAACTATTTTTCGGGTGCTGTGTTTAGGGGGCTGTAACTGAGCAGCGGGGGCTCAAAAAGAATTGTTTGTATTGCTACCTATTATTCGATAAGGAATCAACCAATGAATTCTGTCGCCACTATTGGTGCAAACCCTGTTTATTGACAGAAATGTTATGTCAAAGGACTACTGGAATAAGTTTCAAGCAAACACTCCTGATGATCAAAACTAACTATGAATTGAGCCCACTTTGGAGCAATTAAATTAACTCAAGAACTTAAGTTGTCATTGATTTCAGAATTTGTTAAGTTCAGTCAGCATATTAAAATCAATAAAAAAATTCATTTGATTATTTCGAATAAACTACCATTGTGGAAGATTGAGGTTGGCCGTTGTTGGGAATCCATTTTCTCAACCGATGCAAGTGAGATTGCATGGTCAACTTGATTGATGTTATGAGAGATTGTTGCATTCGTGAGGACAAAAACATAAGTTAGGAATTCCATGTCGGTGAAAAGATGTAGTTGATAAGTTATTTCATTAAACGACGCTCTTGTTTCATAAGAATTGAGAATATACTGGTCATTTTTTCAGGTCATTACTAGCAACATTTCAAATGGAACGAAGAGTCTCCGAATCTTGTTTTGTTCGTACAAGCATGCGTTGATTTTATAAAGAATTACCCTGAAATTCACGAAAACAATTTTAGTCTCTGTCGCGTGGAGTATAGCTTTTGCAGTAATTATTATTTTGCTTTATTTAGTTACATAATGTTTACTCATTTGGGGATCCGAAGAATAATTAAAAACTCCATTGGGGTTTTATAAGTGTCACAAACATTGAGAAATTCAACATCTATTGTAACAAGTGTAAGCGTTGAGGAAAATCCTAGTGCTTTTCATCAGTTCATTGACAATGCCAAATGGATAATCGATGAATTGGTAAGAAAATCAAATAATGTGAGTGGTTATTATGATTTTGATATATCGAAAGTATTTTTAAATTCGCAAAATTGAATAGCGGAAACTAAAAAAAAGTTATAAAATATTCCTGGATATAATAGTATCGATTCAGAGATCTTTTTTGACGATAAATATTCTTGCATTTTTGTTAATCCTTAGATTTAGTGAAAATGGTGCTCAATTCATGACAATTTCAATGAATTCACACAAAAACGAGCTTCTATATACTTAGTTGACGATTTTGGAATCTTTCGAATTGAAAAGGAATGATATTTTCACAATATATTAAGGAAGGTGTATTGTAGGTGTGTCAATAAATGGTTGGATCAGACATTGTCATGTTATTACATGATGAAATGGTATTCATGGTTACGAAGTTGGAAAGCATTCATTACAGCTTGCGATGAAAATAATTATCTACAAATCGAAAAAAAATGAATTTGACCACGAATTCGTCATCCCCGCGTCGACTTTTATCGTTTCAGTCCATTTCCTGCTCGAAGTTCAAAATATTCAGATATCGTGACGAAATGATAGACCTGCACAGAATTATGCACAAAAGAAAATCACCTGCCTTATTAAGGGAAGAACCGTGGGTGATCAGCAAGTTAATGAATATCCAGATATGCAATAGATAATAGATGGCTGGACTTCTGATTTCGTCTTGATATCCTTTTAAAGCTAAAGGTAGACCTGCAGGTAGGGGAAATTTCGACGTAACAGAACTATCTGCCTGAGTCACCAATGGTGAAGTTTTCCAGGCTGGAGAATTCTAGACTAGGCTGGACTATGGACAGGAATATTGACGAATATACACTGCGCAAAAAAATTAACGCACATTGTGTAAATCTCAAATTTATTCTACAACTGAAGGTGTTCTCAATGATTATTATTTTTATTAGAATTATGCATGCATATGTTATCCACTTTCAACGTTTTTCTTCAATACAGATGTTTTCTCCCAGCAGGAATGAAAAAAGATGATATTTTCAGATTTTGAATGTATTGGCTCCATTCTAAAATCAGTTGTTCTCGATCAATTCTAGTGATCAATAGTTTTTCTTTCGTTTGATTTTCTACACTCGATCGCTATGCAACGTGAAACACGCAATTTGACCCAAGAGGAATGTGCCCAAGCGGTAGTTTTGCGAGAAGAAGGGTGGACATACACAAGAATTGCAGAAAGGTTTGGAGTTTCCCATACAAGTTAGTGTGTCTAGAATGTTGCAGCGATTCAGGGAGACAGGTATGAATGTCCGAAGACCAGGACAGGGAAGACCGCGGGTGACAACTGCCATTCAAGAACGTTTCTTGAGAGTTTCTTCGTTGAGACAACGGTTTGCAACCGCTCGCCTCCTTCAAAATCAGCTTGAGCAAACTCATGAGGTGCAAACTAGCACTGAGACAATAAGAAATCGCCTCAGAGAATATGATTTAGGGCCTCGTGTCGCGGCAAGAGGCCCAGCTTTTACTCCAGCTCATCGAAGGGCTCGTTTGGATTTTGCGAGAGAGCATATCCATTGGGAAGAGGCCGATTGGGAAAGAGTTCTCTTCACAGATGAGTCTAGATTCTGCCTCTACCATTGTGATCGACGTTCCCTTGTATACAGACGTCCACATGAAAGATGCTCAGTGCAATTTCCTGAATAGTACTGGTTTCGGGGGATGATCGATTATGGTATGAGGTGGAATATCTTTGATTGCTCGCACAGACCTAGTGGTCGTTGATAATGGAGCTATGAATGCTGATAAGTATATAAGGAACATTCTTGAAGAGCATGTTGTGCCATTTGCCCCATACATTGGTGAAAATTTCATTTTTATGGACGATAATGCCAGACCCCATCGTGCGCGCATCGTTCAGGAGTACCTACCTTGAAGAGGTTGAAGTCTCTTGAATGGAATGGCCAGCAAGAAGTCCAGATCTCAATCCGATTGAGCAGGTTTGGGACAACCTCAATAGAAGGCTGAAAAGTTCAGAAAATCATCCAGCTACTCTTAATGACTTAGGAATCCAACTCGGAGAAATCTGGGAAGGATTAGATCAGAACATTTTTAGATCACTCATTTTGAGTATGAACTGTCGTGTAATTAACGCAAGGGGTGGAAATACCAAGTATTAAATCACTTATCAGCATTTCAGTATTTTGAAAATTGTTCATTTCTCTTCTTTCACATAGGATTCGGTGAAATCCTGAATTTTTCTTCCATTTAATGTGTCTTCCCGAGAGAACATGAAAAATAAGTTATAAAGAGTTATGTAGAGTTAACTTTCATTAAAATTGAGATTTTCAGAATGTGCGTTAATTTTTTTGCGCAGTGTATTAGCCATGTATTAAGAGTTCCAGCGGAAACCATCGGAATCACAGAGCCAGATTGCGCTCTTTTGTTCTTCTTTAGGTGATGTCGGCGATGTTCACTACTTTCCGATATAAGAATCAGGCTCAAACATTGGAGTTATGAACAAAGAGGGGCGATTGATTAATTGAATGATATCAAGAATAAAAATCTCATGAGCATCTGCCTGAAAATATTTCGTTTTCAAGTTACCAGTTTTTGAAGTTTTTTTCTCATTTCATCTGCACTTTTCGGGATATGATTATGATCTGATCTATAAAAACTGATGATGGAACCATAAATTCATGCAATTACATCAAAGTCTACCGTTTTTCCTCACATCAGATTGGAGAAAATGTTTAACATTCACCCAAAACTTGTACACAAAAAAAACTGCTGAGTGGACAGGGAGGATATTGCCTTAAAAAAAACATACTGTTGATTTTCACGGACAATTGACATTCCATATGATTTGAATTTAAAAATGTCTTTTGCGAATTCCAGCTGAATATTTTAAGAAATTCAGATGCTCTGAGGAAAATATTTCCAAAGATTCAAACTAAAAAGTATCAGGACTTCAAAACAATAATTTATACATTCACAGAAAGCTACACTAGACGTCCAATTATCTGTTAGTTATGCGAATATCCGTGAAGGTGAATCACAGTATTGGATTCTCATGGGAATTATAAACAGTTCATTCTTCGAAATTTTCATCTCGCAATAATAAATCTTCTGGGAGTTGATTATCGCTTGAAATTCGAGATATCGTGGAAGCTGATTCCCTAATTATATTTCATTATCAATTTAATTTTATTCTCGAATATGTATTCAATTTTTTTTATAAAATAATTATATTTTCCTTATGTTTTATTTTTCGAGCACCAATTTGAAATGAATTAAACAGACAGGGATTTTTTAACCGTAACGAAAGGACATGTTGAAGGCGGAAAGCTAGGTCTATCTTATTTTCAAGAACTGCGACACGTGTTCTTGAATTTCAGTTCGAATGTTTTCTGGCACTATATACAGGGTGAGTCTTTAACTTGTACATATTTTAACTGTAGATTCGTGAGGCCAAAAGAAACCTTTTTTCATTTTCCATTTTTCCAAATTCAGCTCTGTTGAAAAGATATAGCCATTTGAAAAAAAAATTGGGCTGATTGCGTCTCTGATATAATTCTCTGGAATTGATGCAAAGTTCATATTTCTCGATTGAAATTGAGTTTATACATTTAGGGAATACTCAAGTACTAACCTTATTGGAATAAAAATGTTGCAAACACGATAATTTCAACAAAAACAGTTAGTTTCATCCGGCATCCGGTTTCATGTTGATTTTCAACTGAACAGCCACATTTTTCCGACTAAAATAAGTTCCTTCTTTGATTTTTCTGCAGATTAGTTTGTGAACACGAATAACTTGTTTATATTTTCCTCGAAATTTCCAAACAATCTCATGAAGAAAGACTTTTCATTCAGATCATCAGAATTTATTATTAAACAACCTAACCTAATATATTTTGTATCCATTCTGTGAATGTTTGCTCAGAAATTTCAAGAAGATGTTGTCAGCTTGCTGATATTTTCATTGAGGTTAAGGATTATGAATTCTGCCGGTTCCATCAGAAATCGACTTTGCCGCGAAATTTCACCACGCATGTGTATAGCGAGAACCGACGAATTGGTTATCTCAATTACCCTTGGAGTGCCAACTGTAAACTTATTGTTTACAGTTTCGAACTGTTAAAAGTGTAAACATTATGTGAAGTTCTGAATACATTCAGTGAATTATTGTAATAATATGATTATTTAGTGAAGTGAATTAATATAAAATTAACCGTATCGAGTTTATAAAATTTCAAGAGGATATTGTTTAGATAGAAACATCGCCACAGATTATCAGGTATCATAATATCTTCCATTAATTTCAATTCAATGAGTAGTTTTAATCGAGATTCATCATTCATATTCGAATTTTGTATTTCATCGACATTTAACGACGAGTTTTTAATAGAAACTGTGCGTATTAAATGCTCCTTGGTGTTCAATTTTATCTCCCACATTTTGGGGATTTTCTTATTAAAATATCTCCACATCAACGTTTTCTATCGTTTTAATTTAAGTCTCGACAAAGTTGATAAATATTGTGACAACATCGTAAACTCGTTTAAAGACCAGAAAAGGAATACTATTCGATTCAGAGACGCATTCAGTTATTCTTGAAATTAATGATTTTTTCGTCAAATTTCTTAGTTCTGTCCTTTCAATAATTCTATATCTAGGTGTAATTCAAAAACGTTTATGTCAAATTTTCAATAACAAAACAGCCAATTAAAATTTATGTGAGATGATCCTCCATAAAATGGGGCCTGAACAAAATAATAATCGCTTAGAAGATCGGACATGTTCGAAAGATCCTCACTATCTAGAGCAAAGTTAAAACTTCGTGTTATTATTAGCAAGTTGCTGCAGATACAATTCCAAGATACTGCGTCCAACTCGATGAGGACTGTTTTTTTAATACAAGAAATCCTCAATTTGAATGCAAGCTCATCCTCTTGACAACTTAATATCACTTCTACACATACAGGGTCTTTCACGAGGAACCTCACCCATATTTATACGGGAAACTACTGAACGTATTTTCATGAAATTAAGCACTTATAAGTATTTCACGATGCTTATGAAATCTAAAATATTTTCAAGGCATGAGCTCCTCCGGTTTTTCCGGAAATGATGTCAACTTCCGTTTTTCAAATTAGAACACCATTTTTTTATTGCAGAAATAGATTCCTTAGTAAATTTCAAGTTATTTTGATGTAACATTTTTCAGTTTTGGTTGGAAAATTCTCTCTGAGCGGGAAAATTCGAAAAAGAAATCGAAAATAGAGCTCCGCTGAAACAAGAATAACTTCGAGGTTTTTGGATGGAAAATTTTCATTTTTGGGATTTTTCAAGATGTAAGATTGATGTATCCACTTTGAAAATCGAAATCGCGATTCATGATACAGGGGGTGAAAAAATCGCTTTCAAAGTTAGGGATGACAAAATCGTAAAAAATCAATTTTTTCAAATTAGAACCCCATTTTTTTATGGCAGATATTGAATCTACGTTAAAAAATAATGTGAGTGTATGTATCACACCCTTGCCCTTAAGTGGATATTAACTCAGAAAATATCCATTTTAGGGCATACACTCACATTATTTTTTAACGTAGATTCAATATCTGCCATAAAAAAATGGGGTTCTAATTTGAAAAAATTGATTTTTCACGACTTTGTCATCCCTAACTTTGAAAGCGATATTTTTCACCCCCTGTATCATGAATCGCGATTTCGATTTTTAAAGTGGATACATCAATCTTACATCTTGAAAAATCTCAAAAATGAAAATTTTCCATCCAAAAACCTCGAAGTTATTCTTGTTTCAGCGGAGCTCTATTTTCGATTTCTTTTTCGAATTTTCCCGCTCAGAGAGAATTTTACAACCAAAACTGAAAACTGTTACATCAAAATAACTTGAAATTTTCTAAGGAATCTATTTCTGCAATAAAAAAATGGTGTTCTAATTTGAAAAACGGAAGTTGACGTCATTTCCGGAAAACCGGAGGTGCTCATGCCTTGAAAATATTTTAGATTTCATCAGCATCGTGAAATACTTATAAGTGCTGAATTTCATGAAAATACGTTCAGTAGTTTCCCGTCTAAATATGGGTGAGGTTCCTCGTGAAAGACCCTGTATACAGTGAGTAAAGAGTTTTAACGGAAGTTTTCATTTGTGCTCGTATATTCATTTATATATTTATCAAATTAGTGAAAGGAACACATACATGATAAATCCCATGAAAAGTATTCACAAATTACATTGAGACAAGAAAAAAATACGATAAACTGTTTGGTGTTCCTTTCTGATTTGTTCTACTTATACCTACTTAGATTATAGCGGGAAACAGATTGATTTCTCCTGTCTTTTTGTAGTTCCTCATAGAGCCACACAATATTGGTTTGGCCAACACATAAAAATTTATGTGTTGTGGGCAGATTGTAAGACGATCGCATGGGACTGGGAATCGAAAATTCGGCAATATTGCCAGTCCTGCTCTGTGTTGTTTGATTGCATAGGTGAATTTCTATTGACTTGAAGGTTTCCGCATCATTTTTTGTTGTTGATAGTATATGTATATTCTGTCTGTGTGTTCCTTTTTATTCAACTACAACTTTTGGGACAGGAAGATATTGATTTATTGCAATGTTCTGAGTTTAAATAATTGCATCATTAAGTATAAGGATTGATGAAAAACACTCACGAGCAACTATATACATGACGAAGCTTTTACTAACTGTGATTATGAATTGATTATATCAACAAATGCAGTTCGACAAATTAGTGAATTATTCGCAAAAAAAATAACATGCATATTTATTTCTGGTTTACCATTATATAGGTGTCTACAATTAGGTGATGTGGTTAAAAAATAAAACACATGGTGACAATAATACAACGACTTTAAAACTCGAGAGTTTAACAGTTAAGGTTACTACTTCTTCACTACTTAGTGTGTTGAAAGTTTAACTTCTTGCACTCTCGAATTTCTATGAATCTAATTCAAACAACATATTTTCTTGTAAAAATTCCTTGAATTAAATTATTAATATGGGTTACCCAAGGCTATGACTTGAAGTCATAAGCTTTTGAGCGATCGTTCATGCACCTTGTGGCGTGGGTAGATTCATCTGTATATTCGCATTTGCCAGTGCGAGAAAGCAATTGTTCAAGCTCAAAGTTACCCTGTTAAAGAATTTTTTTGTGTTTTACACGAAAGATACTGAACTTATTGATTACACAGATAACTCCTAGGTCTCCAGAGGAGACCCCTCAGAAACTGCGAGCTTCGGAGCTTTAGCTTGTTCGAGTTCGGAGAAGCAGTTGTGTTCTGTGTACGCTTTGTTACTGTGTTCTCACGCCACCTCAGGCACAGCACTGTTAATTTTCGACCCAACAGTGAGATGGTGGCCCACTACCGTAGACTATAAAATTCCTTCCCTATCCTCGAGATTGAACCCGTGACTTTCCGTGTCAGAGACAATCGCCTTAACCACTGGGCTACAGTCACTATAAGTCTATGCTTCTGTGTATGTCTAAGAAGATGGAGAAGAAGAAAAAAATCGCCTGCATACAGGAAAATCGCATTCTTTTCTAGAGAAAACACACCCAAACATACTTTTCCCAGAAAATGATTCAATAAATTTAAAAAAATAATTTCCAAATTGGATAAAGTGGAGTTGGCAGGGGCGTGTTAACAAGAAGCAAATTCCATAATGAAACAAAATTGAGTTCCGAATGAGAAATAACTCTAGACCGAAACGTTTTATGCATATTGTATATTCTGAAACTAGTTGCAGAATGAGCTCCTATTCCAATGACCAATACGAATGAATACACGAGTGTTGGAATTGCATTCTGCAAGGAGTATTAACCGATATTTTCTTATATTTCAGTCAAATTCCGTGAAATACTGTTGCAATTCAATGAAAAATTGGCAGTTGGTGAAAATTGACATTTCCAAATTGACGTGTGTTGAAAATTGACAGGATTGGCAGTCATTGTTGACAACCACGAAACGTAAAAAATAACTAAAAACAGTGCTGTAATGAGTTCAGGAGGAGCAATATCCAACCGTCAAAACTGACCTTCAACTTTTCAGGAATTGAGTTCAGTCCTTCAGAAAGAATGCTCAGGCATTCTTATGAATTTGGATTCAGTTGTGGAATAACTAATTATGATTGATCAATAATAAATAATCGATAAATTTAGATGTTTTCTCATTTTTCATTTTTTGAGCACTGACTGAAAATTGTTCACTTCGATATTATCAACAGCTCTGATAGGGGGCACAATAGACCTTAAGGTCGCAGTGGACTGTAACCCCTTTTCACTATAACTATATATATATACTATTAATGCATTTCATTTGATATCATTCTATTGTTCAAGCAGTGTACTTGGTGTTTTTTTGGCCGCAGCGAAAGCATAAATCATCAAATCGGCAAGGATGTAATTATTTAGGTTCATATGTTCGACGATATATGTATGTGGACCTTGAAGTACCTATCGAAAAGTTGTACTTACAAATCGGCGTTGTAACGGTTAGATTACCATTCATTATTAGTAATTAAGTTGCAATGTTTATGATTTTTTTTCTTCAGCCCTTAATTTGTGAAGTGTTCTGGAGAAATCAGATGAATTGAACTATCGGTGAGCTATTTTTTATTGTTCAAACTTTCACTGTTTTGAAACTTGGAAGGCACATATTATTGTTAATTTTTTCGAATTTGATTCTGTCCGGTTATACGATAACTTTCGAAAATAAATTCCTTTTTGAAATTATCACGTTATAAATTTTTTCAATTTCATTTTCTCAATATTTCTCAAACAATATATTCGATTTAGTTGATATTTACAGGGTGTCCCAAATATGAGTGACTGATTTCAAACATAAACGCCCAGCTTATTAATTGCTCCAAAGAGATGGGGTTTTCGTAAGTTTCACTAGTTTATCAAAGAGATTTTTTTAGGCTTGGCTGGCATTTCATCTCATCAACACAGGGTGATTTACTAACGTTGGTCAAATTCAAAGGGGAAAATATGTATTATTTTCAATAGGACACCCTTTCATTTTTTATCTCATTCGAAAGATCAATCATTTTCCTTTCCAAAAATGTTTAGTTTTCTATCTTTTGTTTCAGTAACAACAAAGATATTCGAGGTTTCATGCAGTAGTACATTTTTAATCAGAAGTTTTATATAAACGTATTTTTATGCCTAAAATCAGCTCATGCTGTGACCGGTGGACGCAGAACAACAAAATCAGCAATTTTAACAATAGTAATTTTGTTAAGTCATATGAGTCGATTTTAGGCATAAAAATAAGTTCATATAAAACTACTAACTTAAAATGTACTACTGCATGAAACCTCGAATATGTATGTTGTTAATGAAACAAAAGATAGAAAACTATACATTTTTGGAAGGGAGAATGATTGCTCTTTCGAATGAGATCTAAAATTATAGGGTGTTCTATTTAAAAAAATAAATATTTACCCCTTTGAATTTGACCAACATTAGTAAATCACCCTGTGTTGATGAGATGAAATGGCAGCCAAGCCTAAAAAAATCTCTTTGATAAACTAGTGAAACTAATGAAAACCTCATCTCTTTGGCGCAATTAATAAGCTGGGCATTTATGTTTAAAATCAGTCAATCTTATTTGGAACACGTGGGATTGATCTCAAAGTAATGAATTTCGACCAAATTCGTGGGAAAACATTTTTAAAAATATTCAGTATGAATGGCACATACAGGGTTGGGATAAAGTATGGAACCAAGTAGGTAAATATCTTTCAAACGAAGGAAACGATATTTATGAAAATTTGCAGGTACTCAGGTAAGTAATTTTATCACACTAAACTCAGTACGTATGAATTCAAAATAACAAGGTCTTTCAAAATCTGTAAAAATATATAGGTTGTCCCATTTGAATTAGAAGTTGATGGGATTTCCGGTTAAACCGGAAGTATATTATTAAGAATAAAATATACATCAGATGCATTCTGTTTCATTGCACTCACCTGCAAATTTTAATGAATATTTTTTTTCTCGTTTGAAAGATATTTACTTGGTTCCATACTTTATCATAATCCTGTATAAAATGATACCTATAGGTAAAACGAAAACCATCTAATGCTACTACATCTATTTTTCCAGTAGCGTTATATCGTTATTTGAATGGAGATTGTCTTCGAATCAGCATCGCAGAATATTTCATTGAAATGAAATAAGAATAGTTTGGTCCTTTTGTCAGATCAAAGAAAAGCAATAGTTTAATATTTGAGATCTTGCAATCATACTCGGGGCGACATTTTGAATGTGTCCGGCTGCTCACAAATAGCACTGAAATAGTTCACTAAGGGCCGTAAGATCGATCGCAGTTTAAACCATACTGATGGTTTAAACTGTTGATTAGAAGGGGCGTTACACAGTTTAAACCCTACTTACGGTTTAAACTGTGATTGATCTTACGGCCCTAAGGGGTTGTTTCACCACTTCCTGGACATGAATCTATGCAGTGGATAAAATTTCTGCTATATAAATCTGTCGGATAATATTTTTCTGAGGGCTGCAGGACTCCGGTCTATGGCCTTTGACTATGGTCAATAAAGTACTGTTATTATTATTATTTTTCTGTTTCACCGCCTGGTTCCCGAATAAAATATCTACCATTTAAATAACAGGTAATTTGAAATGCATTGAGGAAACTGACAAGTATCTTTTAAATATCTTGCGGTAGCTAACTAGGATCCTTTGGCTAGTTGCAGGAGATAATGACATAGAGGGCATATCGAATAGTATGTTTCAGAGATTATTTGGGATACATCATCATCATTTTCCTCAACTGGAGGAGGTCGATTCATAAATACAACACTCTGCATGTCTCACGTGCCGTTTTTGAGTCTGATAGAGCCAACAACCTTCATCCATTTCGTTTAATAAATCGAACTTTTTTTAAATCAAATGGAAATGGCATTGGATATCGTCATTTGCCATCATTAAAACATTAATTTAACAATAAACAAAGGGGAGTGGGTCAAACCCTTAATTGGCCTAACACTCGAAAAAGGAACACTACGCCAAAGTGCTAATCAAAGCGATTTTTTCTTCTCACACAAACAAAGAAGCTAATTAATAATAATAATAATAATAAAAGCCGCACGGGTGTGGTTTGGTTTCTGCCACGCCACATGGGGGGTGACGTCCCCACGGCCCGAGTTACCTGGGCCACCAAGGGTAAATGGTGGCGAACCCATGAAAATGGGAAAAATGCCAGCAACGAGAAGTGGAAACCGATATCATGGCAGAAGATCTAAATGCCACTCCACCTGCTGGCTCGACCACCGTGAGGAGGACTGTCCGCAGGGGAGCTCGCAACGCCCGTATCAAGTGGAGCCGCGACATGAATATTGAAGTAATGCGAGCTTTTTATTACGTGAACAATTGCGAAGACAAACCACTTCCTGGATGGAGATACTCCCTCTATAACGAGTTCACCGGAATGCATCCGGAACTTCAGCTGACGGAAGGGAATCATTCAAGAAAAATATCGAATTATCCCAGAGGATCGCGGGATATGCACAACGGGCTGTAGCATTGCAAACCTGTCACATCGTGCGGAAATTCCTGAAATAGTGGGAGGAACTGAAGTGTTTTTTCACTGGTTCATAGAAATAATACCAGCTTAAGCTGAGACCGGGAGACCGATGAGGAAGAATAATAATAATAATAATAATAAAGTCCCCGCACGGGTGTGGTTTGGTTTCTTCCACGCCACATGGGAGGTGACGTCCCCACGGCCCGAGTTACCTGGGCCACCAAGGGTAAATGGTGGCGAACCCATGAAAATGGGGAAAATGCCAGCAACGGGAAGTGGAAACCGATATCATGGCAGAAGATCTAAATGCCACTCCACCTGCTGGCTCGACCACCGTGAGGAGGACTGTCCGCAGGGGAGCTCGCAACGCACGTATCAAGTGGAGCCGCGACATGAATATTGAAGTAATGCGAGCTTTTTATTACGTGAACAATTGCGAGGACAAACCACTTCCTGGATGGGGATACTCCCTCTATAACGAGTTCACCGGAATGCATCCGGAACTTCAGCTGACGGAAGGGAATCATTCAAGAAAAAGATCGAATTATCCCAGAGGATCGCGGGATATGCACAACGGGCTGTAGCATTGCAAACCTATCACATCGTGCTGAAATTCCTGAACTAGTGGGAGGAACTGAATTGTTTTTTCACTGGTTCATAGAAATAATACCAGCTTAAGCTGAGACCGGGAGACCGATTATGAAGAATAATAATAATAACCGCACGGGTGTGGTTTGGTTTCTGCCACACCACATGGGGGGTGACGTCCCCACGGCCCGAGTTACCTGGGCCACCAAGGGTAAATGGTGGCGAACCCATGAAAATGGGGAAAATACCAGCAACGAGAAGTGGAAACCGATATCATGGCAGAAGATCTAAATGCCACTCCACCTGCTGGCTCGACCACCGTGAGGAGGACTGCCCGCAGGGGAGCTCGCAACGCACGTATCAAGTGGAGACGCGACATGAATATTGAAGTAATGCGAGCTTTTTATTACGTGAACAATTGCGAGGACAAACCACTTCCTGGATGGAGATACTCCCTCTATAACGAGTTCACCGGAATGCATCCGGAACTTCAGCTGACGGAAGGGAATCATTCAAGAAAAAGATCGAATTATCCCAGAGGATCGCGGGATATGCACAACGGGCTGAAGCATTGCAAACCTGTCACATCGTGCGGGAATTCCTGAACTAGTGGGAGGAACTGAATTGTTTTTTCACTGGTTCATAGAAATAATACCAGCTTAAGCTGAGACCGGGAGACCGATGAGGAATAATAATAATAATGAATTTTATTCTCTACATAAAGATATAGGAGAACGTCAATTTACAAAATGTATAACACAAACAAGTTTGTAGGTACACAAATAATTAAAGAATAGATACACATCTCATTAACAAACTATACAAAAATGTTACAGTTTAAAAACTCCTGTATGCTATATAAAGCAGTTCTCTTCAAAGCTTTTTTCATTTTGAATTTGAATTTGAATCAATTTAGGAAAAATTTTGAATGAACATAGTATTTCAATAAGTAGGGATTAAGTAACTTCAACGTGATTCCTATGATCAAGTACAAATTTTCGATTGAAAATTTATCCACAAAGAATAAACCACGAGAAAACTTGATCTTGATAAGTAATAATTAGTTGAATATCTGATGTAGAACCAAATTTGCTAAATTACTGGTCCATCTCACATATTCTCTCGATCTTAGGAATCTAATTATAATAAAATTATTGGAAAAACAAGCACTCGACTTTGAAACTAGATTTTGGGAAGGTCAGATCGAGTTGATTTTTTATAGATCCAATGAACTTAGTTCGTTGTGAAATCAATCTAATCCTTTTATCAAAATGGGGAGTTCCTCAGTGAGTGCCCTAGTCGACTTGCGATTGTAAAACTATCAGATGTGCTTTATCGAGTATCCACATTTTACATCATGAGTAATTGCCAGAACTGATTCCGTTGATTCCCTGAAAAATGAACGACAAATCCGTTCTTTACCACAGCTGAATTTCTCTTCGGAAACATGAAAAGAAATCTAAGAAAAATCAATATTCATCCTCTTGCTTCAGGTTTCCGATCCGAAATGAAAGTGAATAGAAAAAATAAAAAGTGCTTGGGAATTGTGCTTTCTGGACTTGTTGTGATTATCGGAACAGGACTCCTCATTTCCCATAAAATCATTGCCGATACATTCATCGACGAAGTTTTTGTCTTGAAGCCAAATAATTATTTTTACAATGAATGGAAGGACCCGACACTGCCCATACGCATCGAATTCTATTACTTCAACTGGACCAATCCAGAGGATCTAATGAATCCCTCAGAGAAACCAAAGTTTCAAGAAATAGGTCCGCTTGTATTTTCTGAAGAAATTCACAAATGGAATATTACCTTCCACGATAACAACACAGTTTCTTACAGAAATATGAAGACGTTTTTCTTGAACGAAAAGGAATCTAACACAACATTTGATGCTAATATCACAACCGTGAATGTCATTCCTCTGGTGAGTAGAACCAAAGATATTCTACAATAATATCTGTAAGTAGAACATATAGAGGGTCTTTCACGAGGAACCTCACCCATATTTATACGGGAAACTACTGAACGTATTTTCATGAAATTCAGCACTTATAAGTATTTCACGATGCTGATGAAATCTAAAATATTTTCAAGGCATGAGCACTTCCGGTTTTTCCGGAAATGACGTCAACTTCCGTTTTTCAAATTAGAACACCATTTTTTTATTGCAGAAATAGATTCCTTAGAAAATTTCAAGTTATTTTGATGTAACATTCTTCAGTTTTGGTTGGAAAATTCTCTCTGAGCGGGAAAATTCGAAAAAAAAATCGAAAATAGAGCTCCGCTGAAACAAGAATAACTTCGAGGTTTTTGGATGGAAAATTTTCATTTTTGGGATTTTTCAAGATTGTAAGATTGATGTTTCCACTTTAAAAATCGCGATACAGGGGGTGAAAAAATCGCTTTCAAAGTTAGGGATGACAAAATCGTGAAAAATCAATTTTTTCAAATTAGTACCCCATTTTTTATGGCAGATATTGAATCTACGTTAAAAAATAATGTGAGTGTATGCATCACACCCTTGCCCTAAAATGGATTTTTTCTGAGTTAATATCCACTTTAGGGCAAGGGTGTGATGCATACACTCACATTATTTTTTAACATAGATTCAATATCTGGCATAAAAAAATGGGGTTCTAATTTGAAAAAATTGATTTTACACGATTTTGTCATCCCTAACTTTGAAAGCGATTTTTTCACCCCCTGTAACATGAATCGCGATTTCGATTTTTAAAGTGGATACATCAATCTTACATCTTGAAAAAATCCCAAAAATAAAAATTTTCCATCCAAAAACCTCGAAGTTATTCTTGTTTCAGCGGAGCTCTATTTTCGATTTTTTTTTCGAATTTTCCCGCTCAGAGAGAATTTTCCAACCAAAACTAAAAATGTTACATCAAAATAACTTGAAATTTTCTAAGGAATCTATTTCTGCAATAAAAAAATGGTGTTCTGATTTGAAAAACGGAAGTTGACGTCATTTCTGGAAAAACCGGAGGTGCTCATGCCTCGAAAATATTTTAGATTTCATCAGCATCGTGAAATACTTATGAGTGCTGAATTTAATGAAAATACGTTCAGTAGTTTCCCGTATAAATATGGGTGAGGTTCCTCGTGAAAGACCCTGTATACCTAATCATTTTTCAATACATCATAGGTCAAATACGTGTATCAGTCCGAATTAATTGAAATCACTATGAAAGTTCGAAATATCTTATTTCTAACACAGGGTTTTTCAGGAAGAGATGTGTCTATATGTAGATTATGTTTCAAATTGCGCGTTTTCTTAATGAATAGAACATATAATTTGCATTCATTTTCGACAACTTTTCATTGGTAATTGAAGAATCAGTCATGACACATATGTACTACAAATATAATATCTGCCAAATAGCCTCTTCTTGCAGCTCTACAGACGTCCACCATTTTGTTAAAATTTTCAATGACATTTCGACATAATTGAGGCTCTATCTCACTAATGACACGAATAATTTCATCCTTTCGTTCAGGAATCGATTGTGGATTATTCTTATAGACCTGGCTTTTCACATAACCCCAAAGAAAATAGTCAAATCACAAGATGTTGGTGACCAATTGACATCACCGTTTCTGGAGATTATTCGTCCAGGAAATTTTTGTCATAATAAATCAATTGTGTCATTTGCAAGGTGAGGTGTAGCGCCATCCTGTTGAAACCAAATGTCCTCTAGATCAAGATTCATTAATTCAGACCACCAAAATCCATCTATCATCCGACAGTTACATCTTCACCAGCAGCATTTTCAATGATTGAACCACCTGACCATAATGCACACCAACTAGTGACTCGTTTATAATGCGTGGGTTCCTCATGAATAATTCATGGATTTTTTCCGAAATAGATACGACAATTTTGTTCATTAACATAGCAACCAAGTTCAAAACGTGCCTCATCGGAAAACATTATTTTTTGAGAACAATCAGCTGGTTGTTCATTGATGAAATTGACAAATGGACGACGTTTTAAATGATTCAATGGCTTTAAATCCTGTGTTATTTGACCCTTATATGCCTTTAGAGCTAACTCCTTGTGTAAAATACGCCATGTTGTGGACTCACTAAGTCCAACTTGTTGTGAACTTCGTCTAATAGACATTTCAGGGTCTTCAGCAACACTTTCATGAATCAAATCAATACAGGGTGAGTCTTTGACTTGTACATATATTTCAACTGAAGATTCTTGAGGTCAAAAGAAACCTTTTTTTCATTTTCCATTTTTCCGAATTCGGCTCTGTTGAAAAGATATAGCCATTTGAAAAAAAAATTGGGCTGACTACGCCTCCGAAACGATCTTCTGGAATTGATGCAAAGTTTATATTTCTCGATAGAAATTGAGTTTATACATTTAGGGAATACTCAAGTACTAACCTTATTGGAATTGAAATGTTGCAAACACGATAATTTCAACAAAAACAGTTAGTTTTATAGGAATTATATCTGCAACTAAAAAGCCACATTTCTCACACCAAAATATGTTCCTTCTTCGATTTTTCTGCATATTAGTTTGTAAAAACTGATAACTTGTTCATATTTTCCTCGAAATTCACAAACAATATCATGAAAAAAGACTTTTCATTCAGATCATCAGAATTTATCATTAAACAACCTAACCTTATCAATTTTGTATCGATTCTGTGAATGTTTGCACAGAAATTTCAAGAAGATGTTGTTAGCTTGCTGATATTTTCATTGAGGTTAAGGATTTGTTTCGAAACATAGTATAAATCACGATACACCGTGGTATAAATACAAAAAAAAATTCTGCCGTTTCCATCATAAATCGAGTTTGCCGCCAAATTTTACCACGCATGCGTAGAGCGAAAACCAAAAGATTGGTTATGTGGAGGCCAACTATAAACAATAACAAACCAGAGTCTCTGAACAAACTGTTAACATTATGTGAAATTCTGAATACATTCAGTGAATTATTGTTGTGATTATTATGTGGAGTGAATTAATATAATCTTAACCGTGTCGAGTTTATAAAATTCCAAGAGGATATTGTTCAGATAGAAACATCGACACAGATTATAAGGTATCATTTTATTTTTCATTAATTTCAATTCAATAAGTAGTTTGTATCGGAATTCATCATTCATATCCGAATTTTGCATTCCATCGACCTTTTACTTCAATATGGACCGGTAACTATGAATTTTCAATAGAAACTGTGCGTGTTAAATCCTCTTTTGTGTTCAATTTTATCTCCGACATTTGTGGGATTTTATTATTAAAATATCGCGACAAAGTTGATAAATATTGTGACAACATTAAAAACTCGTTTAAAGACCACAGAAGGAATAATATTCGATGATATTTAATTCAGAGACGCATTCAGATTATTCTTGAAATTAATGATTTTTTCGTCAAATTTCTCCGGGTAAAATTGGAAATAACTCGAAAACGACGCGTTTCATTGAAAAAAATTAGAATACTTTTAGTTTCTTAAATGATTGATACTTTCGAAAATATGAACCGTTTATCTTCTTAAAGTGGTTTTATGGTGTTTGAGCGTGTATTGATGAGTCGACTGCCCTGTAACTTTCATACTAGTAGAGATATCGAATAGGTTTTGATTGAGGAATATGCACCATGAATAGAGTAAAAACTCAACCAAAATTCAGTTCATTCGAAATAACGGTTCAGAAGATATAAACAGAAAAGTGTTTTTTTCATGGATTTTCGACACCCTGTATCTTCGAAACTAAACCGAATTTTGAAAAATGTAAAAAAGTGTTTCGTTTGATGATAGGAATCTACAGTTAAAATATATGGACAAGTCAAAGACTCACCCTGTATATTCTTGTGAACGACCGCTACGACTGTTTTTTCACTTTTTTGGCCTTCCACCGAACCGGTCTCTTGAAATTTTTTAATGATTCGACCAATAGTGCTCTCAGATGGACGATTATGTAAACCATAAAATTCCCCTAATTTTCTTGAAACACTTCTCACAGAACGCTGATTTTCATGAAATAATTCAACAATTATTCTTAAATGTCAAAATACCCAAACAAATTTAGTGCGCCATCTATATTTTATTCATTAAAAAAACGAGCAATTTGAAACACCATTTATATGGAAAACTACCAGTACTAATTTACATATGATTATCATAGACACTAATCGAGGTTTTGCATTTAATCTACAGTTTTGCCTACGGTGCAATCGGCCCTTAGTACTTAAAGTTGTATTCAGTGGTTTTCACATAAGATCTCAAAACAAAATCAAAAAAATATTCATAGGCATATTCTTTATTGATAGAACATGCTCACCAAATGCCATTTCTACAACCGTTCAGCACTTCCAAAAAAGCCTAAAAGCTTTTGTTCACATAAAAGATCATATCAATTTTCGACAGAGAATCGCTAAAAATATTCGCACTTATTTGGTAACATGGTAACAACTTGTATAAATATACCAGCTTGAAAAAGAGCATAAATTTGGTCTTCGGTTCTTTGGTATACTCCTTTTTTATGTTGGCAGAATAGTATATTCTAAAACTAGTTGCAGAATAGGCTCCAATACCAATACGAATGCATACGAACGCATGAGTGTTGGAATTGCATTCTGCAACGAGTATAAGACGATATTTTCTCTATTTTAGTCGAATTTCGTTGAAATTCAATGAAAAATTCAGATTATACATCCTAGTGACTTTTGTATTGTATCTTGGCAGTTGGTTCACTGACGAAAATTGACATTTCCAACTTGAAAATTGATAGGATCGGCAGTCATTGTTGACAACCACGAAACGAAAAATATTACTAAAAACAGTGCTGTAATGAGTTCATTACAGCACTGTTTTTAGAACTGTAATGAACTCATTACGATACTGAAATAGAGAAATACTGTTATTATACAGGGTCTTTCACGAGGAACCTCACCCATATTTATACGGGAAACTACTGAACGTATTTTCATGAAATTCAGCACTTATAAGTATTTCACGATGCTGATGAAATCTAAAATATTTTCAAGGCATGAGCACCTCCGGTTTTTCCGGAAATGACGTCAACTTCCGTTTTTCAAATTAGAACACCATTTTTTTATTGCAGAAATAGATTCCTTAGAAAATTTCAAGTTATTTTGATGTAACATTTTTCAGTTTTGGTTGGAAAATTCTCTCTGAGCGGAAAATTCGAAAAAAAAATCGAAAATAGAGCTCCGCTGAAACAAGAATAACTTCGAGGTTTTTGGATGGAAAATTTTCATTTTTGGGATTTTTCAAGATGTAAGATTGATGTATCCACTTTGAAAATCGAAATCGCGATTCATGATACAGGGGGTGAAAAAATCGCTTTCAAAGTTAGGGATGACAAAATCGTGAAAAATCAATTTTTTCAAATTAGAACCCCATTTTTTTATGGCAGATATTGAATCTACGTTAAAAAATAATGTGAGTGTATGCATCACACCCTTGCCCTAAAATGGATATTTTCTGAGTTAATATCCACTTTAGGGCAAGGGTGTGATGCATACACTCACATTATTTTTTAACGTAGATTCAATATCTGCCATAAAAAAATGGGGTTCTAATTTGAAAAACGGAAGTTGACGTCATTTCCGGAAAAACCGGAGGTGCTCATGCCTTGAAAATATTTTAGATTTCATCAGCATCGTAGAATACTTATAAGTGCTGAATTTCATGAAAATACGTTCAGTAGTTTCCCGTATAAATATGGGTGAGGTTCCTCGTGAAACACCCTGTATGTGCCTTGTCTTCGGAAATGATTTCAGATGATCTGTTTTTCCTAGTTTTTGCTATAGGTAGGTCTCTTTCAAGTTCTACCCATTGAAAATAAATTCTTTTCGAGAATCTACCAACTCGGATATCTTCACAATATAAATCTAATCACAATCCAACTAAAGCGGAGTGTGAACAAAACGCTTGTCGAAACATTTGGGACAACTTCACACTTAAAATAAGGCCTGGCCATTCAAACATAATGCCTTCTAACTAAGTAATTACCTGAACAGCAAACAAAATGTTGTGTTCGAAAATGTCGAAGAAGATTCTTTTACAGGTAGCAGCAGACAAATCAAGGAATTGGAATTTCATATACCGGAAAGGTCTATCTGTTGCGCTCTATCGCACTCCCTACCACATTACAAGGAAAGCGGAACAGTGGATATTTGCAGGTTATGAGGATCCTCTCCTGAGTTCTACTAAATATTTGCCATTCGTGGATGACATACCGGGTTTGGAGAGATTCGCCTGGTTTTATGGTGTGAGTGAAGAAACTGCTTTTTCTTATTATTTTAGTTTCTAAATGCAGCAAAGCTATCCAACTGACGTGAATACACTCCTGGTCAAAAAATACAGGGTGTTTCTGAATGGATGGATTTATGCAACAAACTACCCTTCATTTTGAACAAGAAATCACCCTTTGAAAGCTTTCGCATCAATTCAGAAACACCCTGTATATCCAGATATATGTTACTCTCAGCGACAGCTAGGTATGAAAATATCAAAGCCACAGATCACAAATCCCATTCGCTGTCTACCTGAACAAAGTGTAGCGTATTGCTACCGATTGTGAATCGAGCTGGGGCTTACGTTTCGTCCCGGATTCGCTCACAGAACTGTTCAGATTGGCTACTGTGAGTGGAGCCTGCCAATGACGTAGATTCTCCAAAGCTCATCAGTGACCAGTGTTGAATGTAATGTACCATGAGTAAATGTAGAAGTCTAAATGCTGTGGCGCTTGTGTCCTTGTTGTTTGTTTTGATTGATGAAGTTCACCTTTTATTGTCATTCCACATTCTTGATCAAAAGCTAAATTGAAACCTCAAGATGAGGGGAACACAAGTACAGGGTTGGCAAAATTGGTTTCAGTTTGTAGATTCTTGTCAACCTTACAACCATATCATAATAGCTATTTTGTAACAAGTTACAAGTACAGGGTGGGCAAAATACATGAACTAGACCTTTTTAACCCGAGGAGAAAGAGAAAAATCAATGGCACGTTATAGTCCTCTTTTTTCGAGAAACTGATAATGACATCAACTGCATTCCTCTATCTTCTTCCGTTTCCGAGTTATAGGCCAAAATTGAAATTTGGGCGATTTCAACTTTGATCATTATATCCGTTTCTGTTGATGCTATAGGATGTTGAAATAAAAACATTATACAGGCACTTTTCTGATAGCAATCCAGTGGCGTATTCTGATTTTTTCTAAGAGGTTTATTTGCTGAGTTAAAACATAAAGTTGTGTTTTTTCTTGAGGAAACAGTAGTTTGAAATAACTCAGAAAGAATCGCGCCATTTCTTTCCCGTTTCAGAAATGTATCATATGTTATACATCGCCCTCAGATTCGTTAAGATATCATAAAAAATATGGTTTGTATATGGAATTCGAATTATTGAGTAGGCTGAATCATAGAATTATGTGTATCTACGCATGGTGTAATTATTATTTCACGGTTGAATACATGATGGTGTGATCTCTGTTTGAAACAACTGTCAGTTATTAAACTGTAGGATACTTGTATGGTTTGAATTTGTTCCTGCTATTCTCATGAGCTATGAGCTGAAATAAAACATTTAACATATCGTGTTTTTCGAATATTTTCATAACGCAAAAGATGAATTCAAACTCTAATAACTGACAGTTGTTTCAAACAGAGATCGCACCATCAAGTATTCAACCGTGAAATAATAATTAAACCATACGTAGAGACACATAATTCTATGATTCAGCCTACTCAATACTCAATAATTTGAATTCCATATACAAACCATATTTTTCATTATATCTTAACGAATCTGAGGGCGATGTATGACATATGATACATTTCTGAAACGAGAAAAAAATGGCGATTCTTTCAAAGTAATTTCAAACTACTGTTTCCATAAGAAAAAACACAATTTTATGTTATAACTCAACAAATAAACCTCTTAGAAAAAATCATGGTACGCCACAGGGCCGCCCTCGCTACCACGTGTGCGCCATACTTTTAGGGGCGCCAAAATCCTGGGTCAAAAATCGCAAAAATATTTGCAAAAAGAAATAAACAAAATAAATGCTGAAATAAAAAAATTTACAATACATATTTGAAAACAATTTAATCTCGACCCTTCCAAACCTAAGCATTTCACTAAGAATTCTTCTGACATTGCTTGTATCTGTAGCTTCTGGCGAGCGATCTTTCTCGAAGTCAAAAATCATTAAAAATTATTTAAGATCGACAATGCTTCAAGAAAGATTGTCTGGAGTCTGGACTAGCAATATTAGCAATTGAACAAGAAATTCTTGATGGTATCAATTTGAGCGATGTGATTGATGAATTTGCAACAGCCAAGTCTAGGAAAATATCGCTACTATAATAGCTATTTTTTATTTTTCTACTGTACCTAGCTTTCATTTTAGATTTTATGAGGAAGTAAACTAGGTATATTTTAATGAAGTACCCGCATATTTTTTGAAATACCTAAGCATAAGTAGAAAGTGATACTTTTATATGAATATATACAGGGTGTTTCACCATAAACTGGACAGACATATATAGCCGTGTAGACGACAGCGAGGAAGTCATTTTTGCCTTATGACATATACCCCGTTTTCGATGCATAAGCGAGATACAGGGTGTTTAATGTCAACTTTGAGCAATATTCCGACCACTGTGGTGAGTGATTCGTGACATTCGAAATAACGGTTACTAGTCACATCTCAGTATTTTTTAGGGCCCAATTCAATTGTGGTGAATAATTCTGAAAAAAAGATTCAAAATGGCGGAAAGCCTGCAAAGTTGGAATTTTTTTTTCTCGGTTGCCAATTCGGAAAGCTCTATTTCAACGTACTAGATTTTCTAAGATTTTTCGTGAACAAATTTTTTTCAAAATTCGAACTCAACTTTTTTTACATTCGACCGAAATTGGTGGAATTTTTCATAGTTGAACTATCTTTCATTCTGAAAACTGAGGTGAAAACAAAATGAAATAATATCCATTGGTTTTCTTTTTGTAGCCTTCCAAAGATTACGCTGGGAGAACTTTCTCATAATTTTTATTTAAAAACCTGGAGGCCGTACGAAGGCCAGAATTGTGCTAATGGGCTGCCAGAATGGCCCGGACAGAAATATGAATTTATAAACCCAAAAAACTTTTTTCAAAAAACTGATCGGAATCGAACTCTCCACTTTCGATTAACATGCGTCGCTTTGGTAACGAAAATTTATAAAATTAATAAACCCAATTCATACTCGTAGAAAGTTCGAATCCTACCAGTTTTTCGAAGAAAATTGTTTTGATAAATTCATATTTCTGCCCGGGTCATTCTGGCAGCCTATTGGCACAATTTTGGCCTTCGTACGGCCCCCAGTTTTTTAAATAAAAATTATGAAAGTTCTCCCAGCGTAATCCTTGGAAGGCTACAAAAAGAAAATCAATGGATATAATTTCATTCTGTTTTCACACCAGTATTCAGAATGAAAGATAGTTCAACCATGAAAAATTCCAACGATGTCACCCGAAATATTTTTTCACTGAAGACATGTAAAAAAAAAGTTGAGTTTGAATTTTGAAAAAAATTTTTCACGGAAAATTTAAGAAGATCTAGTACGTTGAAATGATGCTCTCCAAATTGGTAACCGAGAAAAAAAATTCCAACTCTGCAGGTTTTCCGCCATTTTGATTTTTTTTTCAGAATTCTAAACCACATTTGAATTGAGCCCAAAAAATACTAAGATGTGACCAGCAACCGTTACTTCAAATATCACGCATAACTCTCCACAGTCATCAGAATGTTGCTCAAAGTTGACATTAAACACCCTGTATCTCGCATATGCGTTGAAAACGGGGTATATGTCATAATAAGAAATGACTTCCTCGGTTTCATTCACACGGCTATATATGTTTGTGAAACACCCTGTATATATGTATACATTAGCCAATATTTCTGTTTTTTGTTCCTAAAAAAGATGTGATTTTAGTTTTGGGTTATTTTATAGTATTCATCAACCGAGTGTCTGTACCCTACTAGTCGAGGAAATACTTCAAAGTGGTTGTGAACAAGAATTAATTTTGAGTTTTTTATTTCGTTATGATTTTATTCTGTTTGTTTTATATTTTAGTCTACAAAGAAATATCTAGTTTTTGATGACTTCTAAAGTTCAGTTTTTCGATTTAATTCAAGCACCTAGCTACCTACCCACCTAATAAATAAAAAAATCCAAAATGCCTTAAGGGGCGCCAAAATTTTTTTTCGCACACAGGCGCCAGTAGCCCTTACGGGGGCCCTGGTACGCCACTGGATTGCTATCAGAAAAGTGCCTGTATAATGTTTTTATTTCAACATCCTAGCATTAACAGAAACGGAGATAATGACAAAAGTTGAAAACGCCCAAATTTCAATTTTGGCCTATAACTCGGAAACAAAAGAAGATAGAGGAATGCAGTTGATATCATTATCAGGGGGTTAAAAAGTTTTAGTTCATGTAGCACCAATTTTGCCCACCCTTTACATACTCATAAGATTTTGCTCCTTCACTCTTATTTCCGGCAACTTACTACGTTTTGTACTCACGTTGTATTAATATCTTTCAGTTTTAATGGACCTGATGATGATTTATAAAAATCGAAACATGTCGTCCTAAACAATAAAAATTGGTTCTTCTAACAGTGTTTAGACTTCTACATTCACTTATGGTAAATGACGTAGATGGTGCCGTGTTCGAAACGAGCGCCTCACTGCGTTGGGCGGGCAAACTCAAGCTCGCCATGAAAAATGACACTTCTTCTCCTTATGAAATAATTTAGGTATTAATAATTGGCCTCGATCATGTATAGTTAAAAAAGTTTTATGATAATTGAAGGGAATTGACGAAGATCGTGTCGAAGCGTGTTGCTTTAGATCGTGTATCGTGTTTCTTCCCAGCTCGTCACATAGGACTCATAACATTGTCTATTATGAGCGGAACCTGCCAATGACGTGGCTCGACCGCGGTACTGTCGACAGTGAGTCTACACAATAGTTTTATCCCTTAATTTTATTTGCAGAGAAATGCTTCGGCGAGTTACGAAGGCGATTATAACATAGGGACAGGTTTGGGGAACACATCTCTTGGTACAACATACAAATGGAATCATAGGAGTAGGAGTGATTATGACGGCAAATGTGGCGAAATCGAAGCACCCACCGAATTTTATCCTCAGAATTTGAAAAAGGAGAGTATCGAACTTTTTTTTCCAGACTTTTGTAGACGAATTACTTTTGATTATAACGGCACAGTGACATGGAATGGTATTGAAGCCTACATATTTTCAGCTGGAATGAGATTTTTGGATAATGGTGAGTGCAAAATGAAAAACGTTGTGCTTTTCAAGTAACGACAATCACATTCGATACTTATAGAGGAAAGTCACCAAATATGAAATAGTATCCTAATATGGAATACCTTTATTTCTCCAATACTATAAGTAATAAACGGAACATTCGACCATCTCCTGTTTCATTCGGTCTACTAATTATCGCACTCCCACCATCGAGTCAGTTGCGCAAACGCTTAACGTGTGGCAGGCGTGTTTTGTTGTCGTGAAGAAAATTTCAAAAGGTGAGTAGTAAATGAGTATTACCAGCTGTTATGTTTGTATACATAAGTATTGTGTTTATTTCACCATTTTGTGATCTTTTGCCATTGAAATATTGTGACTTGAAAAAATATTTAGAAGAGTTTGAACTAGTATAAAAATCCAAATATGGACAGTCGTCGGGTGTCTAATTATGGAATATGCGTGATGTGTGGGCTCTGGGCACATTATGATTGTGCTGCTGGTCCAGAGTTTGGTACTTGGATCTGTGACTTTTGCAAGTAATTATGTAACTTCTTTCATTTATCACAATATGTTATATTCATTTCATGATCTCAAAGATATTGATGTCCATTTTTGTTATTATTATGTTGTTTCAAGCTTATATTCCATATATGGGTACCTATTCCATATTTGTGATTTTGTTTTTTGTGTTAGATTTTAATCAGATAACTAATATATTTGATTAGAGGCTGTTAATTACTACATATAAATGTATGACTGATTAGTAAGAACATTTAACTGATTTAATTGATATGAAGGTTTTTCTTAATATCCCAAAAACAAAATGGTATTTTATATTTGGTGACTTTCCTCTATATTGATGGAACTGATGCCTATTGAAAAATTATTATGAATTGCTATTCACGTGATTTCTATCATTTTCAGGAAAATACCATGAAGAAAATAAATGCCTGTGCAACCGGAAATGTTTGAAGTTTGGTGTGGTGGATTATTCGAAGTGTAAATTTGGTATTCCTGGATATTTATCTTTACCACATTTCAGAGGTGCGGATGCTAAATACCGAAATGATGTAGAGGGAATGCATCCGAACGAAACAAAACACATAATGCGAATGTTGATAAATCCGGTAAGTGAGCAAACCAATCTTGTGAGGGATAAAAATTCATTATCATTATTCTTTTTCCTCAGAGAACTGGATCAGTCGTTGACTTGAAGATAAGTGTACAATTGAATTTGTACCTAGAACCAAACCCGAGTATCAGGTAGGTTATTGTCTCAATTCGTTTGTACAGACTTGCTCATACAACTTTTAAATACAATTTTTAGGAATTCTTGAGGTTGATACTAGTGATACTACACTGCGCAAAAAAATTAACGCACATTATGGAAATCTCAAATTTATTCTACAACTGAAGGTGTTCTCGATGATAATTATTTTTATCAGAATAATGCATGCAAATGTTATCCACTTTCAACGTTTTTCTTCAATACAGATGTTTTCTCTCAGCAGGAATAAAAAAAGAAGATATTATCAGATTTTGAATGTATTAGCTCCATTCTAAAATCAGTTGTTATCGATCAATTCTAGTGATCAATAGTTTTTCTTTCGTTTGATTTTCTACACTCGATCGCTATGCAACGCGAAACACTCAATTTGACCCAAAAGGAATGTGCCTAAGCGGTAGTTTTGCGAGAAGAAAGGTGGACATACCCAAGAATTGCAGAAAGGTTTGGAGTTTCCCATACAAGTTTGTCCAGAATGTTGCAGCGATTCAGGGAGACAGGTATGAATGTCCGAAGACCAGGACAGGGTAGACTACGGGTAACAACTGCCATTCAAGGACGTTACTTGAGAGTTTCTTCGTTGGGACAACGGTTTGCAACCGCTCGCCTCCTTCAAAATCAGCTTGAGCAAACTCATGAGATGCAAATTAGCACTCAGACAATAAGAAATCGCCTCAGAGAATATGATTTACCCCAGCCCATCGAAGGGCGCGTTTGGATTTTGCGAGATAGCATATCCATTGGGAAGAGGCCGATTGGGAAAGAGTTCTCTTCACAGATGAGTCTAGTTTCTGCCTCTACCATCTTGATCGACGTTCCCTTGTATACAGACGTCCACATGAAAGATATGCTCAGTGCAACTTTCCTGAATACTACTGGTTTCAGGGGAGGATCGATTATGGTATGGGGTGAAATATTTTTGACTGCTCGCACAGACCTAGTGGTCGTTGAGAATGGAGCTATGAATGCTGATAAGTATATAAGGAACATTCTTGAAGAGCATGTAGTGCCATTTGCCCCATACATTGGTGAAAATTTCATTTTTATGGACGCTACTGCCAAACCCCATCGTGCGCGCATCGTTCAGGAGTACCTTGAAGAGGTTGAAGTCTCTCGAATGGAATGGCCAGCAAGAAGTCCAGATCTCAATCGGATTGAGCAGGTTTGGGGCAACCTCAATAGAAGGCTGAGAAGTTCAGAAAATCATCCAGCTACTCTTAATGACTTAGGAATCCAACTCGGAGAAATCTGGGAAGGATTAGATCAGAACATTTTATGAACACTCATTTTGAGTATGAACCGTTGTTGCCGAGCTGTAATTAACGCAAGGGGTGGAAATACCAAGTATTTAATAACTTATCGGCATTTCAGTATTTTGAGAATTTTTCATTTCTCTCCTTTCACATAAGATTCGGTGAAATCCTGAATTTTTCTTCCATTTAATGTGTCTTGTTTCGTTCAAAACCTTCCCGAGAGAACATAAAAGATAAGTTATAAAGTCAATGTAGAGTTAACTTTCATTAAAATTGAGATTTTCAGAATGTGCGTTAATTTTTTTGTGCAGAGTATTTTGATCATCAAAAACGACAATATTCCTGTTATAGACTATTCTGAGGGATTCTTTGAAAGCTTCTGTCGAATTTATTTGTTTGAGACTTGAATGCGAATCTACCTAAATGATGGACCTATTCACAAGATGGATGAAAGAGCGCTCAACAGCTACTGAGTTCACTTCTGTGCTTCAAATGAAATGTTAAAAGTATACAGCCATTTTTACTACAACTTTTAGACAGGCACATTCCTGAAAAGACTCACAATGAGTTAATACAGACAGAAATCACTTCAGTAGATACAGAAGCATATTGAAAAATTAAAAAAAACTTACATTCCGTAATTATAACTTTATTTCAGTTCTGTTCGATCCTATCTGCAATTCAAAGTCATATTCCTTCTTTCGATTATTCTCAAGATCAGATGGTGACACTGATCAATTGTTTATATGTATATGCTTTGATAAACGAATTCATTGTTATCATATAATCAAACGTTCTTCCAAAGCGCAAATAATCTATGAGCATCATTTCCCCCAAAACAATAGCGTGTTCAGTATTTCGAATTCTTTTCGGTTTCGAAGGTATAGAAAATTGTGAGGAATCTATAGGGATAAAAAGTGGGTCACTGACGTGAAGTATGTTGCTTTTGAGCGCTCCTGCATTCACCTTTTAGATAGCGCATTCCAAGATTTAAAAAAATTTCACCAGCTATTATGAAAATCGAAAATGATACACTTTTTCGAATCTGTTGTTACTGAAGTATTAGGAATTCTTTTTCCGATAAGTTATCATGGTTTTGGTTGAGTGATCTAAACAAAATTTTGCATGTAGGTTCAACATTCTTCATTCAAATGCAAAATTCCCTCCTTATCGAATTCAAAGTTTCGAAATAATCAGGAGAATAAAGTATTCGAAATCCAAACCTATTTTTTGGGTTGTTCTGTTTGAAACTTATCGTGTTTACGACCCCCAAACCTAGACTTAAACTATTTCTGGTATAATGAAATGATATAGCCCTCGTTAAAGTAGAACGAGCAGAAAAAATCACCTCAAAAAATCACCCTGAATAATCGATATTACAGCGGTGATAAAATTAATATTTTGTTTTCAGCATATATCAAGATGTTCCAGAATTAATGATCCCAGTATTCTGGTTTATGGTGGATATTTCAATGGATACGAAAAATTTGATTCTTCTGAATATCATTTTGAGACTGGAAATAATAATCCAAATAATTTCTTGCATTCTAATCAGCTCAGGTGTAGTTTTACTGATAAGATTTCTTCGCCGTTCTATCAGTAAAAAAAGTATAAATGAACATGTTGAGAAGGTTAATCAAGAAAATTCTAAGCTGCTGGCGAATAAAGCCTGCTGTGATCAAACTAATGAAGAGTTGAGAGGAAAATGCTGATGTGGCGAACCACTTCCCATATATGAACCTATGGTGCCAAAAATTTGATGTTCAAGTAGACTGGTGACTTTTGAAAAAATGGCTTCAGCTCATGCCCACCAATGTGATAAACCTACCAAATCTTGTAGGAAATGCTTATATCGAAACCAGTTGCATACTTTATGTATCTGATATATTATAAATATTTGTGTTGAACTATCGAATATATATTTTTTTTCATTAAACTCTTTATATTCTTCGTTATCCTAATTCTTCTGAGTAAGAACACCCGATCAAGTAACGATTTTTTTGAGATTTGTGAGAAACATCATTTCGTCTTCTCGAAACATTGTGAATGTTTGTTTTTTTCCGCAAATAATTTGGTACATTCTTGTGGGCGGTATGTTTGAGCCTCATTCATATTATCTAAATATACTGCTCCACAAGACTTAGGGATATCGTATTCAATCGTTTTCAAGAGTATGTAATCTTCGAGAAAATCGCTGTAAAATCATTTAAAACTCCATTACAACTTGAATCGATCCAATAAAAATCAGTATGAACTATGAGACATTTCGTCAATCTGGTCGCCTTTTTTCTGAAGTTTGGTTCTTTGCATATGCTTCATAAATGATCTCATTTTGAAATTAAGTCAGTTTATCAACGGCTTTGATTTGAAACGAGTTTTCTGAAAACGCCGAGACGTAAATTAACAAACGCTGAGGCTAATAGGGCTATCGGAATGCTACAGGGTGTCCTAACTCAGGTTGTTGCAGCCAAAGTGTGATATCTCGACTTTGGAATAGGTTCAGGGAGACAGGTTCCGTGTTGGAAAGACCAAGGCTTGGTGGGCAACGAAAAACAACACCGGCTCAGGATCGTTTCATCACCGTTGCGGCGAGAAGAAACCCAACATCTACGTGAAGAATAATACGTAATACTCTTCAAAATGCAGATGGGGTCCAAGTTTCTCTCGAAACCATCAGATGACGTTAGAGAGAGGTAAATCTAGGATCTAGACGTCCATTAAGAGGAGTTCGATTAACACGTGACCATAAGCGTCAAAGACTGGAATGGGCAAGGCAACATATCAATTGGAACGATCAATAGCGTAGTGTCCTTTTCACTGATGAATCCAGATATGGACGATTTTCAGATTCTCGAAGAATAAGGGTATGGACAATCCCACGCATACCCAGTAATCGTCGCTATGTCCAAGAAGTCCATCCATTCCGAGGGGGTAGTGTTATGGTATGGGCCGGGATATGTTTCAACGGGCGCACAGATCTAAACATTTGTCCTGGGAATATGACCGCCTCACACTATAGGGAGCATGTCATTGACAATGTTGTGCCAAATTTGCACGCTGCTATTGGGGAAACTTTTTAATTTCTAGACGATAACGCTAGACCGCACCGTACAGCCATAGTTGAGAATGCGCACGAGGAGCTTGATATTCCACATTCACCAATACCTCTGCACTCACCATATTTAAATTGCATAGAACATGCATGGGATATGCTCCAAAGAAAATCAGATAATCATCAACCTACCCAAGAATCCTCAAATGATCTGAGACAGCTTCTGCCCCGTTTATGGAACCAAATTCCGCAAGAAATGTTCAACAACCTCGTGTTCAGTATGCAAAGAAGATGTCAAGCTGTTATTGATGCCCGTGGAGGCCATACATTGTATTGATAGTCTTAAAATGCTTGAATTCTCTGGGAATAAAATTTCGTTATTTTACTCGATTTTTCTTAACCACCCTGTATACGCGGCAGACCTACAGGCTAAAATTAATTTGCAGCTTGAAATCATATGAATATGAATTTTCATCACAAAAATCTTATTTTAACTATGTTTTTTGCAATTTAAGTCAATATCCCTAACTTGATGAATTGGATCAAATAATCATTGTCTTCAAATGATAATTACTTTTTGATTTTGACTATAACCCAATATTCGATAGTTCCTTCGGAACCTTAAGAGAACCCAAAGTGAACGGTTTTCCAATGAGAAATGTTATTTACTTCAAGCCATAGTCCAATATCAAAGACCATAATCCATCCACATCTGCGGATTTACAACGTTCAGATCTTTTACCCAAATGTCTCCTCTTACTTCATTATATTGTCTGTCAAAACTGATTCTTGGTCCATTTAAATTTATAAGAACCTCCTAAACACTTGGTAGTGTGTTATACCTGAAGAGTTATGATGATGAGATTTAATTCCTTACTTTTTAGGATTGCTCTAGTGCGATCTGCAAATGAACCGATCTCTGACGAGCTTATTCCGTCATTACAAATATCCTCAGACTTTCTGGTACGATTTATATGAATTTAATTACAATGTATCGAAACAAGAAAATCCGTACTTTCCGTAATTGATGATATTCTTAAGAAATGCCGATAATGAGTTTCTTCCCAGTTAGATCAATTAAGAGATAACAATTCCGATAACAGAAATATTTCTTAGAAAAACGTTTGCTCAAGAATATAAACATCAACCAATTCCAAACTTCGTGCTGAGGTCGAGCAGAATGTAAGTTATTATCTCATTCAGTAGATAATTCATATCTTGCTCTCAACTGCAATCATTCAATTTTCTCCCCAAGAACTATTTAACATGTTCAATCTGAGTGCAAGTGCTCTGAATACCTAGTGCAACAAATTTGAGGGATCGACATTCCTCACAACGAAGGAGAAGAACATAGGTGAGATTTTAAGATAAATTCAACAAAGAAATGACAAAGGTTACTCCATTGTCGACAAATTGTTATCACACAATATGATTGATTCCTTTGGCTTTGTTTTTCCATTATTGGCTTCATATCATCAACAACAACAGCCGCTATTCAAGCTGAAATGTTATGAATTCTTCATCAGAAAAATATATTATTTCCTTCAGTGCATCGTCCAATTGAGCCACCCATTGGTGAGTGACCATACCTATAATACTGATGGCAATATCTATAATTTCCGGTCAACGATTAAATTGTTCTTATTCAACATAAGTTTTTCATCCAACAAGTTTATATGTAGGGTTAAGGTGAACGAAATGATATACCATGTCTCCGTTTTTTATATGATCAAACATACTATAAGTACCTTGGTTCCCATTTGTGTTGACAGAATAAGTATTTTATTCAAATGAAGGTGATTGTAATGTGGGACTCAGTCAATATATATTATTTTGTTTAATTCGTGTTGAGGTGTGCTGGCTGCCATAGCTGCAGCATCAGCAATCATTTGGTGGATCTGATCATGTCACTATTTCCAACGAAATAAAATTTCGTCCCTTTAGGAGCCTACAGTGGAAGATAATTCGCTAGCTGGATTACGAGGGGATCTCAAATGAACTGAAGATTAGTGATTGGGAATCATTCCTTGTAACTCTGATAATATTGAGTTTGTCAACATAGTCAACAATATTGTTACTGACATCACCCGAGTGGAGACCATCAGGCACAACCCTATTGAGCCCAGAACCAACGATCAGTGCCTTCCTCTTACATAGAGAAAGAGGGCACTCTGGCAAAGGTACTCGAGATGGAGGTCAACAGATGCCTATGATATTCGCCATAACTTCTCCCAAACACGTCTCCGCCTAGCCGCAAGAATCTTAAACTCTCTTCGAGAACGATGAAATTGTAAGGAGACATCTTTCCAGATTGAACACTTCTTCGGCCCGAAGTTGCTATAGATTACCTCCATTTCTTTTGAATTTGCGATTTTGCAGCCCCTCTCAGCCATATATTATTTTTGTCCTGCTTTTCTCTTCCTTTCGACTGGCTATTTTCCTATGTAGGGGGAATACGTACAAAATGACATAGGGTTTTATTTCAGAGGCATAACTTGTTAGTAGTGAATCACAGTAATGTCATATTCTACAACTATGATCTTGGGACCTTCCTTCCCAAAATCTAATCAACCTTTATGAAATAAAAGTACCAAAAGATGAAATATTCTAAGATGATTAAAACGAAAAGATTTTTTATTACTATGTTTTACTACCAATAATTTTAAGATACAATATGTAAGGATTACATTTTTGCGACTATAGTTTCGAACTCTCGTTCATCTTCAGACAACTGACCTCTGGGTACAAAGTACAGGGTATTTATGCAGATTCAGGTAGTAATAATAAAAAAGAAAGTGAGAGCTGAAGGAATTTTGTTTGCAACAGATGTTAGAAAAAATAAATTTGTGGATTATTTTTTTTTTTCTAACATCTGTTGCAAACAAAATTCCTTCAGCTCTCACTTTCTTTTTTATTATTACTACCTGAATCTGCATAAATACCCTGTACTTTGTACCCAGAGGTCAGTTGTCTGAAGATGAACGAGAGTTCGAAACTATAGTCGCAAAAATGTAATCCTTACATATTGTATCTTAAAATTATTGGTAGTAAAACATAGTAATAAAAAATCTTTTCGTTTTAATTATGATCAACTACCAAATAGTAACGGCTGAAACTGTTCAATTTTTATTCTAAGATGAATTGGAATAAACTAAAATTCATTTTATCCGCATGCTATGGACAAAATGACATACCGGCAATGGGCAACTGTATTTTTCTACTAGTTACAAAACTACTCACAAAGTTCACCAATAGAACGCTTGGTTCTTCTAGGAACATCAGCACAAGATGCGTGAGCCGAATGCAAGCAATGCATGCATCGTACCCAGTCTACTCCAGGGCTAATCCTGGAGAAGATCTAAATCTAAATAGATAGAAGGACAGTCGTCTTCATCATCTCGAAAGTTGCTAGGAACATTTTTTTCTTCATTGTCTTCTTCAAATAATGCCCTAGGGACGTATCTCCTTTTCTTTGGAGAAGGTATGGGCCAATTTTTTTATTTGATTGCAATCATATTAGGTGTAGAAGTTGAAACTAAGTATATGTTTATCGTGTCTTCGGCTCACGTTTGCCTTGTCCACTTATGAATCGTCCGTTAGGGATTGGAGGAACCTCCTCATAGGATCACCAATGCAACTGAATCTATTATGCATTGCCTTTATAGGCCGCTGATGAATATTTTGTTATGAATTCGTTAAGACAAGTCCTGGCTCTTTGTTTTGCTGATGGAGCCTGGGATGAATGGTCTCGGTGTTGTCCGGTAGATATACAGTTAATTCAGCGGAAATACCCTGTGTCCATAACTAGAAATATATCGAATTGATACAAAAAGTATATTTAACATAAAAAAAGCTTCGTGAATACAATCTCAAATGAGTAAAGTTCGAAATGAATGCAACATAAATGAAAAAATGGTGAGAACTAGCTATTTCTTCCAAAAATTTGGCGCAATGAAAAAAACTCGTGACCTATTATTTTCCGTAATCACTCATAACGACCGAATGAACAAGAGTAGCGCCTGCGAGTTTTCAGAGTTAATTGAACCCACTCGGGTCGTGTGATTTGGTAGGCAGTTCCGCATTTCATACCTCCAAACTCAAATTATGATGCCTTTGTCATTTTATCCATATAATGTCGTTCTGTACGTATTTCCCCTAACTCCTATCTTCCAAAACGGAGATGGGCTGTCATCTCATTACGATAGTCCTATTAGTCTTTAAACCTTCTCTCTTGTTTGTCCGACTAAGCCAAAGCATGGGATTCGGGTCAGCCGGTGGAGGTGATTCATCTCGCGTTTGGCAGGGTTTTCCACAAGGCAGACTCTGAACCTTAAACATCAGAGTATCAGTGAATTTTTGCTGAACTGGATAAAGTGCTTCAAACTCTCGTACTGCATTCGGGTCGGATGTAAGGTCCCTCCAAGGTTTCGGCGGGTGCTGTTTGGTGTGCCCCAGGGGTCTGTCTCGGATCCACTTCTGTTTTTTGTACACTTCCGATAAGCCACTTCAACCAAATGTACTATAATCCAATCACGGATAATTTCAAGCTTCAAGACGTACTGGACAGCTTCAACTACAGTGCAACCTCTGAATGCTTCCCCTCAACATAAGCGAGTGGTCCATTCTGCACAGCCCTCGCCGACCATACAACATCGGTGGACAGGTTCTGGTTTCTGTTTCCCAACTGTCCTACCTTGGTATCATAGTCTCGAAAGATCGAGCACATCTCCTCCAAGGCCGAACAACTTGTTCTACATTTCGAAAGGATGGCAATGACGGAACATCTGAGTTTAGTGGACCAGCTTGGTGGTGTGCAACAAGAGGTGAGGCTGAGTTGCTCAAAACTTCCCAAAAATAGGCCACGAGTATTCGCTATGGACCTATTCGTCCTACATACCAATAGCGACTCTAATCCATAGGACAGACATGCTTCGAGCTAGGAGAGTAGGGCTCGCGGGAATGTTCTTTTATTCCGAGCTATACGCGGATTTCTGGGTGACAATGTTGCAGATTTGTCACTCCGAACAGCAACGGTCTCAGAGGTGTCAGAATATTCTTACTCACAGAATTTTGGGTGACTTGAACAGTCCTCACAATTCCATTGTGCATTCTCCTCCTGTTAACGCACTGAAGAACAGAAACGACGGATGAAGGTTAGCTCAGCGAAGACAATAAGCTTTAGCCTACAATTTGAAAAGTCTCTAGTTGTTGGCAGAGATCATCTTTTTTTCTTCTCATCAAGTTCTTTGATCAGGTCCGAACTTTCAAGCGATGATTCTTCTGTTCTCCATATGTGTTTGAGGAACGCTACAGGCATCTCACGTTGGTGGTGAAACTGTTCCACTGATGCTGACAGGCTTCAAAGATTGGTCGTGAACCTGTTCCAACCTCCACATTCTCTTCTTTCCGGAATTTCCTGCAAATGCAACAAGGGGTGTGCAGATGGCTGAGATTTAGTGCTCATTGATTTGTACCAACTGCGAGGGAAACTTCAGCACCAAATCCCTCCAATCAGATAACTACATATTCTTTCGAAAGACAGCAATACCTTTATCTAGAACTCTTCTTGACCAACATCTAAAGCTAATTTTCATTAATTTTCAGCATTTTCTATCATAACTTGATCAGAAAAATCTCAAAATGGCAAAAAATAATTTTGTAGTAAATGTCTAGTTCTTTGATTTTTTCCACCTCGATGACTTTGAAGGCTAATTCTAGCAAAAGTAGAGTGTTGAGTATCATTTTTTATCAATGATTCTAAAAGCTGACTGTTGAGCGCAGTTTTTAAGCATACTAAGAAACCGTGAATTAGCCATTTTACATTTTCAATTTTGATTCTAATATTCAGATCATAATCCAATTCACGTAACTTTTTCCCTTGAGACCAACATTTCCATAATTTTTATCGAAGTTACGAATCTGGTTATTTTATGTTCAAAAGTATCTACAATTCATGGGGATCAATTTACAAAAGAATTTCACAGAGAAGTCTTGCACTTTTTTTAAAATCTTTTTTAAGATGGTCAAGTCGAAAATTCTCAAAGTTCATAAAAAAATTCATAACTCGAAAACCGTGAAAAATCGCATAACATATATGGGGGTGATTCGAATAGCCCATGACACGAGGGATCTGTTTTTCTCTTTTTGACGTCAATCTATATTCTATGAATATCCTCAAGTGATATTATATGAATATTCAGTATAAAATATGCCTTGAATATTCCAGGAATATTGAGAATATACCTAAAATATTAGTTCCCGAATATTCCAGTAATATTCCATAAAGAATATTCTTGGAACATTCTATGAATATTCGGAATATGCCTGGAATGTTCTTAACAGAATATTCTACGAATATCTGTGGAATTCCCATACGCATATTCATAGAATATTCCAATATGCCGAAATGAATATTCTAGGCATATTCTTAGAATATCCGGTGCTGTCTGGGGCTACTTTTTTTCAATCAAAAAATATGACACTTGTAAAGAAATGGCGACCGAAACAGATCTTATAGAAGAAAAAATTTGTTTCCCGTTGTAAATCTAGGTATTAGCAGAGAAAATGTGAATGGGGCACGCCGGTGGTGGGGCTATACGTATAGAAATACAGTTTTCCTGATCCAGTTAACATCGTCGATTCGGAACAATCATTCTTCGGGTTAGAACTTCCATCCGAGATACCTCTGAAGATGATCAACGTTCCTGTATGTGAAACTTCGGGAAATTCCTGTTAGACCACAGGAAGAAAGTCCGGAATTTTTTTAATTTTGTATACCAAAAGTCAAGACTGCATACATGGGTCAACGGAAACCTTATCTGAAATTATTCTCGGAAAAGTCGAGTGCTCAAACATCGACGACGTCTGTTATTTTTGTGTAGGTACCTATTTTTACCCACATTTTCACCTATTTAATAGAGGAGAAGGTGGTATTATGGAACCCTGCTGCTAATATGGAACCCTTGGTTAATTCTGAACTGGCCGTGATATCTACCGTTCAAAAAGTTTAATATCCTTTGTCACTTCTGGAACAACTTGTGTGGAAAACTGCAGCGTATAGTACGCAGCAGAAATCCAACTGTGAGGGGTTATGTGTGAATGGGTTAAACGAAACTTTGATGCCGTGAATTCGCGTCAACATAAAAAAGATTTAAATCTGAGTTTTATATATTTTAGTATTCTACCAGGCTAAAATAGGGCTTTTCTGTTGAAACCTAGTAGGTGATAATGCATTCTACGAGGTTCCATAAAATTTGCCAAGCGATGTAGTGTAACATGTGTTTTTGATAATATGGAACCCCAAAGGTGATGGTACCACAACCTAAGAAAAAAATGTCGAACAGAGGACGGAAAGCTTCATCTGCTGCAGTAATGACCAGCTTTCCTCACAAAATAGAATTGGAGACTTATGTGCGATTTATGGGCACACAACGATTTTTCCGATTGGTGTGTCAAGGATGCATATACGTGTGACTTCTGTCGTTCATAATCTTATATTATGAATTATAAAATATAATTATCATAGGTGGGATTGATATTTTTTGTTTACGCACCCAAAAATGCATTTCTTTGAATATAAGTTCTCATTTTTTCAAAGGGTCCATATTACCAGCCTACTTTCTTGGGAGTCCAATTTTGAGCTTTTCGAAATAATTGAGTGTATCTTGTTCAATATTGCTAGTATTCTAAATTCGTTCAAATGAACACAAACTGAATATATATAGGGCCTATTGATACAAAAAACAAGAAGATAAACACAAATCTCTTCGGATTATAAAATAAAAACAAACTGGGGTTCCATAATACCACCTTCTCCTCTATTCTTGTTCAAAAAAGAGTTACTTAATGTTCAAATAACGGCTTTCGTAGAAACCGAAAAAGGACTGAAATTTTCGTGTCTCACGAGAAGTTACAATAGTTAAATACCCAACAATGGGTTCATCTATACAGGGTCTTTCACGAAGAACCTCACCCATATTTATACGGGAAACTACTGAACGTATTTTCATGAAATTCAGCACTTATAAGTATTTCACGATGCTGATGAAATCTAAAATATTTTCAAGGCATGAGCACCTCCGGTTTTTCCGGAAATGACATCAACTTCCGTTTTTCAAATTAGAACACCATTTTTTTATTGCAGAAATAGATTCCTCAGAAAATTTCAAGTTATTTTCTGAAATAATATCCACTTTAGGGCAAGGGTGTGATGCATACACTCACATTATTTTTTAACGTAGATTCAATATCTGCCATAAAACAATGGGGTTCTAATTTGAAAAAATTGATTTTTCACGATTTTGTCATCCCTAACTTTGAAAGCGATTTTTTCACCCCCTGTATCATGAATCGCGATTTCGATTTTCAAAGTGAATACATCAAGCTTACATCTTGAAAAATCCCAAAAATGAAAATTTTCCATCCAAAAACCTCGAAGTTATTCTTGTTTCAGCGGAGCTCTATTTTCGATTTTTTTTTCGAATTTTCCCGCTCAGAGAGAATTTTCCAATCAAAACTGAAAAATGTTACATCAAAATAACTTGAAATTTTCTGAGGAATCTATTTCTGCAATAAAAAAATGGTGTTCTAATTTGAAAAACGGAAGTTGATGTCATTTCCGGAAAAACCGGAGGTGCTCATGCCTTGAAAATATTTCAGATTTCATCAGCATCGTGAAATACTTATAAGTGCTGAATTTCATGAAAATACGTTCAGTAGTTTCCCGTATAAATATGGGTGAGGTTCCTCGTGAAAGACCCTGTATGTATGTCCTCCTGATCTGCTTGATATCAATCTATCAGCTTTGTTTCTCGTGAAAGTTCAAAAGTTTTCGCAGACTTCACCTATATCAACAAAGAATAGTGTTATTCTCTGGCACAATGGCCATAGTAGTTTTTTGAAAGACTCTGAAACAAACTAGTATTACGAGGTTAAAATGCTCGTAATTTCAGTTTATGTTTATGTCGGTTTCAGCTTTGAAATTTTCGTATTCTTCAAATTACTGTCCTTACATAGAATGGTATAAAATTTCCAGAAATGAACTAATCAATTATAATATGAGTGCCCCTGGCTCAGTGGTAGAGCGTTGGAATTCGGACCCAAAAGTCCGAAGTTCAATCCCGAGCTAGGAAAGAAATTTTCTAGTCTCGGTAGGGCCCACCATTCTCACTGTTGGGTCAAAAATTAACAGTGCTGTGCCTAAGGTGGCGTGAGGACACAGTAACAAAGCCTACACATAACACAACTGCTTACTCCGAACTCGGCACAAGTTACAAGCTTCGAAGCTTGTCATTTCAGAGGGGTCTCCACAGGAGACCTAGGAGTAATCAGGATAAACAATATATCAATATCAATTCATTGGAGGAATGTTTTGACGAATGTTCGCTAAGAATGTCAGTGTTTTTTGGAGAAAATATTGTGAGAATTTACTTATTTAGGGTATCAATATCATTAGATATTGACTATAATTCAAAAATTCAACTGACTATTTCCCTCGTCTTAATTTCCACCAATCAGAAACGCGCAATTTTGAATCACAAATGGTTTCTAGATGGAAAAATTGTTTGGCAGCAGCTGTCAGCAGTTTTTTCGGGTTTACCCGCGGCAAAACTTGACAGTTGTTGTCAACGAAAATTATTAATACATACATACGTCGCGTTCGGCATTGCGATCGGATTCGTCTGACATAATTTTATCGTTCGATAATTACGTCTGGATGTAGGGGAGGTAAATCTGTTTCGTTCGGCAATTGACGTCTGAAGTATCCGGATGAAATCTTTTTGCTCGGCCTCGAAAGACGGATCGAACAGATTAATCGGTTAATGTCAGCAGATGACAGTTTTGGTTCAGATTTTTATTTGTTTGCTGGGTATTCTAATTTCTAACTATTGATATCGAGATGTCTTTTTCAAATATAAATATATACTTTTGAAAGAGAGTAATACAAATCGAAAAATATATGGCATAAGAGGCATGTGTGAAGAAATGGCGACAAGGAACAGATGGTTTTAAAAAAATCTTCTTCCTGCTCTGAATCTATGTAAGCAGAGGGAATGTGAACGGGGTACCATACAATTCTGCGTATGATACACGAGAACAGATAAAAACCTCTGAAAAAACTCCGTCTCCCCGTGTATGTACTGCGGGATGAAGAGCAGCTTTTGAGGGTAGACAGAAACTAAAAAATCGTCGACCTCGCCAATTGCCACTAGCATTTTATTCCCAATTCAATAAATTAAAAAAAAGAAAAATATGCTTTTGGCTATCAGCCAACAACAGAGTAGCCCTTTTTTTCAATTTATTTTTAGTTAGTAGATTTATCATCTCTCACTCACAATCTGAAATTTTCATGAGTTCAACTTTGTCACTTTTTGTTTTTCTGAATCATTTTTAAAGATTGCTAAGAAGGGATTGTTATTTTTGAGCATTCCACTTAACCAACCTTATGCTAATAGCTTCATAAAACATTCATTCAATTCTAGATGTGTTTGAAACACCATATATTGGCAGTGTAGAACTGTCTCTGATAGAATGCCCAAGCCCTGCCAGCGTACCGGGGCACGATCAGTTCAGCAAAATTATTGACTTTCTCTTTAATATTTACATCAGCTTCATCCTCATCAAACAAAAAATTGCCATTTGCCACTGTTAGAATGGCAAGTTTAAGATCCCTTTTAATTCCACTTCCAGCCATAATACATATAACAAGACCGTCCCGGGAAATCTTTCAAAATGACGTTTGTAGTTATAAACAAATACTTGTCAATTTTTCATCCAGATCGTTCGATAATTCCAAATTTGTCAGACATATCTGCAGTCACGTGCCAAAAAATCTCTCTGATCTGTGATGTCAATGCCGAACGCGGCATCCAGAATAATCTGTTACTCAAGAAATAGTCTTGTCAAATACCATTCGTGCATCTAATTTTTCCTGTGAAAAAAATCGAAAAAACACAGTGCGAAGTAATATTTTTTTAACAAAAAGCATTCGTGCAGGTGCAAAAATCCTCGTCTTCGACTCGGATTTTTGTTGCCACCAGAGCACTCATGCTTCTTGTTAAAATATTACTTAGCAACGTGTTTTTTCGATTTTTTTCGGAAAAATTGGATGCACTTATGATATTACTTATGATTATTTCATTCACACATGGCTCCGCCAATGAAAAGTCACGAATTTGATCACGCGATATGCAATATTATCGGATATTCAGGTAAACAAAGAAATATCAGCGGCTATTTATTTCGATTGCATATGTGTGCTATGATAAAGTGTCGAAATTTGACATAACATTCATTCAAAATTGAAAATGTCGCGCTTTGGTTCATGTTCCACTACGGAAATTAGTGAAAATGTATCTAAATCCATTTCGAAAAATACAAAAAGAAGTAAGGAGTCTGTCTGGAGACAATTCATGTCTTTTTGTCGGCAGAAAAATCACGAATTTTGTGCGACTACCCCAACTTCCAAAATAGCCGAAATTCTTCAAGATTGGGCATGGAATATGCGCAAAGAAAATGGTGAAGAATATAAAGAGTATACAGTTAAATTGATGTGGAATTCAGTAGCGAAATCTGTGCAGGAATTATTCTTCACCAAACATAACAGAAAGGTGAATCCATTCGAAGATATCGAATTCCAAGGTGCCAGAGATGCGCGTAATGCGAAAAGGCGAACCCTGCAGAATTGTCCTCCAAAGAGGAAGGAAAGTTCAGAAGCACTCACTTTAGATGAGTTGAATGCTATTATAGACAGTTATGATGAGAATACCCCAGACGGCCTTCAGAAGAAATTTTTTCAGATAGTATCTGTAGAGTTGGCCTGGCGAGGAGGAGAAGGTATTAATTGTAAAATAGATCATTTTAAGAGAGAAATGAAAAACGACGGTACCTATACTGGAAGGATCGAATATAATCCTGTATTCACAAAAACGTGCCAAGGAGGGAACCAAAAGTGCGCTGATAGTTAGTGGCTCACAGCTAACAGCCAAAATACTAATCGTTGCCCTGTACGTATTTTCTTGGAACTTATAAAACATCGACCTTCACACATAACCACCGACCGTTTTTTCTTGACTCCAAATCCGTACTAGAGAAAACAGGAATCTGCGTGGTACAAAAATTGTCCCATCGGGAAAAATGAATACTCGGGATGGATGAAAAAAGGTGCAGAACGTATTGGTTTGGATGTAAAGAAAAGAAAAATAACGAATCATTCAAGTCGCTCTACAGCCGTTTCACAACTAGCTAAGGCTGGCGTGCAGGAACAGGAACTGATTAAAATAACGGGCCACAGCAATTCATCATCCATAAAGCCTTACCTTCAGCTCGATGAGGAACACCACAACAAAATTATGAATAGAATGCGACAGTATGAAGAAACACGGCCTTCAACTTCAGCAGCACAGGTCATACAAGAAAAAATAGAAAAGGCGACACCTACAGGACTTATCTATGGTGCTGGTGCAAATATCACTTACAATAATTGCGTTTTCAATTTCAAATAATAAATTATTATATATTTGAGTTTAAGTTTTTGTTGATGATTAATTCGTAGTTGTGAAAAGTAAGTGCAATTAAATGATAGAAGTTCATGAATTGGCTTGCTTTCACTTCAGCGGAAGTGACAGGAATCTTAGCGAAACATTTGAACATTGAATAAAATAAATGTCCTTGTCTGAACGTGTTCCTGAAATAATCTTCCCGAATATCACTCGACTATGACAAAAAGCGACTATAATTTTCTTTAATTCATCTCGAGCAACTTGTATTTAAAGACAATTCAATTCGACCATATGAACAATCAAAGAATAACTCCCTCGAGCTAAAGCTCTCGGGAGTTATTCAGATTATTAATGTTCATATGGTCTTATTAAATTGTCGAAATACAAGACGCTCTCGATTGAATTAGGTCGAAAATAATAATCGGCTATTTGTCATAGTCTTAGGATATTACCTCCGACAACATCATTGCATGCATGGGTGCTGATGATATTCCAAACAATTCGAATTCCAGGGCTTTATCTAGAAATGTCTTTAAAGTTAACGAGTTTTCCGACTAATCCTAAGGTATAAAAATAGGAATATCTCGAAAACGGTGAATTTTATAAAGAAAACGTTTTATTTTCCAAAACGACCGATTCTTTAGAACATTTCAAATTCTGAAATTGTTTCATATTACGTTTTAATAGATTTATGAGTCTAGGCTGCAAATTCGATTCCAGAAACAAATTTCTTCTGGCACCTATTCGAACTGTGAATAAGCACTCAACCTTCACGAACGTGAAAGTCGAAACAGGAACTTGGAATCTCCAGATAATAAACCTGGTTTGGATCATCCTTATCTCGATATTCAGCGACATGGGCACAAAAGGACCCATACAGTCGATTCAAACTACAATATGACAACAATAATAAACGTCAGTCAATTAGTCATAATTGGTTTGAAAGAAACATGAAAAATATCAGTACCAACTCAGATTTCCTTGTTGCGAAATGAGTGAGGCGAGATTGTTACAACAAAGACTCGTTTTTGTTCACAAAGATGACAGTTCTTGAGCGGAATATACCTTTCGATGTGAGGTGAGTCGCCAAATTTATTCAGAGAAAATTCACGTAAATATGAATGTTGAAAAAAATCCATTCAGGTATCACAGACTTGGAGCTCGAAATATTAGATATGTTTTGTGTTCGACCAAAGGTCATTTCTTGGATGAGGACGATGTTGAAGAAGATGGTTATAGAAAAATTATATACCTATTTATGATAAAAACTCAACTCAAATTCACTAGATTTATAAGTTTCAAACAAATAACGAACTTGTATCATCACCAATAATATAATTCTTTTCTATATTTCTTCAACAAAATAATATAAAACATTGACCTTAGAATGATATTCTATCTATGAAACAAGTTACAATATTCATGATAAGTATATAAAACAAAAATGATCGAAAACAATTTCAATATTTCTGCAATAACAGATACGGTATCATGGAGCATTTATTTGAAAGCTGCTGTCAAAATATTTTGACAGACGTCAATTTTTTTCCTTTGGATTCTTGAATGCGAATCTATCCACAAGGTGAATCTACTTTGAAGGTAAATGAACAAGAGCTCAAAAGTTTCTTATTCACTTCGGTGGACGGTGGTCATCATTTTTCATTATTTTTTCATTTATTTAACTCGCCCGAAATACCTTTCCTTCAATAGTAATCAGCTTTGGACTGATGACAATGACATTTTTAGTCTTCACAACAGGACAAAATTAAATAACTCACTCGCATTTTTCATAACTTATTATTACAGACTAACAAGTCGAGAGGAATAGTGAAGTAGTGAATTAATGCATTTTTATTTCAATCTGGCTTTGTAAAAAGTTTAATCAGCAATGAGAATACGATTGCCTTGACGTCATTAAAATCCATTGGAAACTCACTAATCAATCCAACGAATATTAATACATACCCCAAGGAAATGAATGATTTGTTTTGTCTAAATTTTTATCAACTGACAAGGGCAGGAAGTAGAAGGCAAAATAATGTTTTCAGAACAAAGGACCCCGCACTTTTCTTATGGCGAATGGCGTTCCGTCAAATGTTCTAATTTTTTGGTATAATGTAGTACTCTACCTACTGATCGAAAGTGTCTAACTCAATCCTATGACTAGTTCCTGAGATACAGGGCGTTGAAGTTGAGAATTACCCACTTTTACTACGCGCGTATCTCGAAACAAAATCGAATGAAGTTCAATTTTTCTTAAAAAATATTTCATTCCATTCTCAGAGAGCAACTATATAGAGAAATATGACCGAAAATCGTTACGAATACAGGGTTATCCATAATTGAATGCTTGCCCGATTTTGAAAGTATAAAATATGTCAGTTCCAGAGCGAGAACGTTCGCAAAATGAACTATTTCACTAGATATGTTGTTGTTACATCAAAAAAACCTGAAATACCCAGAATTCATACTGGGTGATCCATTATTATAGAAACTATTCACAATGAAGGTTAAGTGGACACCCTGTATTTTTGGATTGATTTGAGGTGTTTGTTTGATTTTTCCAGAACATATCATCGTGGACTTCGAAGAATACAGGGTGACTCAGTCATGAAATAAACTGTGAACCTCACGAAAATACCCAAAAACCACCTTTTTTTTTCATCATCCTCTATTTCAAGATTAAATCCGTTGAGGTGGGAGTTTTCTTTCACCACTGTACTTGATATAAAAACATCAATACGGCTGACAGTTTTCATCCTCTTCCTATGACCAGATTTTTGGTTGGAATAAGAACAGAATAACATAAATGAATAATTTTCATATTACATAAAAAAATCTGATCATAGGAAGTGGATAAAAACTCTCAGTCGTATTGATGTTTTTATATCAAGTACAGTGGTGAAATATTCGTAACGATTTTCTTAAGTAATATCATAAGTGCATCCAATTTTTCCGAAAAAAATGGAAAAAACACGTTGCTAAGTAATATTTTAACAAGAAGCATGAGTGCTCTGGTGGCAACAAAAATCCGAGTCGAAGACGAGGATTTTTGCACCTGCACGAATGCTTTTTGTTAAAAAAATATTACTTTGCATTGTGTTTTTTCGATTTTTTTCAGAGGAAAAATTAGATGCACGAATGGTATTTGACAAGACTATTTCTTGAGTAACAGATTATTCTGGATGCATCTATGTATGTATTATTAATTTTCGTTGACAACAACTGTCAAGTTTTGCCGCGGGTAAACCCGAAAAAACTACTGACAGCTGCTGCCATACAGTTTTTCCATCTAGAAACCATTTGTGATTCAAAATTGTGCGTTTCTGATTGGTGGAAATTAAGACGAGGGAAATAGTCGGTCATATTCCTCCGTATGGTTGCTCTCAGGGGATGGAATGAAATGTGTCTTGAGAAAAATTGAAGTTCATTCGATTCTGTTTCGAGATACGCGCGTAGTAAAAGTGGGTAATTCTCAACTTCAACGCCCTGTATCTCAAAAACTAGTCATAGGATTGAGTTGGCGCCATGCACACTTTCGATCAGTAGGTCGATTACTATATTATATCAAAAAATTAGATTATTTGACGGAAAGCCATTTGCCTTAAGAAAAGTGCGGGGTCCTTTCGGTCTTGGAAACGTCATTATCTACATTCAAGGCGATTTTTTCTCCCATTTTATTTTTTTTATATTGTGCCAACTTTTATTTATTGTCTGTGACATGCACAGATTTATCGAATCAAGAAAGTAGTAAGTAAGTTTTTCGATGAAAATGCATTTTAATTGTCATTTAAAGTATTGCCCATTGGTAGCTACCACTTTTTCCATCTTTCTGGTTAAGCTCCCGCCTCCCGTATACCGAGAATTCGACCTCTTTCAAATTCACTCAGCTGGCGATAAATTCCGCGTACACTTGCTCTAGGCTTTTAAACAACAAATAAACATCGACTTTGGATTTCCTCGAACAACGGGTTTGTTGTAAAATTCAAAAAATTGACAAAAAACGACTACGATATGTAACAAAAAATGTTTACATGAAAAAACCTTCACGATTTTTTTCTCCAAATTTAATCATTTACTCATTGCCAAACCTACTATCTATGTTTCACCAAAAATGATTTGAAATTCAAACAGCTCCTTCTGGGTGTTGCAGTTCCTTTGTCAGTTAGTATAATAATCTGACGGAACAAATAATATCTAGGGAATACGGCGGGTGGGGTAGCACGTCCCAATACTCCCAATGGAGCGATTCCAGACAGGTTTTAACGGGTTTAGCAACGTCAGAAATGAGTCTCATCATTGAACAAAATTCTTCAGCCCTGACACTTAAAAATTTGTGAAATATAATTTGATAAAACGCTATTTTAAAATTGATATTTTCTCTCGTTTTATTTCATTATTGGGTCCTACAATTATAAAATCTATATTTTCAAGTTTATTCCATGTTATGAAGTAAATTTTAGCACTTCTGTTATTGAAACAAAGCTCTTGAATTTTGTATTGAATGCTGGGAATAAAGTGAGTTATTTCAAGGAAATAGTTATATTTCTTCTTGATTTGGCACTCAGGTGATCATATTATTTTCACACAACTTTAGGTTAAACTTAGGACAAAATAAGCACACCATGACATTTGAGCCATATCAGTTTGAATTGAACTATGAATGCGCACCAGAAATCATAGTTCACATTGGATAGCGAATTTTTCATCGTCGGATAGTATGGTTTTGAGTGGTGTGCCACAGGGATCTGTGCTCGGTCCCATTCTCTTCCTGCTCTACACGTCCGATTTACCAAGGCTTATCACTACTCCATGTGCCTTGTTCGCGGATGACACGAAGCTGTACAACAATCCGACCATAAACTCCGGAGGTACCTTGCAGGAGGACTTGGATGTGTTGTGTAGATGGAGTCAGGATTGGCTTCTGCCACTCAACATCAATAAATGCTGCGTACTTCATATAGGCAAGAGCAATCCTAGAATACCCTATACCATAGGGCATAGACGGTCATCAGCTTACCAGAGTTGATCACCATTGCGATCTGGGTGTGACTATAAGTAGCGATCTCAGCTGGTCCCCTCATGTCGCATCCATCACCGCCAAAGCGAGGCAAATAACATACCTCATTAGTCGGACCTTCAGGGGCTGTAGTGTTTCCGTGTATAAGTCGCTCTATGAGATCTATGTTCGACCATATCTGGAGTATGCGGGTCCTGTGTGGTTTCCTTCTCTGAGAAGCGACCAGAATCTGCTGGAATCGGTCCAAAGATGGAATACGCGGTTGCCGTTTGGAATTGTGCGACCTGAATACCCCGACCGACTGGAAATGTTTGGGTTGACAACTTTTGAAGAACGCAGAAGAAGGGGTGACTTGATCGTCACTTACCGTGCAATGCACAATTTTTTTGGAGTCAACCTTGAACATATTTTCGAGAAAAATGTGAGTCATTTACGTGGTCACGAATTCAAGTTGGCCAAGGAAAGGTTTAGAACTTCTCAACGTCAGAATTTCCTGTGTAACAGAGTGTTTGAGGACTGGAATCGGCTACCAGCAGCGGTTGTGAGTGCGGAAAGTGTCAATGCCTTCAAAAATAGACTAGATGCCATATTTTGATGTTGTATGATCACGGAATATTTTTTTCTTTTCTGTTAGCAATATTGATTTTTTTTCTCTTTTACATAATTAAGTGTTTTCCATTTTATTTTCAAAATTTTGTAATGAGTTTATAGGTTTAACCTCTACTCTTATCGAACAAATAATAATAATAATAATAATCTTATCAAATCTATCCCAAAAACAGATTGAAAAAATTCCTTCATTGGAAATCTTGAACCAATAAGAGTGGCAAAGGGTGCAATTGTTCTGATTTTACGAAAATGTCGAATATCTCAAAAACCAAGGGAGTTTTACTGAACATAAAACATATTTTCCGCCACGAAGTCCTCTATACCCGAAGATAACTCATAATCCATTCATTACATCACACCATCACACTCTGTTTATGAACACAATAATATTAAACGATTAATGTTTTCATAAAATGTACAAAAAAATTCAAGAAATCCATTTCTCACATTTATTGAGTCGCATTCACCAAGATATGAGGAATACAACAAACAAGTCAATAAACTTATAAATAACAACAAACTATTAATGATCATCTGATTAGAGCAGTATGATTGAATGAGTACGTACACCATGAAAAACATTCTCTGTTTGGCCTTTCATTATCTTTCATCCTATAAGATAAAAAAGTAGGATGATGCCAAATGTGCAATATAAATTTCAATATACAGAAAATATTTCATTCTCACGATCAATTATATATTCCCAAAATTGATATACAATAAATAAATTAACACATCAAATACCCACACTTTTTTATTCTATTTCTCATCCATTGCATGTATTCCGTGTAAGTTTTGTGGACATACAAGAATCAATTCATTTTGCCAAAAATTGTATCAATTAATTCATATTACTCATCGTCAAATACATAAGGGCCCAATAAAAAAATTAGTTTTGAATTTTGCAGATCTAACGATTAATGGCATAAGTCGATCAATGGATTTTTCCGTCCATATCCACCTTAAATTCAATCATGAAGTCATACTCCATTGAAGAATACTACTGATAAAAGAATATATGGAAACGCATTTAATAAAGCGAAACGAATATATTATTCGTGAAGATGGTAGATAAAAGCTGATATCAGAGATGTTTCAACATTTAGCGTTAGAATGTTTTTTCAAAACCTGCTATATAAACACTTTCCATTATAATTAACGAATAGAACTAAATACACTGGAATTGACCTCGATCAATTTTTGATACAAATCAAAACGGCATTAATGAAGGAGAAGGAAAACATTATCTGGCTCAGTCTCTGTGGCATCGTGCTGGAATGACCTTACAATATCAATTTTTGCTAAACTTTCTGTCGGTAGGTCAAAAGTTATCAAATGAACTCAGATTATTGTTCTGGAGGAAAATGAACGATAATTAGTTTGTTTTAATTCTGTGGTGTTATATACATGCTCCAATTTTGTCGAGTTTCTTTGGATACATCGAGTTTAGGTGAGAATAAATATTTTTTTTTTTAATTTTCAATCAGGCATAATTCTTCTTCGGTACTATAGGTAGGTACAACTATTCAACTATTTTATCAAGTGGTCAAGGATACCTGCGCGTTTCATTACAATTTCTGTGTACAAAAGTTTCCAATTCAACGTAATCTTTATTAATTATCTATATTTGTTTGATTTGGTCGTTTCTTCATGGAAATCCATACCAAATAACAGTAACACGAATAATTCGATTTACACAAAATTTACTATTGTTAAACAACAATCGTTTCGCCACAATGTGGCTTCAGCAGGTTTACGTGTCGAACTGATTTAACATAAGGTAAACATCTTCTTGAATATCTATACAAAACACTAAACATGGTGAGAAGAAAAGGGTGTGATAAGTTATATTGGAGTCTGTCTCTAGGCTTCCCAAACTATCTGAAGACATTCAACAAAGAGGATCTGCCCATTTTTCTAAGAAACAGTACCTGTTATTTTTGAGTGGTTCTAGAACTAACTAATAAATTGTAAATTATTCATCTTTATCGAAGTTTAAAGTCTTCTGTGTTGCTGTATTTCTATTCCCAGACGATATACTTAAGTATATTGATCCACAAAAGTCGAAAAAGTACCGAAATTCTGTGACAATTTCGAAAGTTGCCGATTTCTGCCCACCAAATGTTCACTCTCTTGAAAAGGATTTTCCAATAAGAGGTGTTATTTTGACATTGAAAGAAAAATGCAATTTTTTTATATGAATGATCGGATGTTTATTTCATTATGAAAAAGAAGGTATGCCGTTAATAATGGAAAATAGCAAATGACCACCACGACTACAGGACCATATCCTTTTCACGAAATTTTCCAGAACCAAATCGCAAAGTGGCTGACCAATGTTCTCGATAGCCTCATGAATTCCATCTTCTTTGAGGTCTTGAATCCACGCTGGGCTCTTGGCGTAGACCTTTCTTTTCACATGGCCCCACAGGAAGAAGTCGCAAGGTGATAAATCACAAGATCTCAGTGGCCAATTGTGATCACCTTTTCAAGAAATTACACGTTCTGGAAACATTTCCCGTAAAATATCAATGGTTTCGTTGTTCGTGTGATTTCAAGATGTAAGATTGATGTATCCACTTTAAAAATCGAAATCGCGATTCATGATACAGGGGGTGAAAAAATCGCTTTCAAAGTTAGGGATGACAAAATCGTGAAAAATCAATTTTTTCAAATTAGAACCCCATTTTTTATGGCAGATATTGAATCTACGTTAAAAAATAATGTGAGTGTATGCATCACACCCTTGCCCTAAAGTGGATATTAACTCAGAAAATAAGAAAAATATCCATTTTAGGGCAAGGGTGTGATGCATACACTCACATTATTTTTTAACGTAGATTCAATATCTGCCATAAAAAATTGATTTTTCACGATTTTGTCATCCCTAACTTTGAAAGCGATTTTTTCACCCCCTGTATCATGAATCGCGATTTCGATTTTTAAAGTGGATACATCAATCTTACATCTTGAAAAATCCCAATAATGAAAATTTTCCATCCAAAAACCTCGAAGTTATTCTTGTTTCAGCGGAGCTCTATTTTCGATTTTTTTTTCGAATTTTCCCGCTCAAAGAGAATTTTCCAACTAAAACTGAAAAATGTTACATCAAAATAACTTGAAATTTCCTAAGGAATCTATTTCTGCAATAAAAAAATTGTGTTCTAATTTGAAAAACGGAAGTTGACGTCATTTCCGGAAAAACCGGAGGTGCTCATGCCTTGACAATATTTTAGATTTCATCAGCATCGTGAAATACTTATAAGTGCTGAATTTCATGAAAATACGTTCAGTAGTTTCCCGTATAAATATGGGTGAGGTTCCTCGTGAAAGACCCTGTATATGGACTCCAACTCTAGAAAGATATTGATCAAGGCTACTTCAACAATCTGATCTGAAGTATACAGAGGCGTTCTCAAGCTGTGGTTGATGTTCGTGGAGGCCACACTATCTACTGAAGTTGATTCTTTCAATTTTTGAGTGATTGAGTTTGTACTACAAATGCTTGAAATACATATGTACACCTGAAACTCTGACACATATATATGAGCAAAAGAATGATTTAGATAAGTGAGTAGGCATTTAAATTTCTCTTGTTCAAACAATTGGTGAAAAAAAGATGGAAACTTTTGAAACAGTCCCAAAATTTCTGAATTTCCTCAACTCCCGTGAAACAGCATTTTAAACTCTTGGTAACTGGTAGATCGAGACGAATTCATGAACACTTCATATTTCAAAATCTCAGAGTAATTATTAATCTGAGGTCCTATTGTATCCAGTATCTATAGCTACAAAGCGTTTCGGCAACATACACTCGAAAAATCTATTATCTATTCTGACACACCATGAAACCATTCTTTTGGAATCAATTCTTCCTCATTTTGTAAAAGTTTTTTCATCTAGGAGCTCGTGAATTATCCATTATCGAAATTCAAATTATTTACTTCGGGTCAGGCAATATATTGAAAAAAGTTGCAAACGAAAAATTTAGATCATTTGAACATTCATGGAAGCTTTGGCTACTGACATAATGACAAGAGGAATAAACTGGAAATTAGGAAATATCTACATATTTTTCCACCATTACACAGATGTTTCAACAAAGATTGCGACAAGCGATAATATGAAGTTATTTGGACTGAACTTCCGCTAAATAAAAACGAGATTTTCAAATTGAAACTTCGTGAGGTTCGTACAACTCGATGATTGCTTTCTTACTCGAACCTGCAACGAAGTAATATCATAAGGGCATCTAGTTTTTCTGAAAAAAATCGAGAAAACACGTTGCTCAGTAATATTTCAACAAGAAGTATGAGAGCTGGTGGCAACAAAAATCCGCGTCGGATTTTTTCACCTGCACGAATGCTTTTTGTTAAAAAAATATTCCTACTTAACATTGTGATTTTTCAATTTTTTTCACGGAAAAAATCAGATGCCCGACCATTTCATGAGTAACAGATTATTCTGTATGCATTAGGTATAGGTAATATTTTCAAAACTGAAAAACAGGTAATTTGAATAATACTACAAACTTGATTATTGTAATTTTTGGTGACAACAACTGTCAAGTTTGGCCACGAGTAAACTCGAAAAAACTGCTGACAGCTGCTGCCATACAGTTTTTTCGTAAGTAATATCATAAGAGCATCCAATTTTTTCGAAGAAAATCGAAAAAACACGTTGCTAAGAAATATTTTAACAAGGAGCATGAGTGCTGGTGGCAACAAAAATTCGAGTCGAAGACGAGGATTTTTGCAGCTGCACGAATGCTTTTTGTTAAAAAATAGTACTTTGCATTGTGTTTTTTCGATTTTTTTCACAGGAAAAATTAGATGCCCGAATGGTATTTGACAAGACTATTTCATAAGTAACAGATTATTTTGGATGCATTATGTATGTATTATTAATTAACGATGACAACAAGTGTCAAGTTTTGCCGCGGGTAAACCTGAAAAAACTGCTGACAGCTGCTGCCAAACAGTTTTTCCAGTTAGAAACCGATAGACCAGTCCAACAAAACAGCTGATCACCTTCTCAAGATTGCTGCTGGGAGCAAACAAATAACAAATAGAAATTTTATAGAATTTCACAATTCCAAGACGTCTTCTACTTCCCCAATTGACCACACAACAAAATAGTAGCATGCTTTCATACGACAAAAATGAAGCAATTACGTGAAAAACACACAGTAAACAATCTGTTTGTTGTTTGTTTGCTCCCAGCAGCCACTCAAACAGCTGATCGTGACAGATCGTTGGACTGGTCTATTGTGATTCAAAATTGCGTGTTTCTGATTGGTGGAAATTAAGACGAGGGAAATAGTCATCTGGAAACCATTTGTAATTCAAAATTGCGCGTCTCTGATTGGAGGAAATTAAGACGAGGGAAATAATCATGGGAAAAATTGTATCTTCTAACCTGTAACCCCTTTTCACTATAACTATATAACCTTGATCTAATGGTCACACCAAAATGTATCCAATTCTATAGTTTCATCATAGTTGAACATGATAAGATATTGCAAATTTTCATTCTTAACACGCCAAAATTACTGAATCAACGCATGTATGATTATTAGGCAGAATATGGTTATCATATCTTATCTTGGTAGTATTGCTTCCTTTATTTACTTAAAATCATTTTCGACTTTCATCATATTTTCAAAAAGTGAAGAAAGGATTTCGATTTCATACATTTGAAGTGAAGGCTTCGTTCTAATTGGAACACCCGGCAAATTTTTTTTTAATCAGGACCCTTAAACGGTTGAATTTGATCATTCCCATTTCATCGAATGAAAACCAATAGAGTAATACGATGGGAACATGAACGGAATCTTGAATATCCTATTCCTATCATTCTTATGGGTCATATCTCTATAATAGTGAACCCATCGAGTCGACACAAATCCATTCTTCACCAACCATAAATAGAATAAAATAAGATCCAATCTTCTTTTCAGAAATGTGAACATGAAGAAGAGAAGAAGGCTCTACGTCCAAATCATCGTTCTAGTCCTAGGACTAAGTTTGAGTCTCCTAGGCATTCTCCTTCTAGTATTCCTCGATCCAATTCATGATGGTATCATTAAAACAGCCATGACCTTCAAAGAAGGATCTGCTTCTTATACAGCCTGGTCCATTAATAATCCACCTCTTGATATGGACGTCTATCTGTTCAACTGGACCAACCCAGAGGATATCAGGGATCCTGACATAAAACCTAAATTTGACAGATTGGGGCCTTATAAATTCAAAGAATGCAGGGAGAAAATAAATATAACATGGAACGATAATAAAACCGTTTCGTTCAAACACAGAAAAATGTACCATTTCAATGCTGAAGAGAGTGTAAGACCTCTGGAAGACATGATAACCACGATTAATGCAGTCTCCTTGGTAAGTTTGGTTGCATAGTTGCTTACCTTCTTCGAAAAAAATATACCCTTCGGGTGCAATTCTAGCTAATATCAATATTGCCTATCTACTTTGGCCGAATCCGAATCTACAAGGTTTTAGCACGGGCAAGGTGAAAACATTTCGAATTATTTTTGTTTATATCGAATCACAGCTCAAAAGTGGGTGGACTCGAAAGAGAAATGCCCAATATATTCTCACTATACAGATGAGTCTTTGACTCGTACATATATTCTAACTGTAGATTCCTCTCATCAAACGCAACACTTTTTTCTCATACCATTTTTCAAAATTCGGTTTCGAAAATCCATGAAAAAACACTTTCCTGTTCATATCTTCGCAACCATTATTTCAAATGAACTGAATTTTGGTTGATTGTTTACTCTATTCATGGTGCATATTCCTTAATCAAAACTCATTCAATATTTCTCCTGGTATGAAACTTACATCGTAGCCGACTCATAAATCCACGCAAAAATACTATAAAACCACTTGAAAATAATAAACGGTTCATATTTTCGAAAGGAAAAATCATTTAAAAAAAATAGAAGTAGGTATTTTTCCGCAAATCCATAGGAAATTTCAACATTCCTAACAAAATTTGTCATAGAAAAAGTCAAGATTTCCCAACTGTTAGGAAATATTCATTTCCTTACTGTAAGGAAATGATATTTCCTTACAGTTGTTAGTGTTCTACATAAGCATATTCGTACTTTTCTCTAGATTTCTTTGGCAATAATTCTAATGAAGCAGTATTTACTACCTCAAACTGCTCTGGACGAGTCCCAGAAATGGAAAATTCATCATCGCTCATCATTTCACACTGTTTTGTCTCCGAAAAGACCAGCAATTAAATTAATATCATATCAAGTTTGACAAACGCCTCGACTTAGCAATCTTCACCATCGTCCAGGAATGTAAGGCTTTTCCTACCCGGTAAACAATGTACCTACTATTTATGTTTTTTTGGAAAAACGCGTCGTTTTCGAGTTATTCCCAATTTTACCCTATAAAATTTGTCGGAAAAATCTGAAATCATAAGAATATCTGGTTGCTTCCCTGGATTTAAAATTTCACAGAATGGCTGAACTTTATAAACTCTCTGATTATCCATACAAATTAACAATGTTATCAGAATGTTTATCAACTTTGTCAAGACTGAAATTCTATGATGGAAAAACGAATATTAATGATGAATAGCTCATAGAAACCACGTATTGAATTGAAATTAATGTGAAATAGAATGATACTTAGCACTACATGATCTGTGGCGATGTTTCTATCCAAACAATATCCTCTTGTAATTTTATAAACTCGACACTGAACTGTTATTATCACAGTAATTCACTTTCACTGAAAGCCTTCACATCACCTGTTTGCACTCTTCTGTATGAATAAACAAATCGACAAACGTCAGTCCATCAGGCCAGTTATCGCTATACGCATGCGTCGTTCAACAACCACAGACCAACTGTTTGATCTGTGGAACAACGGTTTGTCTTGCGCGGAGCTAGCTACGTTGCATTGCGAAGTCGCGCACTGCTATAGGTGACTAAAATTAGGATCGTAGCGAGGCGAGAATCAGAACTACTCGTTCGAAATTTCCAAAGAGGAACAACTAGACGCCATTAGCGAAAATTAAACCCAACTAGTGCCCATGCGGCAGTTCTGTTAGTTCATTCGTTAACGATAGGGGACTTACTGCTTCCTTGTTTGAAGAGGAAATCAACACAATCTGTCATCGTCTTCTCAAAAGCTCTGTGGATATGTATCAATTATCATAGAAGACGGGTTAGGTAAGGTCATTGACCTCGAATCCTATGACCTAGGATAATGTTAGTTTAGTGAAAAAGCCATTTTTTATTAAATAATTTTGAGATATCGAGGAAAATATGAACAAGTTATTAGTGTTCACAAACTAATCTTCAGGAAAATCGAAGAAGGAATTCATTTTGGTGAAAGAAATATGGCTTCTCAATCGCAGAAATAATCGGACAAAACTGAGTGATATTATTAGGAAACATCTTGTTTGTATTATTTTATTCCAATAAGATTAGTGCTTGAGTATTTCTTTAATGTAGGTATAAACTTATATTCAATCGAGAAATATAAACTTTGCATCAATTCCAGAGAATGAAATCAGGCGCGTAGTTAGCCAAAATTTTTTTTAAAAGCTTTTATTTAACTTGCATTGTATGTATGGATGTATTTATGTAGGTATGTATGTTTGTTCGGGTGGAATCTTGCTACTCAATTTTGAAGCAGATATCTTCAACCGATGAAGCTGAAATTTTGTATACACGTTCAGTTTGGATGACAATACACGATAAGCTTCATGACGTCATTCTATATCCAATATGGCGGAATAGTTTTTTGTGATGCATTTCTATAATATGAGTATCAAATGAAAGAGATTGTTGAGAGTAATTCGAAAAATAATGTGACGTTGTTCTATATCCAACATGGCGGAATAGTTTATTGTGATGCGTTTCTATAATATGGGTATCAAATGAAAGAGATTGTTGAGAGTAATTCGAAAAATAATGTGACGTCGTTCTATATCCAATATGGCGGACCATCCAAGATAGCGGAATAGTTTTTTGTGATGCATTTCTATAATATGGGTATCAAATGAAAGGGGTTGTTGAGAAAAACTCAAAAAATAATGTTGACGTCATTCTGAATGCCATATGGCGGAACATCCAAGATGGCCAAATACCGATAACTAAAAAGTAAAAAATAAATTGAAATAAAAAAAAACCTTTTTCAAAAAAAGCTTCCATTCAAATTCTCTAAAAAGAAAAAAATAAAATTTTCCTTTTAAATTTTAACCATCAACTTATAACTTCATTATACACAATTTATATGATCATAAAAGCTTGTCGCGAGGTTTACGCTAGAAGCTACTATAAGTATTTAATTAAACTGAAAAACAAATTTGAATTTAGCAGATTGAGATACTCAATTGAATAGGTACTAGTATATTTGCACGAGTTAATCGCGCGACATGCTTTTATGATTATATAAATTGTGTTTAATGCAGTTATAAGTTGATAGTTGAAATTAAAAGGAAAAATTTATTTTTTTCTTTTTAGAGAATTTAAATGAAAGCTTTTTTTTAAAAAGGTTTTTTTTTCATTTCAATTTATTCAACCATATCTTTTTAACAGATCCGAATTCGGAAAAATGGTAAATAATAAAAAGGTTTCTGTTGACCTCAATAATCTTCAGTTAAAATATATGAACAAGTCAAAGACTCACCCTGTATTGTCAATAAAATAATGAATGGTACTGCAGAAGGTCGCTATGCTGAAAATCTTCAGTTGGCGATCTATATTTTTTCTTGATAGTTAATATTTTGATTTAGGCAACGATATATTTTCGGTAAGCTTTGATTAGGAAAAAGTAGATCAGTGGACCTAAATCACTACCTTGTGGGACTCCTGTTATTATGGTGATATGTCTTACATTGATTTTACCTATTTGGATGATTTCCTCCTTAATTGCCTCTTTCAAGTCATCAAGGGTCCTAGGGCAATGATGTCATTCTTGAGTTCTTCATTCTTGACTTGAGAGAGGCAATCAAGGAAGAAATTATCCAAATATAAACCGCTATGCTAAAGGGAGTAATGGAAAACTTCCGCGAAAGACTCCACATGTGCGTCGGCATTTGGGAAATTTTTTTGGAAAGAATCTCAACGTGCATGTTTAATATCAATTGGTGGACGCATACAATGGACGCTTCCATGGCCCACGGAACTTTTTCGCGTCACGTATTCAGTCAGTCCTTGTGACCATTCTATAGAGATGAATTCCTGGGACCCACTGTGAATGGTTTTCCTGTTGTTGCCGTTTTCTGTTGTCAAGTCACTAAGGCCCTCCCTGGTTGGATCCATTGATGTAAAAATATTATCTGGTTGCAGCCATTACCGTTTTAAATTATTGTCTGGTTAGACCCTTTTCTGCAAGCAATTTATCCCTGATTAGATCCATTAAGATAAGAATAGTTTCTGGTTTTATTCATTGCTGTTTGAGAATGTCCTCTGGTAGGAACAAATTCTCTGGTTGAACTCATTGTTGCGAGCATATTATCTGGCTGGTTACTCTCATTGGAAGAAGCAGCTGAGCAACAAACAGTTAGCTGATGAGTCTGGTCGTCATGATGTTGTTTCATGTATCATTGGTCTACTTTTGTATCTTCCTGTTTTTCGGGTACTAACAGTATATTTTCTCTACTTGTGAGACATTTTGCTTCTGTCTTTATGCGACATGTGCGACTGATGAACTCGATTCCAAAATTGAAAATTGGCAGAGAAAGTTGATATCTCCTAAAATTACAACACGGATGAAGGATAATTCTATTCATCAAGAATAACTTTTCCTTTGTTTTAAGGCAGTGTTCTTCAATTTACGGATATCAAAATCAAGCTTTGTTGCTACCACAAGATGCTCAGTTTCTTATATCGTCCTTGTTCTTTGGATGGAAAGCACACACATCTGATTTCGTGGAATTGGGCCTTGGTTATTTTTCAAGTATCATTGTCCAAGGTTTTTATGCTGCTTCTAGTTATGCTTCTACGTGCTTATGCTGAAGCAACTGTATCGAGAAAATGAGTAAATGGAATTTCCCAGACTATTTCCCTCGTCTTAATTTCCACCAATCAGAAACGCGCAATTTTGAATCACAAATGGTTTCTAGATGGAAAAATTGTTTGGCAGCAGCTGTCAGCAGTTTTTTCGGGTTTACCCGCGGCAAAACTTGACCGTTGTTGTCAACGAAAATTAATAATACATACATAGATGCATCCAGAATAATCTGTTACTCAAGAAATAGTCTTGTCAAATACCATTCGTGCATCTAATTTTTCCTGTGAAAAAAATCGAAAAAACACAGTGCGAAGTAATATTTTTTTAACAAAAAGCATTCGTGCAGGTGCAAAAATCCTCGTCTTCGACTCGGATTTTTGTTGCCACCTGCACTCATGCTTCTTGTTAAAATATTACTTAGCAACGTGTTTTTTCAATTTTTTTCGGAAAAATTGGATGCACTTATGATATTACTTATGAATATTCCATTCATAAACTTTTGTAAATAATTATCTTTTTTTCAGACCATTGGTTACAAAGTGAGACATTCGGGATATTTTCCAAGAAAAGCGATTTCTTACTCGCTTTCCAGCTTGAGCTCTGTTCAAGTTACTGAACCAGCTGGAAAAATTTTATTCGATGGTTTCGATGATAGTATTTTAAGTATTTTGAACTTGGCATCTTTCGGAGAGATCAAGGACAAATTCGGACTGTTTTATGGGGTGAGTTAAATTATTTACACTATCGAATTATGCGGATTAATGTAAAATCATCAAAATCTTCCATATGGATGTTTGTTCAGTTATATTATTCTTCTAATATGTTTGATATCTTCTCATAGTCTGTAGATACATAAAAAGTACTAAATACTTCATGAAGGTAGATTGTAAATTTCAATAAAGTGTATACTCCATTCACTTTCATAAAGTATCGCGGTTTGCCATGAAATTCTGACACATTTCACCGTCTATCTTTTGAAAATGTTGGGTTATAGCCATTCTTTTGTCAGTTGAACGAGCAACGTTGCCGTTTCTGCTAAAAAATCGTAGTAATTACGTATTCATCAAAATGTTCCTTTCCTTTGGGAAATTAATGAATTTGAAAAAATATTATGTGAATTCAGAAGACATTCAAATACATTTTTGCACAACTTGAAATACTCCAGTATGAAAATGTAGTAGTTCTACGAAACCTGTGCTGCGTCACAGTTAAACCTTAGAAGAACTAACTCCATTTACAAAGTTGAAAAAGAGTAAATAGAAAGTAGACTTGGCAATGTCGCTTGATTTTCACGAGTGCCAACTTGCGTCCGTTTTAAGTGAAAGAACTTGATAAACCTAAACCGCGATACTTTATAAAAGTGAATGGAGTATAGTAACCATACATTTTTTTCAGACGAACGGTTCCGAAGGAAAAGATGGATATTACAATATGTTTTATGAAACTGACGAAAGGTTCGGAAGAATTGCATCATGGAACTTCAAAAAGCGCACAGATTTCTATACCGGACACTGTAACGACATCAGAGGATCAGCTGGAGAATTTTATCCGATAAACCAGAAGAAAGATCAAATTGTGTTCTATTCTCCTGAGCTTTGCAGATACGCTGTATTGGACTATGTTGGGGAGGTGATGATCAAGGGAATTAAGGGATATAAGTATTCTGGAGATCACATGTTCGATAATGGTGAGCAATCTCAAATCTTTTTCGGTTCATTCAAGCACGTTTTTATGAGAATATAGAGTAACCACCGGCGATCGGAGCATGATCTAAAATCAACTCGATCAGACAGTTCGAAAATCACAGAATCAAGCCGTTAATCTCTGATCACCGGTGATTACGCTTTGTGAAATCCCACCGTTAGTCTCTTGTAGTATAAAAATTAAGATTTGGGAAAATCGCTCAGAAATGCTAATTTTGTTCATCAGGCGGGCATTTTTTAGATCACCATATCATTTCACCCCTTTGCGCGGCAACCCCGATCCCACAAATTAAAAATCGGAAGGTGGGTAATGCGATATGTTGTTGAAAAGGGTTTTTTCTTCTGAAAATGACAGTAAAAATAACGTACCTACCGTAGAATAGGTAAACATCTTTCTTCCCGCTATTTTATGTCATGAAAATGAAACTTTTATGTGAAAATCGACACTTGACAAAGTGTTTAAAGGGTATATTTTTCATATGTCGGAGCTCGACGTATTAATATGTCAAAATCGACCAGCAAATTTTAAATAAACTGCTCCACATGAGTTAGGGATATCGACTTAAATTGCAGAAAAATATAGTTAAAATGAGATTTTTGTGGTGAAAATTCATATTAATATGATTTCCAGTTGCAAATTAATTTTAAACTTTAGGTCTGCAGCGTATACAGAGTGGTTAAGAAAAATCGAGTAAAGTAACGAAATTTTATTCCCAGAGAATTCAAGCATTTTAAGACTATCAATACAATGTATGGCCTCCACGAGCATCAATAACAGCTTGACATCTTCTACGCATACTACACACGAGGTTGTTGAACATTTCTCGAGGAATTTGTTTCCATAAACGGGGCAGAAGCTCTCTCAGATCATTTAAGGATTCTGGGGTAGGTTGATGATTGTCGAACATTCTTTGGAGCATATCCCATGCATGTTCTATGCAATTCCAATCTGGTGAGTGCGGAGGTATTGGAAAATGTGGAATGCCAAGCTCCTCGCGCGCATTCTCAACTATGGCTGCACGGTGCGGTCTAGCGTTTTCGTCTAGAAATTGAAAAGTGTCACCAATAGCAGAGTGAAAATTTGGCACAACATTGTCAATGATATGCTCCCTATAGTGTGAGGCGGTCATATTCCCAGGACAAATGTGTAGATCTGTGCGCCCGTTGAAACATATCCCTGTCCAAACCATAACACTACCCCCTCGGAATGGATGGACTTCTTGAACATAGCGACGATTACGGGGTATGCGTGGGATTGTCCATACTCTTATTCTTCGAGAATCTGAAAATCGTCCATATCTGGATTCATCAGTGAAAAGGACACTACGCCATTGATCGGTCCAATTGATATATTGCCTTGCCCATTCCAGTCTTTGACGCTTATGGTCACGTGTTAATAGAACTCCTCTTAATGGACGTCTAGAACCTAGATTCACCTCTCTCAAACGTCGTCTGATGGTTTCGATGGAAACTTGGACCTTGGAAGCCATCTGCATTTTGAGTATTCCGTAGCATTCTACACGTAGATGTAGGGTTTCTTCTCGCTGAAACGGTGATGAAACGATCCTGAGCAGGTGTTGTTTTTCGTCGCCCACCAAGCCTTGGTCTTTCCAACACGGAACCTGTCTCCCTGAACCTACCTATTCGAGATATCACACCTTGGCTGACTTGGAGCCTTTCCGCTACAACAACCTGAGTTAAGCCACCCTGTAGCATTCCGATAGCCCTATTACCCTCAGCGTTTGTTAATTTACGTCTTGTCATTCCCAGAAAACTCGTTTCGAATCGAAGCCGTTGATGAACTGACTTCATTTCAAAATGAGAACATTCATGAAGCATAATTATGCAAAGAACCAAACTTCAGAAAAAAGGCGACCAGATTGACGAAATGTCTCATACTGATTTTTATTGGATCGATTCAAGTTGTTATTGAGTTTTAAAAACGCTTTTAAAAACGATTGAATACGATATCCCTATCTCTTTTGGAGCAGTAGGATACTCTCCCTATGTTAAGTAATAACTTCATAGATTTAATAAATGAAACTACATTGAAATCCAATATTCTAGGCACCCTCAGACCAGAAAATAAATGTTTCTGCAATGGAGAATGCAATCCTTCTGGAGTCTTCAACGTGTCTCTCTGTAGGCAAGGATCTCCTACATTCCTTTCATTCCCTAATTTTTACCACGCTGATCCCTATTACGTCAACTCTATTGAGGGAGTGATTCCAGAAAAGGAGAGGGATGAATTTTACATCGTTCTGGAGCCAGTAAGTTCAATACTTTTTTCACGGGAATTCTACTTCAAATGGGAGATGCAAATTTTGAAGCTGCTCCTTTTTGATTTATTGACCTGTCTTCATTATAAACAAAATCATGGAGGGGTCTCCTCAGAACACCTAGGAGTTATCGTAAGTAATTGCACAAGTGCATCAAAATTACCGATAATTTTGCATGACAGCGTGTTGTCAAAAAACTGCATGAGTTCATTTTCATTTTTTGAGAAAGAGCCCGACACCGAAGGTGGAGGGCTCTTTTTCCAAAAATGAAAATGACCGAATGCAGTTTTTCTACGACAACACGCTGGAATGCGAAATTATCCGGTCATTTTGATGCACGAGTGTGATTCGGGGGAATATTTCCCGAATGGTCTGTTAACTTGTCAAACTGACGTTATTGATTTATAAATTCTTAGCTCATATCAATAAATATTCCGTAACTGATGAAAGAAAAGAGGCAGAAATACGTTTGTTTTAATGTTTTTTATTTATAATTAAGCGTTTACTTTCCAAATCGCTTCAACAGTATTTTCTTTATACTCATCGCCATTTTGCTTACGCATATTGAATGCCCAGTCCGTTAATATTTTTGCCAAAACATCAATTTGTGTTTCTCCATCTAAAATATAATTTTTTTCATCACAGAAGCTCCATAAACTGACGCCACATGTATTTTGTGTTATACGGTTCGTTTTCCGAAACTTCGCCTTCGAAAGCTTGTAAAAAAGCACGACCAAAACGAGACATTTTTGATAATGTCTTTGACATTACTTTTCAAACTGACGTACAATGGAATCGCGTTGGAAATGTACCATAGATATGAACTGTGCAATTATCGCTGGGCTCTTTCGCTTTCTACAATGCAATTATCGCTGTAATTATGAGGTAATTGCACTCCATTTACATAGGATTTTGGACAGGAGGGAAATATTCGGTATGATCATAATCATCATCATCAATTTTTCCAAGGAAACTGAAATCATTTTCCTGACACCCACTGTCATCAATTTGCAGCCCCTCTTTTATTGGGGTATACAATATTTTAATGAAAATAGAAGTGTATAACTAATGTATTTTTAAATTTTCAATTTTTTTCAGAAATCCGGAATAGTGATAGATTTCGCAGCTAGAATGCAGCTCAATATGTTGTTGCAACCTATTCAAGATATATTGTAAGTATATTCCAGCTACAATTTTATCGTTGCTCACCATTATCATTTACAGGCTTTTCGAGAAAGTGAATAAGGTTTACGTGCCAATCTTCTACTTCGACCAGAAGATCTCTATCAAGGATCACTTGGTGACTAGCATCAAACTTCTTCAGCACTTCCCTGAAATATGCACTGGAGTATCTATCACCTTCATGACAATAGGCTTGCTGATCCTTGTAGGATTGTTTGTACACTTTTATTACGACTGTGCTTGTGCTAAGAAAAAGTATCAGATTGAACAAGTGAAAAAGCCAGTTTCTGTGCAAGACATTTCTACAGTTCATGTGGCGCCTGCGAAATACTAAACTTAATTATTGTACATAAATAATTCGTATAATTAATACATTGTGATATATGATTCTGATTTTTACAAAATCAATACCAGTTGAAGTTTTATCACCTGACATACAAACAGATTCGACATTACGGGAATTCTACTCGAGTAGCAAGTTGCTACGAATTTCCTCAACAAAAGGTATTGAGAGCCCAGACCCGGAGGATACTAAATTAAAATATTTTAACCATATAGGTACCTATCTAATAATTTCATATAGGTCAATCACATACAGGATTCAATAAGGTAAATAAACGTTCAGTGAGATTAGGTAAAAAAGAACGCCACTCAGCCCAATTGAAGCTGATGGATTGGCTATACTGAGTTGTTAGTTCAGCAGTTGTTTTTTTTCTTGCTGGAACTTAGCGTCCTGATATCCCGGGGCTTGAAGAAGGGTTCCGTGGAGATGTGGGTTACATTGAACGATCCTTATTGAACCTATCGATAGAGGAATAAACGGACTCGAAGAACCCACAGTGAATTCACCTTTCGCGGATAACTTAAGCAATGCACAGGGAAAATCATTTAGATCTGAAAGTTATGACAAAAAATCTCGCGTTTCTTGGCATTACCCGAATGGTCCGACATCGTATTAACACCCAAGGGACTGAAGCGATAGTAAACTTTTTGATCACCAGAATATCTTCTACCTGATTTTCGTACTAGTAGTTTTTTTCAGGGGAGAACAGGACCATCGAAGAAATTCGAAATCACAGAGTTATTTCATTCTTCTTTATTTGGGGACGGTGATGTTCATAGGACCCAATTCATATAAAAAACAACATTTTCGATTTGTGAACCAGGCTCAAACAATAGGGTATAAAATTTCAATGTTTAACTTTGAATTCGGTAAGGTATGTACCTACTTACTAGGAGTATAGAATAACTTATTCTATAGGTACTCTATAAATGTATAGATTAACATCCAAAATACTGATTTCATCAAGAATAATGGGCAATTCCAGTCATTTTCAGAAAAAATATATTCTGACATATTGGATTCTCACGTAATTCGTGATTTTTTTTTAATTTTTTCTTCATCAATTTATACCCTTAAAAAATATTGTAAACTCCGAATTCAAACGATCAGAAGAAGCGGGAAATCGTGTGACGTCAGTGGCTAGAGAGATTTTCAATTGGTTGTACTTGTCATGACGTGCTGCTGATATAAAGATGGCAGCATTGCCAAATCACACAAAAAATTAGCCAGAAAAAGCTCTTGTTTTCACTTTCCCAATAATATCATAATATAATGTTGATTTTTGATGTTTTCTTTTATCCTCATGACATTTTCATTTGTACATTTGTACTCCATAAAGCTTCATAATATCATTCAATTCACGACCTCCTAATTGAAGATAAAGAGGGTTCAAGTAAGCAGATAGGTGAGAAATTCAATCAAAAATAATTATCCCTAGTCTACACAGAATTGGTAGGTATATACAGGGTCTTTCACGAGGAACCTCACCCATATTTATACGGGAAACTACTGAACGTATTTTCATGAAATTCAGCACTTATAAGTATTTCACGATGCTGATGAAATCTAAAATATTTTCAAGGCATGAGCACCTACGGTTTTTCCGGAAATGACGTCAACTTCCGTTTTTCAAATTAGAACACCATTTTTTTATTGCAGAAATAGATTCCTTAGAAAATTTCAAGTAATTTTGATGTAACATTTTTCAGTTTTGGTTGGAAAATTCTCTCTGAGCGGGAAAATTCGAAAAAAATATCGAAAATAGAGCTCCGCTGAAACAAGAATAACTTCGAGGCTTTTGGATGGAAAATTTTCATTTTTGGGATTTTTCAAGATGTAAGATTGATGTATCCACTTTAAAAATCGAAATCGCGATTCATGATACAGGGGGTGCAAAAAATCGCTTTCAAAGTTAGGGATGACAAAATCGTGAAAAATCAATTTTTTATTAGAACCCCATTTTTTTATGGCAGATATTGAATCTACGTTAAAAAATAATGTGAGTGTATGCATCACACCCTTGCCCTAAAATGGATATTTTCTGAGTTAATATCCACTTTAGGGCATGGGTGTGATGCATACACTCACATTATTTTTTAACGTAGATTCAATATCTGCCATAAAAAAATGGGGTTCTAATTTGAAAAAATTGATTTTTCACGATTTTGTCATCCCTAACTTTGAAAGCGATTTTTTCACCCCCTGTATCATGAATCGCGATTCCGATTTTCAAAGTGGATACATCAATCTTACATCTTGAAAAATCCCAAAAATGAAAATTTTCCATCCAAAAACCTCGAAGTTATTCTTGTTTCAGCGGAGCTCTATTTTCGATTTTTTTTTCGAATTTTCCCGCTCAGATAGAATTTTCCAACCAAAACTGAAAAATGTTACATCAAAATAACTTGAAATTTTCTAAGGAATCTATTTCTGCAATAAAAAAATGGTGTTCTAATTTGAAAAACGGAAGTTGACGTCATTTCCGGAAAAACCGGAGGTGCTCATGCCTTGAAAATATTTTAGATTTCATCAGCATCGTGAAATACTTATAAGTGCTGAATTTCATGAAAATACGTTCAGTAGTTTCCCGTATAAATATGGGTGAGGTTCCTCGTGAAAGACCCTGTATAGGCCGGTCTTCTAATTCAGAAAGCATTAATAATTATTTTCATTTTGAGAAGTGCAGATTAGTGGTGAGAATAATTATAGATTTGGCAACTGTGTATAGTCGTCACTCGTTGACTTAACCTAGGAGTTTAGAATATAGAGTATCGAATACTCCTAGACTTTACTCTAAGAAACGCCTTTCTATAGTACGCAGAGAAGACGTGGAAATGTCGAATAAAGACAAATAAGAAGGTTATGTTTTTATTTATAATTTGTAATCGTGGTTGTCACATCAGTATTTGTATTTTCAGGGAATGAGTATCATATCAACTTTAATGAAAATTAAGTTGTTATATGACGATGTTTCAAAAACATTATAGTGATCACATCAAATATAATACGATTACTGAATATTATATTCATGAATAAATTCAGAGATTTTACAAAGACTTGACAACAGCGGCGTGTCTCAGTTACTCTGGGCTTTGTCCTCTCCATCACAAACTTCAACCAATTATATTACAAATTGAGCCACTGACGTCACAGCAGAGGGACGTTTGAATTCATAAGTGTTGAAATCACATTTTCAATATCGAATAATTAATCATTTCTTCAAAATTCAGAGTGAATCAATGGTTACAAATGTGTTATAAACTGCCCTTCATTACGTCATGTGAAGAAAAGTGCATATTTTGGGGTAGTGGAAATACCCATTGAAGAAGGAATCCCAAACCATTCCTTGCCACCCTTGGTGTGAGCACCAAGGAGATGAATGAATTAAACCAACGGAATTGTTAGAAATTCTGAGCTGATAAAATTAGGTTTATTTCTCAACGTGATCTCAACCAATTCAAATAATAAAGTGGCTTGTATAGGGAAGTATGATGAGAAACAAATAGATAAGAACATTTCAATTAGTACATCAAAACAAAAAAGAAATACTCAATAATGATACCATTGACCGTCTACAGAGTGGGCAAAATTCGCTGTCTTCTGAAGGGATTTCGAGAACTATAGCAGCTAGAAGAAAACTGATAACAAATTCTCGAGCTATTTTTTCCTGGCTGATCCTAATCTGAAAACAGATCCAGCTTTTTTTTAATAGACTTTGAGTTATAAACGAAAAATAGTCAATTTCAATAATGCTAAAGAACTCACATCCAAATACACCCTATTTACAATCTACGACTACCATTATGTTTGGGTGGCATTAATCCAGTATTGGTGTTGAAACGTGAAATTCGCTCACTGATTTGATTTCAATTCAAATGCTTTTTTAGTGAATTGTCTAAAAATAATTGACTTTATAATCCAAGCCTCCTCAGTCCAAATGATAACGAGCCGCCACTGAATGAGGGGTTGTCCTTGGTCAGTAAAGAGATGTTTCAATAATTCAGTTCAAGGTGCAACCGAAAGTCCAAAATCACGTTATCGTTACCTAATACACTTGCACAAGAACTTCAATGTTCTTATTACTGTCAAAGGTTTTGATATCTCCCAAAAACACCTACTCAGGATTGGCCTTGTGATAAAATCATATTTGACTTGAACATAGTGATCTGAATTAATCAGGACATACGAACATATTGTTCGGATACTTTTTTCAAAGATAAATGATATTTTATACAACATACACACATCGTCAAAATTCTTGGCCCCCTAGGTTTCTCAAGAAATAATCAATATATGTTCTGGAAATGAGATGAATATTTTCCTCTTTTTCAACTGCGATAAATAAATTAATAAATATGAATCTCTTTATATCACAATGATTCCAAATTATAATGAAATGGCATCATAACAAAATTTATCTCAACCTAGCGTACCTACCCCTGGAACCACGAAATTATCCAGACAATATGGTTCCAAACTTTTTAGGTATTCCTTAACTTCTTTCCAATCTAAGCAACTCAAGTTGATTCGGGAGACGGTTATAATATTTGATGGACCTATGTATAATAAGTAAAGTAGGTACTGTTATGATTCCTTTTTTTTTATATGACTATATTTCGAATAAAAATTTTGGAATCTATCAAATTAATTAAAAATTCAAATTTTACTCTGCCCGGTAATTTTCTTTCCCAATTGAGGGTCCAAATTGAATCAAAAAAATTTAGATTTATACAAAGGACCCCGCACTTTTTGTATGAAAAGTGGCGACCGGTCAAATTTTCTGAAAGTTTGTCATGTTGTTGTACCCGGCTCAGTGGCCCAAAAAGTCAATGGGTTCAACCCAATCCTATGGCTAGTTTTCTGAATACGGGGTGTTAAAGTTGAAAATTGCTCGAATTTTCGGATTTATTTTTTAATTATTAAGTATTAGATTGGATTTCTGTTGCATACACACGTTTACTACATGTTCTAGTAATGAAATTAGTTGATACGTATAATCAAAAATATTTATATTTACAGGGTGATTCACGAATATATGACGGTAGTTTTTTGCCAAAATTCACTTTTTCTACTGTGACGTCAGGAAGGCATATTTCTGAAATGTTCTTATCGATTTAGTATTATGACGACAAAGTATTGCACAGTGCATATTTTCTATACAGGGTGTTTCACAGAGAGAACCACTAGACCTAATCATTTTTTTTAGGATTAATTCGTAACCCTGCCTTTTTGAATTGATTTTTGGGAAAAGTAATACCGTAAACATATGTGTGTCTCTGATCTCCGAAATATTCATGGTGGTTTATTTATAGGAAGGTTTTCTATTTTGAGAAAAGTCCAAAAAACATGAACACCCTGTATTCGAAAATTTCCTCGGTCAAATGCAACTATTTTTTCACTATATATTGATTGCCACAAGATCTCCAGAGGTATGAATTCTAAATCCGATACTATGACCAGTTTTCGAGATACAGGGCGTTGAAGTGGAGAATAACTTATTTCATCAGTTTTTTTTTTTTTTCAAATTAAAAAGCTGGATTGATTTTATGTTGCGCCCATGAATTCAGTATGAATACAGATCGGATGCGCAAAGAAAGGTTCAGTTAAAATATTTACATTTACAGGGTGATTCAAGAATAAATGACAATAGCTTTTGCAAACACTCGATAATTCTACAGTTTCTTCACAGAGAAATTATTCCATGAATTTAATACCTAGTCGTCCACAATTTTCAGTCTGAAATACTTCATTATGATTACTTTTCATACAGGGTGAGCCATACAGCCAACCATACCAAAAATACTTATGCTTTGAATTGAAAACTTTTTAGTGAATTTTGGGTATCTTAATGAGCGCGCTCACTAACTGCGCTATCACCCAAAAAAAAGACAATAAACCATCTTCTTGTGTAGGTAGAATACGAACCTATTTCTATAGGTAGGTACTCCACAGTCCACAATATTCGTGTTGAGCGAATTATAAGTAGGTATGTATATTGAAAAGTTTCAATATTATTATAGTCATAACCTCGGTTCTTATTTTATAAATATATTTTTTTCACCAAAAAAATATTTAGGATGATCTACGCATGCAAGAAATGTATAATTTTGGTATAAGATTATTTCTAAATCACCTTGTATATTTATTTATTTAAAAATTCTTACGGTTATGCCTACTTGCTATAATGTTAGACAGTTATTCAAAATTCACCAGAAAAGTTCTCTTTTCAATTATTTCGAAGCATATTATTTATGGCTCAACACCTATGAAAAGTAATCATAATGAAGTATTTCAGACTGAAAATTGTGGACGACTAGGTATTAACTTCATGGAATAATTTCTCTGTGAAGAAACTGTAGAATTATCGAGTGTTTGCAAAAGCTATTGTCATTTATTCTTGAATCACCCTGTAACAGTAAATATTTTAACTGAACCTTTCTTTGCGCATCTGATATGTATTCATACTGAATTCATGGGCGCAACATAAAATCAATCCAGCTTTTTAATTTGAAAAAAAAACTGATGAAATAAGTTATTCTCCACTTCAACGCCCTGTATTTCGAAAACTGGTCATAGTATCGGATTTAGAATTCATACCTCTGGAGATCTTGTGGGAATCAATATATAGTGAAAGAATAGTTGCATTTGACCGAGGAAATTTTCGAATACAGGGTGTTCATGTTTTTTTGACTTTTCTCAAAATAGAATACCTTCCTATGAATAAACCACCATGAATATTTCGGAAATTAGAGACACACATCTGTTTGTTGTATTACTTTTCCCAAAAATCAATTCAAAAAGGCAGGGTTTCGAATTAATCCTAAAAAAAATGATTAGGTCTAGTGGTTCTCTCTGTGAAACACCCTGTATAGAAAATATGCACTGTGCAATATTTTGTCGTCATAATCATAATACTAAATCGGTAAGAACATTTCAGAAATATGCCTTCCTGACGTCACAGTAGAAAAAGTGAATTTTGGCAAAAAACTACCGTCATATATTCGTGAATCACCCTGTAAATATAAATATTTTTGATTATACGTATCCACTAATTTCATAACTAGAACATGTAGTAAACGTGTGTATGCAACAGAAATCCAATCTAACACTTAATGATTAAAAAATAAATCCGAAAATTCGAGCAATTTTCAACTTTAACACCCCGTATTTAGAAAACTAGCCATAGGATTGGGTTGGACCCATTGACTTTTTTGGTCATTGAGTCGGGTACAACAACATAACAAACTCTCAGAAAATTTGACCGGTCGCCACTTTTCATACAAAAAGTGCGGGGTCCTTTTAATTCTAATATCCACTTTCTTAAATATTCTAATTCAGATAAAAAAAGAACCTTTTCTAATTCTATAAGGTAAAACTACTCTTACTTATTTATGATAATTGTCCGTACAATATATTCCTGATGTTTTCACCAAACTAACATTCTCTTTATATTTCTTCTGTCTTCTTATGGCTTCAATAATAATATTTGGCATTCAGGATCACGTCAATTCCAATTATTTCTTATATTTTCAATTATTTTTTTTTATTATTCTCTTTATATTTCTTCTGTCTTCTTATAACTTCATTAATAATATTTGGCATTCAGGATCACGTCAATTCCAATTATTTCTTATATTTTCAATTATTTCATTTCATTTTTCCTTCATTTTTCCCAATTTATTTTCTGACTTTGCTCTTGATTTTCTCTCTATTTCATCTAAGTTGTCTATGATTTCATCTCCCCGGTTTCCATCTTTCAAAAACCTTCCACATCCTTGATTTCTTAATAGAATCTAATTCGAACTATTCACAGAATCCTTAATCTATGTATGATGTTTCTAAATCTTTCATTATAATTTGGCCTCAATAAATCGAAATTAATTTTGAATTTTGGAAATAAATTTTGAACCATAACAGTACCTACTCCTTTCGGTTAGTGACAATGAATGAGCCGGATAATTAATATTTATCCGTCTTGTGGCATAATTGTGACAGGTTTGCGCTGAAAAATTTCCACTATATTGGAAAAGAAATTGGAGACACTCATAGATGTACAATGCATATATGGAAAAAATGAAAATGAAAACTACCCTGCAACTGTCTTCAAACTTCATTTTGTTTATACAGCGTATAACTCTTCTTTATATATTAAAATTTTTTTGGATCGATGCATTGGCCCCCCAAAATGTCGTATCTAATAACAGATTCAGAACATGCGCGATAAAAAACATTTTTTCTCTATTTCTGTATCGTATAATGAGTTCATTACAGTACTAAAAACAGTGCTGTAATGAACTCATTGAATTGTTTTCAGTTATAGTTTTCGTTTTGTGGTTGTCAGCACTCGCTTCCGATCCTATCAATTTTCAACACACGTCAATTTTGCAATAGTCACCAACTGCCAAGATACAATACAAAAGTCACTAGGGGGTATAATCTGAATTTTTCATTGAATTTCAACAGTATTTCACGAACTTTGACTGAAATAGAGAAAAATCGTCTAATACTCGTTGCAGAATGCAATTCCAACACTCATGCGTTCAAAAACTCGCTCCTTCGTATTGGAATAGGAGCCCATTCTGCAACTAGTTTTAGAATATAGGTACTATTATAGCAAATGATGTGGTGCTCAGTTCATGGAAAAAATAGTCAATAAATCCTAGACACGCCACTGAACAAAGCCTTCGCAGAACACAACTGCTTACTTCGAACTCGGCACAAGTTACAAGCTTCGAAGCTTGTACTTTCAGAGGGGTCTCCTCAGAAGACCTAGGAGTAATCAGGATAAACAATATATCATATCATATCATATCAATCCGTCGAAAATGTAATATACGCTGATGATCTACTTCTGTTCTGCTCTCGTAAGGTGACCTCGAGCACACGTTAATTACTCCCAAATGCGCTGATCAAATTTTTCGATAGTTCTGATCAAACTGGTTCAGCAAAGTCTAAACTGATTCAGTTCTAGAAAAGACATACCTACTGAAGACCTCATCAGTTAGTCGAGCAACTCAAATTTTCGGGAGTAACCTTCGATTAAGAATTAACCACGACCCATGTTTTGAATTAAAACATACAAAATATGGTTTTTTGAAGAATCAGATTCCCCAGTGGGATTGTAGAAACCTGAAACATCGCAATATTTCAAGTTTCATGTAGTAGGTAATAATATAAATTTCAGGTCAGCCAAAACACTTTCCTGCCCCAATACTTCTTCCTGGAATCAGAATCAAGATCTCCTTCCAATATTTGAAACGCAAATTCACATTTTTATTTGTTTACTGTCTGAACCTACAACAGACTCGGAATACTGCGAAATCCGAAATATACCTTGAAACAAGAGTAAGTCGAATTTCTGACATTGAGACATAGCTAGATGCGAAGAATACAGTAAGGTCATTAATCTCATTGTCATAAGATTGTCTTGAATCTATTTAAGCGCCATTGTCATAATATTTACGGGAATTTCAAGATCAAGGCGATGAAAGAATGATTCAGAAAAATATCGAATAAGCTATTTCGTGAAAGTAGGTACTTGAGAGAGCTTAAGTATTAACATAACGTTTTTCTGGTAATTCTCCGTTATAAATATGTTTTGATATTTTGTGTCCTCAGATTGAGGTTATATGAAATTCTAGAAAAATACAAGAACACAGCAAAGTTAAGGTGAAGAATATTTCTAAATATTTGACGAAGGTCTTTTCAAAACTGTAGTAGGGATCTGTATCAAATCCAATATCAAATTAATGATGATCGATTGCTATCATAAGAAATTCGCCAACATTGTACTTATTGTACAGGGTATATTTTAATATGAGGATTTTTTTTTATAGATGTTTCATATGAATTATGCTCCTGTTTCGAGAAAATGAAGCTAGAATATTTTCTAGTTTCTAGATGAATCTGAAAATTCCTCAGTCCGAACCTGCTCCTCCGTAGATATCAAGATCTCTTGTTTTTCCTTTTCTTATCTAACAAATTCGCAAAAAATTCTAGTGCGTAGAACAGATCATTTGGCCATATGCCGCTTCTTTATAAATTTTTCAAATTGAACATTTCATATGAAAAATTTTCGGTAAAATGACTTATTTCGATTATTTCGATGAGTTCTTTCACCTGTCCATAGAAAAGCATTACTCTTCCTTTTACAATGGAAGCATTCACTCTTCGCACTTCAAGTTTTTTTCTAACAAACACGTATATGATATACTTATGTCAAGTGGTGTTTTCTCCAGACTCTCTTCTTGTGAGTTATTCAATATTTTCTCCATCGTTTTGGGCAAAAACGATGTTGAGCAAATTAGTCTAAAAGATCGAGGTCATGCACGTCTTTCTTTTCCGTTTTTTGGAATGGAGGTTACTTTTGGACGTCTCCATTGTTAGATTTGTCACCCAGTGGTAAACCGCTTCTTGTAATCCTAAGCAGATACGGCAGAATCACTTCTGCTCCGTCTGCAGGAGAACATCCACTCCTGAGGATTTATACTGGTCAATGGTGCAAATTGTCATTACCTTGTGAATATTTTTCTACCAATGCCCGAAACCTCCTTACGGAAGTTTCTGTTTATCTCATTCCTGCTTCAATATAAATTATGGGTTCACTACCTGTAAAATTTGTTTTGAGAAGTAGAAACAATTGTTCTTCATCTTCAGTAAATGAGGCATCTGGCTTGAAGGCTTATTGACCTTCCTGATTCCTGAGAATATGTATAAAAGGACATATATGGACAAAATGACATAGGCATCATAATTAGAAATGCGGAACTGCCTACCACATCACACGACCCGAGGGGCTTCTATTAACCTCTGAAAATTAGCTAGCGCTACTCTAATTCATTCGGTCGTTATGAGTGATAAAAGAATCACTAGGTCACGAGTTTTTGTTCATTGCGCCAAACTTTTAGAAGAAATGGCCAGTTTTCATCATTTTTTTCATTTATATTGCAAGCATTTCAAACTTCACATATTTGTCATCGTATTCACGAAGCTTTTTTCATGTTGAATATACTCTTTGTATTAATTCGATATATTTCTAGTTTTATAACGCTTTATGGACTAAAGGACATATACAGTGAACGGACAAAATGACATTTGTATACAAATGTATACAAATGTATTTCAGCTGAATTAACCGTATCTACCGGGCAACACCGAGACAATCCATCCCAGGCTCCATCAGCAAACAAAGAACCAGGACTTGTCTTAACATATTCATAACAAAATATTTATCTGCGGCTAATGAAGGCAATGCATCTTAACCTACTCCTGCTGATTCCATGAGGAGGTTTCTCCAATCCCTAAAGGACGATTCATAAGTGGACAAGGCAAACGTGAGCCGAGGAATAGATAAACGTACTCAGTTTCAACTTCTTCACCTCCTAATATGATTGCAATCAAATCAAAAAAAGAGCCCATACCTGCTCCGAAGACAAGGAGACAAGTCCCTAGGGCATTATTCAAAGAAGACAATGAAGAAAAAAATGTTCCTAGCAACTTTCGAGATGATGAAGAAGACTTTCCGCCTATCTATATGGATTTAGATCTTCTCCAGGATTAGCGCTGAAGAAGACTGGTTAGGATGCACGCATAGCTTGCATTGGGCTCACGCATCTTGTGCTGATGTTCCTAGAAGAACCAAGCGTTTCATTGGTGAACTTTGTCAGTAGTTTTTCAACTATAAGTAGAAAACTACAGTTGCCTGTTGCCGGTATGTCATTTTGTCCATAGCATGCGAACATAATGAATTTCGTTTACCTCAATTCATCTAAAAATATTTTATTTCTTGGTGCTTTTATTTCATTAAGGTTGATAAGATTTTATAAAGAAAAGACCAAAGATCATAGGTGTAGAATATGACATTAGTGTAATTCACTACTAACAAGTTATGCCTCTGAAATAAAACCCTATGTCATTTTGTACGTACTTCCCCTAGTGAGGTTTAACAGGTTCTCATTCCACTGCTTGGTCGAGCTTTGGTCAAAGAGTAAGAGACCTCACTCCCCCTATTTATGAAAGAAATCGCGAACATCGTTTGTTTGACCTTGAAAGTCATATGTGAATGACGAGGTCTAATCGAGGGGTGCCAATAACAGCCCAGCTTGTTGTAGTTAAATTCAAGGTCGACGAACCAATGTTTCGCGCCAAGCCGAAGTGATCTCTCTTGTATCTACTCTTTGCTTTGGTCATTGAGCAGCTGAAGTGAAAAGCCTCCATTATAACTTGCTTCAGATCGTAATGAGTGTATTTTGCCCCCATTATTTCAATATATTCAAGATTATTTGTCAGATTGATTTTATAAAAAAAAAAACTGGTAGACACTGGCTTTATTTGGCTATAGTTTGATCCAACGACAGCATTTTCATACTCAGACCAAGGCACAACCACCTTGAAAGAGAAATAAATACCTAGCTCTAGATATATTTCTTGCTGTCTTGGATTAGGAAGTTTTGAGCATTCTCTGTAATAGTATAAGGTTTTGTTTTACGGGTTTTTCTCTTTCGGCCAACATGAATAGTATATGAAGAAAATGATTGATTTTTCCATTAATGCTTTTTGCTTGTCATTCCCTATGGATGAATTGAGAGCAGATGAACGTTGTAAATTTCATTGAAATTACAGCATATCAAAGTCCAGTTTATGTCTGCATTCTTCGAAATCATGGTGTAGTAAACATTCTAAGAAGTTTTTAGGTCATAGTTTATAAACACATCCATCTTCATGATTAAGTAGGTTCGATAAACACTACATTCCCCTTAATCATCCTAAAAATTACCCCTATGAAATTTTCGCAAAGATTACATCATCCGGACTGGCGATAACCTAAGCCTTTGAATGTAGTTTAGGGGAAATGATACTCGAAGATAATCAATGAGTTATTGACAGTTTTTATTGTCAGCACAGCCAGCATTTCCAAAATGCGAATTCGGTATCAACAGTTACAACAGATCTTTCTTATTCAAGCATGGATACTGTTTCAAAATATATAATCACTTATTCAAAAGGAAAAAAGAAGAGTTGTATGGCAGAAGAGTATATTTAAAATTACAATATACAATTTTCCTTTCTTACTCGTCTGCGCCAGAAGAAGTATGTAATGTATACATACTAACTGACAAAGAAACTGCACCACCCAGAAGAGGCTGTTTGGACTAAATTTTTTTCTGGTTAAACATAGATAGTATAACAAGGAGTTAATGATTAAATGATTAAATTTTATAAGTATTGAATGAATGAAAAGGTTATTCCTCATCATTTTTGGTTATTTTGAAACATTTCCACCATCAAAACGAACATCTATTTTTGTGTTTTTTTTTTATTTCAGTATTGAAGTATATCGTTTAGTTAATCAAACGTCTATCTCATTTTTCTTTCAGAATTAACCTTTTTTTTGTAAATAATATTACTACAATGTGTTGTTTTCGCGAAGTTTATTTCCTTGAATTTTTCTATTCGAAATGATAAATATCCATTTTTATCGACGACAATTTATTAAGGTTTGTTTTAGCCGTCGATAGTGAAAATTATTTGTTTCTTACAATTGTAGAATCTAACATGGAATTGAATTTCTTTTTAATGACACGCCCCGCAGGTATCTCCTCCCAGACGACTGGTGAAGGAAAGAGAGAGTATTATACAGTGTGAGATCTAGTTCAGGGTAGGATTCCTTATAATATTCCCTGCGCCCCAAAATTTGTTCTATTAAGCTGAATAATCCGATAAATAAAAATTAATGCACTACACTGCCATCTGGCTGTATACGTTTCTCATTTTGAAGGCTAAAGACTCAAGTTTAGTGGAATCAATTTGTGTAAACGGGAAAATAGGTCAATTTATTATTTTAAGGATGAGAATCATTCAAACAATATGACTTCAAATTGTCGAAATGCTCGCCGTTCACCTCCTGATAATACAATTGATTATTCCATCCATGCAAACGATGTAATACGCAGTGCGTAACTTTCTAAAACTAAGGTTGTTGGTGTCACAAAAAGTGTAACACTATCGAGTTGATAACTACTGAATTAACTAATTAATACTAAAGTAATCTTGAACGAATATTTCCAGTTTTATCGATACGGAAGTTGACCTAATAGAAAAATTGACCTTCATAATGGTCTCTCTGTGAGTGCTAAATTAATCTACCTCATGGTATTTTGATTGTTTATAGTAAAGGGTTTTCCAATGAGAGGTGTTATTCTGATTGTTCAAAGAAAAATGCCATTCTTTCAGACAAATGATCGGATATTTATCTATACTAATACAGGGTGCGGCACGGAGGATGGATGGTTTTAAAAAAATAATAAAAGCGTTAATTTTTACTCAAAAACACATTTATTGACGGAATCAGATTCTCAAGGAAATAGCATTTGAGACAGTCAAGTGTGGAAAATCACATCAGGCATGTGGTGGCCGAAATCGGTGATGCAGTGCTGGAGGCGCTCTTGGAAGTTCGCGTAGACTCTCTCCAACATCGCTCTCTCAACTTGGGCAACTTCCACGCGAATAGCCCTTTTCAATTCGTCCAGAGTTCGGGGCTTGGTCTCGTATACTCTAGCCTTGAGGTGTCCCCATAAGAAAAAATCGCATATGGATAAATCTGGGGACCGGGGAGGCCAATGAACATCGCCAAACCTGGAAGTAAGGCGACCAGGGAGGAGAGGGCGAATAACGTCCATTGATGCTCTGGCTGTGTGGGCGGTCGCCCCATCCTGTTGGAACCACACACGTCGGATTGGACACGTTGCCGTCGTAATTCGGGGATAAAGAAGTTGTTGATCATTTCGACGTACCGCTCTGAGTTCACGGTAACAGCACGACTATTAACGTCTTCGAAGAAGTAAGGGCCAATGATGCGAGTTTGCGATACAGCGCACCAAACCGTAACTTTTGGGTAAATAAATGCTAGGAACACACGGCACCTTCCCCACTTCTCTCGTTCTCAGTGGGGGAAAGTTATGCCCATCTGAAAAACGTCCGCCCTCCGTGCCGCACCTTGTATTATAAAGAGGAAAGATTTGTATTTTTGTGTGTTTGATACGAATAGGCTCAAAAACTACTGGACCGATTTCAGAAATTCTTTCACCCTTAGAAAGCTACATTATCCCTGGGTGACATAGGGTATACTTTTCAGCCGAAAAAAGTGAGGATACCTACTATAACTTCAATAATTACAAAAAACAATCCATAATCAGCTATTTCCACGTGCGCTGCAAAAACCGTAAGACTTACGTGGATACAATGTATGACGGAAATGTACCTCTCAAATAGTTCTACAAAAAAGTCCGCGATAGCTTATATCTATCTCTCAAGATTGACTTGCTTTTACCTGTTTATGTTAATCAGATGTTTCAAAATTATGCACTATTTGGGAGTGTGTTTTTATGAATTGGGCATTGATCCTCATCCAATATTATACGTTATTTATCCCCAGTATTTAATTTAGAACGAAATGTCGCTTCACATCATACAATTACAACGAGTACATCAAAAGATATGGCAGGTTGAAGTGTTGAAGATGAAACCGCCCCGTGAAACAAAGTTCTACCCGGGCGAAGCTGGGACGGCCTGCTTGTGCCAAAGCCAAAGGACCATCACGACCACAACTACAGGACCATATCCTTTTCATGAAATTTTCCATAACCAAATCGGAAAGTGCCTGCCCCACGAATTCCATCTTTGTGTTCTTGAATCGAAGCTGGGCAAGGCCGTAGCCAGGGGGGGTCCGATGGGGTCCGGACCCCCCCGAAATTTATAGAGCTCAGTTCAACGGACACCCCCCGAAATTTTTTTCTAGCTACGGCCTTGAAGCTGGGTTCTTAGCGTAGCCCTTCTCTTTCACATGGCCCCAAAGGAAGAAGTCGCAAGGTGTTAAATCACAAGATCTCGGTTGCCAATTGTGATCACCCCTTCGAGAGATAACACGGTCCGGAAACTTGTCCCGTAAAAGATCAATGGTTTCGTTGCTTGTGTGGCACGTAGCGCCGTGTTGTTGAAAGTAAACGTTGTCGAGATCAATACCATACAATTCCGGCTATAAAAAACCATTAATCATTTTTCGATAGCGCAGCTTAAGGGGGCGCTAAAAACAACCAGGTTAATTTTTTATTTTTGAGTTTCTCGGAAAAAATATTATTATTAAATATGACCCGACTCTGAAGTGCCATCTTGACCACTCAAAAAAAGGAAAAACATCCTATCATCCCAAAAATATGCAAAATGAAATTATCGATTTAATGGCCACCAAAGTTCGGAATAGCATTAATAATGAGATCAAGCAGGCCAACTATTTCACTATTATGTTCGACTGTACCCCAGATGGATCTCTCACAGAACAAATGAACCAGGTTATACGATATTTAAAGAGAACGTAGTCTGGATATGAGATAAAGGCAAAGACTTATAATAGGTAAAAATAAAGGAAAGTTTTATTGACTTCTTAGAAGTTGACAAGCTGACATATATATGAAGGAGTCCAATCTAGAATTCTACCTTCTCTGAATCTTGTGGGAGTCCATTCGTCTTCATCATGTTCAGAAGCAGTAAATTTATTTGGTGTTGTACAAAAACTGTATTGTTTTTTTGTTAGTTCAACCACACGATGGACAATTATGAAAAAGTGAACGAAAACAAATTTCAAAGGAAGTAGCCAAACTAAATGGACTAAACATCAAGCTGTTAATGCCTTGCTCAATAATAATTTACCGGGAGTTGTAAAGGCTGTGGAAGAAATCAAAGAATCCTCCCTAGTCGCAGAATACAAGTATGAAGCTGGTCATTTGCTTCATGCTGTGATGGATTTTAGATTCATATTGAACCTAACAATTTGGGATAATATTCTGCGAGAGATCAATATGGTCAACGTGGAAATTCAGGAAGGAGATATAGTTATTTCACGTTTATTATCGTTCATGCAAGGTCTTATGAAGATCTTGCAAGGAATGACAGAAAAACTTATTGAAAACTGGATCTCGGAAGCTACACTTCTTTCAGAAGAATTGGATGTGGAGCCAATTCTTAGAAATAAACGTGTTTCCAAGAAGAAAAAGCAGGTTGACGAAATGTGCGATGATGAGTCAAGAACGGATCTAGTTGGTTAATTCTCCGAGGAAATTAAGGTTGTTTTCGACAGATTATTGTCAGAAATCAAAAAAAGATTAGAAAGCGCAGAGAGTCTGCATACGAATTTCTTATTCCTCAATGGCCATGCCCTTTTAAACATGCAGAAAGAGGATCTGCAGAAAATGGGACCTTTTTAGCGCAAAAATATTGAAGAGACTTGAAATCAGTTGATTTTATTTAGAAACTAGCGGTTTTCAAAATGTTGGTTCCTGAAATAAGTGAAATATCGACTTCATTAGACCTGCTACAAATTCTTCACAGGCAAGATCTGAAAGATGCTTTCCCTATAATGTCAGTATAGCTGACATTATATAGAATATAGTGCACATTGCCTACCACGTCTGCAAGATGTAAAAGCAGTTTCAGCAAATTGAAAATAATAAAAAATTATTTGCGTTCCTTAATGAGTCAGAAAAGTCTCTATGGCCTCTCGATCTTAGCTATAGAATACAAAACTGCTTCCGAAACAGATTTTGAGGAGCTGATAGATGCGTTCGCGGAAAGAAGATCACGCCGCCGTGATGCTATGTGAAGAAAAAAGTCCAATTTCTTTCCTTGTGATATTTTCCTTATTATGAGTTTTTATTTTCATTATTCATTTGTATTATTTATTTTTGTTTTTTCTATGAATTCATATATGTACATATTAAACAAATGGGAGGGGGGCGCAATCATGAATTTTTGCCCCGATCAGAAAAAATCGTAGATCCGGGCCTGAACTATCATGAAACCGATAGAGATGGTCGTTTTGTGATTCCGTTTCCAGGGTTTCGGAAATAACGTTGAATGAGAAAATAGCTATTCCCAAAATCAACTTCCACTGCTAGCTAAAATGATGAATGGTCGGAAATGTGATGTGCGAAAGAAAACACAGCAATTTGGAGTAATCTTATCTCTGGAAGGAAGATACTTTCAGTCTGTTGAAGGATAATTGATTAATAAATAATGAACATTTATCTTGTTTTTGATTGATTACTATTTACATAAGTAGGGAATTTAATTATCCGTGATTCCTCAGAAGTACCCTGGCATTTCTGAATCCTGAATTTATTTAAACAGTAATCTTCGTCCTGAAAGCATCGCCAATAAAATATCCAGCAAAATGTTCAAACTTGTGTTGATTGTTCTTGTGTGCCTATCTTATCAAGTGGCGAATGCAAGGTGGGTGTCCAATGAAAATCAAAATCAATATGAGACCGGTGATGGAAACAGTAAAAGTGTGGAAATTCTTGTTGAACCTCTAACGGCTGATGCAGAAAGAAGATTGGAACAGCAGTTTTTCAACCAGAAATTTTTGGGGAGTATCAACGAGGGCTTGGAAGCTTCCAGAAAAACAGTTATTCCTTTGGAAGATATGGTGGAAAAGAGGAAACCCGTGAAGAGACATTGCATGGGAACCTTGTCGATGCTGATTTGTGTGTGAATATTGAGTACTCATCAGAATCTAGTCTTCATAATTACAATTTTCCATATCGAACATAATTTAATTTTTCGTTTATGTTTTATAAAATGTAAATGATTCATGTAATCAATTCTTAGGTTAGTAAGTTATTTTTCGACCTCGTGGCGGAATCTGACCTTTACCTTTATTTATGCAGTATTTTTAGTGTTATTTTTTTACAAACTGTTTTTCTCACTTGTCTGTAGATATTGAGTGAATTGCTCATATTTTGTGGCTGTGAATTAAGGATTTCAATATGTATCGACTTTCTGAACTGATTATTCACAAAACCTTTTTTCTAAGGACCAACACAAAGTTCATTTTGTTTCAATATGTTCCATAAATTGAAAATTTATTAATCTCATATGTGATTCAATAGATAATTCCTGTTTTACCTACAAATTACGAAGGTCAATTATAACAATATTCAATTTCACTGCTTTTTTTCTCATTTCTTCCAGCATCAGCACATAACAGTATGCAGGCTAAGAAATGAATCATACTATGTTATGCATAGTATTGGATGAATTCAATACAAATAAGAGCGAAAGTACAAAAAATAGGAGCAAGTGTGGGTAGGACTTGCGTGGCAGTGTGTTCCGTACTGTAAATTCTCCATAAAAATTTAAAGTTAAAAATTTTTTTAAGTATAATTTTACTGTTATCAGTGAATGAATTTCTTCATCCCCATTTTTTTTCAAATCTTATGGTCCGTAAATTCAATGCTGAGAACGGAATGCCCAATATTGTATACCTACATCTCGAAATTCAAATTCTGTCCACAAAATTTTTAATGCATCCATCAGTTTGTTAGTAGTCCTATAACGTTGGTAAAAAATTTCTATCTATTGATGGCCCCCCCTGAGAAAACTCATGCAGGGACGGGCCTAAGGCGGGGGGGGGGAGGGGGGGACGATCCCCTCCAATGTTGAACAGAGTTGGCAAATTTTGAAAACAGTTGGAATATTTTCGAAGCTGTTGAAAAATTTTCGAAGCAGTTGGAAAAATTTCAAAGCAGTTGGAAAAGTTTCGAAGAAGTTGGGAAAATTTCGAAACAGTTGGAACAAAACAGTTGGGAAGATTTTGAAGTAGTTGGAAAGATTTCAATTGAGTTGGAATACATAATTCTACAAAAGTTTTCTTAAAATGTGAATGAGTTTGACTTTTTTTGAATAAAGTTTGAAATTAATGCTTTTTAAACAAGTAGAACTAAGCCCACGTTTAGGGCCTGTATTATAAAAGGCGAATCGAGGATTCAACCGTGCGCCAACTACCAGATAGTGAGGAATTTGGTTGTTGGCGCAACGGTTGAATCCTCGGTTGGCCTTTATAATACCGGCCCTTAGTCGGACAAAAGCATGCAGAGAATAGTGACAATTGTACAAATTCTTGTAAGAGTGCAATGTGTATAATCAGCAATAAATGGTATTTATCCCGATATTGTTACCAAGTGTTTGAAAAGATGAACAATTTTTCATCTTTTAGGTTATCCCTCAGCAGGTAGTTGTGAATTTCTCAGTTTGGCCGCATCGACTGTGTCATAAAAAACTATCTGGTACCAATTTGCGCTATTTCTCTCGGTCGGGCAGTGAGCAGTATTTTTTCTCATTCTCAATTATTCTATCGAATCTCCGTTCAACATACGTAAATCTGTTGAGGGGCCGTTATACTTTGGCCGACGGCACCGATTCTCCATTCAAAAAGTGACTTTCATTTTTCAAGTTCACGCCCTCAATTTTACACCTGAAAGCTTGATTCTTTTTAATTCTCCTGGAACTTCAGACAGCGATTTCACACTTCCTGGAAGTCTTTTCAGTATTTCCATAATTTTTTGCATTAATTAAGCGCCTATCCAAATGGAATTTTTTTTAAATATGAAAAATTGATTTTTCGAGGGCACTCCAATGAATTTTCTGAAAAAAATTGATGAACAATTGCCGAAAAACGATTATGAAGTCAATTTTCATAGACTCTCAAATTCAACCCGATTTTTTCATGCGAAAAAATATTTTTTTCAAAGAGAAGAAGTCGGATCGGAGTGCCCTCAAAACACCCTTTATCTTCAATTTGAAGAAAAAATCAAGCTTTTAGGTTAAAAATTGAGGGCGTAAACTTGGAAAAATGAAAGGCACTTTTTTAATGGAGAATCGGTGCCGTAGCCGATTTTTTCATGCGAAAAAATAATTTTATCAAAGAGAAGAAATTGAAGTGCCCTCAAGACATCCTTCAACTTCAATTTAAAAAAAAATCAAGCTTTTAGGTGAAAAATTCAGGGCGTGAACTTGGAAAAATGAAAGGAACTTTTTGAATGGAGAATAGGTGCCGTAGCCGTCGGCCGAAGTATAACGGCCCCTTAAGTACGTACGCGAAAAAGGACCGAAAAAGATTCAAAGTGAATGTGGTATGTGGACTTTTTTCAGTACACTTGAATAAATCATTTATTTTTCTTCGGAATTGAACTTAACAATCGAAACATACAAAATAATGATGACAGATGATGTGTAATCCTGTAGAGTGTGGAGTGTGTTAATCTGGTAATGCAGAATTAAGAAACTACACAACAAAATTTTCTATATATTTTTAATGCTGTCGGGGAAAAACAATGACCAAAATACCACCCCCCTTCAACCTCTAATCTTTTAATGCACAGTTGGAATATTTTCGAAGTTCCCCCCCCCCAAAAATTTAGCTTCGGCCCGTCCCTTGATTCATGTCCCCCCTCTCACTGAAAATCTGTCTGGATCCGCCAGTGGTGAGTGGCTGTTACTATCCAGAAGATAGGCCAATTATGGTTGAAAAAAATTTTGGTGAGCCTGCATTTTCGAAGCGTCATAAGGAAAATAAGCAATATTTCTAGTAGAAGAATACCGAAAGTATGGCCATATCACATTACAATGATATCAACATTGTTGGGAATTGATGTCAGTCATCAAAGATGTATACCCTTGATCGAGCCTTCTATTCTATTGAAGCGAATAATAATTTCAAAATATACAGTGGCGGAAGCAGATAAATTCAAATATTTTCTTCAACGAATTCTATTTAAAGAAAAATTTGGCAATAAGCCATAGAAATTACCACACCAAGAGTGCTTACCGATTTCACACCATATAATACCTCATTTAAATTCCAACCAGCGCTTCCCAATTTTCATCATGAAACATGACCCACCTGAAAACATAATGTTAGGTCAAGAAGCAATTATTGAACTTCTATTCCTAGTAGAAGATTCAAATAATCACCATGTCATCATGCGTGAAGCACCATGATCTTGAACGCCTCTGAAGGTTTTTTGCAAATAATATTTTATTCAAGGTTGAGTGTGAAATGTCCATATTGATGAATGAAACGAAAATACAGGGTGTCACATTGAAAAAGAAACAGGGGTCATTTCATACAAAAATGATTATTTTGTAAAATCGCTCGGATTCGTTAATTTGGTCATGACATTCATATCAAATCACTTTGATCCTCTACACGGCAACCCCTTACCCCAACGCCTTTGAATTCGAATAGGGAAGATGGGTTGTGGGATTTTTTGTTGAAACGGTCTTTTCCTCCTGAATATAACACTTCAAAACAGTTAAAAATGAACAAACCCGGTAGTGTCATGATATTGTTAGCTCTAAAAAGACCTCTGCACGATTCTCTGTACTCAAGTCGAAATATTGATCTTAATGCCAACTTCTGGGTAACGAATATCTTTTTGGCATGACTACTGAAACCCCAAAAAATCAGACCATATGATAACAATTATTGTTAGCTTGCATAATAGACCAACTTAACTTAAGAACATCAGAATCCAATTGATGTTTGAGAATATTCAAACAATAAATAACAAAACACAATTTTCTATTTAAAATTGAAATATGACTATTCCATTTTAAGAAGCAGTCAAGCTGTATGCCCAAAAACTTCGTTTTGCCATCTACCCCAATTCTACCGTTACCCCTTCCAAAAAATTCAGGTACTTCTAGGTTTGACTCTGTACTGAAAATCAAACAGTGAGTTTTTTTGTTTATTCATGACAAGACCATTCTCCCTGCACCAAGTTTCTACTATATGTAACACAATGTCAGATTTCTCAATTACTGTGTCCAATTGTTTTTCCGAACACCAACATATTAGAATCATCTGCATAGAATGTTTTGAAGCAGGCATCCTTCAGGGTCTCAGGTAGGTCATTAATATAGATGACGAACAATAGGGGGCCAAAGACACTGCCCTGCGGTACACCCATCGAGATGTCTCTTTGGCTTGACATGCACTCACTTCCATTCAAATTCAGAATAACTTTTTGTTTTCGCTCTGTCAGGTAACTCAATTAAATGCAGCTGCCACTCCCTAATGCCACATGCCTCTAGTTTTCGCAAGAGGAGGCCATGGTCAACGCAATCAAAGGCCTTGGAGAGGTCGAGAAAAAGACACAAAGGTATCTCACCCCTCTCCAAAGCTTCCAATATATGATGAGTGAGCTCATATACAGGGTTTTTTTTGACAGGTGATAGAACTCATCGAAATATAGTCCATCCAAGAATGATTGACATCTCGGGGGGCTTTGGAAAATCGAAATTATGTTGGTAATGCCAATTCAGTAATATTTTGAGTTGCAGAATTCAGGTTGGTGTTGAAAATAACACTGACATTTTGTTCTGTCATTAATGTTTCGAACAAATTTGGCAAAAAATTGAACAAGTGAAATAAATATCTTTGAAATGAGGCTCTTAAAGAGTGAACAGCTAAAAAATGGAAAGCCTGCACAGAGCACGTAGAAAAAGAAATGAGAGAAGATTAGTTAAAATATGAGGAATGTCATAATATATTGCTGACAAAACCTTTCATTATGAACATGACGAGTTCTGCCCAGATGAGGACAAAATAACATGTTGTGGTTGTTGAAACAGAATAATAGGAATATTTATATTTTTCATATTTCACACCTTCATTGTTCAAAAATATTGAAAGTTACAATGTCATGACAAAATTCTTCATATATTAAATAGATCCATTGGTTGAGTTTTGTTTCTATCTTGATATCTATTACAAATTTCCCAATCCATTCACATTGCAGTAACTCGCTTCAAATAATCAACTAGATTTTTTCGGTTTAGCGAAAATTCATATTGAACATTGAAAAGGACCGTGCTATTTAATCACCCACAATATTTTTCGTTATCAAACCAGAATTTCCAGGCTGTATGCTCCTATAATTGATCGTAAGATCGAAAATGTATCAATACAAGATGAAAATAATATACTGCTGGTATACAGATTCACACGCTGGTAATCGTATGTGAAAATTGGGAACATTTCCATGTTCAAAGTTCCTTAATTTAAAAAAAATATCGTTCAATTTTTAGGTTATTTCTATATCTATGAAGAAAGCACAGAAAAATTTTAGTTACTTTTTTGTAACTAGAAATAAAGCTGCGACTGGACTTTCAAGGCCTGCTCTGATGTCAATCATTCTTGGATGGACTATAAGTCATTTTACCGAAAATTTCTTATATGAAATGTTCAATTTAATTGTTATTTCTTGAAAATATGAATCGGACGATTAGATAAATAATTTTCGAGAAGGACGATAACTGATTGGGCGAAAACTGTCAAAATCTTGACAGCTGCCTTTTTTGTTAAGTGGCTTAACAACTGCAAGCTCAAGAGCCTCTGGAAAGATACCAACCTCAAAACTCCTAATTATAAAGAAAGATAAAGCTTTTACTATTAGATGGAAGGCTCTCTTAATGATATTCATTGGTACATTGTCTAAGCCATACGAAGCACCATTCTTTAACTTATTAACTCCATTAGATAGCTATTTCTTTCTCTGGTACCTACTTCAAAAAGGTAAAAAGATTTTGTATTACCTTTCAGATTACAGCTATGTGATCTTTTTTCAAATTGAATTTTTATGGGGATATGTGAAAACCATTGTGTACAAAACTGGACCCCTTGATTCGAATGACATAAAATATCGAATAACGCTTACGATTAGGTCGATCCCTCCTGAGATTTTGAGTAATGTTGGATACAATTTTTATTTGAGGTTAAGAAGTTGTCGAGGAGTTCGCGTTGAACATTAAGGACATCTTCATCATCATGAATATATGATAACATTCTGGATAGAGAATAACACACAATCTATCAAACGATGTATCGCAAGACCATACTTGCTATTTGAAAAATTGGGGGTTGTCTGTCTGTAACAGTTCCGGTAACGTGAATATCATTTTCTTTACAGCTATCAACATTTTTCGATTGATTTGTGGATCAACGAGTACTCAGAATCACTTGACTTCATGTCGGTGCTTTTAGTGACCCCTTTTTCAATCCTACAGTTATTTTGCACAAGGAAACCGCAAGCAAGAATATAATGAAGGTTTTTTGGGTACCAGCATTTTTCTTCAAATACATTAAGAAACGGAAGGACGTTATGAGAAATGGTAAAAATATTCATAAAATAATTTGCTGCAAGAATACTCGGATCTTCGCTGTATCTTGAAGAATCAAGAATATTAATCATATACTAATTAGAAATACCCATAAATCTCATTGAATAGATCGAAGATTCAAAGACCTCTTACTGCAAGAGTCAATTTGTCAGTGTTGACAATTCCAATGGTGACACATTCATTTTCGAAATTGTAAGGTTGGTGAGATTGGAGTCTGGGCTTTTACCTTGACCTACTCTGGACAGATTGGAATCAATTCAATGCGTCCTTTAACGCTACTTTTGATTGCCGTCTATTTTGTTTTGTTGCTCTTGCAGCTCCTGTTTAATGTTAATCAAATTTGTTGCGTATCATAAATCAATTGGTGTTGTCACATTCTTTCATGGGTGATATACGCGTCGGTGGTTACAAGGGGAATACGACAAAAATTTACCTCTTCATTTTCTTGTTTTTAAGAACTCGCTCTACTTAAACGAGGGCTATATCTTTTGGTCACGATGTCTGTACTTTTAATCTCTGACTGTTCAAGAATCTGTGGTCAAAATCAATTCTGACCTGAAATTTTCAGAGTAGGTTCGGATCCCGAATGACATGATTAAGTTCGTTAATGGGCAAAATTCGACCAATGGTTCCGTAATTAAAGTAATAATTATTCATATTTTTCCTCTAACCGTTATTCTCCTTCTCTGTACAAACAAAGGTATCTCGGATATCAGTATATCAAAAGAAGCCATATAAAGTATAATTTAGCAACATATTATATTTCGGGATCATAAAGGATTCGAAAGCTTTCGATAATTCCAAATACATTGTTCCATTATCAAATCTATCGTAGATATGATAGATACGAAAATAATCCCACAACAAACAAAACAACAGAATATATTCATGAAACCAAGACCATTTCGAATTTTTTCATTCACAATCTCAAAGTTGGAAAATATTCTGAAAGGAAGCTCCCATCAAACTTCAACGAAAAAATAGACATCAATATTAAATTTCGAAGAATTGAGAAGTTATTCTATGGAAAATATTTCCCAGTTTAACTTATCATTATTTATTCAGTACTTAGATTGCTTTTGAGCGCTCATCCATCTATAGTCCAATCTGAGACAATAAAATAATAAAGTTTATTCATTTAAGGTGAACAATGAACAAACAGAATAACCCTGTAGAAAACGAGATCGCCTAAAGGACCTTTCATCCCAGTCATGATAACAAGTTCCTTATATAACATTTATTTCATCCAGTGAAACACTTAACCTCAGTTATACAGGGTGACCCGTTTTGAAAGACCCAATTAAATAACTCCCTGGGAAGAGCCTGGATCAGAAAATGTTTTAAATGAAAGTTCCTTAGGTTTTAGGGGGACATCGAATGCAAGCGTTCAATCTGAACTTGTTCGATTTCAAGGTCATTTCACGGTCAAGTTGATGTTTTGATATGGTATTATACTTTTTTCGTTGCGGAATATTAATCTTCGTGAGAAACTGAAAGATTCTGTCTCTTTTGTTTTTCCATAAAAAGAATTTCTCTGGAGATATTAAAGTGTTTCATGCTTATGATAGTCATGGTAAAGTACCTACTTATTTTTCATAGTATCATTTGACTGTGTATTGCGCATGAACATATTGAAAGAAGAAAAACTGGTTTGTTTTCTGATTTTTTTTCAACCGAAAACATGAGTTGACACCGTGATAATATTGATAATAAAATCTCATCGCTTGCCGAATTTCGAAATTATTGTTACTACTGCAAACATACAGAGTGTAACAGCCAAATGAAATAAATTCGATAACGAATAAATAAGGGCGTGTTGGGAAAAACGCTCGGACACGTCGATTTGTGATTTTAAATGCGCATATTTTTCAAGAAAATAATATTATATAGGGTGTTCCATGTGACCGTGGCCAATACCAACTTTCTTATTCCAAATGCAACCCCCTGTATATTATTTATTTTTTGGATTCTTCAGAGAATTCTAGACACAATTCATGCACAATATCTTATACCTATCTTTAACTATTTCGGAAGTATTAAGTGTTTTCAGATTTATTGCAAAAATCAACGTTTTAAATAAAAATTATTTTATTCCACAAATTCGGTACATTGCACTTGAAACCTAATAAGTAATACTGATTATTTCTTAATTATTTAAAAAAAAACAAAAAAAAAACATTAATGTTCAAAACGCTCGCCGCGAACTTCTTGGCAACATGCTAATCTGGTGTAGAATTGTCTTCTAACGTTACTCAACATTTCTTCTCAGTAATGGTTTTTGCTTACTTCCTTCATATCCATAGGTAAATGAGTGTAATGTATCGAATTTGTGGAATAAAATAATTTTCATTTAAAATGTTAATTTTTGTAAAAAATCTGAAAACACTTAATATTTCCGAAAAAGTTGAAGATAAGTATAGGACATTCTACATGAATTATGTCTAGAATTTTCTGAAGAATCCAAAAAATAAATAATATACAGAGTGTAACAGCCAAATGGAATGAATTCGATAACGAATAAATGAGGGGGTGTTAGGAAAAACGCTCGGACACGTCGATTTGTAATTTTAAATGCGCATATTTTTCAAGAAAATAAAATTATATAGAGTGTGCCATGCGACCGTGGCCAATACCAACTTGCTTATTTCAAATGCAACCCCAAATATTATTTATTTTTTGGGTTCTTCAGAAAATTCTAGACATAATTCATGTACAATGTCCTATAGGTACCTATCTTCAACTATTTCGGAAATATTAAGTGTTTTCAGACAATTCTACACCAGATTAGCATATTGCCAAGACGTTCGCAGCGAGCATTTTGAACATTTCCTACATTGACATTAATGTTTTTTTTGTTTTTTTTTTAATTAAGGAATAATCAGTATTACTTATTAGGTTTTAAGTGTAATGTACCGAATTCGGGAAATAAAATAATTTTTATTTAAAACGATGATTTTGCAATAAATCTGAAAACACTCAATACTTCCGAAATAGTTAAAGATAGGTATAGGACATTGTGCATGAATTGTGTCTTGAAATGTTGTTCTTGAGCTGGGCAATTGTCGTCGGTTTATTGGTATAAACACGGCTCTTAAGAGAAAAAATCCAGTGGCGTGAGATCTGGGCTCCGAGGAGGCCACGGAATGTCCCCTCGACGCGATATCAGTTTTCCAGTAAACATTTCGTTTACTACTGCTAAGAACTGATTGGATGTATGAGATGTCGCGAGTTCATGGCGACTAAATTTCCGAGAACCAAGCTACCTATCCTCACTACCCGCGCCCCGCTCCCGCCTTCCTCTCACGATCAATCTGATTTAGAAATTCGCACGCCTTTCTGGCCCACTCTGTACTGAACACCAAAGATATGAATCTTGCGAGTGATTATTCACTCCGTTTAATTGATACAGTCTGTTGAATTCAACCAATTCAAATTCGACCCCGCATAGAAGAAGACTATTAAACTGAAGTAATCTTCAAGAAAGTAACAATTCAATCACTCGCAAGTGGTAGGTAACAACCAAACACTTCCTTCCTCCAACTACACGAGCAGATCATTCCCTTTAAATTTTATGCGAACATTGCCACAAACTCCAAGACCAGAGAAGAAGTTCTTTGCCTCCGGAGTCAATAACCGGAGCGTCTTCAAAGCTCAACGACTCAACCAAGAATAAACCCTTCTTCCTCATCCGTACGGCAGGGTAGTAAAGTGAGCATCTTCAGCAACCAATAAGCCTCAAATTGGACGAATGCCACTCGAATAAACCGCGACAGCGGTCATCGCCAATTATGCGAATATCTTAAAGGTAACATTAAGAATATGGAACGGAAGTATCAATAAAAATTCGCAAACTTATTTTATGGATTCCGCTTGGCATTGATGGTGAAGAGGATGAGTTTGCGGCGAAGGCAATCTCCAAATGGGCGTGGGGGAAGTATATAAACAATAACCAAGTTCACGTCAATGGGAGTGAAACATAGTGTGACAATTTTAATCGGAAGTGTACAGGGTGAATTATGTTTTGTGATACTAAATCGGATATGGGGTAAGCTGAGTACAACTCCCATTTTCAAATGGCATAAGGATTCAAAACGATATCAACAATAAATTAAAAGCTATTTTTTTAATTACATCATATTTTTCCGAATGGATTCTGTTGAGATAAATGATTAAATCTAATCCCAAAAACCTGCCCACTCATAAATTTTTGTCCTTCCTTTGGGTCGTCCTTACAATTTTGGTTGAAAAACATTCATTTCTTAATTTTTGTAATATCTCAAATTTAATATACAGGACGTTCCTAAATTGGAGGTACACCCAGTTTAATATAGAACCTTATTATTCGGTTTGTTTGTCTGCAATTAGTCGCATAGAAATATCTTCAGCCATATTGCAAAAAACCGAATTAGGAATTAGGTTAGTTAGAACCTATGTTCGCAGGAAATTTATTCTCATTTTCATTCGTATCATCATCATCCATAAACAATAGTACTATATATGTACATAAAGTTAGCAAAACAACTCTCACGAATCGAACTCGGAATAGCTCAAAATTTTGCCGTTATTTATCCGTAATTTATCCGTGAAAAAATTAATTTTGCCGCTCTTATATTTAAAAAGATATGGGGTGTGTCGCTAAGTTGATATCAAGTTGGCGAAACAACTTTTCAAAAAATGGTTTCAGCGAGAAAAAAATTAGCTCATCTTTTTCAGTGATTTATCCGTGAATTATCCGTGAAGAAAAAAACATCGCCACTCTTGTATTTTAAAAAATATTGGGTGTTTCGCTAACTTGATATCAAGTTGGCGAAACAACTTTTCGAAAAATGGTTTCAGGTCTTTTTAAGTGATTTATCCGTAAATTATCCGTGAAAAAAGAAATTTTGTATCATTCAAGGTTTCGAAGAAAAATGACAAAATCGGATTGATCGATCGGGAGCCGACGGAAAATAATTTATGCATTTTTCTCGAAAACTAAGAAAGCAATATTGTTCAAATTTGGAGAGATGATGTATCTTTACATCTTTGATTTATCCGTGAAGAGAAAAATTTTGCCGCTCCTGTTTTTAACAAAATAAAAATGACAAAATCGGATTGATCGATCGGGAGCCGACGGAAAATAATTTATGCATTTTTCTCGAAAACTAAGAAAGCAATATTGTTCAAATTTGGAGAGATGATGTATCTTTACATCTTTGATTTATCCGTGAAGAGAAAAATTTTGCCGCTCCTGTTTTTAACAAAATAAAAATGACAAAATCGGATTGATCGATCGGGAGCCGACGGAAAATAATTTATGCATTTTTCTCGAAAACTAAGAAAGCAATATTGTTCAAATTTGGAGAGATGATGTAGCTTTACAACTTTGATTTATCCGTGAAGAGAACAATTTTGCCGCTCCTGTTTTTAACAAAATATCACGTTCACCGGTAAGTGTACATCAAATTACCACGTGACATATCGAAAAAATTATTTCAGCATTCAACAGATAATTTACTTTTTTCAGTGATTTATCCGTAAATTATCCGTGAAGAAAAAACATCGCCACTCTTGTATTTTAAAAAATATTGGATGTTTCGCTAACTTGATATAAAGTTGGCGAAACAACTTTTCGAAAAATGGTTTCAGCACGAAAAAAAATAGCTCTTCTTTTTAAGTGATTTATCCGTAAATTATCCGTGAAAAAAGAAATTTTGTATCATTCAAGGTTTCGAAGAAAAATGATAAAATCGGATTGATCGATCGGGAGCCGACGGAAAATAATTTATGCATTTTTCTCGAAAACTAAGAAAGCAATATTGTTCAAATTTGGAGAGATGATCTAGCTTTACTTCTTTGATTTATCCGTGAAGAGAAAAATTTTGCCGCTCCTGTTTTTAACAAAATAAAAATGACAAAATTGGATTGATCGATCGGGAGCCGACGGAAAATAATTTATGCATTTTTCTCGAAAAATAAGAAAGCAATATTGTTCAAATTTGGAGAGATGATGTAGCTTTACATCTTTGATTGATTTGAACAATATTGCATTCTTAGTTTTCGAGAAAAATGCATAAATTATTTTCCGTCGGCTCCCGATCGATCAATCCGATTTTGTAATTTTTCTTCGAAACCTTGAATGATACAAAATTTCTTTTTTCACGGATAATTTACGGATAAACCACTTAAAAAGGAGAGCTATTTTTTTTCGTGCTGAAACCATTTTTGGAAAAGTTGATTCGCCAACTTTATATCAAGTTAGCGAAACATCCAATATTTTTTAAAATACAAGAGTGGCGATGTTTTTTTCTTCACGGATAATTTACGGATAAATCACTGAAAAAAAGTAAATTATCTGTTGAATGCTGAAATAATTTTTTCGATATGTCACGTGGTAATTTGATGTTCACTTACCGGTGAACGTGATATTTTGTTAAAAACAGGAGCGGCAAAATTTTTCTCTTCACGGATGTAAAGCTTCATCATCTCTTCAAATTTGAACAATATTGCTTTCTTAGTCTTCGAGAAAAATGCATAAATTATTTTCCGTCGGCTCCTGATCGATCAATCCGATTTTGTCATTTTTATTTGGTTAAAAACAGGAGCGGCAAAATTTTTCCCTTCACGGATAAATCAAAGATGTAAAGCTACATCATCTCTCCAAATTTGAACAATATTGCTTTCTTTGTTTTCGAGAAAAATGCATAAATTATTTTCCGTCGGCTCCCGATCGATCAATCCGATTTTGTCATTTTTATTTTGTTAAAAACAGGAGCGGCAAAATTTTTCTCTTCACGGATAAATCAAAGAAGTAAAGCTACATCATCTCTCCAAATTTGAACAATATTGCTTTCTTAGTTTTCGAGAAAAATGCATAAATTATTTTCCGTCGGCTCCAGATCGATCAATCCGATTTTGTCATTTTTCTTCGAAACCTTGAATGATACAAAATTTCTTTTTTCACGGATAATTTACGGATAAATCACTTGAAAAGATGAGCAATTTTTTTCGTGCTGAAACCATTTTTCGAAAAGTTGTTTCGCCAACTTTATATCAAGTTAGCGAAACATCCAATATTTTTTAAAATACAAGAGTGGCGATGTTTTTTTCTTCACGGATAATTTACGGATAAATCACTGAAAAAAAGTAAATTATCTGTTGAATGCTGAAATAATTTTTTCGATATGTCACGTGGTAATTTGATGTACACTTACCGGTGAACGTGATATTTTGTTAAAAACAGGAGCGGTAAAATTGTTCTCTTCACGGATAAATCAAAGTTGTAAAGCTACATCATCTCTCCAAATTTGAACAGTATTGCTTTCTTAGTTTTCGAGAAAAATGCATAAATTATTTTCCGTCGGCTCCCGATCGATCAATCCGATTTTGTCATTTTTATTTTGTTAAAAACAGGGGCGGCAAAATTTTTCTCTTCACGGATAAATCAAAGATGTAAAGCTACATCATCTCTCCAAATTTGAACAATATTGCCTTCTTAGTTTTCGAGAAAAATGCATAAATTATTTTCCGTCGGCTCCCGATCGATCAATCCGATTTTGTCATTTTTATTTTGTTAAAAACAGGGGCGGCAAAATTTTTCTCTTCACGGATAAATCAAAGATGTAAAGTTACATCATCTCTCCAAATTTGAACAATATTGCCTTCTTAGTTTTCGAGAAAAATGCATAAATTATTTTCCGTCAGCTCCCGATCGATCAATCCGATTTTGTCATTTTTATTTTGTTAAAAACAGGAGCGGCAAATTTTTTCTCTTCACGGATAAATCAAAGATGTAAAGCTACATCATCTATCCAAATTTGAACAAAATTGCTATCTTAGTTTTCGAGAAAAATGCATAAATTATTTTCCGTCGGCTCCCGATCGATCAATCCGATTTTGTCATTTTTCTTCGAAACCTTGAATGATACAAAATTTCTTTTTTCACGGATAATTTACGGATAAATCACTTAAAAAGATGAGCGTTTTTTTTTCGTGCTGAAACCATTTTTCGAAAAGTTGTTTCGCCAACTTGATATCAAGTTAGCGAAACACCCAATATTTTTTTAAATACAAGAGTGGCGATGTTTTTTTCTTCACGGATAATTTACGGATAAATCACTGAAAAAGATGAGCTACTTTTTTTCTCGCTGAAACCATTTTTTGAAAAGTTGTTTGGCCAACTTGATATCAACTTAGAGACACACCCCATATCTTTTTAAATATAAGAGCGGCAAAATTAATTTTTTCACGGATAAATTACGGATAAATAACGGCAAAATTTTGAGCTATTCCGAGTTCGATTCGTGAGAGTTGTTTTGCTAACTTTATGTACATGTACTATATCCACCTATTCTTTACTGATTATGTCCCTAAATTTCATGGTAATTCCTAAAGTATGACAGCAAACTTGAATTTTTTGTAACTTTTTTCGATACGCCAATGTAAAGGGTGTTTCAAATTGGACGTTTTTTTAGAATGAATAGAACACATAATCTGCAATCATTTTCAAAAACTTTTATTGGTTAATGAAGTATCACTTATGTCATTTATGTACGAAAAATAATATCTATCGAATGGCCTCCTCTTGCAGCACCACAGATGTCCACTCCTCTGTTGAAATTCTCAATGAGATTTTGACATAATTGAGGCTCTATCTCACTAATGATTTCATCTTTTAGTTCAGGAGTCGATTGTGGATTATTCTTATAGTCCTGGCTTTTCACATAACCCCAAAGAAAATAGTCCAGCGGTGTCAAATCACATGATCTTGGTGGCCAATTGACATCACCGTTTCTGGAGATTATGCGTCCAGGAAATTTTTGTCTCGATAAATCAATTGTCATTTGCAAAGTGAGGTGTAGCGCCATTCTGCCGAAACAAAATGTCCTCTAGATCAATATTCATTAATTCAGGCCACAAAAGTTCGATTATCATCCGACGGTATCGATCACCATAGACAGTTACAGCTTCTTTAGCGGCATTTTCAAAGAAGTGAGATCCAATTACACCACCTGACTATAATGCACACCAAACAATGACTCGTACAGGATGCGTAGGTTTCTCATGAATAATTCGTGGATTTTCCTCAAAATAGATACGACAATGGCTTTAGTTCTAATGGCTTTAGTTCCTGTGTTATTTGAACCTTATATGCCTTCAGAGCTAAATCCTTGTGTAAAATACGCCAGGTTGTGGACCCACTAAGTCCAACTTATTGTGAACGTCATCTAATGGACATTTCAGGGTCTTCAGCAACACTTTCACGATCCAAATCAATATTTTCTTGTGAACGACCGCTACCACTGTATTTTTCACTTTTCTGGTCTTCCACCGAACTGGTCCCTTGAAATTTTTGAATAATTCGACCAATAGTGCTTTCAGATGGACGGTTATGTAAAACATAAAATTAACGTAATTTTCTAAAAACAGTTTTCACAGAACGCTGATTTTCATAAAATAATTCAACAATTCGAACGCGTTGTTGTATCGTTTACGAAGCCATTTTCATAAATGTCATACATTACACACCTGAAATGTCAAAATACCCAGAGGAATTCAGTGCGCCATCTATATTTTATTCTTTAAAAAAAAACGCGCAATTTGAAACGCCCTTTATAATCAAAATTATATGAGATCACCCAGTATTTCGCAAGAAAAAGTAGGTTTTCCTGATGGAAGGTAGGATATCAAAGTATAGTTACTTTCAATATACAGAGTGTAACAGCCAAATGGAATCAATTCGATAACGAATAAATGAGGGCGTGTTGGAAAAACCCTCGGACACGTCGATTTGTAATTTTGAATGCGCATATTTTTCAAGAAAATAATATTATATAGTGTGTTCCATGTGACCGTGGCTAATACCAACTTTCTTATTTCAAATGCAGCCCCTGTATATTATTCATTTTCTGGATTCTTCAGAGAATTCTAGACACAATTCATGCACAATGTCCTATACCTATCTTTAACTATTTCGGAAGTATTAAGTGTTTTCAGATTTATTGCAAAAATCAACGTTTTGAATAAAAATTATTTTATTCCACAAATTCGGTACATTACACTTAAAACCTAATAAGTAATACTGATTATTTCTTAAGTATTAAGAAAAAACAAACAAAAATAGCACTTACACTGATCACTTATTGTCATGCAAACGACAACGTGTTACTAAGGCTATGAGAATGAACAAATCTGTTTTTGTTTTTTTTTTAATTTCTTCTCAGTAATGGTTTTTGCTTACTTTCTTTATATCAAGAGGTAAATGAGAAATAAGTATTGAGTGTAATGTATCGAATTTGAGAAATAAAATAATTTTCATTCAAAATGTTAATTTCTGTAAAAAATCTGAGAACACTTAATATTTCCGAAAAAGTTGAAGATAGGTATAGGGCATTGTGCATGAATTATGTCTAGAATTTTCTGAAGAACCCAAAAAATAAATAATATACAGGGGGTTTGAAATAAGAAAGTTGGTATTGGCCACGGTCGCATGGAACACCCTATATAATTTTATTTTCTCGAGAAATATGCGCATTTAAAATTACAAATCGACGTGTCCGGGCGTTTTTCCTAACACCCCCTCATTTATTCGTTATCGAATTTATTCCATTTGGCTGTTACACTCTGTATGATTGGCAGAAACTGAAAAACGTTGCCAAGAATTCCTCATATAATAACAAAAGTAAAGAAAAATGTCTAATTTCATAAAATCAACCTTGAATTGTATATATACCTCTTGCCACAAAGCAAGGACGAAGTACAGCAAGAAGGACTATTTGAATAGTGTATATTTCACAAGGTATGATTTGAGACAAAGTTATTTTGTATATTTTCATCAAAATGCTGAATTTCATTGCTGTCGAATCCATAATTTTGAAACTATCAGGAAAACAATACGAGAGTTTTCGTGTTTACGGTCGGACAGACAGAATTGAATATGACCACGAATTCGTAATCTGTGAGTCAAACCAAGTCGTTTGAGACCATTCTCGACTCGAAATTCGAAAATTGCAGTCCTCGTTTCAGTAGAACGAGTAGAGTACAACATTACAGAGTTTTTCAAATATTGGATTCAGTAGGCAAAGATATTTTCATAATGAAATTCACATGGAGCTTGTCATTGATGCAGTTGTACATAACTGACGGTATAATGGAATCAGCTTTCTCTAGACTTCAACACCTTTGAGAAAAGAGAATCTGTTCAAAAAATAATATTAGAAAGGTTGCATCTATTTTTTTTTTGGGTTCTATGTTGACTACGAATTATCAAAATCTTATTACAAAGTTCCACCAGGAAAGTAGCTGGTAAGATTTGAATGCCAAAATATACATAATGATATAAATGATAGGATGATATGATATAAGAGAGGATAATTGCCATAAGCAAAAAAGAATGTAGTGAATGCCAAATATACTCAGGTTCAGGTACATCGAATTATTGATATAAATTCAACAAATGCCATGTCTGAAATGAACTAGCCTTACCATTGTTCAGGTAATCCTGACCATGAATTCGATCTTGTTTGACCTTCGTCAGATCAACATAACTCACCTCCGATAAGAACAAGATGGAACATTGGTCCTAATTAATCATTTTAATATCATATTTTAATCTTCATGCTTTTCGATACAATCCCCGAGTAGGAATGCAATTCTGTTGATATACCTCAGGCTTAATATATGTGTAAATGTTTCGTCTTAAGCCTAGTTAGGTGTAGATATAATCTAACCTACATTTCTCTGACATATTTCACATGAATAGGAATACCCAATCATCTGGGTAAGTGGGTGACGTTTTTATAGATTAGATAATAGGCTGAGTTGTCCGAATCACTTGTAGTATTTATTCGCAAATTGCTTTGCCAAAATTTAACATGACATATACAGGTCAACATAGACAGATAATATGATTACAACGATTACAGGAGAGCTGAGGGATATCAGTTCCTTCCTGAAATAGTCCCAGTCGTAAGCCAGTGATCAACATCAAATATCTTTCAGACTAGGATTAGATTATGTCATGATTCTATTGATATTCATAATTTGTTAATATAATCTGAGATAGAATGATTTTAATCTTGATTATAGACCAATTGTAACTTAATCTAAAATTACCTAATAATCAATCAAGGTACCTTATCATCAATTGAAAAGGATAAGATATACAAAAATACTGGGTGGGACTATTGTCTGTAAAAACTTGTTAATTCTCAATATCAACAGTAGATATATGCTAGTAGAGCCCCTAGATCTACCTATTAAGTAGTTATCCTTATCGATAGATCTCTGCAAATCGGGTGATTTTATAGGCGAAATCAAAGTTAGATCAATTTTCCTGAAGAAATGGAGACATTATAGAAAATATGAAAACCAAGATATTTTGCATTGATCTTTCCTCTTTCCACCCTATATTGACATCACGGCCAGGGCCCAGGATATCTATGAAGAAGTTCTATCGAGTTTAAAATTCCTTTCTTTGCGGGATTTTTTCTCGATTTTCGCGAATTTTTTAGAAATACTTCTACATCGCCTAGATGAGTGAAATTACACTCACGTTTGATGTTTGTATCGATAATTCCTTTTCTCTATTTCAGTATCGTAATGAGTTCATTACAGTACTAAAAATAGTGCTGTAATGTCGTAATGAACTCATTATACAGCACTGTTTTTAGTAATATTTTTCGTTTCGTGGTTGGCAGCACTGGCTTTCGATCCTATCAATTTTCAACACACGTCAATTTGGAAATGTCAATTTCGTAACAGTCACCAACTGCCAAGACACAATACAAAAGTCACTAGGATGTATAATCTTAAATTTTCATCGAATTTCAACGAAATTTGACTGAAATAGAGAAAATATCGTCTAATACTCGTTGCAGAATGCAATTCCAACACTCATGCGTAATTTCGCATTCGTATTGGAAAAGGGGCCCATTTGCAACTAGTTTTAGAATATACTATTCTAGAATTATCAAAATTTCCTCACTGTATTACAGCTTCGCTGCGATTTTGAGATTCTTCTGGACCTACTTTTTTGACAGATTTCCTCGAGTCGGGTCGGTCCAAAGATTAACCATTTTAGTATAGTATAGAATTATACTGGGATCAAACTTTTCAGTCGAATATTCCATTGAGTAGGTGCTTTTCTTGGAAAAGTTGGGTCAGGTCCATTTATATTTTGAGGAGGACATTTTTTGATGGCGAATTTGTGGGAGTACGATCATCCCCTTTATTAGTTTAGTGGCAACACTGGCAACGCCCTCGAAAATTCTGAATGACAAAAGTCGAGTGATACATCATTTTGAAGGTTTTGTAATTCTATTAATTAATATGTTCAAATTGCCTACCATCAATTTCTGAAGAGTCTTTGTTCAATTTTTTTACATATTGATAAAAACATTGAATAATAATGCAACGATTGCCTAGAAGCAAATGATAAACAAATTCAACTTCTCAATGTACAGGATTCATTCATAATATCGACAATAGAGTGAGTCAGAAAATGAAGCAGTTCGATAGAATCGCTAATCTATTTTTTTTCAAACATACCTCTAGATGTCACGCTCTATACATAATGATTCATTTATTGATTTGTTTATGTTGAGGAAAGTTATTCACCCAAGAAGGATCAAGAGAAAATCATATTTTCTTTCCCTTCTTGATTCAACAAAATTAATTCATAAATTCAATTGGAGTGAATGAATCATTTATACTAACAATAAGTGACCAATTTTCTAGTTCTCCAAGAATTTTGATGGGTCAAATTAGACATCTTGTGACGGGCTTTCTTTACCTATTGGCTATTTTCGGCGGAAATATAATCGCTCGGGCGCCAGCCACAATGGGTTTTAAAAGGTTGTGACTCCTTTATAAAAAGTTTCACTTCGAGCCCTTGCCTGGGTAGCTTTTAGACAGTTGGAGAAGGGTTCGGCTCAATCTAAGGTGTTAGCGATTGAAAAGTATGTTCTTTATTGAATATGTCTAGCTGTTGCTGGGATAATAAAACAAGTAAAACCTTAAACAACTATAATGTGAAACTAAAATGTAATACAATGTAAACTCAACTAAATAATGTATGCAACACCCAAAATCAAAGTACTAATCTGTTTCCAAAGATCAATTATTAAATGATTGAAACGCAAGTATGAAAGTTACAAAAGCCTTACTGATATTATGAAAAGAGATGAAAACGGTTGCGGGTTAACGGGGTGAGCAGGTGAGACAGACGGAAAATAAGAGGTGATAGAAAATGACAAACTAATTGCAACAAATGAACAATGAGAGCATTCAAAGCAGCCGTGAAGGAGCAAAGCAGTGTGCATGTAAAGCGAAAAATAGTATAGAAAAATGAAATGGGCTACGATTTCCGAACCACAATTGTAGGTATGGATGCTCGGGGGAAAGATTACACTACAATATTTCCTGCTCGAACAATTTATCAGCGGTCGAACAGATATCCGAGAATTTGATTGGTCGGAGGGATTAGCGCATCTACCAAAATGTCGGGGACAAGTCACGAAGCTCGTAGACCGTGCTCTGCCCCGAAATGCCCCCAGCCACCGGCCAGTCACAACAACTGGGTTGCACCGCGCGCTGTGTGACCAAACTGATGTGCCGAAGACACAATGAGCCCAACACCGTCCAACAAGCGACGGGACAAGTCAAAATTCGCGGGAAACCGGAAAACAGTTCTGCGCATGCGCCAAAATATCGTGACGTATAACGAAGCTCACAGGCCGTATGTCGCCCCAGAATGCCCCCAGCCACCGGCCAGTCACAACAACTGGGTTGCACCGCGCGCTGTGTGACCAAACTGATGTGCCGAAGACACAATGAGCCCAACACCGTCCAACAAGCGACGGGACAAGTCAAAATTCGCGGGAAACCGGAAAACAGTTCTGCGCATGCGCCAAAATATCGTGACGTATAACGAAGCTCACAGGCCGTATGTCGCCCCAGAATGCCCCCAGCCACCGGCCAGTCACAACAACTGGGTTGCACCGCGCGCTGTGTGACCAAACTGATGTGCCGAAGACACAATGAGCCCAACACCGTCCAACAAGCGACGGGACAAGTCAAAATTCGCGGGAAACCGGAAAACAGTACGGCGCATGCGCCAAAATATCGTGACGGGTTACGAAACTCACCGGTCGCGTGTCGCCCCAAAATGCCCCTAGCCACCAGCCAACCACAACAACTGGGTTGCACCGCGCGCTGTGTGACCAAACTGATGTGCCGAAGACACAATGGGCCCAACACCGTCCAACAAGCGACGCAACAAAATAAAAATCTCAAAATTCGTAAGAGTTAAACGACCGGGCCTCCGAAACTGGACGACCTTGAGTCGAAACGCTCGATCGCCTGCACGCACACCGCTAGTTACCAGCCAAACCGGTTTTCCCTCGCTAGAATGTTACGAATAAAAGAAATGAGAATCACGCGTAATTCAAGCAGAAAAACAATAATCATACACAAAATATACACAACTATGGTCCGGAATACGGAATGAAAATTCGGAAAAGCCCAGATCAAGATTTTCCTACCTGGATGGAGATTTCGTTAGCTTTCACAGGACACTAAACGTCGGAAAAGAACTTCCCGGTCCAAAATGAAACTTCCTCTTCACGGATCCGGTGTAAAAAACGTTCTCGAAACTAATGAATTATAATATTAAACTTGACTTTGAACTTTTAACTCTCGATTATCTTCTCTACCAATATTTCACAATCTTAATCTCAATTTTCACCTTCCGGATCTTCAACTCTGAATGAATCCCTCTGCGTCGCTTCCAGCCCCCCCTAAAAGGTCCCCCCCCATCATCGGGAGTCGCGCGCGTGAAAATTTCTCAAATTTTCGAAAACAAATCGATCATTATGGGCTCTTATTGGTCTACCTGAGTTTCCACTTTTCGTGAACATTCTAGAACTTTCTAGAGGTAACTACGACGCAAAAATCGCCGCCATTATACAAGATTTTAAACTCTATAAAAAATGGAAAAACAAACGACCAACAAAAGAAACGACGAAGAGAGATAACAACGCCAGGTTGCCGATAATCGACGCCTGATTTTTAAATTGCAACCGAACGACATGAATGAGATTTTACGGGTTGCCTATCGGAAAATTTCAAAGTGATCTTACCGAGATTCTTAAAATGAAGGGCGCTTCATTACACCCCCCTGTCTTCCACAAAAAAAACTGAAGGTTTTTTTTTTAAACTCCCCCATCTCACCCGCTCTTACCTTACCCTCCGCGGTCATGTCTAGTTACATATGGCGAAGAACACGTCGGGTCGCCACGTCATCACCATGGGCTTCATGTACGATGGGGTTCTCAAGATTTCACATTGGACTCCAACTGACCTCCTGGAGTTACGTCCTGGCGACTGGGCATAGGAAGCAACGACTGCCGGGTGTCCACCGCGGCGACGTTCCTCCTGAGACTCTCTCGCTGGCTGTGTCCTCGTTTCCGTCCTCGATGACTTCTGAGATTGTCCCCTCGATCGGCAAGGACAATTCCTCGATAATACGCCCATTTTGCCGCATCTCGAGCAAAACAACTTCGGTTTGTTGTGGCAATTCTTCCTGGCGTGTCCTATCAACCCACAGCGCCAACACGCCCCTTCAGAGAGCTGTATATATTGAGGTCGTTCGTTTCCCTCAATGGCTCGTTCGGACGCTCTACTTCGACGGTGTTGTCTCCTCCGTTGGACACGCTTACGGCCTGACTTCGGCTTGACGGGATCGTGGGGTCGATTCAGTACCACCTCGGAGACCTTCGTTACGGGACGCTCGGTGGCCGCAGGCTTGGGAGTCGGGGCCTCTTGTTCTTCGCGTCTTCTCTCCAGGAAGTCTTCGTAATCGCTAATCAACATCTCGTCGAGGTTTAACGAGGAGACCTCTGACAGTGTTTCATTCGAGCGGGGCATTCTGAAACAAAACCCACGGTGTTTAGTACTACGGTTAGGGCAACTTACCGCAAACTGAGGACAACCTTGGCTTCCAGGCCACTTTGCTTTGCCTCTTCACGGCGCCGGCAGCCAGAATCTCCTCTTCGTCCCATCCGGGAGAAGGAACTTCTCATGCATCCTTTTACGGACTCCCGGTGGGCGGTACTTAATGAGCCGTTCCGCAAAACTGGGGGTGATACCCTTCTTCGGCTGCCGGGTCATCGCTTCCTGGAAGCTGGCGCCGACCACGATGGTACGCCGACGCGGTGAACGTGGGCTCTCGGCCATTTGGGTGCTGGGTCCCGGTAAGTTGGTGTCGGGAGTGGAACCGAGGGCGCCCTCCACGCATAGTCCGGCTGGACCGAACCCACGGGCGCCCCACTCCGCCGTGGGGCGTTCCGAAGGTTCGACCCTCAGCATCCGACCAACGCCATCCGCCAACCACCCCGGCAATCCTTTTAGCTCGGGCCCCTCGTACTGCCCCCGGAGCCGTGAAATCATCGATACCGCCCTCCCACCCAAGAATGGGGTGGAACCGGTAGCCAAGTAGTTGGCCACCAGACCCATTGCCCACACATCGGCGGGAAGGCCGAACGGTAAACCTTTCACCATCTCAGGGGACATGTACGGGACCGTCCCCGCCAGCTGTGTTGTAGTTGGCCGATCAGGCGACAGCCGAACCGCCAACCCGAAATCCGCCAAGCACACCCTCGGACCTTTCAGCAGCAAGTTCTCCGGCTTGACGTCCCGATGGAGGATGTAGCGGGCATGACAGGCCGCCAAGCCGGCGAAAGCCTGCCACATCACCTCCCAACACCTGCCCTCGGGAAGTGGGCCCTGCCTTTCGACCAGCTCTTGCAGGTCGCTGTTCATCAGCTCCACCCCGAGGGCGAGCTGATCACCACTAACGTGACTTGTTATCAGTCGTAGTATGTTAGGGTGATCCAGCTCTTCGAGGAAGTCCCGTTCGATGATGGCGACGGCAGAAACTGGCGCGATCTTCATCGCGAAGTTCTCGCCGCCATCCTTCCTCTTCATCTCGAACACCCGGCCGAAGCCCCCCCGCCCGATGAATCGAACTACGTCGTACGGCCCCATCTCTTCATCCATTTCGTCACCCCGGGGCGATGCGCCGCTCGGAGGAGTCGATGAGATGACGACGATGGAGTCGGCCATTCCCTGAAAGAGACTATAAATGTGAAGGTTACCTATTCAACATATCTCATTTCGCTCTCATTACGGCAAGTTGCGGGGTTTCGCGTCTTCTTTAAGGTTCTACGCGATGCTCACCCTCCCGAAACGGTTTCAAGTCTTTAACATGAATGTGCCGGAGATATTTCCCGGACTCATCTTTAAGATCGTACACTACGGGGGAGACAACTTTGACAACCGTGTAAGGTCCGGTAAATTTGGCGGCCAACTTCGAGGCGAAGCTGTCCGCGGCCGACGACAAAGGGTGTTCCCTACGTAAGACTTTATCACCTACCTTACAGGTCCACTCCCTTCGACGGAGGTTGTAGTAGCGGCTCTGTTGACAGAATGCTCTCTCCAATTGGATTCGCACGAATTCATGAGTTTCCTTCAGGTGTCTCAAGCGGTCAGCGTATTGGGCTGCGTCTTGTGTACGGGGTTCTTCGCCGGCGCCTTCCTCGTCGTCAGCTCCTTGCACATCGCGACGGTTCTTTTCTGGGGATCTTATCTCCCTTCCAAAATTCAGGAACGACGGTGTAAACCCGGTGGACTCATGTCTTGCTGAGTTTATTGCGAACGTCAACTCCCCTATGTGCTCATCCCAACTACGGTGATCCCCTTCGCAAAACTGCGCTATCATAGTTTTGATAGTTCGGTTTGCTCTCTCGACGGGGTTGCACTGGGGTGAGTAAACCGGTGAGAACCTATGCCTGATACCTAGACTCCGGATGTTTCCTTTGAATAACCTTCCATCGTACTGGGAGCCGTTGTCGCTTATCACGGTTTTAGGGCATCCGAATTTCAACACTACTTGTTCGTAGAAGGCTTGGAATACCCCCTTGCCGGTGGCCGCTCTGAGCGGTCTACATTCTACCCATTTGGAAAAACGATCCTGGAACATGACAAGAAAGGTATTTCCCTTCCTCGAACGGGGTAACGGACCAATCAAGTCAGTACTTACGGTGTTCCACGGTTCACTGATTACGTAGGGTTGCATTTTGCCGGCGGGCTTCTGCTGAGAGACTTTGTACTGCTGACAACGTTTGCATCGTCGAACATATAGGGCTACCTCGCGGAACATTCCGGGCCAATAGTAATTCTGGGCCACCCTGGTAATGGTCTTCGCAATACCCAGGTGACCAGCCGCGGGATTGTCATGGTTCTCTCGCAATACCGTGAGACGGTCCTCAGTGGGGACGCATAACTTCCACGGTGTGCCCATCTCCGGTTCGGTGAAGTCGTTGGAGCTCCAAAAGTGTCGGTACAACTTCCCCTTCTGTATTTGATAGTCAGGGTGTCCGGCCGGGTCTTTGGACACTTCTTGGAATTTCCTCACGTACCATGGACACAGCACCACATTTTCAGCTAGGCAGGAATGTTCTTGATACGGCAACGGATCCCGTGATAAGGCGTCTGCCACTCGGTTCAGTGTCCCTCTCCGGTATTTTATTTCGAAATCATACTGTTGTAAGAACACGCTCCATCGCGCTATCCTTCCTGTGGGAGATTTTATCGACTGTAACCAGCGGAGACTTCCATGATCTGTGACCACGGTGAAACGGTATCCCTCCAAATACGGCCTCATCTTATCGATGGCCCAAACTATGGCCAAACACTCCTTTTCGGTCACCGAATAATTCTTCTCGGCGTCGTTCAACGTACGGCTCGCGTAAGCGATCACTCGTTCATGACCTTCCAAAACTTGTGTTAGAGCGGCTCCAAGTCCAGTGTCTGAGGCGTCAGTCTGCAACGTGAACGGTTGCGAAAAGTCCGGACACGCCAAGACCGGAGATTCGGTGAGCTTGGCTTTCAAGGCCTCGAACGCCTGCTGTTGGTCGTTTCCCCATTTCCACCTTTGTGTCTTCTTCAGCAGCAACGTCAGCGGAGTGACTGTCTTCGTAAAGTCCTCTACGAACCTGCGGTACCAACTCGCCACTCCCAAGAATCGCCGGAGTTCTCGGATTGTCCTTGGCGGTGACATGGAATTAATGGCGGCGATCTTATCAGGATCTGTCGCAATTCCATCTTCAGTCACCACATGTCCAAGGTATTTAAGCGAGCTTCTTACGAATTCGCATTTTTCCGGGTTTATCTTCAGATTCGCTTCACGGAGACGGCGGAATACGGTTCTCAGGTTGGTTAAGTGGTTCTCAAACGTCTCACCCAGTACCACTATGTCGTCTAGATATGCAAAAGCATCCGGATCCATCTCCGGGCCTATGACTCTGTCTAACAACCGCTGGAACGTAGCCCCTGCGGAGTGTAGGCCAAAGGGCATGACTCTGAACTGGAACAAGCCCCTTCCAGGGACTGTAAAGGCGGTGATAGGCTTACTTTCCTCGGACAGCGGGACCTGCCAATAGCCCTGCTTCAAGTCTAGGGTCGATATATATTTGGCTCGCCGGAGTTTGTCCAAAATCCCAGCGATGTAGGGCAACGGGTAAGCGTCCTTAACAGACACTTCATTTACTGCGCGGAAGTCGATACAAAAACGAGGTTTTCCATTGGCCTTCCTCACGATGACTACGCTGGAGCTCCAGGGAGACTTAGACGGTTCGATGACTCCCTCTTCCAACATTCTATCCACTTCTTGATTAATGATCTCCTGCATTTTCGGATTATACGGACGGTATCTTTGCTTAATCGGCTCGGTACCAGGTTTGATCTTAATCTCGTGGTTGGTCAAGGTAGTCTGGCCTTGTACTTCCTGAAAACTTCCCATCTCTACTTCTAAGAACTCTCGTAGCGTCGTTTTCTCCTCGGAACTCAACGAACCTATCATCGAGTTCTGTGGTCCATGTGTTGCAGGTTCCGGTTTCATCAATAGTTTTCCCTTGAGAAAACATCGGGATGTCCGGAAGTCGATGTGGAAATCGTGCGAGGTCAGAACATCCATACCAAAAATCAAATCCACCGGCAAATGTGGTACCAAATACAGTCGAGGCTCGATCTCTTCGTCGCCAATCGTACACAACGGCTTGTACATCTTTTCAACGGCTACGGAATTTCCATCGGCTACGGTGGCCAACATGCCTGTGACTTTGGCAGGCAAAACTCCTAACTTCTGGCATGTTTCCGCTGTTCTCTGGCTCACGAAAGATCTGGAGGCTCCCGTATCTAACAAGGCTTTGAAGGAGTTTCCTCCTAGGTGGACGGTGATAATTGGACGGTTTTCTCCTCTGGAAGGCGACTGCGGTGTTATTGGGGATGCTGCGGACGGGAACTGCCCCCTCCCCTCGTCATGGCAGTTCCGCTCTCGTTTCCCGAACATGGACAATCCCGTGATAGGATTCCGGGTCTTCCACATCGTGAGCAAAACAGTCTTGGTTGTGATCGGCACTCCCTTCTCATATGACCTATCTTTCCACATCGCCAGCACTGAGGGCCGTTCTCCATGAAATGAACCCTCCTCTGTGTTTCCTGTGACGGCGGGTCTGACGGTTTAACCGGTGGAGGTTTCGGCCTCTCCTTTGATTCCTCCGGTTTGACAGCGACCTTGGATCCCGGTGTGGATGGTAGCGGGGATGTATGTTCCCTTGTTTCCTGCTGCGACGAATTCACGACCAGACTCTCTGCTACTTTCGAACGTGGGTTTCTGTATATTAGATGAGGCTCATCTATCAAACCCTTCCGATCCGGTGGCGAGACATAATTGTCGGCATGCCATTTCACCAACTCGAACACTTTTCCCTTCTTCAGCAACTGTTCGTAGTTGTTCGTTTCTTGGAAGGCGAGCGCTTCCTGGAGTGACGGTATCAAGCGCTTTTTGATAATGTTCACCTGCTCTTCCTCGGATGGTCGTTTGTTCGTCAACTTCAAAAACAGATTCTGCATCCTGGTAACGAACAGTAATAGTTTCTCTCCATTTCCTTGGGTGCGTTTTCTGATTTCATCCAAGAGGTTTTCTTCGTAATCGAGTGGTAGGAAGGCTTCACGAAGCTGTTCCTTGAAATCTTCCCAACTTCCGAAGGAACCTCGTCTGGGAATATACCAATCTCGTGCGTCCTTCCTTAAAAGTTCAAAAATGGACTCGAAAAGCTGTTGTCGTGTAACTTTGCGAGTTTCAGATAGCTGCTCGACCTCTTCCAGGAAGGTGTTTACACTAGTGGAGCCATCAAAATGTACGTTCCATTTATAAACGGGGACGGAAGGTTGACTGCACGTTGAACTAGGTCGTCTTGCGCATCCAAGATCAGCAATATTCAGGTTCGGACGGGCCTCGTCGGCTCCTGCCTTCCTAAGGCCCGCCGTTCGTGCGACGCATTCTTGTTCAGGTTTATCCTCGTTTGAATCAGGTCTTAGTCGAGCCGAGCACTCTGACTCCGCTGCATCGAGAAATGGGAAAGAAATCCGGCGAGTAGATTCGGCTATGTCTGGCCTATCCTTTCGTATCGGTCGCGCTAATGTGTCGTCATTCCGTGGTCCAAGAGGGCTGGTGAAATTCAATCGTCTCCGGACTGCTTCACAAGCCCGCTCTCGCAAGCGTTGAAGGAAATCACTCGGTATTCCGGTCAGTTGAGATGTATCATTTCCGCGGGATTCGGTAGGTCTTCTCCGTTCCCTCATCACTTGATCTGAGTTTAGGTATTCCCGGCTCCTGCCTCCGCCATCTTGCAAATCATCGAGACCAGGCACCTGAGATCGAAGTTCTGGTGGTTCCTCGAATGAAATCAACTCCTGCTCTCGACTCTGTTCGTTTAGGTCGCCCTCCAGTGGGCCGCCGAACGTCTCTTGTACGGCTCTCCTTGCATCGGCTAGGAGTTTGGCATCCTTCAACATCTCGAATGCTTGGACCAAAATGTCCCTCAGCTCGTCCAGCCTGTCGTGTTCTCCCAACGACGTCGGTTTGATTTGGCTCAGACGGTGCTGTACGTGCAACAAACGGCTTCTGATACCGGTCTCCACGTTTGCTGCGTTATCCTCGTCAAACTCTCGCACGTCCTCCAACAGACATCCCAAAATACGGTGGGCATTATTCAATTCCTCTCCAATATTTCTGGTCAACGGACAGAAAGGAATCTGCTGGGCTACCACCTTTCGCAGCTGCATACGGTTCTCATTGACGGTTCTGGCCGCCTTACAGCCACGGGCTTCTAACTCCCAAATCAACTCCTCAGCTCTCAGTCTGTTCACCTCCATACCTGCTCAACAAACCGCGCCAAACAAAGCTTAGAAAGTACCTTTTGACTCAAAAGAAATCAGGTCCCTGCTCGGGCGCCAATTTGTGACGGGCTTTCTTTACCTATTGGCTATTTTCGGCGGAAATATAATCGCTCGGGCGCCAGCCACAATGGGTTTTAAAAGGTTGTGACTCCTTTATAAAAAGTTTCACTTCGAGCCCTTGCCTGGGTAGCTTTTAGACAGTTGGAGAAGGGTTCGGCTCAATCTAAGGTGTTAGCGATTGAAAAGTATGTTCTTTATTGAATATGTCTAGCTGTTGCTGGGATAATAAAACAAGTAAAACCTTAAACAACTATAATGTGAAACTAAAATGTAATACAATGTAAACTCAACTAAATAATGTATGCAACACCCAAAATCAAAGTACTAATCTGTTTCCAAAGATCAATTATTAAATGATTGAAACGCAAGTATGAAAGTTACAAAAGCCTTACTGATATTATGAAAAGAGATGAAAACGGTTGCGGGTTAACGGGGTGAGCAGGTGAGACAGACGGAAAATAAGCGGTGATAGAAAATGACAAACTAATTGCAACAAATGAACAATGAGAGCATTCAAAGCAGCCGTGAAGGAGCAAAGCAGTGTGCATGTAAAGCGAAAAATAGTATAGAAAAATGAAATGGGCTACGATTTCCGAACCACAATTGTATGTATGGATGCTCGGGGGAAAGATTACACTACAATATTTCCTGCTCGAACAATTTATCAGCGGTCGAACAGATATCCGAGAATTTGATTGGTCGGAGGGATTAGCGCATCTACCAAAATGTCGGGGACAAGTCACGAAGCTCGTAGACCGTGCTCTGCCCCGAAATGCCCCCAGCCACCGGCCAGTCACAACAACTGGGTTGCACCGCGCGCTGTGTGACCAAACTGATGTGCCGAAGACACAATGAGCCCAACACCGTCCAACAAGCGACGGGACAAGTCAAAATTCGCGGGAAACCGGAAAACAGTTCTGCGCATGCGCCAAAATATCGTGACGTATAACGAAGCTCACAGGCCGTATGTCGCCCCAGAATGCCCCCAGCCACCGGCCAGTCACAACAACTGGGTTGCACCGCGCGCTGTGTGACCAAACTGATGTGCCGAAGACACAATGAGCCCAACACCGTCCAACAAGCGACGGGACAAGTCAAAATTCGCGGGAAACCGGAAAACAGTTCTGCGCATGCGCCAAAATATCGTGACGTATAACGAAGCTCACAGGCCGTATGTCGCCCCAGAATGCCCCCAGCCACCGGCCAGTCACAACAACTGGGTTGCACCGCGCGCTGTGTGACCAAACTGATGTGCCGAAGACACAATGAGCCCAACACCGTCCAACAAGCGACGGGACAAGTCAAAATTCGCGGGAAACCGGAAAACAGTACGGCGCATGCGCCAAAATATCGTGACGGGTTACGAAACTCACCGGTCGCGTGTCGCCCCAAAATGCCCCTAGCCACCAGCCAACCACAACAACTGGGTTGCACCGCGCGCTGTGTGACCAAACTGATGTGCCGAAGACACAATGGGCCCAACACCGTCCAACAAGCGACGCAACAAAATAAAAATCTCAAAATTCGTAAGAGTTAAACGACCGGGCCTCCGAAACTGGACGACCTTGAGTCGAAACGCTCGATCGCCTGCACGCACACCGCTAGTTACCAGCCAAACCGGTTTTCCCTCGCTAGAATGTTACGAATAAAAGAAATGAGAATCACGCGTAATTCAAGCAGAAAAACAATAATCATACACAAAATATACACAACTATGGTCCGGAATACGGAATGAAAATTCGGAAAAGCCCAGATCAAGATTTTCCTACCTGGATGGAGATTTCGTTAGCTTTCACAGGACACTAAACGTCGGAAAAGAACTTCCCGGTCCAAAATGAAACTTCCTCTTCACGGATCCGGTGTAAAAAACGTTCTCGAAACTAATGAATTATAATATTAAACTTGACTTTGAACTTTTAACTCTCGATTATCTTCTCTACCAATATTTCACAATCTTAATCTCAATTTTCACCTTCCGGATCTTCAACTCTGAATGAATCCCTCTGCGTCGCTTCCAGCCCCCCCTAAAAGGTCCCCCCCCATCATCGGGAGTCGCGCGCGTGAAAATTTCTCAAATTTTCGAAAACAAATCGATCATTATGGGCTCTTATTGGTCTACCTGAGTTTCCACTTTTCGTGAACATTCTAGAACTTTCTAGAGGTAACTACGACGCAAAAATCGCCGCCATTATACAAGATTTTAAACTCTATAAAAAATGGAAAAACAAACGACCAACAAAAGAAACGACGAAGAGAGATAACAACGCCAGGTTGCCGATAATCGACGCCTGATTTTTAAATTGCAACCGAACGACATGAATGAGATTTTACGGGTTGCCTATCGGAAAATTTCAAAGTGATCTTACCGAGATTCTTAAAATGAAGGGCGCTTCATTACAATCTCGAAGAACATATTCATCATATCATTTCTGAAAACTTTGAAAATTGCCGCCACTAATAATATAATGTTTCTTCTCATAAAAGCCCACGCTGTTATAAGTTCATTCACATAGTTCATCCAACACCATCTTTTTTCATAACAACTTTCGTATAAGTGATTTATACAAATTTTTTGATTAGCAATCCACGTCTTCAAGAAATTTGTTCTAATAGAGAAGCTGTAGCTACATATGAATTCAAGGCAATTTCAATAACGCTCTGATTTTCAGATATACATAATTCTGAATTTCATGATAAAATATGCAAGGAATCTTTTCGTTTGTACCGACAAAGTAGGACCACTCTGTATAGAGTGCACTCGGAGCTGAATTCCTAGAAACGTATATTTTAAAGATCTTCGAATCTGATATATCTCTTATCGCATCATTTATCCGAATATTGAGTAATATGTTATATCAACTCTATTGAGGTGATGAAATAGCTAAATAAAAAGGCTCAAAATATATTGCAAACTCTTTTTTGGGCTCTGATTCTACTCACACGAGGTCTATATTTCTATATAATTTCTTCGCATCTATATTATTAAAATTTTAAGCAGGGAATGGTCTCAAATGACTCACTAGCTGATGACGTATCAGTGTTAAAATTCAATATTGTATGTTGGGCCGTAAACACGAAATTGAAATGTTCAAGACAGCTCGGATCCCGAATAAAAATGGAATACCTAGGTTCCGTAAATGTAGACGCTTGAAATTTTGTTTTCCTGATATTTTGGAAACAACGTGTCCGATCAAAATGAAATACTGTATTCAAATTCAAAAAAGCTAAGTCCTTCCTTTCCTTTGCCTACTACCATTATGTCAGAGTTGGCCAATGACTCACTGTTGAAGCCATTATAGGGTCACAACCCTAGGAATTCACACACACATTGTGTCAGAGTCAGACAGCCATAATATACTGCTCCACAAGAGTTAGGGATATCGTATTCAATCGTTTTTAAAAGTATGTAATCTTCGAGAAAATCGCTGTAAAATCATTTAAAACTCAATAACAACTTGAATCGATCGAATAATAATCAGTATGAGACATTTCGTCAATCTGGTCGCCTTTTTTCTGAAGTTTGGTTCTTTGCATATTACGCTTCATGAATGTTCTTATTTTGAAATGAAGTCAGTTCATCAACGGCTTCGATTTGAAACGAGTTTTCTGAAAATTCCAAGAAGTAAATTAACAAACGCTGAGGCTAATAGGGCTATCGGAATGCTACAGGGTGGCCTAACTCAGGTTGTTGTAGCGGAAAGGCTCCGAGTCAGCCAAAGTGTGATACCTCGACTTTGGAATAGGTTCAGGGAGACTGATTCCGTGTTGGAAAGACCAAGGCTTGGTGGGCGACGAAAAACAACACCTGCTCAGGATCGTTTCATCATCGGCGAGAAGAAACCCTACATCTACGTGTAGATTGCTACGGAATACTCTTCAAAATGCAGATGGGGTCCAAGTTTCCATCGAAACCATCAGACGACGTTTGATAGAGGTGAATCTAGGTTCTAGACGTCCATTAAGAGGAGTTCCATTAACACGATCATCGCTATGTACGAGAAGTCCATCCATTCCGAGGGGGTAGTGTAATGGTATGGGCCGGGATATGTTTCAACGGGCGCACAGATCTACACATTTGTCCTGGGCTGGGAATATGACCGCCTCACACTATAGGGAGCATGTCATTGACAATGTTGTGCCGAATTTCCACGCTGACTTTGGTGAAACTTTTCAATTTCTAGACGATAACGCTAGTCCGCACCGTGCAGCCATTTTTGAGAATGCGCGCGAGGAGCTTGGTATTCCACATTTACCAATACCTCCGCACTCACCAGATTTGAATTGCATAGAACATGCATGGGATATGCTTCAAATAAGATTAGATAATCATCAACCTACCCCAGATTCCTTAAATGATCTTAGAGAGCCTCTGCCCCGTTTATGGAACCAACTTCCTCAAGAAATGTTCAACAACCTTGTGTGTAGTATGCAAAGAAGATGTCAAGCTGTTATTGATGCCCGTGGAGGCGATACATTGTATTGATAGTCTTAAAATGCTTGAATTCCCTGGGAATAAAATTTCGTTATTTTACTCGATTTTTCTTAACCACCCTGTATACGCTGCAGACCTACAGGCTTAAATTAATTTGCAACTTGAAATCATATTTATATGAATTTTCATCACAAGAATCTTATTTTAACTATATTTTTTTTGCAATTTAAGTCAATATCCCTAACTCATGTGGAGCAGTTTATTTTACAATATCTATCATTATTCCACCTATTCTTATCATTTTCAGAAAAGAGAATGCAGATATGACCAACAATAATAACAATAACAATATAAGTGATAGCAAAGAATATACGCCACTCGATAAGAAAAAAGAAGTAGACAATGACGACAAATGTGGAATTTTAACTCAGGTATTAAATAACTCACTAGAGCAATAGGACTAATCGGTAATTTCAAAAGTAGAAAAGTTTGTATTATACGTTGCTGTTCCCAGTGTATGGTTACATGCGCGGTCATGTTGAGCTCTGCTGGTTGTGGCATGCCTGTTGGATATTCAGCCATTCTTCTCCCACAATTATCAAAGAACAATGACACCATACTAATTAACGAAGAGGAAGGATCTTGGATAGGTGAGTGATAAACTGTTACGATTTTGCAGGCTTAATTATGTATAATTCATTGAATTCTTTCATCGATTCCATATATTCCTACTCGGCTTGAGACTCAAGGGCCAAAGTCAAAAATAATCACTGTAATTTTTCAATAAAGAAAGCATAAAGGTCGTTGACTTGACTCCGTTAGTTGGGTATTACCTTGCATGGGATTGCCCCGTACGGAACGTTAAATAGGTCAAGATCTTCTGCAATTTATAGTGCAATGTCGTTGACGATAAAAATAACAACGAGCAATAAGTAGGTACAACACGAGGCGGAATTCTTGAGGAAGTACTGCGTGAATGACTTCATACTTCATAGTGTTTCCTCGAGAATGCTACCAACTATTTTCAAATTTTTCTGTTATCATGCTGAGTAGGTACAACAAATATTCTTTCTGCACATGTTGCACAGAACATTTTTCACGATCGCTGTTAGATACTTCACAAGACACAAGAGCACTGTGGAATATTAAATTTACAGAACTTCAAAATTCACCATTATACAGAGTGGCCAAGAGATTGACGTCAAAAAGAAAAAAACAGTGTCATGGGCTATTCGAATCACCCCCATGTATGTTATGACATACCTTTTTCTTTTTTTATCTAGAACTTTTCTTGACCAACATCTTAAGCTAATTTTCATTAATTTTTAGCATTTTCTACCATAACTTGATCAGAAAAATCTTAAAATGGCAAAAAATAATTTTGTAGTAAATGTCTAGTTCTTTGATTTTTTTCACCTCGATAACTTTGAAGGCTAATTCTAGCAAAAGTAGATTGTTAAGTACCATTTTTTATCAATGATTCTAAAAGCTGACTGTTGAGCGCAGTTTTTAAGCATACTAAGAAACCGTGAATTAGCCTTTTTACATTTTTAATTTCGATTCGAAAATTCAGATCATAATCCAATTCACGTAACTTTTTCACTTGAGACCAACATTTCTACATATTATTTTTATCAAAGTTACGAATCTGGTTATTTTATGTACCTATAAAAGTACAATTCATGGAGATTAAGTTACAGAAGAATTTCACAGAGAAGTCTTGTACTTTTTTTTAATATCTTTTTTGAGATGATTAAGTCGAAAATTCTCAAAGTTCATAAAAAAATTCATAACTCGAAAACCGTGACAAATCGCATAACATACATGGGGGTGATTCGAATAGCCCATGACACGAGGGACCTGTTTTTGTCTTTTTGACGTCAATCTCTTGGCCATCCTGTATAAGGCATCAAACTTCTCAATCATTTTCCTACCAAATTAAAATCATAACAATATAATAATAATAAAAAAGGTTAGTTCTGTTAGCAAAATATAAAAATGGAGAGAAAGTGGACTAGTGTCACTACTCTTCTCCGATAGCAGCACGAACCTAGCGGTTTACTTTTGAATTAGATCTCCACTAGTACATTTTCTATCTATTACAATATAATGTTTTCAAAAAAGAAGTTAAGAAGTTGCTGATGGTCAATAACCTTAATATTCTTAGGGAATTCCTGGATTTTGAACTGAATCAATGAGGAACTTCGTATTTCTATTGTATTGTATAAATATTTGACCTGTCCCATACAAATATAGTCTAAATGGGTATAATGAAATCCTTTCTTCCGCACCTTCCAAACTCGACATTTTTAACAGCTTCCCAGAAGATTTGTAATGATTAAAATTAGAGTCCAAACGGTTTTTTTTTAAATATCAAACAATACTGTTTTGAGGAACATCTGATGGTATAAGGTATATAACCAAAGTATCTACCTACCTATAATTACCAAGTTCATATGAATCCTGACACAACAAGAAAAAAAGGTTATCTTTCAATTAAATTCATGGAGTATTCAATTCACTTTTTCACCAGTACAAAAAGTCAAACATTTACTAGAAAATTAGAAAATTTCGAGCTTTCATATCAATATACAGGGTCCTGCAATAGTGCGTTCTTCTTCCTCAGCTTCACCATCTCTGTTGAAAGTTGAAACAAAAATCTTAGAAATAGGTATACACATATCTCTAACGGTATAGATCTTATTCAGAGAAAATGGAAAAAGTTGAGCCCACAGTATTCCCCTAAAAGACCTAAAACGTTTGCAAGAACCAGATGTAATACGAATATGATACGAATACTTGATCAGTTGATCACTGAGAAATTCATAGAGTCGTCGTAACTTTTTGTTAACTATCAGTTTAGAAAATTGTCGGGATAAGGACCAAATAGAAAAACAGTCAACTTTCAGCCAACGTTTCGTTTACTTAAGTGCAAACTTCCTCAGGGCCTACATGGAAAAAATTAATTGAACAATTACTACAATACGCTCGACAAACAAAAAGACAAACTTACGTCAATCAACTACTTTTACACAAAAACTCATAAATAACCGTGTAGTAAAGTACCAAAAACAACAATATACAATTTCAAAAAATTCATGCTTCTACATCTACTTTTCATAATCTAAAACATTCGAGAAAATTCCCAACCTAACGAAGCACAAAACTCATAAAACGTCATCACCCTCTCTGCATTTCCGTGGAAAACTTCATGGAGTTTCACCGCCCTCTGGGAGTCTAACAGCGAATCTTCATCGGTGTCATCGAATATGTTTGATTATCGCTGTTAGACTCCCAGAGGGCGGTGAAACTCCATGAAGTTTTCCACGGAAATGCAGAGAGGGTGATGACGTTTTATGAGTTTTGTGCTTCGTTAGGTTGGGAATTTTCTCGAATGTTTTAGATTATGAAAAGTAGATGTAGAAGCATGAATTTTTTGAAATTGTATATTGTTGTTTTTGGTACTTTACTACACGGTTATTTATGAGTTTTTGTGTAAAAGTAGTTGATTGACGTAAGTTTGTCTTTTTGTTTGTCGAGCGTATTGTAGTAATTGTTCAATTAATTTTTTCCATGTAGGCCCTGAGGAAGTTTGCACTTAAGTAAACGAAACGTTGGCTGAAAGTTGACTGTTTTTCTATTTGGTCCTTATCCCGACAATTTTCTAAACTGATAGTTATAGAAAGAGGACGCAAAAGGTGATCCAGAGTAGATTCTTTTTGTTAACCTCTTTGGTTAATCTACCACCTACAGGATGCCCGTTATTGTTTGACAAATTACCAGAAGAATATAAGAACCTGAGCGCGGCTGCTTTCAGTGGGAGATTGAGGTGTCTTCTTTTGGAAAAGACTATTTATCTGTAGACATAACTATATCCCCTCTGACAAGCCATGAAATCAATTGATGGCAAATTATTTGTACATGTATATCTCCATTTTCTTTTTACTTCATCATGTGCGAACAAATTATTATTATATTATTATTACCTGTCATAAATCCTCAGTGCTGAGTCGAGTATCCAAGTTCAAGTTGCCAAGATTTTCGAACAAGCATTTCGTTTATATTCTCAAATTTATTTCAACATAGCTGGTAAAAAAGAAAACGTATTTTGAAGAACCAAATGATTTCCATTGTGTGTTGAGAATATTGTTGATAAAAAATTATATGTTTTTCCGAATACGCATCACATAATTATGGATCAAATAGTCGAAATGTAAAAAAGCCGGTTTACATCAGCTTTATTTGAAATATATCATTTTTTATACGCATTTCAAATATTGTATTTGAGTGATATTGTTGTAGGCATTCTCATGCCTAGAGGAGTGAAAAGTTTGCTTCTGAAAAAATGAAGCTTTAAATTCTTTGCATTATGTACTTACATTGGAAAAATCCAGAAATACCCATTTCAAGGTCATTTAACGCTACAATTCTGAACTGACTATTTTATTGAAAAATTACTAAAAATGCAGGACGAAATTCAAAAAACTTCTGAGACTTCGTTTTCAAATTTTAAAGGTGTTGTATTATCCACACAAAAAGAATTTCAAAATAAGACGCAACAATGATTTTTATTGCAGCTAGCATTCATTCAGCAGCAACTCCATTGGGATCTATTTTGAGTGGCATTCTAATGGATGCATATGGGCGCAGATTCACCCTGCAAATAGCTTCGGTTCCTCTGGTCATGGGGTGGTTTCTGATAGGTTTCTCGCCAAACTATATGATCCTTCTGCTGGGGAGATTTGTTGCAGGATTATCTACAGGCCTTACTGCGGCTACTGGACAGGTGAGTACTATCATCAGTTTCAATAAGTTTCAAAACACGAGAACTATTCCAATGTGATGAAGCGTAATTGAACCCCTATTAACGCCTATTGAAGAGGCTGAATAATTAATCGTCCATTCAACATGATATTGCGAGAAACCGTTTGCCTGGAACTGATAAAGATTGGATTCCAACTTCAAAATCCCACGATGCATGCAGAGAATGATATGGGCCAGTAAACTCGCTGGACATGAATCCAATTGAGCACTTATGGGATTACTTAGGGAGAGCAATATCCAATCGCCAAAACTCACCTTCAACTTTTCAGGAATCGAGTTTAGCTCTTCAGGAAAAATGAAACGATATGTCTGAAAATTAATTCATTAATGACTTGATTCCTGGGGTGCCTAGGCGTATCGGGCAGTTAATTGAAAGAAGAGGTGGTAATACGGACCATTGAATTTGGACTCAGTTATGGAAGAACTATAATTAATCAAAAATAAATAATCGATAAATTTATATTTTTTTCTCATTCTTCCTATTTTGTCTAATCTGCATAAAGCAACGTCTATAACAAAGATTTTCTTTAAAATATATTGCAGTTGAAATAGAGGAAAATATTCATCTCATTTCCAGAACATACATTGTTTATTTCTCAAGAAACCTAGGGTCCCAATGTTGAACAGAGTTGGCAAATTTCAAAAGCAGTTGGAATATTTTCAAAGCTGTCGGAAAATTTTCGAAGCAGTTGGAAAAATTTCGAAGTAGTTGGAAAGTTTCGAAGAAGTTGGGAAAAATTTGAAGCAGTTGGAACAAAACAGTAAAAATTTCGAAGCAGTTGGAAAGATTCCAATTGAGTTGAAATACATATTTAAGTTTTCCTAAAATGTGAATGAATTTGACTTTTATTTAAATAAAGTTTGAAATTAATGCTTATTAAACCGGTAGAACTAAGCCCACGTTTAGCCGGACATAAGCATGCAGAGAATAGCGACAATTAAGTATACAAATTCTTGTTATAGTACATTTAGGGTATTTGGCATAATTGGCACAATGTGCAATGTGTATAACCAGCAATAAATGGTATTTATTCCAATATTGCTACCAAGTGTTTGAAGAGATGAACAATATTTCATCTCTTACGTCATCCCTCAGCAGGTAGTTGTGAATTTCTCAGTTTGGCCGCATCGACTGTGTTATAAAAAACTGTCTGATACCAATTCGCGCTATTTCTCTCGGTCGGGCAGTGGGCAGTACATATTTTTTCTCATTCTTAATTATTCTATCGAATCTCCGTTCAACACGTGAATCCTTTGTGGTGCCGTTATACTTTGGCCGTTGGCACCGATTCTCCATTCAAAAAGTGCCTTTGATTTTTCCAAGTTCACGTCCTCAATTTTCCTGGAAGCTTGATTTTTTTTGATTCCCCTGGAATTTCAGACAGTTTTCTGCGATTTCACACTTTCTGGAAGTCTTTTCAGTATTTCCATAATTTTTTGCATTAATTAAGCGCCTATCCAAGTGGATTTTTTTCAATTTAGAAAATTGATTTGTCGAGGGCACTCCAATGAATTTTCTGAAAAAAAGTGATGAACAACCGCCGAAGAACGATTATGAAGTCAATTTTCATAGACTCTCAAATTCAACCCGATTTTTTCATGCGAAAAAATGATTTTTTCCAGGAGAAGAAATTGAAGTGCCCTCAAGAAATTTCTTAACTTGAATTTAAAGAAAAAATTAAGCTTTTAGGTGAAAAATTGAGAGCGTAAACTTGGAATGAAAGGCATTTTATGAATGGAGAATCGGTGCCGTAGCCGATTTTTTCATGCAAAAAAATAATTTTATCAAAGAGAAGAAACTGGAGTGCCCGCAGGACATCCTTCAACTCCAATTTAAGAAAAATCAAGCTTTTAGGTGAAAAATTGAGGGCACTTTTTGAATGGAGAATCGGTGCCGTAGCCGTCGGCCGAAGTATAACGGCCCCTTAAGTACGCAAAAATGAACCGAAAAAGATTCAAAGAGAATTGTGTGGTATCAGGACTTTTTTCAGTAAACTTGAATTAATCATTTATTTTTCTTCGGAATTAAACTAAAAAATCGAAACATGCAAAATAATGATTACGGATGCTGTGTAATTCTGTAGAGTGTGGAGTGTGTTAATCTGAAATGCAGAATTAAAAAGCTACACTACAAAATTTTCTAAATATGTTTAATGCCCTCGGGGAAAAACATTGACGCGCAATCTTAAATACCACCCTCCCCTTCAACCATTAGTTTCCTAATCCTTTAATGCACAGTTGGAAAATTTTCGAAGCTATACCACCCCAAGAATTTGGCTTCGGCCTGTCCCTGAATATGCCGAAAACAGTGAAGAAAATCAGTCATCGCGTTGCAAAATGGTGAAGGGACCGGTTCGAGATATATCTCTGGTGTGCCTGTTTTCAATTAAGAGAATTGAGGGATTCAAGGAAGATCCGAAGTATAAAAGGTGGTCGCTCTATGAACTTCACCGAAAGGATGAAATTTCCTCCATCTTCCATCGAGTTGGCACTTCATGCAATGAAAAATTAATATGTTTGTTTTGCCATTGGCGTCCGTATACTAGACCCATTCTGTATATTTCTGAAGAAAAATTATCACATACCTGAAAATCAATTTCAGTCAATTTGTGAGAAATAATCTGTCTATTGATTTTCTTGTACGACAACGCGCAATTTTCATTTGAAAAGAGGAGAACTAGAGTCCTGAAATTTCCAGTGTAGGCCAAATACGCTGGTTGAGTTGGCAATTGGCCAAAACCATTGTTTTCGGAGTTATAAGTGTACAAAATGAAATCATAAATTATTGACTGAAAATGTTATTCCTCCAGGTCCTTGTAGGTGAAATAACACAGCCTCATCTCAGGGGGATTCTCTGCTCCCTTCCGTTCGCCAGTTATTCCTTTGGCATTCTACTGGTTTATACTTTTGGATACTTCCTACCATGGAGATATGTAGCTGGTAAAATATACCTACACCGAGTCGAAATGAAAATTCCACTTAAATTTTATATTTTCAGTTCTAAGTGCCGTTCTACCGATATTATCTTTGCTCCTATTCTTCTTCTTGCCTGAAAGTCCAATTTGGTTAATGCGCCATGGTAGACTAGAGGAAGCAAAACAAGCTTTAACCTGGCTCAGAGGAGGGAATATCAATTTAGTGAGTATTCTTTCGTTCAAACATAAAAATGTAACGGTGAATGGCGATGGCGAACGATAACACAGTTTCTCGTGCCTTATTTGGAAGCTATTGATCTTGACGAGTGACGACATGTGGTTTCTGCAGGGCGATGCAACATGTCATACCTCCCGTGAAACATTGACGATCTTGCACGAGATTGCTCCTGGTCTTGTCATTTCCTGATTTGGTTGCCAGAATTGGCCCCCACGCTCTTGCGATTTAACACCTTTAGACTTCTGGCTGTGGGGTTATCTGAAGTCATAGGTTTATGCCAATAAGCCTGCAACCATCGAAGCATTGAAATCCGAAATTAGACGCTGTATCATTGAAATGAAATACCACCACATGTATTCAATAACGTTATTCAAACTTTCGTCGAAAGGGAACGCAAGTGCCAGCAGAGCCGTGGTGACCATTTACAAGATATTTTTCTCATACATAATTCCCAAATGTATATTTTCTAAAATGAATAAGTAAATATACTGACTGACAAAGGAACTGCAACACTCAGAAGGAGCTGTTTAAATTTTAATTTTTTTTTGTGAAACATATCTTCACTGTGTCCGTAAAGTATGGAACAAATTCATTTTTAGCTTAACAGGTCATTTTAAGAAATAATCCTGAAACACGTCGATTTTTGATGTTAATTTATCGTTTTTTAAAATATATATATATAATGTCTTTGGCCGGAATAAAATAACATTCGGGGTTACAACTTTACTTCGTAGTTTGGTACATAACATACAGTGCATATTCATTCAATCTCTACAATCAACTAACTGCCTCCTCATATGTCGGGAAGTCGATCCTTGTCGACCTGACGCATGAGTACGCATGACCGAACATGAATACCTTATTTAAATTCAAATATACTACACTTTCTCCCCCCAAAAAAAAATTTTACAATTTAGAATAATTCACAATTTTTCGAGTTCTTTTTGATCTTCTTAATTCAGTACATTCATTATTAGGCAAATCAATATTATCATCATCATCACAATCATCCTTATCATTACCATTCAAATCCTCAACATCATCATCAATATGTTCTTCATTACATTTTTGTTCTACATGACAATAATTATTATGTTTATTATCTGGAATAGAAAAATCATAAAAATCAATTATTTGATTTACATGTCTTCGCCAAGTCTTATTTAATGACGGAATCAGAACAAAATATGTTTTGGGGCCTATTTTTTTTGAAATTATACCTTTGATCCAATTTACTTTATTTACATCTCTATAATCCTTAACAGCTACATTTTCACCTACATTAAATATTCTGGTCTTCCTACCCTTGTAATACTTGACCTGTTTTTCCTGTGACTGTTCAACATTTTCTCTAACCCTATTACTAAAACTACTACAATCATTTACAATCTCCTCCTTGAGGAAATCCAAAACTGTCCTAACTTTCCTACCAAACATCAATTCCGACGGGGTTACACCCGTAGTACAGTGTGGAGTGACCCTATAGGATAACAGAAAGTTATTCAGGATTAAATTTACATTTTCTAATGATTTATTCTCTAGGGTTTTCCTTAAAGCTAATTTTACAGTCTTCACACCGTTCTCTGCCTGCCCATTTGTAGCAGGAAAAAATGGAGGCGATGTTTTAAATTTAATTTTGTTTTTCTCCAAAAATGTACGAAATTCATGCGAAACAAAATTAGTAGCATTATCCGTTACCACTACATGAGGCAGACCAAACCTGGAAAACAGGTCTCTGAGAACATCAATTGTAGTCTTAGATTTCACATTATTCGTTACAACAGCTTCCAACCATTTAGAATAAGAATCAACCACAACCAATACATAGTACTTTTCAAAGATAGGACCCAAATAATCCAGATGTAGTCTCTCCCATGGAGCTCTGGGGTATTCCCAAGGAGTCAACTTAGATTTAGGTGGAGTATTTCGTGTCTTCAGACAGTTTTCACAGGACTTAATCATATTCTCTAAGTCATTATTCAAACGTGGCCACCAAACATATGAACGAGCTAAACTTTTGGTCTTTACAATACCCAAATGGGTTTGGTGGAGCTGAGACAAAACTGTACCTCTTAGCACTCTCGGTATGACAACCTTATGCCCTAACAATACACACCCCTTTTCAATACTAAATTGACTTTTATAAATAGAATAATCCTTCAAATGACTAGGAATTTTACTTGGCCAACCCTCCTGAATATAGTTTCTCAGTTCAGACAAAATTTCGTCTTTATCAGTTTCTGATCTGATAATATCACAGTCAATTGTAAAATCCTTATTTCCAGCAATAAAATTAAAATAAGAAGTTTCTACTTCTAAGTCTTCTATCACTTCATTTATAGGCAACCGAGAAAAGCAATCTGCGACATTTTCTTTTGTATTAACATATTCAATGTCATAAGAGTAATTTGACAAGATTAAAGCCCATCTTTGTAATCTATGAGCAGTTAACACTGGTATTGCCTTTTTCGGACCAAACAATGCCACCAAACATTTTGCATCAGTTCTTAAAATGAATTTTCTACCATATAAATACTGATAAAATTTTCTTATTCCGAATATAATTCCTAAAGCTTCTTTTTCTACTTGTGAATAATTTTGTTGGGCTTTAGTTAAAATTTGAGAAGCATAAGAAATAGGACGTTCCGATTTGTCTTTGTACTGATGAGATATAACTGCACCAATTCCGTAAAAAGAACTATCAACTGTCAAAATTAATGGCAAATCTGGGTTGTAATGAGCCAAAATGTTATCCGAACTGAGAATTTCCTTAACTTTTTCAAATGACTGAGCACAAGAATCTGACCATACAAATTTAGCCCCCTTGCGTAGTAAACAATACAATGGTTGAAGCAAAGCTGAAGCATTCGGAATGAATCGATTGTAAAAATTCACCAACCCCAGAAAAGATTTTAGTTGGGTTGCATTCTCCGGAACCGGCACATCCTTAATAGCCTTTACTTTGTCTGCACACGTATGCATTCCATCTTTGTCAATAATATAACCTAAGTAAGTAACTGACTTTTCAAAAAACTGACATTTATTTAAGGAAATCGTGAACCCACAAGTTTCTAATCTTTCCATTACCTTATAAACCCTTTCAATATGTTCCGATTTGTTTCTACCCGTTATAAGAATGTCATCAAGAAATACGGCCACCCCTTCTAAATCCCCCAACACTTGTTCTATTCTTTTTTGAAACAAGGCTGGTGCACTTGAAATTCCAAAAGTCAACCGGTTGAAAACAAAAAGGCCTTTATGAGTACTTATAGTTGTCAACAATTTAGATTCATCATCTAACTCAATCTGTTGGTACGCTTGTGACAAATCAATTTTTGTAAACTCTTCACCGCCTTGCATTTTAAAAAACAAATCTTCAATACGCGGTAGTGGATAACGGTCCACCTTCAAGAAAGGATTTATTGTTACCTTATAATCACCACATATTCTTATTGTGCCGTCCTTTCTTACCACTGGTACAATCGGAGTACCCCAGTCACTATGACTTACTGGACTTAAAATATTTTGTTGTACTAAGTGCTCCAGTTCTGTCTCAACTCCACTCTTGAGTGCAAATGGCAAGGGTCTCGGCTTAAAGAACCTGGGAGGGCAATCCTTTTCAATGTTAATATGAAGTGTACCACCTCGGTACTTACCTAAAATTCCAGAAAAAACATTAGGAAATGTTAATGACAACTTTCTTTTCACATTGTTTGAATCCCCTTCGCTCAAGGTATTCAACCCTAAATTGAAGTCATACAAGAAGTCCCTACCTAACAAGGGTGGTCCCCCATTGTTAATAACATACAACCTCAATTCCCTATTCACCCCCTTGAATTCAATGTCAACCACAATATAACCAATCGGTACAATGTCTGTTCCTGTATAACCAGTTAATCGCTTATCAGTCTTGTGAATATGATATTTCTTGAAATACTTTTCTTGGAATTGTGATGAAATCACGGAAACTGTTGCTCCCGTATCTAATTCAAATTCAAAGTTCCTATTATCAACACTAATGTTCAAAGAAACTGGCTGATTGTGATTGTTATTATTAGTATAAATGGAATAAATTTTATCGAGTTCCTCAGAATACAAATAATTATGTTTTTGTGATCTGCAAACTGCAGCTAAATGTCCTTTAACTTGACAATTTCTGCAAATATAATTTCTGAAGAAACACTTATCTTTAGTATGATTTGTTTTCCCACACACGGTACAACCACTAAAACTTCTGGATCTGTCACTGTCAATTCTGTTTGACGTTGACGGCTGCATCTGCTCCTGCGCCCAGCTCTGCCTCTGCTGCGTTGCCAATTTCGGTAGCGTCCCTCGTTTCAAGAAAGATGGACTTCTAGAATTTACCTCCTCATATGGTCCACTTTTTTTCTTGTTTACGGCGGAGTAAAAAACTTCTTCTTTAACGTTGAAAACCTCCTTCTCATGATAGCAGGCGGCAATTTCCACTGCTTTTTCAAAGGAGATTGAAGATTTTTCTTCGAAAATTCTATCGAGAATTTTTCCTTCCAGGCCCATGATGAACTTGTCACGTAGCACAATTTGCAATTCCTGTCCAAACTCGCACTTGGTTGCAAGTCCTCTGACTCGAGCGGCCCATTCATTGATAGTTTCATCCCCGTGTTTCCTGGCATTGTAAAATTTATACCTTGCTGGAAAGGGACTTGAAGTCGGCATGAAATGTTTGTCAAATAGCTGGATAAGCTCTTCATAAGATTTCAGGTCCGGGGCAACCGGTAGACACAAACCATGGATGATTCTAAATGCTTCTTCATCGCAAGCGTTGAGAAGTAGCGCCTTTTTCACTGTTTCATCCTGAATATTATTCGCGATGAAGTATTGCACTAAACGTGCTTTGAATATTGTCCAGTCCGTTACGCCACTTTGGAACTCGCGAAGTTTCCCGATGGCGGAGCACGCCATGACACCTATCGTATCTTGAGAATTCGCCATTTAGGTAGTTCACAATGTGTGGAATTGAAACAACGTATTATTAGTTGTCAACTAACAGTGTCTCAATCACTTATTCCGATTTTTATCCTCGTCGCCAACTATAATGTCTTTGGCCGGAATAAAATAACATTCGGGGTTACAACTTTACTTCGTAGTTTGGTACATAACATACAGTTAGGGTTGCCAGATGTACTTGATAAAAAAACCGGACAACTCAAATGTACTTGATGAAAAAACCGGATAACTCAAGCTTCTGTCCGGTTTACGAAGATTTTTTCGACCGGACAAACATGAAAAAACCGGACTGTCCGGTCGAAAACCGGACATCTGGCAACCCTACATACAGTGCATATTCATTCAATCTCTACAATCAACTAACTGCCTCCTCATATGTCGGGAAGTCGATCCTTGTCGACCTGACGCATGAGTACGCATGACCGAACATGAATACCTTATTTAAATTCAAATATACTACAATATATATATATTCTTTTGAAAGAGAGTAATACATACTTTTTCCTTAAATCAAACAATATATGGCATAAGGCACGTGTGAAGAAATGGCGACAAGGAACAGATTGTATAAAAAAAAAACAATCTGTTTCCCGATCCAAATCTTAGTGTTAGCAGAGGGAATGTGAACGGGGTACCATACAATTTTGCGTATGACACACGAGAGCAGATAAAAACCTCTGAAAAAACTCTGTCTCCCCGTATATGTGCAGTGATGCTGAATTTGTTCAAATGATATCCATGTTACATAGCTTCTTGTACTTGATGAAAACAAGCTTTTTCATCGATCTGGATGGAAGCATCTTGCAAATATATCTGTAACAAGAACAAAGAAGAAAAACCGAGAAAGAAGAAGTAAAAAAATACTTCACCTGCTAAAAAACCCCTTTTCACGAAGTCCTAACTCTCTTATGGATCGGGAGGATCTTTCGATCAGGTCCGATCTTCCAAGTGATGATTCTTCTGTTCTTCAGGTGTTCGAGGAACACTACAGGCCCCTTTTATTGGGGGATCATCTCCCATAGATTTAAAGTGGTTATTTTATCGAAAAATTAGCAAAAAAGCAGGAGCAAATCCAAAAAACTTCTGACGCTTCATTGTCATTTTTAAAATAATAATCTAATATACAGGGTGAATTACGTTCTAGTAATGACGTCACCATAATTTTTTTTCAATGTAACACCCCCATTTTGTCTCAATTTTCGGATTACTCTAGCTGAGCTGATTTCAAAAATGTATCATATGTTGATTCCAATTGGTACAGGGTGGACAAAAATACAATAGTTTTGTGTGTGCTCATAAAAGTAACTCTTTATTAGGTAAATTAACAATATAATCAAAAATACTTATTTTCTAGCGGACAGAAAATGCTGGAATACATGACTTCATAAATGTTCGAGCTGCAGCCCTTGCTGTATTTGACAGTAACCCGAACGGTGTACATAAATTCTTGTTGAACCTTGTGTATGGTTTCTTCCGTAATATCGTTTATTTCTGTTCGAATTTTCTCTTGCACATCTACAATATTTGCTGGTTTCGTTTTATAAATAACATTCTTCAGATGGCTCCACAGAAAATAATCCAAAGGATTTAAATCTGGTGACCTGTCTGCTAGACCACAAGTACCAAACATGTTTGGAAACAGCTCATTTTCATTACTCTAAACATGTAGCAAACTACGGGGTGTTACATTTAAACCAATTGCCGCCAGACAATAAGTATTTTTGATATTATTGTTAGTTTACCTAATAAAGAATGTTACGCGTTACTTTATGAGCACACACAAAACTATTGTATTTTTGTCCACCCGGAGACAAAATGGGGGTGTTCCATTAAAAAAAATGACGGTGACGTCATTACTCGAACGTAATTCACCCTGTATTCGATTATCATTTTAAAATACGGTGAATTAACATCAAAAATCGACGTGTTTGAGGATTATTTCTTAAAATGACCTGTTTAGCTAAAAATGAATTTGTTCCATACTTTACGGACACAGGGTAGGTATACAGGGTCTTTCACGAGGAACCTCACCCATATTTATACGGGAAACTACTGAACGTATTTTCATGAAATTCAGCACTTATAAGTATTTCACGATGCTGATGAAATCTAAAATATTTTCAAGGCATGAGCACCTCCGGTTTTTCCGGAAATGACGTCAATTTCCGTATTTCAAATTAGAACACCATTTTTTTATTGCAGAAATAGATTCCTTAGAAAATTTCCAAGTTATTTTGATGTAACATTTTTCAGTTTTGGTTGGAAAATTCTCTCTGAGCGGGAAAATTCGAAAAAAAAAACGAAAATAGAGCTCCGCTGAAACCACAGAAATATAATAAATACATATTTATTATATTTCTGTGGCTGAAACAAGAATAACTTCGAGGTTTTTGGATGGAAAATTTTCATTTTTGGGATTTTTCAAGATGTAAGATTGATGTATCCACTTTAAAAATCGAAATCGCGATTCATGATACAGGGGGTGAAAAAATCGCTTTCAAAGTTAGGGATGACAAAATCGTGAAAAATCAATTTTTTCAAATTAGAACCCCATTTTTTTATGGCAGATATTGAATCTACGTTAAAAAATAATGTGAGTGTATGCATCACACCCTTGCCCTAAAATGGATATTTTCTGAGTTAATATCCACTTTGGGGCAAGGGTGTGATGCTTACACTCACATTATTTTTTAACGTAGATTCAATATCTGCCACAAAAAAAAGTGGGGTTCTAATTTGAAAAAATTGATTTTTCACGATTTTGTCATCCCTAACTTTGAAAGCGATTTTTTCACCCCCTGTATCATGAATCGCGATTTCGATTTTTAAAGTGGATACATCAATCTTACATCTTGAAAAATCCCAAAAATGAAAATTTTCCATCCAAAAACCTCGAAGTTATTCTTGTTTCAGCGGAGCTCTATTTTCGATTTTTTTTCGAATTTTCCCGCTCAGAGAGAATTTTCCAACCAAAACTGAAAAATGTTACATCAAAATAACTTGAAATTTTCTAAGGAATCTATTTCTGCAATGAAAAAATGGTGTTCTTATTTGAAAAACGGAAGTTGACGTCATTTCCGGAAAAACCGGAGGTGCTTATGCCTTGAAAATATTTTAGATTTCATCAGCATCGTGAAATACTTATAAGTGCTGAATTTCATGAAAATACGTTCAGTAGTTTCCCGTATAAATATGGGTGAGGTTCCTCGTGAAAGACCCTATATAGTATAGCATGCAAGGAGTAAATGATTCAAATTTGGAGAAAAAAACTCAAGGGCTACAATTTTTTTTAATAAATTTGTTAATAATGCGTTTGTCCACCGCGTTTATCTATACACTCCCCGACACGGGTTTTGATGCAATAAGATGGTCTATTTCTTCTTGAGGGATACTATCCCCCAAGCTGCCTGTACTTCATGTCTCAGAGCCGCCAAAGTCCGTGGGGGCTGGGGTAAATTTCCAAGCCTTCTACCCATGATGTCCCAAACATGCTCTATGGGCGAAAGATCGGGCGATCTAGGCGGCCATGGCAAAAGATTCACATGGGTCCGCTTCAAAAAAGTTTAAATTCTGATAACATGAGGACGATCATTATCTTGCTCACAATTTCTTGAAGGTAACGCAGCGCTGTCATGTTACCTCGAATAAAGACTTAAGGTGAATACAGACTATTCTGACGTGACGTGGTTACATGTGGGCCCACGTCAAAATAGTGAGTGATATAAAAATGCAACACATCTTTCTGTGCGTTCACGTCATAGAACTTATATTACATGGAATGCTATTACCAGATCAAAAAGTGGGTAAACATCTCAAGTTGGAGGAATCTCTAAATTTCCATGTTTCCATGGATACGACTTGTCACACCGATCAGAAACACAGAAATGTTTGCCGAATCGGATTTTGACGATTAAATTCATAGTATTTCTGTGTTTCTATTCTGTATGACAAGTCGTATCCATGGGAACATATAAATTTCGGTATTCCTCCAACTTGAGATGTTTATCCACTTTTTTAAGCTGAGCAGCAAGGCTAATGGCATTCCATGTACTATAAGTTCTATGGTTCACGTTCATTTTAGGCCAATGTGAGCACTGCACGGTCCTGACGTGACGTGAAATCACGTCACGTCAGAATAGTCTGTATTCACCTTTAAGGTGGCCTACTTGCATGTGCAATAGCACCCCATACCATAACGCCTACTGTCCGGTGTACATGACGCTCAACATCGAACTGACGTTCACGTTCACGTCTTTCTCCCTGACGTCGTCTTAATCTTCTTCGGTCATCATCATGTGCACCATCAGAGGAGAATCGAGATTCATCAGAAAAGACGACCTGATGCCATTCCACGTACCAATGTTGACGTTCTCTGCACCACTGGAATCGTTGCCAGCGATGCTCAACTGTCAAAGGTAACACAAGATGGGGTCAATAATGCTGCAGTCCAAAAGACCTTATCCGGCGGTAAACCGTTTGGACAGTAACAGGACGACCTTATGATCTCCTTACCACTCATCAGCCGAAGATCGTGTTGTCGCAAATCGGTCTCTAATGGCCATAAGTCTTAGGGCCGGTTTTATAAAAGGCGAACCGAGGATTCAACCGTGCGCCAACTACCAGATAGTGAGAAATTTGGTTGTTGACGCAACGGTTGAATCCTCGGTTGGCCTTTATAATACCGGCCCTTAGACGTTGATCTTGAACTTCATTGGTGCCACTTCGACGTCCGGTACCTACTCTTCTTCGATTTTGGGCACTATCAAACAACGCTTGACAACATCTCATAATAGTAGGTGGATTTCTGTTCGTACGCTTAGCGATTTCTCGAAATGACAACCCCGCCTGCCGTAGACCAATAATTCAACCTCATTCGAATTCACTTAGCTGGCGATCAATTCCGCGTACACGTGCTCTAGGCATACAAAAAAAAACTATAAACATCGACTTTGGATCTCCTCGAACAGCTGGTTTGTCGTAAAATTCAAAAAATTTGCAAAAAACGACTGCAATATCTGAGTAACAAAAAATGTTTACATGAAAAAACCTTCACGTTTTTTTCTCAAAATTTCATCATTTATTCCTTGCTATACCTGCTATGCAGTTTTTTTTTCAGTTAGTATATTTCAATACTTTTCTACAGAAAACTAAGATTTGAACACTATGAATGCTTGCGCTCTTATTGAAACACCCCTTATATGCAATTTCGTCTAGAAATTCGATGTGTGTGTGTGTGTTGTCAAATATTACGATCAGAAAGATGAGAATCTACCTGCAGAGTGGATGCATGAACTAGTGCTCAAAAGCTCCTGACTACAAGTCAGTGTTTTTTCCGGTATATTTTTATTGTCCTACAGTAATTTAGATATACAGAGTGTAACAGCCAAATGGAATAAATTCGATAACGAATAAATGAGGGGGTGTTAGGAAAAACGCTCGGACACCTCGAATTGTAATTTTAAATGCGCATATTCTTCAATAAAATAAAATTATATAGGGTGTTCCATGCGACCGTGGCCAATACCAACTTTCTTATTTTAAAAGCAACCCCCTGTATATTATTTATTTTTTGGATTCTTCAGAAAATTGAAGACATAGTTCATGTACAATGTCCTATACCTATCTTCAACTTTTTCGGAAATATTAAGTGTTGAGTAACGTTAGAAGACAATTCTACACCAGATTAGCATGTTGCCAAAACGTTCGCGGCGAGCATTTCGAACATTTCCTACATTGACATTAATGTTTTTTTTTTGTTTTTTTTTTATAATTAAGAAATAATCAGTATTACTTATTAGGTTTTGAGTGTAATGTACCGAATTTGTGAAATAAAATAATTTTTATTTAATACGTTGATTTTTGCAATAAATCTGAAAACACTTGATACTTCCGAAATAGTTAAAGATGACCATCCTCATCTAATGTTTTTATTATTCATATACGATCACGTGTCACATTGAATAGAAAACAAAGGTTTTCTCTAGTAGAAAAATCAAAATTTTGGAAAATCGCTCGAACCCTTCAATTTTGACCATGAATTTCAAATGGAACCATCATCATATCATTTGATTCTTCTGGGCAACCCCAACCCCGTAAATTTGAATAGGAAAGATGAATTGTACGAAATGTTGTTGAAAAGGTCCTTCTGAATAGAATAGAACAGAACTTCACGAGTAGGTACACCTAGAATAGAAGAATTCTATTCAAACCAAGTATAAATAATGATCAAAATACTTCAACCTTTTCACTGATAAGAAATAGACATAATTCAAGAAACTAGTTCAGGTTGTGGCCTCATCAGTTGTCATGTTAAACGTCTTGATTTGAATTTAAAAAATTAAGGAAACAAATTTCAATTCTAAACCATTGAATTTCTAGGCCAAAAAAGAGGCATCACAAATGATGGAAAGGATGTATGCCGAAGAGAAGAGAGATTCGAAGCTGGGAGTATGGCGAACACTCCGAAAGCCTGAGGTGCTGAAGCCTTTCATCATCATGAACATGTTCAATTTACTGCAAATTCTTTCTGGAACCTATTTGGTAGTATTCTACGCTGTGGATATTCTGAATCAAATCAATTCTATTTCTCTGGATAAATTTTTAGCAGCGGTATGGACTGCTTTCGCCAGATTTGTCTTCACAATAATAGCTATCATTTTGTTGGGTCAAGTAGGGCGGAGGTCATTAGCTTTAACATCTGGAATTGGTACCAGTATAACAGCATTGATTTTTGCTTGTTTTGAGTACCTGGATTGCCAACAAAGCGGTCAATTTGCAGCTTTCTCAATTCTGATTTATGTTGCTGTTAATACTGTTGGTTTCATGATACTACCAGGTGTGCTGATCGGGGAACTGTTTCCTGCGAAAATCCGAGGATTTGCTGGAGGTCTCTCTTTCACGATTTTTCATTTCGCAATGTTTCTATCAGCGAAAATATTTCCATTCATCAGACAAGCGATAGGAATTTCGGGTATTTTTTGCATTTTTGGGATATCTTCCATAGTAGCCTGTATATTTCTGTACCTGATGCTGCCAGAAACTAAAGGAAAAACTTTAGGAGAAATTGAAGACTATTTTCAGAATAAAAATATATTTTGGGTAACAAGGAATCGAAAAAATTGTGGAGAAAGATGACATAGACTGATTTTCTTTAGAATAAGTTACAAATTGAACTGTATGTTAAGCTTTAAGATTGTTAGGTATTTATTGAGGAATTAAAACCTTTTACAAGATACTGAGTTTCATTATGAACTATGATCATTTCTCGTTTTCAGATAATTCAGTTTCCAATTTGCCACCTATACACTCATTTTATGAAGATGAAAACGATAACAGCATGAATAATTCTGAGAAAAACCGCTTGAACACAAACAGGTTTCAATTGTTCCTACTATACACAGGCATTCCGCATTCAGAACGAGAATACTTCATACAGGTCTTTTACCACATTTTTAATATAGAGAAAATTGACACAATTTTCTACAAAAGTTCCGTTGACTATCATATTCTTCCAATACTTCTTGAGATGACAAGAAAAACTGAAGAATAAGTGTTGAATTTTCACTCTCACCATCTTCGAACTATCATTTACAAGTACAGGAATTAAGTCTTTATTTGAGTGAGCAAAAAACCTCTATTAGGAACTCTTGATTGAATTTGTTTTCGAAATAAGTGTTTTTCCAATGATTTTTTTCCAGTGATCAAGTACCCGCTGTAGTCGACAATCTTGAATTAATACCGATAAAATACTATAATCCATGGAAATTTGACTATTCGTGTATACCAGGAAGGTGAGGTTTGTACTAAAGTATAGTACAAGAAATCTTCTTTATACAGGGTGGGGCATAATGGACGGGCGTTTTTAAACCGGCAAGTACAGGCGAACGGTTTGGGGCAGAGGGCCCCGGTTGACATCGTTCGATTCAGGCAAGCTTACCATTTGTTAATCACAATGGTTATCTCATTTTTATTTGTGCGGTCCTGTTAACAAGCAGAACTGCCGATATTGGGCAGCAGAAAACCCCCGTGAACTGCATCAACGCCCACTTCACAGTGAAAAAGTCACCGTTTGGTGTGCAGTGAGTCGTCTTGGAGTAATCGGCCCTCATTTCGTCGAGGATGCACAGGGAGAAACCTCAACTGTGAACTCCGAGCATTTTTCCTGGACACGTAATCTCCCGCCTCGGTGATGTGCCATGGCCCCCTCGTTCCTCTGATCTCTCAGCTGCTGATTATTTTGTTGAAAGTTGAAAGAAGCAATTACAGCACAAATTGGGGCAATTGACATCGACTTGTATGCGAGGGTGATGCGGAACTCTGAGGAACGACTACAGCAGTGCATTTCCGAAAACGGTCGTCATCTCCTGACATTATTTTCAAAACATAATTTCATATTTCAATTGTTAAATGGTAATATGTATACTTCTACTTATTTTAAATAAATTTTATTTTAATTCAAAAACAGCGGAGTTATTATTTCAAAAACGCCCCTCCATTATACCCCACCCTGTACTATGACTGGAGCCTACAAGACTTATTGCATTTGTGAACTTTCATGTGAATAAGTTGTATTCATTTAAAAATTCTCTGGGTGTAAATCATCAAATCAGTTGTTCTGAATGCAGTTTAATAGAAAACAAATTTCAACAAAAATTCGTTAAAAATTTCATGAAGTTTTAATACAAATCGATTTTTTAGTTTCTGCACATTAATAGATAAGATAAATTATCAATAACTCATTATGTTATCGGGATAGAACAAAATTTAGATTAATATATAATCCTCAACATTAAATTAATTAAACGATTAAATTACATCACATAGGATCAAATAGTGAACACATTAACGTTTATCATTTTTCTCTGGTCATTTTATTGATGATTGCTTTAATGTCTGTAATTCTGGTTTTAATTTCAGGGTTACTATCTTCCTGTAATTCTGGCAAGGCTGCTTGGAAACATTTTTCTACTAACATATATTCATTCATCCTCTCATTTTCTGACAATTTCTTCAAAAGAGATATTATAATATTCAAAGATTCCTTTCTCAATCTTGTATATTTGGGAACTCCTGAAAATACTTGAATTATAAACAACCCAGGTTCCACATGGACGAAAACTCACCCAAAGCATAACTCATCATGGTCAAAATAGAACAAATCATATTCTTCAAACATTTCTCTTCTTCTTCAGTCAAACTCTTTTTCTGTAGAAGTTTCAGATTCTGAACAAAGTTATACATAGCCTCTAAAACAGTTATTTGAAGAGTTCTGGTAATTTTTTGCAAATGACCCACACAGTGTGTAACAAAAAACTCTTGATACTTTTCTTGGGTCTCTTTGGTGGTTGGAATCCAACTTTTACCCAAAACTTCATAGGATGCAGCCTGTAATTGGAGATTATCATCTCTATTCTTAGCTACTTCTTCCGCAGACAAGTCTTCTTCATCTTTGTCCTTAGTATCTCCATTCACAGTCAATATAGTTTTAACTATGCTGAGCACTTCACTAAATTTATCCAGTTCAAGAGATGAAAGAATATCTCCCAAGCATTTCAATCCTTCAATTCTGTAGACGGTATTATCCTTCTGGCATTGTTGCAACATTGTGTCTGAAATTTGGGTTTCCAGGCCTTCCAATTCTTTTATAGCGTCTCTTTAAAATACAGATACAATTTGATAAATATAATTAGGAGAAAAGTTTTTTCAGAAAGTGCAACCGGATTATGATTCAAAATCAAATAATCTGAAATTGCAAACATTAACAATTTATGTATATGAAAATAATCACTGCAAAATATCCCCATTCAGCTTTAAAAAATTTCTGTTCAGAAATGTTTTGTTGGAAGAATTTTTAGAACTTACTTGCAATTGGTGCATATGCTAGCTAAAGCTTTCAAAAGTTTTTCTTTGCCATTCCAAGTTCTTCCTTTCAAATTACCCAGTAAAATTTCTATCAAGGAAGTTAGGTTTTTGGTGTCCAAAGAAGACCCCATTTTATTTGCCAGTGTTGATATTGCATTTGCCGCCTGGAATTCATTCAATCAAAAAAAAAAATTTTATTTCATAAAAAATATAGTAGGTTATTGACAATGGTCAAATAATGTATTGGCTCTTTCCATCGTCATTGGAATTTGCGTCTTCTGACGTTTTCAGGGTACCCCTAAAAGGAGCTAGTCTTTACCAGGTTCAGTTTCATGCATGGTTGAATGCAAGTACTCCTTGAAAGCTGAAAGTTTGCACAGATGTTCCCCTTATGTCGTTTGCCGTAGGCATCCACTAAGGATGAGTTTTCCGAAATTCCAACCGTACAATACAAATGAAAAGATGAAAACCCGCCATTTTTTAAGATAAATTAATAGTCATTTCGATTGAAAGCTATGAAAATGAAGCTTATAACGAAAATTTTTGAGATTTGGACAGGTTCAAATATCATATGACAATGAAAATACCTGTGCTTTTGCCGTCCAATATTGCGTTTCTAAAGCTGATTTTATGGTATTGATGTGATTATGTAGATGCTGTTTTATTCCAGTTTCAGTTCCAGAAGTATTTTCAGACCAAAGTTCATCCCAAATCTGCAAAGTACTCATATTCTCCGGAATTTTCTCATCATGCATAGCAAAAAATATCAAAGGTAGAAGAACACTCGAAAATTTCTTCATTGTTGACGAGCTTTGAACACTAATAGACTGAATAGTGAAGGCTATAGCACTTTTGACAGAAGAATCTGAAATTAAACTCTTTAAGTAGAATAATTAACTTCACAATACAATCCACCATGAAATATAGATGTAATGATACCTTTGCCCTCAATATACCACTGATCCAAATCGTTTATCAGTTTTTCAACAGTTGACTCTTTTGCTGCGGACACTACATAACCAAGGGTCACAGCATAGTGTTTTCTAATAGCAGCATTTCTATCTTTCAAACCACGAGATAGAACAGAGACGAGTTTTTTACAGTAAGGCTGCATATCTTCAGCCATTTGAACAATCAGTAAAGTTAAACAGTGTGTACATGCGATTCGCGTTGCCAATCCCACCGATTGCTTCATTAATTCGATAATTTTTGGAATGAGTTGTTCTAGAATAGAATTATCTACATATTGTAAACTCTGAAAAAATACAAAAATTTAATGAATGAAGAAGCTTGATCCTCAAAATACAAACTTTTGACACTGTTTCTGTAGTGAAATATGACTTCGCCATAGAAGCCCTGGCATCATCTACTATTTCTTGAGTCTGAGTTCCTCCCAATCTTGTACTCAGATATGAGAGTTTATTTGACTCAAGATCTCCTGTTGCCTTTAGTAATGCAGGTACGATTGTCGGAAGGAAAGGTTTGACTTGTTGTCCACATGAATCTACTAACTGTGAGATCGCTTGAAGGCTAAAATGAAATTATGCAGTTCAACAATTTCAGTGGAAGTGATGAGGAGAATGTAAATGTAACTGTTTGAGGATTTTAATTATTTTATCTTCTTATTTGGATCAATATCAAGCTCTGGCTCATAATACTGGAGAAATTTTAAACAAGAACTACAAGCACATAAAAACAGGAACAATATCTGACCTCACTAAACGTATTTCTGCCACGCTACTCATTATACCATCATTTAACAAGGGCGGCAATATTGCCTCCAACATTTTAATACCATCTTTTCCTTGTGTTTCCCCGCAGGACTGAACACAGAGCTGCGAACAAATTATTACTAAAAAAATTTGAACTCAGTGAATGAAAACAGTACTTTGCTCAATACTCTAGCAGTGTTAATTGCAACTTTTCTGGTTTCTTCATGATGATCGTCCATAACACGGAATAATTTACTCCACAATTCTTCCATATTATTGACAGCATCGTGAACAGATTTATTCCCTGAACTCTTCAGAAGATCCTGAATAGCCAAACAGCAAGATTGTCTAACTCTGTATTGGCCAGAGTTCAAATTATCTATGAGATCTTTCAGAATTTCGTGGAAATATTGCTCAACCTGCAGAAATGGACAATAGAATGATTAATCCGATATATTATAATTTTCATCAAAGTTATAACATAGACAATGGACAGAAGTCTAAGATCACATTATACACCGCTCTATTTTCAATTCATTTTCAAGTATGCTCCCTACTTTGCGAATCTTTATACTAGTAGAACATTATTAATGAACATCCATCCAAGAAATCCAGACCTGTTTTCCACTCGTAAAACTAATCGCGTCGCGATCATTGACTCAGAATAGATTCTAAGTCAATGGTCGCGATCAAGATCACGTGTTCTTCGAACTATTCTTCGATTTCATGCTCGGCTTCGTGCATATAAGGATCAATTAAGTTGATGATTTTTCAGCTTCTCTACTTTGGGACGGTTAGGTATAGAATTTTTCTTGTAATGTTTTGAATTCTGACGAATGCAACTTGTTGAAGAAATGACAAAATGGTTGGTATTGTCAAGCAAAATCAATCAAGAAATTGGATTGTGGAAAAACGTTGCTTCTTTCTATTGGGTCTTCTATTCATTACCTCTTCATTTGCTAATGAAAATGATTCAGAATGTAATTCAATATTTTAGAGAACTTTCACAAAAGACTATGTACATTCATCTCGAATAGGCAGAACTGAAAGGGCCCATATTTTTTAATTCTATAGAATAGAAAAACTATTGTCCGTTTAACTTTTTTTCAGATGCTTAATATATTTTTTTCCTCATTTTTTTATCAGTTTCTCTACTCCCTAAAGTTCGAATTACCTGGTCTAAAAAAAGGTTTATTGCTTACAAACAAGTTGAAAAATGGCACTAAGTGGTTATCTTCCAGGATGTGTTATTTTCAGAAAAAGACAAATATTGGGAGAAAAATCGAAGTTAAGAATGTATGGATCGACTTTCGACAACAAAATCTGCTTTTTATAACATTCTCAATGATAATAGTCTGAACTCGTATGTTCTGTTGCTTCCATTGTCTTAATTTCCACTCATAAAATCCGAAATGATATAAAAATTACAAGTAATACATTTCCAATAGTTAACAAAACAGGGAAATGCGGTTGTTTATACTCCAGGGTCGTGAAACTGTCAAACGAGACCGCATCCAATAAAAACTTGTATTTGTCAAATCAATACTTGAATTATTACAACAGTTGAATTTTCGTAAAAATATTAAACTCAGGGTGATGGACTCCGGTCGATGGCCTTTCACTGTGGTCAATAAAGTACTGTTATTATTATTATTAAACTCACCACTTTTTGTTGTTCAGAGACAAGTACTCTCCAAATATTGTGCATAGAATTTTGAATATTAGGAGAAGGATCATACTGATACCTGTACAATTTTGGTACGATATCAGGTAGGTAGTTCTTCAATTCCTCCCCGCATTTCTTCGCAATTGTTGAGAACCCAAAAGCTGCCCCTTTCTTGGAATTCCACATAGCATTGTGATTGGCAAGATGCATAAACTGATATATCAAATCAGGCTTATTCAAATCAGAAGCTAAGGAGCACAATTCCTTGTATGTTGTTAAATTACCCCTAAAATAATCCTTCATCAGAGTTCACTTTTTTTATTTTTCTCTATATTTACCCAGTGGGTGAAGCTCCCAACTGTCCATTCTCGAATAATTTAGTATCGCTGGAAACTTGCTGAACTTGTCTTGCACCAGCAGTCAATTGCCTAACTAGAGCAGATAAGAGTTCTTCCGACTTATAGGTGTCATAGAAAACACAAAGAGCCTTAGAAGCTACATCTTGAACGATATCTAAAAAAGTTTGAAAATTTCATTGAAAAAAAGGTTTGGTCGAAGAATGTAAAATTCAAAATAAAATACTTATGCCATTTTTCATGTCCAGAATATTTTTCACTTTACAAACTTTTGCAACAGAAAGACCAAAATAATATTGTGTAATATTCCATAAGACCATTCGATCAAGATATTAATTACCATTGTTTTCTCCAAGAAGTCTAAGGAAAGTATTCTGCAGTGTATCCAAACGAACAGATATAGGTTCTCTTTTGCCACAGCTTTTGACGATCGCCAACAACCAAATTGAAGAAGCTTGTCTAGAATTAGGATTGGTATTCTCACTTATTTTCAACAATTGTCCGAGGAGCCAATCCAAATTTTGATCAGGCAACTTATCCTGTTCTTCTGGGTTGAATTCTGTTTTTCTCTCAAACCACTTATTTCTGGCTTCAGGAGAGTAGACACTTTGTATGCACATGACCAACGATTCACCAATGGTTAGATGTACCTCCACATCTTTTGTCTAACATAAAATATTCAGTATTAAAAAGGAAATCAATATTACATAAATTCAATATTTTCCAGAAAACAAACTTTATTGATGAAAAAGATTGTTTATTCTTTGAACATTCGTGAAATATTACAGTGTCAACAGAATACTTCACCAACAAACTTCGCTTTTTCCTACACAATTATTCAAATCATTGAATGAATCTAGTTTTCTTCTTAGGGTTCGATTATACTCATTGTATGTGCCCTAGTGATTCTACTCTATAGTTTCCCCACTAATGAAAACAGCACCTGCAGCTTTTGCGAGTATACACCATTCACTTTTATAAAGTATCGCTGTTAGCCCTGATTTAGGTTTATCAAGTTTTTTCACTTGAATCGGACGCAGGTTGGTACTTGTGAAAATCAAGCGACATTGCCAAGTCTACTTTCTATTTACTCTTTTTTAACTTTATAAATGGAGTTAGTTCGTCTAAGGTCTAACTGTGGCACAGGTTTCGTAGAACTACTACATTTTCATACTGGAGTATTTCACGTTGTGCAAAAATGTATTTAAATGTCTTCTGAATTCACATAATATTTTCTCAAATTCATTAATTTTCCAAAGTGAAGGAACATTTTGATAAATACGTAATTACTACGACCTCTATGAAGAAACGGCAACGTTGCTCGTTCAACTGACAGAAGAATGACTATAACCCAACATTTTCAAAACATACACGGTGAAATGTGTCAGAATTTCATGGCAAACCGCGATACTTTATAAAAGTGAATGGAGTATAGGTCAATCTCATTTTTGATACCTCTTTTGCTGTGTCCAATAGTCCCTCCAAAACATGTCTGGTATGGGGGAACCGTTCACCAACACACAACAACCCCACAGACATTGCTGCTTTCTCCTTCAATTTAGTATTGAATTTTTTATTGTTTAGAATATTCAATAGATTTGTCAACAGATCTGCTTTGGTAATTGTTTCAGTAGCAGAATATAGTTTCCTCAAATGTTCTGCTATTAATGGGGTTTCATCACAAGGATGATTCATAATATCTCTAACCAAAGGTACATTTGCATCTTGAATAAGGCACAATCTAACATATATGAGCACCTTTAAAACGAAAAATTAATTCTCAAGAAAAAGGGGAAATATTATAATCACCTCCTTGCAAACCTCTGCTGAATATGGCAAAAGTTTATTTCCAGCAATATCTCTTTTTTGACTTTTATCCTCATTCTCAATATATTTCATTATTGCTGTGAATGAAGGAAGTACAACCTGGTTGTCCATATCAGAAAGATTGATTTCTGCTTTTCTTGATTTACCATATAAGGATTTATATGCTTCTGAAGAAACCTCATCTTTCCTAAAAATTTTTCACCATCAGAAAAAAAAATAGATGTTGTTGCAATGCATCACAGTTGTATAAAAAATAAAACAATTATTTATCATGTATTATTATTTTTCCTTATATTTTTTTTTATTTCAACATGTCAATCTAATTTGAAGGAGTGTTGATTTTCATGGCAATATTTTCCTTTCCACAAAATCAGGATGAAAACAGAATATTGGCTCGAAATATAAAATTCAGCTAAAAATTATTACTAATACTAATAGAAAAAAACATAATATAACGAAAAACACCAAGTTATTCATTCGAAATTAACTTACATATCCCCACAAGCCTGTAGCAGTAGAAGCTTGGATGGTACATGTTTGGGAGGAAACACACTAGCCAGCACTTTCACAGTAACAAATCGTACTAGCACATCCTCAGAAGTGCTCCTGCTTTTAATTAAAGCAAAAATTAAATTGAGCCTTCCATCTTTATCAGCTTCATCTGGATTTGTATCGTATTTGAAAGCGGTAATGAAACTCAGGAAACCTTCACGGATTTGTAATTTCAAATCTGCTGAAGCTTCCTCCAAGTTATGCAAAAAATGTTCGAATAACGTGAGGTTATGGTATACCATATCAGGAAATTTTTGGGCTAAAAGACCTATCAACACATATGCTTGTCCTTTTTGACTTTCTTCTCCTTCCGTTGTATATTTTTGGAGCCCCCCAAGAAGAACAGAGGCTAATTTCTGCAGAGTTTCTTTTTTGCCACTTCAAAAAAAGCTTTTTCAGAACAGAATATCAAAACTTCATTGTGAACTTTACCTTCTTATGATATTATTTGTGAAATTTAATGCTAAACCTTTCAGTTTTGTATTGGTGTTGGTACCATATAAAGAGTCAAATACTACTTGGATACACAGAGGAAATACTAAACCATCATCTTTTGCCCGACACAAATAATGCAATAATTTTAAACGTATTCTTATACTAGCTGGAGACTTCTTTTGATCATCTTTCACATTTCCTTGACTTCCTAGATACATAACATATATTGGTTTGCATACAAGTTGTGAGCTCCAATCGACAGTCCTAAAGAGCAAAAGGATAAGGAGGTCGAATTTAATTGTGTAAGTGAATTCCTTACCCTATTATTTTTCTTACTTCAGTTTCAGCCAAATTTGCAACCTCGAATCTCGTATCAGAAGATGCAACAATGAAGTGTAAAATAACATCATCATTTTTAAATATTCCATGTGAAAGGAATTTAACAATACCTAACTTTTCCTACAAAAAATCAATCTGGTTTTATTAATGCTATTTTTCAAACCAAGGACTTTGAAAGGAATTCATATGAAACATCACTGGCGCACCCAGGGAAGTCCAAGGGGCTGCCGCCCACTGAGATTTATTAAAGTTCAAAGAAACTTGAGATTTCTGCTCTAACTACTTATGATGAAATATGCTGGCCTTCTGATAAAAAGTAGATATACTACAAATTACATATTTATGTTTATCACATAAGTGTTACATATGTTGATTCAGCCCCCCTAGAACTTAATTCTGGGTGCACTCTTGTAAACATGATTATTACATCATGAGAGCAGTGTCATGGTAAAAAACCATGTGAAAATTAATTTTTTATGATAATCCACTTTGCAATTGATAGGAAACCAACAAAATGGTTCACATTTTGAACAATTAGTTACTCCCATTTTCTGAAATTTGTAGAAGATGAATTGCTCATTCCAGCAATTTGAGAGAAATGAAAAGAAGTACCATGATTTTTTTTGTTTGACAGGAAATCCCCACTAGGGATTCTACACTGTGTTGGCAATTCAGCAATGTTATTAATGAAATACAAAATTATACCTGTTCCAATGAATCGGGATTCGTTTCATTTTCATGAAGAACTCTTTTGAAGGAATAATCACTCATTGCCGGAGGAACAGATATGGTATTATTCTCAGACTGTGGCTCTGGTTTTTGCCCAACAGCACTACAATGAAAAAAATTATTATTTTTTTGTATACAAATATAATAAAATTAATTTTATACCTATAAGGTAGTAAAAGAACATCCAATAAGAAACCAAGCAAATGTTTGCTCAATTCTGGCTTCTCATCAAAACCAAAAGCAGATGGTATTTGTTTTGGATCTGTTGGAACCTTTACAAGACCTAAAAGAGGGAGAAGCATACAAAGCAAACTATCTATATGTGCCTGTGGTTTATCCTTAAGGGCATTCAATATAGTAGGAACAAGTTCAATTTGTTCAACCTGTGATAAACGTGGAAAACCAATTTTGATATAAATGATACAGAAATTCTGAAAATAAAGAAATTAACTAACGTAAACAATGTATACACCAGATGAGAAAACTCACTATCATGAAAGAAGAAGCTTGAGGGGCATTATATTGAGTTAAGAGTGCTTCCACAGGTAGTTGGACTTTAGGGCGGGTTTTCAGTCTTTTATTTACATGAATGAGTAGCTCCATGACCTGAAAGATTCCCTGCGTTGAAGAAAAAGTTGCCAAAATTTTGGTAAACTTACTTTCTTCCGCACTTGTTCATGAGGAGAGGATAGTTTGAGTAAAACTGGAGTTAAGAACTTGCCCAACACAGTTTCAAGTTGCGTATCTGTTTCTGTAGATCCAAGTCTAAGGAACACACGCTCAAGAAGCTCTGTAACCGAAGAGATTATTTGTTATAAAATCTAACATTTCTCAACAATATTGCTATAAAAATCCTACTTGGAGTAGGCATTTCAAAGAGATGGTAAATTTCTGTCTAAATACGACACGGGCAATAAGATATTGCACTTATCGAGAAATGTTTACCTAATTCTTCAGCACTTGAGCTCATTATTATAAGTTAATAATATATAGTAGATAAATATTATTGAATTTTATGTTATTTGTAATGATCCTGATGACTGTCAGGAAAAAAGTGAGGTTATCGTTACAAATACAAACTCTCATAGAGCTCTAGATATTCTACTTCTATGCAGATCAAATATGAACAGCTCCTATAAATGCGGAACCAGTATGCGCCAGTGATGCTGGAAACATTCTGAGCGGCGAAAAATAAGGGGAAAAGTGATCATTCTTCCTGGATCTTCGATTTATTTTCGGCCAGTCAAGGGCGGATTTACGGGTAGGGGTGTAATGGGGGTTAATTACCCCCATATTAATCAGTATCGAAGACCTCAGAAAAAATTACGTTTCAGAGTTTTTATTTGAGGATGTTGTGTACCTAATTCAATGGTTTTCAATCATATTACCCCCCATGAAGAAGAGATAGGTATACATACATATATTCTGATATTCACCCTTGCGTCCATGGGGCCTTTTTTGTCACGTATCTTTATGTCTTTGAGAATTAAGGAACGTGTAGGCTAGAACTAAATAGAAACTGTTTCTTTCCGCGATCCTCTAATATGTAGTGAATTTTATTATTAATCAACGGTATATGAGAAATAATTTTGACTCATCTACATCTATTATTATAGTAAGTATAGGTACTAATATTATAAAGAGGAAAGATTTGAATTTTTGTGTGTTTGATACGAATAGGCTCATAAACTACTGGACCGATTTCAGAAATTCTTTCACCCTGAGAAAGCTACATTATCCCTGAGTGACATAGGCTATACTTCTCACCCGAAAAAATTAAGGATACCTACTATAACTCCAATAATTACAAAAAAAATCAGCCATAATCAGCTATTTTCACGTGCGCTGCGAAAACCGTGAGACTTTACGTGGATACAATGTATGTGTCTGTCCTCCATGGTACCTATATATTTATTGTGGTAGAACATAGTACCCCATCTGAAGAAGTTCTTCAAAAATTTCTCTCATTCATTATAGTGACTGATATTTTCAGTTAAACTAACTGTGCGCTTAGCTAGTAGAATTATAATAGACAATTATTTTCTGAAGAGGAATAACTGAAATTGAAAAGCGTTCATTTTCGGAGTTACTGAAGATATTGAAATAGTGATGGAACATAATTATACCGATTCGGAAATAAAAGTTGTGAACATAGCCACTACAGCGTTAAATAAATATATATAAAATAATCAAAACCCTCGGCGCGATACGACAACGAATAAATTACTGATCTCACTCAATGTAATAGGAGCCTTGAGAGGGGGAGATTTGAACTCTCTCGAGTTTCGATGCAGTTTCTATGACATTGAGTGGGGTCAGTCATTTATTCGTTGTCGTATCGTGCCGAGGGTTTTGAATGTTTTGATTATTATATTGGTTCACTAAGTAGACCATATTCATCCGCTCGTTTAACTGTAGTGGCTATGTTCACAACTTTTATGTCCGAATCGGTATAAACCTCGTTTTGCATAGTTATACATCACTGATTTTACAAAATATTTAATGAAACATTTATTCGCTCGAAATAAATAGATTAACAAATACCAATTCAAATACAACATTAAGGGCTTCATGATTTGCATGACATTTTTACAAGGGAAGTTTTCAAGGTCTTTGTACAGTACAATTTGTAACAGTTCCATATGTCTCAGTATAATAAAATGTACAAATAGCCGCATTATTTTCATATGATATCTCAGCAACCTTGAATTCTGGATTGACTACTACTTTCATTGTATAAACTCCTGGTTTAATGTCCGAGATATCTATCCATTGACAGTCCACAGTATATTTGTATATATCGGAACAGTTGACGGATATTCCTTGGTCTCCATAATTATTGCAATTATATCTTGGCTCTACACCAGGTAGACACTGATTGTCTTCTAGACAAAAAGATGCCTTATGGCCCTCTGCTACCCTCACGCCCTTTTCGTTGAAAATATCGAAAGTAGCAAATACTTCCATACTGTGGTAGTGCCTTAAAATTAAAATATCAAATGCCAACTTATGTATTCGGTGAAAAAGATTCAACATCTGCCTTTAATCACCTGGTGGATGATTGTTGATTATTACAACAGATGGTTTGAAGGAATACTTACATGTGACACATATGCCATTCCCAAAGGTGTTTCGGGATGAAAGGTCTGAAATCTGCAGTACCAGCATTGAAAATTCTAGCGGTAAATCTCAACAATCTTCTCGTTTCCAAATGCCATCCACTGGGGTTCTCTCTTTGTATCCTATAGGCTTCTGATGCCAAGCAGTTTTCTTCCATGGCACATTGGAGGAAGAACATTTGCCGGTCTTCTAAATGTGCTGTTCTCATGATGTCAATATGGTCTATTACAAGATCCGGCAAACTCGAGGTGCAAGACACGGCAGCAACATCATTGCCGGGACACATACCTACAGTATTGTACAGGCAGTGTTTGAATGAATCCTCATTGCCTCGGCATTTAATGTTGGCATAACTGTTGTTACTCAAATTCCCACCGAAGTAGTCAGTTTGGAAAGCATTATCAGCATACCCTAAAAGATGTCTTATGTGAGTTCCTTCGTCAAAAGGTCCAAGTAAAAGCTTCCAGAGTGAAGGTATTGGCTCAGAATAATGTCCTAACACCCATACTAGCTTAATGTTAAACAGATAAATTCTTATGAAAAAGAGCATTATAAGTATACATATTTGTTTTGGACATCATGGCATGTGTAATGAAAAGGCGACAAGGAATAGATCATTCAACAAAAAGATTGATTTATTCCCTGCTCCTAATCTCAGTATTAGCAGAGGGAATGTTAAACGGGGCACCATACAGTTCTACGTATGATGCAAGAGCACAGATAAAAACCTCAGCAAACACTCTGTCTCTCTAAGTGTTGGGTTATTTGGATTTGTTTACAGAATGAGCTGATATTCATATTGAAGGGACATATCTTCTTCTTAAGGGTCGTTTATACTGGCCCGTAACTTATGCCCTTAACTTATGCCCTTAAAATTTGTTCTCTTTAAGGGAATAAGTTAAAGTTCGAGTATAAACCATAGCATGAAATTTCTATGTTTCAACTCTTAGGGTAAGGGAAAAGTTAAAGTTACGGGCCAGTATAAACGACCCGTTAGACTACAATTAATTTTTCCTTTCTCCAAATGGGTTGACAAAAAATATTTCCAATACCTAATCTAAAACAAAAAAAAACAAGGGGAGAGAAATCGAGAAGGGAAAATCGTTAAACAGAGATGAGAGATGTCCCAACAGAATGCATGTAGGATGAATTTCAGGCACATTGCGAGAGGCTCACTATTTTTTTGTGTTGAGAAAACATGGGTCTCTTCAAGCACTGACATTAAGTCAGGCTGAGCTTTTGAGAGCTTTTTCATCAACTATTAAGTAGATCTACCTTGTATGTAGATTCGCATTCAATCAATGGCAAATAAACGATCTGTTATTACATCAGGCATATTATTTCATTCGTCATCGGACCTATAACGATGCAATGGTGAAATTTATAGATTTACGGTTTGAATAGTTTCTACACCACCATCTTCACCAATCACCAGATTTATCCTCATCTGACTTCTACCTGTTCGCAGGTCTTAGATGGTGCTACAAGCTACAAGGTAAGAGATTTGGCTTCAATGAACAGACAAACCATCTATAAGAAAGGCGTCGAAAGTTAGAAAAACCTTGGATAGATTATATCGCACTATGTAAGGTGAATAAAGTCTAATTTTGCACAAATACACATAAAAAGTGTTTTGAGTAGTCAGTCCCAGGAACTTTTGGCCTATAGGTATGTCATATTTTCTCATTTGAGGAAGAGAAAATTGAGTTTTTAAATTTTTGCAAATTTGATATTTTCGTGTAGAAAAATTTAAAACCTTTCAAATATTTATCTGATATCATATTTTCCCGATTCAACTGCATTAACAACCTCTGCAGTAGACCACTACGCTGACTTATCAACTAATTCATTTAGTAATTTTTACCCAAATTGAGGCTTCTACAAACTACCGTTGCTTCCAAAATTGACCATCCATCTCCGCAAATTGATTCCCATTTCCCACCATCTGTTTTAACCTCCACTCTTCCTTCTTGTTTTATTCTTCCGCCAACTATTCTGAGTCCTAATGAATCTGGTAACTTTTTCCTGTAATCAATCTCTACTTGAAATTTTTCGTGTATTTTGATGCATGCAAGTATTTTCTCACATTCGGATTTCCGTTTTAACAATTTCTTTACGTTTTTCTTCTTTGGGAGGCTCAGAGCAGATAACGCCAGCAGTTTCGGTGATATCGCAATCATTTGTACCCCAACCATCAAACCTGCAAGACGTTATTTCTTTCTCGGAACCTGTACAATAGACGTTGTCCATCCAAAATTCACCTGGGGCAAATAAAAAACAAATAGAAAGAAATTAATTTTGCATTTCTTTCTGAACCAAAAATAAAGTCGATGCCTTTTCGGAGGGCGAAGTCTGCAATAAAACGTCCAAGCCCTTTCCACTCGTTTGAGAATACTTAAGGCACACCCACAGAACCCCTTAATAAGCTTCAACCAATTATTTCCACTAGAGAAGGATGTCAGAAAAGATGTATGGATATTATAATGGTTATTATAAGGTTCAGACTGGATTTGGAAAACGAGTAAGAAATAAAGATGCCCCACTCGATTCTAAATTTATTTCTCCCATCGATTTCTCAAAAATTGTAAGCTATTTCGCGTTCTAAGAGTATCTGCACTTAAACCAATGCTATATTCTCCTGTTCTGTTATGTAACCTCAGAGTAATTAACTTATTTTGTAACTAACGTTTTGCTGGACCGAAATGGGCATTCCCGGTATATTTAATTGTTCCATTCTTGTATCCAAGTTGGTTGCATATGACCTTAGCTTCAGCTTGGTCCCACTCATCGTCACATATAGCTCCCCATCTTCCAGCATGAAGAATTTCAACATTTCCTGAAAAAATCTTGGTTTGAAAATGGCGTGTATCGCAAACTGGGATGAACTCGAATAGTGGAAGTGAACCTCAGAACAAAAAGAATTTTTCTGAAGAGTGAATACTGACGTAAATCTATTTATTTCAGGAGTTTTGTCAGTTTGAAAAAATATTCTCTATAAATAAATATTTTATACGTAAATTTTCAGGAAGAAACACCTTCAAACCATTTTAATTCTACGTAAAAAGTGCTTCAGGAATGTTTCCACAGAAACGAAGAATTTTTAACAGAAAAAAGTTGTAGCATTTTTTCATGAATCCATATCTGCGAAAATCACCCTATAACAGTTCAACTCTGAAACCATTAGTTGTATGTCAATTTTTTTAATTTTTTTTTATCATATAATCTTCACGTAATTTTACAACTTACTACAAAGTTTCAAGCCCATCGAATATGTAGTTTTTGAAAATAAAATTTAATGAAAATCAAATACATAATAATTTCGAAACAATTTGGCATTTAGTCCATTTACAAACGTATTTCATTACAGCAACTCATAAAAGATTATTCCAAAAACCAACTAATTCAAGATTTCAAAAGTAGAAGACTGAAATACATATTACCTTCGTATTCACCACTACCACCCACCAATTTTATAGCACCTTCTACTTTTTTCAATCTTTTCAAATGTTTTTTTACTAATATCGCTTTTTCATTATTACTTTCGTCTGCAGAAATACACACAAGTATTAATGGAATAATTGCAATCCAATTAAAATGCAGCATATCAATAAGGCTTTAATACTGAAGTGGATTTACTCTATCTACATGAATGAAATGTGTGTCATAAATTGAATGTAGTGACCTTATGAACCTTTTTATCATGAGCTACGCATAATGTGGAAAAATGATAATTGTGAAATGATTATAGTTCACAAAATAATAACATCTAGGTAATTTGTCAGGATTGAAATATGTATTTGAAAATATGGATATTTTGTAATAGTAAAATTAGAATTATAGAAAAAATGAGGTACTACAAGCGCGGACGTCAAGACACCGGCTTTTGAACGCTTGCAGATAGAATCGCATTTACCAGTTCAAGGAACCAATGAAAGAAAATGTTTGAAAGTTGTTAAAGGAAGTGACAACAGATTTCAAATAAATCGATGAATAGAAACCGTGGTGTCACGACTCCTAACTAAAAATCGTGTCCAAAAATTGTAGGTAGATCAAATAGGACACTGTAGATTGTAGATCGGGTCTTAGTTCCGGAATCATCCGCAATATTTGGCGGTCGTGGCGCTATCGAGGCAATGGAAAATAGCGCGACCCCTTTCGGGAGAAATTAAAATATGTAGAGCCATCACAGATTTCCGATCAACAAAAAAGTCTTAAACAAAATCTAATCAGTGCCAACACCAGGTATTCTATGCCTCTATTCGCCAACCTTCGTCACTTAAGCGAGACGTGAAAAGACTATAAAACTTTTTTTTTGTTAGTTTTTTCATAAATAAAATTTAAAAAATAGAATTGGTTGTAGTGCTCTGGGGGGGATAATTATCCCCCTTTCTGGAGAAAGGTACAGTTTACCCAAACCCGGAAAGCCTTCGCATACAAACGGAAAGGTCTTTCGACCAATAAGTCTCTCCTTTTTCCTAGTGAAGACCCTGTAGAGACTGGAAGAAAGATACATCAGGGATACATCACTAGTGGCTTGTCCATTGCATCATTCCTAACATGCCTACGTACTTGGTATATCTGAAGACACCGCTCTTCACAGTTCACACAGTTGTAAACTACATTGAGGACGGGTTTCACTTCAAAGAATATACTCTATACTCTGTTCAAATTTAAGAAAGAGCAATAATAACATGTTTGGCGCCTCGGTAGGAGGGCCTTCGTAAAGTTTCTTTCCTTCCAGAGTCGAATCGAGGAGATTTCACACAATCGTTCAGTTTAAACTGAACTTGAATTCCATTTTTTCAATAATTTATAAAACTTTGTACTTTTGAAATTTGGCAAACTGTCGTCATCATTCACGATTTCTAGAACTTTAGAAATCGTTGGGATTTCATTCCGGAAAAAAAAACCGTGGACAATTCTTCTTATAAGGTTCATATCGAAATGGTCAACCGAATCGATTATTTTTAACGACTGGGCTCTCCTCTTAGATGGCGTCAATGTTTTATTCTCTTCATATTCTCTGAGAATTTTGAATACAGCTGAATCACTCACCCCTGAGGATTTTGAAACAATTCCTACTAATTCTCTTTTCGATAAATCAGGATGTTCTTCCAATTCTTTTCGAAAAATGTTCAAAATTATCTCTTTCTCTTCAGCAGAAAAATGCGACCTTTTGGACCTTTTTCGTGGTGGTCCCTACATCACCCTCAGATGCAGTATCTGTTTCCGAATTCGACATTGTTCTATAAACACTATAATATACACTTTGTCAAAAGATTTTACAACACAATACACTTTTCACAACAAAATCTATAAACGCTTTGAACAGCTAGACCTTCACAGTAGCTCTAGGTATTTTAAATGGTCTTGTTAATTGAAAACTTCGATATTTATGCAAATCAAGATGGCTTTAACCCATTAAGGAAAAGGACCCAAATCTGGTGTTTCCTGGAATTACCTTGTCGGAACCTTGAGCAGCCGATAAAGAATTTCGTACAAAATAATATAAAATTTTGGACCGAAACTAAATATATATCGGATATTACAAGTAAATGACCATTATAAATTTGAGCAGAGATCTTTTACGAGTCTTGTCAATTGAAATTGAATCCTGCAAGATTCCGACCCAAATCTCTAAAATTCTGGTGTTTCCTGGAATTACCTTGCCGCAATCTCGAGCATCCGAAAAAGAAATTATTCAATAGATAATAATATAAAAACAAAACAAAATAAAACAATAGGGTACCTACGTCGGAAACTCGGAAATAAAATGTTTATGACAGTTGCAAATCATTACAGAAAATTTGCACTAGAGTTTCTGAGGAAAAAAGTTCTAATGTGGGAATTGCTGACTCAAATTATTTCTATCCAGTACCATTTACAGTCCGTTCCGAGTACGATCCTGGCAATCTTTTAGGGCGTTAAAAGGGAGCGTGATTATGACCATTTGACGAATAGGAGCTTTATTGTGCGCAAAGCAGACGATTCTGTTTGTTTACAAAGCTCCTTCTTACATTTGAACGGACTAGCTACATTTTTAGATTCAGGAGGAGCATTCAACAACACTGCATTCAAAGCAATGAACAATGCTGTGGTCAAACACGGAGTCTACCCTACACTCTGTCGCTGGACGAGATCTCTACTCAAGGATAGCAAAATCGTGACTAAGCTGAGCTCCTCGACCATAGGGGAAACACCAGGGAGGGGTTGTCAGCAGGCTGGTGTTCTTTCACCACTACTGTGGGATCTCGTCCTGTGCGGACGATCTTGTCCTGCTGATAAGAGGTAAGATAATCGCTTTATCGTTGATTCGATGCAACATGTTTTGCGGATAATCGAACGGTGGTGCATAACATACGACCTTACAGTAAACCCTAAGAAAACTGAAATGGTTCTGATTACAAGGAAAAAATAGTGCCTTGCGACATTAGACTTCTCAGTCTGTTTGGAGTGAGGCTCACCCTATCTGATCGGTTCCGTTATCTCGGTGTTATATTGGACCGCAAACTTCTGTGGAACAAACACATCGAAGCTCAAGCGAATAAGGCCAATATAATTTTTTGGTCTACACGGAAGGTGCTCGGAAAGGGGTGGGGCTTCAGACCCCATGTTATACACTGGCTGCATACTGTGGTCGTGAGGCCTATCCTCACCTATGCGTCAGTGGTATGGTGGACTTCCATAGAGCCAGCAACCGAAACATCCTTAACAGAGGCCAGAGGAAATCATGTTTTAATATAACAGGTGCCCTAAGATCCACTCCTACAGCATCAATGGAATGCATGTTGGGCATTCCTTCCATACACCTCGCCATCATTGAGGTGGCTATGAAAACATTACTAAGAATCTGGGAACAGGGACAATGGCGTGAGACATTAACCCATCCCTCCTCCACAGAGCGGACTGTGCGTGCGCCCGATTCTGCTTCGACGAGCCCTACCCTGTTGTGTATATAATATGATTCAATATTATGGATTGAAAAAAGGTAAAGTATTGATAAAGGCAGGGTTAGCTAAATAATCAATTTATTTAATAAATTAATTATTGGACATGTAAATCATTTTCAAATTATTTATATAAATAAACAGTAGAAAACTGAGAGCCAGTCTTGGATACAACTATAAATTCATAGTTATTTCAAATTAACAGTCTATAAACACACTTACACTTTACAATTCATCATGTTCATCACCTTCTTCAGCTTTCTCTTCTTCTGGGACGCTATCTTCAGGAACTTCTTCATCTTCTTCTTCTACTGGTTCTTCCAATGGAATTCCAAGTGTTTTCCTCATCATTCCTTCTATGCTTTCTGCGAAATCAGCCGTTTCCTTAAGCATAAATCCTGACCTCAAACTTGCTGTTCTAAACATCATCTTTGCCATGTCAATAGCAGTTTTGTCTGCTGGGTCATCATTGACCCTCTTCAATAATTCTTTCATCAAAGGATGTCTTGGATTAATTTCCAAAGTCTTCTTCTGGTTCAGGTAGTAACTCCTTTGAGGATCATCAGATTTTTGATGAGCATTAGAAACAGCCAATCTTTCCATATTTCCAGTCCAACCAAACAAGCTTGCTACTAAAGCACAAGGAGAGTCACTAAGTCTCTCAGAAACGGTTGCTTTAGCAATGTCGTCCTTCAGAGCCTCGGAGCTCAACCATTTAGTCAAGGGTTCAAACTTGGTTTTGATTTGTTCCAATTGTTCTTTATTTCCTTCAGCTTCTGCCAAACTGAAACCTTCCTTAGCTACATTTTGGAATTTCTTTCCTTCGAACTCCGGAATGGCTGAAATTGCATATTCGTCCACAGCTTCAACCAAATACAGAACTTCATAACCTTTACGAAGGAGCCTTTCAACGAACGGAGACTTTTCGACCTCTGTTTTACTAGATCCGGCAACATAAAAGATTTTATCCTGGTTTGGTTTCATCCTTTTGACATAATCGCCAAGGAAAGTGTTTTCGCCACTGTTTGAAGACAAGAATTGTAAAAGCTTAGCCAATCTAGTTCTGTTGGTTGGGTCCTCAATAACTCCAAGTTTGATGTTTGTAGAATATTCCTTCCAGAATTTTTCATAGTCAGCCTCTGGAATTTTTTTCAAGGCATCCAACACTTTCCTTACCAATTTCTTCTTGATAACTTTAATAAGTTTGTGTTGTTGAAGATTTTCTCTTGAAACATTCAAAGGTAGATCATCTGAGTCCACAACCCCTCTAATGAAGTTAAGATAAGAAGGCATCATGTCATTGAACTCATCTGTGATGAAGACCCTTCTCACAAATAATTTGATGTTGTCAGTTTTTGTTCCATATTTGTTGAAGCTCTCAGAGGGTTGAACCTTTGGTACATAAAGAAGCGATTTGAAAGTTACTTCTCCTTCAGCAATGAAGTGAACATGAGTGAGTGCAGGGTTTGTGTCTTTAGTTAGAGCCTTGTAGAACTCTTCATATTCACTTTCTTCAACTTCAGCAGGCTTTTTGGTCCAAATTGGTTTGCTGTCATTCAGAAGCTCCCAATCCCAGACGGTCTTGTCGACTTTCTTTGTTTTGGCTTTTTCTTCTTTGTCTTCTTCGACAGCTGCTTCATCTTCACCCTCAACGGTATCTTCTTTTGGCTCTTTTTCTTCAGCAACATCTTCTTCAGCTTCTTCTATTTGTTCGGTATGACTAGCCCATAAATATATAGGGAAGTTGATGAATTGAGAATATTTCTTGACTAGATTACGAATGGTATCTTCTTCAAGGAAGTCCTTGGCTTCAGGTTTCAACTGCAAGCTAACAGTAGTACCTGCAAAAGAATTCATAAGAAATAATACTCAGAAATATAATGACTTAATGTCTTTGATGTGTAGGATCACGCCAATTTATATTATGACAATTTTTGCCTTGATGTTGCTTTCCGATCATTTTCATACAATTTTATAATCAATTTCTTCGAAATCTCTGGACATATGTTAAGGAAAGAATTATAAAAAAATCGGAAAGCAATATCGAAGTCAAAAATATCCTAAGAGCGTTCCTTTGAAATATTAAAATTTTACCTCTCTTCAAGGAATCTTCTCTAGGATCATCCACAATGCTGAAGCTGCTGGAGTCGGACTCCCAAATGTATTGCTTATCATCGTTATGCTTGGTGGTAACAATAACTTTATCAGCAACCAAGAATGCAGAATAGAATCCAACACCAAACTGTCCAATCATGTCGTTCATATCTTGGGAAGAGCTGGCATCCTGCATTTTGCTCAAAAATTCAGCTGTTCCAGATTTAGCTATAGTACCCAGATTGTTGATCAAATCTTGCTTTGTCATACCGATACCAGTATCAGTAATATGCAACATCAGAGCATCTTTATCGGCCTTAATCTTAATATTGAGCTCTGGATTAGTGTCCAGCACATTTTTATCTGTGAGTGAAAGCATACGGATTTTATCCAAAGCATCAGATGCATTGGATATAAGTTCCCTCAAGAAAATCTCCTTGTTTCTATACAGAGAGTTGATAATCAGTTTCATCATCCTGTTAACCTCCGTTTGAAAGGTAAACTTTTCAGATTTTTCCCTGAGTTCCTTGAGCTGAGCCACATTGAGACCATCAAGTTTGATAGCTTCTTCTTCTCGTTTAACAACTTCATCATCTGCAGAAAAGATATGAGTCGTAGAAAAAAAGTACACATAAAAATACTAAATGAAGTAATAATAAAGCTCCATCAACTCTGTAATCTGATATACGGGGCTATTCACTAAGCAAAGTTGCTATCCATAACAACTTTGCTTAGTGAATAGCCCCGATTTATATGTTACTAAGAATACAGATAGCCATTGATCAAACAAAATGGAGGCCTCAGAAGCCAACATTTCTGATAAACCAACAAAAAGCTTTTGTCCTATGAAATTATGTTTTAAACCCAAAGTTATACTTGGAAACTCCTATATTCATATTGGATTACCGACTAAAATAAGTAAAAACAATAATTGAGGTTAACTAAGAAATTTTTGAAATAATTTTATTTCAGCCCCAGTAGTAGCATCAAAATTTTACAGTACGAACCAAGATGAACCAATAGATGAAGAGAAAATTGAAGATATAAGGACAAAATTAGAAACCTTATCACCAAATGAAAAATATGAGAAACCCTTGACAGAAAATCAAAGGTAAGTTCAACCTGTAGATATTCCTTTATCTACGATCCAACCATATCACAAAAATTACAAATAATCTGATGAAATTTTCGAGAATTAATTGAGTTATCTCATATTCTAGAAGAATAAAAAATATTGTAGTTTTTCATTGATATTTTCCACTCCCTATGGAATTTTTTACAGATATGGCTGGTACAACGAAAATGTTTGCAAATTAACGCAACAGGAAATGAAAGAGATGCACCTGGATTTCCGAAAACAGAAAAACCAGTTCATCATTGAACATTTGATGAATTATGCAAAAATTAGGGACTGAGAAAATATGACGTTGCAAATCATAACAACTCACCTGTTCTAGAGCCTTCTCTACTTGCCCCGAGATCTATATCAACAGTGCCGGCATCGATTGTTTCATCGGCTTTTACCAAACCTGCAATTTATTAAACATAATTAAATCAAACATTCCAATACTCCTATTACACATTTTCCTTACCTATGAAAAACAGTAAACACACTCCTAAAAATAGGAAATTCTTCATTTTGATAACTGCTACCACATACAATATGAACAAAAATGCTTAATAGTCACAATAAAACTGAAGATTACGAATAGTTGAATGGAATTAGATCCTTTTCCGTTACGTCCTACCGAAATCCAATGCCGGCTGAAAGAAAATTCTTCATTCACTATCTGACTATCGCCCCCAGAGATTTATTCCGAAATTAATGTAGTAAACGTCACTTTCCTCCAATAGGATCAAACCACGCTTGATGCCAACAGCGCAAATCCTGTTTTCCACATACAAATGGTCGAATTTAATTGGTTGGATTGAAGCGCCCAATTTTGAATATTCTACGCGTCCGTAAATTTCGCTTTTCTTTTCAAATTTGAAATAGTGAATGAAAACGATCGTTTCGAAAGCTAGGAAAATAATATGAGTTGACCAGAGTTAATTCATCGCTTTCAACTAGTTCTTGAAAATATCTACAATGTGTTTCACTCTGAAATGGCGACTATTGAATATTTCATACCGAGTAGACATCTTGGTAGGCAATATTTTTTGTATGTTTTTAAGAAAAATCGTATTAGCATAATATCAATAAATTTTAATTGTGATTGAGATATTCTTGATAAAGGATTATTTGTTTAAAGATTATTCGGACTGTTATAATCAATAAATTTATAGGCTTTATCCTCCTACTCCTCTTAGGTGAAATCACAGTTTCAAGATGTGTTTAAGAACAATAGTAAGCAAGGGCGTCGCCAGGGGGGCAGCTGGCAGCTGTTCCCCGCCTATAGTCCGTTCAAATATAAGAAGGAGCTCTGTAAACAAACAAAATAATCTGGTTTGCGCATAATAAAGCTCCTAGCTATTGGTGAAACGGTCATTACGACGCTAGGATCGTACTCGGAACGGACTGTGAATGGTACTGGATAGAAATGATTCGATAATTTGAGTCAGCAATTCCCACATTAGAACATTTCTCCTCAGATCAAACTCTAGAGTGCAACATTTCTGTTATGATTTGCAACTATCATAAACATTTTATATCCGACGTACCCTATTTTTTTATTTTTTTTATATTATCATCTACTAAATAATTTTCTTTAATCGGATGCTCGCGTGATTGCGGCAAGGTTATTCCAGGAAACACCAGAGTTTTAGAGATTTGGGTCGGTATCTTGCAATATTCCGACAAAGTAATTCCGGGAAACACCCGATTTGGGTCCTTTTCCCTAATGGGTGAAAGCCATCTCGATTTTGCATTAATATCGAAGTTTTCAATTGACAATTGACATGCAAGACTCGTAAAAGATCTCTGTTAAAATTTATTATGGTCATTTACTTGTAATATGCGAAATATATTTAGTTTCGGTCCAAAATTTTATTCATTGACGCCACCTAAGAGGAGAGCCCAGTCGTTAAAAATAATCGATTCGGATGACGATTTCGATATGAACCTTATCAGAAGAATTGTCCACGGTTTTTTTCCGGAATGAAATCCCAACGATTTCTAAAGTACTAGAAATCGTGAATGATGACGACCGTTTGCCAAATTTCAAAAGAACAACGTTCTAAAATTATTGAGAAAAATGGAATTCAAGTTTATTTATTTATTTATTTAGATAATTAGGAATACAAACAGGTGACAACCACCCAACACAATATCCACTATTTTGAAATACAAAGTATGTCAAAGTGAACAGTAAATTTTCTTACGTGTAGAAATAAGTTCAAAAAACGTGGTCGTGATAGTCCAAGGGCGCAAGGGCGGTCATAAGGGGGGGCCATGGCCCCCCCCAAAGGTGGCAATGCACTTAGAATAAATTCTGTAATACTAGATACTATTGTGACACCTTATGTAATTGTACAAAATGACCCCCCCCAGAATCAAGATATATGACCGCCCTTGCAAGGGCGGATATAGTTCTTTTTCATGGGAGGGGTAATAACGATCATGGGGGGGGGTAATAACGCTTGAAAACCATTAAATCAGGTACACAAACCACCTTTTTCTCGAGTTTTGGATACTCATGGGGGGGGGGGGAGTTACCCCCAGTACCCCCCCCCCCCCGTAAATCCGCCCTTGTGATAGTCTACTGATAGATAGGGATGAAATTATTGTGTGGAGAAGAGATTATTTGAAGAAAATCCGCTGCTCATAAAGGGAAAAAGGCAGAAATAGTATATTCTAAAACTAGTTGCAGAATGGGCTCCTCTCCTATTCCAATACGAACGCATGAGTGTTGGAATTGCATTCTGCAACGAGTATTAGACGATATTTTCTCTATTTCAGTCAAATTTCGTGAAATACTGTTGAAATTCAATGAAAAATTCGGATTATACATTCTAGTGACTTTTGTATCTTTGCAGTTGGTGACTGTTACGAAACCACAAAACGAAAAATAATACTAAAAACAGTGCTGCAATGGGTTCATTACAGCACTGTTTTTAGAACTGTAATGAACTCATTACGATACTGAAATAGAGATAATTTATTATCTGGATGAGACATGGATAAATAAACTGAACGATTGTGTGAAATCTCCTCGATTCGACTCTGGACGGAAAGTAGATATACGAAGACCCTCCCACCGCTGCGTCAAACTTGTTTATATTGCTCCTTCTTAGATTTGAACAGAGTCCAGAGCTCGAAAATCCCTCAAAAACTTATGAAATAATAGCATAATATACGAAAATCAGTTCATTTTTTCTATTGTCGACGCCCTTGATAGTAAGTAATATACTGCAATTATTGTAGTTTATAGATTGAAAAGAATCACAATAAATATGGAAAAAATTGGTTTTGGTAGTTTAACTGGTGCAGTGATTATACTTTATACAAGAATATTGAAGTCAATGTCAAAGAAAGGTTTTTCTGTCAATTTAAAGTAGAACTCGGTCGCAAATATTTCCGATAGTTTATTTTTTCTTGAAATTATCAGCTCTTTTTTTATGAGAAATAGGTACCTATATGCAAGATGTATTCTAATATGATCATGGAAGATGATAAATCTCCACCGCGTGGAATAAAATATTCGGTATGAAGTAAATCAAAAGAATGTACTATTTCAGTGCAATATTTCATGGTTTCAGCCGGAAAACGAAAATAAGTATTCAGTGCAAACACTTCAAGGAAATTGGTCCGAAGAACGTGCGCATTATTGCTTCCCAAGATTAAAAAACGACAGTCTCTATAATATTGAATATGTTCCAAAAACAGTTTTGCCCGACACAGATAATATATGGGATATTGCATCTGCAGGACAAGTAGGTATCTTATACTTACCTTATCCAAAGTGTACTACCCTCTTTATGAATTATTTTTTACTCTCGCAGGAAATGTTTCTTTCATTGTTTTTCCATCCTCTCCTTGTTTTCACTATTTTGCAAATCCCAATGTAGGCATCCCATATCTCTTTTTCCCAGTCAATCAAATATGAATTGAATTAAGAAGAGAAATATATAATTTATGATTAATATTCAAAGGCAGGAGTTGATCCAATAGTTCACCCAAGGACAGGTTGTGATGACCACCCGAATTTTTTCGAAAATTTTACATCAACCACTGACCTATCCTATAATCACTTTCCTAAATGGTACAAGAAGGAAGGACAAGTCAAGAGGCACTACAGAGGATGTGTTGATAAGTATTATCCAATGGAAGAATATTTGGAACCTTTCGTGAGTAATAAGGACGAATCTTCATAATAGTTTAATTTGCACCTTCTTGAGGCTTGGAAAAAATAACCAAATGTTAGGAAACAAAGAACTTGAAATGGTTGTGTTGTGTAGGTTATATCTGAAACTCACAGGAATAAGGCAAGATTACAATGTAGTGTTCAAAACTATATTTTTTCTCGATTATATCGGGTATTTTGTTAGAGTGATAGAACTTTAAATTGAAATAAAACACATTTAAATTAAGATTGAAGAAAATTTTTTTTAAAGATAATTTGATAACATTTATGTTTTGAAATTAATTTCCGGCACACACTGTATGTCCACCACGACTAACTCTAATGGGCCTACCACACGCTCAAGCTTCACCACAGTTTGGCTTGCGCAGGCATCTCGTACGTATAGCTTGAACACAACAGTTGCTACCACACGGCACAGTTAAGTACGTGCAAGTTTCTTTATTTAAGAAGTCGTCGACACGATAACAATGCGTCCGAACGAAGAACTTTTGCGCAAGCCGGGCTTGCACAGGCAAAATTTCAAGCAGGTCGAAAGTTACACAAGCCAAGCCGTGGGGTTTGCGCGGTATACCTACAGTTTTCCCGACCACACGCTCAGTGTTCAAGCCGGTTTGCGCAAGCCAAACTGTGGTGAAGCTTGAGTGTGTGGTAGGAACCGCATTCGACCAGACCAATTTTGGACCACTTTTTCGAGTAATTCTGTCCTTATTTCAGCAAAAACACGAGTTATATTCTGAAAAAATCAGGAGGGTATTAATAATTTAAAAAAAATGAAATTTTCAGTCATGTTCATGTTGGTAGACACGGTCAAAGCCACATTATTTATGTCGGACAATCATGTTTTCTCATTTGCCCAGATTGTTTTCATGATTGCATTTTACAAAAAAAAGAGTATGTATGATTTAAAAGAATGGAAAATATGGTCGACTTACGAGAGGTTTGCTGAAAAAAGCCGCGACTTCAAAAATTTTCACAGAGGAAAAATGTGGTAGACAGACTGTACCTAATTAAGGTATACAGAATGTAAGAAAACTTTATGAATAATTTGCAATTTCTTCCACTGGCACCCAGATTATTTGTAATTTTGCCTCTTACTCCGAATTTTGAACCATTTTCGAGCTTCAAGAATTATTTAGCTCAATGGTATTTGGAACTCCATCAGTAGGGCACACTATTCATTTATCTCAATGTTTCATCTCCCAATGATCAATTACGTCTTATAAACGAAAACGCAAAATGGTATGATATTTTTGGGGAAGATTTGGATAGCTCATAGAGTGCTCTAGCTCCGGGCGCAGCACATCCACACTATGTGGGACACCCTGTATGAACAGATGATGATTCAATTATGATTGACCGATTCGTTTTATTCGGATTTCCTAGAATGCCTGTACTAATTTCTATAATATATGGTGTTCAACAGATTCAATCACCCTATGTAATATGTATACATCCTTCATATCATTTTCAGCATAATTTGACGAATTTTGGTTTAATTGACGAAAAAAAAGTGTTTTGGAATGATGCTAAACAAAGAAAATCTACGAAAAGTATTTATACAGATTCCTTTTTAGCGCCACATAAAGACTGTTATGAATTTCCAAGATGGGGCAGACCAAAGTGAGGCTCCAAAGTAAGCACATAATTCCGTAAATCATTTTGCTTTCATTTTAGAGCACTTTCGAGTATCCTCAACAAAACTTCAGAGACATTAGAAGCTTTGAGACTACGTGGCTGGAATCCTGGATTTTTTATTCCCACCCCAAGTAATCCACCATCACTCAAAAGGGCTGAAACGTGCAATATATTCACTTGGCAATGTCCGCCCAAACAGAAAATATGTGTCCCAAAACATCAGTGGAAAAATTGTCGCGAACAACAAAATTTGGTTTGAATATGAATTAAAGAAATTTGAAATATTTTTGAATAAATTACTATCTTTTCAAACAAATGACCGGATGTAAAGTCAATAGGGATTATAACTTATGAGGTTTGAATATGAACGAATTAAGGTCGCCGTTCAGAGAGCGAGTAGGAACGCTCGTCCGATAGAGGCGCCACAGTGTATTTTATGGAATATCTCCATAGAACTTACATTATCTCTAGAGGTTCTATGAATATCTCTCTAATTATGAATGAAATGTACAATGGCGCTCTCTATCCGAAACTCGCTGAACTATGAAATTAGTGAAAATGGGTAAAGCAGGAACTTTTTCCCGCTAAAATTTGAATTTGGCCATTCACTGCGAATTCCGTATTTCAAGTTGTTTTTCTGAATGAAATTATCTGTAGATTCACTTTTAATCGGGAGTTGAACTTTTTTCATGGGTCTTTCGTTTGAAATAAAACAGAAGCATGAGTTGGCTCATATTCTTCTATTTTTGAAAGAAAAAAAATTAACTGTTGAAATGAAATAAATCTCAATTATTTCATTTAGAACTCCAATCCTTTCTGAGTTTACCTACAAAATTTCAGTTCTCAAAGTGCAACCATTTTCAAATGCAACTTGAAATAAAAACGCACTACATTGAACGCCCACCTTAAAGAAATTTGAAATATTTTTGAATAAATTACTATCTTTTCAAACAAATGATCTGATGTAAAGTCAATAGGGATTATAACTTGTGAGGTGGTGGAATCCGATCTAATATTTTTCCTTAGATCTTCGAAGAGCCCACGAGAGACACAGTAATTTCACTTTCTCAAGGACATCTTTCGTTGAGAGGAGTATGAGTGTATCTACCATATAACACTTTCTAACCATACAAATCACCAGGAGTGGAATATTCGACCGGAATTTTTTTTCGAAATCGGTAGCAGATGCGACAAAACTACAAGAGACCATTAACCCTTTCGAGTCCTGTGGTTTCGCTGCTGAACCTCGTGCTGAACCACCTTCCTCAATTTTGCTCACGATGCTTTTATCGCCCAGTGGTTTCGCTGTGAAACTGATTTTTACAAAATCTTAAAGAAAAAATCGAATTTTACGTCCATATCGGTATTCAATTAGCCCTATCAGTTGAAAAGAAAATGAAAAAAGAAACTAAAACAAAAAAAAATTAATTCTGCCCGGAAAGGGTTAAGTTTTCTACAGCCGAGCATCCAGCATCTTTCTATTCATGCATCAGACTAAGGGCCCCCGCAGACTGCAGACTTTTTAATCGGCCGATAGTTTGGTCGGCTTCTTAATCAGTATGGAGAGGAATCGCTGTAGTGTGCGCATATGCATTCCTCTCCATGCTGATTAAGAAGCCGACCAAACTATATCGGCCGATTAAAAAGTCTACAGTCTGCGGGGGCCCTAATAGTGACTTCAAAAATAAACGTTCTGGAGGAATCTCCCCTTTCCATTTGAACCTCCAATAAAGAAACACTCTGTATATGCCAATGCTGTTTATTGGCGAGAACAAAATTTGTGGGTCTTGAAAAATTGGAAAATATTGTAAATTGTAATTTTTGACCCTTCAGACTCAAAAGGTTGGCGACCCCTGGTCTAACCCTAACCTAATCTGTATTGCCCCCTCATAGATATTTTCGATGATCTTGGTGTACCTAGAATCCACTCTGGCATTTTGCAAAGCTGTGATAACAGCACTGATCTCGACAGCGTCGAACGCCTTTTCAAAATCAAAAAACGCCAGATGCAATGGGACGTTATATTCTGTACATTTTTCTATGACGGTGTGAACCGTGTGGAGAAGGTCTATTGTATTTATAGAATATCGATTAATCAGATACACCGCGTTCATTGATATAAATATCAACAACCGCCATGGATCCGACTCGAACTTTCTTATGGAAGTAACTTTTATGAGTGTATTGTATTTATAGCCCTTTCTGAAACCTGCCTGTTCTGTAGCTTGGTAAAAATCTAGTTTTGAGGTCAAGCGGTTTTTTATAATTTTTGTGAATAGCTTATATAGGTGGGATAACAAGGAAATAGGTCTATATTTTTCTATATCTGTATTTTCGCCTTTTTTGACTAGGAGGACAACTTTAGAGTTAGAGTATCTGGTAGGGATCCTGCCAGTGTATAGGCATTTATTCAGAAGTATTTGAGATAGTTTTTCTCAATTCTTCCTCTGTAATATCTGGAAGGTCTTTGGAGCCGACATTCATGACGTTCAACTTTTCCGCCGTAATCTAGCTAGACGAATACAGGGCAGAGAAGAAGGATTCAACTGTTCGAATTATGTCTTCCCTATCGTGTACTATGGCATCATTATTGTTACGTAGCTTGTTATCTTTGTTGTTCCTTTCGAGAGTTTCCTACGTAGGACCTTTTGCAGTTGTCCTGTACCATTTCCTCTATAAGCCTTGTGTTGTACTCTGTATTATCCTTCCTTATTGCTTTCTTCACTCGCCTATTGATCTTCTTATATTCGTCTACTGTTTTGTCAGTTGCATTTCGTCTCTGTTCCAACAGTCTGATTGTATTCTGGCTCAATCGTGAACTTTTTGTATCCTGCGTCCTCGAACAAATCTTCCTTATCGATGTATTTACCTCCCCCAAAACTCCATCAGCCAATTCATCTATGCCTAGTTGTTCGGCAAGAAAAGGGATGATGTTGATAAGTCAACTAAAATCAATAACTGTATACAGAAAGTATTTTTAATATTTTAATACAAAAATAAACATTCACAAAAGATATCAAGTACCTATATAAAATAAATAAAAAAAATAAAAAAATCTTCAGTCTTAGATCACAAATCAATTCAGTATTCTTTAAACAAAACAAAAAACAAATGCCACTTTTGCAAACAAATAAATCATAAGAAAAACGAAAAAACTTAGATTTTATTCTGGTAGTTCTCATCAACTGTATTTTCCACAGAGAATTATTTCAAATCATATAAGGGTCATTTAGGATTAAAATAAAAAAAGGAGTTTTGGTACGTTTCAGAAATACTTGTTGAATTACATGAAGGTTTCGGTACCCAGATCACTTGCTGAGTGCAGTTGATAACGTCGAGCGAAATAACAAGTTAGTTCTAATGGAATGAGTGTCACTGCACTTTCAAAAAAGAATAAAGTAGCAAAAGCTATGTGCCATAAAAATACGAATACAATTCTGAGCTTTAAAGACCTGAGAAATTAATAGAATGCGAAATTTACCAATAACCATTGATATTCTGAAACAAAAGGATCTGGAGTTGCATAAATAATCATCAATTTGGTCAAAAAGCTTCAACGACATCGATGGATGGCTGCAAGAACACTCAAAATTTCTGGTGAAAAGTTATCTTCACACCCAGATCTGAATGAATCGTTCACAAACGAGTTGCAAAAAACAATTAATAAGTTAGATCTCTCTGATCACCCAATATAGAATGGCGATGAGACGGGATCATAATCGTAAAGTTAATATCGAGAATGTTCAATATGTACCAAAAATGACTAAAAACTTATTGGGTGTATCTGCAATAACAAATCATGGTAATTCAGTTTTCATGCATGCTAAAGTTGCTGAAGTTTTTGATAAAAAAGATAAACTATTATTTCGGTCAGTTATGCAAAATTCATTGTATCCTGTAAGTTGTATTGTTGATAGAAATTATTCGTTTTTCCAAAATCACTCGCCTGACGGCTCATGATTTTGATATAAATATCGTTAGCGAAATTGCCGAAAGCAACTAACTTTCATTTTACAATCGAGAAATTTTGCCGGCAAAATTTCATCTCTCGTGGTATTATATAATGACTATATTTCATTTGCAGGTTTCTGTTCAGCAGATCCCACATCTTATGAGGAAATTTTGGACACGGATGATAGGGAGTGTTGGTTTGAGGCAATAAATGATGAGATCATGTCCTTAAATGATTGTGGTACTTGGGAATTGGTTGACATTCCAAAAGACAAAAAAATAATTGATGTGAAATGGGTTTACAAGTTGAAGTCAAATGGTCTATACAAGGCAACATTAGTTGTTAGGGGTTACCAGCAAGAGAAAAACTTATCTGATATTTACGCACCAGTTGCTCGTATTCGAACTCTCAGAACGTTGTTATCGGTCATGGTCAAAGGGTTTCAGGTCTACGTCAGACAACCTGATGGATTCAATGGTGGTCATTCAAAAGTCTTTCGTTTAAAGAAATCACTTCTCCTGCCAGAGCAGGAGCGAGAAAAAGGAACCAGGAATATCGTTTCACGGGTAATATAGAATATGGTTATTTTTATGAACAAAAATTTCCCTTCATTTCTCATAGTTGGAATTAAATATAGTCGAAATCCTTTGAATATTCCAATATAGAATAAATAAATTGTACAATTATGTGTTTTTGAGTTTGCAAATCGCCCATTTTAATGTTCAAATTCATAAATTTCAATGCAGGTTTCCTTTCAAGGAACCATTTTACCAGTGGCGTAGTATTTATTTATCTTTAAGTGATATCATTGATGTAGAATCTAGGTCAATGAGTGATATGCATTTTAATATTTTTGTTTATAATTTAATTTAGTGAGTGTGAGTAAAATGTTTTTCTTTAATGGTAGGAACTACCAAATTTTTTACCCTATTCGATTTTAATTTATTGAGTAAAGAATAAATTTTGACCTGTTTGAAAAGTTCATTAGATATGTATATGGATATTGTGGTGGAGCGAAATTTATATTCCGATATATAAAGTTTCCCAAGACCACATAGAATTGTTCTTCTCTTCAATAAGGTCTAAAGGAGGCTGGAACAATAATTCAACTGCACGTCAGTTTATGGGAGCTTATAAAAGGCTCATGGCCTCATGGTAAGAGGTGAGGTGAGAGACGGAGGAATGGGAAATTGCATACCTCTAGACCAAATTCCTGTGTTGGTTGTGTCTAGTAGGAACAATTTCTGAACTCCAGAAGAAGCAATTAATTCCACTTCTTCTAGAATTTGTGAAGAATATAATACTGTAGAAGAAGACTTATTTTCCATAATGAATGATCATGATTATGCACTGAGTGACAGCTCTTATTATTCATCGCAAGTAGTGACATACATAGCAGGTTTTATTGTCTACTATTTAAAGAAAAAAATTCATTGTGAAATATGTGTGAACGCACTGATAGGAGATGCTAGAAGTTATTTGGATTCCCTCATCCACCAAAAAACTTATGGAGGTTTGACATATCCTTCAGATGATGTTGTCAAAATTTGTAAAAGATCAGAATATTTTTTGAAAATATACCAAAATGATTTGAAAAAAATATATACTCTTGTTACTAACTAATCAAATAATAGAGGATTCTCTGAACATTAAATTATTCGAATCATTCCAAACTCATGTGTTAGATAACTCTGTTAATCATGTATATTTTTTAACGAAATGTATTTGTGAAAAATATTTAAATATTAGACTCCACTTCATTTCTAAATCTAAAACAAATAATAAATCTAGTATAAGAAACAAATATACAAAACTTATTTTATTCAGTGGACAGTGAAATTTCATATTATGTAAAACTGTATATTTATTTTATTATTTTTATGACTATAATGAAACCTTCTCATTCTAAAGTATGTTTCGAATGTGATATAAATTTATCATGATATTAAAGTTTTCTTTGTATTAAAATTTTTTTAAACTTAATTCTTAATATATTTTATTTATTAGCTCTGTAAAATATTGGTAATTTCGATATTCACATAAATATGAGGTACCTCATCTAAGATACGCCACTGGTGTATCCCATTATGTGCCAGATTGAATCACAAAGACGCATGGCGTTACGCGTCCTCTCCCTTCTCTAGTCTAATGCCTCAATTACACTCAGCCACTTCCACTGCTACTCGCGCTGCCAGAAATATTTCCCGGAATACTTCTGCGGCAGTATGGAAAGGCAGTGACTATTTACACTCAGCTCAAATATTTCTCTCGCGATCAAGTTTTGGCAATGGCGGACGACGAAATTGCAGCCTCAGCGATCTGTCTGTTTCATTTAAATAAATATGTGTCTTGAAAACATATTAAACTCCAAAAGAAAGTTTGTTGTCGTAGAAGATGGTGGATGATATCAATACCTCGTGCACTTTGTGCTTAAGTTCTTGGTTTTTACAAGCTTTTATTTAGTTTCACCTGTCCCGGTGTCTGTCTGTAATCAAATCTTGCAAGTTAAATATGACACACTTCTAATCGTCCGATTGATTTGAAATTTGGCAGGTGTACATAATTCTGGTGACAATGCATCATGAAATATTTTTTATAGAAAAAAACAAAATGGCGGCTCCAAAATGGCGGATGAGTTTTGTAATTTTCATCCGATTCCATTCAAAATTAGTATCTCGGGGTTTTTGGGTTCGACAATGATGATTCTTCTGTCAAAATTGAAAAATTCAAGATGGCGGCTACAATATGGCGGACGAGTTTTGTAATTATGATCCGATTATCTTGAAAATTGGTATCTGGGGGTTTTCTGGGTCGGAAATTACGATTCTTCAAAATTGAGGAATTCAAGATGGCGGCTTCAAAATGCCGGATTAGTGTTGTTATTATAAAAGCTTGTCTTAAAAAATGATTTTTTTATTATAGCTTGTTATCAGAAGAATCCTATATCACTCTTTCGATCTCAAGGTGTTCTAGAAATGATATTATTTTTTCGTTGCTCCACTCCGTCGACAATTTTCGCAACAAATAACAACGTACGCAACGTTCGCACGACAGTACCTGGGCTGAATGTGATCACTCCCTGCCACTTGCGCTGCCGGTCCTTTGACTGCCGCACGAAAAACCGCTAATTTAGGGAGTGACCGGCAACGCGAGTAGCAGCGCGAGTGGCAGTAGAAGTGGGGTGATTACATTCTCATCCTGCTCATTTCCCTGCTCCCTGCCGTGGAAGTGGGCTGAGTGTAATTGACGGGTAAGGATGAAGTAATTATATCGAAGATATTTTGTTAGATTTGGGATGTGATAAAAATGCGTTAAAAGGTATTAAGATTTTTGAAGACAATTCTGGTGCCATTTGTTTAGCCAGGAATGGTAATTTCACAAAGAAATCTCGTCATTTAAGAGTGGCTATGCACGGACTCAATTAATAATGGTGAAATAGAGGTAATTAAAGTAGATTAAATTTCTAATGTGGCAGACATCCTGACAAAAGCTCTAGGTAGAACCAAGTTCAAGAAAAATTTATCTCATTTAAATTAATCATATAATGTTACATTAATAGAACAATATTAGTTTTGAAAGCATTTAATATTTGGATATTTGATTGACTCGATCTTTACTTGATGGATGTTAGGTTTAGGTACACAGATTGATGATGTGTAGGAATTTGAAAATTGTTTTTACTATCTGCATTCTAGGGTCCATTGAAATTTTCGAATTGGTAGTCGGAAATAATATCCAAATAATCGTGTAATTAATTCTCAAATATTTTAATATTTGATTTAATATAATTTCAAGTATATTTATATGTTTCATTTTTGCCATGAAAAAAAAAGTGTTGACCGGTTTCAGGAAATACAAATTACAAACCAGAATTAAATCCACACGTTATTCACAGTAACCTTCATAATGCCAACATTTCTGAAAATGTTATACAGTTTAAACTCAAATTATTCATTTTATAAATTTATTGAATAGGAGTAGGTACAGTGACCACCACAACGTGTTTGTGTTAGACTACAAGACCACGTGTTAAACCTCAAGAAAAAAAACATGTTCAACCAAGAAGATATGGAACAATCCGATGCAAGTGGAACGTCAACGATGGAAGTACATACCAGAAAACATTGTTGCGATGCTCACGAACTCCAATTTCGTGAAGATGTTGGCAGAGCAAATAAACAGCATGAATACTCCGGCAACGTCGACAAGAAGCGTAAACTCAGAACCATCTGTGGAGAAGGTCAATATACCCACCTTCATAATACCTCAATTTGAAAACAGCGACAAGCTGAGGGGTCATTCCAATTTCCGTTCATGGAAACAAAGAGTCGAGCGTGACATTAGGGTCCTAGGAAGATCCCAATTTTTAATTCACGACATGGGTGGACCAGAGTGTAGCATGAGCTTAGTAGAGAAGAATATGTAAAACGCTCAAGTCCTACTACAATACTTGGAAGCATCTTTGCAGCACGCTCCCAGAGCTGTAATAGAAAATGAAGAATCGGCAGCTGAAGCCTTCAAAAAACTGATACAAATGTTTGGCAAAAATGACGTGCAAAAAATGGTCGAAGTATTGGACAATTTTGGGAAAACGAAATTTTATCCGAAAAAGAACCCGATGAACTTCGTCTCACAATTTGAAAAGGGAGTTCAAGAATTCAAGGAACTGGGCTTTCCGTTGGACCCGAAGATCATCGTGGGATATTTTCTCCATAAGATCAAGGATGCCAATGGTTTCTTGGCGTTTTTCACTACAATGGCAACACTACCAAAGGAAACGAGGATGTATCAATTCGAAAAGATTGCCTTTCTGGAGGTGGCGAATAGCCAATATTTCAGGGAAACAGACAACAGAACAGTATGTATAAAAATGAATCAAAATTTGTTGTATATTTGTTCGAGTTATATTGGAAGGGTCTTCGGTCCCTGGAGATATACTTTAATGAATATACATGTTGAAGTGTTCATTCGAGTTATGTAGGAAGGGTCTCCAGTCCCTGGATACATACCTACTCTTACGAATACTAGTGTCTCGATTTGGAAGGGTCTCCGGTCCCTGGAAATGAGATGCGAAATCCAAAATTCTGACAACATGTGTGTAATGAATTAATCATGTTAGCCCGATATGATGGTACATACTATGTATGTGATCAGTCATGTCATATTTGTAGCAAGCATTTCAAACCAGAGGACTATAGAAGAAATGAATTGAAAATTGGAGCTATCCCATCAGTTTTTGATTTTTCAAATTCTATTGAAGGTGAAATTCTAAATTTTCCAAATTATAATTTAGTGATGGAGTTGAACGATTAACTCAGTTTTTGAATTCTGGCGTCATTTTGTGCAGATATGTTTTTATTGTTTCTGAATATCTGAACTTGTGTCAAACATAATTTTTTGGTTTGAATAGATGTTCCGATCAACCTCTCTACACCAGAAGAAGTTTCTGAAGAAATTGTTGCTGGACCACCACCAATTACTGAAGAAGCATCTCAGATTCCCACATTTCATGGTCAATATATATTATATGAAATTAGATCAAACAGAGCGAAGAGAATATTATGTTTATGTTCAAAAATCTCTTCTATTATTCCTAACTGCAATTTTTCATTCGATCAGATATTCCCTCGACACCAATTACTGTTCCTACCATAGATTCTGGACAGGAAAGCATTCCTTCTACCTCAAAAAAATTATTGATACCACCACTAAGCAATAAAAGCAATATAGTTATTTCCCATCGATCAGGGACATTGCTTGAAAAAGGTAATCAATGAATTATATTATCTGTGTCATTGTATATACATAGATATGACAATAACCATTTTCACACTTCACACATTTTCTTGTTATGTAGAAGACCAACTCTTGTTTATATAGGTGATTTCCTAGAATCTGATCTTGAGTGTCCCATTAAGCGTAAAAACTACTGGAATGTTTCTCAATCAGTAATAAAGGATTTCAGAATAGCTAACAAACAAAACAGTCGTAGAATCCGTAATATCAAGAAAAAAATAACAAACCTGCATGAACTTCTTGAAGCTTTAAAGACAAGATTTCAAATTTCCTCTGAATCTTCATTAGTGTTGAAGGTATTTGGTATTACAGTTTTGCATAGGCAAAATAGTATTAGCAAAAAATTAGGCATAAAAATAGTCATAAATGAGTAGGTATTATAGAAGGAACATTTTCCATCATTAACTCATTGGCAACCAACATATTTCATTTTTGCTTTTTTTCTGCCTTTTTTTTCCACTTAATTCTGTTTTTTCTATTTTCCTGTATGTGTTTGTGGTTTTGTTTTCACCATTTTTTGCATGACCCAAAGTAGCTTCCTTAAAAAATTATTCTTATTTTCATATTTCCACATTGGATTGTTTCATTTTATACAATAAATTAACTTGATTTATTTCAATGTAGGAATCTGTTGGCGAAGCAGAAAAACAACTCCTTTCTAGACAATTGAAGGGAAAAGGTGGAAAATTTCCACTAGAGTTGAGATGTTTTGCCCTCACTCTCAATTTTTATTCTTCTGCTGCCTACAACTACATCAGGAGTACATTTGGAAAAAATTCACTACCGCACCCACGAACCATATTGAAATGGTGTATGTCAGTAGATGGCTCACCAGGATATACAGCAGAATCTATAAGAGCTGTGAAGATTAAGGTGGAGCTTGAAAAGTCTAACGGAAAGACATTGATAATAATAATAATAATACACACCGCACGGGTGTGGTTTGGTTTCTGCCACGCCACATGGGGGGTGACGTCCCCACGGCCCGAGTTACCTGGACCACCAAGGGTGAATGGTGGCGAACCCATGAAAATGGGAAAAATGCCAGCAACGAGAAATGGAAACCGATATCATGGCAGAAGATCTAAATGCCACTCCACCTGCTGGCTCGACCACCGTGAGGAGGACTGTCCGCAGGGGAGCTCGCAACGCACGTATCAAGTGGAGCCGCGACATGAATATTGTAGTAATGCGAGCTTTTTATTACGTGAACAATTGCGAGGACAAACCACTTCCTGGATGGAGATACTCCCTCTATAACGAGTTCACCGGAATGCATCCGGAACTCCAGCTGACGGAAGGGAATCATTTAAGAAAAATATCGAATTATCCCAGAGGATCGCGGGATATGCACAACAAGCTGTAGCATAGCAAACCTGTCACATCGTGCGGAAATTCCTGAACTAGTGGGAGGAACTGAATTGTTTTTTCACTGGTTCATAGAAATAATACCAGCTTAAGCTGAGACCGGGAGACCGATGAGGAAGAATAATAACCGCACGGGTGTGGTTTGGTTTCTGCCACGCCACATGGGGGGTGACGTCCCCACGGCCCGAGTTACCTGGGCCACCAAGGATAAATGGTGGCAATCCCATGAAAAGCCAGCAACGAGAAGTGGAAACCGATATCATGGCAGAAGATCGAAATGCCACTCCACCTGCTGGCTCGACCACCGTGAGGAGGACTGCCCGCAGGGGATCTCACAACGCACGTATCGAGTGAAGCCGCGAAATGAAAATTAAAGTAATGCGAGCTTTTTATTACGTGAACAATTGCGAGGACAAGCCACTTCCGGGATGGAGATACTCCCTCTATAACGAGTTCACCGGAAGACATCCGGAACTTCAGCTGACAGAAGGGAATCATTCAAGAAAAAGATCGAATTATCCCAGAGGATCGAGGGATATGCACAACAGGCTGTAGCATTGCAAACCTGTCACATCGTGCGGAAATTCCTGAACTAGTGGGAGGAACTGAATTGTTTTTTCACTGGTTCATAGAAATAATACCAGCTTAAGCTGAGACCGGGAAACCGATGATGAAGAATAATAATAATAATGTGATGAAAGAAGAACAGAAGAGGCAAAAGTACAAAGATCTTATGTTCGAGCTTGGAACTTTATACCCAGGTCATAAAGTTAGGATAGTCGTACTAATCATAGGATGTCTCGGTGGAATGAGAGCCAACTACGTGGATGAATTGAAGATTATTCCGGCCTGTAGATCACTGGCCGAGGTATTGGCGCACAGAATGCAGAAAGCAGTGTTGCTCGGGTCACTTCATATCATCAGGTCCCATGAACTCTAGAAGCCACTTGCAGCTCATCTCTTTTGTTAAGGGACGCTACGAGGGCAGGATGAAGAACTCCTCCATTTAAGTGTGAGGGGTTTTTAGTGAGTAACCAAACAAGATCTTGGATTCTCACACTACCGAGAGTGCGGACCCTCTCGGTGCCCATAAAGGGTTTTCCCCTAACACGGACGTAAAAAAAAATAATATTTATTGATCCCCTAAGACACAATCATACTCTCTGTATAAAAAGTGTTATTTAAATGAACCGCCAAAAAGGAATCGGTATTTTTTTTTCTTAAAGTTGGTAGGACCTTCCTTTATTACCAAGCCAAATTTGAGCGCGATCTGTCAACTAGTGTGTTTACAATACAGTGACTTTATACAGGACAGTGGCGACAATAGACGTTCACGTTTTGATTGGTCGGACTGTTTTCGACCACTAATGGCGGACTTTCATTGATTTGTTGTCATGTCATGGTCATAGACAATAAGTTGTCTATGGTCATGGTGTATAAAGCTCAAAATCGAGTCAAATGTCAAACAGTACGACACTCAAATGTAAACAAATATCCGCCATGTTTGTGCAAAAACGTGTTCTATGACCCTATTGTCGCCACTGTCCTGTATAAAGTCACTGTAGTTTACAACAGCTGTCAGTATCAGTCGACCTCAAAAGTGCTCTGCGAATTTTACAATGGAAAAAATAGTTGATCAAAGAGTTTGCCTCAAATTTTGTCTTGCAAACGAATTTTCTTGTGCCGATTCATTGAAAATGTTAAAAAAAGCCTTTGGTGATAATTGTATGTCAAAAACACAAGCATACGATTGGTACAAATCATTCAAAGACGGTCGTGAGGTGGTCGAAGATTTGCCCCGTTCTGGACGGCCTTCAACGTCAACAACCGACGATAACATCATCCAAATCAAGAATTTAGTGCTCGAAAATCGTCATTCAAGTGTTAGAGAGTAGGCTCGAGAGTTGAGCATTGATAAAATGACCGTTCATAACATTTTGACTAATGTTTTGTGTATGAAACGCGTCGCAGCAAAACTCGTTCCAAAAGAGCTGAATTTTTTGCAAAAAGAGCATCGAAAGCAGGTCTCTGAAGACATGGTTTCTCGAGCTGCTAGTGATCCAAATTTCATGAAACGAATCATAAGTGGCGATGAGACATGGGCAGAGACATGGGTCTATGAGTATGACACGTTAACAGCTCAACAATCGACCGAATGGCGCCTACCAAACGAGCCGAATCCGAAAAAACCACGTCAAAGTCGATCGAAAATTAAAGTTTTGCTCACTGTTTTCTTCGATTATCGTGGTGTTGTGCACTCAGAATTTCTTCCTGAAGGACAGACAGTGAATAAGGAGTATTACTTGGGTGTATTGAGGCGTTTGCGTGAGAATGTTCGTCGTAAACGGCCAGATTTATGGAAAGACAATTCGTGGATTTTGCATGATGATAACGCGCCGTCGCACCGAGCCATAATTATTAAGGAATACAAGACCAAAAACTCAATAAATACCATCGAACAACCGCCGTATTCACCTGACTTAGCTCCGTGCGACTTTTTTCTATTCCCAAGACTCAAATTGCCCCTACGTGGAACGCGTTTTGAGTCCATTGAAGCCATCAAAACAAATTCGCAACGAGAACTGAAGGCCATACCTTTGGCGGCGTATGAGCGGTGCATGGAAAAGTGGGTTCGCCGATATCATAGTTGTATTGTAAGCAATGGGGACTATTTTGAAGGAGACAATAGTATATTGTATAATTAGTGGGAAAAGCATAATATTCCCAAACGACTGTGATAATTACCAGACGAGGAGCGTAGCGACGAGTCTGGTAACACAGGAGTTTGGGAATATGCTTTTCCCACGAATTATACATACTATTTTTTCTCCGATCGTCGATTTATATTTGAAAAAATTATTAAAAAATATTTCATTCAAGATGTAATCAAGTAAGTTTAAATAGGTTTCTCTATGTTCATATTTAAATATAGAAGTGGTAACTATGGAAATTACTTTGTTATGACAGAAGTAAAATAATTTTCAAGCCGATTTTGTTCGATTCGTTGTATTTTATAAGAAATTAAAAAAACAGTAGTAAACATGGACACTGATGGTGATTATTCGTTACCTTGCACGCCTCCTGAACTTGTAGAAGCAGCGAACGCGGCTTCACTTGATTTACTTCCGGCGAAATCCAGAGAGAAGTATGAACTTGCGTACCAACGCTTCATGGATTTTTGCAGAAAAAACAACAGTGTATCCTTTTCTGAGAATGTACTGATGGCGTATGTTGCTGAATTGGCTAAAACAATGAAATCTTCGACGTTGTGGGCACATTATTCCATGCTTCGATCAACTTTGTCTATTAAAAATAATATTAATATTGCCCAGTACCATAAACTGAGAGCATTTTTGAAACGTCAAGCTATAGGATACAAACCGAAAAAATCTAAAATTTTAACCCAGGAACAAGTTCAGAAATTCATTTTAGAGGCCTCAGATGACATATTTTTATCGACGAAAGTAAGTAGATAAAGATTAAATAGTATTACTTAAATTAAATGAAATACGAAATATACAATGTTCGATTAATTTTTAGGTGGCTCTGATATTTGGAATAGCAGGAGCCTGTCGACGAGATGAGCTTGTCCGAATAAAAGTTCAGGATATAGAAGATTTCGGTTCAAAAATACTGGTAAAAATACCAGAAACAAAAACAAATAGACCTAGATCATTCATCATCAACGAAACCTATTTAAATGTTTATAGAAAGTACGTATCATTCAGGCCTAATGATTTTGAAAATCCTAGATTTTTTTTTAAATTCAACAAGGGAAAAGGATGGAAGACAGTCATTGGAATTAATCAATTTGGAAAAATGCCGCAAATTGTTGCAAGTTATTTACAGTTGCCAAATCCGACAGAATATACAGGACATTGTTTCCGAAGATCATCGGCAACACATTTGGTAGATGCTGGAGCTGACATTCTTTCTTTAAAGCGCCACGGAGGATGGAAGTCTTCCCATGTGGCGGAAGAATATATTGACGAATCACTTAATAATAAAGTAGAAGTGGCTAATAAAATATTCAACACCCCTGCCTCGACTTCAAATGAAAATGATCGAAACGAGATAAACCAAACAACTAGCCATGCAGCTTCAACGTCTATAAATTCTCGTTGCCCTCCAGTACAATTTACAAATTGTACAAACTGTACAATAAATGTAAATATTAACAACAATTAATTGTGTTCAAGAATAACGTTATAAATTAGATGTTTCTTTTATTTATTTCATACCAAATTTATCAATATTAAAATGAAAACCATACTTTGTTTCATTTCATTGTAATAATCCATTTGTAACATTACCGCACGCTACAGCAGTGCGGTAATTATTACCGCACTGTTATTTTCTAATTGCTTAGCAACTGCCCACTGTTCTGGAATGTTGAGCTTTGCGCATAGAAATCAGGTCAAAATAGTGTCACTTTTCCCACGATCGGAGAAAAAATAAATATTGATGACTATTCCACTCATTCCATTTTTTGTGGGGAATTTTCCTTAGCAACACTTGTTTCTCATCGATAAAACATGGTAACGGGCAAAATCAACAACTTGGTTTTTCAGCGACAAAATTTTTGACGTTTCTCAAATTCATAGATAGCTTCGGGAATGAATACCATAGAGAAAACAAACAACGTTTAGTTGATCTTGATCTATGATGAAAACTTATTAGTCAACTAGCGCAATACAAGCCATGTGACCATCTTCAGACACATTTTCTCGAGAAATAGTCATGTCGAATACCACTCGAGATGAAATTTAAGCAGGTAAAATTTCTCTCTTGTAATATTCAAGTTTGTTGCTTCTCGGCAATTTCGCTCATGACATTTTTCCAAAATCACTCGCCTGACGGCTCGTGATTTTGATACAAATGTCATTCGCGAAATTGCCGAAAGCAACAAACTTTCATTTTACAATCGAGAAATTTTGCCGGCAAAATTTCATCTCTAGTGGTATTATATATGATTAAATTTAAATTTATGTGTTTTTTTTACAATTCCGGGTACTTTTTATACAGAAGGTACATGTATGGGACAGGTCATAGCTGGATTACTTATGGATGAGATGTCCATAAAAGAACATGTTGAATGGACAGGTTCCAGAAATGTAGGATATGTAAATTATGGAACAGGACTTCATGATAGTGATGGTATTCCTAGAGCAAAAAATGCTTTAGTTTTTATGCTTGTTGCATTAAATGCTAAGTGGAAAGTCCCAATTGCATATTTCCTGATAGATACTTTGACTGCAGAGGAAAAAGCTAATTTGGTTAGAGGCTGCCTGATACAAATGGAAAGTACAGGAGTAATCATCAAAAGTCTCACCTTCGATGGATTAGCATCAAATATAACTATAAGCAATATTTTAGGAGCTCATCTCTCGTGGCCAAATATAAGACCATATTTTCGCCATCCTATTTCTAATCGGAGAATTCATATTCTCCTTGATGCTTGCCATATGATTAAGTTATGTCGAAATACTCGTGGAGATTGGGGTTTCTTTAATGACGAATTAAATCAGCAAATAAGCTAGTTCAAAGAACTAGTTCAACTGCAGAATGAATCTGGACTTCATGCAGCAACTAAGATTCGAAATAGGCATTTGAATTATCACAAAGAGAAGATGAGAGTGAAATTGGCAGTACAAACTCTCAGTGCTAGTGTTGCTGATGCTTTAGACTTTAGAGTATTGTGACAAGGATTTAAATCTAGCACAATTTTAAGGAAGTGAGCCTCTCGTTAAATTCTGTAGAAGAATGAATGACATGTTCGACCTATTGAACTCCAGAAATTATATGAATAAGATTATGATGAAAAAACCACTTTCCATCAACATCTTTCATTAAAGAAACAATAGATTCTTCAATAAAATACCTGAGTTCTCTCAAAGACCAAAGAGGGATTTTGATTATTTCATCCCAAAGAAAAACTGGTTTCTTAGGATTGATAATATGTTTGATGAGTATTGGGAATTTATTTGATGAATTGATAAAGACTGGACTTATGAAATTTCTATGTACCTACAAGTTGAGCCAGGATCATTTAGAAATGTTTTTTTCCCTAATGAGATCTAGAGGAGGTTTCAATGATAATCCCAGTGCAATGCAGTTTGAAGGATCTTATAAAAGAGTGCTGATACATACTGAATTACGTTCCTCAGATATGGCAAATTGTTTGGCACAGGATGAAACAAGTATTTTGAATATAACATCCTTAACAAATAACACCAATAGAAATTCGTTGGATTCCTTGAATTTGGAAGACATTGAAGTTGAAGATTTTGACATTATGCTGCCCTTTAATGAAATATCAAATACAATGTATTATACAGTCATTGTAGAATAAATTGCTGGTTTTGTTAGTAGAAAAATTATGAAGACAATCAACTGCGACACATGTGCACAATCACTAATTTCCACCATCAGCACTTCTATTGAGAAAAAATAGGGGTGGACTCTGTAAGCCTTCTTCAGATGTTGTTCCCAAAATGATGATGATGTGTTTAAGAAAAATAAACCTAAATGATGTTTTTGTAAATCTCAATGATCATATTCTGGACCAAGATCCACTTTGCACCATAATTTGCAATTGATCAAGATGATTTTGAAGAATTATTCAACACTTCGTTTTTATCACATAAACAACACTTCCAACGAAGTTAAAAATAGAATTAGGCAGCAGTTAACCCTTTCAAGCATTGTGGTACACGGTTTGTACCACTTATTTAATGACCGGATATGCATGGTGGTACAAATGGTGTACCACCTTTTCGGGAGCATGCTAGAAAATAATTGAAACAGATTTCTGCGTTTCGATCGATGAAATCGTTAGATTAATACCTTGGCCATCTGCATACAGATGGCGGGGGCTATGAGCGATGAAATAGGGCTCTATATGCCACAAATTGAGCGCGAAGCTATATAGTTGGTGTAGCGAAATTTTGTGTGTATAAAGGAAAATACGATAAAAAGCGGTGAGTACTTGTTTAATTATGTCAAAATCTAGTATTTTGGATTGAATAATTATTCAAATTTATGATGAAATCACATAGATTGCAATTTTTATTTGCTGACGAGATATTCACCTGGGTATTCACAAATCCCCTATTTGTACCACCGTGCGTGTTTTGAATTTTCAGATGGATAATTTGGAGAAAGAAGATTTGCCGTTCAAACTTGTTGGTATGAGTATGAATGAATTGGAAAGAATACTCGCGGAACCTATTCCTGCTGGAGACATCTCTGAGAGTGAAGGAAGCGAAGTAGATTCAGACTGCGAGGAAATAGAAAAAGCAGAAGTAGCAGAATTAGACGCATCGAGGGGACAACGAAGTTGTTTTTATTCTCTATCTGAAGACGAAGCGTCCGAAAGTGAATCAGAGTTACCTTTGAGTATAATCAAAAAGCGTATATTAGAATCAGGAAGCATTTTACCTGCTGATCAAAATAATGAAGAAATTATTTGGAATAAAGAGTTTGTTATGGAAAATATAGAACCCTTCACCAAAGAATGTGGCGTTGCACCGTTTTTGAAAGATTTTGAAGATATATCTCCAGAAATATTATCAGAAGATCTTCTGCGACATATCGTATTTCACACGAATTTATATGCTGAACAAAAAAAAAATTTCAAAGGTATCCCATATATTCCTACGAATATCTGTGAAATAAAAGCTTTTCTGGGAATAAATCTCTTGATGGGAATCAAAAGATATCCGAGCTACCGGGATTATTGGTCATCTGCTCCTGATCTACATGATAGCTACATCAGTAAGATCATGACTGTAAATAGATTTGGATGGATCCTGAACAATATACATTTGAATGATAATTCTCTTATGCCAGCAAAAAATTCAGCGAATTTCAATAAATTGTATAAAGTGCGGCCATTTCTGGACATGATCGAGAGCAATTTTCAAAAATGTTTTATACCTACGCAAAATATTGCGATTGATGAAAGCATGATACGCTTCAAAGGAAGAAGTAGCCTGAAGCAGTAGGTACATGCCAAAAAACCCGTAAAAAGGGGATATAAAGTATGGGTTCTTGCGGATCAGTCAGGATACTGTTGGAAATTCCAAATATACACTGGCAAGGAGGGAGAGAAAACGGAAAAATGTCTTGGAAAAAGAGTCGTTGAAGAGTTATCTGAAGAACTGAAAGGTCAAAATTATCGTTTATTTTTTGATAATTATTTCAGTAGTGTTGATCTTCTCAAGAGCCTGCGAGATAAAAAAATTTATGCATGTGGTACAATTAATAGCAATCGAAAAAAACTACCGGTTTTCAAATCTGATAAGGTGATGAAGAGGGGTGATGTGGATTATTTTGTAAGTAACACAGGACTTTCGACTCTGAAATGGAAAGATAAGCGATCAGTTTGTCTGATCTCTAATTACCACGATCCAACAATAATGACTAAAGTAGCAAGAAAAATTAAAAACGCGGATAATATCGAAATCTCTTATCCCATACTCGTTCAAGATTACAATAAATTCATGAATGGCGTCGATAAATTCGATCAAAAAAAAGCTTGCTATGAAGTCAACAGGAAAAGTAATAAATGGTGGCATAGAATCTTTTTCTACTTCATAGATGCTTCTGTTGTCAACAGTCATATTATATATGGGCAACTTCAACAGAACAATCAAACTGTTCCTCACTTCACGGCTAAAGACTTCAGGCGAGAAATATCTTCAGCTTTGGTGACCCAAACTATGATTTCGAAAAGTTATTCACCTGTGCAAATTAAAGATCATAAACCTTTTCTTTCACCATTGATCAGATTGGTAGATTCATCTCACCAACCTGAACGAAGCACAAGAAGAAGATGTGCATTATGTAGCACCAAACAACAGCAAACACGTACAGAATGGAAGTGTTGCATATGTAATGTTCCTCTGTGTTTGAGAAAGAACAAAAATTGTTTTATATCTTATCACAAAAAATAGGGCATTTTTCAAAGAAGACGATGCTCATGCATGGTGGTACAAACGGTGTACCACCATTTTTTTTGTAACTTCTCATTATTTTTTTTTGATTCTCTTGTTTGTTTTCATTTTTCGTAACTACAATGAAGACCTTTTTGTGATTTTTGGTGATATTTTTCAATAAAAAATAGACTCGTGCAGGTGCAGTAATTTTTGTCAATATTCTCCGTGCTTCAAAGGGTTAACAAAATTAATTCATTTTAATAACCAATAATAATGATAATTATATCGCTGTTCCTGGGTAGCAAAAGGAACTCCTTAGGGATAGTCCTTATAGGAGAAATAAAAATGACTTCAAATCGACAATATAAAGAAAAAAATTATACCGTCAACTGGTGGAAAAATAATTCGGTAATTTTGATGATAATTCTATTGTAGCGGCAACACTGATGCCTTCCAAATATCTTCTTGCCTACCAGTTTGGTAGGCAAACTATATCCCTCTCTCTTTACTCAGAGCCTCCAGATTCCCCCTCTCTCTCTGTATCCGGGGACCTGAGCCTTGAATGCAGAGAGATCGGGTGGCAGGGTACTGATTAAGAGTTTACATCAGCCATATTGGATTCCCTTTGTTCGAATAAAGTTTCTTTTTGTATACAATGTTTAATCGCACCATTAAAACACCCAAACACACACTCCAACAGGTTATTGGCCACGCTTGTGTTTTATTGACGAAAATTCAAACAAGGATTATTCACAATTCAAAGTATTCGGACGAATAATATAACAAAGAACAATGTAAGTGGTATCCAACATAATTAATATCTTGACAATGTACAAATGCTCATGTTCTTTTGGAGACTTTTTGATGCTCGAAATCTTATTACACAAAATGATTATTTAATAATAATTCAGTCAGATATAGATGAATAAATTAGTAATATCGAAGCATATCAGACGGAATAGACGTTAGGCCTTTTCGGAAACTTACTCGGGTTCACTGGATCCCTAACCTTTGCGTTCGTTTACCTAATCCGAACATCCAACCCGTGTTCGGAAAGTACAGAGTTGCTAACCCGATCAGTGACTCGGGTTGATTTATCGTAACCCTACTCGAAAGCAGGGTCGCTAGATCCACCGCATGCGCACGGCAGTTTAGTTTCGTATCTGGAAAACGCGGGAATAAGCCTTCCACTTTATAATAATAATATTCTATTCTATAATAATTTCATAATAATTAATCATTTTGGAAAGAGAAGAGAATTTGGCGCAATGTGAAATGTGTTAAATTCCAAAAATTAACTGGGAAAAAAAATCTTTAAATTATTGGTTATGTTATGATCTACTGACACTTCAAATCCTAAACCTGATAGTTCGTAAACTTAATTGATTAACTGATTAATAATAATTAATCAATAATTATGGAAAGAGAAGAGAATTTGGCGCAATGTGAAATGTGTTAAATTCCAAAAATTAACTGGTAAAAAAATCTTAAAATTATTGGTTATGTTATGATCTACTGACACTTCAAATCCTAAACCTGATAGTTCGTAAACTTAAGACCGGGTCTGTGATCCAAGAAGATCCGTCTCGTGACCTCAATGGATCGAGTTAGTAACCCAGAGTAGGTTTCCGAAAAGGCCTGTTGAGTCTACCTTGCGCCATCTAAACAGTATACATGTGTGCGATCGCCTTTTTCCCACGTAATGAATAGGTAGCAGTGCATCTTCTCAGAGAGGGAGGCAGCATGTGTATGCTGAAAGATTGCTTAAGTTTTTCTGTTCGCTCCTCCTTTTAACTAGCTGTGCAGTTAATAGATGAGAGAAGCCAAGAAATTTTTATTTGTGTTTTTTTAAATGTATGTTTAATAACCTTGCAGATTTCAGACGATCGAAGTCAGAGGTTTCTCAATAGAAATTACAACAAAAATGTAAATACTAGAATAATTGGGAATAGAAATAAAGGTAAAGTGCTTTCTATTTATTTAGAATGCGAACATTATATCAGAGAAACCAGATCTGGCTATTTTTTATGTTTTCTTCAGAGAGAGAGCAAAGAATATCAGAATTAATGTTTACAATTTCAGAGAACTCAGAAAAGAGCTATACACCACCTAGACGCACCAGAAATATTTCCCCCATTATACAAGGTGCGGCACGGAGGGCGGACGTTTTTCAGATGGGCATAACTTTCCCCCACTGGGGACGAGAGAAGTGGGGAAGGTGCCGTTAGACTCGTGTGTTCCTAGCATTTATTTTTTTATTTACCAGTTGTCGTCATGGAGCCTTGGACGGTGGAGCATCGTGTTTTCGCCTATGATAGTTTCGTCCGAAATAATGAGTCAGTCACGGTCGTGCAGCGTGAGTTTCGTCGCCATTTCCACATTCATCGGAATAGAGCTATTCCCTCCCGAAACACCATCCTTCGTTGGGTTGAATCACTTCGCAGACGTGGTGAACTGATCAACAGAAGACCAAGAGGACTGTGCGAACAGTTCGAACGCCTGAAAATGTTGAACGCGTTCGACAAGCCATTGAGCGCCTCCAGCACTGCATCACCGATTTCGTCCACCACATGCCTGATGTGATTTTCCACACTTGACTGTCTCAAATGCTATTTCCTTGAGAATCTGATTCCGTCAATAAATGTGTTTTTGAGTAAAAATTAACGCTTTTATTATTTTTTTAAAACCATCCATCCTCCGTGCCGCACCCTGTATTTGATAGGGCTCCTTCAGAGAGGAGGCAGCAGTCTGAACTAGATCAGACGATATCAAAGCTATGCGATTGTAAAGAAATTCAGAAGACTGTGTCAAAAGACATGCTGACAGCCTCAACAAAACTAAGCAATACCCTGAAAGAGCTGACAACTCTTTTTCAAACAAATCGGTCAGAGGTACATAACCCTTTACTTCTCCACTCTACTATCAGAGTTGACGATAATGAAAGTAACAGAATGGGAAATGATTCAATATCTTCCCAAATTCAGACGGCTTTCCTGAGTGAAATGAGCCAGACGTTCAAGGAATTGACAAGTTCCTTTGACTCAAACACAGGAATTTCTAAACGTTTCTCAAAAAGAGACTATAAATGAACAAAAAAAAATGTCCTTGAACATTTACACTCAGAACTGGAAGCAAATAATCTTTTGAATTCTGTGTATCCCAACACAGCTCAAAATAACTATACTTCAAACGAGCTCAATATGAAAAAAAAGGCAGCTAGAGATATAATAATATCTCGAATCGATGAATATTATCACAACAAGGTCGTGGGAATTAAAGACCCTAGCGAAATCCTTCAGAAGATCAGAGATGACAGACAAGCAAAGACTAATGTAACTTCCAGTTCGATTAGATCACAATTGTACAATTTAAAAATGGCAAACAAAGAAAGAGTGAACGATTTCATTGATCGTTTGATATGCTGATCAAGGAATATGAATCATTCGATACAATTGTGCCTCTGACAGAAGAGGAAAAAGAGATCTGCATTTTATCAGGCTGTGTCAGAGGACTATAAAGATCTTAGCATAATCAATTATGCTAAACGTCAGAGTAGCACTTCAGATATGACCTTAAATGAAATTAAAATGTACCTGTTACAGCAAGAAGCAGAGCGAAGGTCAAATTCAGATGTCAGACGATCAGAGACGAGGGTAAATATGGCAGATGCCGGAACAGCTAAACCAAAGTGTTATCGCTGCAATAAAATCGGTCATCTAGCCAGAAATTGCCCTCTGATAGAATACCATGCTTGTTAATGTTTTTACTGCCAAGCAGTCAGAGAGCACAAAGGGGACGATTGTCCTAATAGGGGAACTCCCAAGGATGGTTATGTCAAAAAACAATCAGTAAATGTGCAGAACAGGAGAGACTTCAGAGGTAGAGGAAAGAGTTCAATCAGAGTCAGATGGGGACGTGTTAATAAACCAGTAGTTGGAAAAGAACACGTCTCGAAACGGGGACGAAGAGATGTCAACCCGAAAGCCTTCTTTTCAGATGGGTCGAAACATCACCTCGACAATAGAGCCAAAAATACTTCGGATGAAAAGAGAAATTCTTTTTGTGTACAGTGTTTAATCGCACCATTAAAACACCCAACCACACACTCCAACAGTTTGATACTGATTACAAGGTTAAAATGAATGCATTACGTCCTGATCAGACCACATATAAGACATTGAACGGTGATCCTACTTCCAGAATGCAGTTGAAGTCTAATAAGCTAATTGATGATCTCAAAAACAAGGGTCATCACATCACTAACGTGCATTCCTTAAAATTGAATAATGCAGTTCCACCTAAAATTTATGGACTTGTAAAAATCCATAAATACGACAAACTCAGGAGGGCTGTCATACCTGCCGATTTCTCATACTCCCTCCTGCTTCTCAAACTGAGCTTGAAACCTCCCGATTTTTCGGGAATCCGATTGGTAATCCCGAATTTATATTGATTTAATCAATCATCGAATTAGACATGGGTTACAGATTGACGATCGCTGAAAACTCTTGGTCTAGTCCTCTGCAAATTTGTCGTAATCCCTGTCTAGGGGGGGTAGGAATTGAGAAGTTTTCCTCCTGCTTTTCGTTTCCGGTGATCTGGCAGCCCTACTTGGACCTTAGGATTTGTCAAAATTTCTAGCATCAGTCCTGAATAACCTCAGCCACAATTTTCGGTATTCTGTGCAGATGTTGGGGAATCTTGTAGAGTTTGTGTTGGCTAATAATTATTTCCAAAACAATGGTGAGTGATATGGACAGATTGAAGGTACCACTTCCTCAGGCAAGTTGATGAACTTCGAATCGATGCATCCCCGGTCGCAGAAGACTGCAATCGTTAAGTCCGTTAGACACAGAGTTTAAATTTCAGTTACCGTAAAACTTGAAAACACCGGGGCGGCTTGAAAAATTTTGCTCTTTCTGATTAAAACAGATGCTGCGCTCTTGTGGTCGAAATTTTAATGTTCAAATAAGGCGGTATCTATGCCTAACATGCTTCCTAGTTGAATTTATGTTGCGGTACGAGTTGTTTACGTTTTGTTATTGTGTTGTGCATCGAAAAAAAAAGGTGAGATTTTTGTATTTTTTTTAACCTGCAAACTTCCCATTGTTCAGAACTCCCTAAAAAGTCTGGACTAGCGCCGTATTTTTTTTATGATTACTTATTTATTGGACAATTGATCATTTTGAGGTGACGTCACGACAGATCCGCCATTTTGCGTGTGGGGCAAACAAACCGTTCCTCTCATTGTAAACAATAGAAAAGAACGATTTTTAAAGTGTGAATTATTTAAAATGCCGGCGTTTTGTTGTATTGTGGGGTGGTCTAAAAGGGCAGAAAGGGATCAAATTCGTTTTTTTAGAATCCCAAAGCCTTACAAAACCGAGGAGAAATGCTGGACGCCTTATCAAAAGAACGTCGAGAATGTTGGGTTAGGGCTTTAAGACGGGGCAATTTGAGCGATACATTCCTTAAAAATGCACGAATTTGTGCAGGTCATTTTGTATCAGGTAGGTAAATATTATCAATACATAAGAAATACCAAAATTATGATCCAAAATGTTTGAATTTATAGTTAAATATGGTGTTGAAGTAAACGTTTTTTGTTCAACTTTTTAGGAGAACCAGCCAAACTGGAAGATAGAGATAGCCCCGATTGGGTCCCTTTTGTAAATATGGGATACATTAGCATCAAAACGCAGGATGGGCAAAGTTTAAAAAGGCATGTTAGATTGGTTAAACGTCAAACGAAACATCTAAAAATGGTCAGTACTACTGTTATAAAGTTGTAATCCCCAATCAATTCTTCATTTCCTTCAGGATGAAGCTAGGAATACTGCATTGAATATAGAACCCACAGCAGGTCCATCTACAAAAACCGAAGGAACTCCTGAACTGTGCAATGAACACGAAAGTCACAGGACTGCTAACATTCAAACAGATTTGACTATGGACCACTTAAACAAGCTCTTTGGAGATCTCAATTTTGCTAATCAGAAAATATATGCTTTCGAAGAAAAATTGAATGCATCAGATTTAAGAGACGAGTCATTTAAGAACGATTCTAAAACATTGTACTTCACTGGTTTCCCAAAAGCTGAGCTGATGTTTCAAGTATTTAACATTGTAGCTCCCTACTTATCAAATAAAAGTGTTCTGTCTCTGTTTAATCAATTTATTTTGACATTAATGTAACATATTATAGAAAAAGTTAATAAAATACGCAATACACACACTTAAAACTCGATAATACTTGTGAGCCTGTAGGGAGTTGTAGGCCTTCATCTGTTGTTCAGTATAGAAACTGTGGGTTAGAATTAGGTAATCCACCATATCCATAATGCTCACAGATGACAAAAAACTCAAATTGCTGGTCAGTTCACTTGCACCAAGAGAATAGGGATCAACATTGTCTATAATTTCAATTTTAGAGTCGTAACGCGATTTTATATCTCCTTTAAAACATAGGTAGTATTCACTCCAAGCCATATTGTAGAAAAAGTTAATGAATTATGCAATAAACACACTGAAAACTCGAACTAAACAACTCAAAACTGCAGATCACAATGAAATTCTTATGGCAGACACGATCTTGTGTGCCCCACACGCAAAATGGCCGCTCTGTCAAAGTCACGTGACTCAAAATGATCAATTGCACTATAACCTAAAAGTCTAATTTTTCTCTCTTGTTTGTCAGTGGCGTATCATTTTATTCTTGTGTGTAATTTCAGGGGCGACTTGAAAAATGGTGCGTACCTACAAAAGAAAGCCGGGAAGTCGGAAATATCGGGACTTTAGCGACGATACCCTTCAGCGGGTACTACAGCTACATCAGCAAGGTGAAAACTCAAAGGATTTAAGTGAGGAATATGAGATTCCTTTTATAACTTTATATAGAAAAGCTAAAGGGCTACATACAAAATCAATTGGAGGTCAAACTGCAATGTTGATCGAAGAGGAAAACTACCTGGTTCGATATATATCTATTGCAGCGGACTGGGGTTATCCCTGTGATTCAAACGACATAAAAGAAATAGTAAAATCCTACCTGGACAGAAGTGGAAAACAATTGCCACAATTTCGCGACAACAGGCCTGGCGAAACCTGGCTGCAAAAGTTTCTAAATCGACATAAAGAGCAGCTGACCAAAAGACTGTCTCAATCAATCAAGGAAAGTAGAGCCAAAGTTTGCCCTGATAGTATTAATAAATATTTCGACCACTAATCAGAAAGTCTAAAAGATGTTCAACCCAACGCGATAGTAAATTACGACGAGACAAATTTTACAGACGATCCCGGCCGCGTAAAAGTGATCGTTCGTAAAAATTCTAAAAGAGCGGAGAAGGTAATGGATACATCTAAAGCAGCTTCAAGAATGGAAAAAACATAATAAAGGGACCGTAAGAAAAGAAGTATTTCCACGATTATTTAGACAGGCAATAAACAGACTTTCAGATACTATGGAAAAAAATATTCAATCAGGCTTTGAAGCGACAGGTATATTACCATTGAATAGAGAGAAAATTTTGAGCAAGCTATCAAAAACAGAAAATCAAAAAACACAAGAACAAGATGCAATGGCAGAATCACTAAAAGAAGTGTTTGAAAAATCTAGGTTTGGTGCAGCAACATCTGTTGGTAGGAAGAAATAATTAGCTGTTGAAGCAGGTACAAGCATTTCGCAGGAAGACCTAGCGCCATCAGTCCCATTAACCCTTAAATGCATCAGGTTGCCAAACGGCAACATAGATTTATTCGTTCATGTTCCGATTCCAAATTGAGTAGACTGCATGAGGTTGTCGAAACTCTACATTGCACTTAGCGGAAAGAGTACGGAAACATCGTTACATTTCGCTTGCATATTTCAGTTCAGTTCAGAGATCCACTGGTGACTTGCTCGCTTACGTCTCACATATATGGCAACTATCTATCGAGAAATATGGTGAAACCATAGCCGTAGCACTGGATATCTCCAAGGCATTCGATCGAGTCTGGCATCAGGGACTCCTCGCCAAGCTTCCATCTTATGGCGTGCCCCCAAAGCTATGTTCTCTGCTAGCTAGTTTTCTCTCTAACAGATCTCTCCATGTAGTGGTCGATGGAGTTTCGTCTGACTCTCTACCCATAAACGCTGGTGTTCCGCAGGGATCAGTTCTGGCTCCAACGCTGTTTCTGCTTCACATCAACGATTTGCTGGAATCAACTTCGTGTCCAGTGCACAGCTTCGCGGATGATAGTACCCTCCATACCGCCTTTTCTTCTAGGGCTCCAATACCAGCCCGCCAAATCAAAAACGAACGAGGAAGAAATGTTAACAACATGAATATGGACTTGGCAACAATTCTTGAATGGGGATCTAATAACCTGGTAGAATTCAACGCAAACAAAACACAAGCATGTCTTTTCTCTAGAAAAGCCGATCTTACTGTGCCCAGCATAAAATTGTCGGGAGTGACCATACCATTGAAGTCATCCATTTCGATGCTTGGCATTACTGTCGGCAGTAACCTTTCCTGGGAGAATCACGTGAGATCCATTGCTAAAAGTGCATCCCAAAAACTTGGTTTTCTGTTTCGTGCCAGGAGCTATTTCACCCCAGGTCAGCTGCTTATGATCTATAAGGCACAGATTCGACCTGTCCTGGAATACTGTTCCCATGTTTGGAGTGCTGCACCTAAACACACCCTAAAACTCTTGGATTCCGTACAAAAAAGGGCAATTCGTCTCGTCGGTGATGCATCGCTTACAAGCTCGCTCACTTCTCTGGAACACCGTAGAAAAGTGGGCGATCTGTCTCTATTTTATAGATATTTCCATGGGCGATGCTCTTCTGAATTATCAGCAATCGTTCCCCCTCTGGCAGTCTCTTCCAGACTAACCCGTCAAGTTAAGTCTTCACACCCCTTCGTGGTAACTTTGGAGACCTGCAGAACATCTCTCTTCAAAGACTCGTTCATCCAACGAACAGCGAGGATTTGGAACACATTGCCTAGGGAGGTGTTCCCCGAGGCATATAACCTCCAGAAATTCAAGAAGAACACCAATTCCTACCTGCTTGCCCTTGGTTCTCACGATGTTCTCTGAACATTACAGGATATTCCTTTTCGTGAAAATCACAACATAAAAAAAAAAAGTTATTGTTGAATGCACCACATTCTGCGAAGTTCGCTGTTTGATAAAGTGCGTAGTATCTTTACGGATAATTATCCACCGATTTCTTTGTGAAAAAATTCTTTCGATATCAGGTAAGATGTTTACTTTTCTGTTTCATTTTGTTCTAGAGTTCATATCACCACATTCATCAAATATTTTGGAATTTTGTTTTGTTGCTTTTCGGCTACAATATGCATTCAGGCATATTTTCAACCAGATTTTGAGGTTGCCTTCTGGCTACAGTATGCATTCAGGCATCTGTTTATACAGATTTTTTCTGTTCTTTCAGAATGGATCGTCGCGCTTTTTTGTCGCAAAAAGGTTTAGAAGAGTATTGGAAAAATTTCACTGGATTGCGAATTCATGGATACTCTACAAGAGGGTACCTATTACTAACTTGAGACCAACAGGCCAAACCAAAATCCCAAGCACAATTTCGGACTGAAGTGGCCGAATGTTTGTGTAAGATGGGAAGTACAACTGTGAAAAGAGACAGACCCAGTTATCTTGAGAATGAACTTCAAGATAAGAAGAAAAAAGGTCCAACGCAATATGTTCCCCCGAAGGATGTAAGGAGGGACCAATATGGACATTGGCCAATCATAGAGGAAAAAAAATGCGTTGCAAATATCCTGAATGTAAGGGCTTCACCCATACAAAATGTCAAAAATGTGGTATTGCCCTGTTTGAATAAATGCAATAACTGCTTCCATAACTTTCATGTTGAATGAGAACTGTACATGTTGTTGCCTTTCAGCAACAACCCATTTTTTTTCAATAAATGACCATAGAAATAACTTTTGAATTTTTTCATTATTTTTTCCTTACTTTTGAACACTTATTTGACCCATTAATATTTATTTCATCTGAATATGAAAAATCATGCATTTAAGGGTTAAAGCCAAATGAAAATAAAAACTCAAAGAAAAAATCAGCCGCAAGGTTATCATCTTCTTCTGAAAGTGACGTGGATGAAGAAGATTTAACCGTTGACAGCGACATGGATCTGGACCCAGAAACGTTTTCCGATTTAGAAGGCAACATGGAAACCGATGAAATTAATAATACGTTACCTGTACAAAATACTTCTGTCTTGACAGATTTTAAACCGGGCGATTTTATTTTCGTTGACTTAAAAACTGAAGCTGGTACCAATAAGCAATATGTGGCAAAAATAATAAACTGCGAAAATGGCTCTTATCTATGCACATTCCTCAGGTTAAGTGATAAAATACCTGATGCCTATATTTTTCCCTTGGTAGAAGATATCGGACTTGTGGAGCAAAAGGAAATTAAACAAAAACTGTCGAAATATGAAATATTACGCCGAGGGCAGTTAGAATTTAAGGATAAATTTTTATTAGTTTGTATTATTAAGTATCAATCAAATTTGATTTTCATGATTTTTGTGTAGTTTCTACTAGGTATCCCAAAGAATGTTTATTTCAAGTTATTTTGTTAATGTAGCATGTTTTGTTTTTTAATTTTTATAATAAATATGGGATGAAGATATGTTTTTTTTTGTAAAACAATAAAAAAATATGTATTTTTTTTGTTTGACCTGTAAAATCAGTTATTGCGACTTTCATGTCGCCTCAATTGCGTCCCTACTAGCAATTAGAATGTAAAATAAAGGCAAATTTCATATTTTTTTTCTCGGGAGTGGAGGGGGGTACAACTTTTTTAATTGTTGTGCCCGATAGCCACAACCCCAAAGTAATCTAAAATAATTTTTGTTTGAGTCAGATCGGCAAATAAGGGGCAATAGGTTGTCGGATATTCGAAAAAGTGTATCAAGTCGCCCCCCCGCTTTACGGTACCCCACTTTCCATGACAAAAATTTTAGGTCTTCATCAGACATATTACAGCAAAATGGATATCTCAGGATTTTAGTTAATATAATTTTTTTTTCTTTAAATGACTTTGTTGTCCCTACGAATGGTCCCTTTTCTTTCAGTGGTAAAGCTTGCTTCAGACATTTATACATACCGGGAGATAGTGGGGGATTACAAGATAAAGCCAATCCATCCATATACTTGTTACGGAACGTAGTCACATAATTATATCTGAATTGTCTGTGACTCTTTTTATGGTACTAGGCGCATTGCGCATTCCTCAGAATTAATAAAGAAGTCGCATGAGAATAAACGTAACGTTACAAGAAAGGTGTCTTATTTCTACATAAGAATATTACAATACTCTTATCCTTCAGCCTATTCACAAGCTTCGTCATTAAATGTACTACTCCCTCAGTCCCATTGAATTTCATTAAGATGAAGACATGCAGTAAATTTGGTAAAATTAACTCTTTATAATATACCCACTTCTCAAGGATCTCCGAATGACTACCTACACTCCTGTAGTAATTGACCAGTTGGGGAATTCAGGTAGTTACAAGCCGTGCTCATTTCTGCACCATGAAATTGTAAAAAAAAAACACTACAGGGTGTCCCACCACGGTCGAGTGCCTATTAGACGTTTCTGAAGAACTGAACATATTTGAAATCCGAAAATTGGTATTATGATATTGTTGGGAATTCTCTACAGACCTAAAATATTTTTGGAGCTTGAGCACTTCCGGTTATACCAGGAGTGGAAATAAATTTGTTCAGAAAATATTTTTTTCAATATTTTCGTTTCTGGTATGATTGGGTATTCAATGCTGAATACATTTCTGTTGAAACCATTGTAGTCATTCGAATAGTTTTCAAAATATCGAAAAAAAAAACCTGAAAAAAATGTCAAATATTTATAGTCGGTGTTATGTTCATTATTCTGATTCTGAACTTTCCGAGTGTAAACCGTTCTCACAACGTCAAAGTAGAAGAATGTGGAAAGGTCATGCATCTTTAGAATTTCATAAAAATCATCACAGGTTGTTTCAAATTTTGTGTCGAAAACTGTGATCGAAAATTGGCCAAAACAATTCTAATTTTCAAATTAGAACCCCATTTTTTTTATGATTGCGTTGGATTCTGTGAAGAAAAATAGTGATAGGGTAAACGGTACAGTAGTTGGCCACGGGGCAGTAATTGGCCAGGTTAAACATAAACCGCAATATTAAGGTTATTTGACAACCTACTGCGCTTGGCTTCAGACCAAATTTGCTTACAGTTTCCTATTGTGTGAATAGCACTATTCACCCTCTAGATGGCAGCACCACCCAAAAATAAGGAACGTTCATCGAGAGCTGTTGGTCACACGCACCTAACCTTGAAAATTCGAAGCTCCATTAATTACGTTTTTTGTGTTCATACTGCTGCAGTCGAAATTTTTGCTGTTCCTTCTGTTTTTTGGGTAAGTTCAATGTTTGGCACATTGTTTGCGTTAATTTTTATGGCATAATTTTCAAATAGAATGTTATTTAGACAGGTGGCTAATAACTGGTATCGTAATTGAATAATTTACAGTTATTGGGCAGGGTGGCCAATCACTGTATTTCAAATTTTTTAATTTTCATTTATTTTCGTTTCATAAAGACTGTATGATATGTGCAGATCATCTACTGACCGAATTATTTTTAACATATTCTCATACAGTTATTAGCCGTATGCCAATCACTATCTTTAACAAGCTATAATAAAAAAATTATTTTTTAAGACAAGCTTTTATAACAACAACACTCATCCGCCATTTCGAAGCCGCCATCTTGAATTCCTCAATTTTGAAGAATCGTAATTTCCGACCCAGAAAACCCCCAGATACCAATTTTGAATGGAATCGTATCATAATTACAAATCTCGTCCGCCATATTTTAGCCGCCATTTTGTTTTTTTCTATAAAAAATATTTCATATTGCATTGTCACCAGAATTATGTACACCTGCCAAATTTCAAATCAATCGGACGATTAGAAGTGTGTCATATTTAACTTGCAAGATTTGATTACAGACAGACATCGGGACAGGTACAACTAAATAAAAGCTTGTAAAAAAGTGGCCAATTACTATGCGCAGATATTTTTGATGTAGAAAAGTAGGTAACAAAAGGGTTTTCCATTACAGACATAATGCCAAAAGCACCAACTTATAGTCCTACAAGGCCGTTAAAAGCTTTGCGCGAATTTCAGAATGGTGAAGGCTCCATTCGAAGCATAGCAAAGAAATACGGAATTCCTCGGGCTACTCTACAATTCAAATTAAAAAATCCAGAAGGAAAAAGTTCTTTTGGGCAATCTCCAGTTTTGAACGAAGAAGAAGAAGAAACGATAGTTAAATGGATCACTGAGCTCGCCCAAAAAGGCTTTCCGAGGAAAAAGGGTGACATCATTTCAAGTGTACAGGAATTATTGAAGGAACACCCACGACCGAATCCATTCACAGATAACAGACCGGGAGAAGGTTGGATGAAGGCTTTTCTCAAACGACATCCTGTAATTGTCACACGCAGTACTGAGGCTGTTACTGGAGCTAGCGCATGTGTATCAGAAAGTGATATCAGAAAGTGGTTCACAGACATTGATAAATATATTGAGGAAAAGTCGCTACAAAATGTACACTGAGAAAAAAGATACAAGTAACTGTTTTTACTTGAATCGTTTTTACTTGAGTAAATAAATTTTAATATGCGATAGATCAACATTTATTTGCTACAATCATATATCTATCGTTAACAAAGACGTTCATCTGAGAATTTATAATTGTTGGAAGTAACTTTTTTTCTTAGTTCAACTTGAAAAGTTTTTTAATCCGAATAGCACTGTTATTTAAATTTTGTTTATTAATGATGAATACACAGTATTCAGAAGTCAACCAACGGTTCATCTCATCACAAGCTACTTTTTCACTAACGTATATCTATTAGCTGTGAATAACAGAGATATTAGCTACATTTAAACATTGACTTCGGGAAGGTACATGTGTTATTTGTAATAAGTGTAAAAATTTTTCGTGAGATAACTTGAAGATCCACAGGGCTCATTATTATTCAGGGGTCAGAACTGAAAACGTCGGCTCTTTGCTCTTTTGGCGCTATCGGTAGGGTGAGCGAAATCACGAAATAGTCAAATAGTGCTGCTGATTAGGATTAGATTCGCGCGCCGGCAGTCGCCACGTGAAATCCTTAAACAATGGGGATTTGAACAATATTTGGAAAAATTCAAAGGTAAGTCCAACTTTACAGGTCTTTAACGTAATGTTCATGCAAACATGTATAGAATCATAAAAAATAGCTTGTTCGATCCACTGATCAATTGATGAAAAAAATTTTGTATCTTATTTTATAATACCTTAGAGGTAATTGACTAATCTATATACATGAATTCAATACGTGATACGTGGTATATTTTCAGATCAAGAAATAAATGAAGAGAGCTGCAAGCTTCTCGATGAGGAGACGATAAAGGAGATTTTTACAAAAAAAGGACCTTATCTTCTGTTCAAGGCAAAATATAAAGAATTTAGAGTCAAAATGCAATTATTATATACGTAAGTTTGAAATTTTATGATTTGTTCATGTCTAATGAAATAATACTCAAGAATTTATCAAACCTAAAGATGTCGTCCTTCATATTACCGACAGATAACTCAAAATACACTTTATGTATCAAGCCGAATATTAATTCCAACCCTTGCATTGTATTGAGATTCTCTAGTTTTGTAATGAAAAAAAGTTTTATTTTATGTATTGTTACATCTATACGGAAATATATATATTAGTGTTGTAACGGAACTCCGCCTCCGCCTCCGTTACTGCGGAAGTTCCGCAAAAATCGTACCTCCGCCTCCGCTTCCGACTCCGTGAAATTTTTGCGGAGTTATAACGGAGGCCGGAGCACGAGTCGCGACAGCGACGACGGCGCCAGGCGGCCGACGGACCACGATACTATTCGGCGAAATGTTCAAATGTTGAATAAAACGCGTCGTGAATTAATTGCTCCGTCTCGGTAATACGTAAAAGTGGTGTAAAAGTGTGAATTTATTGAAAAACTATTGCTTGGAGCGGTTACTTCCGTTACTTGACTTATTTTACTATTTAATACTTTAATAGTAATACTGAATCAATAGAGATTTATATTCGGATCCTGAAATGAAGCCGAAAACTAGTGTGGTTTGGCAGTTCTTCTCAGAAGTAGACGACAATTTGGCGAGATGTAAATCCTGTGGAAAAAACTATTCGAGAAAAGGTAGGACTACATCGTCACTGAAGGGGCATTTGCAGTCAATTCATAAAGAAAAATATGAAGAATATTGCAAATTAGAAAAAGAACGGGAAAAAGAGAATATGTCAAAACTAAAACCGACCACGTCTGGGACACCTTTACAACAGGCACAAAGGCAGTTGTCTTTAGAAGAATGCTCGAAAAAAAAATCAATTGTGGGACACAGCACATCCTAAAGCGATTAAAATGGATAATATGATCGGAGAAATGATTGCGCTTCAAAATCTTCCATTTCATTTTGTTGAAGGCGTTGGCTTTCGTCGTGTTATGAGAACAGCTTTACCAAATTACCAACTAAGAGGGCGCCAGTTTTTTTCTGACCATGTATGTAATGAAATATATTCTAAAATAGCCACCAAAATTGAACAAATGCTCAAACAATTCCCAAAATTGTCATTTACTACGGATATTTGGTCCGAGCCAAGTGCAAACGTGTCCCTCCTGAGTTTAACTGCACATGGCATAACAGAAGATTTCACCCGTATGCAAATGATACTCAAGTGCTGCTCTCTTCATGGCCGACATACCGGCGATGTAATTTGCGAAAATTTCAAAATGATGTTAAGGGAATGAAAAATCCAAGATTATCAATTGCATTGCTTCATTAGGGATGGTGGGTCAAATATGGTCAGAGCAATGTATTTGGCCGATATACCTGATTTGAATTGCACGGTCCATCAACTGCAATTATGTGTACGTTCAGCACTGGAATCCAACATATTGAAGGACTTAGTTGCGAAGTGCAGGAAGATTTCAGGACATTTCAATCACTCTCAAATAGCTCAAGATGGGCTGACTAAAATTCAAACTGAGCAACTCAATCAAACTGCCCTTCGTGTTATTCAGGACTGTGTTACCAGGTAAGTTTTATATCAATCATTTTTCAAAATTCAACATAAATTAGTCTTCTGAAATCTGAGCAAAATGAATTTTGAATTCTCCTTTTTTCAAATACCTATTCTGTTTATCTGAAAATCAATGAAAATTTTAATTTAATGATTTTTCACAACTCCTTCTTCACATTTTGATATAAAAACAAAAACATTAAACAGATTTTCATGAAGATAGTTAATCATTTGGAAAGAGATTTCACGAATTTTTATTAGAATTGACAAAGAACCATATTCAGTTTCTTGTTTCATTTCAGATGGAACAGTACTTTCCAGATGATCGAACGGCTGCTGAGGATAAAAGATTCTATTTGCTTATGCGCCAGCCAACATAATATTCCACAAATCTCCCCAGAAGAGTGGTTGTATCTTAATAAAATGGTGGCAATACTTAGTCCTTTTGAAGAGATAACAAGGAATCTGAGCGATACGAGAACTTGCATTTCCTCAGTGATCCCATTGATATATGTACTGAAGCATACTTTGCAAATTGAAAAGGAAAAATTGGAGTCGAATCATATTTTCCAGAGTATCATCCAAAAATTACTCGATGATATCAACTCCAGATTTTATGATATTCAAAATAATACATTGTATACGCTTGCTACATATTTGGACCCAAGGTATAAATTGAAATTCTTCAATGAGATAAATAAGGAACAAGTTCAATCGGAACTTATTCGCTTACTCACCTTACATTACACAAGAATGAAGTTCGGGATGTGTGATGATACAGATTTTGCAGCTTCAACTGCAAAAAAAGCGAGAATAGAGCCAAACGATGGGTCCAGCTCAAGCCAACCAACAGTACCAACACCAACCCAGAGTTTGCATTCCAGTCTGGCTGAAATGCTGACGAATAGCGATAGTGACGACGAGGGAAATTTGCACAGTGCTAACAGTGCTAACACCGAAAGTGACGTGACTATATGGAGATCACTTATGTCTCAGTACAGTCATGAAAATAGATTAAAATTGGAGGACGATCCATTATTATGGTGGAGAAATAATCCGAAATATAAAATTTTTTCTCCTATCGTTTGTTCATACTTGTCGGCGCCGGCAAGTTCAGTGCCGAGTGAACAATTATTTAGTGGTGCTGGCTTAATATACGAACCACATAGAAATCGTTTAGACGGTGATAAAGCGGCAAAACTTTTATTTATCAAATATAATTTGCCGCTGCTGAATTTCGAATATCGAGTAATTTAATGTTTTTTCATTTTTATTATTTCAATAAATCATATATCACCCATTCTTTTCACTTCATCTTTCACCTCCGCCTCCGTTAACCTCCGCATCCGCATCCGCGGAGGTGAATCTCTTCACCTCCGCATCCGCCTCCGCTACAGTAAAATGGCCTCTGTTACAACACTAATATATATAATATAAGTGTTGAATTGTTATTGTTCTTTTTACTTTTTTTTTAATTATAATTTGATAAGCACGTTTCAAGGCAAGTGAATATAATATACGTGAAATGAACTAGTAGGGACCATCATAAAAATCATCAAATGAACCTGTCATCCTCATCAATATTATAGGTCCCATTGTTTCATTTGGCCGTCAGCGTGGGCTGAGTTATGTGGCACTGAAAGTATAGTCACATATTCGAGGTCATAATGTTTATATACTTTCCTCGAGTTTTTCAGCTATAACATGTTTGTTGTTGTCAGTAATTAGAAACACCTGAGGATTTTTGGGTATAATCAACTAATTTTTGAATGTTGTCAAAATTTATATTGTCTATAAGAGACATAGCTTTCTTGCAGGGTAATTCGCTACTTCCATCTGTGCATGTTACTCAAAACAGGGTGACGTCTGTAGTAATTTCGCACTGCATATTTATTTCTTTTTTATCGAGTTTCTTATAGATGAGTCATGTTATTACAGCAATCACATTTCTTTCAGTAAAAAAGTACTGGGTGGTATGTTCACATTTTCTGCCGACGGAAAAATATGTAGCCCGATGGTAGTTTTTCCTTATAAAAGAATCCCTGAGAAAATTTCAATGACAATTCCAGAAGACTGGGGTATCGGTCGAAGTGATAATGGCTGGATGACTGCGCAGACGTTTTATGAATATATCGCCAATGTCTTCCACCCATACTTGGTTAAGCATGGTATAGAACTACCAGTCATATTGTTTATTGACGGCCATAAGTCCCACCTCACTTATCAATTGAGTGTCCTATGTGGAGAATTGGGTATTGAATTAATAGCCTTATATCCAAATGCAAGACGAATTCTACAGCCGGCAGATGTTGCAGTTTTCCGCCCCATCAAAATGTGCTGGCAAAAGTCAGTAAGAGAATGGCATACTGAACACCCAGGTGAAGCCATAACTAAATCGACTTTTACACCACTCTTGAAAAAAAGTAGTCATGATGAGTGTGAAACCGGATACCCTCCAAAACGGTTTTAAAGCCTGTGGGCTTTATCCATTTGATCCAAACGCTGTGGATTACAGCAAATGTCTTGGTAGTGCAAACAATTCCAGTGGTCCAAATGAAGATGGCATTAATTTGAATAATTGTAATGTCACCATGAATTATTCAACGTTTCTTGACATAGTGGGAAAAGAAAAAGTAAAATTATTTGAGCAAATAGACGCTTTAAATACTAACGAGAACGAACATTTTTTCACGTTATACCGACTGTGGAAGCATTTCAAGCGCAAAACTGATGAAGAGAACATGACTGGACAAAATACTCTTCCTCAACTGGATATTGCTTGCAATTTAGAGGTAGAAACAAACAGCTCCCTTTCCCAATCTAATGAAGAACTGAAACAGCCACAAGCAGAGGAGGAGCTCGTTCAGAACGTCACGGAAAGTGAGGAAGCAACAAAGAATACAACGGTATCAATGGAGTGTTCAACAATAGTGCAGATTCGACAAACATCAAATATGGCTGACTATTTAGTATGGCCTGAAGCACCAAAGCGTAAAGGAAAACGCCAAACAGAAAGACTGCCATTTGCGATAACCTCGCAGAAATACAGAGAAATGCTGGAGGCAAAAAATGAAGCAAAACTCAATTCCGAAAGAGAGAAGGAACGAAGAAAACATGAACGCGAAGAAGCCAGAGCGGCAAAAGCGCAAAAAAAAACATTGTCGGTTACACCAAAATGTTCCATTTGCAGTCGCCAAAAAAGCAACCTTTCTTGCGAAGGCTGTCAAAGATCATACCACTCCAAATGTATACCAAAGTTTCACCAGTTGCACATTCCAGACCTGGAAGATAATGACACATTTTTATGCCATCAATGTTATAGCGTAGAGTCTAGTGACGATAGTACTGCAGAAAGTTTAATGAATCAAGAGAATGTCGAACCTTCGTCAGAAAATTGTAGCGACAGTGAACACCTTCTGGGAAAAAACTCCGAAGAGGCTGAGATGACTGAAAATGAAATAAGGGAAATAGAAGAATTGTATCAATATTATAAAAAAAATAAAATCAATTCTTAAACATAAAATACCTAGCACTATTCGAATTCTCAACCCATGCCAATAACTATAATAATGTTGGAAAATTACTATAAAAAGTAGCCAATAGCTATACAATTTTGAAATTTTTCATATTTCAATCATTAACTCTTTTTCTCATGAAAAGATTTGTAATACCATAGCTAAGAAAAAAACCGTATGAATGTATGAAACTTCAATCATTCACTCTTTTTCTCATGAAAAGATTTGTAATACCATAGCTAAGAAAAAAACCGTATGAATGTATGAAACTTTAGATGTTGTCCATTCAAATTTGAAGTTGTCTCAAACGAAATCCTTGATTAATGAATGAGACTAAACTCTCAAGTGGCCAATAACTATACTGTTTACCCTAGCACTCTCAGATGTTCTTGCTCCTAAATTCAGTAATTCCCGAGATATTTGAGTTTTTCTGGATTCATGTTGTACGTAGAGTCAAATTCATATTATCTTTCGGATGATAATATTCTGTGACTATAGAAGATAAATTATCCCATTAATAATTCACAAGTGACAGGTCTTATTTTAGGCACTTCTCGATTTTACTTCAATGGTTACTATGGTTTCATAATAATAGTAATCGAATCTGTTGGTATGTGAATATTCTGCTACCATACAAGATAAATGATCCCATTAATAATCAACAGATGACAGGTCCAATTATCTTCAGATTCAATGAATTTGACTCTACGTACAACATGAATCCAGAAAAGCTCAAATATCTCGGGAATTACTAGATTCAAGAGCAAGAACATCTGAAAGTGCTATCACTATTTTTCTTCGCAGAATACAACGGAATCATAAAAATATAGGGTTCTAATTTGAAAAACAGAAGTTTTGGCCAATTTTCTATCACAGTTTTCGACACAAAATCTGAAACACCCTTTTATGATATTTATGAAATTCAAAAAATACCTGACTTTTCCACATTTTTCTACTTTGACGTTGTGAGAACGGATTACACTCGGGATGTTCAGAAAAAGAATAATGAACATAACACTGACTATGAATATTTGACATTTTTTCAGGTTTTTTTTTTCGATATTTTGAAAACTATTCAAATGTATACAATGGTTTCAACAGAAATATATTCAGCATTGAATACTCAATCAGATGAAGAACGAAAATATTGAAAAGAATATTTTGAACAAAGGACCCCGCACTTTTACTACGGGAAATGGCGTTCCGTCAAATTTTCTAAAATTTTGGTATAATGTAGTACTCGACATACTGATCAAAAGTGTCCATGGCCCCAACTCAATCCTATGACTAGTTTTTGAGATACAGGGCGTTGAAGTTGAGAATTACCCACTTTTACTACGCCCGTATCTCGGAACAGAATCGAATGAACTTCAATTTTTCTCAAGAAACATTTCATTACATCCCCAAGGAGCAAGCATATAGAGGAATATGACCGAAAATCGTTACGAATACAGGGTTATCCATAATTGAATGCATGCCCGATTTCGAAAGTATAAAATATGTCAGTTCCAGAGCGAGAACGTTCGCAAAATGAACTAATACACTAGATATGTTGTTGTTACATCGAAAAAGTCTGAAATACCCAGAATTTATACTGGGTGATCCATTATTATAGAAACTATTCTCAAGGAAGGTTAAATGGACACCCTGTATTTATGGGTTGATTCAAGGTGTTTGTTTCATGTTTTTAGAACATATCATCATGGACTTCAAAGAATACAGGGTGATTCAGTCATGAAATGAACTTTGAACCTCACGAAAATACCCAAAAACCACCTCTTTTTTTCATCACCCTCTATCTCAAGATTAAATCCGAGGAGGTGGGAGTTTTCTTTCACCACTGTACTTGATATAAAAACATCAATACGGCTGAGAGTTTTTATCCACTTCCTATGACCAGATTTTTTTTTATGTAATATGAAAATTATTTATTTATGTTATTCTATTCTTATTCCAGCTAAAAATCTGGTCATAGTAAGTGGATAAAAACTCTCAGCCGTATTGATGTTTTTATATCAAGTACAGTGGTGAAAGAAAACTCCCACCTCCTCGGATTTAATCTTGAGATAGAGGGTGATGAAAAAAAGAGGTGGTTTTTGGGTATTTTCGTGAGGTTCAAAGTTCATTTCATGACTGAATCACCCTGTATTCTTTGAAGTCCATGATGATATGTTCTAAAAACAATAAACAAACACCTTGAATCAACCCATAAATACAGGGTGTCCATTTAACCTTCCTTGAGAATAGTTTCTATAATAATGGATCACCCAGTATAAATTCTGGGTATTTCAGACTTTTTCGATGTAACAACAACATATCTAGTGTATTAGTTCATTTTGCGAACGTTCTCGCTCTGGAACTGACATATTTTATACTTTCAAAATCGGGCATGCATTCAATTATGGATAACCCTGTATTCGTAATGATTTTCGGTCATATTCCTCTATATGCTTGCTCCTTGGGGATGTAATGAAATGTTTCTTGAGAAAGATTGAAGTTCATTCGATTCTGTTCCGAGATACGGGCGTAGTAAAAGTGGGTAATTCTCAACTTCAACGCCCTGTATCTCAAAAACTAGTCATAGGATTGGGTTGGGGCCATGGACACTTTTGATCAGTATGTCGAGTACTACATTATACCAAAATTTTAGAAAATTTGACGGAACGCCATTTCCCGTAGTAAAAGTGCGGGGTCCTTTATTTCCACTCCTGGTATAACCAGAAGTGCTCACGCTCCAAAAATATTTTAGGTCTGTAGAGAATTTCCAACAATATCAAAATACCAATTTTCGGATTTCAAATATGTCCAGTTCTCCAAAAACGTCTAATAGGCACTCGACCGTGGGGACACCCTGTATATTTGTTGAGTATTTTTCTGCCAATCAACAGGTGGCAAATATCATGAAACAATCCGATTTCAGCCATCTCAGTTGTGTAATAAAATTGTTTGCAAGCCACAATAAGAATGCTATGAGCAGATTGAATCAATTTGTAAAATATAATTCATGTTTTCAACAAGTATTTCTGAAACTACTCGCAAGTGGTATGGAATGAGAAGCCTAATAGCAATGACACATTGGTTACTATGCTAGAACCTTTACCCTTATATGATTTGAAAATTAAAAATAATCAGATTGAAAAATATTTCATGATGCAAAATCATGTTCAGGTATCACATTCGAAGTTGATTTATCCTTTGCTCCATAAGTAATGGAACAGTTTTAACATTTCTCAGTTTTTAAGATTCGACCCTATTTAAAAGTGAAGTCTGATAAAATTGTACCTTGAGATTTTGAAGTCCATTCTCAAAACGAACTTGGCATTCCAAAACTCCTTGTAGATCTGGAACCGGCCTCAGGGGAATTCCGATAGGATTTGAACAAATTCAAGTTTTCCATAGGCCTATTATATCCATTATAATGAATGTTGGAAGTCCAAGAAGGAACAGGTTGAAAAGGTCTTGAAATATTTGACATGGCATAACTTGAATTTGGGGTTCTCACCGGTGGAGAGCCAGAGGGTGATATTGCATAACTTAGATTTGGTGTTCTCATGAGTGGAGAGCCAGAGGATGACATTCCATAACTTGAATTTGGTGTTCTCACAGGTGGAGAGCCAGAGGGTGAAGCATAAGGAGATTTTGGGGCTATAGACAGCCTATCAAAATCTCCAGAAAGGGAGGTTTCAACTGATGCTGGGAGAGAATGATGTTGGTCATTACTGAAAGTTGTAGCAAAGTCATTGTTTGCTTGTGAGAAATATCCGGAGCTTGGACTATAAGATGTTTTTGCACCCTGGTTTATAGGTATGATTGTTCCATCAGCACCTTTCCAAAACCCTCCTGCAACCCACAAATTTTGGTCCAGATGATCCAGCTCTGCAGGAGATAGAAGTCCTTGTTTATTGTTTAGAGATGATCTACTAAATGACAGCGGCTCTGCTTTGTTGAACTTGAATAAGGACTTACTTGGATGGAAGTATTCCCTGTGAGATCTTTCAAAAGAGTCTACATTACAATTATTTTCCATATTTCTGTTGAAGATATGGTTGGCAGTGAATTTTTCAGTCATATTCTTGTTGATCACAGTGTCTTCATAAGACGAGGTAAAATCTTCATCGTCGCTATAATAACTATTATCACAGCTTCTGGGCAGTTTTTTCATTGTTTCTTTAGTTCTAAGATTTGTTTCAAATTCGTAAAATGAATTGTAGAATATTAGGCAAGCACAAGCAACCTGAAATAGAAAGTAACAATTAGGTTCGATTCTCTGAGGAAGAATCAATGAATCAAATAAAAATTCCATATCTCCAAACCTAATCTCTCTATTGGGCTAAAGCAATGAGAAAAGTTAAATGAGTTAACCAATAAAAACCGTAATTCTCATATTAGAAATTTGGAAAGTTATTTTTATCTAGAATACTAAGAACATTAAGAGGATTCAGTACTTGGATTGTTTGGTGATATTTTAATTTTCCCCATGGCATATTTTTTTTTCATTAAATCTCCATTTGAATATTTTTTTAATGTTCAATATTATGATAATTCTGAATTTCAACAGTAGAAACAAAAAATATTCTTTCAATTCATTAAAATTTTGGATACCAACTTGGATTAAAAATCTTTCAGAAGAAGGGATAAACTTACTTGGAATGAACTCATAAGCATTTCCTGGCTGTTGGTCCAAGATACCAGTGCTAAAAAGCTCCAACATAAAATTTTATTGATCTTGATGCATGCTGGAGTCTGTTCCATTGGGAATGATAGTATCTGCATGAAGAAACCAACGAAACAAAAAACTTTGAGGTTGATGTATTCCACAGCGGTCGAAGGAAAACATGCAGAAATTAGTTGAGTGCAGGTAGTTTGCAGAATCTTCGATATATCATGATAAAACTCAAGATATGGCAGTAAATAATCAGGACACCGTTCGGGTTGTACACTGAGTAGAATTCGGCATGATATTTTGAAAATAATCAATATAGCCAGGATACCCTGAATCAATTTAAGCACCTTCAGAAAATGTGAGTTTGTTTCATTGGCATTCGATTTTCTCATGAGCTTTTCATAGATATTTTTTCCTTTTTTCTGAATGTTGTAAACGTGGTTACCAAAGAAACTGGCCTTCTCTCTTAATAAGGTGGTTTTCAAAAAACGTCTGCAAGGTGAACATAGTTTATATGCTTTTTCCAGTTGAATCCTGAAATTAAGAACCATTTATGAAAATGAATAGCACAAACATTCCAAAAAATATGTCAGACAAAAATTACCTGAAGTGTTCTATTTCTTCATCATAATTTTCTTCAACTAAAGGAGTGAACATTGCCAGCTGAGATATTTTCAGTTGCTGATTGTGATTGCAAGATGTGCAAAGCCCATTGGAGTTTATGGGTGAGTTTGTTATGGGTGTCTTAATGGATCTATGTTGGGCTTCAATGGTCTTATTGTAACCACCATCTTCTGTGAAACCGTTGTACTGGGAACAACTTGGACAGTCGAAACTATTTCTGCTGTCATATGGAACCCTGCTCCATTCGTTGCAGAACCAACAATTCACAGATATTGGAAAATACCTCCTGTTCAAACACAAAATAATCACAATAACATATTGAATAAAAACAGTCAACAGATGAATTAATAATAATAAATTAGTAGGCTCTGGTGCCAGTTATGTATTACCGTTTAAGGGTCAGCAATAAAGATTATGATTATTATGAACAAATGAAATGTTGTACCACTCTCCTACAACTAAATGAACACAAGAGTAAGTCAAATCAATGCCAGTAAAGAGCTTTCCTCCAACTGAATAGATATTGAAATCATAACAATGTTGCAATAGACAGAGGAATTTGTTCGTTCTGTAGATTCCTACAAGCAAAAAGAAAAGTGAGGAGTAGGTATGTATTTCAAGAGAACTAGAACATACAGATAGGGGTACATCTCATAACACATCACATATCCATGCACTGTGGAAAATGAGAATGGAAAACAATTGAGAACAGAAGAAGAAGAAACTGCCTTTTTTTGCTAATTTTGAATGTCTGTTGAGATGTGGTATTATTTTCTGGGGATTGAGCTCGAAAATTAGCAGGTTGTTTGTTCTGCAGAAGAGTGTTTTAGGGTACATATTTAAAATGTTCAATCGTGTATGCCGTAGGGGAATATGTAGGGAGAATCATATGTTGACTATTTTTGGTGTTTATGTATTTGAATGCATGATGTTTTTCAACAAGAAATGATAATATATTTTTCGATTCGCACTTGTAAGAGTGAATATCCTTTGGATCACAAAATTTACATTATCCTGTACATAGATTGTCTCTATCTGAAAGACCCCCTTCTTATATGTGCATTAATTTGTATAATAAGCTACCTAATAGAAACAAATTTTCAAGGAAAATGTGATTTTGAATTATGCTAATCATATGAAAGATGGTAATAGTCGTAACAGAAAAATTAGGATATAGACTCCAAAATTGGATAGGTATTTAGAACTCTTTATAACGTATTTACATCTATACCAGTGAATGAAATACTCACCTAATACTCAAATAAATTTTCAGAGTTATTAGTGCGAACACTGAGAATAAAGCTGTTATAGATGAAAAGAAAGCAAGAATTTCTATAAGCTCTTCCATTTTTAAAACTTTTATAAAAAGCGACAAGATTAACAAGAATTAATGGCGAGAAACGAAAACGACGAAAACCACGTTTAGGCGGGATGAATAAATTAACCTCAAAAAAACTAACATCACCGGGTCCTAGCACAGACCAACAAGACTTGGCACTCACACGATATGCACACGATTTAGTTCCCAGCTATTGGTTGCGTGCTTTGCAACCTTGAGTGTTTTGTGTCCTTGTCTAAGCCGCCCGTTTCCTACATTTGATAGCATTAAAAACGATTAAAATTGGGAGGCCGCCAATCAGAGCGCAGATAAAACCGAATAAGGCCGATCAGTTCACGTGTTCCTTGCGAAGATTGGCGAAGATGTAATGTCAATTATGTTTACATATTTCGCTAAAATTCTCGAATGGGGAATTTTGTTGTTGGGAATTCATGTAATAATTATCTTCTATTCTTAATTTTCGTGCTGTCCTCGGTCTTTATTTACAGCTTTTCAGGGATTGTCAAGGAATACATTCGGTTTGGAAAGTTTTAATTGCAGAACCTACCATCTTTTTTATGCAAGATTAGTTCGTTTTTCTCAACATTGAAAATTCAAATTAGTGTTGTTTGGATATTGATTATTCCGAAGAGATAAGTTTAACATTAATTATATTATAACTTGTCAAATATTAGAACATATTCAACTTGAGGATATACTGTTTGGAAATTGAAATTGGTTATTCTAAAGACGAGTCTTGAATACTGAGAATATTCCAGGAATTCAGCACCAAATTTAGAGATCTAGGGATCATTGTTGTCACATTTCATCAAATCAAGTTAAGAACAACATTAGATATTTATTCAAAATTACTAGAAAAACAGAATACGAATCGTTTCCCAATGACAGTTAGAGGTTATGTTATTTCGATTTGAATTTCGCGCTTCGTCTGAATTGCTCCCACCACGAATTTCACCACCCCACAATTTCTCAAGGACAGTTTCGCAGATTTGGCGGGAGGGGTTAAGTGAAATGTCTTGTTGGTCTGTGGTCCTAGACATAGAATCTGCTCTGTGCGAAGGATGGTTTTGAAATGGTCTTTGATAGAATCACCACTCACCAGTCGATGTCCATAATTCTACGAGTCGATGTTAATAATGGCAACACTCAGAGTTGGGTCTCTTTTATTCCATGCAAAAGAATATATACAGAGTGGCCACTTTTTTAATGGGATTGTATTATGTATTGGTAACTTTTAAACCATAAAGGGTCGTTTATACTGGCCCGTAACTTATGCCCTTAAAATTAGTTCTCTTTAAGGGAATAAGTTAAAGTTCGAGTATAAACCATAGCATGAAATTTCTATCTTTCAACTCTTAGGGTAAGGGAAAAAGTTTAAGTTACGGGCCAGTTAGAGTTAGAAGGTCGATCAAATGGAGAGAAAGTTGCATTCACGGAACGGAAGCATTGTACGTCAAGCAGTTCAAACAAATCGAGATTATCCAGGGCCGGTTATTGAGATATCATAAGAAAAGTATATTCTATCATTTTGATTTTTCTTTTTTTCCCACTTTATTCAAAGTATTATCAAAAAATGTTACCATAGACAACTTGTCTATGAATGTTACAGGAATTTTTTATTCGACAGTAAATTATCCTCAAGAGTCAAGTTGACATAATCAGATTTCGTATCCAACGTTTCGTATTCTCTGCGCCACCTTATTTTTCCAATACGAAACGTTGGATACGAAATCTGATCTCCACGAAATCCAAATTGTTCAATATCGGTTCGTCTCTCTAAATAAGATTTGAGATACCAGCACTATTAAATAGTGACTATTTAAATTTTGAAATACATAATTGTGAAGTTCGAAGTTGGCATATTATTTTAATGAATCAATTAGGCAATCCAAACCACGTGTTTTTTCCACCAAATAACCTCAAAAAAATATTTGACAGGTCGCTGTCTTGGAGTAAATATGAGGAATTTTATCATCTAAGGCATTTCATGAGTGAACAAGTGAGTTTTTATTATTTGAAATATCAAAAAATATCCAGAAGCAACAATGACGAAGAAAATTCCACTCCATCATATGATCACAACTTTTAGTATTGGGAGCCCGAAGAGATTGAAGAGAAAGTATTGGAGAAGAAATATTCATCAGAGCACTGTACCTGTAACTTCTTCATCCTTTCAAATTATATAAATTCAAATATTCATCAGTTTTACATTTTACATGAACTGAATACTGCTTATTTCAGTGTCTACGAAGAAATATTCACTTTAGTTTCTTATCATCGATATTGTCAAGTATTGATGACTGCTGACCAAATTTCCCTTTGTTTCCTGGTAAGTCACTTAATATGTGTATAATACACCAAGTTACACACACTGAGTGTTCCAAAATATTCAAGAAAATCCTCTCAATTTGAACGACTTGCACATCCAACTCTGGCACACATTTATGCCATTTTTTTTATTGAAAATGCACTTAATTTAAATAATTTTCACTGGTCTGATATTCCTTAGAGTAAGATTGACTAGAAATACCAGAAAAATTTCCACATAAAACAATTTTTTAAGCAAATAAACGGTTTTAATGACTACATGATCAAAGCTGGATTCCCATTGTTTGACCACCAGCTAACCTCAAAAAAATATTTGACAGGTCGTTGGATTGCCTAATATCATCAGTCAGTATTGTTTCTTAATCCAACAACAACACAACAAGTCATAAAATATTTTTTGTAATGGTTCTGATGTTTATCCTTTGGAAAAATGTTAGATTCTTCTTTACTTTAACTTTGACTTGGATATAATTCAATATTTCTTAGCAACCTACTACGAGAAATGAAATCTAGATATCCTTATAATGTAGTTAGCCTGGATTCCTGAATAATATCCACGACCAACATGAATGTTTGATGACGAAGAAAATGTAATTATGTTCACAAAACACAACTGATTTCTATTTCTATTTCCAATACAGCATAGAACCAAAGAGGAGTCTTTGTTAAAACTAAACAATTTTTATTAGAATTAGGTATTCACTCTGGACTCTGATAAAATTAATTCTGAAATAATAAGACACTATTATATGCATATAATACGGCGATGCCATATTTCATTCTTGTGCTTGTGAAAAATGACTGTTGTGGAGAAAGATAAAACCACAGACCACTTGGTCTGTGATAAAACAGACCACTGCAAAGAGTTCTGTGGTTGTTTGTTTATTTTGGTATTTGTGATGAAATTTGATTTGCTTTTTGATTTTTCAATATTGAAATGAGTCTACCCACTGACTTCGGGCCAGATTCAGGCGGTAGAATAAAGGTATTTATTATTCTTCGTTTTTTAATTAATTAAAGAGATTTATTTGGAAAATTATCAACAGGGCGTATGCATTGTAAAACCAATAGTATATGGCAATGTAGCTAGATATTTTGGAAAAAAACGTGAAGAGGATGGTCATACCCACCAATGGACTGTTTACGTAAAACCATACAATAATGAAGATATGTCAACTTATATTAAAAAAGTTCATTTCAAACTTCACGAGAGTTATGTGAACCCAAATCGAATTGTTGTGAAACCTCCTTATGAAATTAGTGAAACGGGATGGGGAGAGTTTGAAATAGTTATTAAAATTCATTTTCATGATCCTAATGAAAGACCAGTAAGAATCATTTGAATTTTGATTTCAATGAACTACTTGCCGATTTTTAGGTGACCATGTATCACATTTTGAAATTATTTCATTCAGGAGGTACTAGTGACATAGGAATGGAGTTGGGTAAGGGTTTGGTTTCTGAAAGTTATGATGAAATAGTATTCCAAGATCCCACTCAATTAATGCATCATTTGCTGATCAATACAAAACAACTCACACATGGAAGATGGGAGCATAACACAAATTGTAGGTATTCTGAATGTATTTAGTAAGAATTTTTATGAATTTTTCATTTCAGTTGAAGAGAAGAAAGAAAAAACCCTGAAGACTATAGTTGATGCAAAGCAAAAAGTTAGATCTGACATTGCTGCTTATAAAAATAGGTTGAAATTAGCTAGGGAAATTATATCCCAGTTCAAAGATGAAATAGCCAAAGTGCAGGATCAACAATTTTCATAGTAAAACAACCACTTATAAGATTTATTTTTTATTCTTTTATCAATTTTTGGGTATTGAATTGCTGCATAACAATAAAAATAATATGAAAATTATAGTGATCTTGTTGGTTGTAGTATAATGAGATCAGGATTTATAGTCTTCACTGGTATTATGTACAGAGGGCTCAACTTTTGAGAATGATCTTTATTTGGGAAATCTCTCAAAATAAGTTGCTGTGATGAAATGTTGTAATTAAACAATTTGTATATTATACAAATTACAATAACTATGTGGGAATTGTTTATATTTTAACCTTATAAAGTGATTTTTCCTCAAGTTGTATATTTGAATCTACAAAAATACCATCATATAAGAATGGGGGCAACAAAGGGAGGACCTATTTCTGCCCTCTGCCAACATGGTTCATTCAAAGAAAAAAAGTATATCATATAAACCAAAAAGTTAATTGTTATAGCTTTATTCTGGATATACAGTTGAACATAGAATCTTTATAATATTTTCATTATATTCTTAATACTAAAGAAAAATTAAACATAATCAACCAACAGCTGAGATAATAAGGTCTGCTACATCTTCTTGCATGGACTTCACTTGCAGTTGCATATTGACACCATCAGCCAAAGCTAATTTAGCCTTTACAAGTATATCAAAACCTCCCCTGAACACTCCTGGAAAAAGAATAGTTGATGAGAAAATATGTAATTCAACCTAATCTATATACAATACAGGGTCTTTCACGAGGAACCTCAGCCATATTTATACGGGAAACTACTGAACGTATTTTCATGAAATTCAGCACTTATGAGTATTTCACGATGCTGATGAAATCTAAAATATTTTCAAGGCATGAGCACCTCCGGTTTTTCCGGAAATGACGTCAACTTGCAGAAATAGATTCCTTAGAAAATTTCAAGTTATTTTGATGTAACATTTTTCAGTTTTGGTTGGAAAATTCTCTCTGAGCGGGAAAATTCGAAAAAAAAAATCGAAAATAGAGCTCCGCTGAAACAAGAATAACTTCGAGGTTTTTGGATGGAAAATTTTCATTTTTGGGATTTTTCAAGATGTAAGATTGATGTATCCACTTTAAAAATCGAAATCGCGATTCATGATACAGGGGGTGAAAAAATCGCTTTCAAAGTTAGGGATGACCAAATCGTGAAAAATCAATTTTTTCAAATTAGAACCCCATTTTTTTATGGCAGATATTGAATCTACGTTAAAAAATAATGTGGGTGTATGCATCACACCCTTGCCCTAAATGGATATTTTCTGAGTTAATATCCACTTTAGGGCAAGGGTGTGATGCATACACTCACATTATTTTTCAACGTAGATTCAATATCTGCCATAAAAAATGGGGTTCTAATTTGAAAAAATTGATTTTTCACGATTTGGTCATCCCTAACTTTGAAAGCGATTTTTTCACCCCCTGTATCATGAATCGCGATTTCGATTTTTAAAGTGGATACATCAATCTTACATCTTGAAATTTCCCACAAATGAAAATTTTCCATCCAAAAACCTCGAAGTTATTCTTGTTTCAGCGGAGCTCTATTTTCGATTTTTTTTTTCGAATTTTCCCGCTCAGAGAGAATTTTCCAACCAAAACTGAAAAATGTTACATCAAAATAACTTGAAATTTTCTAAGGAATCTATTTCTGCAATAAAAAAATGGTGTTCTAGTTTGAAAAACGGAAGTTGACGTCATTTCCGGAAAAACCGGAGGTGCTCATGCCTTGAAAATATTTTAGATTTCATCAGCATCGTGAAATACTTATAAGTGCTGAATTTCATGAAAATACGTTCAGTAGTTTCCCTTATAAATATGGGTGAGGTTCCTCGTGAAAGACCCTGTATATAAAACAGAGTTGTTGGTTACACCATTTATAACTCGAGATCAGATGGACTGTTTGTTATGAAACTTCATTTATGGATTCGACTACGGCCTGGTTATTATAAAATACATTAAAACTGAAAAATTTGCTTATGTAGAAAATGCTTTACTTCCTTTTGAATAAGGCCACTAGGTGTCGCTACAGTTAATGGCTCTTATCTAGACACTGTAGCGTAATCGTGAAGGTACTATATTTTATATTATTGCCACTAGATGGCGATGTATACAAATGCTGTAATTTGCATAGAACTTATAATAACATGGAATGCTATTATCGGATCAAAAAGCGGGTGAACATCTCAAGTTGGTGGAACAGTGAATTTTTACCGGAATGTCAAGTAAATCGGATTTTGACGATCATCATCGATCGTGAGTTGTCCATTTTCATCTTTTCTCTATATTTCTGAAATGTTTTTGATTTATATTTGGGTAATAAATATATTTGCGGAAATAACTGAATTCAAAATTGCCCATAATTGGTAATTGACATATTATTTTTGTGTTTCTGTTTTGTGTGACAGCTCATATCCATGGAAAAGATGACAGTTGACAGATGGTATTTGACAGATGAAATTTGACAGAACTTTTATTATGCCCAATTTATCTCTTGCTTGAAAAAATAGCAATGGTAAGTTTATACAACATCAACGGTGGGTTTCACTAAGCATATCACCGGTGATCGCAGCTTGATCTAGAATCAACTCGATTTGACAGTTCAGAAATCTAACCAAGCCGTTGATCTCCGATCACTGGTGATTACGATTTGTAAAATCCACCGTAAGTATAGGTATCATTTAGGCGAAACAAAGTTCGCCGGGCCAGCTAGTGTGTTGGATAAAATAAGGTATTGCATTTGAAATAATTGTATAGTTCTATAGCGATCGCTTAACCTTGAGAACTCTTCACTGCTTGATAAAACTAGTTTGAAGATGAAACAGTTCTGTCCTAGGAACATAATATACAGTTGAAGTTAATTACCTGCCAGGAGCAGGGTATGAGTAGTCTTTCCTTCTGGCACTTTATCTGTTCTTTCTGCTGGTTGCAAGCCAAGAAACTGTACAATATTTTTCACTGCTTCATCTAATGTATTCATTGAACTGAGGGAATAAGTATCTTCCATCTCAACAAAGCTTTGATCTGCTTCATCCCAAGCTGTGTTCCAACTCACTTTGTTTATCCTCTGGATTTGATCACCAAGTGTAATTTCAAGGTCTTCTAACATGTATTCTTCATCATAGCCTTGAATAAAATTTTTGTTGTAAAAAATTCGCTATCATTTCATACGGTTTTGGTTGAGTGATCCGTACAAAATTTTGCACATAGCTAAATGCAAAATTTCATCCCGATCGAATCTGCAATCTTAAACTTACCACCATCTGCATCTGGTAGACCGGTGGTGGGGTCACAATCTTTCACAATGAATTTTAATACAGCCCCAAATGTCCCAATAGAATTCTGCAAATCATTTTCTGGAAATTTGAGTACAACATAGCAAGTTCCAGTTTCATTATAAGGTAACCTTGGACAGGGTATTTCCCCAACTATGTCATATCCCTCACTTGGGTCCAGCTGAACCTTCACATTTTCTAGAAGCTGATCGCTCAGTGTATTGAGACAATCAAACTGTAAAACCATATGACTTGTGAAGCAATGCTTGATACATCTGACGTAATACTCAGTTTCTGATTCTGTAAGTTCGACGACTTCTGAGCTTTTGAAAAGAGGACCAATTGCTTGAATTCCAGGTATGGCTGACAATTTTTCTGTGTAGTTTTCTTCTCGGGACACTGGAGCTGGTTTGATGGGTCCTGTGGTATGAAGCATACCATCTGTTTTTTGTTTTGTTTCTTTTTCTTCTTGAGCCGGAATTGACGCAATTGGAACTGTTTTTATATCAAATGGTTCTTGGGCATTCCCTTGAATGTATTCTTTGAGGCATCTTTCTAAAGATGGAACTGAAACCTGGGGACCAAATAAAGTAAATCTTCAATGAGAAGCTAGATTAAATTAACCTTACTTGAAGTGTATCCAGTACATAATTATTATAGAGGCTTTTATCTTGTTGACCCAAAATATAACTATAATATGTTGCTCTATCTCTCACTTCGTCATCAGAATCCATCTGACAGCGAGCTAATAGAACTTGTATGTTTTCCAATAAATCGGGACATGTGGCACCAAACTGTGCCATTGCTGCAACCGCAGCTGCTCTCACTGTTGGGTTTTCCAATATTACTCGATTGTAGATAAAACGAATATACCTAAAAAGTGGTAATATCAAATTTACAGCTCATCATATACTCCATTCACTTTTAAGTATCACAGTTAGCCAAGTTTTGGGTTTATCAAGTTTTTTTACCTGAAAAAAATCGCAGGTTGGCACTTGTGAATGACATAACGTCTATGAATAAATCTGGGAGACGTTGCCGAAGTTTATTTTTCATTATTAATTATCAAGCCTGGAAACTAAGAATGCCAAAGGTAGTTTCAAAAAGGCAGAGGCAAAGTATCAGGAAGTGCTATTAAGAATTGAAATCTGCATATTTTGAAAGAACCCTGATAATTTTCCCAAATTCATTATTTTCCAGATGTAAATCAACATTTTGTTAAATACCTAATTACTACGACATATACAGGGTGAGTCTTTGACTTGTACATATATTTTAACTGTAGATTCTTGAGGCCTAAAGAAACCTTTTTTTCATTTTCCATTTTTCCGAATTCGGCTCGGTTAAAGAGATATAGCCATTTGAAAAAAAAAATTGGGCTAATTACGTCTCTGATATTATTCTCTACAAACACCTCAAAGTTCATATTTTTCAATTGAAATTGATGTGATTATTAGATATTCTGGGTGATACATTTAGAAAATACTCAAGCACTAACCTTATTTGAATAAGAATGTTACAAACACGATATTTCCTAACAGAAACGCTAAGTTTTGTTCCATCATTTCTGCAATTGAAATGCCATATTTCTCACACCAAAATAAGTTCCTTCTTCGATTATCCTGAAGATTAGTTTGTAAACACTAATAATTTGTTCATATTTGCCTCGATACCCTGAAACTATCTTATAAAAATAAGTTTCTCACTAACCTATCCTAACTCCATTAATCAAAGTCATATGATTCGAGGTCAATGACCTAACCTAATCCATTCCTCTGTGATAGTGATCACAGAATTCTAGAGAAGACGATGCCAGATTGTGTTGATTTTCTCAGTAAAAAATGGTATAGGCGAACTCAAGAAAGCAGAACGTCCCCTATCGTTAACGGAAGAACTAGTTTTGTTTACTTTTCGCTAAAGGCTTCTACGCATTGCTCTTTGGAAATGCCAAACGAGTAGTTCTGATTCTCGCCGATCTAAATTTCAGTCGTGGTGCGCTGCCGGCTGCGATGTAGCCGCCACGCAAGACAAGCCGTTATTCTGTGTCTCATCACACTATCACAGGCCAGCTAGTCTGTGATAAAATGAACGACGCCTAAACGCGATAACCTTTCTACATGGATTCAATTCATTTATTTATTTACTCGCAGAGAATAAAGCAAACATGTGTGAGGTGATGCTTGTGATTTGTGATGTGAAAACCGTGTAGGGTCGATTAAAAATTCCAAGAGGATATTGTTAAGAAGATAGATATTTTCCTGAAGGACTGGTATCAATAAATTTTTAATAGAAACTTGCTTATAAACTGTGTAATTTCATGCTTCTCGGAATTCAGTTGATAAACATTGACAACATTGTTAATTTGTTAAGAGACCAGAGAAGAAACAATATTCGATGATATTTAGTCCAGGGAAGCATTCAGATTTTTTATGAAATTCATGGTTTTTTCCTCAAATTTCTTCGTACACATTTAGGAATAACTCGAAAACGACGCGTTTTATTGAAAAAATATAGGAATACTTTTATTCTCTAAAATGGTTGATTCTTTCGAAAATATGAACCGTTTATCCTTTTCAAGTGATTTGATAGTGTTTTTGCATGAATTTTTGAGTCGACCAACCTGTAACTTTCGAACTAGGAGAGATATTGAATAAGTTTCGATTGAGGAATATGCACCATGAATAGAGTAAAGAATCAACCAAAATTCAGTTCATTTGAAATAACGGTTCCGAAGATATGAACAGCAAAGTGTTTTTTTCGTGGATTTTTGACACCCTGTATCTCCCAAACCAAACCGAATTTTGAAAAATGGCATGGGAAAAAAGTGTTTCGTTTGATGAGAGGAATCTACAGTTAAAATATATGTACAAGTCAAAGACTCACCCTGTATTTAGAAACGGCAACGTTGCTTGTTCAACTGAGAGAATGACTATAACCTAACATTTTCAAAACACGGTGAAATGTGTCAGAATTCCATGGCCAACCGGTATACTTTATAAAGGTGAATGGAGTATACAAGCTGTTTCCTTGAGTATGGTACATAACATAGGTTTTTTATTGCCTACAAAGACCACCAACGTGTACATGCAGCTTCAAAGATGATCACAGACCAAAATTAATCGATACAGTAGTGGATAGGGTTCTTTTACCTTGATGGTTGTTTGGTTTTAGGGCCTTCTTTTCCTAACAAGTGTAGAATTCTCACAGCTAATGAAGTGTGCTCACAATCTTCAATGAACTCACAAAGATGTGCCAGTCCTGTTTCTTTAGCTTCAGGATTATCTTCAATAATAGTAATTATGGTATCAGCAATTGATGCTTTATATTCGAGGCCTCCTTCATCTCTCAACATGGCAGATAGAAAGTTCATTAAAGAACTATGTTTCCTAGGGAACTTCAATGCTAATGCTCTTATTGCTTGTACTACAACCACTTTGAATTCGTCACTTATTTCTGACACAAAAGTAGCAATTTGTTTCATGAGCCTTTCAACAGAAGATTCAGCTCCTGAAAATTTATTACATCAAAGTATTATAAGCCTCAGATTCTTCTACTCTGTATTCATTATGAAGATAAGCTAGTTAAATCTTTCACTTCTCGAATCATCTGAAATACCACAGCAATAAGGTTTTTTCAGTCAAAACCCACCTGTTTTGAGGAGGGTGGTTATTGCAAGTGTCGCAATTGACCGATTAGAATCCGTAATGAGATTTTCTAAATCCATATTACAAGCTGTAACTGCTGCAGGATGCGAAATTGCTACTTGATTTAATGTGCGAACAGCAGCAAATCTTACAGTAGGTTTTGGTGAACCACAGTTAATTTGAAGTACCGTAATAGCAGGAGCTAACTCTCTACTAGTGGTACGTTTCAAATTAACAATGGCATGAGCTGCTTCATAAACCACCATTTCTGATTTATGTCGCAGACAAGATTCTAAAAACTCAAAGAGAGGGGAGTCACTGCCAGAATCATCCTCTTCTATCAGTTTTGCAGTTATGCGTATCTGGAAATCATTCTCATAAATACATTCTTTCATAGAATTCCCATTAGACTCACCAACATACAAACGGCATAGGGTGATTTCAAACTCATACGAGTTAGTTTTGCAACCAATTTAGTGACAGCTAAGCGATCTGATTTCCTGATATGATATAGCAAACCAAGTGCATGATACTGAACCATAATACTGAAAGTGAAAATGTATAATCTCATTCAATAAAGCATGCTTTGAAACCCTACTTATCACTATTAACTGCTTCCTGTGCTTCATTTACCCATCTTTTAACGACTTCTGGAGCCAATTTGGTTAAGTGTAGAGAACTGACCAGAGCAGCAGAACTCACTGCTGAATTTTTGTCAACAATTGCCTGTTTCATATATCTTTCTATAGCTTGAAGCATAGCACCATCAGTTATACTACAAAGGGCTCTTATTGCTGCAGCTCTATACAAATCCTCCTTGCCAGTCATGTCTTTCGTTAAACTTGATGTTACAATTATAACATCATCAGCAATTGAACTGAGCTCTTTAATACCTAAGTAGACTAAGCGTCTAAGGATAACATCCTTAGACTGAAAAAGTTTAGTCATTGCAAAAAAAACATCAGTAGCTTCTTTCGTACCAAGTTGTTCCCCCTACAAGATAAGTACACCACAATGTTATAGAGTATCAAATACTTCAGTAGTAAAAACTTATTGAATAAGCTTTTCAGAGAAGACATCTGACCTGATTCAATAAATACAGTAATTTTGTGAGAATATGGGTGCATTTCCGATTATTTAGAGTTGTATCATTGAAAGCTCTCGCTTCTTGCAAGACCGTAGTCTTTTCAACATTCTGAAAGGGGTTTCCGCCACCTGAAAATTCAATCATTCATAAATATACGCCAATTGGATATTAATTTACATTAATACCATCTTCTTCCTCCTTTTTATCCCTTTTGAAGGATCCCATTCTCAACTAACAAGAAAAACCAAGAATAAATATTTGAAAACAGCAAATTTACACGTCAACAGAACACGAATTGAAAGGGAACATAGATTTGGAAAATTTGACGTTTTGTTTTTTCAAAATAAAGAAAACAGGCTAACGATCACAGAGCACGAATTCATCCTGATTCTCCATCACATTTAATATTTTTCTGTTCAAGTGGGAGCAATACAAATTTTGTTGAGTTAAAGTTAATAATAAATTATCAGTCGCTTTCCTTACTTAGTTTCCATTCAAAAAGTTTATATTCGATGACTGAACATCTTAAGTTTATATGCCTTAAAATTCTATGACTCATAATTTTCAAATTCAGTGTTTTTTCAATTTAAAAATGAAAGTAATCAAGGTGAGAAATTGTGGAAACCGCAATCTGAATTAATGCCGTAAAGAGTCAATTGGAAGGTCTCTGGTAGAATTTATGGAATTTGAAATCAGTTTCCAGTTATAAAAAAGAAATTACTTATCGACCCAACCGCGCAGGAACTCAAAAAGGATTCAGCGACGGCGCAATCCAAAAATGTCAGTGTCAGTGTCATCGGACTCGTCAAACGAGTGTAACAAATATGTCCAAATTGTTATTGCTGGCACAAAAGTTTAATTGTTTTTACTTAACAGGTGCATAATTTCACTTTCTAAAATTGAAAGCTTGTTGGTGATCTTATTATTAGATGAAAAGTGCTTCATTGTGGTTGTTGTTTGTGGTCTTATTGATCTGAAAGTCACCCACCCTAAAGCCTAAAACTTGTCTGATGCGAAAAGGCTTTTGCAAAAATTGTTGTGTTTTCAGGATTACTGAGCCGTGATTGCAAACCATTTATTGTTGAAGGAATTCAAGTTGGTTTAATACGACCTGATGTTCTGCAGCAGTTATTGAATTTTCCAGAGGTATTTTTCTCAACAGTGATGCTTACTATTGAATATGCTAAATGAAGGTTATTCCATAGGTTTTCCTTGTATCATCGGATTGTGTTGAACTTAATCCAGCATTTAGAAATTATGATGAGAGATCTATTAGATTGGATGAAGTTCTAAGGAAGTTACGTGCAGAGCACAAATTTGTTACTCTAAAGGGATGGAGAAATGAAGTAAGCATTTTGATTACATTTTGAATGTTGGTAGAAAACTTGTTCCACTTGTTCAAATGAGGTTATGCAAATTGTTTCATTTTGATGGTTTCACTTTTCTTTATAGAAAGTATTTGTTTCATTCTGAAATTGACTCAAATGTATCATATTCTCTTCAAAATGTTTGGCCTATTTACCTTTAAAAAATATGCTCATTTCCATATTTTCTCTTTGACATATGAACAAGTTGAATTTTGTTTTATGTAGTCTTATTCCCTGCTTAAACATACTTTGTTGCATACCTTATTTATTTGTTGATTAAACATTCTTCAAATCATATAATTTGATTAATGGTATTTGTTCAAATATGGAAAGTGTCGAGTAGAGGAATGAACATGGGCTATAATTTCAAATTATCTCTTTTGAATCCAAAGATCAGTCAGTGTGTAATTTTGTGAAATATTCGAAGAAAGTGATTTGTCATATCCATATTTGGTTTTGAATGTTTGAAATCAATTACAGTCAATTTTCAACTCTTTACAACGAAGTGGATCAAACTATTATACTGATAAAAACTGTCTTGGTCGATTGATTCAGCAAACATTGTTTAATAATCATGCTCCCAATGGTTCAGATTTTAGAAGAAACTAATTCTTGTGGAAATTAAATTTTTTTCGAGTGCATCGACCCACTTTTTTCATAATGATAATGATAATAACAGTATTGAAAATACCCTAATGATTATCTATAACAAATAAATCAAATCAAGTTGTGGACTGTCTCATATGGTGCATAATCACATTTCATGATATTTTGAATCAAGCCAATACAATAGCCTAAGGTACATCAAATACAACTTATCTTCAAACCAGAACTAAGGGTAAACATGTCATTCTAGTTCAGTATGGCAATGGTGTGAATTAAGTATTATTTCTTGCTTTGCATTGATTTGTTTGGTTTGTTATCACTTTTGTATAAAACTCAACTGGATATGATACACACTACAGACACAAAATTAGTAGATTCCAAATTATTAGTATACCTTTAAAAAGTTTTTGTTTGTAGTTTATTCAATTGTGTTTTTGAAAATTGAATACTTTGCCTTATGGAAACGGTATATTCCTGTTATATCCCTTCACTTTATTAAAAATAAATGTGAAAATAGAACAGCTCTGTTATCAACTCACTAGTAAGTAACTTACTAAACCGCAGTGCAACTTAACCCCACTTGAGATAATTGTTAGAGCTTTTAAAATCTATCATTTTTGTATTTTATTTGGACTGCATTTTGGCCGAAAATATGTCAAAGAGTACCCACATTAGGTATTCTATACGACATTATTCTTACTTAGTATACAGGGTGTTTCACCATAAACTGGACAAACATATATAGCCGTGTAGTTGACACCGAGAAAGTCATTTTTGCCTTATGACATATACCCCGTTTTCGACGCATAATCGAGATACAGGGTGCTTAATGTCAACTTTGAGCAATATTCTAATAACTGTGGTAAGTTATGCGTGACACTTGAATTAACGGTTCCTCATCACATCTTAGTATTTTTGACAGCTCAATTGAATTGTGGTTTTGAATTTTGCAAAAACAAATTCAAAATGGCGGAAAACCTGCAAAGTCGAAATTTTTTTTTTTTGGTTGCCAATTTGGAAAGCATAATCTCATTGTACTCGATTTTCTAAGATTTTCCGTGAAAAAATTTCTTCAAATTTCGAACTCAACTTTTTTTTTACAGGTCTTCAGTGAAAAAAAAATTTCGCCCAAAATTTTTGGAATTTTCCATGGTTGAACTATCTCTAATTTTGAATACTTGGGTGGAAACAGAATGAAAAAATATCAATTAGTTTTCTTTTTGTAGCCTTCCGAAGATTACGCTAGGAGTACTTTCTTAATTTTTATTTGAGAAACTGGAGGCCGTACGTGAGTAAAAATTGTGCTGCTGGGCTTCCAGAATGACCTAGATAGAAATATGAAATTACAACCAAAAAAAATTTTTTTCGAAAAAAATAAAAAAAATTGAAAAAAAAAAAATTATTTTTTTTTATTTTTTCCAAAAAACTTTGGTAAGGTTCGAACTCTACACTCTCGATTAACTAGTGTTGCTTTGGTAACGGAGATTTATAGGATAAGAATTAATCCAATTCATACTCGTACAGTTCGATTCCTACCAAAATTTTTTGAAAAAAAATTTTTTTGGTTTATAATTTCATATTTTAATCCAGATCATTCTGGCAGCCTATCAGCACAATTTTGACCTCCGTACGGCCTCCAGTTTCTCGAATAAAAATTAAGAAAGTACACCGAGCGTAATCTTCGGAAGGCTACAAAAAGAAAACCAATTGATATTTTTTCATTCTGTTTTCACCCAAGTATTCAGAATTGAAGACAGTTCAACCATAAAAAATTCCAAAAATTTTGGCCGAAATTTTTTTTTCACTGAAGACATGTAAAAAAAAAGTTGAGTTCGAATTTTGAGAAAATTTTTTACGGAAAATCTTAGGAAATCGAGTACGTTGAGATTATGCTTTCCAAATTAGCAACCGAGAAAAAAAAATTCCAACATTGCAGGTTTTCCGCCATATTGAATTTCTTTTCGCAAAATTCCACACCACAATTCTATTGAGCCGTCAAAAATACTGAGATTTGACTAGAATCCGTTATTTCAAATATCACGCGTAACTCACAACAGTTATCAGAATGTTGCTCGAAGTTGACATTGAACACCCTGTATCTCGCTTATGCGTCGAAAACGGGGTATATGTCATAAGGCAAAAACGACTTCCCCGATGTCGTCTACACGGCTATATATGTTTGTCCAGTTTATGGTGAAACACCCTGTATATCTAATAATACCTACATATATGGATTATACGCCTGCTATTCAGAGTAACCAAACTGAAGCCAAATATTTATTTGGTTAGTAGTGAGATGTACGCTCGCGCCAACTCGAAATTTGAAAATCACCAGAGATTAAAATATACCACTGAAATACTTCCAATTTAGTTCCGACATATGATGAGGTATCAACATCGCATTAATGCGATTGAAAAATATAAACTTAAATTGTTAGAATATAAATATTTACATGCGTGGATGGAAGACATCCATTTTATGACATAATGCAATGTGATTGATACAATTAAAAATAGATGCATAGAATACCTGGTGTAACGATTCCTACTAAGAATCGTGATCAAAATTTGTAGATCGAAACGGACCTCTAGAGTTTCTGTGTTACTTCCGGAATAATTCGCAATATTTCATCGGTCGTGGCGCTACTGCGGCAATGGAAAATAGCGCGACCCCTTTCGGGGAAAATAAAAAGCAGCACAAAATCTCAGATTCTCGATCGACAAGAAAGTCTTAAACAAAATCTAATCAGTGCCAACACCAGATATTCTGTATCTGCATCTATAATTAAAACTTGTATGTGTTTACTTAATATTTCGCACATGCTCAGGGCTCTATTCTTACCAAAGACCAGCTTTTTTATATTTGTCAGAGAAACTGATATGTTTGGAAAACTTTCTATAAATGAGAGGAAAATAGCGGAAATCCTAAATCTCTAATAAACCACGTTACTTATCAATTCTTCATTCTCTATTTGAAGTATTTTCTTTATCAACACTGAATGAGGTTACTTAATTCTAGTGAAAAATTTTTTCCTGGATGCAATAACAATACTGCAAATGGCACTATCATCAGCTAATGAACTTCGCGGTGTTGATTCAAACATCGAAAGTTACTCTTGATTAAATGGAAAAAGAATTGACTAGTATTACTACACTATTCGTAATTTCAAAGAGTGAACGCTGTGCGTGTTTTGGTTGTTTTCTATTTCCGGCAATTGTTCTTTTTCTTAAGCTAATGTAATAATAGGGATCCTTAATGCATTGTATTTGTCATAGGCTGTCTGTTTTGAATTCGCAAAAGGAAAATTCTCTTTTCAGTGGTCGTTTTATTTTCAGTTGGAATTATCTGTGCTGACCTGCGGAAAATCTGATTTAAAGTGGAAAAAGAACTTTTCGAAAAAGTTTTAGTTATATCATTAAATAGTATAAAATCGCTTTCGCTGTCTGTCCCTATGTATGCCTAAATCTTCAAAGCTACTCAACGGATTTTGAAACGCTTTTTTTCAATAGATTAAGTGATTCAAGAGGAACGCAATTTTCCCCTGAAGGCGACGATATGTATAATACATGCATAATATTGTAGAGAAACACTGATGAATTTACAGGTTTATAATGTGATGTCGTAAATAAACACACTTTTTGGCGCTTACCTTGCGAATTCTGACTGAACCCCAGGAAATAAATCAAAATAATGTACTCGATATTGTACTCCTAAAAAAGGTCAACAAAAAAGTTCGCGATGGGATATGTCTATCTCTTAAGGATATCCCATAATAACCATTTTTATCCTTTACATTTTACGGGAAAAAATGGCTTATTTAGGAAGTTATTTTAAGCTATACAGCATTAATCCTTATCTATTTAAGTACCTTAACTACATTGTCCATTCAATATAGATAGATCAATATGGCCCCTTACAGCATGTAAATTAAATGAATATTTCTGAAGATATTACAGATTTAAAATGCAGGGACATAGCTGTGCGGCGCCGGCACTACCGTTGTTTATAAGTATTTCATTTCATCCGTGCGAAGCCGGGGCGGGTCGCTAGTAGATTATAATCTGTCCCCCACTCCACTGCGTTCAGCTCCACCTTGAAGTGTGAGGAAAAAATTATTTGGTGTTATTTTTAGAGATAATTTAAACTGATAATATTCATATGAATATTCGATTTTCAAGTGATAGGCGTTAACCAACAATTCAATTTCTATATCCTTATGATAACTAAAACGAATGACTATGATTTTCTAACATATATAGAAAAAAATTACTGCTTTTTGCAGTATTAGTTTTATGTGCATTGTCGAGCATGTGTGTGTTCATTTGTATAAAAAAATTACATGCGAGTGAAATTTCCGGCAAACTACTTTAAAATATTTCTTGAAAATAAAAATATAAACAATTAGGTGCTTCTAGAATTAAATCCCTTTCTATTAAGTACTCATAAAAATTCTTCATTTGACGTGAATAGAAATAAAATAAAACACGTTCAATTTGAATGTTGTTAATTTTTCAGTACTAATATTATCTGTGGTTGAGTATACGAGGGCGGATTGATATTGAAGCTACCTAGGGCTATATGGCAGCACAAACACAAAAATTTTTTCTCTTTTCGAAATCGCGATCTGTCAAACGTTAGCTGTTAAAATTTCACCCAAATTCATCGATTAGTTTATTTGTTGTAGTCGTTTGAAGTAAGCAACTTTTGTGTTTCTTGAAAAATGGAAAAAAGCGAATTTCGTGCAGTGATTAAACACTATTATTTGAAAGGGAAAACGGCGAAAGAGACAAAAGAAAAGCTCGATAAACATTACGGGGAGTCTGCTCCGTCAGATTACATGGTAAAATATTGGATTGCTGAATTTAAACGCGGCCGAACAAGCACTGCAACAATACCATCAACAGGAAGGCCGAAAGAGGTGGTTACTGAAGAAAATATCAAAAAAATCCTCGATATCGTTATGAATGATCGCCGAATCCAGTTGCGTGAGATTGTTGAAATGGTAAACATATCATATGAACGTGTGTTCAACATTTTGCATGAACATTTGCATATGAAAAAGCTATCGGCAAGATGGGTGCCGCGTTTGCTCAGTGTCGAATAAAAACGAGTTCGACAGACCACTTCACAGCGGTGTTTGGACATGATGAAGCGTAATCCTGTTGATTTTTGGCGTCGATTAATAACTGTTGATGAAACATGGGTCCACCACTACACACCTGAAACCAAAAATCAATCGAAACATTGGGTGGAAGCTGGTGGAAGTGCTCCGAAGAAGGCGAAGGCAGTGAAATCGGCTGGCAAGGTTATGGCCCCTGTATTTTGGGATGCACACGGAATATTGCTCATCGATTATCTTGAAAAAGGATCCACAATCACAGGAAAGTATTATCGTGCATTATTGGATCAATTGAATGATGCAATCAAGAAAAAACGACCACATTTAAAAAAGAAAAAAGTGCTCTTTCTTCAAGACAACGCACCGGTTCACACAGCATTAGATACGATGCTAAAATTACGTGAAATACATTTCGAATTGGTTGATCATCCACCTCATAGTCCAGATTTAGCTCCTAGTGACTTTTTCCTGTTTCCAAACTTGAAAAAATGGCTCGGAGGAAAAAGATTCATCTCAAACGAAGAAGTGATTACCGAAACTTACGCGTATTTTGAGGGATTTCCGAAATCTTATTATTCGGATGGTACAAAAAAGTTGGAATATCGTCTTACTAAGTGTATCGAAGTAAAAGGAGACTATGTTGAGAAATAAATGGTTTTTGAAAAAAAAACATGTTTTTTTCCTACTTAGGTAGCCTCATTATCAATCCGCCCTCGTATGTGGTCTGCCGATTTTTAGCTGTTACAATGCCCTTGTTATTTTTATGCCAAATTGGTTGCCAGCGGACAAAATGAATGGGATGAGTCTGAGCATAATGACTAATGAGTGATGATATTCATAAATCACTCACCACCAGTATAGTACTTTACATATCCCAAATATTTATCGTTTCGAAATAAAGAATCTGAAGATTTTCTCTTGATATCGGAAATATTGCTCCTACAAATAGTGTACCTACAACTTAGAAGGCAGAAGCAAAAAAGTAATTGTGATTCAGATATTTGAGAAAAATTCCTAAAAATTTCAAAATATTATGCAAGCTACTTTCAAATTATCCTTGAATCCATATTAATCAGAACTTTTGTGTACCGTTGAAAAACCCACAAAATTTTCTTTGAGATATCACATCAATTTCTTGTTCATCGGAAAACAGAAAGTGCTTTCGAGACTGAGTTTCCGCTACCTCGGTATTGATCTCTATCAGATGACGTTAAAAGATTGAATATGACCATTTCCCCTAAATCGGCGTAGGTACTTTGCAAGATAACCCCTCAAATTATTCATAACGCGATCGTGCAAACATTTTTAATTGAGGTTATCACCGGAATGTGGAATCAGATTTAGATAATATAACCGCAATTCATATTTCTGTTTCTTATGCTGAAGAAGTAACGTTTTTGGCCAAGCATGGGCGAAAATTTTGTTGTACTGCTTAATATTGTATCTGCACAGTAGGCATTAGACTGTTGATAATTCTAACTGTTATTTGTTCAATTAGCCTCTTCCTCCTCAAATTTAGCCAAGCATGTCTTATAGAGATGCATAGCAATGTATGTATACTTCAAATTTAATAGGAAATTATTCGTATGTGGTTCGTGTAGAAAGCTGTACATTATTATGGTTTTATTGACATTTCCATAGTTTATAGCCGTGATTGTGGAATGAACGGTACGCTTGTTATATTCAACTGACGATATCGTTTCTGTATACGAATAAAAGCAACTGAATCCCTTAAGAAGAGTGGCCACATCATTCGAATAAAATTTTATGTCATGTGTTATACTTTAAGTGCAGAAAATTTTCATCTTTCATTGGTGTTTACATTCGGGTGAGTAAGAAATATCTCTTTAATTCGATCTGAATTGATGAAGATCGGTATTTTGGACAGGAAGTAGATCTATAATTATTATTCACTGATATGAAAAGTGACTTCCTTGATGAGTAATCTCATTACAAAGTAGGAAATCCCAATTTCAAATCAACGTATCCTTCTGCTTTATTAGAATAAATAGTTATTTATCTTCATTATCTGTATTTTCTTCTGTGGTACACCCAACAACAATATTCCAAAGTTACTATACGTTGTTAATTTCCAACCGATCCCTGTTTAATTGGAGCATATAAAATTAGTTTTCGAAATGTGCATTGCACAAAGGGAACGTTATATTTAACTTAATTGAAAACGGTCTGTAGTAACGGAAATATTTCGGTTATATGAATCCCGTTCTAATTTTCAATGGAACACACTATTTATAATTTAGGACAAAATAAAAAGTCTGTTATTGGCCATTTGAATTCGTAAGTCACCGTCCTGTGCATACGTGAATTTGTCGTTGAAAGGCGAAATATGAAAATAATACCCATTATATTGATGAACCTTCATGGATACAATTGGACTTTTTCGTATTCTCACATGAGATATCAAAAAAATTAGAATTGAAAATATTTTCGAAGAAAACTCTCATTCGAATGAGTAAAACGGTGAATAAAATCAAAGGATGCCTTACCTATGTATTCTGTTGTAAAAGCACAAATTAGAAACTTCTGAATCTGTTATTCATAGAATAAGCCACTTCAAACAATTCAATTAATTATTTTTCCTTTCCATTGGTTTTGAACGAGTTCAAACGTCGCAAATATAAGATTATTTGCATCCCAATTTCAAACATCGAAAGTATCAGTATGCTGCTTGTATGAGGTGTCCCTTAGCGCTTTATATGATATACAGGGTGTTTCAGAATAAGGGACCGTAAATTCGGGAACTTAATCCTCAGATGATTTCATGACATGAAGTTCCTATGGACTATAGGTCCCTGACGCACTGTTTCTGAGATACGGGGTGTTTGAATTTAAAAAAAAAATTGGTTTTATGAAATTATTTTCCACAGCGTACACTATTTTTTTTGCGTTTTGGTAGGTCATGATAACGCATTAAGACAAATTTTTTCCTATACAAACTGATGTTCAATTTTCACCAGTGGCGTCCGTACATACTTCTGTCCGAATGAATTCGGTGAAAAAATTGGTATGCCAATGATTTTTCTCGAATTTTAAATTATTTTCGTAATTACCACATAATTTATATTAAGAATGGTTTCTTGAGTTTTTTACCTGCGACGAATACTTTCTGAGAAAAAAAAAATAAAATGCAATTTCATCATGTGTTTAAATGCGAACTCATTTTTCACCGAATTTATTCGGATAGAAGTCTGTACGGACGCCACTGGTGAAAATTGAACATCATTTTGTATTGGAAGAAATGTGTCTTAATGTGCACTCAAAACCTAACAAAACTAAAAAAAAATCGTGTACGGTGTAGAAAATAATTTCATAAAACCAATATTTTTTTTTATTTCAACACCCCGTATCTCAGAAACAGTGCGTCAGGGATCTATAGTCCATAGGAACTTTATATCATAAAATCATCTGAGGATAAAGATCCCGAATTTACGGTCCCTTATTCTGAAACACCCTGCATATGTCCAAACTTCAAAAGGAAATTCTACATAAAAAAATAATTAAGGTAGTTTGTCCAATAAGCTATGGTCCAAAAATGTACCGTGAATAATACAGTGTGTGAAGTTTGAGAAAGATATCTTCTATTATGCTTATACCTATGTACTGAATTTCATTTAATCATTATAATCTGTTTTGAGAATATCGACAGATCTCGATTTAAATAATTACATTTTGAATTTCATTTAATCATTATAATCTGTTTTGAGAATATCGACAGATCTCGATTTAAATAATCACATTTTGACGGGAATTGGAATGGTATCTTGTTATTCAAAAACGATTCGCAGAGGACACCAGATACTTTTTTTTTTTTAACTATTCTTTGTGTTAAAACCAGTGGAACGGCGATTCCTTGGAGAAGGTATTGGGACAATTTTTTTTACCCTTTAAGAAGATAATGAAAAAAAAGATGAGCTATTTTTGAACGTGAATTAATTTTTTAGTGCACATGAGATCGGTTGGGATGATATTTTAATTATTATAGGGTACCATATATACCAAAATTAAACGCTTTGTGAATTGAAATGTCGACTTTGACCGTAGGTACTACGTATTCATTCTCTGTAGGAAAGAATAATACGGTGATTTAAACTCCGATGAATATTTTAAAACAGTGTTGAATAATTTGCTCGGAAAAAACCGGAAGTTAAATTTGAAATTCAATAGAACATCTTATGCGTGGCGATCTGATAGGTGGATTCTGAATCGAATGTATGAATTGAGTTTGCTAAAAATAATGGTCCAAAAATAATTGTATTATAATATTTTCAATTATTTCCACATGCAATGAACGTTTTGTAATGCGTCGTCGTGAATAGGTTTCGTTTTTAGAAAAGGGAGATGAAACCAATCAGAACAAACCTTTCACTAAAAATTTCTATATAAATACATGACCTCAACAGCGCTGCTGAAATATCCACGGTTCACGGATTTAACGGAAAATTCACGGATCAGATCCCTAATTTTCATTTCACTGACTTCTTTGGAAGTTCAAAGTATGTGAGTAGGTACTACCTACTTGTTGAAATTAAGGGCACACTTTTGAAAACATCTTGCAGAGCAGAGGTGGCCAACGGGTCAATCTCGAGCCATAATTTTGAAAAACTTTTCATTATATGGAAGTCATTTTTTTATAAGTATGTTTTCTTGATTGTTTTTTAGAAAATCACCTTCCGAAACATGAATCAACACATTGTATATCAATATAGAAAATATATGTAGAACTCAAACTTGTTGAAGCTTATTCCAGATTTCCTGCAATAAATTTCATGACGTGTGACTCAGTGTCATACAATTCTTCAACAATGGGTTTCAAAGGTCTTTCTGAATAGATCATTATCGCATTTCTGCTGAGGTGTAAAGAGCTCTTCTGTTCAAACTTCATATTCACACAATTGTTTGACCATACCGAACGTGTTCATGTATCATATTAATGACTCATTTGTTCATCTTTTTCTACCTTTTAGTGGCTCGCGGAATAAAATGTGAAACAGATTCGGTATTTCAGAGAAACTTCACAAGTATTGGACAGTAAGAAGAATTTGTTTGTTGAATTCAAATCGATAATTTTTGAAAGAAATGTTTTCAGTATTGATTTCTTAATCAATCACGAAGTTTCAGTTGAACCGGTTAAATTTGAGACTTTTATTTTCACGGTAGAAATCGCACTTGCATGAAGATGCGGTCGTACAATTTTTGATTATCTTTATATGCTCGACCGTTCATTATGATGAATAGCTGATGAATAGTTATTGTTGTGTTGGAGTTTCGCATCGATGATTTCTGAATTATTCATAAGTTGTCAAGGTTCATATTACATTGCGAGATTTAATTGGCTCCTACCGAATCACCAAATTAGGTGAGAACAATCATTTCAACTTTAATGATTATTAAAACGCGATGCAATCGATTGCGAATGTCATTTTGTAGATGTATTGATTTGAATGATATCTCACTTTATAACCATTCAATCATTAATAAGGAGTACAAAAAGTGTGAATTTTTGATAATACTCTGTATCTCATAAGTGAGAAAAGATATCCAAAATAGTTTCATGGTATTTTGATATTCACAAAAATGAAAGAAGGTAACGTGAAAAGGCTTCATCTTCAATAAATGTCTGGAGATCTGCCTACGTAAACAAAGTTTTCATAAATAGCATTTCATCATTCGATGAATGAAGTTTTGTTCTATTTTCTTCATATTCAGGTATCCCGACTGAGTGGTTGAAAATGTGGAATAAGTAATATTTATTCTTCAATAATATACACACATCGTGAAAAGTCTTGGCACCCCTAGGTTTCCCAAGATAAACCATCTGTCCTGGAAATATGATAGAAAATCTTTGTTACTCTCTGCTTTATGCAGGATGAGACAAAATAGGAAAAATGAGAACATTTTACTCTCCAGCATATTTTTGATCCGCCTTGAAAGGGCACAACTTCCTGGGCGAAATTGAGTCGCTCTAGTCTGCCTAGACCTCTCCAAACCCTCTCTCGTCGACTATCACTCTGTAAACCAAATCGTCCGAAAAAAGTATGTTGCGTCATTGTCCTAAAAGCCAGACTGGTGGTGTTCTGCCCATTGCCGACGGGTAACTCTATGTCCAGGTGATAGCTGAAGTACTCTTGAAGGTATTCTTGCTTAAATTTGAGGAATGCAACCGTCTCCTTATAGTACTGGTTGAGAATACCTGTCTGTAGGTCTTCAAAAATGTCTCTGGAGGACTGTTACCTATAACGTTCGATTCCTTCGAGTAAAATTTGCGATATAATGGTCTTTCCTTGTAGATGTTGCTCTAGGTCGACCAGGCATCGGTGTCCGGGCAACGTTTTCAGGAAAAGGGCCACAGTGTTCCTTACTGAAGTCCGTGGAATATTCAAACTTTGCGCAATCTGCTGGTTCGATAAACGTAGGGCTACTATTCTTACCCGGTCAAACTGAGAAATTGGATGTCCCGGCATTCTCTACGGAATATTCTCAATATTACAACCCTCGTTATTCGCTGAATACTGATTAACTTCGAATACACCTGCATTCTCCCGAATAAGAAACATTTTTTGCTGGTTTATTGTTTTCATTTAAGTGATAAGATATAGAAGATGTAACATTCAAATAGTTGAAAGTTGATAAGGGCGGGGGAAGGCTTTTCACGATGTGTGCAGATAGGATGGTTATAGGACTATCCTTAGTAGCATAGAAGTTATCCCTATCTCATGATTTTATTGATATTGCGTGATGGTAATGAGACCATAATACTCAGAGCGCCAAAATTTAATTGGAAAATTTGAGATGAGCAACTGACCATTACTACATGTCAAGTCTTTTGTTTATATTCTACCGAATCGGTGATAAATGTACTAGTAGGTTTGTGCTCATTACTATAAAAATATGAGTATGTGCCGATAATCTAGATTTTCAACTAAACTTGAGTAATCTGTATCAAATAGTATCTACACGTTATAAATTCAAATAAAAGCATGAGATATAGTTTCTTTATGAGTGAGGTTAGCCCATTCACGCCCCTTCATTTGAGAGGTAGATTATGGATAACTTCCTATCACTTATATTCTTTTGGTCCTTTTGGTCTGGCACATCTGTTTGAGTAAGTAGGTGCTAAAACCGAATAATCATGTCGTGCGAACTTTCTCTTAGTATTTGAATACCGATATATCCTGACGCCATTCATTCCTCGCATTTTGCTTTCCTTTTTTGAACAAAATATTTGGTATAATTAGTGATTTGTATTTTACACATTGTCTTGAATCTATTATTAAAATGCATGTACTTCAATGGCAGTATCAATGTTGACGCATATATTTTATTGTCATAATATTCATCGAGTAACTGAATTGCATTTTTTATTGGATGCAAGTTATGTAATTTTATTGAGATTAATAGGTAGGATGTTCATGAATGTAAATCCAGGGGGTGTCTTCTAACAGGTTCTGCAGTTTATTGAAATTTAAAATCTTTACTAACATTCCTGAATGTAACATTAGATGATATTTGAACCGACTCATGTATATAATTAGTTTATTTTCTATTTGGAAGGAATGATTGAACAATAAGGGGATGAATCTTCAAATGAACCAGACGCATGATATTTCACACCTCTACAGTTCAGGAGTTTTTAAAATGATGTTTCGGTAGAGGTGTATTTTTTTCGTTTTTCAAGTATTCATCATTGATTTTCAGAGAAAAACCTCAAAGAATATACCTTTAAGTCATCGTTACCCTATCTCATTTGATTCTTAATACATATTGTCATCAGCTAGTTCAATCATTTCAAACTAAGAAAATTCTCATAATTATTGCATGGTGAAGGGTATAAATTCAGTAATTTAATGCCTGAGAGCTGAGATCAAACACGTTTCAATACAATTTTTCATTCGTATTTGCAGATAAACGTGTTAATGAGCGCGTGAGACATGACAAGTCATAACTCGTCATTTACACAGAGGTACAAACCCTACATTTTTGACCAGTATCGACAACCTGAGGGTGGCCAGCAATGGGAACCGGCCCCAGAAAGCATCCCACCCATGGTTCCTGCCCGAGGAATAAAAAAAAACTTACAAAGCGATACGTCCCCTCTAACCCGTAGTGAAGACGCCCCCTGGATAGCTCCTGGTGAGATTCAAATCAATAAAATGGATAATAATCTCATGCATGACACCAACTTACTGTTAAGAACTGAAAATAACATGAACATCAAAAACGAAGATTTGCACGATAGACGTGATGTGAATACTAATTGTCTGATAACCCCCCTGCGACTCAATCCAAAGTATAGTCACATGCCATGGTTTCATGGTAAAATCTCTAGAGAAGAAGCTGAACGGGTTTTACATCCATGGACTGATGGCTTATTCCTCATAAGAGAATCTACAAACTTTCCAGGAGATTATACACTGTGTGTATGTTTCCAAAATAAAGTAGAGCATTATAGAATAAAAACACAAGATGGAAAGCACACTATAGATGACGAAGAGTTCTTTGACAATCTAGAAAAGTTGATACAGCACTATAAAATGGATGCTGACGGACTATGTACACAACTCGTAAAGCCATTGCATGTTGACGATTTATGTATAATTCCTGAACAAGAATTGGAAATTTGTGAATCCATTGGAAAGGGTGAATTTGGGGAGGTCATGTTGGGAAAATGGAAAAAGAATAAGGTAGCAGTGAAGGTATTGAAAGATTCCAGTGAAGCTGAGGCCATATTAATGAAATCCTTGCACCATGAAAATTTGGTCAATTTATTGGGTATTGTACGCAAAAAGGATCTGCTTTATTTAGTTACCGAATTTATGAGTAAAGGGAATTTGGTTGACTACTTACGATCAAGGGGAAGGTTGCATGTTACCAAAAGAGATCAGATAAACTTTGCGACAGATGCAAGTGCTGGAATGGAGTATCTTGAGAAGATGCATGTTGTTCATAGAGACTTAGCTGCAAGAAACGTATTGATCGCGGAAAACGGAATGGCGAAAGTGTCTGATTTTGGTCTTGCTAGGGTGGATATTTATGCAGGTTCAGAATCTGCTAAACTACCGATAAAGTGGACTGCACCAGAAGCTCTTAAATATAACAAATTCTCAAATAAGTCTGATATGTGGAGTTTTGGCATATTGTTGTGGGAAATATATTCCTTCGGAAGAGTTCCTTATCCAAGGATACCCTTAGTTGATGTGGTGAAACATGTAGAAAAGGGTTATAAGATGGAAGCTCCAGAAGGTTGTCCTCCTGAAGTTTATGAAATAATGAGGCAAGCTTGGGATTTAAATCCTGATAATAGGCCAACTTTCCATACTGTAAAAGGTCAGTTAACAATCATGAAACAACAAACTTTATGACTATGAAAGTGCAAAATGTGAAAGTGATGAGACACTTGATTAGTGAAACAAATGATGGTTTATTGAAGTGAAAATGGTATAATATTACGGAATCGGCAGGATAAACACTTCATTTTTGTTCTCTGGAATGAATGTTCTGACTGAATTCGAAGTATTGCTGATGTTTCTGAAAATCAATAATCAACTTCATGTCAAGTCCCAAAGATAATACTCAAATTTAAAACGTTAAAGTACAAAATTCACTGTGAACAGTGAAATATTTGAGCCCTCTCATTGTGATGTAATATATATTTAAGGTACAAAATATCTACCTTCTTTGAATTTCTTTTCCTTCAATTCGTAAATAACCATTCAGTACAAAACTGAAATTAATTTTCATCAAATTTATTAATTTTGTTTTAGTTTTCATGTGTGAAGAAATTAATACTTAATCATTTCTAACTAAAAATAATATATACAAAAAAAACTTATTTTTACCGTGAAATTGGTAGATAGAAGATTTTTTTGAAGCATCAGCAATTTGAAGTCTTTGATTTACATGACACTGCAGTAGTAAGAATATGAACTCATCGGTACACAAAATAAGCACAAGGGATAAAATCAGATACCATATTATAGGACATGAAACCATGTTATATTCATATAAATCACCTGGAAATCAAATTATAATATTGTAAATTATTTTTAAGTAAGGATTCATCAAACTGTCCATTTCAAATTGGTTAACAAAGCTTCTATGATATACTTCATGTGAAGAAGTAAATTCGATATTCTCTTCTTTTCAATGAATTCAACAAACGTTTTGAATTTTAAAGATATTGTTGGATTAAATCTAAGAAAAATATTCTCAGTAGAAAAGAAACTGAAATTCATTTCTGCGGAATTATAGAGATAAAACAATTTTCATGTTGGAAGTCTTCAATATTTAGTCTATAGTAATCTAATATTGATTTTCCATGTAGATTGTTCGTGGTCGTGGAAAATATTTGTTGAAGGACCCTTTAAGTATCATTGGTTGAAATGGTGTCATACACTTTTGTGGTATTTAATGGATGAATTAGATTTTTTTATTCAATTTGTTCTCAAACTGAAGATTATATTGTAATTATTCACAAACCCACACATTAGTTGACGGTCCTTCTATACTTAAGTCTGAATCGGTGGGAATAAATAAGAAATTGTAAATTTTTTTATTTGTTATATATTCTGTTTATTGTAAAATGTTTTGTACATTCAATTTTTTCAAGAGAGTATTTTTTGAATGGATTTATTTATGTTTTTGATATATTTAACTGTGTGACTTTCTTTGCTTTTGTATGTAAGATGTTGTTCTTTTTCATTACAAATAAAATAATATATTCCTTGAACCCTGTAATCAATTCATTTTATGTTTTTGTTGACTTTCTGCTTGTTGTGTTATTGATATTTGGCCTTAATTGATTATTTTTTGGAAGTGGGGCAGACATACAAGTGGAAGTTTACATTCTCTAATGTGAAGTTTAATATCGAGGGAACCAGAAAGAATAGTAATTTTTGCCTTATCAGTTATTGCATAGCAACATTATGTATTCAAATAACTAGTGGCACAAACCAGTTCAACAGAATAAAACCAAAAACAAACCTTAATTTCTTTGAAACTTACTAGCACAAATAAAATTCGAAATTGAAATAAAAAACTTTAATTGTATGGTTTTGGCAGACTCATAGATATGGAAAACAAAATCCTGTTTTAAGTCTCTTCAATGCATTTTAGTATAATATGTTCCCTCCCCTGCGGAATGCAAAGAGCATACTTATGAGTGGAGATTTGCAGTACAGATGCTCCGGTTAGAAGTAGGTACAAATACATCATATGTCGCGTATTTCTCCTATATTTTAATTCGATCGGTTGAAATGAATAACCGTTTCCGTTATAACTATTTCTTAAAATTCATTCAAGACAGATTTTGTTTTCCATATCTATATGGTTATTATATGACCAGAACATTACATTACTAGCAACCCCCAGTAAATACAATTACATATAATTGAACATACGAAACATATAATTCCTACTTTCATTTTGACGGTGTGAGAACTACCGGAAGTAACCATATGCACCGATGCATTCTTTTTGGCAAGGGCTTGAAGCACATGAACTGCTTAGGTGTTCGAAACGTCTACTGAAAGTGTTGGTTCACTTCTGCCTTTTATTTGGAAGAGTTCAGGGGCAACAAACCTTGGGCTGTACCAGTGAAGAAATACCAAAACGAAAGCGTCTAATGTCTATATCCATTGGAAGTCTATTTTAAATTTGATATGTACATATTTTGGACGCAAATTTGATCAAAATGTACCTGACCAGGTCTCTGATTGAGGTTCATTGGACCTCAGAATCTAATCTAATAATCCTATCGGTTTGTGTCGATTTCTTTTTGTTGTTTCAAGCACTGGGTTTGTTAACTCCTGAACTATTCCAAATAAAGCCGGTATAAATGCATAAATCAGCTGATAAGTGTTGCACATACCAGAAGTTGGGCTGAGACAACTCTAGTTGTATGCTAAATGCCTAGAAAGAACCCGGCCTTACTTGAGTGGATAGCCTAGGAGTTTCTCACAGCAGCTAGTGATGTTGATGTCCCTAGGTTTTGTTCTTACTGGGATGCTAAAATACTCAGAAAAATTTTGAATTGAAAATTCACATCTGGAGTCGCCAAGAAATGGTGAAATGGTCTAGGAAAGGATAATGTCCATGAATTAAGGATAATGTCCATTGCATACTTTCTTGAAACTTTTTGGGTTTTCTCTCCCAATATCTGAAACTGAACGAAAATCAATATTTCACTGTTTTTGAGATATTGACAGAGAATACCCAAACAGTTTCAAGATAGTCTTCAATAGATGACCATAGGATAGGTATCCAGTGTTTACAGGGGAGTGTTTTGTGTCTAGTGCGTTTTTGAAATATTTGGATTGTTTCAGAAGAAAAAATGATTTAATTCGTATCAGAACTCGTCCAGTTCGTCTCTAGCCTCAGAATATTTCTAATCAACAAAAACCAGCTTGATATATCTATTTTCCTTGATTTTAATTCGTTGCAGTGGAGTGGAATATATACTTGTAGTATCTATTAAATCCTGGAATTTTTTTCTTGTGCTTTTGCGAAATTCTGTTTAATTTTCTATTGCAGTGCTATGAAGTTAAACAGGACTTTAGCTCTCTTAGTTTGTTCAAAATGGACCGATGTGCCACTTGCTTATTTGGAATTATGAATTATGGTGTGGATATAACTGGTTATGTCAAACACCCAACTTTGGGTATATGCATTTGGTTCCAAAGAAGAGCAGCTGACAAACAAACCTGGCCAGGTAAGAAGGTTCTACTCAACATATATCGCAATTTACTCTCATGTAAATTCCTTCTATTGACCTCTTGAATGAAACGAAGGATGGGAATGTCACATCAATTTCTTTGGTTCAATATGCGCGGCGTTCAGAGAAAATCATTTATGCCTTTTAACATTTATATATTATTCATTATGGTTGAATTTTTTGTGATAAAGAAAATTCTCATTCTGATCTGGTTATTTTTTTGGGCTTAATAGGTGGAGCCTCAGCCCTTCTTGGGATTGCAATCAAAATAATGTAGATATACTTATTATGAGTACTCTATTGAGTATAAAGTTTTTTTGGGACCGAGATTCCAAAGGAAATTAATAAACTATTTGTCAAATATTATTGGAGAGTTAACTGCTTTATCTTTGCTGTTCGGTACTCAAATTTATTCGAGTGATGCACAGCTTTTTAGTGGTGTAACTTCTTTTTATTCACAGGATATTGGGATAATATGGTTGGAGGAGGGTTATCGGTAGGTCACGGTATATTAGAGACAGCTTTCAAAGAATCTCAGGAGGAAGCATCGATTCCTGAAGAATTAATGAAGAATTTAGTTAGTGCTGGTTCTGTATCGTGAGTAATTATTTTACTTATATTCATACTTTCATTCAATACATTTTTCATATTCATATCAAATTCTGAAGGCTTCTTTCAACAGGAGGTGAACTCGTCAAAATAACCCATATTTTCTTAAAATCATCTATACATTTGAAAGTCTCAATATGGAGAAATCGTCCATTTAATATCATCCTAATTAGAAATGGGAGACTTGTATAGGCGATTTTCGGTTGAGTAGTTTATTTTAATCAGTTTCACCCCTTGTCAAATATGAAGACTCACTCAAGAAAACATGGGCGCCCGCAGAAATTTTTTTCAGGGGGGGGGGTAAAATAAAAATGATTGAAATATTGAGGGTGTTGTGCTGAAAAACGATAAGGCCATCAAAATCTCTCAGGGGGGCCATGGTCCCTCTGGCCTCCCCTGCGGGCGCTCATGCAAAAAAACAACCTGTGTATGCATTTTTTCAGTTTTATTTCCACTTTCTCTCGTGTATGTATCGATGTGTGCTATTTCTTTGACGCCATTTTCATTTTTCGGTGTTGAAATATTTGACTGAATACCTTCCATTTGTGTTTCAAAGAAACATTGGATGAATTATTTACAAATTGAATCTGACTCTAGTCTCTGATGAATTATTCAGCTAATTCAACTTGAATATTCGTTAAATGTTCACTTGTTTGTTTTAGATTCTTTTATGAATCTGAGCGGGGTTTATTTCCTAATACAGAATTCGTTTTTGAAATTGAGTTACCATTAGATTTCAAACCAGTCAATTCTGATGGTGAAGTAGATGAATTTGAGCTATTAACTGCTGCAGAAGCTATAGATAGAATTTGTTCTCCAAATTTCAAGACGACCAGTGTACCTGTAGTCCTTGATTTTCTGATAAGGCATGGCATAATCAACATCGAAAAAGGTGAGAAATTTCGAGAAAACCACGTATTGTATAGGCGCTAATTATTTTTTGTGTAGAAAAAGAATTGCTGCGCATTATTGAGCTTCTTCACGTTCCTCTTCAAACACTGTACAATCATGTTTCACCGAAGAGAAACTCACTTGGAATAAAAGAGAATGGCGAAAATGCTGTTGAGTAATACTTATGGATCTTCATTTTAATTAGAGTAAATTTTTGATTTTTGAATTGATAAAAGCGAAAGCCTTACGTAGGTACTTATATTTAATTTATTTATTCAGTGATAGGTAGCAAATTGATGAATATATAATGTTTTGAGAGCTTAGCCTTTATTACTTTTGATACCGTTAGTTAGTTCATATAGATTTTATATCTTATTAAAAGGTGTAAAAGTTTTCGATTACCATATACTTGTAATGACATGACTGTTTTTGTATGTATTTACTCTGATAGACTATACAAATAATATTCAATAAATACAATGCATCGAAAAGAGATTTTATCTATTATTTATTCCCAGTTCTGTCGCTTCATTTAGTTTTTATTGAGAGAGGCGAAAGAATGTTTCTAACTGTTTCTAGATTTCGTATTATGCGTCTACAGGCATTGGCCGAACTATTGCAATATGTCACTTTGGGGAGGATCATGGAGGTAGGTTTTGTCTCCCTGCTCAGTTTTCTTTGTCTAATATGAGATGGAAAAAGACTTTGGTAGACGAAAAATAAAACTTAATATCCCTATATTTTCGAATTATATCAACGTTTGCTTTGTGGGGGAAATTAATCACATCAAGTAAAATATTCATTAAAAAATAACATATATACATAATAATAATACTTTTTCTGCATTCAGCAGTCGAATTTTTCAACTTTGTGGTCTTTCATCTTCCTGTTTAGAGATTGTAAAACAGTCGCCTTCTCCTGTATTGCTTAAAATACCTTCATTACAATTTATGTCCTTGGAAGGGCCTCGTATCCTGAAAGAGGTTTACTATCATCAACAATTCGTTTTTGCCTGGGGAGGAGTCTACAATGTGACTTTATTTTCGGAAATAATGTGGCAAACATACCTCGCTTGAATCTTCTTATAAATATATATTCCTATCAAGGGTATTGGAGTCATCATGGAAACAGCAACTGGACACACTGGAACGAAAAAAATTTGAATAAACGGGAGTAGCAATAGCCGATAACTGAAATGGTTGGTGGATATAATCTTAGTTCGTAAGTACCATCAACTCAATTCCTTGACTTGACTACTCCATTCGAGATTCGAACCTACTCAGAAAATGTTCAAGCAGAGTCAAACAATTAATTGAAATTACTGAATTGATTCGATTCTCCAACCTATCGAATAGCTACTTTTTGAATTTCGTATGGTACCAGACTCTTTATCCGAAAAATTTGTGTAATTACCGTTCTGAACAAAAGAAGGTAATATAGTAGTAGAAAAAAAAATTTCATTATTGTCTTTAGAGAACTGATTTTTTGATGTAATGGTATACGTGTGGAAGTTTTAGATTGAATTTTCAGAGTCGGTGGAAATTTTCTTCAGCACATCTTCACTTCTTTTTTACCCACATTCAGTGTATGACCTTGAAGGCTAATATTGTTGAGCAAATTTCATGCGACTGGCGGACTGCTATCTTGAATGGTTATTGAAACCTAATTATGATGTTAAAATGATTCTTATTTGTTACGACCAATATGTAAAATTTTAAAAATTATAAATAAATTTGAAGGATTTCGACAGAAAGTGGATTAGTTGAGTTTAAATTGATTGGGATACCAATAAAAGAGCACCGAGCAGTCTACATACTGAGTAGTGTGGAAACCGTTTCATTAGGTATCGGAGTTCATATTCCCTCAGCGGATTTCGTTTGATTACCTCAATAATACCGATCGAGATTCTCCTATAACTATTCGTCGAAGTTGAGGCATTACGGGCGTAACTGACGGTATATCGACCTTAGACAAAGGAAAGTCTAAGGTATCGACCAATTCTGTTAGTATCGTGTTCGTCAAAGTCCAAAAGGCTTTCGTTGCGATCATATTCACCTATGGATATCCTGTTTGCGGTATTCGTTAAATCAAACATGCAGAATCATATCATGTTGACACAAATCAAAAATCAAAAGATAGATGGGACTAAAGATATTTCTATCTGGATTTTATCACGACGCACAGTGGGGCAGGGTAACTAGAAACCTGGCATTAAATTAAAAATGCCTATTTTCTTACTGCCATCTGTTGAATCGACAGATCATTACTGTTAGCAACAAAAAAGCACAATGCTAACCCTTCCTGATCCCCTCTGCGCTCCCGACCGCTTTCAATTGTAGCCGTTTTTTGACAAAGTCGATACACCTGCAAAATTTTTCCGTAATTGTTGTAGTTTTGCAACGTCACTCTATCAACAGATCACTATTGTTACGAGTTTTTTTGGTGGCAGCTTCAAGTTCAGGTATGTGTAGATAATTTAAGAACTTTGGATAAATAAAAACTTACATACAATAATAATAAATTGTTGTTGATGTTGTCTATGATTGAATCTTCAAGTTTTTATCGTATTCTCAGAATCATGAAGGTTTTCATTTATGTTCCAAGGCCGTCCAAAGTTTGATATTCTCAGTTCTGTGAAGCTTGATCAATGCTTATTTAAGAATCATGTAAATTTGTTGCCCATATTTTGCCTTTTTTCAGAAAAATCAATTTTAGACAGCGAGGTGGGCACTAATTGATAATCAATTATTTTTTTAGAATTCATTGAAAGTGTAATGAAATTTATTTCTGTTTTGGAAAGGACTTCGAGCGCAATGGTTTTTAGAAGAAGAGAGCTCATAGCAAGGGCGTCGCCAGCCAGGGGGGGGCAATTGAGCTAGGGGGGGGTGGCAAAAAACAATCAGAATAGAATAGAAAAAATGAACTGATTTTCGTATACTATGCTATTATTTCATAAGTTTTTAAGGGATTTTTGAGCTCTAGGGGGGGCAGCTGCCCCCCCTGCCCCCCTCCTGGCGACGCCCTTGGCTCATAGACAGAATGAGGTGTTGCGGAAACAGTGAAATTGGAAAACAATTTGATTTTTTGTACGAAGAAATAAAAAACGTACGAAATGTTTCGCACAGCAAGAGAAGGAGGTAATTTGTTGAAAAGTATCTATGGTACAACATGCCAACAACTGTTCATAAAAACATCATACACGGTCCAGTAATAATATATCAGCCGCATTGCTTCCTATTGAGCAATTAAGTGAAGAGGCACAGGAAGCGCGAAAAAGGATTTCAAAAGATATCGGGAACATAATTCGAGAAAGAGCAGCAGAGCCAAGACAAATGAAAAAGTTTTGAATTTATTATTGATTAGTAGGGACCCAGTCATTACAAGTGAAGGAAAAATAAAAAGGAAGAAGCCTCACCATTTCTCCACAGAATATTTCAGTGATTCCGATTTATGCGAATAATGAATCGAAATCATCATCAAAAGGAAATAAATTGTGTGATGTGTGAAAACATTATTTCCATTTAGATGTTAATAACTATTTGAAGGGTCGAAAATGCCTTCTATTTATACAAATTAACATATAAAAAATAATATATTGCGTTTTTAAACTGAACAAATACCTAAATATTTAATGCCTGGTTTCAAGGTATCCTGCCCCACTGTGCGACGTGTGAAAACAATGTACCATTCGTATCATCGTAAATGAATTGAATAATGAATAATATTGCATACCTGTCGTTAAATCAGCAGCTGGTTGCGTCAAAGAAAACCTCAGTAAAAATATAGCGATTCCAGTATTTTGTATTCCCGTCTCAATAGCTATTGCCAGACAATCTGGGTTTGATTGTCTTAGAATTCTGGATATAATAAATGCTGCACTAAAACCTAAATATGGTAAAGCCATTCCTGCGACAATGATCTGAAATTATTTTCATCCATATAAGTAAAATTAACGACTTTTATATTTTCGATTCAATATGATTTTGGTTCTGACTCACCTTCCAAGAAAAAATCTTGAATAAGTACAAATTTGTGACGGTTGCGAAAACAATTATAAAAAGAAGAAGTAATGAAGACAATCCTTTCAAAATCCTAGCCAGAAACGATGCCAGATTTTTGCAATATTTAGTGAGCAAATATCCAATAGCTAATGGTATGATTAACCCAAAAGCTGAAGTAGCAATATGCCTATATGGTACCACTAAGTTCGCCTGGTTGAAAATCAATTTTCCAAGGCTGAATATCCATAAAGGCATCATAAGAAGGGCTACAAAATTGCCCAAACTAGTCACTGTTATAGAAAGATCTACATTGCCATCCAGTACCAGTGTCCAAATATTGGAGGCTCCCCCTGAAGGGGCAACCCCTGTGAAAAACATGCCCAGTTGCATTTCAGGGCTTTCAGGAAACAAAACTTGTCCGAGACCATAACTTAACTGAAAAAGTAGAGAAGAAAAAGATCGTTAAGGTGAAGAAAAAAAAACAATTATAAATATCAGGAGAAAACTGCAATCCATTTTGATTCCAATAGATCTTACTCACCAAAGGCATAAAAATGAACTGGCTGCACAATCCTATCACCGGACCTACAGGCCTTTTTAAATTCCGCTTGAGTTCTCCCCAATTCAAAAAACACCCAAAGTTTATGTATATGATACTGACTAATGTAGCAACTGATACTGTGAAAATTGTGTCGATCAAACGTTTTTTTCTTATTACGATTACATCTAGTTTCGCTTCGATTGTTTTATCCTTCTTGACGTCTTTGCAAGAAACTGAGGTTTTTCCTGGAGAGAATGAACTATGAGCAACTTGCTCATATAATATACTTTTGAATTTTTCACCTACCCAGGAATATGCCAGAAATGTTCAAAGAATTATTCAATGGAAGATCGTTGAATGTGAAATAAATTTCCTGGTTTATTGCTGCTATGTTATCATCCTTAGTATTAAACTGTAGTAGGTACTCCCCATTATCAGCTTCATCTGTTGAATCTAAAATGATGGTAGTGTGAAATTTGTTTTCCATTTTTTTTTAAATTAATCGCATAGAGTGGTAATGATTTGCTGAAGATACCTTTATATACATTATATGGCACGCTGATAGTCTCATCCATATGTACCTTGACAGAATCATTTTGAAACTTTATAGATAAGGCATTAACCACCAAGGCGTTGATTAGAATGATAGCCAGGATGATCAACAGGATTTGAGATAGGCCATTGAAAGGGCACATCTGAAAAGGAAGTGGTTTTTGAAATGGATTTTCACATTCTCACGGAGGTCATGTTACACTGAAAATTGTTTTTGTATGATTATATCCTTTTCTAGAGTCGAAATTGAAAAAAAAACATAATTCTCTCGAAGACCGTGGTCGATTTCAATTTTGTCCGTCCGTTTGTAAACTCTCGAGAGAAAAACCTAAAAACTCGAAATTTTTAGAGTAGGTTCCAATCCCAAATGCCGTGGTCAGTTCGTTAATAGACAAAATTCGACTAGGGGTTCCGAAAATATGGCCATTCGAAATTTTATCTCTTGTAATTTCAAAACTACCGGTTCGATCTAGATGAAATTTCGCATTCAGATGCAATATTCCTTCAATAATAGATTTGTTTGTATATGCAGAATATCGATTCGAATATTCCTGCCTAATATCTTCAGAAACACTGATTTCGATTAACTAACCGACAACAATAACATCATAGTAACTTCCATCATAGAAGCATCTATCTCTCATCTTATATGTTGACAGTTTCATGGTATCCAAACGAAAGTTTAATTCCAGAAAGAAATATTCAGTGGAACATCGATTAATCAATCTCTCCTCATGACGATCTTTAGTTTTGTTTCAAGAGGACCTTCCTTCCATTCTTATTTTCATCGAAGTTGAGTTATGTTGTTCTGAAGAGATCTAACAAGATCGAAACCTAGGTCAACACCTACCCGAGTCAGGTCCATGGCGGTTGTTGACATTTATATCAATGAACTTTATCTGATTGATCGTTGTTTTCATGGTACGTAATTTTTCAATATTTCGCTTGAAATTTTTGCTGATTGGAATAAAACTGTTTTAATTAGGATCAAAGGCTCGTGACCCCAATTTTCTCGTTTTGTAGTTGCTTTTCTGTGATGATTCTTATCGATTGAGGGATCGCTTTATATTTTTGAAGTCAAGATATTCATCATATTTATATCTCTCTAGTATCCAAGATAAATATTGTCATATATTTGAATTTCCAGTGACAAAACAGGAAGTGGTTCAGACGAAATATTTTGTTGGAAAGAGTTCTGGTTGAATATGAATGCGGTCAAATTCATTGAATTGGAAATAACATTGCAAATGATATTTGACTTATACGATCTTTTCAGGAAGAAATGAATATACTTGGGGTCATATATTGGGATTGGAATGCATATGGGAAAATAAACAGTTTCTCCATAAATTAGAGGTACAAACGAAGAGAGGCGATCACTTGGATGATGCTTTTCTCAAGATCATATTGTCATTGTCAATTGCTCCTGAAAATCGACAAGTTGATATTTTTCTGGGGCAACATCCACTTTCACCCACCAGAATACATCGTGGTGAGCATCTGATAGTTTCAAATATGTATTTGAAAAAGAATCTTTGTTCAATTTGAGAAAATTCCTCTCGCAATTTCCCCGAATCTGCCATAATTATCGAGAAAAAAATTCTCTGAAAGTTGCCAGGAAAATGAAAACTCTCGAAAAATTCGAAGGGAACTTAAATAATTTATATAAATTCGTGGCAGTGGTTCATGAAGATTCGAAAAATACGAAATATAATGAAAATAATAAATGTGATACGTAATACGTATTAGAAAATCTCGATCAATAAAAATATCAAATACATATAAACTGAATTACAACGCATTGAACAATTGCAAGAACGGGAATGTAGGTACTTCAAAAAATATCAGAATGATCAAAACGTTTTGAGAAAAAACAGAGATTTTTTTTATATTTTTCTATCATCCAGTGTCGCGTAACAAAAAAAGTACCATAGGGCTAAAGTGGACATTGCTCCAGAAAAAATATGATACCGATACGAGTTATAGGTATTATCAATAGATAAATTCCCTACGATACCTACTTTTCATCATAGAACATAGAACACAACAGAATTATCAATAGAATTTATGATCTCAGTAATTGAACAAAAAAGGAGACCAGGAAAAATTAAGTGTGATGTATTAATTTTTATATTTTGAAAACCGTTCAGTGCTCGATGATGAGGTACTAGTTATCATTAACATCATTCATCAGTATATTGGTAGTAACGAGATTTGAAAATTTGTCATATTTTCGTCTTAGTTCTAGAAACATGCTGGGGTGATATCTTGGATGAAATATCATTTTTAATATTCAAACCTTAAGAAATGGATTTCCAAGTAAATTAATGGGAAATAAGTAGACGGCTCTTTCGTTAATCATAATCCAATGACATTTCTGATCATTTGCGATGTTATCACGAAGGTTTCGTGTATTGATGCCATTGCAATAATTAAGGCTCTTAATTAATTAATCATAAAGAATAGATACTGTCTTCCGAGTTCAATGTATGATATGAGTCAAGGTCGATCGATGTTTCGAAGAACAATCAAAAGAACCTTTCGTAGCTTTTTGCTGTCAGTGAAAATCATGAAATTCGGTTAAGTACTGATAGAACCCTGTCCACAATAGAAATTTTAATTTTGAAAGGAAAATTCATTGCTTTTGGAAAATCTCTAGGCATTTTTTCGTATATCCTTTAGTTGCTGATTTTTTCATTGTGAAGAATTTTATTTTCTCGACAAAATTGTAGGATTATCTAACTTTAATTGATGATATATGCATAATTCAGAATGAAAGCATATACAAAAATGGGACTAATTTGAAACAAAAACAAACCATTTATTGCACACTTATCAGGTCTAACTAATTTTCGAACTAAACATTTGGATTTCGGATTTCCTGAAGGAATGTAAAATTGTCACGCTAATTTGATTTAGGATAGGGCAGTGGTTTTCAACCTTTTTCATGATGCGACCCTCCTGGTATGAAAACATATTTCGCGACCCCCCGACCCTTCGCTTTTTTATTATGTATGGTTGTGTATGTTACAGTGTTACAAATATTCATTCAATACATCGATGAGAAGTTAGCCACATCCACACATAGTCTCAAAGACAAAAAATGGCTAATGGAAAAAAATTCATAACTCAGTGAAATGAGATGGTATTGCATTCAGATTTAGATGTGGGCTTGACGAGTTGATAGGAAATTGAATCCTTTTTCATTTGGAGACTTTCAAGACTCAGGGAGGGAGTTATGGGGGTTGTTGGGGGTGGTTTCTGACAAAAATCATAACTCGATGAAATGGGAGTGTTTTTCGATTGGTTTCGAATATGTGTTTCTTGAATGCCGAAAGAATAAAATGCAATAGCCCTCTTAGTTTGTTAGCCCTCATGTTTGGAGATTTGGGGGGTTGTTTATGAAAAATGATGAAAAAAATTCATATCTCCGAGAAATGGAAGTGTTCCACGTTCAGATTCGAATATGTGTTTCTTGAATGCCGAAAGAATGAAATACAATAAACCCTACAGTTTGTAAGCTCCCGGGTTTGTAGATTTGGAGGTTTTTTTTATTAAAAAATGACGAAAAAAATTCATATCTCGGTGATATGAGATTGTTCCACGATCAGATTCGAATATGTGTTTTTTGAATGCCGAAAGAATGAAATACAAAGACCTCATAGTTTGTTAGTCCCCACTCCCCAGGTTTGGAGATTTGGAGGGTTGTTTATGAAAAATGGTGAGGGAAATTCATATCTCGAAAAAATGAGAGTGTTCCACGATCTGATTCGAATATGTGTTTCTTGAATGCCGAAGGAATGAAATACAATAAACCCTATAGTTTTAAGCCTCCAGGTTTGGGGGGTTGTTCATGCAAAATGATGAAAAAATTAATATCTCGACCGAATGAAAGTGTTCCGCAATCATATTCGAATATTATGTCTTTCTTGAATGTCGAAAGAATGAAATACAATAAACCCCATCGTTTTTTAGCCACCCGGTTCGGAAAATTGGGGGTTGTTCATGAAAAATGATGAAAAAAATTCATATCTCGACGAAATGAGAGTTTCCACGATCAGATTCGAATATGTGTTTCTTGAATGCCGAAAGAATGACCCCATAGTTTGTTAGCCCCGAGGTTTGGGAGGTTTTTTATGAAGAATGATGAAAAAATTCATATCTCGGAGAAATGAGAGTGTTTCATGAGAGAAGAATTGTGCCGTTTGATTAATCAGAAACAAGCACAACCTTCTCTTACTAAAGTTTTTCCGACTTCTGGCGACCCCCCTACAGAAGTCTCGCGACCCACAGGTTGAAAAACACTGGGATAAGTGGGATAGGGCACTATCTTGAGAAATATTCTTTTCGTCGAAGTTCGCAAGATCGAAAAATGAAGGTAAAAGTGATATGTATTTCTTTCTACATAATATTTTTGCCTTGAGAAGAATCGTAGACTAGAACTGAATTGAAACTTTTATTTCGCTATTTCCTAATTTTCAGTAAATTTATTAAACAACTTTTTATGACAAAAAAAAATTTGGAGCATTTCGACATGAAGTGGATAGGCCTAATAGGGATACCACTCAAAGACAAAACGTGCCAAGCACTTTTCCTACAGGATGCGGTGTATCGCCAAACAGTAGGTATACCTAGTCTTTGCTATCGCGTTCATATTCCATTGGCGGAATTCGTTCAAATAGCTGAATTATTATAATTAGGGGAAATGTGCCCAAGATGATCCCCTTAAGCAAGAATTGACGTAATTCCTTAGTTTTTTCGAGAAGCGTAAAAATGAAAATGAAGACTTCTTCTAGAAGTATCCATCTTTCTATTTTCTTACACTATATAGTCAGCCGCAAAAGATTTTGTCAAATATTCTCGATTTTCCAAAACCGTACAAAAGGATCATCTTATACACCCCGGTGTTTAAGATGATCCCTGTGGTATTGGTAAGATGATCCCAGGGATCATCTTATCCCTTTTTTTAATAACTCCCATATTTTCAAGAATGAAATCTGTAAAAACAAATATCTGCAGAGATTATAATAGTAATTTACGTAGCAAGTCCGGAAAATAGGGTTTTTTTGGACGAATAGACAAGATTCTAGGACGAGCCGGAGGCGAGTACTGGAAGTCTGTGAGTCCAAAAAACTATTTTCGGGCGTGTTGCGTACAATATTTTTTCGCCAACCGTGTAGAAATACAATTCAATGAGACGACACATTTCTTTATTATACATTTTGATTCTTATTTGAATTAATCAAACCAGAACTGTCATCCGTTATTTCGTTGCTATTATGATGATCATGACAATGACAACAACAACGTGATTTTTTCCAGCCTAGTCCGGAAAGTACGTACTTACCGGACGGTTGCCGAAAAAAATAGTTTCATTGAGGTATGAAATGGAATATACACTATCAACTGAATAAATAACTGAAAATCATTATGTAGATAAAAAATATCATTTTTAACTATATCAAGAGCATCGGAACACCCGCCTCGAGAGGTTTATCTTATATATTTACGAGGCATTATTCTTGACTCAAAAACCTGTAAAAATATATAGGTAGGTATACTTTTTTGGCGACTATTAAACCCTTAAGTGGGTTTGTAGTATGTAAAAAATGAAGGTGTAAGATGATCCCCAGGGATCATCTTGTACACGAATTAGGGGATCATCTTGACCCAAGTTCTTCTTTTCCGTTCAATATTCGCTATTCTAACCTATACGAATGTCATGGACTTTAAATAGAAAAATAATCAAAAACAAACACATAAGGTAGCCACAAACATAAAAATCATTGTTGTGACCCATTCACAATAACAGTAGCATAATCTTAAAGTTAACCTCATCTTAGATAAAGCGGTCACAATTTATATTTTTCACTGTGAATGTCGACTGTTTGCTTGTACCGAAGTAAGAATAAGAATGAGGCGGGGGGGTGTTAAGGACTACGTATTGGCGTATAATGCAACCAGATGGCATTTTTCATAAGCTTGTAATCGAAAGGGATCATCTTACCCTATGGGATCAACTCGTGCACATTTCCCCTATGTATTGTGTTCGACAAAGTCCAAAGGGCTTTCGTTGCGGCAATGTTCACCCACAAATAGTGTTTTATGCTACAATCATACAATGAATGCGAAACCTAAGAAATATTCTTTTAGACGAAGTTTGCCAAATCGAAAAATGAATGAAAAAGTGATATTTCTTTTGACCATATGGGCTTTTATGGAGAGGTTTGCCATAAACTATAAAATATGCTGTACGAATCTTTCAGACTTTGAGAGGAATCGTTCGTCAAAATTTAATAGAATTAAAGTTGGTGCAATTCCACATGAAGTGAATTACACGACTGAAAAAAACGCGCCGAGCACTCTACATACTGGGTGGTGTGGAAAACGGTGCATTAAAAATTATCATCAAAGAGTTTATCAAAAATAAATTTGGCGGCTGTCGGGAATACTAGAATACAGGGAATACTATATTCATAGATTACGCCTTCTGAGCATGTTGCTTGAACACGACGTTCTTCATCTGAATGCCACATTATTCATCTCGATTGAATCAGTAGCTTAAATTATATGTTCGAAATACGCGAATTATTTTTCGGATGAGTTTAGAAGGTGAATGAATTCAACTCATCATATTCAGGTACACAGTCTGGGTAGTCTGGGCATAGGGACATATTCCTGAATTCATTCGTTTCGAGATAAATTTTCATTAAATTTTCTCGCTGAATCATTGACAAAACGCTGGTAGCATAAAGAAATGAGTAGTCATTTCATTCGATAAGCAATTCATGTCAGAATTCGGAGTGATGGATATGCCTACCTTACTCAACTTGCAATTATTGACCTTGACGGATAAGAATAAGAAATTGGCATTACGTGAAAATTCATTCACGTAACATTCGCTCTCTACTTAAGTCCGAATGTCCAATCCTCACAGTGCTTTATTTCCAATCACAGTTTTCATTGAATACAAATAACCAAACTCCAAAGCACTTTGAAAATTTCACTTGAAAATCTAAAATTAACAGTTAACACACTGTTTATGTAGGTACACTTCGCGAGATGCACAGTCGCACTACCACGGGACATCGTACAAGCGAGCTTGACCTAGAATGACGTGAAGTTTAACTTTCCTTTTATCTTCTAGGCCGGTAATGTGGAATGAGTGAAACACTTCATGAATGGGCTAATTTGTGCATACGGCCCGACGACCATTTCCCCTTTTACTTTTATATTATCGAAATGGACGAAATGATGATGATCAGCTCTTGCTGATTCAGTGGTTTCTGAGGTGATAGTAAGTAAATTCATGTCGGGGCTTTTATTTGAGATGAAGGATGTGCGAATATGAAAAACAGCGACAAACAATGATTGGTTACGGGGATCAGTGGCGGATTTACGACTTCAGGGGCCCTACGCTTCGAAACTTCGGGGTTTTTGGATGGAAAATTTTCATTTTTGGGATTTTTCAAGATGTAAGATTGATGTATCCACTTTGAAAATCGAAATCGCGATTCATGATACAGGGGGTGAAAAAATCGCTTTCGAAGTTAGGGATGACAAAATCGTGAAAAATCAATTTTTTAAAATTAGAACCCCATTTTTTTATGGCAGATATTGAATCTACGTTAAAAAATAATGTGAGTGTATGCATCACACCCTTGCCCTAAAATGGATATTTTCTGAGTTAATATCCACGCGATTTTCAAAGTGGATACATCAATCTTACATCTTGAAAAATCCCAAAAATGAAAATTTTCCATCCAAAAACCTCGAAGTTATTCTTGTTTCAGCGGAGCTCTATTTTCGATTTTTTTTTCGAATTTTCCCGCTCAGAGAAAATTTTCCAACCAAAACTGAAAAATGTTACATCAAAATAACTTGAAATTTTCTAAGGAATCTATTTCTGCAATAAAAAAATGGTGTTCTAATTTGAAAAACGGAAGTTGACGTCATTTCCGGAAAAACCGGAGGTGCTCATGCCTTGAAAATATTTTAGATTTCATCAGCATCGTGAAATACTTATAAGTGCTGAATTTCATGAAAATCCGTTCAGTAGTTTCCCGTATAAATATAGGTGAGGATCCTCGTGAAAGACCCTGTATATCGAAAATGAATTTGACTGATCTGCCTCATCATCGCTCGAATTATGTTTATGCCGAATTGCCGAAAAATTGGAAGAATGTTGTTTCTAGCATATGAAACTGCACTGTAAAGCTTACCTTCTATATCATTTATATCGATTCAATGAGAGTACAAGGATTTAAAAGTCCAAACACAAACAGAAATAGTTCAATTCACCAACACTTATCAGTTTTCACAATATTTGAATCTTACACCTTAACGAAACTCGCCCGTCACTGTCAACACTTTTCGAATCTTGTGAAATGAATGTGAGAAAAAATATTGAGAATTGCAGACCTTAGAAGTTCTGCACAAGTATTTTTCACTTTACAACCCCAAACGAATCAACATCTGGTCGGCCGTTCTGTTATGTAGCACATAATGCCGACAAATTGATTGAATTATGATGTAATTGTAAATATTGGAATTCGGCCGCCACCCTTGACGGAATTTATTGCAGACAGACAAGATAATTAGGGACAGTACGCTGAATCTCGGATGGTGTGTTTTTTCCAAAATCTGAGTTTTGCTCTGAGGCTCTTCTTATTCAATTGCGTCTCGTGTGAATGTAATAATTCATAATTCGCAAGTTGCCTCTGAGCTTCTTATAAAATATAGTACAGTCTGAATATTTTTTTCACACTTACAGACTGAATTTCCATTCTAGAAAAACAAAATTCAATTCGATCGCCGGGGCCCCTATGGACCTCCGGGCCCTACGCTGCAGCGTACTAAGCGTACCGGTTAATCCGCTACTGACGGGGATTGTTATCATCTTCAACACAAAAAGAAGTAAGTCGCTTATTTCATAAAATTTTCCGGATATGCCGCTTATATCCAAAAAAGGAATAAGTAAAATAAAAGAGCAGTTTCGCGAGGTTTGGCATGTAAGGCAGATTAAAGAAGCAGCTGCTAAAACATTTTGCGAGGATGTAAAATTAGATTTGACGCTTCAGTTTGAATAAAATTCACATTAATCGAGTAGGAATGCCTTCACAACATTGAATGTCAGCCTCACATCGATTCTGAACATCTTAAAACAAAATTAAATGCATCCCTATAAAACGATACCTACCCATGAGCCCTTGGAAGAGGATTTTGATAGGACAATTTTATCCAATTGGTAATTAGTAGATGTTTTGTTTTCTGATGAGTTCACTTTTTCTCTTAGCGGCCATGTTAATCGTCGAAATTGCCGCTACTGATCTACCGAAAATCCTAACTGGATGAGAGAAGAACACACGCGATTTCCTCAAAAGGTTAACGTTTGGACAAGAACTGTTCTAACAAACGTACAAACGAAAAGGGGAGATTCTTCAAGTAAGTTTAAGAAAAAAAAGTCCCATAAACATGGTGTCGCAAACGTTTCGTTTTCGAGATACAGAGTGTTGAACTTTTAATTTTCTTCAAATTTTTTCTCATAGTAGTTATCTACAGTCTACACTTTACAAGATATTCAACTGAAATTTGGCATAGATATTACATTTCAGAGTTCTCACTTCTCACCACGTGACATGGCAATTTCGATAGCAGATCTACAGGGTGATATTTTTTCTGGAACACTCTCTGTCACTTGTTTTCCTCCAGAACTTTTTTTTGGTGAGCAACTGTTAATTTGAAAAAATGTAAAAAGAAGCTTTGTTGTTATACTAAACTTTTTGGTCTCTTGTAGTTTTGTCGTATCTGCTACCGATTTCGAGAAAAAAATTTTGAACGATTTTCTCGAAATCCTCAGAAGAATCAAAATTGTCATAAGGATCTAGTTATAGTGTTTGTACTAGTATGGGCCAGCAGATCTACATTTTAAGTAGTTATCCTCATCGTAGAACTCGCGTGATTTTATTGTCGAAATGTCAAAGTTTGATCAATTTTCCTGAAGAAGTGGGAAAATTATGGGGAATATGAATACCAAGCTATTTTGCATTGACTTTTCCTCTTTCGATCCGTATATTCACATCACGGCCAGGATATCTGTGAAAAAAGTTTTATCGAGTTTAAAATGGTCCGTTTTTTTTCGGCATTTTCGCGAAGTTTTTAAAAATACTTCTACTTCGCCTAGAGAATCGAAATTCCACCCACGTATGAATCGATTATTCCTCTTCCCGACCGTATAAAAATTTCCTCACCATATCGCAGCTTCGCTGCGATTTCGAAATTCTTCCGGACCCACTTTTCGACAGATTCCCTCGGGCCGGTCCACCGAGTTACCATTTTAGTATAGTATAGAACTAGTTATAGTGTTGGTATGAAAAGAAATCAGAACTATTCAAGTCTGGGTATCTGGCGGGTCATGACTGATGTCCAATCCACCTGTTTTCATAACTTTCTTTCAAATACTCCCTAATAAACCTAGCACACCCTGTATCTCGAAAACGAAACGTTTGCGACCCCATGTTTATGGGACTTTTTTTTCTTAAACTTAAGGGATCTCCCCTTTTCGTTCGCACATTCAATATAGGAACACCCTGTATAATAGGCCCATCTTCCATGGCGATAATTATCAAGCAATACTTCAAAATGATGTCGTACCGACTTTGGCAAATTCTATTATTCTGATCAAGGAAATACTGAAATTCCTCGGGATAAGTCCTGTGCGATCCTCTGATCTTAACCCAATGTATCTGTCTTTCGAAGGGGGTAGAAGGAAGAGTGTTCGCATTTTTACGTAGAACGAATATGTGCAGTTTCTGGTGATCCACCCTGTACATTGAGTTCTCTCTAACCAAATTTTTTTTGTATTATCACCCACCACAAAAAAGTATAACTTCCTTCACAAATTCAAGTCACGCGTCACGTGAATCAATTGCGTGAGTTGAAATTGTTTTTCAACTTCTGGAATTGAGTTGTTCAGTTCCAGGAATTAGAGATCAGCAGAGGAAAACATTGGGAGAACTTCCCAGTTATTTGGGGAATTCTAAATCATCGATAACAGTGAACTTGACCTTTCTGATAATGATGGAGTAGACATAAATAAATGATTGATAATGCATTCACATCTTCGAAATCCAGAAATAGCTGCCTAGTTTATTTTGTTAGCCACTGCATCAAAAACTTACCCACTCTCTTGAATCACACTGTTTTATTTATTATTATTTTATTTATAAAAGCTGCAGCATCATTGAACTAATACATATGTTAAGTGAAATTTTTCATAAATGCTGATCTGTTAATATGTAGTAGATCTGCTGAGAGTTGATCACTGTTGATTCAATCATTTCTAGGCAAACATTTCTCAAAATTATGACAAAAACGAAACCACGGACTCATGACATGAACAATGTCACATTGCATTTCAAAGAAGATAGGGCATTTAAATGAGGTATGCTGTGGGCAACAAGCTATACATATTCTTGAACTCTGAAAGACTTATAGGGTCGATATTATTTTCTTCCTCAGTTACACAATGAAGCACTGAAGCACCTATAGATTCCAATCTCGACTCTTATCCCTAATAAATAATAACAATAATAATGGAAATATTGCAGATCCTTCCAGAACTATGACCCGATATACAATCTTTAGACACAATTTTTATTTAGGAGTCGTTACACCAGGGTTTCTATGCATCTATACAGGGTGTTTCATTGGTAAATGAACATACGGTAACCTGAGCTAGAGCTACCCCAGGCGAGTCCAAAAAACCGATATATGATAGGTCTTATCCATTCCATACAACCGAGATACAGGGTGGTTTATGTATTTACCAAAAATTTCAATTCCTCATAACTTTTGAACCAACCTGGAATGTCGGTTGATATTTGGAACGTATGATTTACTTCTATAGGTCGATCGACTTACTTTTGGATTTCCAAAAAATTCCAGGTCCGTATTCGAAAAATACAAATGGAATAATCAACAGGATTGAAATCCGGTGACCTAGCGGGCCAGGCTATCCAAATTTCTGGAAAGTTCTGTTCTGAAAATTGTCTCATTACTCCAAAATGTGGTGGAGCTCCATCATGCTGAAAATGCATTCCTGCAATGTCCGTACCTTTGAGTAATACAGGAAAATGATTTTGGTGGAAATCGAAGTAAGAGCAGTAAGTAAGCAGTCTCGGTACAAGGGCGGATATAGTTCTTTTTCATGGGAGGGGTAATAACGATTGAAAACCATTAAATCAGGTACAAAAACCACCTTTTTCTCAGGTTTTGGATACTCATACCCCCCCCCCCCCCCCGTAAATCCGCCCTTGTCTCGGTAGGACGTTTTTTGAAAATTTGTATTGGGATTCCGTATGCCTGATCGCATGCGGATTCCCCTCAGCCTATTCATGCGAATTCCTCATATTGAAGACCCCATCCCTCGTGAATATGGCTTCATCGGTAAATAAAATTCTGTTGACCATTCTTTGATTTCGTAAAATCCAGTTTTTCCGGAAATAACTCGAAATGATTCCCCAGAATATTATGAAATTCGAATGTCCAATTAGTGGGACAAAAAAAATCGATTTGATCAAAATGTATGATTTTCCTGAAAATTTTGTGGAATTCCAATATTCAATTGGATCTTTCCCTGAAGCTCTCTTTGAGCAAAATGACTGAACCTCATTGGAAATTTCCTGCTCTTTTCAAATATCCCAATCAAATCCAAAAATTTCAATATATAGGGTGTTCAATCTCAGCTTGGAAGAAGTCCCATATTTTTCAAATACGGATCTGGAATTTTTTGGAAACTCAAAAGTAAATCGATCGACATGTAGAAGTGAATCATACGTTCCAAATATCATCCGACTATACCAGTTGGTTCGAAAGTTATGAGGAATTGAAATTTTTGGTGAATAAATAAACCACCCTGTATCTCGGTTATGGAATCGATTAGACCTATCATATATCGGTTTTTTGGACTCGCCTTGGGTAGCTCAAACTCAGATTACCGTATATTCATTTATCAATGAAACGCACTATATGTTTCAGTGTTTCTATTGAAAAGTAGTAACTCGTATGAAATGTGGTTTCATCTAATTGAATGTGCTATTCCGTATTTGCAATTTTGTTCTTTCTTATTTCGAAGGGGACATTCTTAATAGTTCAGTAGATCTCGAAATTCCAATACTGAAATCATCTGCGAAAATTAGACTACAAGTTTCCTCGTATATTATCATCATTGAAGTGATGAAGAACAGAATTGGAAGGCTTTTTGAAATTGATATAAATGTGAAATTCTGATTCAGATGGTGAAGATTTTGTATGTATATTTTTGGACTTGACTGTAATATACAAAAATCTCTATTGTCACAATCGCATTTGAAATAAAATATTTTTCTTTAAATAAATATTGATGAGCATTATTTAAGGATACCAACACCATTGGATGGTACATAAAAATGTGCCACATTAGTGTTTTCACAGAAAAACAGAATTTTCCACATCAAAAAAGTTACGACCACTTTTATGCACATTTCAAAAAACACCCTCTAACACTACATCGATGAGACACCGACATCAGTTTTTGTTTATCTAGGTAATAAATAGAACTTAACATTGAAATTCATAAGATTGAAGATGATGGCAAGTTCGTGTCGGATCCATGGCGGTTGTTGATATTTATATATCAATGAACGCGATGTATCTGATAAATTCTTAACATTGAAATGTGGCACACTTTAAATCCTTTTTTGAAATTTTTATGCTTTCCCCCCTGAAAAACTGCCTAGATCCGCTAGTGGCTCAAGATATTTCACAATACGAGAGATGCGAAGTGAAATATTGTGAAATAATATTGAATAGAGAATCACCATTTGTAATAAAACAAATATTACTCGTTGTTCTCCTGCATAAGTTTTGAAAGAGGTATAATGCAAATAATGCAATTAATTAGATATTCTTGACAAAATATTTCGCGAAATTCATTCAAAGCATGCACTCACCTCAAGGACTATCGAATATAAGAACTTGATCCAGAATAACCAATCAGATCACTCAACAATTCGAAATATTTCTTTCATTCAATTCATTCGAACGTTCGCCAACTACGTGAAGGTTAATGCTATTGCATTTCCGCAAGACTCTCGCACTCCACGTGGGGAAAGGTGATGAGGATGATGCGCTCTTCCTCTCTGGTCAACTCCCGGGTTCATTTGGAGGATCCTTTCAGTGACGTCAGCATTCAATTGGCGGAGTGGGACAGCACCCGTCACGTGCGCTCTACGTTCCGAACATCTGAAGAAATGGGGGTGCATTTTGGTATTATCGCTGATTGCATATATATAGGGGTGATTTTGTTCGTACCCGCTTCAATCATTATAGAGAGCGATATAATTTTATTTCGGTATTCACTACATATTCGGTTACGTTTGGGTGTAGTCAAAGGTTTTTCCCACGTGAATAAATCAATTCGAGAGAATAAGATTAGGAGAATAATAAGCTATAAGCACTGAATTTCAAACCGGTTGAAATGTTTGTTGCAGAAATATTGAAATTTCACTTATTCGCTGAAATTTTATAGTACAGGGTTAGAACTAAACTGCTCCACATGAGTAAGGATATTGATTTAAATTGCAAAAAAATATACTTAAAATAAGATTTTTGTGATGAAAATTTATATCAATATGATTTGAAGCGGCAAATTAATTTAAGCCTGTAGGTCTGCAGCGTATTCAGGGTGGTTAAGAAAAATCGAGTAAAATAATTCTTTTGATTATAGTCACTAACACCAAATAGATATATTCCAATTGAAATATATAAAAAAATATATGACTTTAATTCAGAAATTGGTTTTTCCGCAAATCGCTAGGAAATTTTGACATTCCTGACAAAATTTGTCATAGAAAAAGTCAAGATTTCCCAACTGTTAGGAAATATTCATTTCCTTACTGTAAGGAAATGATATTTCCTTACAGTTGTCAGTGTTCTACATAAGCATATTCGTACTTTTCTCTAGATTTCTTTCGCAATAATTCTAATGAAGTAGTACTCACTGCCTCAACCAGCTCTGGAGGAGTCCCAGAAATGAAAAAGTCATCATCACTCACACTGTTTTTTCTTCGAGAAGATCAGCAATTAAATTATTATCATATCAAGTTTGACAATTCAGCATTAATACGTGTCCATAGAAACGCAACCAATTCCTTTCCGGATTTCAAAGCTCCATTTATTTATGAATGGAATAATTCGCGATTTTTTTCAAAATTGATTGAAATCTGTCGCATTTTAAACGATTTGCAGAAAAATAGTATGTTTACCTCGTAGGAAAAGCCACATTCCTGGACTCTGTGTTGCCAAGTCTCGGCTCACGCCTCGACTTAGCAATCTTCACGATCGTCCAGGAATGTAAGGCTTTTCCTACTCGGTAAACAATGTACTATTACATGAATTATATTCAACGCATCAACCCCTTGTGGTCAGAGCTTGTGGGCAAAGCAAGCCTGTGAACACATAAATATTGGTTTACATCTTCCATATGATTTTGACAAGTTGACTTCACACTTGGTTCATCTCTTTTCTTTGCGATAAGATCGCATATGTCTTTCTCTTACTAGTGTAGCCGGAGTTTTTGCCGGGCGACTCCAGCACATTTTTTCGTTATTGGCGACACTCAAAATGTCTGAAAACCGTATTTTTGTATTTTGTTTTTGGGCATCCATACGAATGATTCAAAACTAAAATGAACCGAGCCGCTATGAGTCACTTAGGTCAGATTTTTGACATTTTTGAAAAGACACTCAGGTCAAACGCTACGCACAAAATGTCTGAAAACACAAATTTTAGTGATAAAATAACAAAACCTATGTACATTTTCAATATCTGACGGGCCGTTATACGACCGTCGACCATTTTTTTTTACACAGCAGAAATGCCCCCCCCGCGAAGATGCTACACTTCTGAGTATCACTACTTACTAGTCGGCTCTAGGGCCATCTAATCTATCGATTTTACACGGTTTTAGCCGGGCCGCTATGAAACATGGTTTTGGTCGTCATCTCTCGTAGGGGAGCGAGGGGCTTGTTGTAACAGTTTTCATGAAAAGTGATAAATCTTGAGATCCATTGATTAAACTGCTACCGAATGAATATGGATGGATGCTGTAACTCTTCCTCTACCAAATCAAGTAAAAATAATACCATAACTATCGGTCATTATTTCACAATCAATTATTTTCTGGAAGAAGTGCGGTGTTACAACTTACCCCGTGCTTGGGGCAAGTTGTAACGTCTACTGGGGCAAGTAGTGACGACGAAAAAAGACAACGATAATACCTCTGATCATTTATTCTTTGTTTATTTTTAACGAAATTAACATCTTTCCAAAGTAGGTATCATCTAATTCTTATCGAAAATCAACTTAAATACACTTTTTAAGAAATCAACACCTAGAAGTTGAGTAATTACCAGTTTTACTCAGTTAAACACTACTTTCAATCATCATGGCACTTTTAAATCACTTCTTCGCTTTGTGTTGCCCGCTCTAACTTTTTTTATACACCCTCATCCAAAAAAAAAAAAATTTAGGTATCTAATCATAACTTACCACGTTACAACAAGCCCCGGGATTTTGTTACAACTAACCCCATGGTATGATTTTCAACATTTATCAAGATAACTATTCGAACAATTTAGCAATCTTAAAAACTGTTACACATTATCCAAGATAGATAAATTTGAATAGAAATAATGAACAGAAAGTTTGAAATCAGTCGAAAATATTTACGCAAACCAAAATTTTACGACAGTACAATTTTATATTACCTGGCAAAAATGAAGCACGAGCACACTTCCGCTCACTGCGCAGGCTGGCGGGATACAAGCTATGGCAACATTATGCGGCACGGTTTATAGGTAAAATCGTGTCAAAGAAATACGCTAAAAAAGTTTAAGATCCTAGTGAAAAGAGCCTGTTACTACTTGCCCCTGTTACAACAAGCCCCTCGCTCCCCTACTATAGGTTGATGATTATCTAATCTTCTTTGGAGCATATCCCATGCATGTTCTATGCATTTGGTGAGTGCGGAGGTATTGGTAAATGTGGAATACCAAGCTCCTCGCGCGCATTCTCCACTATGGCTACACGGTGCGGTCTAGCGTTATCGTCTAGAAATTGAAAAGTTTCACCAATAGCAGCGTGAAAATTTGGCACAACATTGTCAATGACATGCTCCCTATAGTGTAGGGCGGTCATATTCCCAGGGCAAATGTGTATAGATCTGTGCGCCCGTTGAAACATATCCCGGCCCATACCATAACACGACCCCCTCGGAATGGATGGACTTCTTGGACATAGCGACGATTACGGGGTATGCGTGGGATTGTCCATACCCTTATTCTTCGAGGATCTGAAAATCGTCCATATCTGGATTCATCAGTGAAAGGGACTCTACGCCATTGATCGTTCAAATTGATATGTTGCCTTGCCCATTCCAGTCTTTGACGCTTATGGTCACGTGTTAATTGAACTCCTCTTAATGGACGTCTAGAACCTAGATTCACCTCTCTCAAACGTCGTCTGATGGTTTCGATGAACTTGGACCCCATCTGCATTTTGAAGAGTATTCCGTAGCATTCTTCACGTAGATGTAGGGTTTCTTCTCGCCGAAACGGTGATGAAACGATCCTGAGCAGGTGTTGTTTTTCGTCGCCCTCCAAGCCTTGGTCTTTCCAACACGGAACCTGTCTCCAACCTATTCCAAAGTCGAGATATCACACTTTGGCTGACTTGGAGCCTTTCCGCTACAACAACCTGAGTTAGGCCACCCTGTAGCATTCCGATAGCCCTATTAGCCTCAGCGTTTGTTAATTTACGTCTTGGCATTTTCAGAAAACTCGTTCCAACTCGAAGCCGTTGATAAACTGACTTCATTTCGAAATATGAACATTCATGAAGCATTATGCAAAGAACCAAACTTCAGAAAAAAGGCGACCAGATTGAAGAAATGTCTTATACTGATTTTTATTGGATCGATTCAAGTTGTTATTGTTTTAAATGATTTTACAGCGATTTTTTTCTCGAAGATTACATACTTTTAAAAACGATTGAATACGATATCCCTAACTCTTGTGGGACAGTATATTTAGAGGGGCACTACAGGGATATTGAAAACCGTTGGAATCAAGTAAATATCTTTCAAACGAAAAGAACGATATTTATGAAAATTTACAGGTAAGTGCAATGAAACAAAATGCATCTGATGTAAATTTTTTTATTAATAATATACTTCCGGCCATGGGCGTAGCCAGCAAAGGGCAGGAGGGGCAGCTGATGTCTGCATTTATGATTTTGTCGAATCTTGTAGTTTGATCAAGTCGGATCTTTATGAGATTATGTATTTCGTTTTATTTGAGTTCGGTGATATGCAGAGAATGAAACAATAATCACATTGTATTAGAATGATTTGTCTGAAATTCGAATATTTGAAATTAGTTGAAGAGCCATCAAGGAAATATTGTCAACCTCTATGGGGGGGAGGGCATGGCCAATCTCAAATCCGTCAGTGATCCACCTTGTAGATAGTATCGTAATCAAGAATCCAAAGAAGAAAAATTCAGACAGCTGTCAAGAAAATTTGACCGGAGCTGACTAATAAATCGTTCATGATCCCGTATCTGTTATTGCAGAAAAAAACAGCTCATAATTCTAGAAAAACAGGCATGTTATAACATGATATAGCTTTCGTAGAACGAGCGCACAAAAAAAATCAGAAAGAAATCGATCATTTACTAAAAAATCTTCAACGATTTATTAGTTCAACGAATCTCAAGCTTAAGTTATAAGTTGAGATACCAAACGAAGCTTAAAAAAATGAACAAGAGTAAATGAACTCGAAATTCTTTATCAGGAAAGAAAACTTTGATCAAAATTCCACCTAGTTTTCCAAAATTATGTAAACCTTTCAATGAAAAATGGTAATTTAAAAATTCCACAATTCTGCATTGTACTGAAAACACATTGGAGAAATAGAAAATGAAACGTATAAATTGAATTTATTAACAACATTATATACACTTTGTACAAAAATCACAGCCAATTTGTTACTATCATAGGTTTCGGAAGTCACCAAGGCCTCCAAACTTTATCGTTGAGTTTCATTGCATAACCCTCACTATTCGTTCTATTCGTTTCAACTCCTTTGAGATCTGTGGAAGGAACTACCAACACTACTTCACCGGTCTTGAGTTTTGTCGGTATGAGAGTCAATCCCAACTTAATATTGTCGCTAGAACTATCTGCTGCTCTTCTCACTACGAATTCCTCTTGTTTTTCTTTGTTTTGGTCTTGTATTGCGTTAACTTTTTGGTGAAGATGCTGGAGGTATCGTACTGTCATTTCCAGTATGTCTGCTTTCTCCAGTTTCGCAGTCCTTTGAACGCCTTTCTTGCAAGCTCCTTCCCTGAGAAGTGTTTTCGAATCTAGCAGTATTTGTTTTAAGGTTTCCAAACTGTCGTTGATCCTTGCTCGTCGTTTCTTCTCCATCAACGGTTTTCTTATCTGGAAAAATTCAAAAATAAGATATTTATCCCTGCTTATGTTCTACACATTAGTAGAAATCATAATATTAATACGCTTTCAATTATGTACTATTGCAAATGAACTGGAATATTTTTTTTCATTTAAAAATGTGATTAACTTTCCGTTGTCTTGGACGTTGAAACGTGTGTTTGAGACTTTTCGGTTAAAATATGCACCATTTTCCGAAAAATTCACAAATTTTTATGTTGATTTACTAACAACAATTCATTAAAAACAGAATTGGATAACGTGGAAATTTCATATTTCAAAGAATGAAAGATACAAGATAATTTAATAGAAGAGTGCAAAAAATTCTCAAAAAATCAAAATGACGACGATAAGTAAAAAGTGTTGAACTATTCATGAAATAACGGCTAATATATTGAAATTTTTGGATGATCCTCATGGAGATTACTACTGGAAATAATAATATTGTTATTCTCATTGTGAGATGGAAAATCCTTCATAATTTTCCAGAAAGTTGAAAGGTTATTACATTACTTTCCTTGATTATGCCCAATAGATAAGATGAATTTCCATTGAATTGATACAGAAAATCAGAATACTTTTCGAATGACTTGTTATGTCCAATTCATGCAAAATTTTGAATAATAAAATTAAAAAATTGTTTGAAATTAAGAAGAAACCTACCTTCCTGCTCTCCGATATTATGGCAGTAGTATGTGTGATGACACTCTTCATTTTCGAACTATTTTCCGATAACTATCGATACCACTGATGATGATCGAACTCCGATGGATTTCGAGAAGTGATCGGTTCGCACTGTCAGACCTGAATGTCAGATTTGAGTATACAACGTGCTCTTAAGTCTTAAGACCATCCACCCCTCCACCACTACCACCGATGCCGCATCGTCAATACCTGTTGATCTTTTCTTGTGGATCAGCAAGAGACCGTCAATTGTTATGACACTGATTATCCAAGGGCGTAGTATAGCTATGGAAAAGAGTGTCGAAGGATAATTCTAAGACAAGGATAGACTGGGGAAATTATTTTGTCGTATATCTGCTACCGATTTCGAAAAAAAATTTCGAACGATTCTCTCGAAATCCTCAATCAAAATTGTCATAAGAATCTAGGCAGTATAATAATAAATCTAAACTATTTAAGTCTGGGGATCTGGCGGGCCATGACGGATGTCCACCCCGTCTAATCAACCTGTTTTCATAATTTTAGTTAAAATACTAATATCTCGAAAACGGAACTTTTGTTTTCTTAAAATTATGCAAGTAATATCCCCTCTTTGTTTGTACCTCCAATTTTGGAGTACCCAGTATATTTTCATTTAATTTTGGCAAGCCATTAAATTTTTAATGACTAATATTATTCATACCTGTTACATTTCCACTTAAATGTATAATAATGTTTTATAATGAATAAAAATAACACTCTGTCTTTAATGGGAGCGTGTGGGCGAGTGTCAGCGTGTGACTTGGTCAGTCAGTCATTACTTTTGCGTATTTTGCACTGTTTGAACGCCCAAGTGCCAGCTTCATTTTTTTCCTCAGAACTGTCGAAATTTTATTTCAATTAGTTTATTGAATTGGAAAATCTGATTCTACCTATAGGTAAGTTGGATATAGGTACCTAAATAGGGGATGAACAAGTCAGTGCTCTTCTCCATTTTATTCTTTTTTTGAAAAAACGGAAAGTATCCTATAGTTTGATCCAACAAAAGCACGAGCTAAGCCCCGCCAAAAGTGAGGTCCAATGACTCCCTGAATATTGAAATTAAAATATAATTTTAGTGTCATGTTCAGAAGGAAAAGCCCTTTCAACTTCATATCGCACGACCCATCATCCCTATTCAAATTAAAGGGATTGGGGACGCAGCGCAAAAGGATATGATGATCATTTTTATGTCAAAAACGACCCCGCTGCACTTTTCTTATGGCAAATGGCGTTCCGTCAAATGTTCTAATTTTTTGGCATAATGTAGTACTCGAGCTACTGATCAAAAGTGTCCCTTGCGCCAACTCAATCCTATGACTAGTTTTTGAGATACAGGGCGTTGAAGTTGAGAATTACCTACTTTTACTACGCTAGTATCTCGAAACAGAATCGAATGTTCAATTTTTCTCAAAAAATATTTCTTTCCATCTCCAGGGAGCAACCATATGGAGGAATATGACCGAAAATCGTTACGAATACAGGGTTATCCATAATTGAATGCATGCCCGATTTTGAAAGTAGAAAATAAGTCAGTTCCGGAGCGAGAACGTTCGCAAAATGAACTATCTCACTAGATATGTTGTTGTTACATCGAAAAAAGCTGAAATACCCAGAATTCATACTGGGTGATCCATTATTATAGAAACTATTCACAATGAAGGTTAAGTAGACACCCTGTATTTTTGGGTTGATTTGAGGTGTTTGTTTGATTTTTACAGAACATATCATCATGGACTTCAAAGAATACAGTGTGATTCAGTCATGAAATAAACTGTGAACCTCACGAAAATACCCAAAAACCACTTTTTTTCTCATCACCCACTATTTCAAGATTGACTCCGTTGAGGTGGGAGTTTTCTTTCACCACTGTACTTGATATAGAAACATCAATACGACTGAGAGTTTTTATCCACTTCCTATGATTTTTTTTTATGTAATATGAAAATTATTTCTTTATGTTATTCCTTTCTTATTCCAGTAAAAAACCTGGTCATAGGAATATATCAAGAAGTGGTGAAAGAAAACTCCCACCTCAACGGAGTTAATCTTGAAATAGAGGGTGATGAAGATAAAAGGTGGTTTTTGGGTATTTTCGTGAGGTCCACAGTTTATTTCATGACTGAATCACCCTGTATTCTTTGATGTCCATGTAGATATGTTCTGAAAAAATCTAACAAACACCTTCAATCAACCCAAAAATACAGGGTGTCCACTTAACCTTCATTGTGAATAGTTTCTATAATAATGGATTACCAAGAATGAATTCTGGGTATTTCAGGTGTTTCCGATGTAACAACAACATATCTAGTGAGACTGTTCATTTTGAGAACGTTCTCGCTCTGGAACTGACATATTTTGTACTTTCAAAATCGGGCATGCATTCAATTATGGATAACCCTGTATTCGTAACGATTTTCGGTCATATTCCTCCATATGGTTGCTACCTGGGGATGGAATGAAATGTTTCTTGAGAAAAATTGAAGTTCATTCGATTCTGTTTCGAGATACGCGCGTAGTAAAAGTGGGTAATTCTCAACTTCAACGCATACAGGGCGTTGAAGTTCAAAAACTAGTCATAGGATTGAGTTGGGGCTATGGACACTTTTGATTAGTGGGTCGAGTACTATTATACCAAAAAATTTGCCGTAAGAAAAGTGCGGGGTTCTTTCCTCCCATAAACAAATTGACGGGCCCTAGTGATTTTCCAAAATCTTGTTTTTAATACTAGAAAAGACCTGCGTTTCCTTTTCAATGAGACACTATATATGTACCTCATGGTGTAATTTTTGTAGCATAAGTGTGATAGAAGTGTTAAGGGGCATTTTTGACGAAAATTGTATTGATTCTGATGGATTAGATACGTGAACGCTCTAAAATATCGGTTTCTGAACACAGCTCAATTAAAATCTGGTGTAGAATTCTGAACAAAAAATCCAAAATGGTAGAAAACTTGCCAGGTTTGCGATATTCATTCTAGCTTGCCAAATTGGATTCCATTTTTCCAATGTACGTGACTTTTATTAATGTCTCGGACTTCTACCATATTTTTTTTGTCAAATATCTGGTGACCAAAATTTTCGCAGCAAACATGCAAAAATGCCATTCAACATTTTCAGATTTCACTATCCAGGTATTGACGAGTCGACGCTGTCCTCAAACCACGCGTTTCTTCTGGCATGCAGTCATATAGTTTACGGTTGCGTGAACAAATGACAAAAAGGGCAGCAGCGCTGCTCATTGAAGACGGTGGATGGGTTCAGAAAGACGGTCCCATGAATGGACAAAAGGTCGGGTTCGGCCATGAACAATTAGTAAAAGATTTTTCGTCGTTTAGGCGAAGTGATATATGGTTTTCGCCAGATGTTTCCTTCAGAAGGAGGACCTTTAGATTTCGAACCAATTGCCTTTAATATGGTCAAATTGCTTTAAAATATGGTCCTTTAGAAAAATTAATAGTCTCCTTTAGAGGTCGCTCATTCTTGATAAGTGGAGATGGAGTGGAAAAAATGGTGGAGCTAGATTGTATATAATATGCTGACGTTGATTTGAGTCCTTTGTCGCGAATAATAGGAATATGAGAATAAAAGATCTTTGAAGGTATGGGATGAAGTCAAAATTGGTTTATATTGAGATTTTACAATTCGTATTCACTTCATTGAATCCTTAACAGTGTGCATTATTGGACAAAAATATCGAAGTGAATCAAATTTTCAGACGACACAATGTTTGCTAGCTTTTTGATTATTTTTGATCTCTCCATTAGTTTCGCCTTGGAAATAAGGACCTCATTTTCATTGTTTTTCGCATTAGACTCAGAATTTTGAATATAAAAAATATGCAGCATTATGTCAGGTATTTGCAGAACACATTCGTACACATACAGGGTAGTACGAAATGAGTAAGGTAATGTGTTATGATTCTCGTAGTATTCTTATTATTGATTAGAATCTCATGAAGATTCTAAAGATTTGGTTGTAACATTTCCTATGTCGAACTTTGATTGTGATCTAGGAACTAGGAACTGGACTTAGGCTGATTGGCCTCTGAATGGCTCATGTAAAGGGTGTTTCAATAAGAGCTCATGTTATTTTCCTGTTAGCAATTTGTGAATTATGTTTGAAGAAATCGATTTAATAGTTTTAATACTCGCAGAATTAAGAAAAATTGCGAATAATGTTGCGAATGAACTGATAACTCTCAAAAATCCTAATCCATGTATGGAAAAGAATACATACGAAAAACTTGTGAAGTGGTCTGAAGAAAATTCGGTTATTTAAATTTCAGGTAATGTTTCGTTAGCGTATTTTGAATATACTATTTTTGATTCCTTCAGTTATTCGTCGAAGAAATCAGTTGTAAAAACCGAACCAATGGAAAGCGAATGTTTTTTTATTTGAAATTATGCTACCCCCCATAACCTCATGGGAAAATGAGTTGCCTTCAACTCAACTCCCTATAAAAAACGACCTGAACCTTCAACTTGAAGTCTCTGGGAATATCAACCGATAAGAAAATGTAAGTGGAACATTCACTTGTTTTCTTCTCGTATTACCAGGGAGATCCTCCTACTTCCTGTGCTTTCAAGAGATGTTCGTTGGTCTTCTTCGAATTGTAAAAGAAGGCTAGACTTGTATGGAATTGACGTGATCTAATACATCAGGTATCGGTTGGGCATAACGATTTTTTTCGCTCTTTTTGTGGCGGGTGGAATTTCATCGGGAAATCAAGGATATGGAGATAGACGGTTGGGTTTATCGAATAGTGAATATGTAAACGAGGATATTTTTATGCGGAGGGTAGTCCAACCCTTATCCTTGAAAACATATAATCGTTTCTACGGAAATTCGATAACGATAAACCAAAGAAGTAAAATAAGATCCAACTATGTTGTCGTCGTAATAAGACCTCTTCTTGAATTCTCATGAACAATTATTGATCATAAGTTTATTGAAGCCATTGAAGCTCTTGGAAAGGTTACTCTCAAGAACAGAAATTTCAAGGAGAATAAAACTCCATGGTTCTGTGATGAAATTAAAGATCAGTGCAAAAAGAAGAAAGAAGCATACATCAATTATCTTACAAGGTCTCATGAGTCTTACGTTGAATATAAGAGGATTCGGAATGAAACTAACATAATGGTCAGACAAAAAAAAGAGAGGCATTGGGAGAACTTTACAAAGCGACTGGAAAAAGACTTCTACGGACTTCAGAAGCAGATTTGGCGTTTAATAAGAGGCCAAAAAAAAGAGACAAACGAGCTAATACCCGTGAGTAAGATTGGAAAAGAAGAATGGACCAGTTACTTGAAGAACCTATATAAGAATACGACACCAGCTATGCAACAAACCCCACCCCATATAGTAATAGAGGATTTCATCTCAGTAACAGAATCAGACATAAGGAAAGCATTAGAGAAGCTCAAGAATAGGAAAAGCCCAGGCCCAGACGACATCACCAACGAACTTCTTAAATATGGTGGCGAAAGATTGGTTCATGAATTGACATTTTTATCGCAGAAAATTTTCGAGCATCAGAGAATTCCTGACGAGTGGCGAACAAGTACGACAATCCTACTTTTCAAGAAAGGCGATAAAAGGGTGCCCGGAAACTACAGAGGTATAAATTTATTATCATCCACTCTGAAACTTGTCACTAAAGTGATTACAAACTTAATAAATGAACGAATCACACTATCTGACGAACAACAAGGGTTCAGATCTGGGCGATCATGCACGGACGCGGTGTTTGTCATCAGGCAAATAGCAGAAAAATCGTTGGAATATAATAAACCAGCATTCCTTTGCTTCATAGACCTAGAAAAAGCGTTCGATAAGATAAGATTAGAAGATGTGGTGCACCTCCTGTATGATAGACAAATACCGAGTAATATCATAAAAACTATTGAGGATATTTACCGAAATAACCAAATACAGGCAAAAGTTGAGAACGAACTCACAGAATCAATAACCGTGGAAAGAGGCATACGTCAAGGTGACTCATTGAGCCCACTACTCTTCAACATTATAATGGATGAGATCATAAGCAAAGTACGCAAGAACAGAGGCTATCGAATGGGAAGCAGGGAAGTGAAGATTTTATGCTATGCTGATGATGCTGTCTTAGTGGCAGAAAATGAGGATGATCTGCAAAGGCTCCTCTTCACATTTAACACGGTCGCAAAATCGCTAGGGTTATCGATAGCAGTATCTAAAACGAAGTGCATGACCACATCAAAAACACCCCTAAGATGTAAATTGGCAGTGGATGACAAGATAATCCATCAGGAGATGAAATTCCGTTACTTGGGCATCGAAATTTCGAGCTTTGGCGACTTAGAATCTGAAGTGAGAGGGCAGGCTATCAAAGCATCAAGAACGGCCGCACAACTAGATGACACCATATTCAAGAACAAATATTTGAGAACGGAAGCTAAAGTACGTATCTATAAGACTGCAATTAGGCCTATACTCACATATGCAGCGGAGACAAGACCTGAAACATCTAGAACACAGCAAATTATGGAAGCGACAGAGATGAGAATAGTAAGAAGAATAGCCGGAAAAACTCTATGGGACAGGGAAAGGAGCGAAGATATCAGACGAGCTTGCCAGATCCAGAATATTAATGAGTGGGTGCTGGGCAGAAAAATTGAATGGAATGACCATATTGCTCGGATGACGGAGGACCGAATGGTGAAGATAGCCAGAGACAGATCACCGTCAGGAAGGCGAAGCATTGGGCGGCCTAGAAAGCGCTGGAGCGACAATCTACCCGCATAGGGCGAGTTACGATGGGGAACAGGCACGGGCCTATTTGGAAGAAGGAAGAAGAAGAAGAAGTTTATTCCGGAATAATCTTCATTCTTACATCTAGTAGGAAAGTATTTGAAGGTGTAATCACATATCTACCTATCAACAAAAATTTTTGAAGATCATTGCAATCGAGTACAACAAATTGAAAAGATGATTTACTTATATGAAGTACCTCTCAATTTACCTGGAGTGAATTGAGAGGTGTTTCACACTCAAAGTAGAATATTACGAGAACGAATGATCAGATTTAATAGAAATGTTCATTATCATATTCAAGAGGAAAAACCTTTTCATCAACATAATGATTGTCGCACAAAGAGATGAAATGATATAATGAAAAAAATGTCCCCCTCTTAAATAAAATTGCAGGATTTTCCAAAATCTTGATTTTTATACTAGCAAAGTTAAGTAATAGTAATTTTTCGGCAACAGTCCGGGATGTACCCACTTCCCGGGCGCTTTTTCTCTGAGAAAGTAGCATTTCACGACCTAGTCCGGAAAGTACGTACTTTCCGGACTAGGCCGGAAAAAATCACGTCGTTGTTGTCATTGTCATGATCATCACAATAGCAACGAAATAACGGATGACAGTTCTGTTTTGTTTGATTCAAATAAGAATCAAAATGTATAATAAAGAAATGTGTCGTCTCATTGATTTGTAATTCTACACGGTCTATTCGTCCAAAAAAACCCTATTTTCCGGACTTGTTACGTAAATTACTATTACGGTGTTGCGTACAATATTTTCTTTATTATACATTTTGATTCTTGTTTGAATTAATCAAAACAGAACTGTCATCCGTTATTTCGTTGCTATTGTGATGATCATGACAATGACAACAACGCCGTGATTTTTTCCGGCCGGAAAAAACGTACTTTCCGGACTAGGCCGGGAATTGGGAAATGCTACTTTCTCATAGAAAAAGCGTCCGGGAAGTGGGTACATCCCGGGCGGTTGCCGAAAAAAAAGGAACTTTTTTTTTTCAAATGGAACACTCTGTATTTCATGGCATAATGCTTTCGAGGACAACAAGAGCTCTACATTTATACCCCAGTTTTCAAATTTCATTACGGCGTTGCCAGAAAATTCGTATTTTTAGGATATTTTTAGTGTTTTTTTAGGGGTTCATCAGAATTCTTATATCTACCTCTGTTCTCAATAAACGAAATTTTTACAGTATTTAGCCTAAGGTATCAGCTTCATCATCATCTTTGTTTTTGAGATATTCCACATTCAAGTATGGGACATACTTTGTGAAAAATGTAGACATTTGAAAAACAAATTTCATGAAAGAGAAAAATACAGGGTGTTCCATTTGAAAAAATCATGATAACGCATATTTAATTTGAGTAAATTGGTAAATATATATTAGACACTCTGTATAAAAAAACTTCAGAGGTTTACCGAATGATGAAACTGATACTTTAAGCTAACTACTGTAAAAATTTCGTTAATCTATATAGATTGAACACAGCGGTTGCTATAAGAATTTCGATGAACCCCTTAGCACTGAAAATATCCTTAAAATACGAATTATGTGGCAACGCCGTAATGAAATTATAAGAATGAGGTATAAGTGTGAAGCTCTTGTTGTCCTCGAAAGAATTATGCCATGAAATACAGGGTGTTTCAAAATAGGTAGTTTTTTTGAAAAAACTACCTATTTTTCCATAACTTTTTTTACGCACCCTGTATATGTAATATTATTTTTAGTTTGTAGATTTTTGTCAACTATGCCATATAAGTTTTTTTTCCACACGGTACAGTTTAGGCGCTATTTTACCCGTACGCTTTGCTGACGCACCCTGTTTATCTCCCTGTTACGGAGTCAAAGATTGGGTCGAACATTTTTTTTCAGTCCATTTAGCAGACCACATACGAGCTACACGGTTCAAAATTAGAGGATTTCTTCTCCGATATATTATAAGATATTCAACTGAAATTTGACAGAGATATTGAAATTTGGAGTTCACATCATCTCATATTCCAATTTCGATTGCAGGATGATATACGATACACTGATCCCTGTTTTCCTCGAGAACTTTTTTCCGTGTCAGTTTGAAAAATTTTGAACGATTCCTCAGAAAAATCAAAATTGTCATAAAAATTCTGTGGGTATGAAAACCAAATATGAAGTATTTGAGTTTGGTGATCTGGCGGGCCATGGACTGATGTCCACCCTGTCCAATCCACCTGTTTTAATAATTTTCGTTCAAATTCTTCCTAGTACAAAAATTAATCCCTGAATCTCGAGAACGAAATTCTTGCTGTCCCATGTTTATGGGAAATGAATCAAAAAATGTACGTTATCTCAAGAAGAAACTTATTCACAAAAATATATAGAGTTATCGATGAAATATAATATTTTATATTCAAATTTGATACCCTATGTTTTCTGCAGTGAATGGATCTACTAAATCCTGACACTCTGTTCATAATAATATCGAAACCTTGAGCCTGATGTCGAGATCAATATCGAACTTTCTTACTTATCGAAAATGACACTAAGAAACTGGACAATTGCAATTCAAATGTCCCGCCACCCCTCTTTATTATAGAAGGTAAGATGAAATTCTAATCCTCACATATAAAGGTGTACTGAAGCGAAGATAAATGTCACAAAAATACCGAAACATCAGGTGCGAATGTACCTTAAGAAATCACACGGATCGACGAAAAGAGCCGCGAGATGAGGTAAAATTCCGAAATTCAAAGGAGATTCATTCGTCTGAATGCCCAGAATATCTGCACAGTGGAAGATTAGAGGTATCATCTCACAACGGGAGCCCCTATAATCTCTTGCCGGAGGTGTGAAAGGGTGGAGGATTTTAACACCCATCTGGTCATTCCTAGAAGGAGAATTTGGATATCTGTCAAAATATGGTAAATGAGCGTGCGTTTCATGGAAATAATTGTTGTTATCGATTTAATTTATATTTCTTTTCTATTATGCGAATAATATTAAATTAAGTTGAGAGTCCTTTTTCTGTCATCAGAACTATCAATAATCCCCTTTATTTCTATTCCATGGCAACATACATAAAAAATAATATATACATTAAGGTCGCCGTTTGAAGCTCGTAGGAAAAGTCGACCTATAGAGGCGCCACCGTGCATTTTACGGAATATCTCCATAGAACTTACATTATCTCTATGAGTTCTATGAATATCTCTCTAATTATGAATGAAATGTACAATGGCGATCTCTATCCGAAACTCGCTGAACTATGAAATTAGTGTAAATGTGGGTAAAGCAGGAAGTTTTTCCCGCTAAAATTTGAATTTGGCCATTCTCTGCCAATTCCGTATTTCAAGTTGTTTTTCTGAATGAAATTATCTGTAGATTCACTTTTAATCGGAAGTCGAACTATTTTCATGGGTCTTCCGTTTGAAATAAAACAGAAGCATGAGTTGGCTCATTTTCTTCTATTTTTCAAAGAGAAAAAATGAACTGTTGAAATGCAATTTATCTCAATTATCTCATTAAGAACTCCAATCCTTTCTGAGTTCACCCACAAAATTTCAGTTCTCAAAGTGAAACCATTTTCAAATGCAACTTGAAATAAAAACACACTACATTGAACGCCCACCTTAAGGTGCAGGGCGTTCAATGTATAGTGTGTTCTCATTTCAAGTTGCATTTGAGAACTGAAATTTTGTGGGTGAACTCAAAAAGGATTGGAGAATTTTGAAGTAAATCGCGATTCATAAATAAATGGAGCATTGAAATCCGGAATGGCATTGGTTTCGTTACTATGGACACGTATTAATGCTGAATTGTCAAACTTGATATGATATTAATTTAATTACTGGTCTTTTCGAAGACAAAACAGTGTAAAATGATGAGTGATGATGAATTTTCCATTTCTAGGACTCGTCCAGAGCTGTTTGAGGCAGTAAATACTGCTTCATTAGAATTATTGCCAAAGAAATCTAGAGAAAAGTACGAATATGCTTATGTAGAACACTGACTAAGGAAATATCATTTCCTTACAGTAAGGAAATGAATATTTCCTAACAGTTGGGAAATCTTGACTTTTTTTATGACAAATTTTGTTGGGAATGTCAAAATTTCCTAGCGATTTGCGGAAATAGTACAGGGTGGCCAGATTTCGATGAATTAGTACTACAACTCCTAAACTATAAGAGATAGAGAAAAAGTAATATACATGTCATGTTCTCTTTTTTCGAGAAACCGAAATTGCTGAAAACCCGAAGTTGCTACGGCATCTAGTTTCCGAGCTACAGGGCGATTCTGGTATTTGGCCAATTAATATAATTGACTATAACTTCCTTATTACAGGATCTACGCTCTTGAAATTAACACTTTTTTTACTGCTTTTCAGCGGTGCTATTGGATTTTTTGTATCTGCTCAAATTTCGGAGCTATTACAAATTTTTTTTTTTCAAATGGAAACCATAATGGGAAATGATATTTCCGAATAGATCTTTCTTCAACAATTTCAAAAATATATATCATGTTATACTTCCGAGTTCACTATATATCGAAAATTTTGAAAAAACACTTCTCGTTCAACAAAATCCAAGCAGGCTTTGATTCACATCCTTCAAAACTGGGATGGTCATAGAATTTCATGTCTTATTTATTTTCACTTGTCAAATCCAATTCAGTTTCATCATTGTATCGTCTGGCGCTTCTAAAGTTCTTTTTTATATCACATCATGCAATTAATGTATTTCCTCCAATGGCCCGCTCCAATGGACAACGATTTGAACATTTGTTGTGAATATACTTTTTTCAAACAAATCTATATTTTTTCTTGAAGGAGCTTTTTTTTTGCCCCTCATAGAAACATTAATTATTGCTATCAACGGGTTACATAAATATTCAAATTCTTTTCATTTTTCAATTGAGCAGAGAAATTATCCTAGAATCAACAAGTTTCGCGGAGCCCCTCTATTGGTCTGAGTTATAATAAAGCTAATATTTCCTGAATAAATTTGGCAGCTTACAATAAATGAGAGTTATCGAATTCTTTGACCTTATAAGAATTTTAGAAGCGCCAGACGATACAACAATGATGAAATTGAATTGAATTTGACAAGTGAAAATGAATAAGACATGAAATTCTATGACCGCCCCAGTTTTGAAGGAAGTGAATCAAAGCCTGCTTGGATTTTGTTGAACGAGAAGTGTTTTTTCGAAATTTTCGATATATAGTGAACTCGAAAGTTTAACATGATATATATTTTTGAAATCGTTGAAGAAAGATCTATTCGGAAATATCATTTCCCATTATGGTTTCCATTTGAAAAAAAAAAATTGTTATATCTCCGAAATTTGAGCTGCAGATACAAAAAATCCAATAGCACCGCTGAAAAGCAGTAAAAAAAATGCCCTGAAGATGTGTTAATTTCGAGAGCATAGATCCTGTACCTAATACGGAAGTTATAGTCAATTATAATAATTGAATTGGCCAAATACCAAAATCGCCCTGTAGCTCGGAAACTGGACGCCGTAGCAACTTGGGGTTTTCAGCAATTTCGGTTTCTCGAAAAAAGAGAACATGACATGTATATTACTTCTTCTCTATCTCTTATAGTTTAGGAGTTGTAGTACTAAATCATCGAAATCTGGCCACCCTGTACATTGTTTACCGGGTAGGAAAAGCCTTACATTCCTGGACGATTGTGAAGATAACACAGAGTCCAGGAATATGGCTTTTTCTACGAGGTAAACATACTATTTTTCCGCAAATCGTTTGAAATTCGACAGATTTTAATTAATTTTGAGAAAAATCTCGAATTATTCCATTCATAAAAAAATGGAGCTTTGAAATTCGGCATGGAATTGGTTGCGTTACTATGACCACGTATTAATGCTGAATTGTCAAAACTTGACGAATATTAATTTAATTGCTAGTCTTTTCGAAGACAAAACAGTGGAAAATGATGAGTTATGATGATTTTTCCATTTCTGGAACTCCTCTAGAGCTGGTTAAGGCAGTGAATACTGCTAAATTAGAATAACATATTGCCAAAGAAATCTAGAGAAAAGTACGAATATGCTTATGTCGAACACTGACAACTGTAAAGAAATATCATTTCCTTACAGTAAGGAAATGAATATTTCCTAACAGTTGGGAAATCTTGACTTTTTCTATGACAAATTTTGTTGGGAATGTCAAAATTTCCTATCGATTTGCGGAAAAAGTCATTTTCCAGTTGTCATTCACATGCCTCAAATTAGGCAATCAATTCTCCAACCCTCCCCTCGAATTCGTCCGTTATATTCGAATTCAAACAAACCTAGCTCATTTCGCAACCGTACACCCTATACATAAATATGTTGAATGCAGTAGAAACCAGTGAAACCACAAAAGACCTTCGTCCATTCTATTTTTCAAACAGGACATGCACAAGCAGTCCACGCAAGAGCACCAATTTCCTGTAGGTACTCATTTATTTTCCTTCTGCGGACACTATAAAATATCAGATGGACATCATTAGGGTATATCATATGACAATAACATACCTTTTAACCATTGACAATTTGTATTTAAGCGCCTTTATACCGCCCTTCCGGTCAGTAGAAGATGTAACCTATTCTATCAGATTTCGTAGTTCCCATTCATTATTTTTACTACTGCTGCTTCTCGCTTCTCGGTAAAAATAAGAAGTTTTACGGGTAGGAAGAGCGTGACTGATTGGAGAGTGCGATGGGACGTGACTTCATTGAATGAAATGAATAGTATGAGTGTTTGTTTTTGGTAAAATGTAAAAACTACTGTGAAGTCTGGAATGAAAGCCGCATCGAAAGCATAAAAAAATTGCGTTGGCTGATTATTCCTTGTATGATTCTTGATATGCGGGGAGAATGGTACAGAATGATTCCCCTTATTGGAAATACACACAACCAAACTTATATGGAATCACCCAGTATTAAGATGAAATATTATTTTGATATCTTTTTCGTTAGAAGCAAATAAAAAGTGCATGTGTTTACTCACAAAAACAGTTAGGTTCATAAGCACTTGATAAGATTTGGCTTTGCAGTGTCGATTTTACCATTTCGTTCGAACGTCGCAGTGAATTTATATTTTGTTTTTTTGCGAAGTTTTAAAAAAAAATGCCTTATGTGGGGTTACCGGAAGTCCAGAGAGGAAGAATTATTACTATGGCAGAACAAGGTATGTCACAAAGACAGATTGCAAGAACGGTGGGGGTTACAGAAGGGGTTGTTTCAAAAACCTATGCAAGGTTTCTGGAGTTAGGAACCCTAAAGAATAGGCCGAGAATAAGTCGTGGAAGAGTAACAACAGAAAGGCAGGATCGCTTTTTAGCCCAAACAGCAAGAAGAAATCCTGCAGTATCTCATTCAGAGCTTCAAAGGCAATTTTTGCAAGCTACAGGTGTTAATGTTTCTGTCGAAACTATCAGAAAAAGACTATCAAGGCAAAATAAAGTTGACCGTTTTAATTGGTGTTTAGAGCATGAAAATTGGACTATTGAAGATTGGAAAAATGTCTTATTTTCGGATGAGACCAAAATTGGCCTACGATCAGATGACCGGCGTGTTCGCATTTTAAGAGGTAGAGGGAGGCAAGCTAGGCTCCAAGCTGCAAGACCGATCCCTGAATACAAAGGAGGTACTGTAATGTTTTGGGGCGGAATTATGTTTGGTGAGAAAACTCCTTTAATTCCCATACAGAGGCGGCCTTAGGGGGTGGCGAACGGGGCAATCGCCCGGGGCCTCGCTCTTGGAGGGGCCTCGCGCAAGAACCCAAGCAAATTTTCTTCACAGTGAAAATTTTCATTCGAATTGTTCAAGAAGTATGATTTCGGGCCAACTATTTACTGTCGTTGTGCTGCGAACAGTCGTAATACATGCTATGAAGTGGTGTCCAAAAATGTATTCTTGAAATTAATCCACTTGCTTATTTTTTACCTTGTGGGAGTCATAGCTGGAATCTCATCTCAGGAGATGCAGCATCATCTTGTGCCCAAGCAAAATCTTTTTTTGAGTTGCTACAAAAGTTGTACACTCCCTTTGTCATCCCTTGTAACAGCGACAGAAATAGCTGAGGAAAATGATATTGAAAGAAAGTTTGCAGAAGTTAGAAGACGTTGTGAAAAAATGCATTTTGATTATGAAGAGGAAGATGAAGCTAAAGAATTGAATGTGGAAGAGATTTTCAAGATTAATTATTTTTATGTCATCGTCGTTGTCGACAATTTGCGCAAAAGCTGCCATCCTAGGTTTCTGGCACTTAAACAGCATGATGTTATTTTCCATTATTAACGGCATACCTTCCTCTTTATAATGAAATAAACATCCGATCATTTATCTAAAAAAATGGCATTTTCTTTCAATGTCAAAATAACACCTCTTATTGGAAAACCCTTTAGTTAGAAACATTTTCAAGCCGCTGGCAATCAATTCAGGATGAGGCAGTAAGGAAACCAAGAGAAAGGAGAGTCTGAATGAATTTTCATTTGTATTTATCTTTTTCACTGTAAAAAATGGGGGTAAAAATACAAGCTATAACGTGGAATTCATAATTATAATTATAGTAATTTCACGAGCTATAGCATGCAATTGAATATTTGAGGGATTTATTGTGAATTTGCAAGCAAAATCTTTTTTTGAGTTGCTACAAAAGTTGTACACTCTCTTTGTCATTCCTTGTAACAGCGACAGAAATAACTGAGGAAAATGATATTGAAAGAAAGTTTAAAGAAGTTAGAAGACGTTGTAAAAATAATGATGCATTTTGATTATGAAGGGGAAGATGAAGCTGATGAATTGAATGCGGAAGAGATTTTCAAAATTAATTATTTTTATGTCTTTGTCGACAATTTGCGCACAAGCTGCCATCCTAGGTTTCTGGCACTTAAACAGCATGAGAGCATATTTGTTTTCATACAAGAAAAAAAATTAAAGGAAATCAATAATAGTGAACTTCTGAAGCAATGCAGTGACTTGCAAATGTCCATGACAGTGATATTGATGGAGATGAATAATACGAAGAACTGAATATGTTCATCAGTGTGTATGACAGAAACGACGATATTATCTCGGTGCTGAAATACATAAGAAAAAAAAATAATTAACTATCGAAATTTTCCTGAGAATTATTGCCACCACACCTGTTATAGTTGCGCCTGCTGAAAAGGAGTTTTCCGAGGCTTAAAATGATCAAAACTCATTTGAGAAATTCTATGGCACAAGATCGGCTTTCAGCACTTGCTTTTCTTTCAATAGAAAATGACGTAGCTCATTCGTTGGATTATTGTGCTCTAGTTAAAGATTTTAGTTTGAGAAAAAGCCGCAAACATCAATTTGAAATTTAACATCAATTTTAAAATTCATCTTCTCCGAATTTTTTGAATTTGTGAATCTTTCTAAGTAAAATATTTCAAAACACAAAATTTATTTATTTGTAAAACTCGGGCAGTTTTCGTCAAACATGACAAAATACCTAAACCAAACGACTCCACTTAATTTCGAATCACATACTTTTCACGAAAGACAAAGGGCCTCGCAAAGACCTGCCGCCCTGAGCCTCGCAATGGGTAAGGCCGCCGCTTCCCATAAGACAATCTCTGACAGGGCCTAGGTATGTTGATCTAGTGCTACAACCTGTAGTGAGGCTCTGGCGAGGTGCTTTTGGAGATTATTTCCTATTTATGCAGGATAATGCACCTCCACATACCAGCAGAGTTGCAAAAAAAATTTTCGAAACAGAAGGTGTGACTGTTTTAGAGTGGCCTTCTTGTTCACCGCACCTTAATCCTATCGAGCACTTGTGGGATAGGATCAAAAGAAAAATTAGAGCTCGTCAAAATAATCCTGGTAACGCAGAGCAACTTATACAAGCGGCTTTAGAGGAATGGCAAATGTTACAGAAGAAGAAATTAACAACTTAATAGAAAGCATGCCTCGTCGAATTCAAGCTTGTATCAATGCCAGGGGTGGTAATGCTGATCATTGATTTGTTAAAATCGTTTTATTTGTTGTTCAATTCTCAGTTACATAAAAATTATTTTTAGAGAAATTTACACTTTTAATTTTCTGTGTTATTATAAAAATAATCTTTCAATAATTTATATTATTTTTGTAATAAACTTGTTTTGGGAAAACTGCTCTTCACTTTTCAGCGACTTTTTTTTAATTAAAATTCGTTTTTTCCAAATAACAGGGTGATTCCATATAAGTTTGGTTGTGTGTACTGTAATGAAAGTATCTGTAGTACGAATTTTAATAAATACGTATTTTTTCTGTCGGCCTATAATTTTGTAAATGGAGAATACAAATATACTGTGTATGGCGTATCATGATGCAATGCAACACTTGAATATTGATCAAAGCCGAACAATCTTCCTCTCAGAAGATCATCAATTTTCAATTCCCCTTCTTTTTGTTCATATTACTAACATAATCCTCAGTCGTAATTTTGAGTGATTATGATGAGAATTCAACACATAACCAAGTCTGGTTTTTCGGTGGGTCTTCCTATGATTTGAAGGTACTCAGATTCAACTCACTGCTACATATAATTATAGTGAAAAGGGGTTACAGTCCACTGCGACCTTAAGGTCTATTGTGCCCCCTACAGAGCTGTTAAAATCGCGTCTCCTACAACTCGCCCTCCATTTTCAGAGATTGGATGAAATCCAGTATCTGGGACCGCTTCAATGAGGATAACTACCCACTTCTACAAGTTTCTTGTCCAAAGCACTTTTTCCTTTGGCATGCAATGGCATAGCATTCCGTAACCAGGTGAATAGGAGTTTCTTCCTCCTCCCAACAGAATCTACACTCGTCAGTATCCGATAAACCCATTCTCTGATGATTCTTTAGGCGACAATGTCCTGTGAGAAAGCCAGTGAGTAGGTGAAGTTGGTTTTTACTGAGATCCAGATATTTTTCGGATCTAGCAGTTTCAAAGTTCCGGAGGAACTTTTTGGAGTGATCCATCCCTGGGAGATTCCGCCAGAGTTTTTCTCTTTCGGTTCTCTGCTTCAGCATAAACTCCTTCTTATAGGTGCATTTTCCTATACCACAGAAGGGTTCAGGGCCAGTGAGGGGCGTTTGTGCGCTCTTTCTGGCCAGTGTATTGGCCTCTTCATTTCCTACGATTCCCGAATGACCGGGAACCCAGATTAAAAAGACCTTATTCTTCTTGCCTACCTCATTGAGTTTGTTTCGGCACTCCCAAATCAGCTTTGAGTCAATGACGTAGGAGCTCAGTGCTTTAATAGCAGCTTGACTATCTCTATGAATAGCTATATCGCACTTCTGATAGTTTCTTTCTAGATTTATATCTAGACATCTTCCGATTGCAAGTATTTCCGTTTGAAGGACGCTTGTACAGGAGCCTAACGATAGTGCACACTTGGTACTTGACCCGTAAATCCCAGCGCCAGCTCCTGTAGCGGTTTTGGAACCATCTGTATACCATTTTATTGTATTTTCTTTGAGATTACAGTTGGTGTATTCCCTTTCCCAATCCTCTCTTTTGCTTAGCATTGTACTGAAATTTTTCTCAGTGCTTACTTTCTTGATCATTACATCACTAGGCAGGTTTGCAGATGAGGTTTAGTCATTCAGAGAGGACCAAGTTCTATGAAACCTGACTCTCTCATTGCCTGCTCCTTCTTTAGATACTCTGTGAGGATGGCCTCATGGGCTACCCTTTCAATCACTAGATGTAGAGGTGTGAGGTCTGTGATGCTCTCAAGCGCCCTAATTGGGCACGTTCTCATAGCTCCCGTGAAGCACACACAGGCAAGCCTTTGTACTCACCTGACTTGCCTTAGCAAACCAGGCTACTGCCCCATATGCGACTATAGGTCTTACAATCATGACGTACATCCATCGCTGCATTTGGCAACTTCTTTATAAAATAATGTGATATTATCGAGCAATACCAAATACAGTTCGACGAAATTGAAAACCTATTGAATTTGTATGACTTAACTTTCAGATACTCAAAATACCCAGTATACATACGTAATGTAAAAATGAACTCGATAATGTGATTTTTCGCATTGGTAGGTCGATTTGAGAGAGATTTTCGACCATGCTTTTTTTCTAACCATTATCAATTGGAAAATATTCGATTGATGCAGAAAAAAACTGATACCGAACCTAATGAAAAATCTGATTTATGGATATTGTCAGATCTGAATATGTTGAAGATTTCAACTTGGAAGGCGCATGAAGCCACCCAGTCGTGCTTCTTTCCACTTCACTCGTTTCTGTAATTTCTTTTGGCGCACTTGTTTATCGTGAAGATCGTTCTACCGTGATTCCGTCATCGTGTAATCGAACGATGTAAAAACTGAGATTAACTTGATGATTTATGAAAATCAGCCACCCAAGTACCAATTTCCAACTAAAAATGTTTTTCTGCAGGTAAAGACTAAAGGTAGGTACATAATTCATTCGAATTTTGGAATAAAGGAGGGGTGTTCAAAAGGGACAGAGCCACAATTGATCTTTCATACATACCTATTTTTTGGATATGCAGGGTGATTTTTTTAAGTGTTTCATTAGAAGTTTTCGAGGATGGAATTGCGATACGAATTCAAAATTTTGTTCTTTTGTTTTACAGTACATGAACTCAGTTTGTAAAATATTGTCAAGCAGAATCCACTTCCGGTTCTACCGGAAACGGATGTGAACTTCGTTATTTCAAATGTAACACCCTACATATTTGAATTCTTCGTTTTATTCTGCAATCATTTGGTGTATGATATGCGCAACCACATCAAGCGATCTCTTTTTTTTCAAATGGAAACCATATAGGTAATTCTATAATTCCGATCGATTACCCGTCAAAAACAAGGTAGAGTGTGCCAAACATTTCATGTCTTTGAAATGAGTAGTTTCGCCGTTATCGAATAAAATTCGAATTTCACGACTAAAGACAGGTTTCTTTGTCTAAACATCAGGTTTATCAAAAAAATTTTCAAGTAGGCTATGTCAATAGTAAGAATATGTCAGTTTTAAACTAAAATTTCTGTATTTAGTCATCATCAATTATCTGCTCGGTTTATTTGTCACATTCGCCGCAAATAAAGAACAGACTTTTGATATATCATTCTAGTCACTAGTGTACCTTATTATTATTATTATTGCTCGTTTTGCATAGTGCTTGATCAATAAAAATAAGTGAGAATGACAATTCCTAACATAGCCTACTTTGAAATAGACGAGCATACCACTGAAGTTGACCGAGTCAAACCTGGCTTTCTTCGTGAAATTCTGTCAAATTCAGTGGTATACTCGTTTATTTCAAAGTAGGCAATGTTAGGAATTGTAATTCTTACTTATTTTTATTGATCAAGCAGCATGCAAAACAAGCAATAATAATAATAAGGTCCACTAGAATGATATATCAAAAGTCTTTTCTTTATTTGCGGCGAATGTGACAAATCAACAGAGCAGATAATTGATGATGACAAAATACAGAAATTTTAGTTTATAACTGACATATTCTTACTATTGACATAGCCTACTTGATAATTATCTTGATAAACCTGATGTTTAGACAAAGAAACCTGGCTCTATTCGTGAACTTCGAATTTTATTCGATATCTAACGGCGAAACTACTCATTTTGAAGACATGAAATGTTTGGCAAACTCTAACTAGTTTTTGACGAGCAGTCGATCGGAATCATGAAATTATATGGTTCCCATTTGAAAAAAATGAGATTTCAAAGTTTTATTGAGGCTCACTTTGAAGCCCTGTTTCAGGCACCCTGTATAGTATTTCCTCATAATTTATACAAGAAGCAGTATCAGCGTACTTTCTTTTGTTTCACTGTTGCAAAAAAAATTGTTACAATGAGGGATTTTGACACTAATTTGTGACAATCTTTATGTGAAAAAATTTGAGAATCAGGCAATAACTCAACAATCGCTTGATGTGGTTGCGCATATCATACATCAAATCATTCCAGAATTAAACGAAGAATTCAAATATGTATAAATATACAGGGTGTTCCATTTGAAATAACGAAGTTCACATCCGTTTCCGGTGGAACCGGAAGTAGATTCCGCTTGAAAATATTTTACAAATTGAGTTCATGTACTCTAAAACAAAAGTACAAAATTTTGAATTCGTATCGCAATTCCATCCTCGAAAACTTCTAATGAAACACTCAAAAAAATCACCCTGTATGTGTATTATGAGGCATTATGAGTAAAAGGAGGGAAAATATAGAACGGCCACCATACCATTCTAGGTATGATACAAAAGCACAGATCGAAACGTCAGAATTTCCTCTTCCTTCCTCCAAATAGCATATTTTTGTTTTGAAACAAAAAAAATAGAACAAAATAAAATGGAGGAAGTAGCATCTAATAAAGGGTAAGTTTTAATAAGACCGGAAGATTTTAGTGTTCAATGAAACATGGTTTTCTGTAGCAAATTATTGAAATATTTATTGATCTAGAAAAAATACATTTGGCAATTAGGTATGGAACAGCATATCTTGTGAATGACTGTCACGGCTTTGTTGGCATATGCGTATCCTTTTGACTAAATTTTCATTAACGTTATTAAATATGTGGTGGTATTTCAGTGATAGAGTGTTTCATTTCGGCTTCCAATACTTCGATGTTTGTAGACTTATTGGCATAAACCTGTAACTTCAGATTACCCCACAGCCAGAAGTCTAAAGGCGTTAAATCCAGTGGAGGCCAATTCTGGTCACCAAATTGAGAAATGACACGACTAGGAGCAAACTCGTGCAAGATCTTCAATGTTTCACGGGTGATATGACATGTTGCACCTTCCTGCTGAAACCACGAGTCGTCAAGATCAATAGCTTCCGAATGAGGCACAAGAAACTATGTTATCATAGCATGATAACGTTCGCCCTTCACCGTATAATAATTTTTGACAATCAGGACGCGTTGTTCCATCGTGTAATGCTTCATGTTTACTAAATCCCATCGGTCAACTTTCGATGTCACGTCATAATCATGTGACATTATGACTGTCAAACATGGCGTGCAATTCAAATCTTGCGCCCTTATCGAAACACCCTTCAAGTTCATTATCAAATTGGTTTGAAGGTGACCGGCCTATCTTAAAAACGAATCAAATATACTCCATTCACTTTTATAGAGTATCCCGGTTGGCCATGATTCAGGTTTATCAAGGTCAAGTTCTTTCACTGACGTGGTTGGCACACGTAAAAATCAAATAATTCTGCGAGATGTTGCCAATGCTATTTTCTCTTTTTAAACTTTGCAAATGGAGTTAGTTCTTTTGAGGTTTAACTGTGACACAAGTTTCGTATTACTACTTCATTTTCATACTGGAGTATTTCGAGTTGTGCAGAAAGGTATTCAAATACGCACCACATTGCGTATCCTTTTCTAAGGACTTCGATGCTCATGGGTGGGGTGTACTATGTTTGAAGAAACTGGTCACCATGTAACCAAGCTAAACACGTAGTTCTAACGGTTGTACTAATATTTCTCATAGAAACATTGAGGTGCGCGTCAATTATATGATAAGCAGCAGAAAAAACCAAGGCTACCTGGCTACAGCAGCCGTATGGAGAGTGGTAGCATAGACACCTTATATACTAGCTTATTTTTGAAGAATATTTTTCATCGTTTTCAACTTGAGATGTGAACTTTCTAAATGTAGGTATCTTAGAATTCAAAGAAGAATTCATAGTTTTAGAATTTTAGATATCAAACGGTGAAATTGTGATTTACAATTATTATATTATTACAAGTAAAGCCCAATCCCAATGTTTTATGTCTTTGGTGATTGATCAAAGGAAACCAAGACACTCCTATTTTGTTGGGTAAGGGCATAAGCGGGTACCCAGAAAATATTTTTTTATAATTTCCAAATCTTCATTTAGAGTTTTTCGTTGGTTTTGAAATCAGTATGACGAAAGACATCAAGAGAAATATCATCTGCTTGAATAAATTTCCCGGAGTTTCAGGAATATTACAGAAATATAAATTAAATTGAAGGGGAGATGAAGTTGGCCTGTGGAACTCCGTTATTTGAGTAAGCACAATATTTTCCCTTTGTCACCTTCAATTTATTTTTTCTCCTCTCAAAAAATACCAAGCATCGATATGAACAACTCAAGTGCCACTCATGAATGAACCGTGCAAAAGTTTACCTTCCCCGAATTCAAAGCCGTCTTACACGCTTCTTCTGTAGACCCATTCAAATTTCCGAAAATGATGGATATCGACCATCTCCTGACTACTTTCGGTATTATTGTTATTCAAGAATAACTTCGAGTATTTCGAATAGTCAATAATAAGCCACTTCCTGCCTGGCACAAAATCACGTTTGAAGACCCCGAAAATCGGAGACAATGATCCTTGCTCTCCTTACGCTCTCTTTTCGCCTTTTCATTTCGAGTGCCCATTCATGGCCGGTCCTCTCGGCCCACCCCTCAAGCACCCCGAGAAAGCATTATGGACTAACAATTTACTACGAGCTCCATTACTACAACAAATAGAATTCGATTCATGAAGTCAGCCATTCTTCGATGTCAGGTGGCCGAACCTTGCTGATCTTTTGTTCAACCTGAAAGGCACTGTTTTTTTGTTCGTCCAGTTGATCGTAAAATTATTAGTAGTTTCGGGTAGATAGTACGTAGTATTCTGTCCCTTGGAAGGAGGGGGTGAGAAAGTACGTCGACACGAGATCCCTACAAATCAAACCCATTATATCAGCATATTTTTTTGAACAAATTCAGTACAACTACACATATACGGGGAGACAGAGTTTTTTCAGAGGTTTTTATCTGTTCTACGCAGAATTGTATGTGGTACCTTGGTACCCTGTTTTACATTCCCTCTGCTAACATTTTTTTAAGATTTGGAGATTAGATTGGGAAACAGTTTTTTTTATATACAATCTGTTGCTTGTCGCCATTTCTCCACATGTGCCATATCCAAATATTGTTTGATTTAAGAAAGAAGTATGTTTTGCTCTCTTTCAAAAGAATATATATATACAGCGTGTAGACAAGCCACGCCGTATATTTTTTATCTCATAGTGAATGAAAAAATTTCCCGAAAAATCAATCTATTTTTCTATTCGTAAGGACTGAACGAGAATAAATTCGCTATCGCAAAAACGCCTATATCTCTTGAACCAATTGAGAAAAAATCAAAATTGATCAGTTAGCTTTGTTATGAACGTCAGAAACATGTGGAACATTCACTTCATAGCTTAGAACATAGAACCACAGGAAGGAGCACAAGGTTCATTTGCTACGTATAAAAGTGCGACGGAAACGGCCATATTGCTAATCCAATTATTACTCATCACGTTGGAATTTCGTGTAAACAAGTTTTGTTATTTTGACTTCAAAATGGTTAGTTGTGCATCTTGTGGCCGATCTGATAGTAAAAAAAGACAGGATGATACTTTAACTTTTCATAGGTAAGTGTTTCGAAAGATATATTTAGTTATATAAAGAATTCAAAAGTCGGAAGAAATTTTGAGTTTAACCATTGGTGTAACATGGAGAAATACAGTAGGTGATGTCATATTATTATCATATCACTAAACTTGGTAATTCGCTATTTGGTTAACTTCTCATCTAAATGGATAAAACCAATAAAAGGTTGAAACCGATTTCAATTAACTTTTTTGCACTATTCACATATTGAATTAATTCACTGCCAACGATTTGAGATATTCCCTTATTCTTTTTACACTACGCCACTGATTCCGGAAACCTTTGTCGGCCATACTGGTAACCCAATTTGGTCGCACAAATTCGAACCTTATGCTCCTTCCTGAGGTTCTTTATTCAAAGCTTCATAGATATTCCAATTCTCTGTCGCATATTAAGCGAAGTGAAAACACGAGAATTTATAGTGAAACTTTTTCAAAATAATCAAAAATGGAGCTTCAAAAGAATCGCAAAAGAGGCTCGCGTTCGTCTGGAAACGGTATCAAGAGTTGTTAAGCGCTTCAACGAAGATCCTACAATTAACCGCAAGGAAGGAAGCGGGAGGAAAAAGGGGTTTCATATCCCAAAAAAAGTGAAGAAAGCCATCAGCCTTTTTCAGAAGAATCCTAACCTTTCAGGACGGAAAGTGTCCCAAAAAGTGGGTTGTTCGCAGTCAACCGTTCAGAAAATCAAGTTGAGTTGTGGGCTTAGAACAAACAAAGTGCAGAAAGTGCCAGACAGGAACGCTGTGAAGAATCATGAAACGAACTGCGAAATCAAGAGCAAAGAAATTAAAAAAAGATTTCTTGAAAAATTTTTTCTGTTGCGTGATGGACGATGAAACCTATGTCTTGGCTGATTTCTCGCAACTTCCTGGTCAGGAATTTTATACTGCAGATTCTCGTGGAAATGTTGAACAATTTCGCGTGAAGGAACAAGCAAATTTTCCTAAAAAATTCCTGGTTTGGCAAGCAATTTGGACTTGTGGGAAATGGAGCAAATTTTTCGTGGGCCAAGGCTCTGTTGACTCGAAGATATACATCGAGGAATGCTTGAAGAAGCGACTTTTACCATTTTTACGTGAGCACGATGTGTCAACAATCTTTTGGCCAGATTTAGCTTCATGCCTCTACAGCAAGGCCACCAAGGAATGGTACGAAGCTAATGAGGTGGTTTTTGTCCCCAAAGAGGCCAATCCACCAAATTGCCCAGAACTCAGGCCACTCGAAAGATATAGGGTCCTGATAAAAAGAGAATTGAAGAAGAATAAGAAAACAACGAATTGAATTCAAGCAAAAGTGACTGAGAACACTAAAAGAAGCATGATGGGGAGAATTCCAGAAAAAATCCATGAATTTTGTAAAAAATAGTTTTGGTTTTTTATTGTAAAAACAGTTTTCGTTAGAATCAGAAGATGATTTGAAAATGAGTTTGATTTTCGAAATCGGTCCAGTGGTTCAAAAGATATAAGCGAATTTATTCTCGTTCAGTCCTTATATGAATATATAAAATCTAAAGGTGAATACAGACTATTCTGACGTGACGTGATTTCACGTCACGTCAGGACCGTGCAGTGCTCACATTGGCCTAATATGAACGTGAACGCACAGAACGATGTGTTGCATTTTTATGGATTTTTATATCACGCACAATTTTGACGTGGGCCCACATGTGAACACGTCACGTCAGAATAGTCTGTATTCAGCTTAAGTGCCCAAGGATAGAATTCTAGTATCCATGGTGTTAGTACTGATTAGATTCGTTTTGGGACATTCTTGTCGAACGGAAATCTGAAATTTCGACACAGTCTCCATTTCTCGAATCCAAAAAGATTGATGTTTTATGTTTATGTTCCAAATGTCTGGGGTGCATACAAACTTTTATTTTTTAATTTCTTTCTAAAATTCACGGTTCTTGAGAAAAACAAGGGGTGTTATTTTGACTAGTCTTTTCGATAGATCAACTAAAATGGAACGATACACGCTTCAACAACGCATTGAAAGTTTTGAAATTCACTATAAAAATATAATAATAAAAATTTGGCAGAGACGGTTCGTAAAACTCGAACATTTTTGGGTCGTCATAAATCACCTTGTCGAATCGCAATACAGAAATTAGTGGAAAAGTTGGGACAAGTTAGTGATGTGAAGAAAAAAACTCGTGCACGTCGCTCGAAAACAGCGAGAATATTGCTGCTGTAGTCGGAAGTGTTGAAGAAAACCCAGGTCGTTCTTTGGAATTAGGCATTCCACAAACACCTTATTTTGCATGAAGATTTGGGTCTTAAGTCTTATAAAGTTCAGTTTACACCGAGGTTTACACAAGAATGAAGAACTCAAGCCGGACGATCATCAACAACGACGTGTATTTGCTGATTGGCTCCTGGAAATGCATGAAAATGATCCGGGATTCCAAGATTCCATAGAAAAATCATCTTGAGTGCTGAGGCCCATTTCCACCTCGGTGGCTTCGCCAACAAGCAAAATTGTCGCTTCTGGGGCCCGGAAACCCAAGAATTATTGTTACAAAGCCTCTCCATCCTCAAAGTGTTACAGATTGGTGCGGTTTATGGTCCGGCGAGGTTTTTGGATCTTACTTTTTCGAGAATGAGGCTGGAGCAACAGATACGGTGAATGGATTGCGCCATCAAGAGATGATTTATGATTTTTAATGGCCGGAATTCGATGATATTGATCTGGACAATGTTTACTTTCAACAAGACGGCGCTACGTGCCACACAAGCAACGAAACCATTGATCTTTCACAGGAAAGGTTTCTGGACCGTGTTATCTCCCGAAGAGGTGATCACAATTGGCCACTGAGATCTTGTGATTTAACACCTTGCGACTTCTTCCATTGGGGCCATGTGAACGAGCAGGTATACGCCAAAAGCTCAGCGTCGATTCAAGACCTCAAAGATGGAATTCGTGAGGCCATTGAAGACACAAGGCCACCACATTGTCGTGGTCTTGGTGGTCATTTGGCTGATGTTATTTTCCATTATTAACAGACAAGCAGGCCGTCCCAGCTTCGCCCGGATAGAAATTTGTTTCACGCGGCGGTTTCATCTTCAACACTTCAACCTGCCATATCTTTTGATGTAGTCGTTGTAATTGTATGATGTGAAGGGCAATTTCGTTCTTTATTAAATACTGGTGATAAATAACGTATTAGGTTGGATGAGGATCAATACCCAATTCATAAAAACACACTCCCAAATAGTGCATAATTTTGGAAAATATCTGATTACCATAAACAGGTAATAGCAAGTCAATCTTGAGAGAGAGATATATGATATCGTGAACTTTTTTGTAGAACTATTGAAGAGGTACATTTCTGTCATAAATTGTATCCACGTAAGTCTTAAGGTGAATACAGACTATTCTGACGTGACGTGGTTACATGTGGGCCCACGTCAAAATAGTGAGTGATATAAAAATACATAAAAATGCAACACATCGTTCTGTGCGTTCACGTTCATATTAGGCCAATGTGAGCACTGCACGGTCCTGACGTGACGTAAAATCACGTCACGTCAGAATAGTCTGTATTCACCTTTAGGCTGAATACAGACTATTCTGACGTGACGTGTTTACATGTGGGCCCACGTCAAAATTGTGCGTGATATAATAGTATATTGTTCTATGAGCGGTAATGTAAGTCATAACTCACGCAGATGAATTTTGCAGCCCGAGCCGTCAGGCGAGGGTTGTAATTCATCAAGTGTGTTATGACCATTGCCGCGAATTGAACACTATACTTTATCTTCGACTTCTTCAGTAAAATTCGAATTAATCTGAATTTTCAAAATTGACAACAGTTGTCAAAAGCGATTTCTGTGGTCGAAAATCTAATCGATATCGAATCCCATAGAACACGTCGAAAATTCACGTTTTCCAAATGCAATTTTTGTATATTCAGACCTAAGAAAATGGAGAAATGGATGGCGAGAACGTAACCTTGATGTCTGAAATAGAGTTCCCCATTGACCCGACTTTTTTATTCATTTCGTAAGCTACATTTTTCCTATTTGTATTAGAGTGAGTTATAGGCGTGAGTTATTATTACCTCACACTATTGGTTTATAGAGACTATTACAGATCAAATTCAGATGAATAATGGATAAATTATTCTATGGGAGTAGATAAAAATCCATAAAAATGCAACAAATCGTTCTGTGCGTTCACGTTCATATTAGGCCAATGTGAGCACTGCACGGTCCTGACGTGACGTGAAATCACGTCACGTCAGAATAGTCTGTTTTTGCAGCGCACGTGAAAATAGCTGATTATGGCTGATTTTTTGTAATTATTGAAATTATAGTAGGTATCCTTTTTTCGGGTGGAAAGTATAGCCTATGTCACTCAGGGATAATGTAGCTTTCTAAGGGTGAAAGAATTTCTGAAATCGGTCCAGTAGTTTTTGAGCCTATTCGTATCAAACACACAAAAATACAAATCTTTCCTATTTATAATATTAGTATAAATATAGATAACAGCATACCTTCCTGTTTATAATGAAATAATTATTCGATCATTCATCTAAAAAAATGACATTTTTCTTCGAATTTCAAAAAAACACCTCTAATTCGAAAACCCTTTAAATAGCTGTTAGTATTTTGAAAAGTGAAAACATATGATGGAAGTAAGGACTTATTTTTGTTCCTTCATTGATGATGAACAAAGAACACTCATCAATCTTTCAATTTATTTTATTCCCGTTACACCTACACTTCGAGCTCTAGTTGTGGAATATGGTGTATGTCAATCCTAATTCCTACCTTTTTCATCGATCCCAACTTTCGGTTGACCCAAATCGATTTAAAAAGAACGGAAATTCGATGAAAGTGCAATGTAGTGCAAGTTCCAATACAGGTAGCATCGTATCGAATGTCAACCCCTTGCCCCAATTACCTGTTCATTCAATTCGAGGGTTGTCCTACTTAAATCGACGATATTGGCGTCATTCGAAATCTACAATACGTAGCGGCTTATCTTTCCGAGCGAATCAATAAATTCCGGTAAAAATTTCAATGAAAATACGGTCTGGTTAAATGGGCGGTGGATTCTTTGAAGGAAGGTCACACGAACTCCCATTCTCCTCGAGTGGTTGAAATCCGAATAGTCTATAAATATAATCGATAATGGATGAAGGGTACTGAATCGAAAACTTTCAGCGATAGGTTCTCTGAAATAGTATACAGGGTGAGTCTTTTACTTGTACAGATATGTACATATTTCGAATGTAGATTCCTCTCATCAAACGAAACACTTTCTTCCTATACTTACCATTTTTCAAAATTCGGTTTCGTTTCAGAGAAACAGGGTGTCGAAAATCCATGAAAAAAAAAAACTTTATTGTCCATATCTTCGTAACCGTTTTTTCAAATGAACTGAATTTTGGTTCATTGGTTACTCTATTCATGGTGCATATTCCTCAATCGATACTTATTCAAAATCTCTCCTAGTATAAAAGTTACAGGGGGGTCGAAAAAACACCATAAAACCACTTTAAAAAGATAAACGGTTCATATTTTCGAAAGAATTAATCATTTAAGAAATTAAAAGTATTTTTATGTTTTTTCAATAAAACGCGTCGTTTTCGAGTTATTTCCGATTTTATCCGGTAAAATTTGACGAAAAAATCATTAATTTCAAGAATAATCTGAATGCTCCTCTGAATTAAATATCCTAGAATACTATTCCTTCTCTAATCTTTAAACGAGTTTACAATGTTGTCAGATTATTTATCAACTTTGTCGAGACTTAAATTCAAATGATGGAAAACATTGATGTGAGGATTTTTCAATAATAAAATCCCACAAATGTAGGAGATGAAAAGGAGCATTTAAAACGCACAGTTTCTATTGAAAATTCATTGTTGCCGGTCCATATTGAATGATGAATATCGATACAAACCTGCACGTATTAAATTTTGAAATCAATGAAAAATAAAATGATACCTTCTAATCTGTGGCGATGTTTCTATCTAAACAATATCCTCTTGGAATTCCATAACTCGACACGGTTAATATTATATTAATTCACTTCACATAAAAATCACATTATAACAATAATAAACTGAATGTATTTACTACTTCACATAATGTTTACAGTTTGTTTAAAGTTGGCAGCGCCTCCAAGGGTAATTGAGATAACCAATCCGCCGGTTTTCGCTATACACATGCGCCGTTAAATTTCGCGGCAAAGTCGATTTCTGATGGAAACGGCAGAATACAAAGATATTTATAGATACTATGTTTCGTAAAAAATGCAATGCAAATATCAGCAAGCTGACAACATCTTCTTGAAATTTATGTGCAAACATTCACAGAATGGATACAAAATAGATTAGGTTATGTTGTTTAATAATAAATTCTGATGATCTAAATGAAAAGTCTTTCTTCATGTTTTCATGTGATCGTTTGGGAATTTCGAGGAAAATATGAACAAGTTATTAGTGGAACTTATTTTGGTGGGATAAATGTGGCTTTTTAGTTGCAGATATAATTCGATGAAACTAACTGTTTTTGTTGAAATTATCGTGTTTGCAACATTCTCATTCCAATGAGTTTAGTACTTGAGTATTCCCTAAATTAATTAATTCAGTTCAATCGAGAAATATGAACATTGAATTCCAGAGAATTGTATCAGGAACGTAATAAGCCGAATTTTTTTTCAATTGGCTATATCTTTTTAACAGAGCCGAATTCGAAAAAATGGAAAATGAAAAAAAGGTTTCTCTTGGCCTCACGAATCTACAGTTAAAATTTATGTACAAGTCAAAGACTCACCGTGTACCTATACTCCTCCACAAAAGTTTAGGATGATTTTTTTCTCAACAGTGTTTACTCATGTATCTTACACATTATTTTTCATCTGAAAGCCCAATTTTTTGAATGCCAAAAAATCTCCATTTTCGATTAATCATTTTTATTTTTGAAAGGCAGACTATCAAAGAACATTTCATGTGGACTCCATGTTTAATTTACTATCGCCGATATTAACAATAGTTGCTTCTGCTCCGATATTCTTCAGGAACCGCTGGAAAGCTTGTGAGTTACTGAGAAACCTAGGCGATGAAGAAGCTTCTTCCGAAGACATTTCGAACTCTTCATCGCCGACAGTGGTGGCTTCTGACATACAGCCAGTCCGTGAAGATTCGTCGCCTCTTTCTTTCATATTTTCTAGGGTCTTAATCTTCTCTTTCAAGGCGCTTCTCAGTATCTGAACCTGAAACAGAAAATTCATAAGTGAAGCCGCTCTGAGAAAATTGTGCAAGGAGGGAAAATGGCTCAGAGTCAATCCTAGTAAATGGCAGTAAATAAAGACATTTTGAAATTTTTTTTTCGTGAAATGTAAAGGGTAATCAGATGCACAATTTAAAATTGTTTACATAAACAGGGTTTTCGATAACAAAGATATAGACCATAGTTACACTTTTTTGAATAGAATACCCTATATATGAATTCAAAAATTGAATGGCAAGCTCAAATAATGATGAGTTTATAAAGACCATTTTATCCCTCAGAAGAACCATTGTAAAGAAAATGGCGAAAAATCGAAAAAAAAGGAGTATTTTCAATTTGCAATTAATGAATAAACCCATCAAGCCAACGAGACAGACAGTGTTTTTTCGTGTAGACATATTGGTTACCCTTATGCAGAAGAAAAAAATTCAACTCTGGAATATACTGGGTGATCATAATTAATGTTCAAACATTAACTACAAATAATGTTCAGAAACTTTCTTATTTCAAATGGCACACCCAGTATTTCTGTACCTTGTTGAACGTAAAAATTAATATCGAAACTATCTTCATTGGGTTTCCCTATACCTAAACCCAATATTTTTCAAGTAATTTTTATTATAATTATTTGTCATTATCATTCAATCTTTTCCGGTACATGCCCTTAAATTTTTCTTTATTCCGATCGTTTTGATTTGAAGTTGAGCCATACGTTCGAAGAATCATGTAACAAACGATTCATTTGAAAAAATATTGGCTCAGGCGATGAACCAACATTTTTCCAATTCTTCACATTTTCAATAATTTGAAGACTTTTCGAGATTTTCAAAAGAGATCTATGATAGTGAACCTCTGGCCAGAGAGTGAGTTGAGTATCGAGTGAGTTGAGTATCGAGTGAGTTGAGTATCGAGTGGAACGAGTTTCACCAGCATAAGGACATTCAGTAGTAAGATAGTATTTGAAGGTATTTTGTGAACATCTTTGAATCTTTGTGTCTACTAATAGCTACTCAATCCAACAATTGGAGATAAAAAGTATGAAGAATCAAAGGTTCATAACCTGAGCAAATATTTTTTAAGTGAATCGTTTGTTACATGACTCTTTGAACGTATGGCTCAACTTCAAAATGATAAGAATAAAGAAAAATTTAAGGGCATGTACCGGAAAAGATTGAATGATAATGACACTCAATACCTTCTAGGCGAAATTAATTTGAAAATAATTGAAAAAAGAATTGATATTCAGAAAAACAGTAGATAATCATTTATAATGGAATAATAAATCTTGCGTGACCGCAACACCATTATTGAGATCTTCATATGAGTTTTTCAGATTTCAAATAATATTGTGAGCATTTCCCCACAAATATTTCTATGAATATCGCTAATCATAATAGAAGGTTAACTAGTTGAATTAAAAATCGAAAATTACTTGAAAACTATTAGGTTTAGGTATAGGGAAACCCAATGAAGATAGTTTCGATATTAATTTTTACGTTCAACAAGGTACAGAAATACTGGATGTGCCACTTGAAATAAGAAAGTTTTTGACCATTATTTGTAGTTAATGTTCGAACATTAATTATGATCACTCAGTATATTCCAGAGTTGAATTGTTTTCTTCTGCATAAGGGTAGCCAATATGTCTACACGAAAAAACATTGTCTGTCTCGTTGGATTGAAGGGTTTATTCATTAATTGCAAATTAAAAATACTCCTTCTTTTCGATTTTTCGCCATTTTCTCTACAATGGTTTTTCTAAGACATAAAATGGTCTCCATAAACTCATCATTATTTGAGCTTGCCATTCAATTTTTGAATTCATATATAGGGTATTCCATTTTAAAAAGTGTAACTATGGTCTATATCTTTGTTATCGAACACCCAGTATATGTGAAAACAATTTCAAATTGTGCATCTGATTGTCCTTTACATTTCAGGAAAAAAAAAATTTCAAAATGTCTTCATTCACTGCCTCAAAATGAGAACCGCGTCTGGGGTGGGCCACCCTGTATAAGCTAAACACTCCTAGCCCCATTATTACATTTGTGCATTGCTAATGAGGTTTGAATGCAAATATCTGGGAAAAACCCAATATTTATTGACACTTACTCATACCTGTCTGCGTGAGTATTGAAGAAGCAGAAAATTCTTCACAGGATTTGATAGGCTTACCTTTATTTCATCATACGTTTTCTTGCATGTTAGATCTTCCCTAGTTGCTTTCATTTTGGCGAGAACCGAGCCAAGTCGATCATCAAGTTTTTCTGCTTCTTCGGAAGATTTGTTGATGGACTGAAAATTGGTGTGATTACCAAAGATTCAAATTTATCATTCTTCGATCAATAAATTTATGTGGAGAAACTCTACCTATTGGTTGAGAAACTCAATATAAATCCTTTGATTCATATCTTCTCAATCAATCGCACTCTGAAATTAGAAACGGAAACGTTGCACTGAGAAAAATGTTCATTTTGATTCTAATGAAACAGCTTTATTAACTCTCACATAATTATTACAATAGTAAATTTAATTAATTCGATTATCTTCCTGCTCATTTCAATGTTTTCGTTTCATTCTCATTATAAGTTCTATTTCATTGTTATCAATTTAATTGGAATAATGACAAATCCTATAGTGTCAATGTTAGGGATAATTATAAGACAATTTCCTGTTTCATTCAAAATTTTACTATTATTTCAATAAAAATTCTGACTGCGCTGAAAAAACAGCATTATTGTTTTTATGTGACGCTTCATTACATCTAACATTTTATAGAGTGGGGATGAACATGGCTTGGCGTCACTGTCGTTTATTCTCATTCATTTAACAACAAAGTCGTGGAAGTGCGTTGCAAGTGGTTATTTCGTTACTCTCTTGGTTTTAAATTATGCACGTGTGAGTTTGAAGCTTAAGATCAAATTTGATCTCGGTTTAGGTAAGTTACATTAGAAATTATATGTGAGCAAAGTCGTCTTTTCAATAATAACTAATGAAAAACTGATTGAATGCTTATAATAACCTCATTTTCCACTCAAGCTGATATCATTAAATAGAGGCATTGAGCCGAAACTGCTAAAATCATTCTGTTAGGTGACATTTTTCATACCTTATTGAATACCTACTGGAGTACTGTAGTGTTTGTTCTGGCATATTTTCTACTTTTCAGAAGGAGAAATGGATAATGAATCTTTTCGTTTCATTTAACAATTTAACTGGACGATAGGATTCTACAGAAGATATTGCCTAAAGAAGGATCTAGGCTTTGACAAGTATATTGTTTCATAATACTGAAATTGTAGATAGGTATTGTTTGTAATGTTTTGAGTTATAGAAATGAATTGAGTTTTCATTGTTAATAGCTATGGAGTTTTAGAAGTACCTATTATAACTGATTGTTAAATAAACTGGAGTTAATAATCTTAATTCATACCTATTATATCATTCCTTCATCACAAAATACCCAAATGTCTTAAATATTTATATGCCTATACATATTATCTCATTTTCATCGTTAAATTCTATGATAAATTTCTATATTATTTTCATTATTCCATAGTAAGATATTTAGATATTTTTCTATAATCTTATTCTTCATATTGGAAAATAATCCATTTTTCTTTATTCTTGAATTGAAGTATGATGTCTAATAAATATCTTCAAAACAATAGTGAAACTGAAATTCTGAATGTATGATGCAGTACGATTATTTTTATAATTCACTTTATACTATTCAGAAGGTGGCTACATCAATTTTATTATACTCTTTAATTGAAAATATTACTCAGTTCATTAAATTCAATAGGAGTGTTCATCAAGTTGAAAATACTTTTTACTCAAATTTATAACTCGCATTAACAAATTCAATAGGAGGTTTCATTGATTTCATGATGAAATTTCATTGAGGTTATTGAACTAACCATTATATTAATGAAACGCTTCCATTGTTGCTAAAGCAAAGCCAAATCCATTTTTATGAAACGAGTTTCATTACAGTTATGGGACGTCCAATGGTCACCTATTTAATGAAGATAGCTTTATAAAATCAATGAGAATTATAATCGGAATAATGAGAATTTTTTCTCAGTGTGTACAAAACAAATACTCACTGCCACAAGGTCTCTCTCCGTATCATTGTCGAACTTGGAGATTTCATCTAAAATATCCGTCCTAGATCCAAATCCTTTCATGCTCTTTTCCAACTGAAGTATCTTCATTTGTATGTTTTTCATGTCAAGTTCTGTCTGAGATATCACGTATGGCAGAAAAACAGATTCCTGTCGATAAAAAAGTTTCGAAGTGAACCATGATCAAAAATAAAACGTGACTTAGAATTTACTTTGCTCATGATTTGATTCAAACTTGATTGGCTGGAGTCAGCAGTGGATTGTTCTTCGTTTGTCTTCTCGCATATGCCCTCGTTTGCGTTTTCATCTTTTTCAGCCCTTTCTATTTCTTGTGATTTTGGCCTGTCTTCCCGCTTTCTGTTCGTTTCTTTTATCTGCATTATTCTCAAACGTTCCTGCATCTTTTCGTACTCGTTTCTTAGCACGTGTAGCTTTCCTTGCAATATTTCTTTATCCCTTGTGACCTGAAGACAAATCAGTTAACACGATCTTCTCATGATAATGACAAGATCCACACAGGGACGGGCCGAAGCCAAATTTTTGGGGGGGATAGCTCCGAAAATTTTCCAACTGTGCATTAAAGGATTAGAAAACCAATGGTTGAAGGGAGCGTGGTATTTTGGATCGCGAGTCATTGTTTTTCCCCGAGAGAATTAAAAATATGTAGAAAATTTTGTTTTGTAGTTTTTTAATTCTGCATTACCAGATTAACACACTCCACACTCTACAGGATTACACAGCATCTTCTGTTATCATTATTTTGTATGTTTCGTTTTTTGAGTTCAATTTTGAAGGAGAATAAATAATTTATTCAAGTTTACTGAAGGTCCACATACCGCACACTTAACTTTGAATCTTTTTCGGTTCGTTTTTGCGTACATAAGGGGCCGTTATACTTCGGCCGACAGCTACGGCACCGATTCTCCAAGTTCACTGAATTTTTCATCTAAAAGCTTGATTTTTTTTAAAATGGAAGTTGAAGGATTTTTTGAGGACACTCCAATTTCTTCCCTCCGATAAAATTATTTTTTCGCATGAAAAAACCGGCTACGGCACCAATTCTCCATTCAAAAAGTTCATTTTTCTAAGTTTACGCCCTCAATTTTTGACCTAAAAGCTTGATTTCTTCTTTAAATTGACGATAAAGGGTGTTTTGAGGACACTTCCATTTCTTCTCCTGGAAAAAATCATTTTTTCGCATGGAAAAGTCGGGTTGAATTTGAGAGTCTATGAAAATTGACTTCATAATCGTTTTTCGGAGGTTGTTCATCAATTCTTTTCAGGAAATTCATTGGGGTACCCTCGACAAATCGATTTTCTATATTAAAAAAAATTCCATTTGGATAGGCGCTTAATTAATGCAAACTATGGAAATACTGAAAAGACTTCCAGAAAGTGTGAAATCGCAGAGAACTGTCTGAAATCCCAGGAGAATTGAAAAAAAAGCTTTCAGGTGGAAAATTGAGGGCGTGAACTTGGAAAAATGAAAGGCACTTTTTGAATGGAGAATGGGTGCCGTCAGTCAAAGTACAACGGCCCCTTAACAGATTTACGTGTTGAACGGAGATTCGAAAGAATAATTAAGAATGAGAGAAAAAATACTGCTCACTGCCCGACCGAGAGAAATAGCGCAAATTGGTACCAGATAGTTTTTTATGACACAGTCGATGCGGCCAAACTGAGAAATTCACAACTAATGCTGAGGGATAACGTAAAAGATGAAAAATTGTTCATCTTTTCGAAAACATGGTAGCAATATCGGGATAAATACCATTTATTGCTGGTTATACACATTACACATTGTGCCAAATCTGCCAAATACCCTAAATGTACTCTAACAATAATTTGTATAATTGTCGCTATTCTCTGCATGCTTTTGTCCGGCTAAACGTGGGCTTAGTTCTACCGGTTTAATAAGCATTAATTTGAAACTTTATTTAAAAAAAGTCAAATTCATTCACATTTTAAGAAGACTTGTGTAGAATTATCTATTCCAACTCAATTGAAATCTTTCCAACTGTTTTGTTCTAACTGCTTCGAAATTTTCCCAACTGCTTCGAAATTTTCCCAACTTCTTCGAAACTTTTCCAACTGCTTTTATTTTTTATTATTTTTTTTATTTGCCAACTCTGTTCAACATTGGGGGGGGACCGTCCCCCCCTTGGGCCCGTCCCTAGATCCCCATTTTAACGGGGATCTCATCGAAACAAATCAATACTCCATCGAGGAAGTAGAATGAGCTTCTTTCGAAATTAAAGTTAATTTCTTCGTTTCAACTTCAAAACATTTCAATTGAAATGGTAATTGGATCATAATGATGTGCAAGACAATAAGTCAAAAAGATAAATTAAAATGGGATAAAGCAAACGAAATAAACATAGGCGGAGAAGAATTTGAACGGCTGTCACTAGAGAATGGGCAACGAGGACAATATTTGAACAACAACTCAATACATTCGCCATAAAGGCATCACATAAACTCACTGGCCCTGAATCTTTTTGTGAAAAATGTTTTTGAAAAAGGAGGAAATTGAAAGTGAAAAACTCTGGCGGAATCTGCTAGGGATGGAATATGGATCACTCCAGAAAGAGCCTTCTGATGTTTAAAACTTCCAAATCCAAAACGTATCTGGATCTCAGTGAGAATTAATCACAGTTTTGACTAGAAGATTATAGGACGATTGAGGACTTATGTCCATGAAGCTCACTCAGATAATGGAGTGCATTGAAGCTATGGAACTTATAATAATTCATAAAGGAACAAACCTGCTCTAGTTGTCTCTTGAGATCATCAGCTGATGCGGATATTTCCTCCATTTTGGCAAGTGCAACCTTTTTGGTCTTTGTATTCAGTCTGGACTCTTTGGTAACGTTTTCCAAACGTTTCTGTAGGAGTTTCTTCTCCTCCATCATCTCCTCTATCTGTGTTTTGGCGACGTTGTTCTCTTTGAGACTCACACTCAATCGTTTGTTCAGCTCTCTTTTTTCCTTGGACAAAGCATCAACTTTTCTCGAAAGCAACGCATGTTCTTTGATAGAATTAGTTTGGACTGCTAACAGTTCTTCCCTCAATCTGGAACACTCAGATCTGAGAGCTTGGTCGTATTTGAGCGGAACTGAAGTGTGGAATATTGTTTGGCATATCTGATCAGAACTTTCTCTGAGTTCAGTGTTGGAACTGGATGTTGTCTTGAGTACTTTCTCTTCACTAGTTAATAATTGAGGTTTTATCTCTTCCCTGACAGAGTCTCCAATAGGATGAGTCTCTGCAGGTACTGTTCTTTCTGGATCAGATGATTGTACCTCTTCAGATCTAAAACAAATTCAGAGTGATTTTAGTCAAGAAAAACATCCCCTATATGAATACTCACTTTCTTAAATAACTACAGATGATGGATGCGACAAACTTTGCGATCGAACAGAAAACTAGGGAGACAACAAAGATGATGATATTGACAAGAATCATGGAAAGTCCAAGGTCTGAACCTAGTTTATCGGATGAAGTGGCCTCCAGGAACACTGTTGATGAAGACTTTTTCTGTTCGACATTTGCTTTCTTGGTTGATGCGAATATATGGGGCGGTTCTAGAATAAGGAGTAATTGAAACATTGAACAAATAATAAGGAGTGGTCTATATTAGGGTGGTCTATATAGATTGTAGGAATTGGGGCTGTAACCCAAAAATACTGCGATGGATGTACGTCATGATTGTAAGACCTATAGCCACATATGGGGCAGTAGCCTGGTTTGCTAAGGCAAGTCAGGCAAGTACGAGGAAAATGCTCGACAAAGTACAAAGGCTTGCCTGTGTGTGCATCACGGGAGCATGAGAACGTGCCCAACCAGGGCACTTGAGATCATCACAGACCTCACACCTCTACATCTAGTGATTGATAGGGTAGCCCATGAGGCCATCCTCAGAGTATCAAGAGAAGAAGCAGGCAATGAGAGAGTCAGGTTTCAGAGAGCTTGGTCCTCTCTAAATGACTACACCTCATCTGCAACCTTCCTAGTGATGTAATGATCAAGAAAGTAAGCACAGAGAAAAACTTCAGTACATTGCTAAGCAAAAGAGAGGATTGGGAAAGGGAATACACCAACTATAATCTCAAAGAAAATACAATAAAATGGTATACAGATGGTTCCAAAACCGCTACAGGAGCTGGCGCTGGGATTTACGGGTCAAGTACCAAGTGTGCACTATCGTTAGGCTCCTGTCCAAGCGTCCTTCAAACGGAAATACTTGCAATCGGAAGATGTCTAGATATAAATCTAGAAAGAAACTATCAGAAGTGCGATATAGCTATTCATACAGATAGTCAAGCTGCTATTAAAGCACTGAGTTCCTACATCATTGACTCAAAGCTGATTTGGGAGTGCCGAAACAAACTCAATGAGGTAGGCAAGAAGAATAAGGTCTTTTTAATCTGGGTTCCCGGTCATTCGGGAATCGTAGGAAACGAAGAGGCCAATAAACTGGCCAGAAAGAGCGCACAAACGCCACTCACTGGCCCAGAACCCTTCTGTGGTATAGGAAAATGCACCTATAAGAAGGAATTTATGCTAAAGGAGACAACCGAAAGAGAAAAACTCTGGCGGAATCTCCCAGAGATGGATCATTCCAAAAAGTTCCTCCGGAACTCTGAAACTGCTAGATCCAAAAAATATCTGGATCTCAGTAAAAACCAACTTCACTTACTCACTGGCTTTCTCACAGGACATTGTCGCCTAAGAAGCATCTGTTGAGAATGGGTTTATCGGACACTGATGAGTGTAGATTCTGTGGGGAGGAGGAAGAAACTCCTATTCACCTGGTTACGGAATGCTATGCCATTGCAAGCCAAAGGAAAGAGTGCTTTGGACAAGAAACTTGTAGAAGTGGGGAGTTATCCTCCTTGAAGCCATCCCAGATAATGGATTTCATCAAATCTCTGGAACTGGAGGGCGAGCTGTAGGAGGTGCGATGATAACAGCTCTGATAGGGGGCACAATAGACCTTAAGGTCGTAGTGAACTGTAACCCCTTTTCACTATAACTATATATAACTATATTAGATTGTATATGGGTCACCAAAAGAACTGATGTGAAGCCAGGAGCTTTTGAGCGCGTTCGATACCTCGCAGGTAGTTTCGCATTTGCCAGTTCACAAGAAATCAATTGGAAACATTGACGATGTCTATCTTTTTCTGATTTTGAGAAACTGGAAACTTCGCACATTCGAAAAATTGGTGGAAAATAAAAACTTTTGAAACAGTCAAAATTTCAGAACTTTCCTATATATTCAGCAATTCAATAACTGAAAATTCATTACCAGAAATCATCGCGCATAAGACAAGCTGCCAAAATTCTCAAAACGTAATCAGAAGGTCAACACATCATCTTCCTACCTTCAGAGTTTTGTGAAGTAGCCATTTCTATTTCTTTCAGTCTGAAATATTCTTCGGCAATTTGAGTTTTTCTGAGAATATATTCGTTGTTTTCCATATCTGAAGAACTGTTTGACGAGACTAGTGATTTTGAATGGGAATCATTAACACCATGATGGTGAAGAAGCGAACAGATTTTCTTCACCAAAAATTCATTTTGAACGCTTGACATCGAGTGTCAACTTGGCAGCAGATTGCTGCGAGTTTAAAGAATAAATATCTCACTCGGAAAGGAAAAATTTTCAAATTGAATAGAACCAACTTTCATCCAATGGAAGAATTTTGTTAAAAATAAGTCCAAATGTACTGGTGCAGAATGGCAGCTTCATCCCCAGATGAAGAGCACTGTTTGAAATCAAGAATTCATGCCTGGGAATGAGTATTTGAAAAAATTACACTTCCATTCTTCTTCATAATGAAATGGAACATTGTAAACTGCGTTTCATCTTTAAACCATGCTATTACGGAATTGATTTTGATTATAAGAAAAGCAACCTTGAATGGACATTTATATGTGAAAATCTTTTCGATTTCATGTTAAGATTTTTCAAATATTTTAATTGCGAAAACCAGGAATGCATTGGCTTAAGTGAAGACGAAAATTAAATCCGGCTATTTGAAGCATCGAAGAATTGCAGCACACAGCAAACAAGTATACATATATTACCCTTCTCCCCATATTCATACTGAAAACAGCCCTTGACATAAGTATCTATATGAAAAGGATAAGAGTTATCCTTTCTCGTAGTAACGTTATGGTTGTACAGTAAAAATTCTGCTACTTACCTGGGATATAGGACTCGAAGATTTTGTGACGACGAAAGACATCTGTTGAGAATAAAGCGATCCAAAATAGGAATCCCAGGACGATAAGAGGCTTCCAATAGACGTACATTTTGAACTGAAGAATAATTTTGAATTTTATTCTCTAAGGCTACATTCGATCACGAAAATAGGAACAATGTTAACATATTGGTTTTAACCGATTTTACTGATGTCATTTAGCGTCTGACAAGAATTTCAAACGTGTGATATCAACATGCTGGATTTATAACTGCAGCGCATCCACCATAACTGCACATATTGGTCTCGGAAAGCACATCCACCATTAATCCTGTCGATTGATAAATTGTTGTTTTGCTACAGCAAGCAGCTATTTCATTATAGCAAGTCGAAGCTAGTTATGTCACAAGCCAAAAATGAGAGCTCAGGCCTTATGAGGCAATTCATCAATTTGTTAGGGAAAACCTTAGAAGAGAATATCGAGGCTGGAGAATCCTGATATACTCTGACTGTAGTCTTCAAAGCTTTGTTCGCCTTGAATACCATTTCATCTCGTGATACTAGGGAAACCTGGCACAGGCCACAAATCTTAGACACAGGGTATCTGGCAACTCTCTTGCTAAACAAGATTCACATATAATCTTCTTCATTGGTTCAGAGTCAGAGCCTCTACTATACCTTTTCAACTTCAAATTGGAAACTATCAACTTCAGATTGGAAACTATCAAAATCAAATTGGGAACTAACATATTCAAAATGGGAATAATCAAAATCAGATTGGGAATAATCAATTTCATATTGGAATGACATCTATGTGAATCAGATCTTCGAATTACTCGATATGTAATCAACCCTCAAAGTCCAAAGTAAGTTACGAACGATAAGTTTACAATTTCTTTTTCATAATCATGCCTTATACAAAAAAGAAAGCTGCAGATTCAATGAAAAAGCAGGTAATTGCGGTATGCAATGGAAACATAACACAGACAGAATTTCGTCTTCAAAGAATGGAAAATTTGATAAGAAGAAATATATTAACCATAACAGTTAGTACCTGTACAAGATATGTGGTTCATCGTTCATATGTGATGTTTCGATTGTTTTGGTAATGAGAGTTTAGCACAAACACGAAATTACATGTACTTCTTACACTATTCGAATGTTTGATGAGTTCAAATATACATATATTAATAGTTTTTTCTTCATGTTTCATCAATAGGTGCGTTTGAGTTGACGATCGGTGGAGCGAGTAGAATAGTGAACTCAGTAGAAAGAGGAGATCCCGAGCACTTTTGTCAAATCGAACACGGTGGAGTCAAAGATTGCTTACCTAACCTAACGGAAGAATTGTATTGTGACAGAAATTCGAATTTATTTTTGAGAAATAAAACTTTAAAGTAGACGTGGAGTGCGCTCGGAGCATTTCGACCGTCAACTCGAACGCCCCTAATATTAATATCTTCTGATCATGCCTGATCTTGATTTACATAGCCACGAATGACGTTTCAATTTGAAATTGATTATTCCCAATTTGAATGTGTTTATTCCCAATCTGATTTTGATTATTTCCAATTTGAATATGTTAATTCCCAATTCGATTTTGATAGATCCCAATTTGAAGTTGAAAAGGTATAGAAAAAGCGAACATAAATGGATAAAAAAAAAGACAATGATTTTCGGAACCTTTCAGTGGATAAAAAAATTAATATTTGAGAATATATCACGTAATAAAACAACCATATTATCTATATAAAATTCTCGAAATATATTTCAGTAAATATACATAAATAAAACATCTAAGGAATAATTTGTACATAAATATTGTCAATCTAACTTTTATTACAATGCTCAGCACCAGCTACCAGTCATTTCAATCCCATTCTCTATAATCCTCTGGTTCTGGCCCAAATTCCACTTTAACGAATTGCTGTTCTGCATACCATATTCAGCATTAATTTCACTGAGTCTCTTATGAGAAGACATATCTCCTTTGTAAGTGCGTTTTACAGTTTTTCTAGATTCTCTGCTAGGAGAGTCATTTTGGCCTGTTTCTACCGATTGCAAACTTTGTGCTTTGTGTAGTGAAAGTCTAAGAGGTTTTTTGGGAGGCATAGGACGTTTTTGTTGTTCTGTATAACAGCTCATGGATTTTTTGTTGTTATCTAGCGGTTCGGAAGTATAATCGATTGATTTACTGCAGGATGAAAGTTTTCCATTCATTTTGGTGGAATTGCAGTCGCTGTCGAAATCTAACGATTTCATGCTTTGTGAATTTTGTATTCTTTGTCTATAGTTATAGTCACTTTCGTTTCCATTCAGTTCTTCCGCGCTTTTACAGTCAGCATATTTTGGTCCAATATGTATTTCAGAGCGGAAGTCCAAGACAGAGGTGGACTTTCTAGAATTGTAATGTTTCAAAATGTCTCCGTTGTATTTCTCAGATGCCATCAAACATTTTTGCCTATGTTTTTCATAGGAATTCACATCACTCCTTCGAGTTAGATCGTGGACAATTTTAGTCGCCTTATGGTAACTCTGATCCATAATGTTGTTATTGTTTTGTACAGTTTCTTTCTCAGACGGCTTGTGCCCATTCTCCAAATTCTTCTTGTTATATTTTGAGATCTGTTCGATAGCTGAGTTAGTCTCTGAGTTGTAATCTTTTTCCCTGTAATGGTGATGATGATGTGAATGCTTCCTATAGGTTATCTTGTCGTTTGCTTGGTCTAAAGTTTGGGTACTTCCAGAACTGCTCAACCCATTTCTACTCTTATGCTTGTGGCGATGGCTCTTGTGGCAATTATGACTTTCTGATGTTTGGTGGCCTGATGAAGAGTGATGGGAATTGGAAACGTTCGATAAACTGCTCTTCGATCTGAGCGGGAGGGAGGTATGGTTATCTCTGTTGGTTTCAAGACCTGGAATGTTTGATACTAGAGCAGTTACTTGGGGCCCTTTCTGGAATACTTGGATATCCTTCGAACTGCTACTTCCACTCGGGGAAGAGGGACCAGACTGGTGGGATATATTGATGTTTGTGATGTTTTGGCTGCTTTTAACTGTTGAAATTATTGGACTTTGTGTCACTATTCTTATGTCAGATTCGGGATTCTTTCTGCCCAACAGCTCCGATACCTGGAAAAATGTAAGGCTTCAGTTTGAATAAAGGAATAACGTCGTTTGTTCTGATTATAACTGATTCATTAGAGATTTTTAGAGAACCAAAAGAAAAGAGGTATTAACCTGAAATGAATTGCGTCTATGGTACCTAATAATTTTGTTTAATGAAAATGAATATTTTGTAAAAGTGGGTGAAGTGTTTTTTACCTGCTCTTCTAGGTAGGAAATCCTATGTGTCAGTCTTATGTTATCAGATCTGAGACCATCTTTGGCTTTTTGCGATTCCTCGGCCCTCTCTTTGACAGCATCTAGCTCCGTTCTCAAGGCGGTCACTTCCTTTTTATACTCGATGGACGTCTTCGTCGAGGAGGTGTTGTTCTCCATTTTCCTGAGAACTACCATCTGTGCCGGATCTGGAGCCGCTGCTAGAAGACGAGCAAGATCGTCTCTTGTTTTTGTCAACACTATTTTTCCGTTTACCTCGATGATCCTGTAATGAAAAGATGAATTGGTTGCGGTAACATGTTAAGACGAACTTGGAACTACATACTTCGATTGAGAATGAATTTAATTAGTTTCGTAACTGATTATGGTATCGTACATTTATTATGCGGACAGTTTGAGAAGAATGCATGGAATAGGAATTCATGAGATACTAGAACTCGTGGTTTCTGGTTTCGAACACATGGGAATTTGTTGATTTTTTCTGTCTTGTCGGAACACGGAACGAGTACTTGACTGATTAATTGGGTATGGGAAATTTATTAGCTTACTGGAGTTACGAATGGAAATAAGAGTAGGTATTCGAAAATGTTGGATATATCGATTCAGAAAATTCATGAAGTGATGCGTCTAAATGTCACATTGGAAAAAATACAGGATTGATATGGCTCGTATCACTGATGAAGAATTCGTAATCCGATTCATTTCCGTCCATTCGGACGAAAATTCTCAAACGGAAAAACCTAAAAACTCTCAATTTTCAGTATAGGTTAGAATTTCAAATACCGCAGTTGAGTTCGTTCATTGCAACATTCGAGTGAAGTTTGACAGTCTGATACCGCCTTGAGTTCAAACTACAAGCTTCTGAGGGGTCTCCTCGAGAGACCTGGTAGTTATCAGTATAATTTTTATCATAATCAATCCAAATAATATCAATTCCAGGATATATTTTGCAGTTTATGCTTTGAAGAGCCGACTCTTTCAAGATATATTAATATCTCTTCTTCCAATGACCAATATATCACTGAATTTCAATGATACTTCAGCCCACAGTCCACACAAACAGATAGTTTGATAAAAACAACTTTCAGTAGAGCCATTGACATCACTACAAAAAATATTTGCTCCAAAACGGTAAAACATTTTGTAAAATCAAAAACAAAAAAAAATCTAAATCCAGCACTATTGGCATCAGCTAAAGGGTTTTACATAAAGGTGTGTTATTTTAAATACCCCGCTTTCGGCAGATGTCACTTTTGAAGCCGCCATTTTTTTACATTTGACAAGTAGAAACAACGCCATTAATAAAAATGGCGCGATACACGTGAAGCACCTTGAATGTCAAAATGACATTCCTCATTGGAAAACCCTTGATTGATTGATTGATTTACTGACGAACAAGAGACCGGGTTAGCGCTTGGCCTCCCTGTGACACTACGAACATCTTGGGTCTATTCTATCACGTCAGTGGTTCCTCACGAGAATAGGTTCGTGTCCTCTATCAGGTTCAGTAGCCTATTTATGAGGTTTTTCGGATTCATTCCCATTTCTGAGTTGATTTCTCCGAAGATTCTGTGACGCCTTCTTCCTAGGGCGTCGCATTCAAAGATGATGTGAGAGGCTGTTTCTTCCTCTTCACCGCAAAGTCTGCAATCCACAAGTTCTCCATGTATTCCTATGGTGTTCAGATGTTTTCTAAGGCCGCAGTGTCCTGTCAACAGACCTACTATTATAGGTACGTGCCTTTGTTCTGTTTAGATTCAAAAAGTCAGCCGTCCAGGTTTGGCTTATGTGTCCTACCATGACTTTGCTGTGCGTTTGCCCGTCGCTCTGTTCCCAGTGTTGTCGGTGTCTTTGTTTTATCCACTCCTCAATCAGGGTCCTGCATCGGTTTTTGCTGATTCCAAGCACATGTTCTGGCCCTGTGAATGGCGTTTCAGATGCTTGTCTTGCTAATTGGTCTGCTTTTTAATTGTCCGCTATTCCCTTGTGACCTGGCACCCACATCAAAGTGACCTTGTTGTGTTTTGCCAGCTCTTGAAGGTCCTGGAGGCATTCCCAGACGAGTCTAGACTTTATCTGTATCGAGTTGAGGGCTTTGATGGCGCTCTGGCTGTCAGAGATAATGTGGATGTGTTTTCTTTGGTAGCCACTTTCCAGGTTCTTCTGTATGCATGTTCTAATCGCATATGTTTCAGCTTGAAATATCGTGGCGTGTTTGCCGAAAGGTATTATGTAATCCCTTCTTGGCCTCACTCCATGTATTCCCGCTAGTGTTCCTTCATCTACCAGACTATTTCTGCAGATGATTGTGATTCTATCCTCAAGTCCCATCTGTTCCAGTCGAGCTGTGTTTTAAATGGTTTATCGAATGAGAATAGGGGTTGCATGTAGTCTGAAATCATATCGAGCTCGGCTACGTCAGCTACATGAGTGATTCTGGTGTGCCCAGATGTGCGGGTTCTCCAGTTTTTTGTTTGGATCAGTCTGTATGCTGTAGCAATTTTAGTCGCTACTTTCATTTCTTTATTAGTTTAAAGAGAATTCACTAATAAAAATCCATCTATACGTGACAATTTTTAATTGAATAAGACAGATATCTACAATTAAATCAAATATATTAACATGATGATTTCAAATTAAAACAACAGGTGGCTGGCAGTGTCCGTGAATGAAATATAATTTTTTATAAATTTCATGCAGATGAGTGTTCCATACGGCCGTCATTCGAGATCTGGATTTTTGATATATTTGTTCACCTGCAAGAGGGATAAATTGAAATCGAATTAATATTAATAGTTTCGTATTGATTTACTTACCGTTTATTTCGATATCTAATTTGAATATCGCATTTTGGAATATCGTATACCGAAAACCCTTAAATAAGGTGAGTTCTATTGAACATTTAAAAATCATTTTCTTTGTTCTTCCATTCCAAAATTTAACATTTAATTCGATCTGTACTACAATTGTAGGGTTTTTTACTTTACCGGAAGTAATTGTTTGGATTCAACAATTGTTTCGTAAGACTCGAAGACGTTTTTGGTGGAATACTTACCTGAAGATTGGACTTTTCATCTCAATTTTCCTGCTGCCACCGCCATTTTGAAGGATTTCAACATCTGAATCATAAGGCCAGTATTTTCCGATTTTTCGAAGTTGTCAGGTGCATAAAACAATTTAAGTGTTTCAAACAGACAATAGTTTGGTGCAAATATTCATCCCGTTGATTTAAAATTTAGACCATATTTTTAATTTCCAGCTCTACATTGTAAAGAATCATATTAACCGATCAAATTTCAATATACCTGTTGTAACATTTATCATTGTTTAATCTTCAAAGAAACATTACTTCCAACTTAATTTTCAGACTATTCATTTCTCAATTTTTTGAATAGCTCATTAATCTAATACTTTCATATTAAAAGTTGAGTGGCGCCCAGAATTCTCCTGAAAATTTAACACCTTTGGAACCCACACCTTAGTGCTCTCCGGCGAAAAGCTGCCGTTCGCATTTGTGAACCAAAAATAACAATTTTGGGGTAACAAGAAATGGCGCCCAACGTGGGGCCTGATTTCATTATTTTCGGGAGTATTCAAATATTTTTGATTTGAACTATTGTACATCATTTGAATTGTTATCATTTGTGAGGTATTGCATATTTGAAATTGATTTTTTTACATAGATATTCTGTTATGCACCAAACTTTGTTATTTTTTTTCTGATTTATTTGAATTGCTGGTTTTTCTAAATTTCGTACTTATTTCATCATTCGAACGTTGATATCTGAAATTCATTTTTTTGAAATCATTTAGAATCAGATTGAACTTAATTTTTTTACTTTATTAATTATGGATTTCAAAATGAATCCGTCACATTTATTGGTTGATGAATTGAATTATGAACTCAAAATCAGAGGTGTTGTCACGAATAGAGGACGAGATGACAAGAAAAAAATGTTACGTCGCTTATTGCAAAGACGGGAAACAGAACTTTTCAGCGATCCCGAATTTAATTTTGATATTGAGCAGGAAGAAATAAACAAGACACTTGAATCTATCACACAACTCATTATCGACTTTGAAGGTTCTAAAGATGACTCTGTTTTCAAAAGGGCTAAATCAAGATTAGTTCATGTCACAAATCGAATTTTACGCATTCCTATCGATGAAGATGCTGAAGTCGCTCAAGAGCAGTTATCCATTAAAAATGAGGCCTACGCAACAAGTATTTCTTTAGAGGCAGACTTGTTCGATAAAGTTATAGAACCAATAGCTTTACCTGCACTGAGAGAAATAATAGCCAAAATGACTAATATTGATTTATTAGCGGCAGATTTGTTTATTGAAAAGAAAGTTTCTTCACAGTAAATAATGCTTTCGAAAAACACAGGCTAAATGTGAAAAAATGGTTCTCTATAGCAACATTTAATGTAGTAGAACAAATTTCTTAGTAGTCAATATATTCATTTGATTGTCAATAAATTCCTTCTAACAATGAAAAATACATTTTCCTTGGAAATATTCGAACATTTATTATTTAAACCATAACATATTTGATTTTTTTCCCCATATTCCTTTATTGTAATTCAAAATTAGTTTATAATCAACGAATTCGGCAGTGGTGGGGTGGGTTTGAAAGAGTTCGTTCAACATGACGCATGACGTCGGCCAACTGTGTCGTCTGACAGTCTGGCTCCAGGCCCAGGGCGCCTGGCTAATACAAGAAAAGAGTGTCTAGTGGTGCTCAGAAATCTGTGGTGGTGCTGTGGCTTGGTTTGGCGCATGCGTTTCATTTCGCGGTTTATTTCTCGGCGTGGCGATCTGCGACTGCGACTGACTGCAGTTTCACTGTTTCAGATTCAGAGATTCAATGCTGAGTAAGTGCTACATTATAGATATTAAAGATTAACGCTTTTATGTAATATCAATAGCGTCGTGTTTCGGTGAAACGAACAGTGTATTTTTACAGTGATGGAGAATTTACAAATGGGAATGGGTGAATATGTGGAGAGATTCAGAGGTTTGTAATTATGTACATTAGACTTCAGTATTTCCAGAAGACCTCGGTCCCTCTGGGATATAGCTATTTTGATTTGATTAACATTCATGTTTACTAGAGGACTAGATAATAATAATATATTTTTATCGAAATTGGAAAGTTCTGAAAAGCGTCTTCCCTAGCATATTGACTGTTAAAATATTCATTAATAACAAAGAAACTATTTGATATCCACTAAAATTTTTTGACTCAAAACTAAGTTTTTTGATTGGAAGATAATTCTTCATCAATAAGATAATGTTAAAAAACGTGTTTTCAGATGAAGGCGTCACTCTCGAAGTATTGTTGGAGAGAGAGCAGGACTGCACTAAATGAATTAATTCCGCGAGTTGGCAACTTTATCTAATGGCCTGTGTGCTATAAATGTTCACAAAACAGAATAAATAATATTTTTTTGTTATATACCAAACATGTATTGTGTATATTGTTGAGTTCTGAAATAAATAGATGAGAGCAATTGTTTTTTTTTGTTATTTATTACATATTATATACATCTTAATAATCAATAATCAAATAGCAACCAGTTAACAATTATATGGCATCATTTAAAATGTCAATTTTATATATAAAGAATGGACTTTAGGTATTAAAAATTAATAAGTTAAATAACAAAATGACTTATTTAAAATAATGATACTGCTCCTTTAATTATAACAAATATATGATCATAATTACAAAATGTTTTTTAAATATTATAAAATATTTATTCACTAAGAAAATATATAAGTATATCCAGTAAATAATATTTTTTTAAAGAAAAATAATCGTTTGTTTGTATTAAAGAAATGCACTGTAAGAAATCATATGTTGAATATTAATACAGGTAAGTTAGTCCATATTTGAAACAGTTATTTGTTAAGTATAAATAAAATTCATTAAATATAAATGAAGATTTCTCTCAGTGTGGTACTAGCAAGGTATGTGATACCAATGTACAAAATGATTCTCTTCTTAATCAAAGTACCTCCGTCTCGCCAAATTTCAAATCAGTCCCAGTGTATAAATGGGGAGAAACTTTTTCGGGAGATAAAAATACATTGTCATCATTTTTGGAGAATGTTGAAGAGTTAAGAAAAGCACGACACGTAACAAAAGTTGAATTATTCGATTCAGCCAGGGATTTATTTATTGGTGACGCTAGATCATGGTTTCGACAAATTGTAGGAAAAGTTAATGATTGGGATGCTCTTGTTGAAGTTCTCAAACGCGATTTCAGATCACCTTATCACGACGATGAACTCTGGGAAATTATTAGATCTCGTACTCAATTGGGGAACGAATCAGTTGTAATTTACTTCGCAAAAATGAATGAATTATTCAATCAATTAACTGAGCTCCTGCCGAACACACCAAATTAAAATACATTCGTGATAATTTGATTCCAGAATATAAGAAATCTTTAGCATTAACAGAAGTTTCATCAGTTTCAGAACTTTATAACTTGGCAAAACGTCTTGAAGATGCCGATTATTTGGGTATAAATGTGTCATGCTCAAGAAATCGTATGTCCGTTAATTCACCTTTTAATCATTCCAATAAAAATAATTCGCTTCCTGTTGAATTTCGTAGAAATAATCATAGAACTTTTGATCGTAAAGTATCGGCCATCGATGAGAAAGATAATATTATCAAAAAGACAAGTAATGGCACCTGCTGGAATTGTCACAAAACGGGTCATGTTTATAATCAATGTAACCAAGATATAGTTCGTAAATTCTGTTTTCGTTGTGGTTTGCGTGATGCAACAACAGTTACTTGTACTCGTTGTAATAAACGAAAAAACTAAGTAACAGGATGCCTAGTATTGCCCCTAGTTCATCCTACACATTTATCCATAGGGCTAACAAATATTCTCGATACAAACAAAATATTAATAATTTGCGGAGTTGTCAGACTTCTCCAATTTTCAAGAAAACTGATAATGACAATAGACCATATATTGAAGTAATGTTGTATGATTATCCAATAACAGGTTTGCTAGATTCGGGATCGAATGTAACAATTGTTGGTAAAGGCGGTATCGATATTTTGAGTCATTTGGATTTAAAAATTCTTCCAAGAAATTTTAAATCTGTTAGTACTGCAGATGGCGTAGAACAAACTGTTTCAGGTGTAACTTACTTGCCTTTGATGATAAACGATTCACTTCACCTTTTTGAGGCATTAGTTGTTCCAACTTTGAATAAAAGTTTTATTTTTGGAAGTGATTTTTGTCGAAAATTTGATATAAAAATTGACTATCTTAAAAACTCATGGAAAGTTCAACTGGGAAATTCAATTTTGAATAGTGTTGGAAAGTCTACCTCTAGTATTGACTCGATAAAATCTGAAATGTGTACCTTGAAAAGTTTGTCGAACGAACAAAAAGAAATTATTAAGAAAATTATTGGTAATTTTCAAACTATTAATAGTGATTCCAAACTAGGACGCACAAATAAAATTTCTTCATTCATAGATACCGGCGACTCGAAACCGTTTCGTCAAAGACAATACCCTATGTCACCGTACATGTTAAAAATCCTCAACGAAGAACTTGATGATATGTTAAGATTAGGAGTTGTTGAACCATCTTGTTCACCATGGTGTAGTCCCGTTTTGCTTGTCAAAAAGAAAAATGGCGAATTCAGATTTTGCTTTGATGGTAGGAAACTGAATGAAATCACAAGACACGATAGTTATCCTTTACCACGAGTAGATAGAATTCTAAATAATCTAAGTGACGCTAAATTCATTTCAAGTATAGATCTCAGAAAATCCTTCTGGCAAATTCCTTTGGCTTCAGAATCTAAAGAGAAGACCGCTTTCAGTGTTGCTGGGCGGGGACTTTTTCAATTTACTGTAACACCTTTTGGACTTAGAAATAGTGCACAAGTACAGCAACGGCTTGTGGACACTCTTTTCGGACCCCAGTTCGAACCTAATATTTTCGCGTATATTGACGACATAATTATAATATCTTCAACTTTTGAAAAACACGTAACACTGTTGAAGGAAGTAGTAGAAAGACTCCGTGATGCAAATCTAACTGTCAACATAGAGAAGTGTCAATTTTTTCGTTCATCCTTGAAATATTTTGGATTTATTATTGATGGCAATGGTTTGAAAACGGACCCAGAAAAAATATCGTGTATGGTGAATTATCCACGACCAAACACCAGCACCGAGATTAAAAAATTTGTAGGTATGTGCTCATGGTACAGATCTTTCATTAACAATTTTTCTTCGCTATTAGCTCCCATAAATGAGTTACTTAAAGGAAAGAAAAAACGTCAGCCAATCGTATGGACAAATGAAGCAGAAGAAGCTTTTCTGAAGATCAAAGAAGCGCTTGTTTCAGCTCCAATTTTGAGTTCACCGAATTTCGATCTGCCCTTCGTTATTCAAACAGACGCATCTTCTACTGGAATAGGTGGAGTTCTCACACAAGTTCAGAATGATGAGGAAAAAATCATCGCATACGCCAGTAGATCACTTTCTAGAGCAGAGAGAAACTATTCGGTTACAGAAAGGGAACTATTGGGATTAATTTTCTGTCTTGAAAAGTTCCGACCGTACGTTGAAGGCGTGAAATTTAAGGTGATAACAGATCACTATTCGCTATTATGGCTAAGTAAATTATCGAACCCTTCAGGCAGGTTATGTCGTTGGTCGGTTAGATTAAGACAATTTGACTTCGATCTTATACACCGTAAGGGAAAATGTAATGTTGTACCCGATTTTCTGTCAAGAATGCATGAACAACATGAATCATCGGAAATAAACGTTTTGTCAGTCGATGAGGAGAAGTTGGATTCTTGGTATTTCAGTTTACGTGAAAAGGTCTCTAAAAGTCCGGAACTCTATCCTCAGTGGAAGATTCAAAATAATATTTTATTAAAATTAATTCCCACTAATACCATATTGACGAATATATCCGAATGGAAAACTGTAGTTCCGAAATATAAAAGAAAGGAGATTATTGCTTCCCTTCATAATCCGCCAACTTCCGGACATTTTGGTGTTTATAAAACCGTTTCTCGACTTAGCGAGTTATATTATTGGCCGAAAATGAGAGCAGATGTTCAGAAGTTCATAAATAATTGTGACGTTTGTGGCGCTAATAAAATCTATAATCAGCCTGGTTTAGGACTCATGGGCAAAGAAAAAAATGTGCATTTTCCATGGCAAATTATTGCTCTGGATCTCATAGGTCCGCTCCCTCGATCCAAGCGTGGAAATACCTTCATTTTAGTGATTGGTGATTGGTTTACCAAATATACAGTTATTAGACCATTACGTAAAGCTTCCGCGGAATATATTACCAAAATTCTGGAATCAGATATTTTTCTGCAGTTTGGAGTCCCCCAGTTTATCATTTGTGATAATGGCTCACAATTTGCAGGCAAAGCTATGAAAAAATTAGCTGATTTATACAAAGTGCAAAAATTGTGGTTTACTCCAGTATATTCACCGCAATGCGATTTTGTGGAAAGATTTAACCAGACAGTGGGCACGACTATCCGTTGTTATATTGATGGACTCAAACATACCGATTGGGACAAGGATGTCGCAAAAATAAGTCATGCCATCAATACGGCAAAACACGAATCAACAGGATATTCTCCTACATTTTTAAACTTTGGAAGATTCGTTCCTCTCAGTGGAAATTATTATGGACAGGTAGACTGTACGAGTGGTATAAAATTGCAACCTGAAAACAGGGATCAATATGCAGAAAAATTAGGATCACTTAGTGAAATTTTTCTTCAAGTAAGAAAAAGTTTACATAAAGCCTACCAGAAAAACGTCCGATCATATGATTTACGTCGTCGAGATGTGCAATTTGAAGAAGGAGATAGAGTGTGGAGACGTAATAAAGTTCTTTCCGATGCGTCTAAGCAATTTTCTTCAAAACTAGCTCCCCGATACGTCTTACGAAAGATAGCTCGTAAAGCCTCGCATTTATGTTACTATTTGGAAGACATGAATGGCACCCCTGACGGAAAATGGCATGTCAAAGATTTGAAGCCATTTTTTGGTTCAAATTCTGATGTTTCGGTATCGTGATAATTCTTTCCTTTTAAATTATCTAAAGTATATATTCATATTATAATATGAAACGAAACCAATTTCAATATTTGGGATCTGATTTTTACCATTGTACATATTATGTACCTAGGTTAGTTAGAAATTAAGTTAGTAATACGTTTACAGTTAGGAATAGTTATTAGGAATAGGTTGGTTAGTATTAGTTAGTAGATAATGCAATGGCCATTGCAAAACATGATTAGATAATAGGTTAGGTTATGTTATAATAGGATGAGAAATTAAGGGCTTGGTGATGGTTTTTGAAGACAATAAATATACAAAAGTTTTCTTATGTGCTTTCAAAGTCGACAAGTGTGATTTTGCATAAAAAAAATTCATTGAAATAAATTTTTTTTCTTGATGGAGGCGGGTAGTGTAGCAATTTTAGTCGCTACTTTCATTTCTTTATTAGTTTAAAGAGAATTCACTAATAAAAATCCATCTATACGTGACAATTTTTAATTGAATAAGACAGATATCTACAATTAAATCAAATATATTAACATGATGATTTCAAATTAAAACAACAGGTGGCTGGCAGTGTCCGTGAATGAAATATAATTTTTTATAAATTTCATGCAGATGAGTGTTCCATACGGCCGTCATTCGAGATCTGGATTTTTGATATATTTGTTCACCTGCAAGAGGGATAAATTGAAATCGAATTAATTTTAATAGTTTCGTATTGATTTACTTACCGTTTATTTCGATATCTAATTTGAATATCGCATTTTGGAATATCGTATACCGAAAACCCTTAAATAAGGTGAGTTCTATTGAACATTTAAAAATCATTTTCTTTGTTCTTCCATTCCAAAATTTAACATTTAATTCGATCTGTACTACAATTGTAGGGTTTTTTACTTTACCGGAAGTAATTGTTTGGATTCAACAATTGTTTCGTAAGACTCGAAGACGTTTTTGGTGGAATACTTACCTGAAGATTGGACTTTTCATCTCAATTTTCCTGCTGCCACCGCCATTTTGAAGGATTTCAACATCTGAATCATAAGGCCAGTATTTTCCGATTTTTCGAAGTTGTCAGGTGCATAAAACAATTTAAGTGTTTCAAACAGACAATAGTTTGGTGCAAATATTCATCCCGTTGATTTAAAATTTAGACCATATTTTTAATTTCCAGCTCTACATTGTAAAGAATCATATTAACCGATCAAATTTCAATATACCTGTTGTAACATTTATCATTGTTTAATCTTCAAAGAAACATTACTTCCAACTTAATTTTCAGACTATTCATTTCTCAATTTTTTGAATAGCTCATTAATCTAATACTTTCATATTAAAAGTTGAGTGGCGCCCAGAATTCTCCTGAAAATTTAACACCTTTGGAACCCACACCTTAGTGCTCTCCGGCGAAAAGCTGCCGTTCGCATTTGTGAACCAAAAATAACAATTTTGGGGTAACATCCTGGCCTCTCCCTTAACCTGTATGTCAAGGGGTGAGAGGTTAAGGATGACCTCCATAGCAGCTGTTGGAGTGCTATTTATTGCACCCAATGATGCAGAGACAGGCAAGCCTCTGGATTTTCCCCAGGTTGGTTTTTGCCTGTCTCTGATTTGTTTTAGGCCACCATAGGAGTAAGCAATAAGCGATTCTGGGTCTTATAACAGCTGTGAAAAGCCAGTACATGGCTTTCGGTTTGAGTGCCCATGTTTTTCCAAAAGCTCTCCTGCACATCATAAGTGTCGTTTTACTTTTGTTGGTTACATGATGTAGATGCAGCTTCCAGGTTAGTTTATTATCGAGAATCAGCCCAAGATATTCCGGTGTATTTTCCCTTGACGAGTATGACTATGTCATCTGCGTATCCTTGAGAATAATACCCTTGGTTATTCAGGGAGGTTAGCAGTTCATCCACCACCATGTCCCACAGAAGAGGGGATAGTATACCCCCCTGTGGGGTACCCCTGGTAATTTCGACCCGCAGTTTTTCCTCGAACATGTTGTCTTCGACCAGTCTGTCGTGAAGCATTGAGCGTATCCCTTAATAATCATAGAGAGATACTAATAAAAAGGGGTTTTGAAGAAGTTAGAATCTGAACAAAAATATATGACAGTTGAATACAACAAATTATTTGAGAAAAAACAGAAAACTCGACTACAAAAGCATTCAACTGAAAAAAAGTAAAAGACAGTTTCCTCAAAACAAAATGTTACATACTCAATTGATTCTATTTTCTTCTTGGAAATTGGCACCTAGTTTTTTTTCCAAAAAATTCCCAGTTCTACCAACCTATCTTTCCAGGTCATGCCAATAAGTATGAAAGCCGCTTTAATCTCACCTCTTCCGAGATCTCGGCAAACAAAAACAGTAATTTTCCACAAATCACCACAGTTATATCAACAAATAAGGCATGAAGTTTCAGTTAAGTTCGAAACAATGGTGAATAATGCAATACCTATTACACATGGAACGTACGTCGGCGCTATTTGTTTTCGAGTATAAAGGAGGATAAACCATGTTAGAATTGAGTTGTTGAGGAAGTCAGCGAGAACATATGAGCTTATTGGAAGACCGAAATGGATCTTGGCATTCAATGGAGTAAGTTCATTGTTTGGAAACGGGCTCATTACTGGTTCTAGATCGATCCTTGTTCGAACAAAAGGAGGCTTCAGGATACAAAATGACTTTGCGAAATGAGAACTTCCTGTATCTGTTTTGCTCGGCTTAAGAAATTGATATGCTTTTTAACACTGAGCTGATTATGTATTTTGTAAGTTTGAAGATTTGATGTGAAATGTTCGATCCATTTGCTGTCGAGCAGCATTCTCAAGCTTATGATAGGTCTTTGATATGAATTTTTTTTCTGAGGAGGAATGTATCAGGATTTGAGAGAAAATTGTATAATTTATCATATGAATGGTATATTAAAAATAAGAATTTGAACTTTCAAAATTGCACATAATTCTGCTTTTTGCTCAACATTCAGATTACGAATTCTTAAGGATAGTGAAAAGGGGTTTCAGTCCATTGCGACCTCAAGGTCTATTGTGCCCCCTTACAGAGCTGTTATCATCGCGCCTCCTACAGCTCGCCCTCCTGTTCCAGAGATTTGATGAAATCCAGTATCTGGCTTCAAGGAGTATACTCCCCACTTCTACAAGTTTCTTGTCCAAAGCACTTTTTCCTTTGGCTTGCAATGGCATAGCATTCCATAACCAGGTGAATAGGAGTTTCTTCCTCCTTCCCACAGAATCTACACTCGTCAGTGTCCGATAAACCCATTCTCAACTGGTGCTTATTTATGCGACAATGTCCTGTGAGAAAGCCAGTGGTAGGTGAAGTTGGTTTTTACTGAGATTCAGATATTTTTTGAATCTAGCAGTTTCAAAGTTCTGGAGGAAATTTTTGGAGTGATCCATATCTGGGTGATTCCACCAGAGTTTTTCTCTTTCGGGTTTCTCCTTCACCACAAACTCCTTCTTATAGGTGCATTTTCCTACACCACAGAAGAGTTCTGGGCCAGTGAGTGGCGTTTGTGCGCTCTTTCTGGCCAGTGTATAGGCCTTTTCGTTTCCTACGATTCCCGAATGACCGGGAACCCAGATTGAAAAGACCTTATTCTTCTTGCCTATCTCATTGAGTTTGTTCCGGCACTCCCAAATCAGCTTTGAGGCAATGACGTAGGAGCTCAGTGCTTTTATAGCAGCTGTATGAATAGCTATATCGCACTTCTGATAGTTTCTTTCTAGATTTATATCTAGACATCTTCCGATTGCAAGTATTTTCGTTCGAAGGACGCTTGTACAGGAGCCTAAAGATAGTGCACACTTGGTACTTGTAAATCCCAGCGCCAGCTCCTGTAGCGGTTTTAGAACCATCTGTATACCATTTCACTGTATTTTCTTCGAGATTATAGTTCGTGTATTCCCTTTCCCAATCCTCTCTTTTGCTTAGCATTGTACTGAAGTTTTTCTCAGTGCTTACTTTCTTGATCATTACATCACTAGGAAGGTTTGCTGATGAGGTGTAGTCATTCAGAGAGGACCAAACCCTCTGATTCCTGATTCTCTCATTGCCTGTTCTGTTACTTCTTTAGATATTCTGAGGATGGTGTCATGAATAACTAGATGTAGAGGTGTGTGCGCCAAAGAAACAACTACCCTTTTTTCTATTCTTCTCTAATTGAGAGACCCCATTGAACTTCTATGGAATTGAACGTGTTTCCGTCATGATTCTACCCCAGAAAATTATAATTCAATCTTTATAGTGCTCTTTATTGAAATACCTAAGCTTTCGCTTCCACTGTGAAGCTTCTTCAGATTACGACTTATTTGTTCATGAAGTTTCGGAAGAGTTTTTTAAATATTGTAGATTTGGTTGAGAATATTGATGAGTATCATTATAGCTTTTCCAGGGAAACGCATTCCGTAATAACTTAAAATCTACCTGAAGATTATGCTTGGTCAAACATGTTCACTGCCTTGATCTATAGTTGATCGTTATCTGATATTTCATATTCTTTTCTCTATTTCAGTATCGTAATGAGTTCATTACAGTACTAAAAACAGTGCTGTAATGAACTCATTACAGCACTGTTTTTAGTTATATTTTTCGTTTCGTGGTTGTCAACAATGACTGCCGATCCTATCAATATTCAACACACGTCAATTTGGAAATGTCAATTTCGTAACAGTCACCAACTGCCAAGATACAATACAAAAGTCACTAGGATGTATGATCTGAATTTTTCATTAAATTTCAACAGTATTTCACGAAATTTTGCTGAAATAGAGAAAATATCGTCTAATACTCGTTGCAGAATGCATTTCCAACACTCATGAAAGAATAACTTATGAACGAACAGTCTTTTCGAAATTCTCAAGGTATAAGCCTACAGAAGACATTTGAATACCTTTTTGCACAACTTGAAATACTCAAGTATGATAATGTCGTAAGTAGTACTACGAAACCTGTGTCACAGTTGAATCTTGAAAGAACTAACTCCATTTACAAAGTTAGAATAGTGTGAATAGATATGAGCATTGGCAACGTCTCTGAGAATTATTCGACATTTCACGAGTACCAACCTGCGTCAGTTTAAGTAAGAAAATTTGACAAACCTAAATCATGGTCATGGTTTTAAAGAGAGTTCAATTACGATTTGAAGGTTAAAGTAGGGTGAGGTTGAGGTGGGTATGCGGCAGACACAACCAGCTGTCAAATTTTCAAAAGCAAGTCGCATGGTAGGTACTACTCATCCTGTCTGGCAATAAACGTCTATAAATGAGTAGGACCAGTTCATTTTGGTTCAGCTAACAGCGCTCAAGGAACGAAAAACTGCATAATTTTTCCCTACCTCGAATATTTTTGGAGGAACGCATCTTCGGAAATCAAGTATTTTACGAATTCGAAATAATGCATTCACTTTCTTGCTGTGCTCCTTGTTAAATTAGTTACACCTTAAATTCGAGGAAGTTCGTTGCATCAACTTCACATTCATCAGCAGCGCTTCCCAGTTTGACGAAGCTCTTATAGTTGTTATGTTCCGCTCTTAGGTTCATAACTGCCGGATACACGCATGGAAGATCACAATAACCTCTGAATAATTTCCGGTTATTGTCTTATACGTTACAAAACCGATGAACTCGCACTGTTTCGTACAATACAAGTGTTTTTCTGTATCGTTCAAGAGGATTCTTCAATATGGGCCGTTTATTTCTTAACATTGCTATGTTCTGGAGAAATGTGGTCTTTTTAATATGCTACATTTGTTACATTATACTGCGCATTGAACATAAAAGAGTAACCGTATTATTAGGTACATTAGAAAAATAAAGCGAAGATCGAAATTGCGCAAGATTTGAATTGAGCTCCATGTTTGACAGTCATAATGTCGCATGATTAAGACGTGACAGATCGAAAGTTGACAGATGGGAGCATTATACGGTAGAAATTGGATCGTTATTTTCTTCAAAAACGAAGAAGGTAATGCAGTTATTCCTCAAAAGTCTTGCTTCTTATGGAGAAATTCCAGGAGACAAGACAAGTGTTAGAATTGAAAGGGGTGGCTAACGGTTTCAAAATTGAAATACGCGGTTAATGTTCATTTGTTCCAAAGACATTGTGGCTCAGTAAAAAGAGTCACCGAAATAGGCAATAACACTATGAGTTTTCGCATATCATGATACTCCTGTGTACCAAATTCAGCGATTCTCGTATGACCGGATTCTGAGATGGAAGGAAAGGAATATTTTTAGCTCCGAAAGTATGGATCTCCTAATTTCGTCTCGAGAATATGTGGCCGAATTTCGTTGCATTCATTTCGGAACACCTGTATAGAAGGTTTTGAAATATCCCTAATTTCAATAATCGTGTGATCAGATCATACAGGGTGACAATTTGAAAACTTGCCAGGCCAATTATGTCTCAAGGATGTTTTCAGAGAAAATTCCGGAACAGGTCAATTTCTATTCGTAGGGGGACATATTTTGAGCAGAATAGTAACCCCTTAACCCTTGGTGTAGGGGCTATCACCGCTGAATTCTTAATAGGTAATAGGGGGTGAGCTATACCTCATTTTAAAGATCACATGTCCCTTTACATGAATACTATGGTTCGCAAATTTTTATTGAGTCCTTGAAATAGTTACAGGGGGTGACAATTTGAAAACTTGCCAGGCCAATTATGTCTCAAGGGTGTTTTCAGAGAAAATTCCGAAACAGGTCAATTTTATTCGGAGGGGGTCATATTTTTTGAGTTTTGTAAGCCGAAATACAATAAAATGGTATACACATGGTTCTAAAACCGCTACAGGAGCTGGCGCTGGGATTCACGGGACAAGTACCAAGTGTGCACTATCGTCAGGCTCCTGTACCAGCGTCCCTCAAACGGAAATACTTGCAATCGAAAGATGTCTAGATATAAATCTAGAAAGAAACTATCAGAAGTGCGATATAGCTATTCATACAGATAGTCAAGCTGCTATTAAAGCACTGAGCTCCTACGTCATTGACTCAAAGCTGATTTGGGAGTGCCGAAACAAACTCAATGAGGTAGGCAAGAAGAATAAGGTCTTTTTAATCTGGGTTCCCGGTCATTCGGGAATCGTAGAAAACCAAGAGGCCAATACACTGGCCAGGAAGAGCGCACAAACGCCACTCACTGGCCCAGAACCCTTCTGTGGTATAGGAAAATGCACCTATAAGAAGGAGTTTATGCTGAAGCAGAGAACCGAAAGAGAAAAACTCTGGCGGAATCTCCCAGGGATGGATCACTCCAAAAAGTTCCTCCGGAATTTTGAAACTGCTAGATCCAAAAAATATCTGGATCTCAGTGAAAACCAACTTCACTTACTCACTGGCTTTCTCACAGGACATTGTCGCCTAAAGAAGCATCTGTTGAGAATGGATTTATCGGAGACTGATGAGTGTAGATTCTGTGGGGAGGAGGAAGAATCTCCTATTCATCTGGTTACGGAATGCTATGCCATTGCAAGCCAAAGGATAGAGTGCTTTGGACAAGAAACTTGTAGAAGTGTGGAGTTATACTCCTTGAAGCAGTCCTATATACTGGATTTCATCAAATCACTGGAACTGGAGGGCGAGCTGTAGGAGGCGCGATGATAACAGCTCTGTTAGGGGGCACAATAGACCTTAAGGTCGCAGTGAACTATAACCCCTCTTCACTATAACTATAAGCCGAAATCTCCTCAACCCTAGGTATAGGAGCTATCACCCTAAATTCTCAATCGAGAATAGGGGGTGAGCTATACCTCAATTGAAAGATCACTTTACCTTCTACATGAATACCTACTTTGGTTTGCAAATTTTTATTGAGGTTTACCTCTCCCTCTATTTCCTATGAAGAATTTGGGTGATTGCCCCTACACCTAGGTTTGAGGAGATTTCGGCAAGTTTTCAAATTGTCACCTCCTGTAGCTACTCCAAGGAAATAATGAAAATTTGCAAACCATAGTATTCATGTAGAGGGACAAGTGATCTTTCAATTGAGGTAAATCTCACCCTCGATATCTCTGAAAACATCCTTGTCGCGACATAATTGGCCTGGCAAGTTTATAAATTGTCACCCTGTATAGTGTATAGTAATCAAATATTTATCTGAACAGTAAATGAGGAATTCCCGATAAAAACATTTTTGACTCCAGATCCGAGTGTAAGATTTTAGAGTCCATGAAAATGAAACTGCATGAGAAACGAGATGATGCAGGAAAATGTTTCCATTCATTTAAAAAGCCCCATATCTCCCCTTACATCTCAATGAGCCCCAAGGATTATTCAATTAATTTACAAGACCATTGTTCTGGTGATGTATGGAGCTTACGAAACGATGCCTGAGTCCGTAATTGGCGAGTTGTTAACAATATTTTGATGACTTGAGTGATTTAACCAGGATAAAATCGTTGTATGGTACCTAGTTCACACAATTTCAAAATATTTCGCCGGCATATAATACTCCATTTTCGAGATTAGGATAGCTTATTGTGTAGTAATAGTAATGAAGTTTTAACAACAGGCTTTCATCTCTTCCTGTACCATACCGGAGATTGATTAATGACAGAAAGGTGAATGCATGCAGATAAGGAGAAAATGATTCTCAGTAATTTAAATGAATTGTGCAGCTTGATTCAGTCTAATTAGGTTCAAATACGTCATTCAGCCGATCTTTTCCTGGTGGAAATAATTCTGTAGTTCAATGAAAGTGTATCAATTTCAAATTATTCTTTCTTTTCTCGTTAATAATATCGGGATTCTCTCAAATTCTTTCTAGGGTGTACTATGAAATCGAAGTCATTCAAAACTCACCTATCATCCTTACACAGCCCTGTCTCTTCTAAAGCCCAGTCAATCCAAAGTCCTCCTTGCTCTTTCTCTCCAGCCCCAAACTTTGGACTTTTCGGATCGAACTCGACTTCAACTCCGACCAAACTGATACCATCTTTTCCGTGTACACAGCTGAAAATATAATTTTGATAATTTTGAAATTTAGTCAGAATTTCCAAAAAAGGCCAATTTCACTCACCTGAATAGGGTATTCATCATATTATTGCTCTTATTAGATTCATCTAAGCACAATTGAAGGGTCCTGGTCTCTTCCAGAAGGGTGAGGAGGTTCAGTTCTTCCCGACCGAGTTGGTATTCGAGTTCAGCTTGTTGTATTCGAACATCAATGTTACTGAGAAAAAAAATTGAATTGATATAGACACAGCTATTCGTGTTAAACAGTACAAATGAATGAGGTAGAACTCTAGAGATTTGACTCGTACAGACAAAGGGTAGTCAGACCTAGTTCATTTCAGCAAAGCTGTTAATTTGAACTTTTAAACTACATTCCCCACTATTTTCTGTTTCATTGAAATGTCGTAGGTCTCACACTCTTTGTTTTTGGACAAGAACGTCACTCACTCTGTTATATCTAGTCGTTCCAAAGCCATTTTGAGGTTTTTTATTGCCAGTCTCTTATTATCTACATCTGTTTTCAACCTATACAGCCTTTCTTCAGCTTGTTTCTTTTCCACTTCTGTTAACTCCCTGCTCCCAACTGAATTCGTTGATCCTCCATTCTTGATATTCAGCAGCCTTATTCCAGGAATGGTCAATTGTCCTTTGAGAGTTTGTATGATATTCTCTTTATCCCTAAGAGCGTTCCTCAAATTTTCCAGTTCTTTGGTTGCTATTTCTTTTGGAATTGAACGTATGGATGAACCTAGGCTGAATCCACCGATACTTCCGTTTTTCTTTCTTCTAGGTGTACTGGATAGGGAAACTTCTATACTGGCCATCTGAAAAAATAGGTACTCATTGATATGATTGATATGGCCAATGATATGACCAATGATAGGCTTTTAATTTAATATTTTTTATGTAAAAAATACTTTGTGGGCCGTAGATTTTTTGCCCACATAAATGAAGATGTAAATAGCCTAAACTGAAAGTACATATTGAACTATGACCCCCCACCTCTTCGATGTCGAGTTGTCGACAATAAACCCTTGATGGTTATACAACCAATTTCTACTATTCGAAGTTCGGACAAATCATTCAATTAATATTTTTTTTGGTTCTCTGCATATTTTCAAGACTCAACAAATTAATAAATGCAGACAAAGCTGTCGGAATGACCCAAATATCATTGAAAAGATGAAAAGACAATAAATAATAAATATACAGGTCGATTTTTTAAGTGTTTTATTAGACGTATTCAAGGAAGGAATTTTGATACAAATTCAAGATTCTGTATGTTTGTTTTAAAGTACATGAACTTAAATTGTCAATTATTTTCAAGCGGAATCTACTTCCGGTTCTATCGGAAACGAATGTAAACTTCGTTATTTCAAAATTTCAAATGTTACATCCTGTATATTTATACATGTTTGAGTTCTTCTTTCAATTCTGCACTGATTTGATGTATGATTTGCCATGATTTGACACCCCCTGTTATAAATACTGGCTACGCCCCTGGTCCTCAACAATGCATTATGAATGAACTGACATATTCTAACAATTGACAGGCCTGCTTGAAAATTGTCTTAATAAACCTATGATTAGACAAAGAAACCTGGCTTTAGTCGTGAAATTCTAATTTTATTCAATAACGACAAAAATACTGATTTTAAAGACATCAAATGTTTGGCACTCTCCAAATAATAGTTTTTGACGAGCAAACGATCGATTTGAAATAACGAAGTTCACATTCGTTTCCGGTAGAACCGGAAGTAGATTCCGCTTGAAAATATTTTACAATTTGAGTTCATGTACTCTGAAACAAAAATACTGAATCTTGAATTTGTATCAAAATTCCTTCCTTGAATACTTCTAATGAAACAACCTGTATTGATAAAAAGTAAACTGGAGATACGTGCTGGTAGATAACTGATGTCTGTGTCTTGAGACTGGAAGTTAATTTTCATGTTGAAAACAGCACATCTATGAACGAGTTTATAGGCTGTTTTTCGTAAATGTGCATTATGGAAAAACTGCTATACCTAACTTTCTTTTAGTCTAACAGATTTTCCTAAACAACTTTTTACATATAATGCAATGGTGTCAATAGTTTTTTCCAAAAACCTTACATATAATTAGAAACTTTAACAAATATTTGGCTGGCGGACAAGTGTCGAATAATTGGAGTGAAATGGCATCATTTATACTGGAAAACATACCTTTCTTCTTATTTCGAAGAGAACATCCTCAATATTTCAATAAAGCTTGAAATTCCAATTTAAAAAATATGCCATACTGAAATTATCTTCGAAAATCAGATTACAACTTTCCTCGTGTATTATAGTCGAAGTGGTAAAGAACAGAATTGGAATGTTTTTTGTACCTATGTAGTTAATGGTAAATGTGAAATTCTCATTTATGCAGGGTCTTTCACGAGGAACCTCACCCATATTTATACGGGAAACTACTGAACGTATATTCATGAAATTCAGCACTTATAAGTATTTCACGATGCTGATGAAATCTAAAATATTTTCAAGGCATGAGCTCCTCCGGTTTTTCCGGAAATGACGTCAACTTCCGTTTTTCAAATTAGAACACCATTTTTTTATTGCAGAAATAGATTCCTTAGAAAATTTCAAGTTATTTTGATGTAACATTTTTCAGTTTTGGTTGGAAAATTCTCTCTGAGCGGGAAAATTCGAAAAAAAAAATAGAAAATAGAGCTCCGCTGAAACAAGAATAACTTCGAGGTTTTTGGATGGAAAACTTTCATTTTTGGGATTTTTCAATATGTAAGATTGATGTAGGTATCCACTTTAAAAATCGAAATCGCGATTCATGATACAGGGGGTGAAAAAATCGCTTTCAAAGTTAGGGATAACAAAATCGTGAAAAATCAATTTTTTCAAATTAGAACCCCATTTTTTTAAGGCAGATATTGAATCTACGTTAAAAAATAATGTGAGTGTATGCATCACACCCTTGCCCTAAAGTGGATATTAACTCAGAAAATATCCATTTTAGGGCAATGTGTATTCCCTTTCCCAATCCTCTCTTTTGCTTAGCAATGTACTGAGGTTTTTCTCAGTGCTTACTTTCTTGATCATTACATCACTAGGAAGGTTGCAGATCAGGTGTAGTCATTCAGAGAGGACCAAACCCTCTGATTCCTGATTCTATCATTGCCTGTTCCTTCTCTAGATATTCTGAGGATGGTGTCATTAGCTACCCTATGAATAACTAGATGTAGAGGTGTATGCACCAAAGTAACAAGTGCCCTTTTTTATATTCTTCTCTAATTGATACTGCGTTCGTTATTACCAATCCGGGAGTGGATTGGATACACCATAAAAAAGTGACAGATAAATGCTTTCACAGAGGCGCAAAATTTTCCACTCGAAAAAGTTACAGCAACTTTTCAAAAATGCACATTTACAAAAATACTAACGCTAAAACGATGAGATACCAATATCATTCTGTTTATCTAGTTCATAAATAGGACTTTACATTCAAATGTGCCCAATTTGACTCACTCTGTACTCTAGAAAAACTCCCAAGATGCGCTAGTGCTTAGTGCTATGAGAATACCATTATCATATCTTTCCGTCAGTAACTAATAATAATTGTTTATAACGAATTCCTTGAAGTTTTAAAGCGTCTATTCAGGAGACAGCTTCTGAAAACTCATCTGAATTCTACTTAAAAGAACTTTTTTCATCTTCTCTTGTGGCAATGACCAATCATCATGGGAATGTTGAATCATTACACGCTTAAGTTCTCGTGCATCCATTGTTTATGCCATCAGATGGGACAAGTATGGGTTTTTTGAATAATTGTAAACGACGGCCCGCTATTAGAAACAACCATGCAATCTCGAATAATAAATTATATGCATATGAAAGATACGAGCCGCGCCACCCCAACAGAATGCCATAAGCGTAGGGATTTGAATAGAATTCAATTTTATTAATTCATCCGATATGTCTCTTTCATTTTCTCATCCGCTATAGAGAATATTCAAGATCGACTGGTTGGATTAGAATAATTGAGAAACTTAATTAGGGAGCTTATTTTTGCGTGATATATTGTAGGCGCCAAAGATTTAATTCATGGTCGTCCACATTGTTTATGTCATTTTTGTGATAGGAAATTCATGCTCAGATTTGATTTAATTATTGAGTTATATACCTCAGCTCCTGATGGAGGGGCAGCCAAGATCTCTATCATAGATTAAATGCCCATCAGTGAAATGAATTTTTTCAAAATTGGAAACTGAAAACTTTCAAAGCTTCCATTTCTCTCATCGTACTTATTATTTGAATGTTTCGTTTTTGATCAGCATTGTCTGTAGTAATTTTTCAATAAGAGGTGTTATTTTGGAATTCAAAGAAAAATGCCATTTTTTCAGACAAATGATTGGATGTTTATTTCATTATAAAGGGGAAGGTATGCCACCACGACTACAGGACTATAACCAAATCGCAAAGCTGTCCTATGTCCTTGATAGCCTCACGAATTCCATCATTGGGGTCTTGAATCGACGCTGGGCTCTTGACGTAGACCTTCTCTGTCATATGGCTCCAAAGGAAGAAGTCGAAAAGTGTTGAATCACAAGATCTCGGTGGCCGAATGTGATCACTTCTTCGAGAGATAACACGGCCCGGAAACTTTTCGCGTGAAAGATCAGGGTCCTGCAATAGTAGCTGCCAAACCAAACATCTCAGAGATTTCGTTGGAAAGTAGACCTCTTGTACCTTCATTTCTGCATCTCAGGAAATTATTTTCTGATATACAGGGTGTCCCCGATAAATGTTATTCAACAAATGGATGATTTTTTTAATGGATCACCCCATATATTTTCACATATTTTCAATGACCTTCATTACCTCTTCCATGACGCGAAATATTAGGGACATTTTTCCAACGGTACAGATCTTATTCGCAGAAAACTGCAAAAAGGTGAGGGAAAAGCAGTTCAGTGAAAGTCTTCTGACGATTTCCAGAAGCGATAGTAGCATGAATGTGATCTGAAAGTTTTTTAATTGAAGGATTTGCCTTGTCACCGTTCTTAAATGATCAACCTGTCATATACGTCATATACCTATGTCCGTTATTGAGGTCCAAATATGAAGAACTTAAATTTATAATTTCTCTTTTCAAATAGAACACTTTGTATTTTTTTCCACAATAATGAAGACAATTGAATACCTTACATTTTCTCAGAAGTAACCTCAGGATCATTTTAACCCCGCATCCAGCAGACACGAAAAATGATATCGCAAATTTTATTCAAATAATAACATAATAAAACTAACGGACATTCAAAGAGGTCAAACAATGAAATGAAACTGAATGAATAATTATTGACAAACTTCAAAACCTTTCCAGAATCATACTTCCTGAGCATCATCATAAAAATTATATATTTTTTTCGTACAAGCAATACATATTGATCACGTATTCAACCTATTATATCAGTTTTTATCGGCTTTTCAAAGAAAATATTGATCAAGTTATTGCTACTAGAGCTCAAAGATACTTTCGAATACAGTAAATCAGTATGAATTTTTGTTTCCTATCGGGAAATTGGACAGCATATAAGTTCGACTTCCTTAAAAAAACAGGTTCTGTGTGCCCTCACATGAAAATCATATCAACCATCCTATTCTTTCCAAAAATTCATACTGATTCACTGTATTCCAAAGTATCTTTGAGCTCTAAGTAGCAATAACTTGATCAATATTTTTTTTGGAAAGCCTATAAAAACTGATATAATAGGTTGAATACGTGATCAATATGTATTGCTTGTATTGTTTTTATAATGATGTTCAGGAAGTATGATTCTGGAAAGCTTTTGAAGTTTGTCAATAATTATTCATTCAGTTTTATTTCATTGTTTAACCTCTTTTGAATGTCCGTTAGTTTTTATTATGTTATTATTTAAATGAAATTTTCAGTTGCGATATCATTTTTCGTGGCTGCTGGATGCGTGAGTTAAGATAATCCTGAGGTTACTTCTGAGAAAATGTAAGGTATTCAACTTTCTACATCATTGTGGAAAAAAATACAGGGTATTCTATTTGAAAAAATCGAGAAATAATAATTTTGAGTTCTCCATATTTGGACCTTAATAACGGACACCCTGTATATGACAGGTTGATCGTTTAGGAACCATGTCAAGGCAAATCCTTCAATTAAAAAAATTTCAGTCCAAATTCATGTTACTATCGCTTCTGCAAATCTTCAGAAGACTTTTACTGAACTGCTTTTCCCTCACCCTTTTGCAGCTTTCTTCGAATAAGATCTGAACTGTTGGAAAAATGTCCCTAAGATTTTGCGTCATGAAAGAGGTAATGAAGGTCATTGAAAATATGTGAAAATATATAGGGTGATCCATTAAAAAATCATCCATTTGTTGAATAACATTTATCAGGGACCCCCTGTATATCAGAAAATAATTTTACTGAGATACAGAAATGAAGCTACAAGAGGTCTACTTTCCAACGAAATCTCTGAGATATCTGGTTCAGCAGCTATGGAAGAAGAACGCACTATTGCAGGACCCTGTATGTGTATATTCAAACTCAATGGTAAAACGCAGTAAGAAGCTAAGCAAAACATTAAATTCGAGCTGGATCATCTACCGCTGTCCTATTCCTTCATTTGGGACCTTGTCTCCAAAAAAGTGGCAAAGGGTGTAATTTTTTTGAATTTTCGAAAATTTCGAATGTCTGGAAAACTGAGAGACTTTTACTGAACATAAAACATAGTTATCTGAACCGTTACAACGTCCTCTACGCGTAGGTACCATATCATCCATTCCTTACGCCACACCCTGTATAAAGGAGTCGATAGAGATAATATTGATGAATCGATTGATGCCAAATATACTTCGAGAGTTCAAAAGGATTTGATACATCCATAACTGTGAGATCGTTCATAAGTGAGAGAATGCGAAATAAGTATCCATCCAAATTCTGAACTACATATTTATCTGAACCATTACATTTAGTCCTCCGTCCACCTACGCCAATGAAAAAAGGCCGTAATGTAGCATCGCAGTCCCGCGAGCGATGTGTAGGAGGTTTCGCAGCGATCCACTCGGTTTTCAATAAAAATCTATACCTTTCATATTACGAGGCACCATAATGGTGTAACATTATATCCTTCTATGTACACAGATTGAAGACATCCAGGCGATAAATTTCGATTTGGAAAAAATGGCTCAGGGGTATTATCCTGAGAGCTTATTGTTCGAGAGCGTTGCGGAGGTACGGTCCATCCTCTTAGATTAATGGCTGGGATATAAGATAAACGTCCTGTGAAGAACGTTTATTGTGAATGTGTTCTTGGCTTGAAAACGACTCGTCTGGAGTCTAGAAATTTTCAAGGTATAGGACCTGGACTGCTGCTGTTGAGTTCGGTAATGGGCAAAATTTGCCCAGGGGTTTCGTGAATATGGCTGTTCGAAATGTTGTATCATTACATAGTATAAAACAAAGTCGCTTTCGCTGTCTGTCCCCATGTTTGCTTTATTCTCCAAAACTACGCACTGTATTTTGAAACGCGTTTTTTTAATAGATAAAGTGATTCAAGAGAGACACTGATGAATTCACAGGTTTCTGAAACACATTCTTTTGCGCTCACATTGCAAACGCTGACTGAACCCAACGAGATAAATCAAAATAATGCACTCGGTGATGTACTCCTAAAACAGGTCAACAAAAAAGTCCCAGATGGTAAATGTCTATCTCTCAAGGATAACCAACAATAACCATTTTTATTTAGGAATTTATTATGAGCAATACAGCATTAATCCTTATCCAATTAAGTACCTTAAATACATTGTCCATTCAATATAGATCAATATGACCCTTTACACTTTACAGCATGCAATTCAAATGAATATTTCCGAAGATATTACAGATTTAAAATGCAGGGACATAGCGGTGCGGCGCCGGCACTACCGTAGTAGGTAGGCATATTATTTAGTATCAGCATTGCATCCGTGCGGAGCCGAGGCGGGTCGCTAGTTTCTGATAATTTTAAAACTACGGATTATATCAAATTTCATGAGAAGGTGTCGTTGTGGTCATTCGACTGCTGTTATTTTCCAACATCAATGGCACACCTGCCTCTTCATAATTGAATAAACATATGATCATTTATCAAAAAAACGGCCATTTTCTTTGTCAAAATAACACCTCTTATTGGGGAACCCATTAGAATGATCGCCTAAAAAGAGAAATGCAATCAACATTTTCTCAAAAATCGAAGAAAATCTATGATAAGTCTGGCGTCAGAACTTAAAGGAAGAGCTGAACCTTTCACTTCACTCGCACTTGCAATTTAAGAATTCGTAAACCAGCCACAATATACCGCATTTTTAAGTGAAATAAATATCTCCCATTAGATACTCATAACGAAATGGAATTAACGAACGAACTATATTTTCCAATGTCATCTCTAGTCTGTAGATGGAACGCTGGTTATTCATTTTCTTGTTGACTACAGATATATGTATTTGAGCACTCACCTTCGCTTCTAACGTTTCTAGTTGTGCCATTCTAGGTTGTTTCACACCAGGCTGAAGAGTGCTCTGAAAAAACAAAATATTTTAGTCAAATTCATATTTCTGTTTAGATAAATTCAGCAGAATCCTCAAAGAATTGTATTTGCGTTGCTTGGGAGAGGCATAATTGTGTAATGCCATCTACCAATGAATAACGATATTAGAATCCCAAATATGAAAAAATCCTGATCGTCTTAAATTGAAAATGGAGCATTCAAATATTGAAAAATCACTAGGAAATTTTGTGCTAGCTTCCTCAATTATGAAGGTCGTGAAGGAAATTTAGCAGTTTCTTCAGTCACAATTTTAAAAAAGATGGTTATGCTTCCTTGGAGATTCTATCAAATTCTCATTGAGATTTCTTTGGAATCAATTTGTGCATAATACGGTTGTAGCCTCAATCTCTCGTGCAGAAGAAGCAACAACATAGGCATTACGATTAATATCATAATCCATATCGATAATCGATTCTGTATAGTTGTAAAATTATTTCATTCTCAAACATATTATCAAAACAAAACATTATTTTTTACCACAATACATTCAGAGAGCAATTTTAATGTGAGTGGTATGAATTTTGCAGGTTTCATAAATACTCAACAACAGCTCTAGGACAGTTCAAATTGCTAAGTAAATGACTAATGCGGCGCCACCAAAGCTTGCTACTTAGCATTTCAACATCCTGCACCTATAAATCTAGTTTCCATAATTATTCTTTCCTAAATCAAATGGACACAATAATTCCATCGAAAATAAATAACGATCTAGTTCAGCCTATTCAGGCAATAATATCTCGAGATTTCGAGATAAATCCTCGATTAACAAATAAAGGATGTTATTCAATCGAAACCCACCATAACGCCTTTGGTTCGCGATAAACCAGACGATATTGACGCGACTTCTTTCCGATAAAGTCGATTTTTTTTAATACCTAATTGGTGGACCGTGCCTCTTGTCCCGAGATCGTATAAATGAATAAAACATGGTCGTCATCAGTACCATATCCACGGAATCCACGTTTTAATTGAGTTTGAATGAAATATGCATTTGATGTGACCTTAGCTACACGATTTCGTGACTGAGGACTATCGGTGAGAAGCATAAAGCCGCAGAAAGCTGAGAAAGACGTCTATGCGGGTATTTATTTCCTTGTTTGGGAGTGACATGCAGCAATCACCCACGTAAATGAAAAAATAAAAACAGCCGATGGTATGGTTAGATGCCGTTATCCATGAGTTCGAAATAAGCTGTTGAATTATGTCTGCGGTCAGAGGATATGTGTTCTTTCGCCCTTGGATGGATAATTTAGACTTAGAGTCGTATAATGCTGCTGAACGTGGCTTTGAGGACCAAATACGTTAGTGAGTTTATTGTTGAGAATCTTCGATACTGAAATATCACCCGAAGTTTCTATACGGAAGATTTTCAAGAATTGAAAGGTAACATTCTTCATATTCTAAGTTATGATCAAGAAAATAATTTTTTTTTCTACTGAACAAGTTTGGTTGGTTTTATTGTCATTGAGTTCTACTTGAGAACTTTATCATCAGTAAATTTAAATATGTACCTATGGTTATTACAGGCCTTAAATCTGTTTGAAATAACTGGCATAACCATAACCCTAATTTTGCATTTCCTGTAACAGACCTAAACTCGATAAACATCCTCATTAGTAATTTCAAAGCAATTTAATTTTTTTTTCTCATCTTCTTATCATAATAAGTATTTCTTTATATATTTCATTTCGAGATAAGGCCTGAATTTTTCAAATTTTCATCTTCGAAAATAGATAGCCTGTATATAATGTTTCAATAGATGTATAAAAGCACATTCAGGATAATGTTATTATAGCTTTATTTTATATTCACTGCTGTTTATTCAGTTAGAATTTGCATTTGTGATGTTTGTAGAGCGTGTTCCAATAAGAGTGCAAACTTTGAATGGGGCGCCATGTTTGACAGTAATAATGTCACATGATAATGACGTGACAGATCGAAAGTTGACAGATGGGAGTAAGTGAAAATGGAGCATTACATGGTAGAAATTGGACCGTTCTTCTTTGAAAATGAAGAAGTTGATGCAGTAACAGTGAATGGCGAACGTTATGGTGCTATAATATCACAATTTCTTGTGCCTCACTTGGAAGCTATTGATCTTGACGACATGTGGTTTCAGCAGGACGGTATAACAGGTCATACCGACAGTGAATAGTGAAACATTGACAATCTTGCTCGAGTATACTAGAATTGGCCTCTACGCTCTTGCGATTTAATGCCTCTAGACTTCTATCTATATCAATGATATAACCCCACGGCCCACATGTATTCAATAACTTATTGAAAATTTCGTCAATAGGAAAAGCATATGCAAACAATGCCGATACGGCAACCATGGCTGCACGGTGCGGTCTAGCATTATCGTCTAGAAAATGAAAAGTTTCACCTATAGCAGCGTGAAAATTTGGCACAACATTGTCAATGACAACATGCTCCCTATAGTGTAAGGCGGTCATATTCCCAGGACAAATGTGTAGATCTGTGCGCCCGTTGAAACATATCCCGGCCCATACCATGACACTACCCCCTCGGAATGGATGGACTTCTTGGACATAGCGACGATTACGGGGTATGCGTGGGATTGTCCATACCCTTATTCTTGGAGAATCTGAAAATCGTCCATATCTCTGGATTCATCAGTGAAAAGGACACAACGCCATTGATCGTTCGAATTGATATGTTGCCTTGCCCATTCCAGTCTTTGACGCTTATGGTCACGTGCTAATGGAACTCCTCTTGATGGACGTCTAGAACCTAGATTCACCTCTCTCAAACGTCGTCTGATGGTTTCGATGGAATCTTGGACCCCATCATTTGAAAAGTATTCCGTAGCATTCTGCACGTAGATGTACGGTTTCTTCTCGCCGAAACGGTGATGAAACGATCCTGAGCAGGTGTTGTTTTTTGTCGCCCACCAAGCCTTGGCCTTTCCAACACGGAACCTGTCTCCCTGAACCTATTCCAAAGTCGAGATATCACACTTTGGCTGACTTGGAGCCTTTCCGCTACAACAACCTGAGTTAAGCCACCCTGTAGCATTCCGATAGCCCTATTAGCCTCAACGTTTGTTAATTTACGTCTTGGCATTTTCGGAAAACTCGTTTCAAATCGAAGCCGTTGATAAACTGACTTAATTTCAAAATAAGAACATTCATGAAGCATATGCAAAGAACCAAACTTCAGAAAAAAGGCAACCAGATTGACAAAACGTCTCATACTGATTTTAATTGAATCGATCCAAGTTGTTTTCGAGTTTTAAATGATTTTACAGCGATTTTCTCGAAGATACTTTCAAAAAAGATTGAATATACGATATCCCTAACTCTTGTGGAGCAGTATATTTCAGTATTTTGCTACAGAAAATCATGTTTTATTGAACACTGATATCTTGAGCTTTTATTGAAACACCCCTATGAAGTGTCTTTGTCAACTTTTTTGTAAATGTGAGAAGAAAATATTCACAAAAATTAATCATTAGTGGGGTTTTTCATCAACTTTTCTTCATTATAGTAATGAAATTTATTGATTTCAAATTTTTAATTCACCTTGAGGTTATTGGTATTATCGAAAAAATGACTTTTTCGTAGGTCACTAATTGATGAATACCTACTGGAATAAAAATCACACAAAATGAAAATGGGAAACACAGTACTATTGACCATATTCATTAGCTAACGGTTGCAGCTTTTTGAGCATCTTTGGTTTGGTACCAATGTGTCATCAATGTCAATGTTCAATGTCAAACCTCATTAATGTCAATTGTCTTTGATTGTTTACAATTTTTGAAGTTTTGAACGTTCTATTTATTTTGAATTTTGATAGAGCGAAAACAATTTTTGGTAAAAATGAATGCTAAAAAGGTGTAAGTACCTACATCTTGTGTACACCTAAATTTTATAAAGAATATAATGAAACCTAAATGTTAATGAATTGGCAGGCTTATTTCAAATCAGTAATGACAGTGATGACATATTATATTATTATTATTGCTGCCAACCCAAGAACGCTCAAAAAGCTGCCACCGATAGCTTATGAATATGGTCAATTATTTTATTTGAGAAAGTGAAGTGGGACCAATGAAATAAAAGAGTATGAGAAGATACTGTGAGGCATGTTGAGTTGCTGAAGATTATGAAGAAATGAATACAGTATAGCGAAAAAATGTACAAGACGTGGAACAGAACAAAATATGTTGAACATTTTAGGTCCTAGTACTTATCCTTGGTGTACACACCTGTTAGGATGGTTCTCGTTGTCCGAGCTTCAAGAAGATTTTATGATAGGGTCATATATTTCAGCTCTGCGTACATTTTTGAAAGCAACCCTCTTCACTGACACATAATGAAACCTAATCCAATGATTTAGAATTTAAAGGTAGAAAGAGTGGGTAATCAAATTTCTTCATGTCTCGGATAATATTCGTCCAATAAATTATTGGAATCTCAAAGTTGTGGGATAATAGCTTCGAGTATTCGTGTAACTGGTACCTATTATAACCAGCCGTTATTACGACCGCAGTTCTGTCTGTCCGTTCATATTATTGACGTTTAATGTCTACATGAAGACTGGATTATTTACGACCAATTGCTCCCTGGTCTATTTTTATCTTGGTTATAATCGTAGTACAGTAAGGAACAGATACGCTTTCCATCCGCTGCTCCTGATATTGTCTGTGATTAAAAAGTTGATGAATATCGAACGGGACACTACCTTGCGTGTTATGTAATATGGTAATTGATGGAGAAACATTTTTCAATAATCTCGCGATACCAGAGAAGAATTCTTCGATTTTTCTAAAACAGAAACAAGGAAAAACTCCCAACTTAAATAAAAATTCTTCCATGATGGAGTTAACTGGATTAAGATTCCGGAAGAAACATAATAGTCTTTTGAAGTTTTAACCATTTCACCACTTAGGACTATAGTCCGTTCAAATAAAAGAAGGAGCTTTGTAAACAAACAGAATTGTCTGCTTTGCGCACAATAAAGCTCCTACTCGTCAAACGGTCATAACCAAACTCCCTTTTAACGTCTTAAAAGATTGCCAGGATCGTACTCGGAACGGACTGTAGGTAGATGGTACTGGATAGAAATATTCAATAATTTGAGTCAGCAATTCCCATATTAGAACTTTTTTCCTCAGAAACTCTAGTGCAAAATTTCTGTTATGATTTGTAACTGTCATAAACATTTTATATCCGACGTACCCTATTTTTTAATTTTTTTTATATTATTATCTACTATATAATTTCTTTTTCAGATGCTCGAGATTGCGGCAAGGTAATTCCAGGAAACACCAGAGTTTTAGAGATTTGGGTCGGAATTTTGCAGGATTCCGACAAGGAACAGATTTGAATCCTCTTCCTTAATGGGTTAAAGCCATCTTGATTTGCATAAATAGATGCAGCGGAGATGATGAAATACCAACTAGTATAGTAAAGTATTCCATTTTGGAAATTGATCAGGTTTTGTCTTATATCATGAACAATTCATTGATGCAGGGAATTTTTCCAGAAAAATTAAAATTAGCGCTCGTAAAACCTTTGCATAAATCAGGGGAAGTGGATAATTTCACAAATTATAGACCCATTAGCTTACTTCCAGGATTTTCAAAGATTTTTTAATTAGCAATGTGTAAAAGGATAGTGTCATTTCTTGATAGCAATAACTTTTTCAGTAACACCCAACATGCATATTTGAAAGATAGATCCACGCAAACAGCAATTTTTGAATTTACAAGTAGGATTATTGACTTTATTGACGATGATTGTTGGGCACTGGGTATGTTTTTGGACTTATCAAAGGCTTACGATGTTTTGTGCAAGGACCACATAATTCAGAAATTAGATATACTTGGTGTTAGAGGAAAGGCAAACACTTTCATGACTAATTATGCTGATGATACCAATTTTGTAATTGCTTCAAGGGATATTTCAGAGTTAATGGAACAAAGGAAAGATGTGATGAAGGTAGCTAAAAATTGGTTTGATGGAAACAGATTCATTTTGAATAGTGAAAAAACCAATTTAGTTTTGTTTAGTACATCTAGAAATAAAAAAGAAAGAAAGTTCTTGGGTGTTCATATTGATGGATTTTTGAGATGGGAGCAGCATACTGATACTCTGTCAAAAAAGCTCATGGGGATTTGTTACGCTATAAGAATCACTTCTAAGTATATGAATGAGAAAACTTTGAAAATACTTTATCATTCTAATTTTGAGTCCTCCTTAAGATATAGTATAATGTTTTGGGGATTAAAATGCAATTTAGAGAGAATATTCATTGTTCAAAAAAGGGTTTTGCGTGTCATTTTTAAAATGGATTTTAGAGCGAATTGCAGGGGTACTTTCAAACTAAATAATATATTAACTGTTAATGCTATCTATATATTTGACTGTGTATTGTTCCTGTTTAAGAATAAGCAAAGGTTTAATATCACAAAAACAAACACAAGATATAACACAAGAACTAAAGACCTGGAGTACCCCATCCATAGACTTACACTGTTGGAAAATCATCCAAAGTATATGTGTTTGAAACTATAATAATAAGCTTCCAAATGAAATGAAGCAACTAGGTTTAAAATCGTTTAGGAGGGAAACAAAGAAATTGTTAATGGACTTAGAGCCATATAGTCTAATGGATTATTTAAATATGTAATAGATTTTAGGTTTTGGTATTTTTTGTGACGTAATTTCTCTTAATGTTTTAGTTGTAGATGGGATATTTAACTCATTTCTGTACAACATTATTAGAAATAAAGATTATTATTAATATTAATATTATCGAATTTTTCAATTGACAAGAACAGTTAAAATACCTAGAGCTACTGTGAAGGTCTAGCTGTTCAAAGTGTTTATAGATTTTGTTGTGAAAAGTGTATTGTGTTGGAGAATCTTTTGACAAAGTGTATATAGTGTTTATAGAACAATGTCGAATTCGGAAACGGATACTGCATCTGAGGGTGATATGTGGGGACCACCACGAAAAAGGTCCAAAAGGTCGCATTTCTCTGCTGGAGAGAAAGAGATAATTTCGAACATTTTTCGAAAATAATTGGAAGAACATCCTGATTTATCGAAAAGAGACTTAGTAGGAATTGTTTCAAAATCCTCAGGGGTGAGTGATTCAGCTGTATTCAGAATTCTCAGAGAATATGAAGAGAATAAAACATTGACACCCCCTAAGAGGAGAGCCCAGTCGTTAAAAATAATCGATTCAGTTGACGATTTCAAAATTCAAAAGAACAACGTTCTATAGATTATTGAAAAAATGAAATTCAAGTTCAGTTAAAACTGAACGATTGTGTGAAATCTGCTCGATTCGACTCTGGACGGAAAGAAACTTTACGAAGGCCCTCCTACCGATGCGCCAAACATGTTATTATGGCTCTTTCTTATATTTGAAGAGAGTATAGTAACACCACTTGCTGATATAGTTCCGGAACTATACGGAAAACTTTATTGGGGACTACTAATAGAAGCATTCATTTTTTGATATTTCCAGCTTTGAGAATTATAATCCTAGGATGAATAGGGAGGCCATCGACATCTATAAGCACAAAAACTCCATGAATAGGGATGAGGAGACCTCCATTGTTCGTAGTACTTAGTTGCCGGCGATCTGCAATGCTGACACTAAACTGTATATATATATTCTTTTGAAAGAGAGTAATACATACTTTTTTCTGAAATCTAACAATATATGGCATAAGGCACGTGTGAAGAAATGGCGACAAGGAACAGATTGTATAAAAAAAACAATCTGTTTCCCGATCCAAATCTTAGTGTTAGCAGAGGGAATGTGAACGGGGTACCATACAATTTTGCGTATGACACACGAGAACAGATAAAAACCTCTGAAAAAACTCTGTCTCCCCGTATATGTGTAGTGATGCTGAATTTGTTCAAATGATATCCATGTTACAGAGCTTCTTGTACTTGATGAAAACAAGCTTTTTCATCGATCTGGATGGAAGTATCTTGAAAATATATCTGTAACAAGAAAAAAGAAGAAAAACCGAGAAAGAAGAAGTAAATAAATACTTCACCTGCTAAAAAAACCCTTTCCACGAAGTCCTAACTCTCTCTTGGATCGGGAGGATCTTTCGATCAGGTCCGATCTTCCAAGTGATGATTCTTCTGTTCTTTAGGTGTTCGAGGAACGCTACAGGCCCCTTTTATTGGGGGATCATCTCCCATAGATTTAAAGTGGTTATTCTATCGAAAAATTAGCAAAAAAGCAGGAGCAAATTCAAAAAACTTCTGACGCTTCATTGTCATTTCTGACAATCTATCCGAAGCGTAGTGGATGAACCGACCGGCCACTCTGGCAGTAAAATTACCAGTTCGGAGCAGTCAATCGTCGGGTTAGAACATTCGATCTAGAAACCTCTAAAGAAGCATATCGCGACTGTCTGATGATTCTACAGATGGTTGATTCAGCATTATTGCAATATTTGCGTGCTACTTGTGTTCTAATATAATCCGAAACTATCCAGGTACAATCAGGAAGGCAGTCATACATTTCACTATGAGACAACATAATTCTAACAACCAAAATTTTAAAATATCAACTTTTTTTTGTTCAAAACTGATAGAACTAGAAATATTCTCGAAGAGGACGATGGTTCCTTAGTGAATTTGAATTATTTCTATTGAGCCATCTGCTCTCGAACATGTCGCATTTAGTTACCCTCCGATCATGGGCAATAACAGTCACATACTCAGGATAAGAGTAATTGAAAACGTGACATTAAAACACCAACTCCGTAAACAAGGCTCGTATCCCGTTCTCGTTGTGGGAGGGCAAATCTCGGACATTGCCCATTTGTCATTGAACTGGAGAGAACTAGAAACATACTGCAATAGACAAAGGGATGCATTCAGAAATGAACCAAAACAAGTTAACCCCTTGTTGAAAATATTTCGATTCGTTGAACCCAAATGAATATCATTTTCAACAAAGGAAGGAATTTCTATTCAATATTTGCTTCTCTCATGATTGCTCCTGTTTTCTCAGTGGTACAGTAAATCGTCACAACTGTCGTTACTGGACAGATGAAACAGCTCATATTTTCCAATTTGAAAATTTTATCAAACCTCAAAAAAAAAATTTATGAATTTGGATCACTACTAACAAAATTACGAAAACTGAAAGATAATAACATATATGTACAAAATGACATAGGCATCCTAACTTGAGTTTGGTGGTATCAAATGCGGCACTGCCTACAATATCACACGACCTATTAACCTCACAAGACTCCCAAGCGCTACTATTGTTCATTCGATCGTTATGAGTGATAACAGGAATCAATAGGTCACGAGTTTTTTTCATTGCGCCCAATTTTTAGAAGGAATGGACAGTTTTCACCATTTTTTTCATTCATATTGTAGTCATTTCCAACTTTACTTATTTGTCATTGTATTCAAAAAGCTTTTTTCATCTTAAATATACTTTTTGTATTAATTCGATGTATGTATTTCTAGTTTTCTAACGCTTTATGGGCAAAATGACATATATAGTGAACGGACAAAATGACATATACAGTGAGCGGACAAAATGACATAGGAATTTCTGCTGAGTTAACCATATTTATACCGGACACCACCGAGACCATTCATCCCAGGCTCCATCAGCGAACAAAGAGCCAGGACTTGTCTTAACATATTCATAACAAAATATTCATCTGCGGCTAATAAAGGCAATGCATCTTAACCTGCTCTTGCTGATCCTATGAGGAGGCTCCTCCAATCCCTAAAGGACGATTCATAAGTGGACAAGGCAAACGTGAGCCAAAGACTCGATAAACGTACTTTTTTTGAACATCTACATCTAATATGATTGCAATCAAATCAAAATATGAGCCAATACCTCCTCCAAAGAAAAAGAGACAAGCCCCTAGCCCTAGGGCATTATTCAAAGAAGACAATGAAGAAGAAAATGTTCCTAGTAACTTTCGAGATGATGAAGACGACTGTCCATCTGTCTATTGTTATGACCTTTCTTCCCGACTTAGATTGGGAAAAATTCGATTCTCGGGAAAAATCCAGTCTTCTCCAGGATCAGCCCTGGAAGAGACTGGTTACGATGCATGCAGTGGGATCACGCATCTTGTGCTGATGTTCCTAGAAGAAACAAGCGTTTCATGGTGAACGTTGTCAGTAGTTTTGTAACTATAAGTAGAAAACTACAGTTGCCTGTTGCCGGTATGTCATTTTGTCCCTATAGCATGCGGACAGGATGAATTTCGTTTATCCCAATTCATCTGAGAATATTTTATTTTTTCATAAAGGTGATTAGATTTTATGAAGAAAGGACCAATGATCATAGGAGAAGAATATGACATTACTGAAATCAATTACTAATAAGATGGCTCTGAAATAAAATCCTATGTCATTTTGTACGTACTTCCCCTAGTTCAACAGTACGCAAGATGGTTTTTAATTGGTAAGCAGTTTTATACAATTGCTCATAAAAAACTTAGATGTGTATCTATCAAAATGCCCTGATTTAATGGAATTTGCGGAATACAAATTTTTAAATTAAATATCAGAGAAAGTTGATCCAAAAGCTTGAAAGTGCGTTTCAACACATCCCAGGGGTTGGAAAATAAAAATGGCAGTGGTTTCGAGCTGATTATTCTGTACCTACAGGGCAGAAATTTTATAACTATATCTCGAAATAACTCCATATAAAATACGAGTTCAATTGTTTCTCCGAATTGTTCTGAGTACAACACTGTCCGAATACAGTACGGCACCGCGGAAACGTCTATGCGACACGTTTCCATAAACGGATATAACAAAAAAAAATTGAGTTTTAACAATCCCTTGCTTCAACAGGACGCGTTGGATATCTCCATTATGACTGTATAGATGCGAAACACGCAGTACATTCGACATTTTTTTTCGTAAAGCTATGTGGAAGTGTTCGTGGTTATCCTGGATATTCGATGTAAACGGTTTCGAAGGAAATTGATAGTGGAGAATGGTTTCCCAACATTATGAGACATATGGTAACTCAATAATACCATAGAACCACCTTGGAAAAATTGTGGTCAAGTAGGGTGTCAACTTATGAAAGTAGTGTTCGAGCTTGTCTATTCATTAATGTGAAGGTATGGAATTGCACAACATTTGCCAGGAATTTAAATTCAATCAGGACTATCAGGATATTGAATCAATTCAGAAAAACCCAACTTCCGTTTGTAATAGGTATAGTTTCTCAAGATGGAATAATAAGATTTCAAAGAAATGATGCATTCACACTAACTCAAAAACAATATTAGAAAATCTTCAATGTTCTACGAAAAACAAATGTTGATTCAATCATTTTTCGTGGAGTAATAATTTGTTTTCTCGATCCTTCCACAACAACAAATATACAGGGTGAGTCTTTGACTTGTACACATATGTTAACTGTAGATTCTTAAGGTCAAAAGAAAACTATTTTCATTTTCCATTCTTCCGAATTCGGCTCTGTTTAAAAGATACGGCCATTTGAAAAAAAATTGGGCCAAATACGTGCCTGATACGATTCTCTGGAATTGAGTTCATATTTCTCGATTGAAATTGAGTTGATACTCAAGCACTAACCTTATTGGAATGAAAATATTACAAACACGATATGTATTTCCTAACAAAAATATTTAGATTTGTCCGATTATTTCTGTAATTGAAAAGCCATATTTCTTCCACCGAAATAAGTTCCTTCTTCGATTTTCCTGAAGATTAATTCGTTAACACTAATAATTTGTTCATATTTGCCTCGATATTCCAACAATATCTTATAAAAATTGTTTTTAAACTAACCTAACCTAAATCCATTAACCTAGATCATAGAATTCGAGGTCAATGACCTAACCTAACCAACTTTTATGATATTTCACAGAGCTTTTGAGAAGACGATGCCAGATTGTGTTGATTTTCTCTTCAAACAAGGAAGCAGTACGTCCCCTATCGTTAACGGATGAACTGACGCAAGGGCACTAGTTTCGTTTACTTTTCGCTAATGGCGTCTAGGCGTTCCTCTTTGGAAATCCCCAACGAGTAGTTCTGATTCTCGCCGATATAGCGCTACCTCGCAGCCGGCACGCAAGACCAACCGTTTTTCTGTGTCTCAAACACTCCAACGTCAGTTCCATGAACGACTCCGACGCATGCGTAAAGCGATAACCAACGTTATTTATTTACGATTTATTTATTCACAGAGAAGAATGGAAACAGGTGATGATTATGTGACGACTTTCAGTGAATTGATGTAATAATAACCGTGTAGTGTCGTGTTTATGAAATTTCAAGAAGATTTTGTTTAGATAGAAACATCGCCACTGATAATCGTTAAGTATCATTTTATTTTTCATTGATATCAATTTAATACGTGGTTTGTTTCGACATTCATCATTAATATCCGAATTTTGTATTTCATTTTGACGTTCATTTTTAATATTGGCCGGTAACAATAAATTTTTAATGGAAACTGTGCGTATGAAATGTATTATATGTATTTCATGCTTCTTCGAATTCAATTTTATATCCCACATTTGTGGGATTTTATTATTACATAATATCTCTACATCAAACGTTTTTTCATCATAGAGATTTAAGTCTTGACAAAGTTGATAAACATTTTGACAACATGTTGACAACTTGTTTAGAGACCAGAGAAGGACTAATATTCGACGATATTCGATCCAGGGAAGCATCCAGATTATTCTTATGATTTTCGATTTTCTCGTCTTTTATCGGGTAGAATTGGGATTAACACGAGAATGACGCGTTTTATTGAAAAATCATAGGAATACCTACTGTTATTTTTAAAATGATTGATTCTTTCGAAAATATGAATAGTTTATCATTTTCAAGTGGTTTTATAGTATTTTTGCGTGGAATTATGAGTCGGCTACGCTTTAACTCTCATACCACGAGGAAATTTGAATAAGTTTTGATTGAGGAATATGCACCATGACTATTCACTCTATAGTGAACCAATCAACCAAAATACAGTTTATTTGAAATAGCGGTTATGGAGATATGAACAGAAAAGTGTTTTCTTCATTAATTTTCGACACCCTGTATCTTTCAAACGAAACCTAATTTTGAAAAATGGTAAAAAATAGTGTTCCGTTCGATAAAAGGAATATATTAGTTGAAATATATACAGGGTGTCCCAAGGTCGAGTGCCTATTAGACGTTTCTGGAGAACCTGACATATTTGAAATCTGAAAATTGGGATTATGATATTGTTCGGAATTCTCTTCGGACCGAAAATATTTTTGGAGCTTGAGCACTTCCGGTTATACCAGGAGTGGAAATAAATTTGTTCAAAAAATTTATTTTTCAATATTTTCAATGCTGAATACATTTCTGTTGAAACCATTGTATTCATTCGAATAGTTTTCGAAATATCGAAAAAAAAACCTAAAAAAATGTCAAATATTCATGGTCATTGTTATGTCCATTATTCCTATTCTGAACATCCTGAGTGTAAACCGTTCTCACAACGTCAAAGTAGAAGAATGTAGAAAGGTCATGCATCTTTTGAATTTCATAAATATCATCACAGGGTGTTTCAAATTTTGTGTCGAAAACTGTGATCGAAAATTGGCCATAACTTCTGTTTTTCAAATTAGAACCCTATTTTTTTATGACTGCGTTGGATTTTGCGAAGAAAAATAGTGATAGCACTCTCAGATGTTCTTGCTCCTAAATTGAGTAATCCCCGAGATATTTGAGCTTTTCTGGATTCATGTTGTACGTAGAGTCAAATTCATCTTATCCTTCGTATGAGAATATTCTGTGGCCATAGAAGATAAATTATCCCATTGATAATTCACAAGTGACAGCTCTAATTTTAGGCATTAACCTTACTTCTCGATTTTACTTCAATGGTTACTATGGTTTCATAAGAATAGTCATCGAATATGTTGGCATGAGAATATTCTGTGACCATAGAAGATAAATGATCCCATTAATAATTCAGAGGTGAAAGGTCTAATTATTAGTTGTAACTATGGTTTTATAGGAATATTCATCGAATCACTTCAGATTCGATGAATTTGACTCTACGTACAACATAAATCCAGAAAAGCTCAAATAACTCGGAAATTACTGATTTTAGGAAAAAAAGCATCTGAGAGTGCTATCATTATTTTTCTTCGCAGAATCCAACGCAATCATAAAAAAATAGGGTTCTAATTTGAAAAACAGAAGTTATGGACAATTTTCGATCAGAGTTTTCGACACGAAATTTGAAACACCCTGTGATGATATTTATGAAATTCAAAAGATGTTTGACCTTTCAACATTCTTCTACTTTGACGTTGTGAGAACGGTTTACACTCGGGATGTTCAGAATAGGAATAATGGACATAACACTGACTATGAATATTTGACATTTTTTTAGGTTTTTTTTCGATATTTCGAAAACTATTCGAATGAATACAATGGTTTCAACAGAAATGTATTCAGCATGGAATACTCAATCATAACAGAAATGAAAATATTGAAAAAAATATTTTTTGAACAAATTTATTTCCGCTCCTGGTATAACCGGAAGTGCTCAGGCTCCAAAAATATTTTAGGTCTGTAGAGAATTTCCAACAATATCATAATCCTAATTTTCAGATTTCAAATAAGGCCAGTTCTCCAGAAACGTCTAATAGGCACTCGACCGTGGGACACCCTATATATACAAACAAGTCAAAGACTCACCCTGTATAACAGCATAGAAAATCTATCATGGACAAAAAATGATTAAATTTGGTTAAAACTGTCTTTACAATGAACCAGATGATGTTTCTAGAATCTCTGTATTTCATGTCAATGAAAACATCAATAACTTTTAACGAACAGTTTATTATAGTATGTTTGAAAATGTGTCGTGCGAACTGAAAGAATTTGGTCTAGAGAAGTAGGTACAATTTATCCATCATCCCCTTGTATAATAACACGTTAATGATAATCACAAACTACAATTTCCAGGAAATTTTAATGTCATATAGCTAAAATTAAATTGTTTCGCCACGATCATCACGTTAACTTTCGAACTGAATCTGATGAAGCTACATTGTGAAACAATTTTAAAATTTTGTGGAAATCGAAGTTTGTTATTGATGATAATAAGAAACTTCAAATTCATTTTGAATAATCCAAATGAATTTGCACCAAGTGAAGACCTTATCAATTGAATACCTACGTTGTACTCATAGGTTTCACACAGATATCAAATTATTACGGAATATATCTGACAATTTCTATTACAGCTTTGTAGAATTGGAGTTCAAGCAAAAGCATTCATTTTCTATTTAAATTACCTGTGAATTTCTGTGAAATCTTCTTGAGCAAAAATTTCATAGCACTTCATGAAAGTAATTCCACACAAACAGCACAACACTTTCAAACCTCCTTTTTCTTTTCTAAACTGGAATAGTTTCACGGTAAATCCAATATAAAGTCGACGGTTCAATGAAACAGATCTTGAATGATGTCTCTAGAAGAACAGAGCTCAAACAACTGATGTATTCACACAAAATTCCGTTTTTAAATTTCATGTACGATGCAATAGAAAAAAGGGGCGAAAGACCGTTGCGCTTCCTTTTCCTGTCTGTTCATACCTGTTCTCCACCGACTGTATATGAAAATCAAGAAACAGGTGATCAATTAGGGAGACCTTCTTAAGGTCAAAGAGAGTGGTATTAATTCCATAGACGAAAATGGCGCGAAAGAATGTACTTCTGGTGTTCGGAAAACGGAAATAGTGTCGGAAATCTTTGATATTACCATTGAAGGTAACATATTTGATATCGTCCAGATAGCTCACTGCTCCTCTTATTATTTGAGTGAATTAACTCAGCATTGGCTTGTTGCTGACCCAAAACCAGCAGGACAAGTAATCTATGAACTCTACTCCATGAAAGATTCATCATTTTTCTAATTAATTGCACTCAGTAGACGGTTCCTGAATACCCTGACTATTTGGAACGAATTTTGTCCAAAAATTTTCCGAAAAAATCTGCCAAAAATTAAAAATTTGCTGGTTGGCTAAAAGTGGTGAAATCTACTTGTCTTCATTTCTTCATGTCGTTGGAGAACGAAGGCTGAAGAATAATAGGTAAAATAGTTATGTGAGATGGGTTGATTTTGGATATATGTTATATGTATTACGCAGGTCAGGAATGAAACAAAAGCAGTAACATGAGAACACTCCCTGGCATGAGTTCAAAGGACGCATGAGTTATATTTCTGGTCCGCTTCGAAAAAGAGAAGATGGAGGTTGGTGATTTATAGATGGTTCGAATTTTATGTTCTTTGTTTTCATCCAATGATGTACAAATAGAAACTGATGTTGGAATTGATTAGATTCGGTTTAAGACTTTCTTATTAAACGAAAAGTTGTGTTATTTCACTTTTTATTTGTTTTCGAGAGAGTGTTATTATTGAAAAAAATTTCCGAGTTTTCTTGAGTTATTTGAACTTTCAGGCAAATATGCTCCATTCGGAGAATAAAAGAATAATTCCCTTTCTGTAAGAAGAATTAAAATTTCAAAAAAGCCAAATTGAACACATTTTAATGTAAAGTTCTTTTTATTAACTAGATAAACAAAAACCAATGTCGGTGTCCCTTCGTTGAAGTGTTGATGAGTGTTATTTCGAATATGCATTTTTGAAAAATGGCTGTAACTTTTTTTCTGCGGGATACTTTATAAAAGTGGATGGAGTATGTAGATACCTATACTCCATTCACTTTTATTTAATCACATAGGAGGTCATGGTTTCGTTTTCAGGAGTTGGTGCACCTGATGAAAAGTCTGTGCACGTACAGAAAATATCGTTAATGACAACACGACGTTGCCAGTTCCTTCGCTCATAAAAGTAAAAGTATCAAAGATATTCCACATTTTGTTAGTTCGAATCGATCGGCGAATTTGGGGCGAAATATCGATAGGAAATCGGCTATTTTTCCGTTCTTTGTCGTCCAGAAGAAGTTTCCCGTCGATATGAGAAATTTTGTGCAAGTGTAACATTTTCCTTTCACGACTTTTGGCGTGAGTACGAACGGCAAATTTGAATTGGACCAAAAATCGATTTATATGCATAAATAAAGCGGGAGTAAGTTCTAATCGACCTTTTTACACTTTATAATTATAACGAAGATTTTTTTAGGTATCTGGCCGTTTAGAAATATTTCAAACGAAATTCCGGTCCCCCAGAAGTTTGATTAGTTTCGGTATCGTTTTTGGTGCTCAAAATTTATTTGGAATGTGTAAATCGATAAAAAAGGCTTCCTTATACGATCTTCTAACGAAAGCGACCGGAAAATATAGTTCAGGTGGGATTTTCGAGGAATTATGAAGAAAGAACTTGCGGAATGAAATTGCACGATTTTCGTAAGTAAACGGATTCTGGATGGCCATGATCGGTCTCTAAATGATTATTGTTGATCGTTTTCACGTTTCAAAAAAAAAAACACGTCGAAAAAGCTAAAAAAAAGTGGAAATATGACTGTATTGCATTCAACGGTAGGTGAATTCAGATTCCGATGAATTGTAAGGTGTCACTGGAGCTTTCATTCCTATCAATCCTCTGCTGAAAGTAGAAATAGATAGGCTATATTGAACCAGAATACATCGGTTTTTTCCATATTCCAGGAGTTTGTGTCTTATTTTAGAACAGGTGAATGATAAATGTGAAGCATATGTTTGACCTATTCCATTTTATTTGTACAAACCTACTGTGGAGGTAATGCATGAATATTTTTTAAACTAATGAATTACTATACAGTCAGAATATTTTACTCCTTGTTCATAAGATCAAATAAATGAAATGTATATCTATAAAGCTTTCAGGAATTGACATTCTTGCTTATTAATTTATAACCAAAACTCAGTTATCATTGCATTGAAATTATTAGTTTATCTGTAAACAAATTCTTCAATTTAGTTATTATGTTTATTTTCTTTGTGATGAATGAATAGAACTGTTATTTATTTTAAATAAAGAAATATTAAAAATAGAAATGTTATGCACCCTCACAATCATATCACATACAATATCATGATGAAAACAAAGCACATCGATAAATCTTTACAATCATAAATCCAAAAACTCCTTTATATGTAGAATATTGTTCACAATTTTCTGTTGTGTTCTTCAAAATGAACATTCTGAGAAATACGCTAAGAATGTAGAAAGGGCAACATAGTGTCGACTTGGAACATGAAAATATTTAGAATAACGTCATAACTTCGATACAGAGTGGAATGTGTCAGATTTCCAAGGCCATAGTTGTGATTTTATAATTGTGAATTGAGTTTATATGGCATATTTTTGAAATCGGAATTTCAAGCTCTATTGAAATAGTCAGGTTGGAGTAGTACTCATAAGATGAATTCGGAGCATTTCGACACCTTTGACTGCATTTATATTTTTTTTTCGAGTCTTGTAGTTTTGAAAAAGTCGGATCGTTATTAAATTATTTCGTTTCATTAAAGTTCGGTCATATGCAGAGAACAAAAAATAATCATCCGAATGATCTACCTGAAATTCCAATATCAGAAATTGGTTGAACAACCATCAAGAGTTTATTGTAGATCTCGAAAGGGGGAGGGCATGGTTCCCCTCAAATCCGCCAGTGGACTCATTTTTATGTTATCTTGCCTGAACTTCACCATAAATTCACAGCCGCCCAATATTCAAAACACTGGCCATCTCATCAGACTGTACCATACCTTTCATGGATATAATCTAATGTAAGAAAAACGCATTGAGTATTTCAATTTCTTCATTCTACCCAGCTTGTATGTTGATGACCGTGAAAACAGTAATTCATCTCATCCACAGAAGGCAGGCTGTGCTTTCATTTAAATTTTTCATAAACTTCCGAGAAAGCTAGAACAGCTCATTCTCAGCGTCAGACTGAGTTTCTGCATAAGAGAGTCAACATTCTTTGAGTTGTTAGGTTCCTTATATAGCTGGACGATTAATCTTAATAATGTCCATTCATTCCAATCAGCAATTACAGCATTTGTACATTAAAGGGCATTTAGAGATTTCATCTTCTTCTGTGTTATAAGAAAGATTTTCAAGGAAGGGAAGAAAAAGATTTTGATGTTACTTATCATCAAAATCATTTCCTCATAATATTATGTTTCTTCCTCAAATATTGGAAGATTGGAAATTTATTTCTGGCAATATTTGAAGGAGAATTTGGGGTATTTATTTTCGCGATAGCGCTGAACACTAAAACCATAAAAAACGGAGAAATTTTATGTTTCCTCATTTTACTCATGAAACACATAGGTATGTTTATATTCAGGCATATAAAGTGGTGCAAGTTGGTTTAAGCTGCGAGGCAGTAAAACAAGAAACTCGACTGCTCTCAATGACAAAAAGCATTTCACACAGATTTCTGAAGATAAACTAAAACGTGACTTGAAAGGTCAACGACGAAGCAATGAACTTACCATGTCGATTCTGCCTGCCCGAGTGCCAATTTAGTTCTCTATTCTCACAGAGATGAAATATTTGTGATTCGCATTGAAGGTGTTTAGGTATTATCATTATTTACGGATATAAACAATGGTATTATGCAGGGTGGGACTTTCAACTGTAGATTCTCGAAATCAAAAGAAACCCTTTTCCATATGTCTTTTTCGGAATTCGGCTCTGTCAAAAAGTTGTTTTTCAAATATTATGTGCGCAAGTACGTCCCTGTCCTTTCGCAATAAATATTGGCAAATAATTCAGAGAAAGAGATGAAATTGTTGAATTGAAGGAACTGATTTGCTTGAAATCAGTGTACCAAAAATTGATTATATGGATCCTAAATAATCGTAAAATATGCAACAAATCTCATACAATGAAATAAGGATATAGAAATAACTCGAAAAAGACTCGATTTTTGCAAAAAACTCAATAATTAGTTCTTTTGAATATATAAAATAGTCTTATAAGAGGTGAATTAGTATTTTTTCCATAGATTCTAAAATCTTGTATTTGTCAGACGGAGCCGAATTTTGAAGAATAATATCAGAAAAAATTGTACCTTTTGATGAGAGAAATCTACCTTAAAAAAATGTTCAGGTCAAAGACTCAACCTGTATATCATTATAAGCTTTGAATCTTGAATGATTGAATTAGTACTTGAACGAAATAATCAAACCAGTCAGTCGGCCGAATCAAACATTCATCAAAGATTTCCAGGATATAAAGGGTTTTCCAATAAGAAATGTTATTTTGACATTAAAAGAAAAATGGCATTTTTTTCAGATAAATGATCGAATGTTTATTTCATCATAAAGATATGCCGTAAATAATGGAAAATAACATCAGCCAAATGACCACCACGAACTCGACTACAGGACCATATCCTTTTCATGAAATTATCCATAACCAAATCGCAAAGTGGTTGCCTTAGGTCCTCAATAGCCTCACGAATTCCATCTTTGAGGTTTTGAATCGACGCTGGGCTCTTGGCTTCTCTGTCACATGGCCCCAAAGGAAGAAGTCGCAAGGAGTTAAATCACAAGATCTCGGTGGCCAATTGTGATCACCTCTCCGAGAGATCCGGAAACTTTTCCCGTAAAAGATCATGGTTTCGTTGCTTGTGTAGCACGTAGCGCCGTCTCGTTGCTAGTAAACATTGCCCAGATCTATACCATCCAATTCCGGTCATAAAAAATCATTGATCATCTCTCGATAACGCAATCCATTCGTCATAACTGTTTTACCAGCCTCATTCATGAAAAAGTAAGGTCCAATGACCACGCCGGACCATAAACCGCACCAAACAGTCATACGTTTAGGATAGCCATCCAGGTGGAAATGGGCCTCATTACTCAAGATGATTTTCGATGGATTTCCGGATCATTTTCATGCATTTCAAGGACCCAATCAGCAAAGACACGACGTTGTTGATGATCGGCCGGCTTGAGTTCCTGTGTTAACTGAACTTTATGAGCCTTAAGACCCAAATCTTTATGCAAATTACGGTGTAATGACGTTTGTGGAATGCCTAATTCCGAAGAACCACGAGGAATGGACAAACCTGGGTTTTCTTCAACACTTTTGGCTACACCAGCAATCGGCTGTTTTCGAGCGACGTTTTACTCTTCCCATTACCTACTAACTTGTCCCAACAGCTCAAATTTTTCCACCAATTTCTGTATTGCGGTTCGACAAGGTGCTTCACGATGACCCAAAAATGTTCGAGTTTTACGAACCGTCTCTTCCAAATTTTTATGGTGAATTTTAATAATTTCGATGCGTTGTTGAAACGTGTATCGTCTCATTTTATTGATGGCGTAGCTTCAAATTTCAACGAATGAGATTCAAAAGTGACATCTGTGGAAAAAGCGGGCTATTCAAAATAAAAACTCTTATTGCAAAACCTTTTGTATGGAGACGAATTTGGAGAAATTTGGAAATCAAACTAATGATCTGAGTTTATTCAGTAGATAAGAATGAGATGTATATGCTCACTTTTTTTAGCCATCTAACCATATCCATTATTTTTCTTATTTACGTTGTACACAGTTTCACACCCTATATATTCAATATTCACACCGTATAATTTAAAAAAAGTATAATTGAAAATTTTTTTATCGATTCTCCAGAGCGACACTCACCAGACAGATACTCGTTTTCAAAAGAATATTAACACCTGAGCTACTTGGAATTGGTTTACTTTCACTTTTGTACATATCCCATCAAAAGGTATTAAAAATCAGTTTTGAGAATTCACTGGAATACAAGAAAATCTTCAATTTTTAACAAAATGACAAATTATCAACTATCAAGTTGCCATTGAATTTTTCTCTTGTTGGGGTTGGATCAAATGATAAAGTTGAAGAAATTTTCAAAACGTAAAATTTTAAGTAGAGGTTCGGATCTTGAATGTCGTAAGTATCTTTCAATGAATAATTTTCTAAGCAGCACTATATCTCACGATATGTTGAAAAAGTGGCAAATTCAAATTCAATGAGTTCAACCATTAAACCCACAAAAAGTTAGGGTTGCCATTCAAAATAACTCAACTACCCTCTAGTGCTCAATTATGCATGAAAAGTTGCGTAGTTTAAAATATGTAGAAGTTGACCTGTTTGAACAGGTTCTACTCACCTGTATAGATCAGGTGTTGTCATTCGAGTTCATTTCGAAATTATGAATACTGCCATCAATCAATGAAACAGATTTCAAATAATTACCGTTGAAATAATCTGATATGTCAAAAAGGATTCACCTACACAATAAAAATTTTCCCCACCAGATGGAGTATTCGTCGATGACATGCAAACGATTGCAAAGTTTTATTTACCATTATTGAATAAATATGCTTATAATATTATCTTCTTCAACATATATGGATTTTTTTGGAGTTCTGATTAATTCAATTTTTCGGGTTATATTAATTTTTATTGTGATCACAATAGTAGAGGGAGCCCCTTTCCCCTACCATTACAAGTCAATTTTTTGTTTATTTTATATGTAAATGCAAAAAGAATAACAAAAGAGAAAAAGTACAAAATTCCACTTCGGTCTACATAACCAACATTTGAATCCTTCTTCTAAAACGTTTGAACGTTTTATTTTTGTTGTCTTCAACTCTTTGTGGCTAACTAGATCACTTCTTCTTCTTTTGGAGATTTAGTTTCTCCGTTAATTTTTCAATTTCTTTCACTTTTCCTATAGTTTCGGAGTTCAGCTCAGTCTTTTTTTTCGAGGGTTCCACAAATTTACGCAGCTGTTCCATCACAGTCTGAATATCGCTTTTGATGTTATCAACTTGACGCTGCAGTTTGACTACTTTTTCCTCCAAATCACGATTTTTCTCCATAATAGGATCATACTCAAAACTTGTGTCTTCTATAACTCTGTTAAGATTTTCGATTTCCATTGCAACTTCTTCGTCAAGTGGATCCTCGCAACATTGTACCTTGTAGCATGATGGCAAACCTTTGTTTCCCTTTTCGTCGAGACACCTCTTATGAAAGACGTTCTGACAGTGAATGCAGATATAAATGCTGGGCAGTTCTTCGTCACAACAAGCAAAAGTGTTGGACTCACTGTCACTGTCACTGGAGTAATCCATTGCCGGATGTAGAAATCTTGGTTTACAAAACTCAAAACACAGAAAATTAACGAAACGATATTTTTAACAGCATCTATCGACGATTTCACAAGAATGACGCTTATCGGAGGAACGAAGAGCAAGGGGATAAGGGCCAGGTAGTGACATAGCACATGCTGGGGAGATTTTATTTTCGGAGAATCCATAAGCGTCTCTTTCAGCGGGAATTGAGGGTTGATATCGAGTAGCTTATCATCGGGGACCTGGTACACGTCCGAGCTCGCGAGCTCCCTTTAAAAATTGGGCTTTTTATTTCCATGATATCTCAGTTCGTATGCGGCGTAGACCAAAAATTCTTTTTTTTAAATTTGAGCTTAATCATCTCTAGAATGTGTATCACTAGGAAAAAACCTGGTGAGGGGTAATTTCATGAAAATCTGGACAAACGATTTTATTTTCATGATATCTCCGTCAATGTTTGGGATAAATGTATGAAATTTTCAGTATACATGCGGAATAATATTTTGCAGAATGTATAATACCTATTCGCTTTTCCATTTTTCTGCGTATATTAGGAAAAGATCTGGTTGAAAATATGACCAATAAAGTTCATACTTTATAATTCATTTAAAAATTCAGGGGACAATAAACAAAAAAACTGATCAATACACATTCTGGAAAACATTATTTCGCATGTGAACTGAAAATTTCATACATTTATCCCTAGAATTGACAGAGATATCATGGAAATAAAATCTTTTGTGCATATTTTCATGAAATTACAGCTCACCAAGTTCTTTCCTAATATATGAAGAAAAACAGAAAAGCGAGTAATACACATTCTAGAGAAATGATTAAGCTTTAATATAAAGAAAAATACGCATACGCATACGAACTGAGATATCTTGGAAATAAAAAGCCCAATTTTTGAGGAGAGCTCATGAGCTCGGACGTGAACCAGGTCCCCTTAATGCTTCTTTAAGAAATTTACGGTGGAAGAAATTAATGAAAAAAGATTGAGAATTATCGCTCTTGAGAAAAAATATTTGAATTTTCATCGAATACATTCACTCGGTTCTCCACTGCTGAAATGTCACAGAAATAAGGCTGTCTTTAGAATTAAATTCGCATAGAAAACGTAATATGCACGCTGGTCCCTTTGTTCTAGCAGAAATTCAAAAGTCGTTAAAAAAACCTATTTTGAGAAGAACGTTTCGAATCAGGTTCGTGATCATAAAATGATTCGTTCACATTTGCTGTAATTTTTTTGACAGCTGTTTTCAAATTGGTTTCCTGAACTGGCAAATGCGAATCTACATATGAGTTGGTTCTAACTACAAGGTGGATAAACGTGCGCTCAAAAGATCCTATCATCGAGTCAATGCTTTTAGTGAAAATGACATTGTTCGAAGTTCTGTACTGAGCTAAGATATTTTTGCAGCCTGAGCACTTCCGGTTTTAATTTTGTTCAAAATTTTATTTTTAAATATTTTCGTTCTTGATATGATTGAGTATCCAATGGTGAATACATTTCTGTTAAAACCATTCTATTCATTCAAAAAAATTTCAAAAATATCGAAAAAAAACGGAAAAAAAGTCAAATATTCAGTTTTATGTTCGTTTTTCTTATTCCCAACATCTTGAACGAAAACTGTTCTCATAACGTCAATATTTATATGAAACGCAAAAGATGCATGACCTTCCCACATTCTTCTACTTTGACGTTATGAGAACAGTTCACGCTCAGGATGTTGAGGATAAGAAAAATGAACATAAAACAGACTATGAATATTTGACTTTTTCCGTTTATTTTTTAGATATTTTGAAAACTATTTGAATGAATAAAATGGTTTTAACAGAAATGTATTCAGCATTGAATACTCAATCATATCAAAAACGAAAAAATTGAAACAAAAATTATTTGAACAAAATTATTTTCACTCCTTGTAAACCAGAAGTGCTCAGGCTCCAAAAATATTTCAGCCTAGTAGAGAATTTCAAACAATATCATAATCCCAATTTTTATATTACAAATATTTCCAGTTCTCCAGAAATGTCTAATAGGCTCTCGAACTTGGGACACCCTGTATATATCAGTTTCGTGATTGATTTGTGAGTATTGTGTGAAAATTTACCAGACCTGAGGAAAAAGGGTACAACACTTATTTTGAATCAGCCCTACTTCATGAAAAGAATGAATTGCTTTTTTAAGGAAAAAAGTATAGTTCATTTTTTCTGAAAAAATTTAGTGTGTTCTACAAAAAATCACAAAAACATCCTGATAAAATATTGAGTTCAAAAAATAATAATTTCAATTTAATGTTTTCTCTATCATAACAATTTAATTATGTTTTCTCTCTTTCTTCACCTAGCTGGTTCCCACAGTTCATTTTATGAAAATTCGTGTAGTAGGTACCTAAAATTTTAATGAGAACTGCATAAACTGAAATACTAGAAAAGTATTCACGAGCCGCCAATGCCGTGTACTGCGATTTTGGTATAAACCTAGAATTCCCTATTCTCTAGCAGTTTCTGTTCGAAATTGTGTGCACGCATGCGTATTTGCCAGAATCACGTATACCAACATTACCATTAACAGACCAATGCCAATTATGGAATCCCGATAAGTAGTTAAAAGTCAGGTCCGGACTGACTCCATTGAAAGCCCTCGGCTAAATATAGAAAAAGATCCGTCACCAGGCGATTTGGAGGAAATACAATAGAATATAAAATGCTGGGGTAAACCAATGGGCATTTCCAGTCATTCTCAGAAAAAATATATTTTGACATATTGGATTCTCACGTAATTCGTGATTTTTTTTTAATTTTTTCTTCATCAATTTATACCCTTAAAAAAATATTGAAAACTCAAAAATAATCTACCGAATTCAAACGTTCAGAAGAAGCGGGAAATCGTGTGACGTCAGTGGGTAGAGAGATTTTTGATTGGTTGTAATGTGGCAATGACATCATTGCCGAATCGCAAAAAAAGAATTAGCCTGAAAAAGCGCTTGCTTTCACTTTCCTAATAAAATCATAAAATAATGTTGATTTTGAAAGTTTTTCTTTTATCATCATGACATTTTCATTTGTACTCCATAAAGCTTCATAATATCATTCAATTTACAACCTCCTAATTGAAGATAAAGAGGGTTCGAGTAAGCAGATAGGTGAGAAATTCAATTGAAAATAATTATCTCTAGTCTATACAGGTGAGAATTGGTATATATAGGCCGGTATCCTAATTTAGGAAGCATTAATAATTATTTTCATTTCGAGAAGTGCAGATTAGTGGTAAGAATTATTATGGATTTGGCAACTGTGTATAGTTGATATATTTTCTGAGTTAATATCCACTTTAGGGCAAGGGTGTGATGCATACACTCACATTATTTTTTAACGTAGATTCAATATCTGCCATAAAAAAATGGGGTTCTAATTTGAAAAAATTGATTTTTCACGATTTTGTCATCCCTAACTTTGAAAGCGATTTTTTCAGCCCCTGTATCATGAATCGCGATTTCGATACATCAATCTTACATCTTGAAAAATCCCAAAAATGAAAATTTTCCATCCAAAAACCTCGAAGTTATTCTTGTTTCAGCGGAGCTCTATTTTCGATTTTTTTTTTTCGAATTTTCCCGCTCAGAGAGAATTTTCCAACCAAAACTGAAAAATGTTACATCAAATTAACTTGAAATTTTCTAAGGAATCTATTTCTGCAATAAAAAAATGGTGTTCTAATTTGAAAAACGGAAGTTGACGTCATTTCCGGATAACCCGGAGGTGCTCATGCCTTGAAAATATTTAAGATTTCATCAGCATCGTGAAATACTTATAAGTGCTGAATTTCATGAAAATACGTTCAGTAGTTTCCCGTATAAATATGGGTGAGGTTCCTCGTGAAAGACCCTGTATAGTACGCAGAGAAGACGTCGAAAGGTCGAATAATGACAAATAAGAAGGTAATGTTTTTATTTGTAATTTGTAGGCGTGGTTGCCACATCATTATTTGTATTTTCAGAGTATTATATCAACTATAATGAGAATTAAGTTGTTATATGACGATGTTTCAAAAACATTACAGTGATCACATCAAATATAATACGATCACTGAATATATTTATGAATGAATTCAGAGATTTTACAGAGACTTGACAACAGTTTCTCTGGGCTTTGTCCCCTCCATCTTAAACTTCAACCAATCATAATACAAATTGAGTCACTGACGACTTTTTCAATATTATTGATTAATTATTAATTAATCAGTTCTTCAAAATTCAGAGTGAATAAATGGTTACAAATGTGTTATAAACTGCCCTTCATTACGTCATGTGAAGATAAGTGCATATTTTGAGGTACTGGAAATCCCCATTTTGATCTGATGCCGCTTTGGGAAAAGCACGCCACTGAATTCGATTAATTATAATTCGAAAGCATCGGAATCTTACCAGGGAAACAGATCGTTGTTGTCCTATTGTTGGCGATTCCTCTTCTTGTTCTGTAGGACAGTCCGAGTTAAGGTGTGAAGGGGGACGTGAACAGACCGAACGACGGCCCCCTTGGGGCAAATGGGATCTAGTTTGGAGGCTTGGCTCTCCCTGGTCATTCATGGCAACATCCTACACAAATATTTGACCATAGACCAACTTTATCATCTGAAAAAATAAGGATAATATAAGACACAAAATATTTTTCTCATCAAATTGTCTCACTAAATTATAATTTTTTTGTAGTTTTAATTATTCATTATTATTCGAGTCCATAAAAACAAAGTATAATCAGATGCCAGTCTGAATTTCCATCGGTTTATATTTCATTTCTCTCAAATTTTTTGTAACGGGTGATTTTTTATATTCTTTCTATTTGGCAGAACTCTTTTTGACAGTTCACGCACGATTCGTGTTTTATGTCACTGTCAAAAATCTTCAGTTTGGTCCATTATTTATCCATGAATTGTCTTACAAACCAACAACGCTTGCAAATCATTGCTCTGTTAAGAAAGTTCATCGCGCCCTTCTTCCATTTTATGGTCAGTTCAATCGACCCTTTGAAGCGGCTATTCGTGCTATTGTGAGTAAATTTCGCAACAAATTTACATTGTTGGACATTAAACTACCACCACGCTTATGTAAAGTGCGAACTGAAGAAAATATCGCAGCTGTATCGGCCAGCATTAGTGATGACTATCAATTATCGATGTGAATGGTGAGCGCTACCTTGAGATGATATCCAACAAGAGCTGGGCTTGCATGACATGTGGTTTCAACAAGACGGTGCCACATGCCACATAGCACGCGAAACAATGAACCAATTGAGTTCGGTGAACAGTTTATCTCACGTTTGGGACCGGTCAATTGGCCACCTAGATAGTGCGATTCAACGCCTTCAGACTAATGGCTATGCAAAGCTCATGTCTATATACTGACAAGCCCGCTTCAATTGACGCATTGGAAGACAACATTGAAGCACTTATTCGTGAAATACCGGCCGAAATGTTGGAAAGAGTATGCCAAAAATGGGCTAAGCGGGTGGACCATTTGAGGGCAGTCGCGGTCAACGCATTCACATGAAAGAATCCTCAAACATATTATATGGACCGTACTATCGATTCAAATAAAGATTTCATGCATTTTTCTGAATTCCATGTGTTTTTTTAAATTTCGTAAGGTCTGAAAAGATCGCCAATTAAATAATTATCCATTAACCAGAGTGGAGTCGTTGCTTCAAAACCCACAAATTACCCGGTTAATGAATTCCTGTCTCTTTCTTTACCGTTTTTAGGCAAATTAAGAAGGAGCTGTCCCAATATTCTCATTCCCACTGATTTCCGAATCTACCAAGCCTCATTAACCCAGGTTCAAACGTTGCACCTGTTGAGTACATCCACCTTGTAGGTGGATTCGTATTCAAGAATCCAACGAATAGTTATTTTCGATAGATGACAATAGTTGTCAAATAAATCGTCCATGATCTGTTGTTACAGAAATATTGAGAATTTTTTTCCACCATGAATATTTCAAGTTATCGTGTTTACGGAAGGACAGACGGACAGTCCGATACAATAGACCTTTCCAGAATACGTAGAACAAAGATGAAAGATGTGAACTAAACCAGAATGAGAGAGAAACAGGTATATTTCATGAGCAACTTGTGGGCAGCTTTAAAAGATGCGCAAACCTTAGTGCGAGAGAGAAGAGAAAGAGAGAGAGGGAAGCAATGAAATGAGATTCTACTGTTTTGATCGTACCGTGACCCTTACTTAGTAATAGTAACACAACATTGTTGTGGCATAATAAAATTTTGATTTTCGATAAACAATACAACAAATAACATCCTCATCCAAAACATCGACTACGTAAAATAATAATATCAATTGTCAAATGTCAACGATTTGAGGGGGGAAATTTTGACGACCAATAATATTAATTCTTAGCCCACAAAAGACGCGCGCCACTCTCACCTGCACAGGTAATTCTGGAAAGGTCTATTGAATTTGACCACGTATTCGTGATCAGTGAGTCGAGCCTAGTCGATTGGGTCCTTTCCCGGCTCAAAATTCAGAGATCGTGAAGAAATGAAATAGGCCTCGTTTGAGTAGAACGATCGCTCTATAATTCGAAATTTTCATGCACTTATCCGGCCATGAAAATTCCATTACCAATTAATTCCCTTTTAATGGAGAACTGTCTAATGGTCATCATCGCAAAATGAGTCTCGCTCACATAATGAACATTTCTTTCCCACTGGGTTCACGACCATCATCCAATTGAAATATTGTTCATATATTACTGTAGTGATTATTTTACGTGAAATATGTTTTCATACTTCATTGAATTCAGATAATCAACTTGTCCGATTGAGAATGATTGATGATATAATGGTGTTTGATTTTCCGATAGTTTATATGACGCTTTATATGGCGTTGTTATTGAATTGTTGTCAGCTAATTGTACAGCTAATACAAATTGGTTTAATTAGCGAAACAACTCGTTTTATGTCTTGTATAGAAACTCTTCGCCTTCAAGAAAACATTTATCACTTATTTGTCTATGAAATACTGGTGGACGAATTCATTAATTGTACAGCTCTATACAGACGTGCACTCTTTTGTTAAAATTTTCAATGACATTTTGACATAATTGAGGCTCTATCTCACTAATGAGACGAATAATTCCATCTTTTAGTTCAGGAATCGATTGTGGATTATTCTTATAGACTCGGCTTTTCACATTACCCCGAAGAAAATATTCCAACGGTGTCAAATCACATAATCTTGGTGGCCAATTGACATCACCGTTTCTGGAGATTATTCGTCCAGAAAATGTCTCAAGAAATCAATTGTGTCAATCGCAAAGTTAGCTGTCCTATAAAAAGTGTGACAGCCAAATGGAATAAATTCTATAACGAATAAATGAGGGAGTGTTGGAAAAAACGCTCGGACACGTCGATTTGTAATGTTAAATGCGCATATTTTTCAAGAAAATAAAATTATATAGGGTGTTCCATGCGACCGTGGCCAATACCAACTTTCTTATTTCAAATGCAACCCCCTGTATATTATTTATATTTTGGATTCTTTAGAAAATTCTAGACATAATTCATGTACAATGTCCTATACCTATCTTCTTATATGGTTTCAGCAAGATGGAGCACCGCCCCATTACCAAATCAATGTCCGGCAGTACTTGAACCAAATTTTTTCAAATCGGTGGATAGGGAGGCGCGGATCGATAAAATGGTCAGCACGATCTCCTGATCTGACACCATTAGACTTCTTTTTGTGGAGATATGACAAAAGTATTGTATACGAAATGCAACCCTTAAACTTAGACGACCTAAAAAACCGAATCACGCTTGCGATTAGATCAGTCACGCCTGAAATGTTGAGTAACGTTAGAAGACAATTCTACACCAGATTAGCATGTTGCCAAGACGTTCGCAGCGAGCATTTTGAACATTTCCTACATTGACATCAATGTTTTTTTTTCGTTTTTTTTTAAATCAAGAATTAATCAGTATTACTTATTGGGTTTTAAGTGTAATGTACCGAATTTGTGAAATAAAATAATTTTTTCGGCAACCGTCCAGGATGTACCCACTTCCCGAACGCTTTCTCTTTGAGAAAGTAGCATATCCCGGCCTAGTCCGGGAAGAACGTTCTTTCCGAACTAGGCCGGAAAAAATCACGTCGTTGTTGTCATTGAAATGATCATCACAATAGCAACGAAATAACGGATGACAGTTCTGTTTTTTTTTATTATATGAAAGTGCTTCGATTACAAAGATCATTAACACACGGAACAATTTAGGCTGTAATGTTGTATCTTGAACTGAGTGTGAAACAAAAAATACATGATAATGAAAGACAGTTCTGTTCTGATTAATTCAAATAAGAATTAAAACGTATAATAAAGAAATGTGTCGTCTCATTGATTTGTAATTCTACACGGTTGCCGAAAAAATATTGTACGCAACATGCCCGAAAATAGTTTTTTTTGGACTCGCAGACTTCTTGTCTATTCGTCCAAAAAAACCCTATTTTCCGGACTTGTTACGTAAATTACTATTTATTCAAAACGTTGATTTTTGCAATAAATCTGAAAACACTTGATACTTCCGAAATAGTTAAAGATAGGTATAGGACATTCTGCATGAATTGTGTCTAGAATTCTCTGAAGAATTCAAAAAATAAATAATATACAGGGGGTTGCATTTGAAATAAGAAAGTTGGTATTGGCCACGGTCGCATGGAACACCCTATATAATATTGTTTTCTTGAAAAATATGCGCATTTAAAATTACAAATCGACGTGTCCGAGCGTTTTTCCCAACACGTCCTTATTTATTCGTTATCGAATTTATTCCATTTGGCTGTTACACTCTGTAGATCAATATTCATTAATTCAGGTTACAAAAATTCGATTATGATCCGACGGTATCGATCACCATTGATAGTTACAGATTCATCAGCAGCATTTTCAAAGAAGTAAGGACCATTTACACCATAATGCACACCAAACATCTCGTTCAGGATGTGTAGGTTTCTCATGAATAATTCGTGGATTTTCCTCACCATATACGATTATTTTGTTCATTAACATAGCCACCAAGTTCAAAATGTGCCTCATTGGAACACATGATCTTTTGAGAAAAATCAGCTGGTTGCTCATTGATGAAATTAACAAATGAACGACGTTTTGAATGATCTGATGGCTTCAGTTCCTGTGTTATTTTCACCTTATATGCCTACAGACCCTATGGACCCACTAAGTCCAACTGTTGTGAACGTCGATTAATGGACATTTCAGGGTCTTCAGCAACACTTTCACGAACCAAAACAATATTTTCATGTGAACGACCGCTTCGACTGTATTTTCAACATTTTTGGTCTTCCACCGAACCGTTCTCATGAACTTATCAATAATTCGACCGACCAATAGTGCTTTCAGATGGACGATTATGTAAACCATAATATTCACTTAATTTTCTAAAAACACGCAGAACGCTGATTTTCATAAAATAATTCAACAATTTGAACGCGTTGTTGTATCGTGTACGAAGCCATTTTTATAAATGTTATACATCACACTTCTTGAATGTCAAAATAAAATACCCAGACGAATTAAGTGCGACATCTACAGGGTGTTTGGTAATTCGACGTGAACCTTGAAAAGGGATATACTAGACGTCATTTGCAGTGAATTGCGTCGGGTGAAGCATGGTCCGAAAATCTATGGTTACGAAGATATCGCGATTTTTCAACTTTTTTGAAATTTTCTGCTTCGTTATCGAAAATAATTAATTGTGTTAAAACTACTCGACTCTAAATATCCAATGAATATTTTTTTCGAAGCTGAGGAGATGTTCCTCAGTATTCACTAAAAATTCACCCGAGATGTACAGGGTTATAAATGGCTGCACCTGTTTTCCTCATAAAACCTCGATAAAACAATTGAGAATTACTTGAAAAAAGTATTACGAACGTGGTTTCATCAGCTTTCCAAAAAAATACATAGGTATGTCAATAATTCCTCCATGCATTTAAAAATAAGGCCGGAAATCCAAGCAGACAACAGACTTTTTCGAGTCGTTCAGATATCCAATATATATATATATTCTTTTGAAAGAGAGTATTACAAACTGTTTTCTTAAACCAAACAATACATGGCATATGGCACGTGTGAAGAAATGGCTACAAGGACCAGATTATATAAATGATTCGTAAGCCGTAAGTGGGCCATGGTTCGATATCTAAATGACTCGAAAAAGTCTGTTGTATGCTTGGTTTTCCGGCCATATTTTTTATTGCAGAAAGGAATTATTGACATATGTACCTTTTTGGAAAGCTGATGAAACAGGAAGATTTTTCCTTACATTTGTACACCAAGTTCATCATCCTTTTTTTTAGTAATTCTCGATTGTTTTATGAAGATTTTATGAGGAAAACAAGTGCAGCCATTTATGACCCTGTATAACTGGGGTTATCTGAATTTTTAGTGAATACTTTTTCGCAAGAAATGAGGACCATCTCCTCAGCTTTGAAAAAATATTCATCGATTATTTAGAGTCGAGTAGTTTTTACAAAATCAATTATTTTCGATAACGAAGCAGAAAATTTCAAAAAAGTTGAAAAATCGCCATATCTTCGTAACCATAGATTTTCGGACCATGCTTTACTCGACGCGAAATGACGTCTAGTATATCTTTTTTCAAGGTTCACGTCGAATTACCAAACACCCTGTATATTTTTTTTATTAAAAAAAAAACGCGCAATTGGAAACACCTCTTGGATTCATTCGATGATTTTATTGCCCTTCTTTGTTGTTGTTGGACGACGAATCGTAAATTTGCGATTTTTCTATCTGAAATTGTTTTTCCGACATTCGAATCGGTTTTGGACATTTTCCAGGGGGTCTACATTTATGCTGTTCAGAAGGGCCATCCGGGCATTTACCGGGTTGCCCGACGGCCCAGTGCGTCACTATGTAGGTGGTCATCTGTACAGTACTTCTAATACAGTACCTATTTGAAAAGATCCATCTTCTGCAATGATTACCACAGTCCATATGCCACACCAATCTGTTATGTTGTTTTCGGCTTTCGCCCTGGACCTCTCTTTCCATCGATCTTTCGTGTCAGCACGAGTTGAAGATATTTATCACCATCAGTCATACCAATTGTGAAATTTTTCGGATAAAGTAATTGGGGTAGATTCCAGGTCAATATAACAAAAACAATATCTTAAATCGGAAATGCCAACCTTTTCCAGAGAGGGTCGATTGTTGACTACCAATCTGTCATATATGACACTATGACAGAAGAAAGGTTCAAAACTATAAACAGACAATTATAATTCTCTGAAATCGAATGTCAAATGTAGCCGTAACTCTTCCATACTTTAATTTCGATCAACACAACAACTTACCGGTGGGGCTTGCATGAACGTGAATCAAAATAATATAGCATAAATCAAACCGGGGGACGTCCTAGTCGCTAAATGAACATAAATGTTTTAGATGAAATGATTTAGAGCAGTTGTGATGAGGTGGTTATACGGTGGAACAGTTGTGCACGAACATCTGCTTCGGGATGGTCTCGGTCTAGTGGTTAGAGTGGACCGTTGAATTTTGTGGCTGGCTGGGGAGAGAAGGGTGGAAAATTCAGTTTCCGTTGAAATATCTCTATTAGCTGATTGACCAGTAGATATTTATCGATATTGAAAAACTGTCCCATTTAATTGAAAAACAATGTTCCATGATAATTGAATGAAAAAAGAAGGCTCCATTCTGGTTATTGTTTTTTTATAATGATATTTTGAATTCTCGTCTTTTCCCAGTCGAATTTCGCAAAGCAAAAGCTATAGCTATTCCGGAACCCCGTGAAAATTTTTTAGATCCAAAAAGTTGTTGATTGTCCCTTTCAAAATTTAAGGACGATTGATTATCTTCATATCTTCAGGATTTAATCTTATATATCTTATCGCCGAGTTCGAAAAAACTTACTATTTTATCTTATGTTGAAAATGCTTTGTCGAATTGTCAGGGATGTTTCATGAAAAATAGATTTTGATCTCTGTGTTACTTATTTCATTGCATCAGGTTCCAAGAATGAGTTGAAAACAGGACCTGTATTCGTTGATTCATTATAGGCTTATGAGTGTGGAATGATGGTTTAATTTTTAATCTACATAATGAATTAAAATGTGAAAAAATGGTCTGATAGAGATAATGTGCTAACACTGCTAACTGAAGATTGCGTGTTTCTGTTGATGGTGGCAGTAGTAGTTTCTTGACTTTGAACAATGGTTTTATCTCCACTTTTTAAATTTGTATTTATGGGATATTCCTGATATTTTCTTGGAGAAAGGACCCCGCATTTTTCTTACGTAAAGTGGCGACCGGTCAAATTTTCTGAAAGTTTGGTTTGTTGTTGTACCCGACTCAGTAACCAAAAGGGTAAATGAGCCCAACCCAATCCTATGGCTAGTTCTCTTAATACGGGGATGTTAAAGTTAAAAATTGCCCAGATTTTCGGATTTACTTTTCATTTATTAAAAGTTAGATTGGATTTCTTTTGCATGCAAACGTTTACTACATGTTCTAGTACTGCAATAAGTGGATGCGTATAATTCAAAATATTCATATATACAAGGTGATTCACGAATGTATGACGGTAGTTTTTTGCCAAAATTCACTTTTTCTACTGTGACGTCAGGGAGGCATAGTTTTGAAAAGTTCTCTTCGATATAGTATTTTGACGAGAAAATATTGCACAGTACAAATTTTTGACAAGGAGAACCCCTAGACATCATTATTTTTTTCTAGGATCAATTCGAAATCCTGTATTTATGGATTGATTTTTGGGAAAAGTAATACCACAAACATAATATGTGTGTCTCAAATCTCCAAAATATTCAGATGGTTTATCCATAGGAACTAGGAAGGTATTCTATTTTGGGAAAAGTACAAAAAACATGAACAACCTGTATTAAAAAATTTCCTCGGTCAAATTTAACTATTTTCTCACTACATATTGATTTTCATAACACTTTCAGAGGTATGAATTCTAAATCCGATACTATGACCAGTTTCCGAGATACAGGGCATTAAAGGGGAGAATTACTGATTTTATCAGTTTTTTCTTCAAATCGAAAAGCCGGAATGATTTTATGTTACGCCTTTGAGTTGAATATGAGTTTCGGTCAAATGTATAATGTATACAGGGTGTTTGGTAATTCGACGTGAACCTTGGAAAGGGATATACTAGACGTCATTTGCAGTGAATTGCGTCGAGTAAAGCATGGTCCAAAAATCTATGGTTACGAAGATATGGCGATTTTTCAACTTTTTTGAAATTTTCTGCTTCGTTATCGAAAATAATTGATTTTGTAAAAACTACTCGACTCTAAATAGTCGATGAATATTTTTTTCAAAGCTGAGGAGATGGTCCTTATTTCTTGCGAAAAAGTATTCACTAAAAATTCAGATAACCCGAGATATACAGGGTCATAAATGGCTGCACCTGTTTTCCTCATAAAATCTTGATAAAACAATTGAGAATTACTCGAAAAAAGTATTATGAACTTGGTGTACAAATGTAAGGAAAAACTTCCCTGTTTCATAAGCTTTCCAAAAAGGTACATATGTCAATAATTCCTTCATGCAATAAAAAAATATGGCCGGAAAACCAAGCAGACAACAGACTGTTTCGAGTCATATGTCAATAATTCCTTCATGCAATAAAAAAATATGGCCGGAAAACCAAGCAGACAACAGACTTTTTCGAGTCATTTAGATATCGAACCATGGCCCGCTTACGGCTTACGAATCACGCCGAGTGAAATAAAGGATAATAGGATATCTGAATGACTCGAAAAAGTCTGTTGTCTGCTTGTTTTTCCGGCCATATTTTTTGATTGCATGAAGGAATCATTGACATATGTACCTTTTTGGAAAGCTGATGAAACAGGGAAGTTTTTATTGACATTTGTACACCAAGTTCATAATACTTTTTTCGAGTAATTCTCAATTGTTTTATCAAGATTTTATGAGGAAAACAGGTGCAGCCATTTATGACCTTGTATATTTCGGGTTATCTGAATTTTAGTGAATACTTTTTCGCAAGAAATGAGGACCATCTCCTCAGCTTTGAAAAAAATATTCATTGAATATTGAGAGTCGAGTAGTTTTCACAAAATTAATTATTTTCGATAACGAAGCCGAAAATTCCAAAAAAGTTGAAAAATCGCGATATCTTCGTAACCATAGATTTTCGGACCATGTTTCACTCGACGCAATTCTCTGCAAATGACGTCTTGTATATCCCCTTTCAAGGTTCACGTCGAATTACCAAACACCCTGTATACACGGAAAGGTTCAGCTAAAAATATTTACTGTTACAGGGTTATTCACGAATAAATCACAGTAGCTTTTGCTTTTGGAAATTCACCTCCAGGCATCATCAGCAGTGTTTACCTATTTAGTTTACAAACTGGAATTTCTCTTCAAAAGTATTCATTTTGAAACTGCTGTTGAATGCTTAGATAATTTAACGAACTTTGAGCTTCCATGCACTGGTGCTCACTTATTCGCACAATTCAGTCATAGGACAAAAGCCGTAAACACCTATAAACCGGTTTTGTATAATTTACACACACGCACACCCCATTTCTACAGTAGATGAGCAGAGGGGTGAAATAAACGGTGTAATGGTTTGAATACAATAATCAAATGATTCCACTTGAGAGGCAAGAAAATATCATTCGTTCTAGTTTTCGTTTCCATTCCATACCATAAAGGGTCACCTCCAACAACTGCGAAAATGGGTGAAATCCAGTTAGTTCCGAAAGGGTATTTTGAATAGGGGAGCAAAAAAGTGAAGATTAGAAACATCAATCATTCCCCATTCGGTTTTTTTCGAGCAGACAGATTGTATGGGTTAGTTTGTGTTCGTTTGGAACGGGACTAGGTACACTGGATGAAATACGCTATGGAGAAACACCGAAGCTTTCCATTGACTGCATAATTCTTTCAGATATAATATCGAAGTGAAGATAATAGCTACAAATACTGGATATAGTTTATAGGAAGTCGAGGAATCCATAATTATTTTCGTAAAACATATTTTTAGATTTTCAATCAAAATTAGGAAGAACGTAAAATAATAACTGATCCAAAATTCTTGGGAACGCAAGAACTGGCCTGAAACTGAAAAAGTGGACAAGAATTGGCAACTTATCAAACGGACACAAAATTTTTGAACTTACTCAACTTTTGTGGAGCAGTGTGATTAAACGTAATTTGCCGATCTGTTTATTCCACTGGTTTCATAAAAGGTATTGGGTATCAACGACAGAATAGACATTAAGGGTCTGAACCAAATTTACTCACTAATCGAGAAGACAGCAGGGAGTGCAAACACAGAGTAACATCAATAGTGTCAGCAAACCACGAAATATAGAATGGAGACACGTGAAGAGACAGATAAAAAGAAAAATTAAATTGTAACACCAAAGTTAACAGATCTCTATCTTTTCTGAATTTCATGTTTACGGATTTAATTTCATATTAAAAAAGGCTCGTCTCGTACCCAAACGTTTTATAATGAACAATAAATAAATTTAAGTTAAAATTCCGACAAAATCGATTACCCACCCTTTAATGTAAGTTAGAATCTAGGTGAAAAACAATTCGATAAAAAAGTGAAAAATCTTTTGCTGATGAACACAACATGCCTATCATATGAACGAGTTTTTCAACTAATGCACTTTTATTTTGTTTGTATTTTTGTATATACAGTGTACTGTGATTTATTGATGATTATTTATTGCTTACGTATACATGGTATATTTATACAGAGTGTAACAGCCAAATGGCATAAATTCGATAACGAATAAATGAGGGCGTGTTGGGAAAAACGCTCGGACACGTCGATTTTTAATTTTGAATGCGCATATTTTTCAAGAAAATAATATTATACAGGGTGTTCCATGTGACCGTGGCCAATACCAACTTTCTTATTTCAAATGCAACCCCCTGTATATTATTTATTTTTTGGATTCTTCAGAGAATTCTAGACACAATTCATGCACAATGTCCTATACCTATCTTCAACTTTTTCGGAAATATTAAGTGTTTTCAGACTTTTTACAAACATTAACATTTTAAGTGAAAATTATTTTATTTCACAAATTCGATACATTACACTCAATACTTATTTCCCATTTACCTCTTGATATGAAAAAAGTAAGCAAAAACCATTACTGAGAAAAAATTAAAATAAACAAAAACAGATTTGTTTATTCTCATAGCCTTAGTAACACGTTGTCTGTTTGCATGACAATAAGTGATCAGTGTAAGTACAATTGTCTTTTGAATTTCAATGTCCGGCAGTACTTGAACCAAATTTTTCCAAATCGGTGGATAGGGAGGCGCGGATCGATAGAATGGCCAGCACGATCTCCTGACCTGACACCAGCAAAAAAGTCAAAAGTATTGTATACGAAACGAAACCCTCAAACTTAGACGACCTAAAAAGCCGAATCACGCTTGCGATTAGATTAGTCACGCCTGGGCCCGTATTCTCGACAAGTGATCTGTCGGTGCGTATACGTTTGGTATACATAAATACAATACAGAAAACGTATACGCACCGAAAGATCACTTATCGAGAATACGGGCCCTGAAATGTTGAGTAACGTTAGAAGACAATTCTACACCAGATTAGCATGTTGCCAAGACGTTCGCGGCGAGCATTTTGAACATTTCCTACATCGACATTAATGTTTTTTTTTTGTTTTTTTTTTAATCATCAAGAAATAATCAGTATTACTTATTAGGTTTTAAGTGTAATGTACCGAATTTGTGAAATAAAATAATTTTTATTTAAAACGTTGATTTTTGCAACAAATCTGAAAACACATAATACTTTCGAAATAGTTAAATATAGGTATAGGACATTTTGCATGAATTGTGTCTAGAATTCTCTGAAGAATCCAAAAAATAAATAATATACAGGGAGTTGCATTTGAAATAAGAAAGTTGGTATTGGCCACGGTCACCTGGAACACCCTATATAATATTATTTTCTTGAAAAATATGCGCATTTAAAATTACAAATCGACGTGTCTGAGCGTTTTTCCCAACACGCCCTCATTTATTCGTTATCGAATTCATTCCATTTGGCTGTTACACTCTGTATATCTATGATTTAATTTTACTCGACGTGTCATGTGAAACTTGATGACGAGTATTTCATAAATGTATGTCTACTGTATGAAATAAATGAATGAATGAATGAATGAATACTGACGTACGCTCTGAATTCTTCATCAAAATATGAATCAAAAGCACAAACTCTGATATCAGACTCAAAACAACATTTAGGTATTACCTCAATTCTTTAGAATGTAATTATTCTTATTATCTTATCATGAATAAGCTCCGATATTCAATAATTATTGATGTACTGGTTGTGCTCACACCTGACCGGTTGTTAATCATTAATATACCGATACTCAAAGTAAGCAGACAACTTTTTTCTAATAAAAAAAGGTAATTCCGAATCCTGAGGATTTTATTATGAATGAAATCCTTTCGTTAATCAGTGTTGAAAGGTTAACCACATGGAAGTATTCCAATCTATTCCATTAATTATGATGAGAACCATTAGGTATACAGCTGGGATGTAATAGTTATTGCATTTGTGAAATCATTGCTGACAAAGAAATCATGATTCTCCATACCCAATTGATTTTGTTGTCAGTGGCAATTTCATCCGTGAACAGTAATGAAATTGAGGGGACGAGGCAATTAAAAAACAATATTTTTTCATCATGATTCCACATGAAAACATATTCAATAAAAACATTGCCAAAACGTCAGCGACAATTCCACAAGTATAGAAAAAAATTTCTGGGAGTTCTCATAAATTTGAACAATTTTCAGTTAACCGTCAAAATCGCTATATTACAGTACAAATTTCCTTATTTTTTGTTGTACATACTAATTATTATTTAATTCTCCGAGTAATTCACATCACTATACAGCGTGTTCAACACTCTGTATCTCGAAAACGAAACGTTTGTGACCCCATGTTTATGGGACTTTTTTCTTAAACTTATTTAAGAAATCTCCCCTTTTCTTTTGTACGTTCAGTTTAGGAACACCCTGTAAAACGTCGTATTTTATGGAGCCTCTAGCATCAGGTACAAATTCAGGGGAGAAATCATTGAATCTTCAATTTTTTTTCAGTCGGAATTGCTCCCTCTGTATACATTTACATAAATTATGATGATTTTGAGGATTATTCAGGGGTCATGTATGCTTCTAATTCGGCAAAAACTAAAATTCCAAGTTTTAACTTTTCCTAAGGGTGAACTACAGTTCAACATTTTCCGAAGCTCCATCCTCTTCAATTATCTCTTTGTAATATGTAATCATTAAAATGCCTATTTCCCTGATACGAAAAAGTTGTGTACAAACATAAATCTTCCTGTGACGTTCCAACCTGTTGATAGAATTTATTGCGTACAAATAGAATATGTCGATTGCTCAAAACTGAAACATCGTAAATCTCACGTAATACACCGTCCAACGCATGGTACCCCTGTTATTTACATACATTTTCCTTGATAACAGTGAAGAAGTAAATTGGCTGAAATCTTAGACCAATTAGGAACAACGAGTACTACCACTTATGGAGGACGATGTCGATTGGGAACTGTTGCACTGTTGCACAATAATAATTGATGAACAAGGAAGCTCTTGATACTATAAATTTTCTCCAGCGTTCTTTTTTTTTGCAGTGTAGGTTCTGTCCCATTGTTGCAACTTAGAAACATGAACTGTTGTGTGTGAAAGAATAAGACATTTCAGAAAGAGTAAATATCACCGATTTATCGATATCGAATGCATCCCGTGTCATAAAATCGAAATCTATTATTGAGAGCAGATGTTTTTAATTATATCAACCGAAATTGAAACCAATTTCATCATAATTCATCCAATATATCAATATTCTGAGTTTCGCTATCCTTGCTATGGAAACACCAAACAAACATTATAATTAGGGCGAAAAAAATTGTGGAATTCTCGAAAAAGTAGAGAAGGAACTAAAAAATTTATGGCCAAAAAAGTCATGAAACTCCTAGGACAAAGAGTACCAAATTTTTAAATAGATGGCAGAATTGTGTGGAATGAAACTGTGCTGCTCGGATACTTTACCGATCTGTCTGAAACATTTTCTCTATGGCCCAAATATTCAATGATTCAGAAGATTTCGAGAGCCGTAACATGGTCGGATATTTGAAGCAAGGATCGAAAGAATATCAGCCAAAAAAGTCAGAAGCTCTGGCTAGAGAAGTTGTTCTGAAATTCAGTCTTCAGGTACCAAATGAGACCTTTTTGATGTATGGAATTGCATTAATATTCGTTGTGTTTGACGGATGCCGGCGGCAAGAACTTGTGAATAAACTATGTAGTTAATGGCGTAATTTTCGGTAAATGTTTCAGTGGCAAGAAGAGCTTTTTCACAATTGTTTTTTTTATTGTGCTTCGATTTCGCAGATCATTAGCACTGATGCGGGACGGTAACATTTCATTTACATTTACTGTTTATATATGTCAAAAATTTTTATCACAATAAATATAGAATTCAAATTGTGTTGATCAAATTGATGGGTTGCAGAAATTTAATGGTATTTTCCAGTTTTTCGGCTTCTTGTCCTAGAGCCTGTTTTAAGGAGTCTACCATACCAGTTTGTTCTCTTTGAGGTCCCAATTTTTGAAAAAGATAAATTAATAGTTTGCAACTAATAAGAGAATATAAGTAGGTATTCACTTCCACGGAATTGTCCAGAAAAAAGGAACGACGAACAGACGAAGACCGTGTACCTTGCAACTACAAACATTTCAATGTTTGAATGAATTCACAGAATAATTCAAGCCAAGTTGCATTCAAATATGATGAATTTCACAATGATTCGAAAAATTTGATGAAGAGGTGTGAATCTACTGTACTACTGGTGTAAAGTATGGATTGTATGGTTGAAGTTGAAATAATTCGTTCTTCCGCCTTGCGTATCATTTATTCTATGCTCAAGGCCACTTCCATTGAACCGTGAAATAATATGTCCATAAGAAAACATTCTGAATTTGGGATTTATTGCCTTCGGTTATAAAGATTCCAGTTGAACGGAGGTGCGTGCTTTTGATGCATGGGAACATAGGAGAATATTAGCAGAATAAATATGAACTCGTTTCTCTACTTCAAATAATTACAGCACAATAGAAATGGATAAGGATGTACTGAACATATGAACCCTTATGTTAGGAAATAAAAATGTATTGCGCTTGATTCGTAAATTATTTTAACTATGGATCGCTCATATATTTGAGAAAAACGATCCACTAAATTGACTAAATGAATAACAGTCCTATCTCCAAGGTCTCGATTATCGCAGAGCTAATGAATATTTGTCTAAATAGAGAAATATAAATCACTGTCAACACGGATTTAGGCAGACTATGATTTTGTCCACAAGGGTTTGGATAAGAGTTTGCATGTGACAGGCCTATTTTTTTTATTTCGGACTTGTTGTTGTTCACCTCTCAATTTCCTGGAACAAAACCTCTTTAACTTATGTTTTAGAGGAGTGGTCTTGGACTAACTGAAGAGTTACTCATGTGTTAGTGGAGCTTCCTAATATGGGTGTTCCTCAGGGCTCCGTGTAGGGTCAGCTTCTTTTAAGAAGCTCCTGACTTCACGACAGTGCTTTAGGTGTCACTTTTTTTATTTTCATTCATACCAAAAAGAAAATGGTATGTTTGGTTATAAGTTCAACAGGGTGTGAAGAAAATATGGTGCCTCAATGTCAAATCATGTCTGTTCCATTCTGAATCCGAGATGGTATAACTCACTGTAAATTACAAAAGAAAGCTAAACCTTACTTGAAATCAACGTGAAAATATAATAATTTTATAACTGTGAGATTTGAAGAAGGAAAATAAGTATGTACTCTCTGTATAAAAAGTACCCGGAAAATGTTATTTAAATGAACCGCCAAAAAGGAATCGGTAATTTTTTTTTTCTTAAAGTTGCTAGGACCTTCCTTTATTACCAAGCCAAATTTGAGCGCGATCTGTCAACTAGTGTGTTTACAACAGCTGTCAGTATCAGTCGACTTCAAAAGTGCTCTGCGAATTTTACAATGGAAAAAATAGTTGATCAAAGAGTTTGCCTCAAATTTTGTCTTGCAAACGAATTTTCTTGTGCCGATTCATTGAAAATGATAAAAAAAGCCTTTGGTGATAATTGTATGTCAAAAACACAAGCATACGATTGGTACAAATCATTCAAAGACGGTCGTGAGGTGGTCGAAGATTTGCCCCGTTCTGGACGGCCTTCAACGTCAACAACCGACGATAACATCATCCAAATCAAGAATTTAGTGCTCGAAAATCGTCATTCAAGTGTTAGAGAGTTGGCTCGAGAGTTGAGCATTGATAAAATGACCGTTCATAACATTTTGACTAATGTTTTGTGTATGAAACGCGTCGCAGCAAAACTCGTTCCAAAAGAGCTGAATTTTTTGCAAAAAGAGCATCGAAAGCAGGTCTCTGAAGACATGGTTTCTCGAGCTGCTAGTGATCCAAATTTCATGAAACGAATCATAAGTGGCGATGAGACATGGGTCTATGAGTATGACACGTTAACAGCTCAACAATCGACCGAATGGCGCCTACCAAACGAGCCGAATCCGAAAAAACCACGTCAAAGTCGATCGAAAATTAAAGTTTTGCTCACTGTTTTCTTCGATTATCGTGGTGTTGTGCACTCAGAATTTCTTCCTGAAGGACAGACAGTGAATAAGGAGTATTACTTGGGTGTATTGAGGCGTTTGCGTGAGAATGTTCGTCGTAAACGGCCAGATTTATGGAAAGACAATTCGTGGATTTTGCATGATGATAACGCGCCGTCGCACCGAGCCATAATTATTAAGGAATACAAGACCAAAAACTCAATAAATACCATCGAACAACCGCCGTAATCACCTGACTTAGCTCCGTGCGACTTTTTTCTATTCCCAAGACTCAAATTGCCCCTACGTGGAACGCGTTTTGAGTCCATTGAAGCCATCAAAACAAATTCGCAACGAGAACTAAAGGCCATACCTTTGGCGGCGTATGAGCGGTGCATGGAAAAGTGGGTTCGCCGATATCATAGTTGTATTGTAAGCAATGGGGACTATTTTGAAGGAGACAAAATAAATATTGATGATTAAATTTAAATTTATGTGTTTTTTTTTACAATTCCGGGTACTTTTTATACAGAAGGTATTTCAAAATATCGTTCAATCAAATTCAATTTTACAGAAGGTGTTTGAAACGTCTCCAAATTGTGATACTAAAATCAGCGGTGTATGAAGCCAGATTTCAGTACTTTGGCTCTGGAACAGCTCAATTAGGATCCGCAAGAATTTTGTTGAAAAAAAACAAAATCGCCAGCTTCGATGGAGGCATAGGGGGCTAGATTCACGTTATAATCTCTTTCAAGTGATAAAAAATTAAAGTTTATGAATGGATCATCTAAGGATTAGCAGAAGCCAAATAAATCTTCAAAAACTGAATGATAGCTATTTTATTCAATCCATGATGAAGCTTTAACCATAACATCAAATTGTATGTACTTATTTCATTTCAAAATATTTCCTGTACCTCTCGATGAATCGATGATTCCAATGACTGGGTCGAAAAAAAGGAAAAAACCTAATTCAGAAAATTCATCAATCACTATCGTAAGAATAAGGCATGTTTTTGATAACTCTTCAGAAACACCAATCACTGTTAAAGTGCATGTCATTGACCTTAAAAACATAAAAAATTATTCGAATTCAATAAGTAGTAGGTACCATTTCATTTCTATCATAATGAGAGGGTTGACGAAAAAACCAACTCATCCTCAGCAACAACAGGTCTACCCATTTCTGACACAACAAGATAGGATGCCCTGCACCCCTCGAATAGATTACATGACAAACTCTTCAATTATAAATTATAAAGTTGCGGGATTTGAAATGAAAATTCATATTTTCGAACATTTCTCCGCGAATCACTGTGTATATATTGAAGTCGAAGTTTAGCCATTGCAGTTTTCGAAGAAAATTTTTTGAGACGATGAAAATAAATCCGTGAAAGCATGCGATACTCTGATTTCATTCGGAAACAAAGAAGGTGAAGATACTTTCGTCTTTTCCTCACCAATTGCAAGTGGCTATCAAATTTTATGACACATTCAAATTCAACACTTAATTCAGAGTGGAAACTGTATAACTGTACCCTCAACTCATGAGCCTCATACCCAACCAATTCATTTTCTTCGCATAGTCGAAGTTTCCATTTCCTGATATCTCTAATTGTCACATTTAACTGTTGATTGATTTTTGTTCACGCGTGTGATCAATACGATCAACATTTAATTGAATGAGCCAATTTACAAACGTCCTCGAAAGCCATTTCAATCATAATGGGATCTTCGTACATAATAAAGATCGAAATTTGTGGTATTATTCACATCTAATATCTGGTATCGGAAGGTAGGGATATGTATATGTGTAAGCTCTGAATATAAATCATCAATTAATTCTAACAGGACGCGAACTTTGATAAATACGCCGATAGAATCAGATCTGCTGGCTATGCTACTTGGAATATGCTGTTCAAATTTGATTCATTTCCTGATGGTAGATATGACTGCGGATGATATGACGCTGGGGCTGGTAGAGGTGCTCTGATATGTTTGACAGTATTGAATATGACTGGTGGTATAATATATTTCCTCGTATATTACCATAAGAGAAGTAACTCGGTATAAAATCTTTCGAATATCAAGATAAGTCGACAACCGAATGCACTTTCTACATCGGAGCATTGAGTTTCGAAAGTCTTTAACTTGTTTGTTTTTTATGGTAGGTACTTCAAGTTCGGAAATAGTTAGGGGAAATAAGTACAAAATTACATATTTGTACAAAATGACATAGGCATCATAACTTGAGTTTGGAGGTATCAGATGCGGAACTGCCTACCATATCACACGATATGGTGGGTTCTATTTACCTCTGAAAACTATCAAGCGCTTTACTCTAGTTCATTCGATCGTTATGAGTGATAACAGGAATCAATAGGTCACGAGTTTTTTTTTTCATTGCGCCGAATTTTTAGAAGAAATGGCCAGTTTTCTCCATTTCTTTCATTTATATTGCATTCATTTCGAACTCATTGTATGTCATTATATTCACGTAGCTTTATTTATGTTGAATTTATACTTTTAATTCTTAATAATTCGAATTATTTCTAGTTTTATAACGCTTTATGACATATACAGTGAGCGGACAAAATTACATAGGTATTTCAGCTGAATTTACCGAATCTACCGGACAACACCGAGACCATTAATCCCAGGCTCCATCAGCAAACAAAAAGCCAGGACTTGTCTTAACATATTCATAACAAAATATTTATCTGCAGCTAATAAAGGCAATGCATCTCAACCTACTCTTGCTGATCCTATGAGGAAGTTCCTCCAATCCCTTAAGGACGATTCATTAGTGGACTAGGCAAACGTGAGGCGAAGACTCGATAAACGTACTTAGTTTCAACTTCTACACCTAATATGGTTGCAATCAAATCAAAAAATGAGCCCATACCTCCTCCAAATGAAAGGAGATGAAATCCTTTGGGCATTATTTTAAGGAGAATATATTCCCAGCAACTTTCGAGATGATGAAGAAGACTGTCCACCTGTCCATTTTTCCCGATTTAGATCGGGGAAAAAACAGTCTTCTCCGGGATTAGCTCTGGAAAAGACTGGTTACGATGCATGCATTGGGCTCATGCATCTTGTGCTGATGTTCCTAGAAGAACCAATCGTTTCATAGGTGAACTTTGTCAGTAGTTTTGTAACTATAAGTAGAAAACTACAGTTGCCTGTTGCCGGTATGTCATTTTGTCCCTAGCATGCGGACAGGATGAATTTCGTTCATCCCAATTTATCTAAGAATATTTCATTTTTTGGAACCTTTATTTCATTAAGGTTGATTTAATTAGAAAAGAAAGGACCAAAGATCATAGTGTAGAATCTGACATTACTGTAATTCACTGCTAGCAAGTTATGCCTCTGAATTTAAACCCTATATATACGAGTATGTCATTTTGTAAGTAGGTACTCCCCCTATAATTTTTTCATGATAATTGATAACTTTTTCTATACTAATAGTTTGCGAAATAACTAAAATTCACAATATTTTCTTTGTTTCACCTTTCATCATTGTGAAGTATTCTTCAAGAGCTTTCGTCTGGGGGCAACGAATATATAAATTTCAATCTTTTGAATGTGTGAGTAAAATATTCAAGAAAATATGAAAACTGGTCTTCATCCTCCCTTTCTCAGATATCATAAAGAAATATTTTCTTTGGCAAAATCACTCCGGTCAACATCGCTCCTTGCTTGGAATAAAAGATGTTTTATTGACCATGAATATGAATATGTCATTATTCCATGAATTTCCCATGAAAACAAATTATAGCCCAGTAATTTCATTGAATTAATCGGATATACGTGATAAATTCGCACATTAATTCTAAATACTTGACAAGATGTCCTCACTTCTTTATTCAATGAAGATTCGATCTTCTCGAGGTCATCCATAATTGAAAAAAAAAAATATCCTTTGTTTCGTATAGAAACAACTCGAATATGAAAAATTCCAATGAAAATAATGTCGAATGTTTAATGAATATATCGGAGATATCAACGTTACACCAAGCGAGTAGCATAGAACTCTTATATAGTACAGTGGCTTTATACAGGACAGTGGCGACAATAGACGTTCACGTTTTGATTGGTCGGACTGTTTTCGACCACTAATAGCGGACTTTCATTGTTTTGTTGTCATGTCATAGTGACAAAAAGCTCAAGATCGAGTCAAATGTCAAAGAGCACGACACTCAAATGTAAACAAATATCCACCATGTTTGTGCAAAAACGTATTCTATGACCCTATTGTCGCCACTGTCTTGTATAAAGCCACTGCAGTATACAGGTTGAGTTGAATTTTAATTTTACAAAAGCTAGGACTAATTTGAACTTTTTGATGTTTTTATTAATAATCATTCAAACTACGACTAAAATTCATCATTCACCCAAGCTCAGTCCCTTAGATCAAAAAGTCCCGATTAAAAAATTAGGTATACCAATCCAAAATCAGAGTTTCTATGGAATCGACTTGGGATGAATGGATTATGATTCCACTGAAATGAATGATTCTTATGTCTATACATGGATAATTCATCATTGGATTCTCCCTGTTGAATATTTTCGAGTTGAATTTTAATTTTACATAATCTGAATTTTCGGGTGAACAGCTAGGAATAATCTGAACTTTTTGATGTTTTTATTAATAATCATTCAATCTACGACTGAAAATCATCATTCACCCAAGCTCAGTCCCTCAGATCAAAAAGTCCCGAGTAAAAAATTAGACCAATCCAAAATCTGCGATATTTTCTTCAGTTCTTACTGCATGTGAGCGTGTTGGTGGTTTAATGTCCAACAATGTAAATTTGGTGCGAAATTTAGTCACAATAGCCAAATTGCCGCTTCAGTGGGTCGATTAAACTAAAATAAAATAGAAGAAGCCCGCAATGAAGTTCTTTAACAGAGCACGTATTTGAATAATAAAAATCAATGATTTGCAAGCGTTGTTCGTTTGTAAGACGATTCATGGTAAAATTATAGACCAAACTTATAATTCGAAAGCACAGGCTCCGTCAAAGTCAACTTCAGTCTAACCGAAAAACCCTGTTCCGTTGCATTGGACCAATGGACCACTTCTTAGATAACAATGCATGAATCTCGGCAATTATTCCGATTCAATAACGTAACCATACCATAGACCTTCGAATGGAAGTGTTCCGAAAACACTCGCTCTAGGCAAGGCAAGGCTCAGATAGCTTGTTGTAATCACCTTCTCCACAATCTAACAGAATTTCAATTTCCGCTCCAACATTCTCACTCCACTGACTCAATAACGATAATCTTGACCATCGGCCGTGCGAATTAACTCCCAATACTCGACCTATTCTTCATCTCGCAAGATATCATTGTGCAGTTTGAAAGCTTTCATCTTGACTTACGGTAGCTGGAAGTAGCATTATACCAAACAGACGTGATACATAAATTCCGCTCATTATTGCCGTAGACTCCGTCCAGGCGTGTCAGGATACGGCGAGAAAGAGTTTTACGATACGAAACGGTCACCCAAGCACAAAATTCGATTATAAGTCGAAGCTTGACTCATAACGCAACGAGAAGAGCTCGCACATTTATGCATAAACATCGTACTTAATTTAATGCGTCTTTTGTACTTACGTATAATAGGATAAAATACTTCAAATACCTAAGGCGCACCACCAAGACTGGCTTTTACCACAATTGCGCAACGTATATTTTTCGGAAGAGACACAATTCGGTTTACAAAGTGATAGTCGACGGAAAAGGGTTTGGAGAGGTCCAGGCAGACTAGAGCGACTCAATTTCGCCCAGGAAGTTGTGCCCTTTCAAGACGGATCAATAATGTACTGGCGGGTTTAATGTTCGGTCACCGTCCCCCTTTTATTATCGTTGAACGAACAATGACTGGTGCCATATACGTAAAAAACATTATTCAACCTATCCTAATGGTTCTTCTGCGTAAAGATTTATGGAATAATTTTATTTTTCAGGATGATAACACACTACGAAGGATTCAAAACATTCTTCAAGAGAACAATATCCAGAGAATGAACTAGCCAGCAAAGTCACCGGACATGAATCCATTTGAGCACTTAGGGAGAGCAATATACAATCGCCAAAACCCATCTTCAACTTTCCAGGAATTGAGTTTAGCCCTTCACGAAAATTAATCATAATACATATGGATTTTAACGTCTGTGAAAATAATTAGAGAAAGATCTGCATGCCGTTAAATGTTTCTCTAATTAATCATAATAATAATAAAAATAATTTTTCGGTGTACCCACTTCCCAGACGCCTTTTCTTTGAGAAAGTAGCATTTCCCGGCCTAGTCTGGGAAGTACGTACTTCCCGGACTAGGCCGGAAAAAATCACGTCGTTGTTGTCATTGTAATGATCATCACAATAGCAACGAAATAACGGATGACAGTGCTGTTTTGTTTAATTCAAATAAGAATCGAAATGTAGAATAAAGAAATGGTCTCATTGATTTGTAATTCTACACGGTTGCCGAAAAAATATTGTACGCAACACGCCCGAAAATAGTTTTTTTGGACTCACTGTCTTCCAGGACTCGCCACCGGCTCGACCTTTTTTTGCCTATTGGTCCGAAAAAACCCTATCTTCCGGACTCGTTACGTAAAGTTCTATATTATACTAAAACGGTAACTCTGTGGTCCGGCCCGGGGTATCTGTCGAAAAAGTGGGTCCAGAAGAATTTTGAAATCGCAGCGAAGCTGCGATACAGGAAAGGAATTTTTTCACGGTCGGAAAGAGGAATGATCGATTCGTACGTGGGCGAAATTTCGATTCTCTAGGCAATGTAGAAGTATTTTAAAAAAATTCGCGAAAATCGCGAAAAAATTCGGCAAAAAGGGCAATTTTAAACTCGATAAAACTTTTTTCGCAGATAACCTGGCTGTGATGTAAATATACGGATCGAAAGAGGAAGAGTCAACGCGAAATAGCTTGGTATTCATATTTTCCATAATTCCCCCATTTCTTCAGAAAAATTGATCAAAGTTTGACATTCCTCCTATAAAATGGCCCGATCTACAGAGACCACAGAGAACTATTTGACATTGTAGCTGTAAGATGTCAGAGTTAGGCCACAGCCTTCTATAGAGAAAGCCCGGAAAACAATCTGACAACTGCGCTCAGATTCCGCGATCGGAAGCCTACCGATAAGGATACCTGCTTAAAAGGTAGATCTGCTGGCCCATACTAGTACTATTTCAGTATCGTGATGAGTTCATTACCTACAGTACTAAAAAGAGTACTGTAATGAACTCATTACAGCATTGTTCTCAGTTATATTTTTCGTTTTGTGGTTGTCAGCATTGGCTTCCGATCCTATCCAATTTCATGGTAATTATTTATAACTAAAAGAATCGCGTTGGAAAAGTGAAAAAATTTGTACTCGCTGAGTTTGGGTCCCAGATCACGAAAATGATAACGAGAACTCGGCAATCCTCTTAGTTTTTGCAGAAAAAAATTCCTAAATTTCCGTTTGGAAAGTGAGGTTATACGTAGTTCTATTGCTAGTTTTCTTCTATTTTCTCAATCAATAATCGTTGGAAATGTTTTATTTATCAATTTCTGCGCCAAACTGCGTTACATTGAATAAGTTCACCATACTTCAAGAGTACGTTATTCAAAATACGCTAACAAAGCATTACCTGACATTCAAATGACCAAATTCTCTTCATACCACTTCAAAAGTTTTTCGTTTTCTTTTTCATACATGAATTAGGATTTTCGAGGTATTAGTTTATTCGCATTATTAGCATTTTTTCTTAATTCTGGAGGTATTAAATCGATTTCTTCAAACATCGAGCCTTATAGATTTCGATCTTGGCTCTTGATATAAATAAATAAATAAAAATAATTATTCACAAATTCAATGCGTAATTATACATGATTTCAAAATTCGAAGCAGGTACGGTCTGTCAATTTCCGTAACAGTCACACCAACTGCCAAGATACAATACAAAAGTCGCTAGGATGTATGATGTATAATCTGAATTTCGTTTAAGTGTTAGAATAGGCGCCCATCCTCCAACTAGTTTTAGAATATACTATTATTAGCCAGGCAACATTTCACAACCTATGCTAATATGCAGAGACTACACAATGGGCTTTAAGGCCTGTATGTGTGCACATCTCCTCCATAAAATATCTAATCATTCTTCTTCTAAGTTATGAAGGGCCAAATGAAATATACAAAACAAAGAAAAACAACAAACTCAAACAAAACTATATCTTCTTTGGTGATCTCTATGGCAAAAATAAAAAAACACACTACAAATGACCAATGTATCCTCACGATCCATGCTTTTGCACAAAGTCCATCATCCATTTCATCCCAACCCAAAAATTTCATTAGGGAAGTAGGGTCGTGCGATGTGTTTTTGAAATGGTATTTTCTTCCTGTATATGAGATAAGATTATTCATTTGAGTAATATTCGTTTAGCAAAACCTAATGATTTTTCCAAATGAGAAGTCAAAGTTCAAATATCTTTCCATGGATATGATTAAATCATTTCATTTAGTTAGGTAGGTATACTCTATTGCATATATTTTAGTCACGAGTGAATTTCAATTCTATAGCTTCGTTACGACTCTCTAGTCGCAAAAACCAACTTTTACTGGTGGATATATTTCGTGATTTGTTATGCAAGTTAAATAAGAACCAACGTTAACTCAGGCTCGACAAAAAGTGGAATAAGATCTGAGCGTGAAATTAATGTTCAAACCCATGCTGGTCACAAGCTCAAGCATTGATTGCTTTTCTCTGTCCTTCAATTATGCATAACATTGTGCCTATGAGGTATGACAATAGTGCGGTTTTTCGTTCGATCATGAATATTACAAAAAATACACTAATTATGTCGACAGCTTTCAGTTTAATAGTTTTTATTCATTTTCACTAAATTAGGAACAAGATTCAAATGAAAATTCGAAATTTTACAGATCCTAAAACGGAGAATAGTTTTTATTCATTTTCACTAAATTTGAAGCAAGATTCAAATGAAAATTCGAAATTTTACAGATCCTAAAACGGAAAAAAATCTTCTTTGGTCACATTCAGTTTATTCTAGCACAACAACCTTACATAAAATTAGGCAGCGATAAATTGATTGCATAATGAATAAGTCAAACCATATTGATTGAACCAGTTCCGAAGGAGATCCCAATGGGACCGATAATCTTCTGAACTTGAAGAATGTGAAAGCGGGTGCAATACATAAAAGATGTTTCTGTCCGGCTGGCATGGCTTGTTCGTCGGAGTTTTATGGATTGAACGACGATAGTGATGTACCTACATCGATCAATGATTAATTGAAATGGGTTCTTTTAGTCTTGGGATTTTTGTCCAATGAATAGAGTCATAAAATTATGAGAGATCTTTAGTAAGCTTTGTAAGCAATGGTTGAATGTATCGTATTAATTTGCATTATTTCATTCAATTGTCCAAGGCCTTGTACACAGTGGGCCACGATGGTCATATGGGAACATACACATATCGTCAAAAGTCTTGCCCCCCCAAGGTTTCTCAAGAAATAAAAAATCTATGTTCTGGAAATGAAATGAATATTTTCCTCTATTTCAACTGCAATATACGAGGATATTATGAAAAATTCTTAGCCTACTATAGAACCAAACAAAATTTCAATGTCAAAATATTTTATTATTCAACATATTCTCCTCTTAATTGAATACATTTATTACAGCGAACCTGCAGGTCTCTAGACCTTTCAAAAAAAATGTTTCATCTTGCTCTGCAAACCAGTCCTCCACAGCTTTCATAACCTCTTCGTTGGAAGAAAATTCACGACCTTTTAAACTTTTTTTCAGTTGAGGAAAGAGATGATAGTCGGACGGAGGCAAATCTGGTGAAAAAGGGGGGTGTTTGAGTAATTCTAACCCTAAATCACGAATTTTTTGCATGGCAACATGAGATTTGTGTACTGGGTCGTTGTCCTGTAAAAACAAAACACCTTTGGATAGCTTTCCGAGTCTTTTCTCTTTAATTATTTCCCGTAGAGTGGTCAGTAATGTCGAATAGTAATCTCTAGTTATTGTTCTACCCTTATCCAAAAAATTAGTCATGATTACTCCATGGCAATCCCAAAAAACTGAAGCAAGAATTTTTCCAGCAGATTTTTGAACACGAAACTTCTTAGGTCTTGGACTGGAGAACCAGAGTTTCGCCATTCCATCGATTGTTGCTTTGTTTCTGGATCGTAGAAATGTACCTACCCAAGTCTCATCCATAGTAACAATTCGGTTTAGGAAGTCTACATCGTTTTCAAATCGAGCACAGATCGAACGCGATGCTTCTACCCTTGCACGCTTTTGGTCAACATTCAAACATTTGGGGATCCATTTTGCAGAAATTTTTCTCATGTCCAAATTGACGTGAACTATATGATGAACGCATTCGTATGAAATCTTCAGTGCTTCAGATATCCGTTTCAGCCCAATTCGACGGTCTGATAAAATCATGTCATGAACTGCATCGATATTTTCGGGGACTGACACAGAAACCGATCGGTCATCATCTTCAATGGAAAATTTACCTCTTTTGAAGCTTGCAGTCCAATTTTTTCACGGTAGCATACGAAGAACATTGATCACCAAGGGTATTAAGCATAGCTTCGTAAATCGGCTCACCCCTTAACCCCTTTAAATACAGGTACTTGATGATGGCTCGATACTCCAATTTTTCGATTTCCAATAAAAAAGTTCCTCCAATGTTAGAACTCTATACAGGGTCTTTCACGAGGAACCTCACCCATATTTATACGGGAAACTACTGAACGTATTTTCATGAATTGATGTTTTAGGTATCGGGTGCGGTAATCACACATACATCAGATCAATCTCTTTATTGTATCGATCCTAGCATCACACCCTTGCCCTAAAGTGGATATTAACTCAGAAAATATCCATTTTAGGGCAAGGGTGTGATGCATACACTCACATTATTTTTTAACGTAGATTAAATATCTGCCATAAAAAAATGGGGATCTAATTTGAAAAAATTGATTTTTCACGATTTTGTCATCCCTAACTTTGAAAGCGATTTTTTCACCCCCTGTATCATGAACCGCGATTTCGATTTTTAAAGTGGATACATCAATCTTACATCTTGAAAAATCCCAAAAATGAAAATTTGCCATCCAAAAACCTCGAAGTTATTCTTGTTTCAGCGGAGCTCTATTTTCGATTTTTTTTCGAATTTTCCCGCTCAGAGAGAATTTTCCAACCAAAACTGAAAAATGTTATCAAAATAACTTGAAATTTTCTAAGGAATCTATTTCTGCAATAAAAAATGGTGTTCTAATTTGAAAAACGGAAGTTGACGTCATTTCCGGAAAAACCGGAGGTGCTCATGCCTTGAAAATATTTTAGATTTCATCAGCATCGTGAAATACTTATAAGTGCTGAATTTCATGAAAATACGTTCAGTAGTTTCCCGTATAAATATAGGTGAGGTTCCTCGTGAAAGACCCTGTATTTGTGTTAAGAAAATACCATACATCTCAAGATTCGAATATGTGGCCTGACAAAGGGTAAGAATATTCTCGTAAATAAGTTTACATTGAATAATGTTCGCTATACCTATCAAGGTAATGATGTGAAAAAGTGCACTAAATATTTTTCAGCATCAGGAATTCAACATGTACCTACTCGAAGCTAATGATTCAATAATCAATCGTGCTTGACACCGAACAAGTTCTACTCGAAGTTTTTCTAGACTTGCTGTTCTCTCTGCTAGACAATGGAACCTCATTTGAATAATTATTTAACATCAATAACAGCATGCAGTTATTCATAACACGTAAGAGCAATGCCATAATTCCATCTGCGTTGACCTTCACTCCTTGTAATCAACTAATAAATAGCACACTCTGAGATTTAAACGTTTTATGTTGGATGCAATCCTAACCCATTTCCATGTTCAAAGCTGCATTGAAACAATAACTTCTTATAGTGGTATCCTTTTTGAGTTATAAGCAAGACAATTTTGAAAAAAACGCGAATTATTTCATTCATAAATAAATGGAGCTTCGAAATTCGAATGAAATTGGTTGCGTTACTATGGAAACGTATCAATGTTGAATTGTCAAACTTGACGAATATTAATTATTTAATTGCTGGTGTTTTCGAAGACAAAACATTGTGAATGATAAGTGATGATGAATATTCCATTTCTGGGACTCCTCTAGAGCTGGTTGAGACAGTGGATAATGCTTCATTGGAAATATTGCCATAGAATTAAAAGAAACTTGACTTGTGTTTAGCCTATCTGCGGAATATCTTCGTATTTTAAAACAGAATTATCGTAAATCAATCAAGTTCATCGTATTACTGAGGCAGCAAATATAGAGGCGGCTAAGCAACAAGTTTTACTATTAAGCTTAGTCTAAGTATATGATTTATCACTCATTTTATCATAACAAGAGACTCGACTGGATTTTGCTTATTGCTTTCGCATTCTTGACTACCTCACAGATATTTATCATGATTCAATCTGGAATAATCTGAATTGATAAGGTCTTGTGGAACATAATGCAGATAAATGAAGGATTGTTGAGCTTCATTTATGATGTTGTTGTACCAATAACTGAACGAACCAATAAAATTGTGATACCATCAAACTAACGGGGGATTTTTTAAATATTTCATTTTTGGCAACATTGATTTTGGTAGCTCACGAACGTTTCGTGTTTTGTGTCACTGTCAAAGTGTCGAACATCTTCAGCTTGATCTTTCATTTAACCATTCGTCTGACAAACGAACGCTTGCAAATCATTGAATTTTATTATCAAAATGAGTTTATGGTCATTCTAATCGATCATTCGGGCTATTGTGACTTAATTTCGCACCAAATTTACATTTTTGGAAATTAAACCACCAACACGCTCAGGTACAGTGCGAATTGAAGAAAATATCGCAGCTGTTTCGGCCAGTGTTAGTGATGACTATTCTTGAAGTAGTTGTTTCGTTTGTCCTATGTAGAATTTTTGGCAATAAAAACATTCAATTTCATAAAACTTGAAGTTTTCAAATAATGGATCTTCCAAAAATGTTTGTTAAATTTAAGTAAATTCGAGGTAGGTTCTTGCTCTTGTTCCGCCTGGGCGAAGTCTGCAATTCAAGAGTCTTTAGCCTTCAAAATAAGGAACGTATATCGCCAGATGGCAGTGAAGTGCATTGATTTTTTTTATTGGGATATTCAGCTTGATAGAACAAATATTGGGGCGCAGGGTATATAACAAGAAATCCTACCCTGAACTAGATCTCACACTGGCTGTGTGGCTGTATAATACTATCTCTTTCCTTCACCAGTCATCTGATGCGAGGAGATACCTGCGCGGCGTGACATTTAAAAGAAATTCAATTCCATGTTAGAATCCACAATTATAAGAAACAATTTATTTTCACTAATCGGCGGGTAAAACAAACCTTAATAAATTGTCTTTGATGAAAATGGATATTTATCATTTCGAATATAAAAATTCAAGGAAATAAATTTCGCGAAAACAACATATTGTTGTAATATTATTTACAAAAAAAAGGTAAATTCTGAAAGAAAAATGAGATAGACATTTGGTTAACTAAATGATAGACTTCAATACTGAAATGAAAAAACAAACAAAAATACAAAAATATTCGTTCGTTTTGATGGTGGAAATGTTACAAAATAACCAAAAATGATGAGGAATATCCTTTTCATTCATTCAATACTTACAAAAAAAAATTATTTTTATCTTTATACACTCATACATCCCTTCATCATAATCAGAAAAAAATAAATCGTTTCTGACTACCTTTTTTTCAGAGACGTAGACCCTTAATTGTTCTTTGTTACTTTTTAGCCTCGATGAAGATTCAACTGAATCCGAAACGTTGGTAATGATTCAAAGAAATTTAACAAAAAAACATTAAAGTCCAAATACCTGAGAAATTGTTTTATCGCCATTTATGTTCTACTAGCTGGCCCGGCGAACTTTGTTTCGCCTAAATGATACCTATACCATAGCCATCTTTATCTTAAGAAGGCCGTGCCTATACTTACTGTGGATTTCACAAATCGTAATCACCAGTGATCGGAGATCAACGGCTTGGTTAGATTTCTGAACTGTCAAATCGAGTTGATTCTTGATCAAGCTCCGATCACCGGTGATATGCTTTGTGAAACCCCCGTTAAAGTTGTATAAACTTACCATTGCTATTTTTTCAAGCAGGAGATAAATAAGGCATAATAAAAGTTCTGTCAAATGTCATCTGTCGAAAGTCATCTGTCTACTGACAAATGTCATCTGTCAAATGTCATCTGTCAAATGTCATCTGTCAAATGCACTTTGTCAAATGTCATCTGTCAAATGTCATCTGTCAAACGTCATCTGTCAAATGTCATCTGTCAAACGTCATCTGTCAAATGTCATCTGTCAAATGTCATCTGTCAAATGTCATCTGTCAGATGTCATCTGTCAAATGCCATCTGTCAAATGTCATCTGTCAACCGTCATCTGTCAACCGTCATCTGTCAACTGTCATCTTTTCCACGGATATGAGCTGTCACACAAAACAGAAATACAAAAATAATATGTCAATTACTAATTATGGGTAATTTTGAATTCAGTTATTTCCGCAAATATATTCATTACCCAAACATAAATGAAAAACATTTCAGAAATATAGGGAAAAGATGAAAATGGACAACTCACGATTGATACTGATCGTCAAAATCCGATTTACTTGACATTCCGGTGAAAATTCACTGTTCCACCGACTTGAGATCTTTACCCGCTTTTGATCTGATAATAGCCTTCCATGTTATTATAAGTTCTATGCAAATTACACAATAATTGTATACATCGCCATTCATACTCTAGTCTATACCATTTCTGAGTTTCCTAGACTACTTCATGGCTTATATCTTCACAACGTTCTATTTTATTATTGCATTTCTATTTAATTCCGTGGAACTTCGTTCTACTACTATTAACACAGAATACCTAACCACACAGAAGCGTCATTCCGCCTTCCCGCCAAAACTTTATTTGATGACGCTTGTGCCATGCTAGGTAGTACATATGTCAAGATGAAATTCAAACTTCCCGCTGGACCACTCAAAAGTGACATATATGTACTACCTAACAGAGAATCAAGGTCACGAAAATTTGCCCCTTGAAGATCAAAGTGCCGACGCTAAGTGACGCTTCTGTGTAGTTAGGTTTTCTGTGCTATTAATCCCCATGGAATATTCTTATACCGTTGGTAAGACCTACTGCACTTTTAACTATTCACTTGACATGCGATTCTGTGGAAGAAAAACTAACCTCCTTTGTCCAAATATCAAAACCTATATAAGTATTCTATGATTGCTCGATTGGTGGTAACACATAATTCTATGGGTGGTAAGAAAATGGAAGGCTTTTTTTTCCTTTCTGTAGGATATTTTTGGGAATATTTTGTTATATAAACCTTGCCCTAACAATAATAAACACAACAAAAAAAGAATTGTCCAATTTGATGCGATCGTTTGAACAATATGGCATTTCGAAGTTTTGAACGAACCATAGATCGCCTTTTATTAATATAGATTTCGAAGGGTATTTCAATATGAGCGTTTTTTAAAGAACACTTACTGAATTTTTTGAGGTCTTCGATATTTCAGAAGTATGTAGGACATTTATACAGAGCCTCACAACAAAGAGGATTAAATTTGAGACGAACGAAAAGATCTAAGAGATGTTGAAAAGTAGGTAATCCGATGCAAAACCAAATCTCTATTTCCTCACAGAAGGAAAGGTTAAACAGGTTGTCAAATGAAAAGGAAACAAAGTTCTTTTCTAGTAGAACAAAATTATTTAAAATCGCTCGGACTCGCTAATTTTGTTCATGAGAATGACAATTTTTACATAAAATCCATCACCACATCATTTCATACCTCTGCGAAGTAACCCCTAACCCTTTAAATTTGAATGAGGAAAATGGGTCGTGCAATATGTTGTTGAAAACTTTTCCTTCTGAATATAACACTCAATTTTTTTTGGTTTGATCATTCGTTTTCGTATTATTCCAATTTACCTGGAGAATAGTATTTATTTGGTTTCATCAAGGAGAGTAGATTCTCGTCCTAACTTTTGAAACGGAAATTGATGGATTGGTTAGACGGAATCAGTTATGGAATTCAATCAAAAACTCTTGTATGCAAAATTGAAATATATGCAGAGAGATGCAGCCATAGATCTACTAACCGTCAAAGCATGAACCTGATGCTCCCTACAGGTAATTTGAACTAGGGGTAGTTATCCGTTATAACGTTCTTAGTTGAACACGTGTTTTCCTAATACTAGGGGTGAATAGGACAATGGGAACTGATTGGAATATGCGGATGGAAAACTCATTCGTCAGTCCTGATAGGTGAATGAAAGGCTGGTTAGAAATAATGAGAGTTATAATTTAATCAACAACTGTCGGTGTGACTCCGAAAACGTATTTTCAACCGACCGGAAATGCCTATTTATCACAGGATAGGAAGAAAGGAGTCAAACATTGAATAGCTTATAATAGGACGTATAATTACCAATGATTTTATAAAATGTACTGTTATGATTCCTAAATATATGAGCTTTATATAGTACGAATTGAATGAATTTGGAATCAAACAAATCAATGAAAATTTGAATTTTGATACGCCCGGTATACTCTATCCCAATTGAGGGTCCAAAATGAAAAATTTAGATTTATATAAACTTTTGTTCTAATATCAACTTCCTAAAATATTCTAATTCATATAAAAATAAACAACCTATTCTAATTCTATAAGATAAAACAATTCTTACTTATTTATGATAATTGTCCGTACAATATATTCCTGTTTTCACCAAGCTAACATTCTCTTTATATTTCTTCTGTCTTCTTATGGCTTCAATAATAATATTTGGCATTTAGGATCACGTCAATTCCAATTATTTCTTATCTTTTCAATTGTTTTTTCTTATTATTCTTTTATATTTCTTCTGTCTTCTTATAACTTCATTAATAATATTTGGCATTCAGGATTACGTGAATTCCAATTATTTCTTATATTTTCAATTATTTCATTTCATTTTCCCTTCATTTTTCCCAATTTATTTTCTGACTTTTTTTCTTGATTTTCTATCTTTTTCATCCTCCTGGTTTCCATACTTCAAAACCTCTTCTACCTCCTTGATTTTCTTAATCTAATCCTAACTATTCACAGAATCTATTTTCTATGTACAAACTACAAATAATTTATCTGAATCTTTCATTGTAGATTGGCCTCAATAGATCGGAATTAACTTTGAATTTTGAAATGATATTTTGAACCATAACAGTAGGGTCAGTAGGTACCTATGTGAGTAAAATTTAATCAATTTTTGTTTGTTTTGAGTTGAATTGAATAATTTGCTGACCTATGTCTGTGGGCGTTATTTTTTAGCTATCACAGTTTTTTTATTCGACCTATTTTCATGAACATTACCTTGCTAATTTTCGTTCCTTAATTTACACTTCGGGGGTGAATCACGTAAAATTTCAGTTTTAGTCAAATACAAATTTTTGAGATTTTATATCAGTTTCCTCTTAGGGGTGTCATTTCTATTTATCGATTCAAATCGCCGTGAAAGATGCATTTCCGAAATTTTCAAGATCCTTCAGGGAAGTTGTGAAATTACCATAAAATCTTTAGGATTTTTTTAATTTCATTCAACTTCGGTCATCCAATCTAGTTACATCTGGACTAAACAGTCATGCTATTCACGAAGTTGATGCGAGGAATATCCAGATTCATGGTTGATAAATGATAATCATGTAGAAATCTTGCGACCTTGCGACTTGAAAAATGGTCGAAACAATGGTCTGAATTCCGTTATAGTTCCATTCGTTTCGAAGGAAGTGCTGTTCTCTTGTGTATTATTATAATCATTGACTTAGGTATTGTCTCTTCGACATTACAATGACTCGACCTCTATTTTATTCTGCAGTAACGGAAGTTCAGGTCGTGAAGATGCTGGGATAAATTCGTGAAGCTCATGATAAGCATTATGTACATGAGAAAAGCGATTTCCAGATGAATCATACTCAGAGAACTCCATTTATGTTGATTTACCGTAAGGCCCTTGACGAACTTAGTCCGCCTCTATATCTTAGTAACTGAGGTGCGGTTCAATTTCATTTGAATGGAAAGTGACGAAAAATAAATTCCTGAATTGAAAAAAAAAAGAGCTTGAGGACTCTACCTATCTCTTCGTTGAAATTGTCTAGAATTGTCAAGGCTATTTTCGTGCTTCTATGATTATCTTCTCATTAGATTCTGTATCCAAATGAATGAAGTAAATATCTAGGTATATAACTCGATAAAACATTATTATGTGCTTTGAAGTGTTCGAAATATAGGTATCTATACCTATTCGTTTCGAAGCTTGTTGTCCTTGTTTCTTGACAGCTTAGAACAAGAAACGTAAATTTGAGTCGACCTAATTTCAATAGCCATTGAATCTTTTCGCTGTCTCTAGACCTGATTGACTCTTGAAACTCAATCATATTTGAAGGTGTTGCTACACCTGTAATGATTAATGTTCTAAAATTCCTCTTCTGTTGAAATTTCAGCTTTGTTTTTGGAACGCATCTTCATATAATTTACCAAAAGCAATATTTAAAAGAGAGAGAAAATTTTATAATGTGAGAGTTGCACAGAAAAGTGAGAATACAATTCGAAGCCTTTTTTTTCTCGTTTGAAATAAAAAACAGAAAAAGATCTGATTTCAAATGTGGTATATCAAATACCTTGTATTAGTTGTTCTAAATGTTATATAGGTCAGACAGGTAGATATCTGAAACAAAGAATTTATGAACATTTATGTACAAAAATTTTAATTAAAAAAAATCCAACTGCTTTAGTCGAACATAAAGAAGATACTGGACATGATTTTAACTTTGGTGAAGTAAAAATTTTAGCATCACAATCCAATTATAAAAAAGATTATTACATGAGATGATTTGTATAAAAAAAGAGCCTAATTCTGTCAACAAAAGATCTGACATTGATGGACTTAGTTACTCATATTTTAATTTGCTAGGAAGATTGAACACTTGAATTATTTCAAACATGTTGTCACTCCTGTGTTATTGCTTTTTGTTAGACTGATACAGGGTGGGGCAGAAGAACCTATCCGATTTCAAATCCCTTTTTCTCAGAAGAGAGAGCAGGTAGAGTAGTGGGGTAAAAACCGTTAGAAAGCTGGTTTTATGCCATTTGTCAGTAGTCAACATGCCTTGGTCTGGTGAACATCGTGCTTTTGTTATTGAGCGGTTTATCGAATGCGGCGGTTCGATAATTGCTACACAACGTGCTTTTCGAATTAATTTCGGACTCGGGCGTCATGATCCTGTTCCACATCACGCTACGATTAAAGTGTGGGTGTCAAATTTTAGACAGACGAGTTCAGCATTGAAAAAGAAGTCGCCTGGACGTCCCAGGACAGCAACAGGACCTGAAAACGTGGCCAATGTGAGAGCCGCGATTGAACGTTCCCCGCGTCGTTCGGCGCGAAAACATTCGCTCGCTTTGGGGATTTCCAACCGCAGTATTCGGCGAATTTTGCACCGGGACCTCAAAATGCATCTCTACAAAATGGTTGTTGCACAGAAATTAAGTGAAAGGGATTTTGAAACCCGTACGAACCTGTGTCGCGATCTCCGAGAACTGCCAAACGACGATGTTGTGCTCTTCACGGACGAAGCCCATTTTCACCTTTGTGGCGCCGTAAACAGGCAGAATTTTCGATATTGGAGTGACGAAAATCCTCGGGAAATCCATCAGGAACCCCTCCATAGCCCATAAGTGACTGTGTGGTGTGCTCTTTCCCGCCTAGGCGTCTGGGGGCCCTACTTTTTTGAAGAAAATGGGCAAACCGTAACGGTCAACAGCGAGCGCTATTGTTTCATGCTGGAAAATGGCGTGGAAAATGTGTGGTTTCAACAGGATGGTGCAACCGCCCACACATCGCGACGATCAATGGACATTCTCAGGGAACTGTTTCCCGGTCGCCTCATTTCTCTGAGAGGTGATGTTGGCTGGCCGCCGCGCTCACCGGATCTCACTCCATGTGACTTCTTCCTCTGGGGTTACCTCAAATCGAAGGTTTACCAGCATCGACCAAGGACCCTTCTTGCTTTACGAAGGGAAATTGCTCGGGCAATTGAAGAAATTCCTGTGGAAATGACGGTGAAAGTCATGGAAAGCTACCGCGAGCGCCTAAATAAGTGTATCCGCTCCCAAGGACGACATTTGAGTGATGTGCTTTTCAAAACTTGAATTTAAAAATGGCATAAAATTAGCGATATGTTAATAAAAAAATTTTTTTGACAAGCTGAGTGGTTTTAATTTTATAACGTTTTGAAATCGGATAGGTTTTTCTGCCCCACCCTGTACATATGACAGATGATTATTCGATTTGTTCATCTCTCCCAGATGTCTGCTACCCTGTTATTTTCGATTAATTTTATCGTACCCATTATGTTATTTTGCTATTTTATTTTTGACTGTGATATTCTAGTAGACCAAAGAGAGCACAACTGTGAATGTGAGTATTTCGAGAGAAATCTATTTTGTATATTTTTTACATTTTATATGTGTTGTCCGTGTTTATATTTCTGTTTTAAATGATTGTACTCCTCTTGGTTTTCTGTTGGTTGAAGGTTGTGTCAATTTGTTTGGTTGTGATGTGGTTTTCTGACTTTTAGTTGTTTTTCTAGAGCCCCGATGATGCAATAATAAATTTTGCGAAACGTTGGCCATCACACAAAGTGGTTTCTTTTATTAACGTTCCCAAACCCAACAAGTATTTTCATCTTTATAATTAAAAGTTAAAAGTATAAAAGTATTAGTTAAAATCATAGAAAATGTTATCTGAACCAAATAAAACAAAATCCATTTCTAGTAACGACTTAATGACTCATTATTATGAATAAATTATTCAGTTGGTTCAATAGAAATAGACGGACTTCGTTTCAATAATAAAAAAATATGAATCATAATTCTTAAAACCGTCAACAAAAAATACAAAAATAAACCACTGTGAAGTAGAAAATAATGTATTGCTTCAGATTTGAAATGAAGTAGTTTGTTCGCATTTGCTCGGAACCAGCTAATAATAGCACTAGGCATCTTCGTGACGGGTCTTATGTAAAAGTAATTTGTAGCAGTCCAGTGAATGAACAATTAGTGGTTGAGAATGACTAACTAGTCTTCCATGGTTAGATAAAGAATGGGAAGGTTATAATTATAATTTACCTTCACAATGCAAGAACAGTCTTGTAGAGAAGTAACTTTTGCTCGTTTTTTGGATAGGAATCGTTAAAAAAATAGTCTATGTTATTCTGGTCTGGTTAGCTTCCACCTTTAAAATATATCTCCTTTTCTTATAAAATCAACAACATTGTTGTCTTTATTTCTTCAAGAAATACGTATTTGGCTAAATTGGTATCCAATTTGTACTCCACTTGAGTATACGGTTCCTCAATCTATTGTGTTCTCAAGAATAATAATAATAATAATAATAATAATAATAATCTTTATTCATGGAAGCATAATACGATTACTTAACAATAGCGTGCATTAGCATTGTTATTGATCATATCTGCCTCATGAAAAGTTGTTGACTCAACCACTCAAGATTATAGTGGCTACACTAGAATCATAATTTGAGTAGGTAGGTGTGTGTTGAAAGTATCTTAGGTGTAAGAGAGCGAAAATGTGTAAAAATGATATATAATGGAGTTGCTACAATCATCAAAACGCAGTTGAGCAAATGAATCATGATGCATTGGGCAACAGAATGCACAATATTTGATACTGAAGGCAGTTTGCATGGAAATTGAAGAATTAGCAGTATGATGTATGCATATTCCAGATATCATAAGTGAAAGGAAAGCACTAAGAAGAAAATCAAATTCAAATTGTCGAATTTGTTAGTGAATTGAAAAAATCAATTTTGATTTCAATTCAAATGCCTTTGTTCTGAATTCTCAAGTGTTCTGATTTTCTTGATAGAGGAAATTGAATAACTAATGTGTCGATATATTATTTATTTATATGGGGTTCTGATCAAGAATTTAAATTTTGAAAATAATATTTCTTTGTGAAGCTTGAGAACAAAGGTTGCTGATTGATATAATAAATGTGAATGGTAATGGGGATGTATCACTGTGAAATCCCATGGATTCTATTGGTCCTCTGCTGGACAGAGATATGCATAACACCTTCATCAATTTGAACAAAAATTAGACTTCACTGACTAAAAGAAATTGACTTTATAATCCGAGTCTCCTCAGATTAACAACCAACAAGAATAACTTGGTGAATTCTCATATTTTCCAATATTTCGTTCGATTCTTTACAAATTGAACTAAAACTGTCAATAATTTCAAATCATTGGAATAGGCTTGACTGTAGACAAAAGAGCAGCAGAAAACTCCTAGCCACAAGTTAGTTATTATCTCGAATTTTTTATTGTTTAATTTTCTCAAATAAACTCTGCTTGTGAGCTAGATAGAAAATCTGAGATTCGTTCGCCCGAGGCAACTTTGATCAGTGAATGGTGTGGTAATAAGCTGTATCTCAAGATCTCGACTGCAGCACGAACTCTTTCGTTTTTACACAACGATTCACGATCGATCCCACGGTAGGCTTTTCGAAGGTAATAGATCTCATGCGAATCTGAAATTTGATCCCCTTGAAGATAGACTTGAACAATTTATAATCCTTTTTCGCATCGACATCAATGAAACGTCACTGTCGTGGTGTAAAAGTTGGGGGGCGAAAACTTTGTGCAAATTCAATATCTCCGCCACTGACATGTCTAATAAACCAAGTAAAGTACAAGAAAGTAGCTATTATAAGTGACTATGTGTGTACAAAAACTCAATTCAGTAATTCTAACGGTTCCTGATATATTAGCAAAAAACTGAAAAAAATATAAATTTGTTTTGAAGGCTACCATAGTTATTACTGCGCCAACATGATATTTATTGTCAACCATATTTCGATAAAAACAAAGAAACCCAAGTAAATTCAAGTGCCTTTAATTTTGAAAAGCTTCTAGAAATGACACTTGGAAAACCGTTTATCAGAAGCATTCTACTCATCTTCATTATTCTTAGCCAGTGAGAAATTCCACCTGCATTGAAAGAGATGAAAAGTAATGGGGTTTTCGAACTGTTATATATTCTCGTCCAATACCAGCCTTCAAGAAACGGTCAACTGTAAGCCATCTCAACCCTATGTAGATCATTTGCCTCACAAATGGACTTGCTTCATTATGCAGCTTCAGTTTATAGGTCCTGCGAAAACGATGATGTAAAACCAGTTGTGTTTATGCACAGCTTGAATTTTAAAGCCGACTACACGTGAGAGTAGGTTCGAAAAACAATCGGAGAGTGAAATTATTACCAAGGTGGAGTAGAATATGCGGGCATTTAAATTTTTCTTTTCTTTTTTACTGAAGCATAACAACAGTTTTATGTTCTTTCCCAGTGAAGTATCATTATTCATATTTTACTTATTCGGAGCAGTTTGTATGAGAATATAAAACATTTACTAGACATTTTCGGTTGGAGAAAGCCAATTTCGTATTTTTACCAAATCGAAAGTGGAATTATAATTTCACAGAATTAGATTATTCTTCTTTTTATCACTATACAAACCCATTTCTAGGTGAAGATTCATCACAAGTGAAAAACATGAGAGACGTATTTTTATGTAGATTTATTTATCCTACTCACAGTAATAATTAAATATAGAGCCAATCATTGCAATTTGCTACCTTCCCAACGATTAGCGCATCTAAGGAATAAAAAGTTCTATCCCCTGAGATTTTGATTGCCTCATCGTTTTTCAGCACAACACCCACAATATTTCAATAATTTTCATTTTGACCCCCCTGAGAAAAAGGTTGGCCCTCCCTGAGAAAAATTTCTGCGGGCGCCCATACCGTGGGCTGGAGATCAGTGAGTCCAATCTAGTCGATTGAGGCCATTTTCTGTCCAAAATTCGAAAAATACGGACATCGAGATGATAGGATGTAGCCCTCGTTAAGTGGAACGAGCGCTCAATAATGACCTTTAAGTAATACAATACTCTACACTTCTCAGGGTTATTACTTTTTCAAATCATGAATTCATAATTTGATATATATAGATATATATATATCAAAAAGGAAAGATATATCGAAACAGATAAGAAACTATTTGCCATGATTCATAAGAGTCCAGTTCACAAAATACTGAATGGAAATGAGCAATTTCTTCGATACAATCTAGATCATTTCAAATTCAGCAATTCAATCCATTCAGTCTGAAAACTTGAATGTTCCGAATCAACCTGTACTCCAATACTTGATTTAATACACCCATCAATTCAGAATTAAATTATTCAGGTCTTGATTGATGGGTTTATTATAGTGTATTACATTTTTTATGTGGATTGCTTTCCTTTGACTCATATTATAGAGGCTTCTGTATACTGATTAGTTTTTTCACATATATCATTAATTGAAGCATTCATCGTGTTGATTATACAATCTGGATCTTGATCTAACTGTAGAATTTAATTTTCGATACGTATTAATTTTCTATTAATTCCAAAATGGTTTTGAATTTCACCAAATTGGTCAGCGGAGGATGAAATTGGCAGTCGTTAGAAAAAATAAGGACTGTGCCAGAATTCATCACTAGAAGCAGAATTTTATACAGGATGGTTGCAGAAAAACTGCGAATAAATCAATGAATAATAGGGAATGTTTGCCTAAGCTTTCCTCAGCTTTTTTAGCCGATTGCTGAAATATATCGGAAATTTGTACAAACAAATATTATTTTAAGGATTTCATCTTTTATGCCTGAAGCATTTTGAATTTAACCTGTGGGTATAAACTAAATACGATGTTCAAGAAACTTAGGTCAATGAATAAGAAAATTTGCCGATTTATGGAGAAATCTCATTTTTTTTCAATTACCTCACTTCATTTGAACTCATTCTCATGACATGTCATCTTTTCAGATCTTCATTTTCAGTGGTGATTGCTCACATTCAAACAGAAATTCACATCAAAATTATTGTTTTTTCATTTTCATGTTTGTTGAAACTCTCTCCAACAGATGTTATAACGCTTAGCTTGGATTCCCTATACCTTGGACTCAAAATTTCAGTTACCCCCCTAGCTTTTACTATACAGAAAAGTGGTTTTATTGCGTCTGAATACATAGGGTGTTTGTCATAAAATGTATTATCACACGATGTCGTAAAATATCTTGATCTGTCACTTATCGTGTCAGTTTGTCGAAAAATCTTTTGAATGCACCGCTATCAAACAATAAACCTGGCTACATATAAAGAGCCAGGTGTGGCTCCAATGAGGTAAAAATATAAGGTGTCATAGGCATATTGGATGGACATAAGTTTATTGCTAGCAATAAACTTCCCTTTCATGTGAAGTACAATAACTTCATTATTTCGTTCATTCTTCTGAATATTCGGGAATATTTTATTAGTTCGGAAAACTTGATATCACACTATATCATGCCATTTTCAGAATTTACTTGTATTTTGAAAATTAATCGTCCACAAAATTCACTATCATCGTACTGTAAGTACTAATGCGAATCACAAAAACGATTAATAATAAAATGTTAGAATCATGATTGTCAGTTTTTTCCATATTTACCTATATTCGACAAATTAAAATCAATTTAGGATAGCTTGAACCATTTCAATATACAGACAGGGTGATTTTTTTAAGTGTTTCATTAGACGTATTCGCGGAAGGAATTCTGAAACAAATTTGGAAGTATCCTCAGCAAAGATTGAGCCACGTTATTAAAAGGGGATTTGTACTTGACGTTAGCGATAAACAATGATATTTGAGAATATTCGGCAACTTTTATTTCAGGGAATATAGCTGAATCTATGGTCTTATCAGAAGTGGGTCATTGAAATTTGTCCAATTCATAAAAAATATTTTTATTCTTCAAAATCAATCCAGATGAATGAATCGAAACCGTTTGCTTAAAAGATATTTTTGGGCTAACAAGGAAAATATGAACAAATTATTAATTTTCAAAAATTTAGTTTGGGAAAAAGCAAAGACCGTTTTGGAAGAAGAAATATTGCAAAAATAATCCAACAAATCTTTCTTTCATTTTTTTATTTTTTCTGTAATAAGGTTAGTTCAGCCGAATTCGAAGAAATGAAATTAGAAATAATATCGATATTTCTGCGCACATTGCTGATACAATTTCAAACTAATCAGAGGAAGGAAATCATGAGCCTTTCACGAGTAGTTACCTGCAACATAAAAGTACACCAATCACCATCGTACGCATCGGTAGATATAAGGTGACCTCCGTGATCTAGGTACTGTTACATATTAATTAAAAGTTCCCATAATTAGGAATCCCAATAACTGTTTACCACTTCCGTAAACTCTTTGTCTGACAGAAGCTCGGCAATATTTTTTTCCGATCTTCTATATCACATTTGTCTCTTTGATTAATAGAGAAATATGAAATGACACTATATGCATACATTTGAATAATAATCCATTTTGTATTCTAATCGTAATTTTATGTGTTGAGTGATTCATAAGGTGTGAAGTTGTCACAGACGTAGGTATATTATGCAGGATCTTAAGCTACGACATTTGGTAGTAGTAGGTCAATTTATAAATTATACTGATTCCCAGGAACATAGAATAACTGGAGACGCTCGACATTTTGGACTGCCTATGACGGCGGAGGTTAGAGTCTCGTGTGGCGCCCGCTAGAGAACGCTGTGATTGATATAGGAGCTCTACAGTTGCAAAGAATGTAATGGGGCTGTTATTGTTATTGCTACATTTATGCTTCTTTTTAATCGGAAATTACCTCAAATCTTTCCTTATTTTGAATGGTCAAACCGTTTAATGTTTCCACCTAGAAGTATTGACGAATCCAAAGATCAAAACATCCTCCAACCTAGAAAACGAGTAATGTCTTGAGGTGTTTATTTTACGTGCTTCGAAGCTGTGATATTTTGTTTCATATCCAGTCATTCTTGCGGGATATTTATGGTGTTCTGAGTAGGTTGTCAAGAAGGTTTTTATATCAGTGTTATTCATTTTAACTATAAAGTATAAGGTATCCACAAATTTATCATATTATGTCAGATTACAAGGCGTCCTGTTTGAGTATAATTCTCAGTTTTAACTGATCAGGAAGGTTAATTCCATTATTATCAACAAGAGTGTTATGAAATTGATCATCGTATTTCAAGCTGTGTCTTAATCTTTCTATAAGACAAAAATTGAGAAAGTTGAAGTATCTGACTATCTGAGTGAAATGATTCATGTGAAGCTGGACTCCCACTACTCGTGTATTTGGCAAATATTTGCCACTTGCCTATATTTGGCATGTAGTGGGAGTGGTTCACTCGGCCAATACTTGTCAATCTTGTCATTCAAATTCGAAACTTCGTCTACTTGCCAAGTACGCAAATAATTGCGTACTTGCCAAATATACGAGTAGTGGGAGTCCGCCTTTAATGAATTTCAGGCCAGTGCATTGGTTGCATAACAATGAGTAAGCTGAGTACTAGTACCGAAAAAAACTGTTCACAATTGTGATCTCAATTGCTCTTCAAGAAAAAGTACCTCAACACTATAAATCACTAATGCCTTTGGTATATTGGGAAAAATGGGCTGAAACTACAGGGTCTTTCACGAGGAACCTCACCCATATTTATACGGGAAACTACTGAACGTATTTTCATGAAATTCAGCACTTATAAGTATTTCACGATGCTGTGCTGATGAAATCTAAAATATTTTCAAGGCATGAGCACCTCCGGTTTTTCCGGAAATGACGTCAACTTCCGTTTTTCAAATTAGAACACCATTTTTTTATTGCAGAAATAGATTCCTTAGAAAATTTCAAGTTATTTTGATGTAACATTTTTCAGTTTTGGTTGGAAAATTCTCTCTGAGCGGGAAAATTCGAAAAAAAAATCGAAAAAAGAGCTCCGCTGAAACAAGAATAACTTCGAGGTTTTTGGATGGAAAATTTTCATTTTTGAGATTATTCAAGATGTAAGATTGATGTATCCACTTTAAAAATCGAAATCGCGATTCATGATACAGGGGGTGAAAAAATCGCTTTCAAAGTTAGGAATAACAAAATCGTGAAAAATCAATTATTTCAAATTAGAACCCCATTTTTTTATGGCAGATATTGAATCCACGTTAAAAAATAATGTGAGTGTATGCATCACACCCTTGCCCTAAAATGGATATTTTCTGAGTTAATATCCACTGGATACTGGATACATCAATCTTACATCTTGAAAAATCCCAAAAATGAAAATTTTCCATCCAAAAACCTCGAAGTTATTCTTGTTTCAGCGAAGCTCTATTTTCGATTTTTTTTTCGAATTTTCCCGCTCAGAGAGAATTTTCCAACCAAAACTGAAAAATGTTACATCAAAATAACTTGAAATTTTCTAAGGAATCTATTTCTGCAATAAAAAAATAGTGTTCTAATTTGAAAAACGGAAGTTGACGTCATTTCCGGAAAAACCGGAGGTGCTCATGCCTTGAAAATCTTTTAGATTTCATCAGCATCGTGAAATACTTATAAGTGCTGAATTTCATGAAAATACGTTCAGTAGTTTCCCGTATAAATATGGGTGAGGTTCCTCGTGAAAGACCCTGTATAGATGGCGAAACCTTGCAACAAAGAATTTCGTAAAGAGTTTCTCAAACAACTGAATTACTGAAAACAATATTTTAAATGAAGATATTGAGTATTTAGCGGATATTTTGAGAGGTTGTATTCAGTGGTCAAGTTCTGAAGTTGAAATGATGAATTTACTTTTATAGTTTAAGAATATTCAAGATGTAAAAGTGATACTTGATTATAATGAAATACTAGTACAAGGATCTTAATGTTGTTATGCCACATCGGAACTTATTCACATTCAGATCATAGTTTATGGCAGACGTAAATCCTTTGGCGTTGTCATATAACAATAAAGAACATTCAGAACAATAATTTATATTCATAATTTTCATTGAATTCCTCCTGAAATGTCGATCCAATAAAAAAGGAAAAAGCCAATTTATACGCCTAAATTTTATAAACTCGACACTACCTTGTTAAAAATACAATTATTCACTGAAAGTCTTCGAGGGATCGAAGAACACCTAAATTAATCAGTTCCACATTTTATAATAGCATAACTCTATAAAAGATTATTATTATTAATAAGTTATAACAACTGATGATCATTAAAGATAATTTAATTGTTTCGTTTCAAAACTAATTTCATTTTAAAAGGATACAATCGTTATAGTTTGGTTAGAGCTATAACGACGTTGGCGCCACCTCGTGACCGTGCGGCGAACTATCAAGTCCTGCCGTTTTCGACAGTTCAATAAGCGGAGCCTTCTCTCCATTTATCTATGCTCCTAGCTGATTCAAAATGTTTTTCAATATGTTGGTGCTTTCTTGATCATTCTTAAATAAAAAGAATATCTTCAAATCTGTAAGAAATGATTTCCCTCAATAAAAGTTTTCTAGCTATATGTTTCAAGACCAGGCAATATTAGAGTAGCCCCTATACGTGGTAGGAATATGTACAGTTCTTCCTGACTCACCCTGTGTATTATTGTGACCCCACTGACATTGAAAATGAATTGAACCAAAACAACAATGATATTAAAGCAGCAATAAAATAAATTCCCCATGGACAAAACGAATAGGTACTAAAAAAAAATAAATGATAGATTTTTTCTGCAGAGGCCTTATACCTGCTGGATATTCTTTACGCTTCCCAGTAATTATATACCTCGTGGGAACACAATAGAGGTGAAATAGCGTTCCGGCATTCCAAAATTGGTAAAACCGAACATTCTTCCTCAAATCGCCTTAAGGGGACTAATTACGATGACTTTCTTAGTCCGGGTAAATCATAGGAAATTGGTGTAAATAAGACTTAATTGTACGAATCGCAGGACGGCGCAATCAAAATTCCATTATGGATTCTTCAATGATCATTACATCTGTATTCATGTATATAAAGGAATAACAGTGTTGTATATCGCATTACTTGTGTACCCGAGTCATTTGATACGTTATGAAATAGAATCATGCAAGACACAGTAATGAATAGGTGAATATGATGCTAATGGGGAGATTACAAATATACAGAAGTGGATATTGTTACATTATGCCTACTACCTGTGTTTTATTTCCAAATCAGCTATACATTCGAATTTTCAAAGGTTTTCTCATTCATCTTAATCGCCTTACAAAGTAATATGAGATATATTCCACTTGAATATCTTATGAAGTGCAGATACTATGAGAAAAAGCCAGAGATAAATTCAAATACCCTGTATTTAGGTAGAAACAATATAATCGAAAAAACTTTAATGTTCATTGAATATTTTTTCATTTGAGAAGGAAACTAGAAAAAGTAATGACTGACTCTATCTAAAAAAATTTCTTTTCTTGAGTTTATTTTCAATTATTGAATCATTGCTCATTACGACTTCATTGCAATTATCCTCTGGGATGTACTTTCAATAATGTTTTTTTTTTCATTTCCACATCACATAGCTTGTAAATTGAGAAAATTCAATTAAAAAAATTCTTAACTGAGAAAAAACCTTTGGCCACCCTTTACAGTTATCGGAAACAAAAATGATCTTGCATTACTATCAGGATATAAAGCATTCCAAATACTATAGATAGGAAATATCACCAATATTCATAAATAGTGATTTGTTCTAACTTTACTTTATGAATCGGGAAACAACAGATCCTATGTAGAAGTAGGTAGTTTTCAAGATAAACAGAAGTTTGAAACGGTAAACTCTTGAATATTTTTATGTGAGACAAAATCTTAAGCGAAATTTTCATGATTATTTGGGAGATATCAATCAGCGATCAAGCAAGAAACCGTGTGTTGGCAGAGGTTTGAAAAGGTGAGCTATTCTGTTCCTATTTGAAATCTGAAATTTGGTCGGAATAGTATGTTCACCTGAAATATTTTTGAAGCTTCAGCACTTCCGATTATAATGGAAATAAATTCCCTTAAACATTTTTTTATCGTTTTTACTTCTCTCATATAATCAATTATTGTTACGAAATATCGTTTTTCAACATTTCTGCTCCAATTAAGGTAGTATTCCTGCATTCCTCGAATATATTCATTCAATGTCAGCGGTAGAACAACAACGGTTTACATCCATACAAAAAATTGAACCTTGGCTCAATATTTTCCGAAAATTTGCTATATCTTTTCAGCATAGTCAAATTCGTTAAATGGTTTTAAAAAATGTACAAGTCAAAAACTCACCCCTTATACAGGTTTTCAAATTCACACTTTGTCGAGTGTGTCCACGTGATCAATTAAAAAAGATGGTATAAACTAGAAATCTTCTACACTCTATACACTTATTATTTACCCGACAGATTCAAAAACGTTAAAGTTTCCTTCGAACTTCTCAATAACCCAATTAGGATCTGACAAGCGAAGATTAATGATCTTGTAGCTCTCACTTTCCGACGATGAGATGAAGTAATAAAATTTATTTTAGTATCCATATTCACATGTAATCTGAATTAAATTACATCAATTCAACTTTTTTGAATTCCGGTGATTTGTACTATTCAGCAGAGTCACGAAGTGGTCTCGTATACCTAATGCGAAACTGAAATGCAAAAGGTGGGTAAGTACTGGTTCTTAACAAGGTACTTGCAAAGTCACAATAAGTTTTTATATGTTTTCGGAAAATATCTATTTTTATGGAATCATGAAAGCTGCCGGTGAAGTGAGGTATATGTTTGTATTGAAGCTTTTACTGCAATAGATTAATGTTTTGTTTCTGTTTATTTCAGAATATATAAATTCATTTTTTTTTGAGAAGTTGTCATATGGAAAAATTCGCAAAATTTCAAGCCTTCTTGCTAATCTTGCTATCAATTATTACTCATATAAACTATAATATAAACTGGAAAAAATCGATGGAAATTTGTCAATTAATTTTTCAACGGCCACTTTGAGGTTAAACCGGACAAACAAACAAATTATTTGATTGCTCTTTATGCTCAAATAAGTGGATTTCAATATCGATTTAAGTTCAAAATAGAAAATTACTTGAATAATTTCATACGAGAAATAAAACTGAGCAAACCTTCTCCTAACTATTCCGGAGATATCGATCAGCGATAAAGCAGGAAACCTGACTTGGTCTATTAGAAGAAATATTGAATACTTATTGATAATGAGAAAACTTTTGTGCCAAAAATTTAATTTTTATTTTGATTTTACGTTCAATGAGGAAGTGAGGTTGGGAATTCAAATAGGTACCTACCTACCCATTCAAAATTTTGTTACACACTTGAATATGAAGCTAAAATGCTTTGTTTCAAGTTTATACAATTATAAACAGGTCATTTAGACTTAGAGCATTGCCGTGAATTTAGGAGCTTTTAAGCGCTCGTTCATTCACATTGTAAATAAAGTTATTATGGTTATTATGATATGATTAAATTAATTCAGAACTGGTTTCTGAATGTTTGAGAAAGAAAGATATGAATACAAGAGAAAATCTTGACTCTTCACAGAAAATTTCTTTAGTTCGGTTTATTTTTAATTTTTTAATGATTGCTCATTCAAACTACATTGCAATTATCCTCAGACTAACAATAATATTCTCTCTTCATTTTCACATCACATCAATAGAAAAATCGAGAAAATTCGATTGAAAAAAGTTTTTATCTGAAAAATAATCTTTGACCACCCTGTAGGTATAGTGATCGAAAAGAAAAATGATCTTGCATTTATATCAGTATGTAAAATTTTCGAATTACTATATTAAGAAGAGATCACACGCTGTATAAATGGGGAATATAAAATATCACCATTTTTCAAATACCTATTTTGTTTGAGGAAGCTTCTTTTAACTCTACTTCATGAATGAGATCTTATGTAAAAGTAGTTTCAAGATCAAGAGAAGTTCCAAACGGCGAATTCTCGAATATTTTCATGTGGGACGAAATGTTAAGCCAAACTTCATGATCATTTGGGAGATATCAATCAGCGATCAAGCGAGAAACAGCGTGTTGGCAGAGGTTTTGTTTCTGATATTGTGCCGAAATTTTTGAACGAAATTCACCCATAACCTTTGTTTTCCAAATCAGAACAAAATTGTTCATGATCTCGTTGGATTCCATGAAGAAAAATGTTAGTGATCGAATAGGTAGGTACAACCTACCTATTAGGTATTATAGCATCTGGGGTGTTTTGAGATTTTGTTATAGCTATCCGGAGAGTCAAGTCCATCCTATATGTTTCCTGAATGCGCTCAAAAATAATTTTCTGTGACCATAGAAAAAAAATATCTCATTATTGAAGTTTGATTTTAATCCTCACTATTCAAATAAAGGATCCACCTATACCTACCATGTTCACGAATAAAACTGGTCAAGCTTTCTCGGAGAAATATCTCCATTTATCCTTTATGGCATTGATCAATTTCGAAGCAAATAAGAACTCATATGATAAGGTAGGATTTTTGTTCTCGAGTTCATTCAGGGAACAGTTTGAATGAAACCGACTCTACGAATAACATAAATTAACAAAATGACTCCCGAATGACTAGATTTAGAAGCGTAATCACAATGTAGAATCCAACGGAATCATGGAAAAATAGGATTCTAATTTGCAAAACAAAAATTATGGTCGAATGTTGTCCACAATTTCTGACACAATGTTAGAATTATCCTATGATGATTTTGGTCAAATTCGAAAGGTGCAGGTCATTCCTACATTTTTTATTCTTCAAAGATATAAAGACGTATTACGCTGAAGATATTGAGAATTAGAATGATATATTATCATATACAGGGTGTCCCACTAGTGCCGCAGTGGACGATATACGCGTAACGGTCTGAGTATGTCAAAATTTTTTGATGCAGTCTTGTTTTACTCCAAGAAGACCACAACCTTAAAATATTTTCGAATATATAGGGTGGCCCACAAAAGAGGAATAGAGGGTGGATTAGTTTTTTCAAATGGGACACCCTGAATTCAATAGTGTTTTTCAATTCTCCGAAACTTCCTGCATGCTTTCGTATACTTTTTACATATTTTTATTCAACAGTTTTCGAAATATTGGCCATTTTGACAAAAAAAATGATACTTATAGAGGCTATGTTATCCAATTATATTTCACGAAGCCTTGCACATACCGATAAGAGCTTTATATGGATTGAAAGACAAGACTTCAAAGTATCCTAGCCAGCTATAATAAAGCAGTTTCAGCATATGGAGTGTCCACAAAAAGACAATCAACATGACGAATTTCAAATCGATTTTTATTCATTTTTTCGAATACAATGCATTTAATTTTCTTTCATCATTGTAATCACCATTCATTTTACTTCATTTTTTGTTAAATAAATACATGATATGCATATTTTTAACAGAAAAGGATTTTTTAGAGTTTTCCTCCAAAAATCACATTTACTTCCGGTTTCAAAAACAGATTTGGCTTCTCTTGAGAACTGTCAAATTATTCTATTCAGAATTAACATCATTGCAGCTTCCAGGGCCGAATTTAGAGGTGTGGGGGCCCCGGGGCAACAAATAAGTGGGGGCCCCCTAGCCTCGAATTATTTTCAAAATAAAATGGATGATTTTTTAAAGTAGGGGTTTTCAATACATAATTTATCGAGAAACCAAGATTCTTTTATTATTTAACAAAAAATAGTATGAAAAAACAATAATTGAGTGGCATTAAATGAACGGAACCTTCCGAGCTTTTTTGGCTGAAAAATCGTCAATTATTTCAGTAAAATCCAGTTCACGGAGTATATCGCTCTCAATGCTTAGGAGAGTAAGCTTTGAGAGACGATTTTGTCCCATAGTCGTTCTGAGTCTATTTTTGATGATTTTCATTTTCGAAAATGATCGCTCTCCAGTGCAATTGGATACCATAAGAACCAAATACATTCTCAACGCGATTTCGATGTTTGGGAATGTAGCTCGAAGATTTTGATCATCGAGAATTTGGTAATAGTAGGTACATTTCTAGAGATTGGTCTTTTCCAAAGTCTCTTTAATATGATTCAATAAAAGAGACAAATTGAACTAATTCATTTCCGAGACTTGGTTCTAAATCATTCTCATAAACTTTTACCAAAGCCTCTGCTTTTTCATCATGATTTAATTACATTATAAAAAATATTGAAGGAAAATTTTTTTACTAGTGTTTCCTAGTTGAAATTTAAAATTTTTCCGAATTTTCTTGAGTGGTGGCTCCTTTTTGTGGGGGCCCCTATTTTGTGGAGGCCCCCGGGCAGTTGCCCCTGTTGCCCCCCCCTAAATCCAGCCCTGGCAGCTTCAATTCATATCATCATAGTTTTTACAATAATTAAATGCATTCGAAAAAATTAAGAAAAATCGATTTGAAATTCGTCATATTGATTGTCTTTTTGTGGACACTCCATATGCTGGAACTGCTTTATTATAGCTCGCTAGGATACTTTGAAGTCTTGTCTTTCAATCCATATAAAGCTCTTATCGGTATGTGCAATATAATTGGATAACATAGCCTCTACAAGTATCATTTTTTTGTCAAAATGGCCAATATTTCGAAAACTGTTGAATAAAAATATGTGAAAAGTATACGAAAGCATGCAGGAAGTTTCAGAGAATCGAAAAACACTGTTGAATATAGGATGTCCCATTTGAAAAAACAAAGTCACCCTCTATTCCTCTTTTGTGGGCTATCCGATAAATTCGAAAATATTTTTAGTTGTGCTATTCTTGGATTATATCAAGTCTGCATCAAAAAATTTCGCCAAACTCAGACCGTTACGCGTAGGTATATTGCCGCTGCGGCACTAGTGGGACACCCTGTATAATAGGTGGTGACAAGGTATACGCACACTTCCCCATTATTTGTTGATATTCTGAGAATAATTAGCACTAACGCAACAGCTCAAACAAAACGACATTGAAAATTGGAAACTCAATCACATTTGAAAATTAAAACAATATTTTTCTGAGGAAATTTATTTTCATTTCCAGTATAACCGTAAGTTCTGACGCTCCAAAACGAGAGAATTTCGAACATCTCATAATCAAATTTTCAGACTTCAAATTGGCCCGGAAACGTCTAACAGGCATTCGAACTTGGGACACGGGACACCCTGTATATAATCAAATCTGGAACTTAATTAAATATGGTATTCTAGAATCTAGATAATCATCTGAAGGAAAAAACAGCGGACTACTTCAATATTTTCATTCAGGAAACAAGGTTGTTTCGAATTGTCCGCGGAGATATCAATCAGCGATCAAGCGAGAATCCTTGTCGGTGCCGAAAACCAATAAAGTGGCGTCAAAACTCGTAATTCTTTACGTACCAATTCCAAAAAAGGCAAATCCGTATTATCCTTGACACTCAGATCACTTTCACTCTCGTTTCGTTATTCCAGAAACGGTAAAAACTGTCGAGTGTCCGAAAGTACCTGTCCAACGATTTGTTTATTTACATCCGATACGGACGCGCTCGAGACGGGCACACGTGCTTTGGGCCGGCAACGAATGCGCAACTTTCGTTTTGATCGTTAATACGTGCTGGACTGAAGCCCACTGAAGCGCTGAAGTTATCTGAAATAACGTGGGTACGAACTTGGATGGGGGATTCGTGCTTTCGGTTGGAAATGGATGGCGTCTAAACCGGTGGATCGCACGGTTGGAAAGCTCGGTTCAGGGACGGGCCCTAGGGCAAAGGTCGTAGACGGAGAGTTTGAGCCGGAAAAATACAGCGGTCATTGGGAAACTCGGGAGTTCAAAAAGACGCGATTTTCTCACAAATAACATAATATGGAAACTCGAAATAAATTCTGATCATAATTTCCATTCGAATAGGTATCCACATATAGAGTGTAACAGAACAGCCAAATGGAATAAATTCGATAACGAATAAATGAGGGCGTGTTGGGAATAACGCTCGGACACGTCGATTTTTAATTTTGAATGCGCATATTTTTCAAGAAAATAATATTATATAGGGTGTTCCATGCGACCGTGGCCAATACCAACTTTCTTATTTCAAATGCAACCCCCTGTATATTATTCATTTTTTGAATTCTTCAGAGAATTCTAGACACAATTCATGCACGATGTCCTATAACTTTCTTTAACTATATCGGAATTATTAAGTGTTTTCAGATTCATTGCAAAAATCTAACTATCTTCTAACGTTACTCAACATTTCAGGCGTTTTTGCTTAATTTCTTCATATCAAGAGGTAAATGGGAAATAAGTATTGAGTGTAATATATCGAATTTGTGAAATAAAATAATTTTCATTTAAAATGTTAATTTTTGTAAAAAATCTGAAAATATTCAATATTTCCGAAAAAGTTGGAGATAGGTATACAACATTGTACATGAATTATGTCTAGAATTTTCTGAAGAATCCAGAAAATAAATATTATACAGAGGGTTGCATTTGAAATAAGAAAGTAGGTATTGGCCACGGTCGCATGGAACACCCTATATAATTTTATTTTCCTGAAAAATATGCGAATTTAAAATTACAAATCGACGTGTCCGAGCGTTTTTCCTAACACCCCCTCATTTATTCGTTATCGAATTTATTCCATTTGGCTATTACACTCTGTATAGGCATAGTATAAAGTTCTTTATACTATGGTATAGGTAGGTAGGAACAGTGTGTATCAAGTTCGAGTGCTTATAAGACGTATATCTGAAGAACTAGGCCAATTCAAAATCTGTAAAATTGGATCATGAAATTGTTCGAAATTCTCTGTCAAGCTCTCAACTATTTTAGGAACTTTTTTTTGAGTGCTCTGATCCAATTTAAGATCAGTAGAAGGTAGAAGTTCAAAACAGCGAATTCTTGAATGTTTTCTTTTAGGACGAAATGATTGGCAGAGGTTTCTGGAGAATTATGCCTATTTGAAATCTGAAAATTTGGATCATGAAATTGTTCGGAATTCTCTATCAAGTTGAAATATTCTTGGAACATTTTTTCGGAGTGCTTCAATTAAACTTTATAATTCAGGAAACAACAGACCCTTTGGAGAAGCAGGATTCAAGATCAGTAGGAGTTCAAAGAAGCGAATTCTTGAATATTTTAGTGTAGGATGAAACGTTAAACCAAATTTTCATGATCATTTGAAAGATATCAATCAGCGATCAAGCGAGAAACCGTGATTTAGCAGAGGTTTCTGGAGAACTGTGTCTATTTGAAATCTGAAATTGGGATTATGAAATAATTCGAAATTCTCTTTCAAGCTCAAATATTGTTGGAAATTGTTCTTGGGGTGCTTTGATTCAACTCTACTCTACAAATCAGGAAACAGCAAATCCTATGTAGAAGCAGTTCTCAATCTCAGTATAAGTTCATAACACCGAATTCTTGAATATTTTTCTCTAGGATGAAATGTTAAGCCAAATTCTCGTGATTATTTGGAATATATCAATCAGCGATCAAGCGAGAAACCGTGTGTTGGCGGAGGTTTCTGTGCCTATTTGAAATCTAAAAATTTGGATCATGAAATTGTTCGGAATTCTCTCGTCTTTGCCGATATGAGGCTAGCCTCAATTCGATTTCTTGGCCGGATATTCGTTCAGAAATCGGCTCGGAGAAACGGTAGACGGTAGTTAAATTTCGATTGTTGTCTGGCACAATAAGGCACAGGGAAAACTGCTTCGAATTCGGACTTTTAAGGAATTATTATCACATTTGATAATAATTTCTGGATACTCTGTGTCGTTTGATCTGCGATGAAACCCCATTAAAGGGTTATATCCCAGAAAGGGGTGGGATGAGGAAATTTTGTTATAGAAAAGAGCCATCTTAATTTTATACGAGCAATCACCTGAATTTTTCGCATGAATTGAGAAACACCCTGTAATAGGCGAACCATTTGAAACATTGAAACTATGAAGTTTTGCCCCCCCCCCCCTGAAATTCCAAAAATTTTAGATCTTGAATAGAAATCCCATACTGGTGTGTAGGCAACGCCACGACCAGTAGTGTTTTTCTGATGTGCCTCACCACCTTAAACTGTCACGAGCCGCCATTGCTTTTTCCTTGAAGTACTCTACTCTACAAATCTGAAATCAGGAAACAACAGATCCTACGAAGAAGCAGGTTTCAAGCTCAGTAGGACTAGTAGGAGTTAAAAACAGCGAATTCTTGAATATTTTCCTGTAGGATGAAATTTTAAGCCAAATTTTCGTGATTATTTGGAAGATATCAATCAGCGATCAAGCGAGAAACAGTATGTTGGCAGATGAGGTTTCTGGAGAACTGTGTCTATTTGAAATCTGAAATTGGGATTATGAAATAATTCGAAATTCTCTTTCAAGCTCAAATATTGTTGGAACTTTTTTCTTGGGGTGCTTTGATTCAACTCTACTCTACAAATCAGGAAACAGCAAATCTGTGAGATAAATGTTAAGCCAAATTTTCGTGATTATTTGAAAGATATCAATCAGCGATCAAGCGAGAAACATCAGTGTGTTGACAGAGGTTTCTGAAGAACTGTCTACTTGAAATCTGAAAATAAGGATAATGAAATTGTTCGGAATTCTCTGTCAAGCTCGAATATTGTTTAAACTTTTTTCCTGGGGTGCTTTGATTCAATTCTACTCTACAAATCAGGAAACAGCAAATCCTATGTAGAAGCAGTTTTCAATCTCAGTATAAGTTCATAACACCGAATTCTTGAATATTTTTCTCTAGGATGAAATGTTAAGCCAAATTCTCGTGATTATTTGGAAGATATCAATCAGCGATCAAGCGAGAAACCGTGTGTTGGCGGAGGTTTCTGTGCCTATTTGAAATCTAAAAATTTGGATTATGAAATTGTTCGGAATTCTCTCGTCTTTGCCGATATGAGGCTAGCCTCAATTCGATTTCTTGGCCGGATATTCGTTCAGAAATCGGCTCGGAGAAACGGTAATTTCGATTGTTGTCTGGCACAATAAGGCACAGGGAAAACTGCTTCGAATTCGGACTTTCAAAGAATTATTATCATATTTGAATTTTGATGGCCTTTTAGTTTTCCAGCAGAACACCCTCAATATTTCAATAATTTTTATTTGGTCCCCCCTGAGAAAAATTTTGGCCCCATCTGAGAAAAATTTCTGATGGCGCCCATGACTGTGTCTATATGAAATCTGAAGATAAGGATCTTTAAATTATTCGGAAGTCTCCATCAAGCTCAAATATTGTTGGAACTTTTTTCTTGAAGTGCTTTGATTTAATTCCACTTTACAAATCTGGAAACAGCAGATCCTATGTAGGAGTAGGTTTCAAGCTCAGTAGGAGTTCAAATTCTTGAATATTTTCCTGTAGAATGAAATTTTAAGCCAAATTTTCGTGATTATTTGGGAGATATCAATCAGCGATCAAGCGAGAAACAGTGTGTTGACAGATGAGATTTCTGGAGAACTGTGTCTACTTGAAATCTGAAATGGGGATTATGAAATTATTCGAAATTCTCTATCAAGCTGAAATATTGTTGGAACTTTTTTCTTGGAGTACTTTGATTCAACTCTACTCTACAAATCAGGTAACAGCAAATCCTGTAGAAGCAGGTTTCAAGCTGAGTAGAAGTTCAAAACAGCGAATTCCGGAATATGTAGGATGAAATGTTAAGCCAAACTTCATGATCATTTGGGAGATATCAATCAGCGATCAAGCGAGAAATAGTGTGTTGACAGATGAGGTTTCTGGAGAACTGTGTCTACTTGAAATCTGAAATGGGGATTTTGAATTCATTCGAAATTCTCTATCAAGCTCAAGGCCGTAGCTAGAAAAAAATTTCGGGGAGGGGGGGTCCGTCCAAGGCCGTAGCTAGAAAAAAATTTCGGGGGAGGGGGGGTGTCCGTTGAACTGATCTCCAGAAAAAATTTCGGGGGGGGGGGGGGGGGGGGGTGGTCCGGACCCCATCGGACCCCCCCTGGCTACGGCCTTGATCAAGCTGAAATATTGTTGGAACTTTTTTCTTGGAGTGCTTGGATTCAACTCTACTCTACAAATCAGGTAACAGCAAATCCTATGTAGAAGCAGGTTTCAATCTCAGTAGAAGTTCAAAACACCGAATTCTTGAATATTTGTCTGTAAAATGAAATGTTAAGCCAAATTTTCATGATTATTTGGAAGATATCAATCAGCGATCAAGCGAGAAACCCTATGGTTTAGCAGAGGTTTCTGGAGGACTGTGTCTATTTGAAATCTAAAAATTTGAATATTATGAAATTGTTCGGAATTCTCTATCAAGCTCAGATATTTTTGGAACTTTTTTCTTGAAGTGCTTTGATTCAATTCTACTCTACAAATCTGGAAACAACAGATCCTATATGAAGAATCAGGTTTCAAGCTCAGTAGGATTTCAAAACAGCGAATTCTTGAATATTTTCCTGTAGGATGAAATGTTAGGCCAAATTCTCGTGATTATTTGGAAGATATCAATCAGCGATCTGACGGCGGAATACGGTGAACGCAGGAGGACGATCCATTTGAGCATTTACAAATAGATTTCCATGGGTTCAGCCATAGGCGCCCGCAGAAACCCTCAGCAATTTTTCCCAGCAGGGGAAAAATAAAAATCAGAAAGTAATAATGAAGTGTTCTGCTGAAAAGCGATAAGGCCATCAAAATTTCAGGGGAAACCATACTTATGAATACTTTTTAGTTGCAATGTTGCAAAGTATCAAACTAGTAATAATCTAAGGGTTGATGGAAAAATTTTTTTACAAGAAAATCTCATAGTACTTAACACATGTCCTGAAAAAAATACCGGGCCTTAAAATTTCCGAAAAACGATCGTTTACTGTTTATGTTTATCCTGATTATTCCTAGGTCTCCTGAGGAGACCCCTCTGAAACTACGAGCTTCGAAGCTTGTAACTTGTGCCGAGTTCGGAGTAAGCAGTTGTGTTCTGTGTAGGCTTTGTTACTGTGTCCTTACGCCACCTCAGGCACAGCACTGTCAATTTTTGACCCAACAGTGAAATGTGGCCCCTACCGAGACTAGAAAATTTTTTTCCTAGCTCGGGGTTGAACTCAAACTTGTCGGCTTCTAATCCAATGTCCTAACCACTGGACCAAGGGCAACCTCTGTAGATATTTGAACCAAATTGAGCAATTCGTTGTCTATAGAAACTGCCTTAGTAGCTTCAGCATTTTTCATTAGAAAGAACAGTTTTTTACTTTAAAACATTTATCGGCACTGGTCGCGAATTTGTGGTCGAATGCAATTCTGTCCGCCCACTCAGCCGTACGTTCTCTAATGTGCAAAATTCAATCAGGGATTCCGTAAATAGGTATGTTTGTTCGAAGTTTGTTACCGAAACTATGTTACCAGAACCATATGGAATATTAGAGAAATTTAGGAAAACAAATGCTGACTATCGATTTACCAAAAGCTCCTCTCTTTCATAGAAAGAAGATAGAATAGAGCTCATTACCAATAAAACGAATTTCTGATTGCATTTATGCTTTTATCAACATAACACAAGAAGTATAGAACCGTGTATGTTGAGTTGCCTGCATTGATTCGCCTCTAAGATGCAGAAATCTTTATATCGCTTGATGTCTTTGATCTTGTCATTCTTGTAGTTCCATAATCCATATCCACTTATCACAATTATTTTTAGTTCTAATAATACATATCTAGTTGTCAAAACAGAGAGAGATCTCCCGATTTCACTTGGGGTTATAGTCCATTGCTCGAATAATCTTTTAATCATTTGAAGAAAAACCTCCTGAATTATTCTGAAATTATTTAATTAAAAGTAAAGAAATGGTGCTATCAAAACCCTTGATGACGGTTCTTCAAATCTATTTCAGTGAATTATATAGTAATCCTATCAGAACCAATGCATTAACTGGGTGAGTGGTTGATCGTTGAACTTTCATTAATAATGAAATAGAAGTAATGTTCAATGTTTTATTTCATTAATAGTGCGCTAATAGCCGCTGGAGGGAACTATGCATCGCAATTTTTAGCTGGAAAAAAGATCATAAACAATCAGACAATTTTAGCTTATGGAGCCTTTGGGTGAGTTTTCTTATGTCTCATATTTTTCACGTATTACTCCCAGAACAAATGAACCGAGACGAGAGAAAGTTTAATCATTTTAGTTGAATATCCAGTTGTTTTATTCATACTTGAATTAATACAGTTCTAGTTTTCATTGATTATGTTTTATGATTCATATAACTGCTTTAAACATGTTAGGATAATTTCTCTTTCCAACAAACCGTTGTTTTTTCTTCATCATTAACTCATAACTGATTTACTTGTTATTCATGCAAATTATCTTTGACATTGACAAGGAGTACCTAATAATTTTGATTATTATAAAAAAAACCACATCTTCACTCATAATATGAAACTACCGATCATATCTTTCTTTACCCTTTCCTTATTAATATATTATAATATGTTTCATTCTTCATATAAAATTTATAAACAATTTTATTCTTCCAATGAATGTTTTTTTCATGATAGCAAAGTTACACCAAGAATAAGGCATTCATTCTTCCTTTTTATTCATGTTTTTTTCAGCCTATTATTTGGAGGTACCATTCCTCACTTTTTCTATTTAGGACTAGACCATTTGGTCTCTGAAGAAGCTGGAATGGCTGTTGTTAAGAGGTTTCTGATCGAAAGGATTATCTATACACCCCTCTTCCAAGCTTTCTTCCTCTATATGCTAGCTAGATTTGAAGGCAAAGACCACCCGACTGCTTTGAGACAAATACAATCATTATATTGGACAGTGCTGACAACAAGTTGGAAATATATCAGTATAATTGAGCTCATGAACCAAATGGTGGTGCCCCCTATGGTAAATTGGCAACACCTACTTCTCTAATTAGTTTCAGTTCAGGGTTCCTTAGTTGAGATGATCTTGATATATGTATTTATTACCTTTCTTCCAACACATAATTGGTAAATAATTCAGATATGATTCTAACCACTTATTATTTTCTAGTTACGTGTTCTTGTGTCAAATCTGGTAGCATTCTTCTGGACAATTTTCATCTCAAACAAGAGGAGACAAGAAGAATTAAGAGCAAGCAGAAAAATCAAGAAATGATTATGTGAAAAACTATTCAGAAGACTAAAGTGATAAGTAAAATGCATTCCCAAAATTAATGCAGTCATGTTTTTGAGATTCAATATTTTATGTGTGGGTTCAAATTGTTCTGGTTTTATATATTGTTTCTTCAATAAAGACTTTTTACGAATATAAGTTTATTTTTTCCTCTCCAAGTTTCCACTTATATTCATTATGTATTTACGAAAACTTATTTATAATAAGTGCACACTATAGAAAGTATAGATTTGTTATGACACTTTTCAACATGAAATCATAACAGAACACTCCCAAATTAAAATTTCTATATAACAGAATACTTTTTAAACAGCAGATAAAAATTCATTTTCTGCTTATAGTTATGAAATGAGACAGGAAATATATACTTACCGTAAAGTTGTCTTGTTTCTAATTCACCCACAAAATATTGGTAGACATTTGTCTACTGACTAACAATTAAAGACACTGTATCCAAGATCACTTCAAATTAAGGAAATGAATGGAATGTAATTTTTGACAGTTCCTCGCTAAATATGGTAAATTTTGAAATATGTAGTGTTTGCTGTTAAGTGTGAATTTAGCTGAATAAATGCAAGTTAGGAAATAGCCACAAAAATGTTAAATAGTCAAGATTCAAACCGATAAGTTTATTCATCAGAAATTATATATAACAATTATGGTTAGGAAAAACCATACCCATCAATTAAAATTTTTAAAAGGTTCGTACATCATAGGTACACAATGAAGATTAAAACAAATCTATTATTTAATTCAACAAACAATCTAAGCAGTCAAATAATTTACAGCTATGTGTTTGTTATTATGTTGAATTTCCGATTAGATACCATCAACAGGGTCTGCTTCATCACCTGAACTAATATCGTCTCCAAATTCAATATCTTCATCCAATCCTTCTTCCACAAATGTAACTGTTTCGTTTATCCTGACAGATTCTGGGAATTCACCATAGGTCTTGAGATTTCGGGCCTCATCAGAAGTGTATTTGAGGATAACATCAGCCTTGGCATCTTGGTAGTCACGAAGTCCTAAGAGGATAATATCACCCTGATTGATCCACACTTTTTTCCGAAGTTTCCCTCGAATATGGCACAATCTTTTCGTACCATCGAAACACATAGCTTCCAATCTACCATTTCCCAACATCTTCGTTACTTGGGCATATTCTTGACCATCCTCCTTGAACACCAACTCACGTTTCTCGGTTTCATTCTCGTTCTTTCCTCTCCTTCTGTTTTTACCTCCTTTACCTTTATTCTTCGGCATTTTGCTTGATCAGAAATACAACTTCACCAAAATTTGAGACACTTATTCACTTTTTATACTTCGGAAATTATTTGCGATTTTGCATGTTCTGGTGAACAACTTCGACTTGAAAGGAATTGGATATCTCTTGTCATAAGGTTGTCAACTTTCTGACGGACCACAGAAATATAAATTTTCTTTTTCTTTAAAACAAAATAATAAGCGGCGAAAAAAAAATCAACATTGTCAGGCATATTCAAGGGATCCTAGTAAAACTATAAATATTCAGAATATGTGTTTACTTTTTGGTAAAATTAATGCTGAAGTAATAAGACCGTACCATCTGTACGAGTTTACAGAAGTTTTATACTTGAGAAATTTGATACGGCATTGCCGAATTTCATTTTACGAACTGTTATGCGAAAACAAATATGAGTTTGAAAATAAAATATTTCTTTTCTGTGACTAATTTGGGTTATCTCACTTATCTCTCAATTTGGATTTTTTAAATTGTTCTACTGTTTGCAAATATATTTTCACCAGAATTTCCTGAATTAACTTGTAATGGAAATGTAAGTGTTCTATACTTTCAAAGCGATTGTTATGGATCTCAAGACCAAGTTGTTTTTACAGTAAAAACGAGAAGGTAGCTACTCTGAGCAATTTCGAAGTTATGGAGAAAATGAGGGAAATTAGATCTGCCAAGACAATGAAGAAAGGGGACTTAGCCACTATAACCTTCGAGGTAAAGGAAATAATGATTTTAATTGGTATCCACCTGTTGTTTCATTTTAGACTTTATCCTACTTAGAGGACACAACATGTAAACAAATGACTGATTTATCTGTAAGACAGTGCTTACGAGAATTAAAACCATTTGTATTGAGGGACTTGGAACGATTAATGCTTGTCAATACACCACCAGCAAATGCTGTAGAACTGCAATTAGTAAGTAAGATGTAAAGCCCTTTGTAATAATGCAGTATACGTATGAATTAGGCCTCAATAATTTCTCTATTAGATTGTTACAGATAGTGAAGAGCGCTTAACTGAAGAAGAGGTAGAAAAAATACTTGAAATCGTGGGCAGAAACTTTCCTCATACAAAAGAAGTCAAAAAGGATTGTGAAGATGATTCAGATTGATATTACCTCCTTTTCAATTTATGTCAGGATACTGCTCTTCAAATTGAAACAATAAAATGTACTGTTATATATTAATTAAAAAATGTGATATTAATAATTTTGAATGTTATGAATTGATACATCAATAAATATTTAATTTTTACTGATTTGTCTACACCCTAGTTTCAGTTAATAAATTTGGATTTCAATGAAAGTTCTTTTCCAACGCTTGATAATATACTGATATAGGTATATAATATTATAGTACGATGTACATTTTTCAAGTATAAACTCTTCATATTCAAACTATAGTTTTGCGCGCTTGTTCGGTAGGAACGTGAGCGATATTATTTTGTCTAATTGTAAGTAATCTCGAATGATTCATATGGATTCTCTGATTAAAAACTCAATTTTACACATTTCGGATTTAATCTATGGTTTTATTGGTTTTGTCTGACGGTGCAAGCGGCCCTTAAAAAATAAGTCAACTTCCCAACTTCAACTTATTAGAATTTCCAATCTCTAGACGATTCAGAATAGTGTTTCGGACTACGGTATGCAGTTGTTTCAAAAAACTTCTCCTCTTCCAGTGTTGCCTTGTTGCATGTTATGCACAGAACCAGTCTTCACGTCAGCAGTCAGAGCTTTTGATTTGACAGAAATGACAAGCGAAGCTTGGCGTTTTGAATAGAAATTAAAAATACTGATTTACTGATTATTAAAGCCGTTTCTTGTGAAAAAGTTGATGAATGTTGTATTATTATTTAGTGAATGAACATTTTTCCAATAGTAACTTCGTTTAAATTATTGGAAAAGGTTGAAAAATAATGGCCCAACGTTTTCCTGGGCCAGCTCCTCCTCAGGTTCCTGGAGGACCTCCACCACAAAGATATCCACCCCAACAAGCTCCAGGAATGAGACCGTATGGGGCACAAAACTTCCCGGTTAGTTCCATTTAGCTGGATATACCTATTAATTGATTTTAGGATGAATTTGAAGAAATTAAAACGAAGGTATATTTGTATTAATTATTTTGCAGCAGAGGGCTAGTGGTTATAATACTCCTCCTCCAAATATGGGCACCAGTGGCGGTGGTTTAATCCAACGTCCTCAGCAAGCACCATATTCTCCAATGAGAGGTGGTAGTTTACAAAATCCACAAAGTGGCAAAAGACCAGCTGATAATAGAACCACCTTGCAACAAAAAGGGTAATTTTGCCTAGAATTGTCTTAGTTTTGTTTAAAACGGTACAATGTTTGATCTTATTTTTAGGGCAGATTATAGTCATGGGACAAGCAAAAAAAAGAAAAAATTAGCTGATAAGATTCTTCCTCAAAAAGTACGAGATTTAGTACCCGAAAGTCAAGCATATATGGATTTGCTAGCGTTTGAAAGAAAATTAGATGCTACTATAATGAGAAAAAGATTAGATATTCAGGAAGCCTTGAAGAGGCCTATGAAGCAAAAACGAAAACTGAGAATTTTCATTTCGAATACATTCTATCCTGCTAAGGAACCATGTACTGATGCACCAGAAAGCTCTGGCCAAGAAGGGTGTGTTTTAACGATATTTTCATTGAACTTTATCATTAATTCAATTTTTATGAAATAGGAGTGTAGCATCATGGGAATTGAGAGTTGAAGGAAGGTTATTAGATGACTCGAAAAATGATCCGAACAAAGTTAAAAGGAAATTCTCTTCTTTCTTCAAATCTCTAGTTATTGAATTGGATAAAGATTTATATGGTCCGGATAATCACTTGGTGGAGTGGCATAGAACTTTAACTACCCAGGAAACTGATGGTTTTCAGGTTATTATATTCTTTATGGTTCAACTATTATACAGACTAATTTACCCATCTGTTTCATTAGAGCTACTTATATAGAGAAGAACAAGAGACAAACAATTTAATCTTTTTTAGGTGAAAAGACCTGGAGATAAGAATGTAAGATGTACGATTTTGTTGCTACTCGATTATCAACCATTACAATTCAAATTGGACCCACGTCTAGCTAGACTTCTTGGTGTACATACCCAAACTCGACCAGTGATTATTTCGGCTCTCTGGCAATATATAAAAACACATAGGTTGCAAGATGCCCACGAAAGAGAATACATAGTCTGCGACAAGTACTTAGAACAGATATTTGGATGTCCAAAAATGAAATTTGCTGAAATACCACAGAGATTGAATCCTCTTCTTCACCCCCCAGATCCGATCGTTATCAACCATGTTATATCAGTGGAAGGAGGAGCTGAGAGCAAGCAAACTGCCTGTTATGATATAGATGTGGAAGTGAGTAATCTTTCATACATATTAGTAAAATGGAATAATTTTTGTCACTTTTTGTGTACATTATTGGAGCACCTTTATTATTGTAATTTTTTTTTTCAGGTTGATGACACATTGAAAACTCAAATGAACAATTTCCTTCTGAGCACAGCTAGCCAACAAGAAATTCAAGGATTAGATACAAAAATTCATGAAACTGTTGATACCATAAATCAACTCAAAACTAATAGAGAGTTCTTCTTGAGTTTCGCTAAGGATCCTCAGCAATTCATTCACAAGTGGATTGTATCTCAAACTCGAGATTTGAAGGTCAGTTCTTTTTTGATAGATATATTATTCTACCACATACATTTTTCCCCTCAGTTGGGTAATTTATTCTTTTTATTCATTTATGATGATACATAATGAAGGTCAATTATTCCTAGTATATTTCATTCTGTTTTTGAACATAAATGAAAGTAAAAATGAATAGGGGTACATATTTGAAATTTGTTGGATTGTGCTTTCAGGCGATGACGGATGTAGTGGGTAATCCCGAAGAGGAGAGAAGATCTGACTTCTTTTACCAGCCTTGGGCCCAAGAGGCAGTATGCCGCTACTTCTATACGAAAGTACAACAGAAGCGTGCAGAACTTGAGCAGGCTCTTGGAATTCGTAACAATTAATATTTCATTTGCAGCTTCATCAGAAATCAATATTATTAGTTAGTCTTATTCATATTCAATAACTTATGATCTTTGTCTTACTTATATGCATACATATATTATAGTTTTGTAAAAATTTTATTTTATGATTAAATTGAATCCAGTTGCTTTAAAAGTGTTGTTAATTTTTTTATCCAGAAAGAAAAATACGCATAACTCAAAGAACTTGATTACAACTGCTACCTCCCAAATTTCATTGAAAAGTAATCGGCAATTATCTCGGATCTGTTCTTACAGGAATATTGGAATTTTATTTTTTGAAAAATTTGCTATAATTTTATATGGTTCTGATTACACTATCTGGGTAAAACTTTAGCATGTAGCTTGTAAACAGAGTGTAACAGCCAAATGGAATAAATGTACCGAATTTGTGAAATAAAATAATTTTTATTTAAAACGTCTATTTTTGCAATAAATCTGAAAACACTTAATACTTCCGAAATAGTTAAATATAGGTATAGGACATTGTGCATGAATTGTGTCTAGAATTCTTTGAAGAATCCATAAAATAAATAATATACATGGGGTTGCATTTGAAATAAGAAAGTTGGTATTGGCCATGGTCACATGGAACACCCTATATAATATTATTTTCTTGAAAAATATGCGCATTTAAAATTACAAAACGACGTGTCCGAGCGTTTTTCCCAACACGCCCTCATTTATTCGTTATCGAATTTATTCCATTTGGCTGTTACACTCTGTATGTCATTTTTTATCCGAATACGAAATTTCATCTCGAGTGAATTCGCAGTGCCGAAATTATAAGGATAACAATTTCGAACTGCAATGTGGAAGCCCCAGTCTAATTGTGCCCATTGACCACAAAATTTCAAGATTCTGAAGAGGGTTATCCGGTTATCGTGTTAACCAACCTAGTCGATTCAGACCTGTCTCAGCTCGACAGACATTGTGACAAATTGATATGGCCCTTGTTCAAGTAACGAAAGTAATTGTTTGAATACGTTCGCAAAAAGCAAGAAATGAATGAAATATGCAATTTTGAAATTCGTGCCAAGTACTCATTATACCCAGCCATTTAGGGAAAGAATCTTCTAGTTTGGTGGAGAGACTTACAGAGCAGGTATGAAACATAAAAAATTTATTTATTGCTTTTTGGTTGCATAACTTCCGACTTCTTGAAGTCGCTTCTTTTTTTTTGAATTGTATTATAAACTCTTCATCTTCAACTAGCCCACTATCTGTTATGAATACCTACTTAATTAAAACATGATATAAATAGCAAATTTCATATCGTTAATGGAATCATAGTTAATTGAACGACTATTGTATGTAAAATATTTATTAAAAATTAAATATGTGTAATATAGTTCACTTCACTAATAGCACAAGATATGAGTAACATACTTAAATAATACATCTTTTTTTGGTATATATACAATCTCAGCACTTAAAACAATATTATCTTTGGCATTTGTAAATTTTTTAAAGAAATCTCTGGTTTTAATCATCTTAATTAATAAGGTGACAGCATTATTCAAATTCACAACAAGCTATTTCAACATTATTCTAAGGCAACTACATGGGGGATTATTTTAAAAAACATTTCAACCTCTTTCTTTGTACGTAATATGCTTAGGAAGTTCATGTTTTTGCAATTAGAAGGACTGGCATTGTGTATCACAGAGAACCTAACTCATCAGGTATACAATCAAATTGAATTTAATGTTCATGGTGAATTTGAATTCATCATATTGATAACATTGGAAGAAAAATAATTCAATACAACCATTGAGTATTCATATACCATGAAAAATTCATCATAATACAATCAAAAATATCACTTATTCAAAGATGCACCTCTTAAATGCTGGATTATTACTGATGGGTGTGATGTATTTCTTGTTGAATGAATAAACAATATCACATAAGGAAGTTGAATCATACTTCAGGACTTTCTGAGGACCTAAAAAAGTGATTCATCTCTATAGTTTTGAAATGTTCCCAAAACTAGGAGATCACTAATTTCCTTTTTAGGTTCGCTAATAATTAGCGCTGCTAATATAGTGTTTCTCATCTTGCAAGCAAAATGTGTCAGTGATTTTCTGCCTGCCTTAAAATAAGTTTTCACCAGTCTTCACATTGTTCTGATGAATTAATCCTAACCTTTCTTTTTGGAGAATACATAATGAAATTAAATATATCTTTTCATGATCTGGGCGCCAAGCACTTACATATGGGAACAAAATAACTCAGACCCATGTTCAGTTTCCTTTTTCTAAATATAGAGAATCAAATTTCATTTCCAATCCCAAAATTTTTCATATCAATGTCGCCTCAACTGTATTTTTTTTTTACATATCCATAAAGGATGTAACATATGAGTACATATAATATATAACACTTTGCTTTCAAATTGCAGCACAGATTTGAAAGTTTCCCACAACTTACTTCATAAAATATTCAATAGGTCATCAGGAAATTGAACACTCTTATATAGGCTAAATCATTGTGCCAAGATCCAATCAAAAAACAACATCTCCTTGCCCATTTTCACAACAATCAACTACATGAAACCATACTCACAATGAAGAACAACGTCTTCCTAAAGCAATCACATTCAATATATCTAACATTGACAAATTCCAAATGGATGGTACATGGGTTTAAGAATAATAATTCATCCATCTATTAAGGTTTCAAGAATGTTTGAAACCACTAGTATGATTTTTATACTATATGACATATTGTTCAAATAATTCGATGTATCATTTTTCAATTAATATTTTTGAGAGATTTTTTTTGGACATAAAAACAATTATTTTCCATTATAGCTGTCATATGAAGGTAAACTCAAAAGAGCTACCTAGAAAGGATTTAACACTAATGACTAAGTTGAAGGTTCTTTCAACAAGAGGCTTAATTTTAAAATAAAAAGAATACTTTATTTTTGTGAAAAAACTATGAGGCTGATTATGGAACACTTTGTCATCCAGATGTCCTTCTAAGCTTTACTCACAGATGATTACTTATTTGATGAAAAATGTCAGAAGCTTTCCCATTTTTGTGGCTCCATGTGTGTAACAGCTCTGATGTTGTTGAAAGATTTATATAGGCGATTTTTTGTAAAATGGTTTATTATAATGCTGTTGAAAATGAAGACCTTCGAAAATACCCTATAATGCAAGTTCAACAATGCTTCATATTGCTATAACAAAATTTGGAACCAGACACTGAGAATTTTATGTTCTGACTTGATGAAGTCAAGAGAGGGATGCTCTTTTTGGTGAATTTTCCCATTTCAATTAGTTTAATGCCCACTTGCACCGTCGAATCTAAGCCTGCCTTAAGGACGTCTTTAAATGTAAGTAGGGTTTGAGACACAGATTGTCTTGCACCACAGATTAAGTGCAGGTAAAGTCCTTCTTATTTAAAGCCGTGATATTTCATGGCTTAAGGTCCTTAAGGAAGACTTAGGGCCGTCTTGAGGATTCATAACCCCAAAAAAGAACTTGTGGTATTCAATACCACATATAATAAATAGGTTCAATGAAATCTACGACATACAGGGTGTGTCAGCAAGGCGTACGGCTGAAATAGCGCCTAAACTGTACCGTGTGGAAAAAAAACTTACATGGCACGGATATAAGGTTGACAAGAATCAACAAAATAAAAATGATTTTACATATACAGGGTGCGTCAAATGAAACACCCTATATTTTTCTCTTTCATGAAATTTGTTTTTCAAATGTCTATATTTTTTACTTAAACTCTTTTTTGGAATATTTCACATTCTTTAAAAAAAAGATGCCAATAAAAGCACATTATTTAAACAAATTCAGTGTGATCGCATGAACTGAACTGAATTTTTGTCTTATCTCCACATAACTAACACGAAAATTAAATTACTCGTGAGTTTTATAAATGAATAAAATAAATTATTATTACCGAATTAATGTAAACTTATTCAATGAATTTTTCAAAATTATATTGTGATCAGAAAACCATCACACAAATGTTGAAAATATTTTATTGAGGTTGTGAAGAAAATACATCTATTCATCTTGATCTCAAGATCTGACTGAAACTGCAACTTTCAACGCTTCCTCCTTCACTGCCAGTTGCTTCTTTTGCGACTCCACTTCATTCTTCAATCATTTCTCTGTCAAATCTGCTATAGCAGTTCTCTTCTCAGGTAGAAAACCGACAAAATCATCAAACTGAGCCATGTTGCCAGATTCACCATTCCTTAACACGTGCTTCACTAAGTCGTTGTTAGTGAGAGCGCGGTGCAAGCTTAGATGCGCAAAGGCGAGGATAAGACCAACTTAAAGTTAAGGCACTTCTTAACAAAGTCTGTCCTAAGCATAAAACGGTGCAAGTGGGCATTAATCAATTCACATCTCAAAATACTCAAATCTTACTGGAAGACATGGCAATCTAGTTGTATTTAAAAAAAAAATTGGGCCAATTCAAAATGAACCTCTTGTTGGCAGAACTTCTATTTCCAGTGAACACATCTTAACTGATGATTTTGGTAGAATTGAATGTAATAAATTTCTATATAGAAAATCCAAATAGTATGTCACGTTTGATGTGGTACTTTCATCATTTATTTAATCTGAGTAATAAATTCTCTTCCACATTTTTATGTTATGAAAGTAACAAAAATTCGTTGACTTGTATGGATTTGACTATATAACAATGAGGTGGTAACTCCCAGAATTATATAAAATGTAAAGGTTTAAGGGGTATGACAGTATATTCTTCTGAAAGAGAACAGTACAGATTTGTTTTGGAAGAAAAAAAATCAACATCATGGCATGTGTAATGAAAAGGCAATAAGGAACAGATCATTCAACAAACAGATTGATCTATTTCCCATTCCTTATCTCATTATTAGCAGAGGAAATGTTAAAACAGGCACCATACAGTTCTATGTATGATGCAAGAAGAAAGGTGAAAACCTATCAAATATTAAAAATGTTTTTGTCAGGGGTTCAGTAGAATTTTTTATGGTATTTTGCATGATACTGCAACACAAGATTCTACATCCAACTGTAAAATTTCATTTTAATCAAATCCAATCAGACAGACAGAAATGAATTTGATCAAGGATACATCATGAGTCAGTAAATGTTTTGTTTGATATCATTCCTGGCTTCAACTGATAAAAAAAAAACAAGAACCCTGTGAGCCAGAATTTTGATGCTTCACCCCCATTACTCTGAGAAACGCTCTCTGACATTGGCAAAATCACTTCAATGAACTTTCTTGTTCTATGAAGATCATCAGTATTATCCATTTCAGTTGACAAACTTTTTTAGAAATATGGAAGAGAACTTAGAAAAAATTTTCAACAATATTGAACATGAGTCACCAAATTAAATAAGTGAAACTAATTAAAAAAATCACAAACCTTGCACTTTCGATGTATTCAGTCACTCAAAGAGCTGCTAGTTCGTGTAATGACATCACTGATTGAAGAATTATGTCTTGTTTTTCTTACTCCTTCTTCAACATCCATTGTGGGATTAGTTGACTGGGATAGTGCGTTTGTTCTATAAAAATCAATAACAGCATAGCTCTCCTTTGTCTTTGTGGGACTTTCCGGAGGATTTTGAGGTATAATAGTCTCATCTTTTTTGTCAAAATCCAGTTTGGCATAGTTAACTTTTCTTGTGTTGAAATAAACATTTGCTGGTTGAGGTAAACTATTTGGTACATGGTTAAGACTAGATCTAAAACTTCTCAACTGCTCCATATCTTTGGCATCTATATTTGCATAGCAGTGTTTATTTTCTTCCTCACGACTATCAGATTTATATTGCTGATCTAGATTTTCTTTGGCTGAAATAGGTAACACTTCTTTGGTATCTATATTCATATATACGTGGCACACCGATTCTTGCATATTAACATATGGTTCAGTGTTACTCAAAGTAGGATCTATACCTAAATTTGCATAATTTGGTTGTGTTTCACTATTTTCAAGAGCACTTGTATTGGTATATGTAAAAGAACTATTGGAAATTAGGCTCCCACGTTTATTATTATTATGCTCTAGAGGAGTATCTACATTAGGTGGTGGTGAAATCGCAGGAGGGCTTATAGGACCAGATACTGTAACTGAACCAGGCCGTACAGCAGGATAAGTCCGGAGTGTATGTACATTTGGTGCTGATAATGGAGTTAAATAACCTTCTGGTTGAATTTGGGACGGCATTCGGCGAGTTAAAGGTGGACCAATACCACTCAGGAATTCACCATTTGTGTTTGAATCATCTCCAACATTTCTGGAAATATTCTGTTGCACAATATTGAACAACTGTTCTGCCCTTTTACAATGAAATGCATATATTCCTTCACCAGTTGGACATCTTCGTCCACATTCAAATGTGAATATTTCCAGGTCAAATCCATACTTTCTCAATGTGCGTAAAGGCCATACCAGAGGTGTCTTTCCTTTTTGATGTAATATCAACTCTGTCTCAGTAATTTCTAATTGTCCAGGACTCACAAGTTCTCTGTCATCATTCACATTGGTGACTTGAAAAAGGTTGGGGTGTAGATCATTAATATCTTGCTTACTGCTCACACACCCCATAGTAGCTGCAAAAAAAGAACAATAATTTAATTACTGGAACCAAAATTTGAGTATAAAATGAATCTAAAAAATTATACATACAAAGATAATAAACACAAATTGTTTTACTGTGAAGTGATGCAGGACAAGGTTTGTTGAAGAATTCAGATATTATTTATTCAAGCTGCTGATTATTTGGCATATCAATAATTAGTTTACAGCTTACCTCTTTAGAATGAAAGATAAATTTGAGTGCATTGACAACTTTATCTTATCAAATTATACAAACTACATTTTTCTTCAGTTATGTGAGAATCAATTACATAAAGATCCACCAGATAATCTGTCCTTACATCACTCACAAGGAAATTGCCGAAAATAAATGAAAACAAATAAACAAGTCCTCAAACCAGGGATTCAAGGTTAAATTCCATTGTTGTGTACTCACCAATCAATTGCATATGAATTTCAAGCAGATAACATTTTCAATGGGAATTATTTCCAAATTCACATTTTGGAAATCGGTAGAACTTGTACTGTACTTTGATACAGTTATACTTCCTCAAATATAAAATAAAAAAACATTTTAATACAGCCGAATCAATTTAACTCCATTAATGCATAACAACAGAATAAATTTACAATTAAGGTCCTGTCACTAGACGTCAGTTCAGCTCTGTCAGATGTGTTATGTCAGTGTCCTGTGTCACAGAACATCTGCAACGATTCTGTTTACTCTTCCACGAGGCGTACTTTTGGAAATATACTTCCGATGTATTGTTGGAAGCCTATCAGAAGGGGAAAAATATCAATAAAATGTATAAATGTATTGATTTTCATATTTGTGTTTTTATCAATCTGGAAAGATTATCTTTATTCGTCGGAAATCAGTTATACATTAGTAGGTACATATTTTTGGATGAAGCTATAGATTTGAAAATAGAACAGTTTTTAGTTTTACTGGTTTTGAAATCTTTTTAGTCGAATAACACAATGGAATATCGATGCAATAATTGAAGTCTGGATGAAGAGAAGTTGCTTATCATGTTCAATATACTTTCATTTTTTATCACCATAAATATTAGTAGGGAATAATTTCGCTCCCCCTTTTGCTTGTTATGATTTTTCCTATTTTGTCGTCATATTTCAGTTTGATACAATTCTGGTTCTCATATGGTGAGCCATATCGGTAAATCAAGCACCTGCCCTTTTGAAAAAAGACAACTCGTTCTACTGTCTGCCATCAGGATGACCATAAATAACCGGACATTTTGATTGAAAAATTCCATATTTTTCAGATATTATCCAGTTTAATTCAGTATAATTTATGGCATGAACCCACGGTCCCTGGCATCGTATAATTAAATCGAGAAGGAGCAGGTACACTTTACCAGTAGCAATTTTATGTTATTAGGCAAGAATTCCTCAAATTACGGCTGCTGTGTTGTGGTGATTTAGTTTAACCGCCAATACTAAACGTTGGGACGTTTTTGTTTTTCCGTTTTGGTGTTTACAAGGGGATTTTCGAGATATTTGGTGTTGCAGAAAATGAGGAGATGTTCTAATTGTATTCCAGATTCATTAAGCCTTAATTGAGTATAAGTTAAATATAATTGAAACTCGCTGATAATTATTCAGATTGATGCTTATTTTTCCGAAATGAAAAGAAATAAACTACATTTCAAAGGCATTTTTCCGCCATCTTTTTTATCTCAACGTTTGACTTTTGACCCAACATTTATAAAACAAACTACCCTTTATTTTGAACAAGGAATCATCCTTTGAAATCTTGGGGATCAATTCAGAAACACCCTGTATGTCGATTGTTTATAAAACCTTTCTGAACTGCGAACAGATTGATCGTCTGCAGTGTTTTTCAACCTTTTTCATGATGCGACCCCCCTGGTATAAGAAAATATTTCGCGACCCCTCGACCTTTCGCTTTTTTATCATGTTTGGTTGTTTATGTTACAGTGTTACAAATATTCTTCCATACATCGATGAAAAATTAGCCACATCCACACATACACTCAAAGACAAAAAATGGCTAATGGAAAAAAATTCATAACTCAGTGAAATGAGATGGTATTGCAATCAGATTTAGATGTGAGCTTGATGAGTTGATGAGAAATTGAATCCTCTTTAATTTGGAGACTTTCAAAACTCAGGGAAGGAGTTATGGGGGTTGTTGGGGGTGGTTTCTGACAAAAATCATAACTCGACGAAATGCTAGTGTTTCTCGATTGGTTTCGAATATGTGTTTCTGGAATGCCGAAAGAATAACATGCAATACACCTCATAGTTTGTTAGCCCCCAGGTTTGGAGATTTGGGGGGTTGTTTATTTATGAGAAATGATGAAAAAAATTAATATCTCGAAGAAATGGAAGTAGTTCCACGCTCAGATTCGAATATGCGTTTCTTGAATGCCTAAAGAATGAAATACAATAAACCCTATAGTGCTATAGTTTGTCGACTCCCAGGTTTTGGAGATTTGGGGGCTTTCTAATAAAAAAAGGATGAAAAAATTCATATCTCGACGAAATGAGATTGTTCCACGATCATATTAAAATATGCGTTTCTTGAATGACGAAAAAATGAAATAGGTAGGTACAATAAACCCCATAGTTTGTTAGCCCCCAGGTTTTCACATTCGGGGGGTTGTTCATGAAAAATGACGAAAAAAATTCATAGCTCGACGAAATGAAAGTGTTCCACGATCAGATTCGAAAATGTGTTTCTTGAATGTAAAAAGAATGATTCGTTTTTTAGCCACCCGGTTAGGAGAATTGGGGGATTGTTTATGAAGAATGATGAAAAAAATTCATATCTCGGATCAATGAGACTGTTCCATGAGAGAAGAATTGTGTCATTTGATTAATCCGAAACAAGCATAACCTTCTCTTATATACTAAAGTTCTCCCGACTTCTGGTGACCTCCCTACAGAAGCTTCGCGACCCCCCAGGGGGTCGAGACCCACAGGTTGAAAAACACTCTACTGAATCAGTTCCCGAGGAGATAATCTTGCCTAGGTGTAAGTCCTTGAGGCAGACAAGATCCCAGCACTTTGTCTTTCCATAGCCTACTGAAAATTGAGTACCTAAAAAGGCAAAAACGACAAAAAATGGTAGGAATTTTCCACAAGAATTCCTTCTATCGACTAAGTAAAAGTTGAAGAATTGAAATTTTTATTGGAAAAGTTCCTACTACGCTGTTTATGAGGTTCTCTTTGAAAAAAGTTCATAATAATGCATAGGTACCTACCTACTTAGGATATAGAGCCATTGGAGTATCCACAAAGTTGAGAAAAAATTTCGAATTGATCGACTCATTATGAAATAAAAAACTGTCGTCACTCAAACTAGCTAGTTTAGTGAACATTGGCGCTGGTTACGAATTTGAAAAAGCTCGCAAAAGCTGAAGCTCCTCACTCCTAGTTATTGCTTTTAATGTTTCCTTATTCGACGAGTGTTCGAAACATGAAAATAACTGGATGATTATTTTTTAGTATCATTTTATTTTTCATTAATTTCAATTTAATATGTGGTTTGCGTCGACATTCATCATTGAAATCCGAATTTTGAATTTCATTGACATTTATTTTTAATGTGGACCAGTTACAATAAATTTTTAATAGAAAATATGAAATGTATAATTTCATGCTTGAAGGAATTAAATTTTATCTCCCACATTCGTTGGATATTATTATTACATATCTCATATCTCTTCATCGAACTTTTTCCATCATAGAGATTTTAGTCTTGACAAAGTTGATGAACATTCTGACAACATTGTTAACTTTTATAGAGATCAGATAGTTCATAAGTTTCAGCCATTCTGTTATCTTATAAATCCAGGGAAGCATCCAGATTATTCTTATGATTTTTGATTTTTTCGTCAAATTTTATCAGGTAAAATTGGGAACACCTAACTCGAAAACGACGCGTTTTATTGAAATAACATAAGAATAGGTACCTACTTTTATTTTTTGAATGATTGATTCTTTCGAAAATATGAACCGTTTTACTTTTTCAAGTGGTTTCATAGTATTGTTGCGTGGATTTATGAGTCGGCTACGCTGTAACTTTTATACCATGAGAAATTTTGAATGAGTTCTGATTGAGGAATTCAGTTTAAAAGTTTAAAGTGTTTTTTTCATGAATTTTCGACACCCTGTATCTTTCAAACGAAACCGAATTTTGAAAAATGGTATAAAAAAAGGGTTTCGTTTGATGAGAGGAATCTACAGCTAAAATATATGTACAAGTCAAAGACTCACCCTGTATATGTTCGAACCACCTTGTTCAACAGAAAAATTCTCATTCCTTTCATTACCAATAAATATTCTTTTTCTTTCATCGTTCCACCTTTCTTCGAACGGCGTTTATTAATGTCGAAGGCGCGAAATAACCACAACAAATATTGATAACACAAAGTAAATTTCAAGATACCAGTTGTCTCAGAGCTTGCGATAATTAATAGCGTTGATTGCGGCAAAAAATAAAAGAGAAGCCAAATGGTCCTCCATTCAAACCAGCGTGGACTTAATGAATCGCAAAGAACACGCATAAGGGGACAAAAAAGGAACGCTAGAGGCAGGTGGAACATAAATTTCAATAAGTGCCATTGGCTTGACACGATCATTTTCCAATATAGATAAGTCACGACAACAAGGTTAGATCAATTGTGAATGGTTTATATTTGCTGATTACTCTTGAAAAATTGCGTGGAAAAAACAGAGCAACGTTGAAATTATTGCTTGTTGCAATAAATCAACTGATGCCTTGAATTGAAAGAAGAATGAACTGTCCTCACTTACATTACATTAAAAAGTACCTGATCAGGTGTACCTATATCTATCGATCTTTATCTTTCCTTCTTATTTTGAGCTTGAAACTGGTAGATTCATCATCTTTTTGAATGAACCAATTTCTAGTTAGGTATACCAGAGCCAACTCCAATTGTCTGAGAATAAAGGATGCTCTCAAAAAAATTTCCGGTCCTTAGCTTCTCTACATTCCCATATTTTGCTTGTTGATATATGGGTCGAACCAATATAAAATGATGATTTTTCGTCATTTAAAATGAAACACACTGTATATTTTGGTGAAAGAAGTCCTTCTGAATTCGTATCTGAACTTGATGTCTTGTTTGAGAGGTTATGTTTGCATTATTTGTGAATAAAATCATATTTTTTTCGGAGACTTCAACAGGAGGTCAAGCGAGAAACCCTATTATTCACTTATCGCTTATGAAGGACGTCCTGTACCTATAGTACTCCAACAACTACATTTGACCTCTTCGGCAATATGTATATGTTTATTTGCAGCTATTTTCCGAATGAGTAGTTATGAAATTTGGCTTTTGTATTAGAATTTAAGACATTGTGAAGACAAATTAGGCTAGAAAAACTTCTTCGACAGCGCAGAAACAATAGACTTGATTGTGCATGACGATGCACAATCAAGTCAGAGAAATTAGTAGTTTCTTGACCTCAAAAATGTCCAAGGTCATTCCAAATTTCTCAACAGAAATTAAATGTTCTCTTATCGATGACCTATTCTCTTTGCTGATAGGAATGTCTTATCTTAATTTGGCAATGCTCTTATACCCGAGGCATAGGTTTTTTAAATTCACAATAAAATAAGAAAACTAGTAATAAACGAAGTCTTAGGTAAAGAAAGTTATCAAAGTAAAATAACTGATGGTGAATTATACAGCACCATAATAAGTTAAGATTTTTCAAGCCAAATTTGAGTGTTCTGGGACGAATATTTTTTTTGAAAATTCGAATTAAATAAAATTACATAAATATTATGAAAATGGTTATAAATTATATATCACACGGATAAGCCTAATTTTAGGATATTTGTGATTATCATATAATGATATAAAAGGAAATAAGCCTTTGACTCATTTCATGACCTATGTATAGATCCACAAACGTTTGTTTATCGAACTATATAGAGTGTTATAATTAAGATTATCTCAGCTTCTTCTTTACAGCTCCTGCAGTTTTTGAGAAACTCGGCACCAATTATCTATATGAAGCCGGAACACCTACCTACATTTTAATTTCGTTCAGAGAAGTACCTACAAAAACCCATTTGATATTTTTTTCTCATTCACGATCACAAATTTGGGAAAATAAAAAAATCTTAACAGAAAACATATTTCAAAATTTATAATCTACCAGTCTAGCACCACAAGAAAGTTCAAATGCAGAAGGGAGGATACTTCTCTTTAAAAATATTTAGATACATATTTACAAAACCCTTTGTTATATCCAATGATGTGAGCTATAATGTGATTTGAATTTGACTGCATTTAGGTATGTAAAAAACTGCAGGAGCTATAAAAAAACTAAATAATCCCATTTTGGCACCTTGTATACCTTTATGGGTAGGTAAGTATATACCTATTATACTCCATTCACTTTTATTTAATCACAATGGAGGTCATGGTTTTGTTTTCAGGAGTTGGTGCACCTGATGAAAAGTCTGTGCGCGTAGAGAGAATATCGTTAATGACAAAACGACGATGCCAGTTTATTTGTTTAGGTACATCAAAGAAAAAGTATCAAAGATATTCCACATTTTGTTAGTTCGAATCGATCGGCGATTTTGGGGCGAAATATCGTTAGGAAATCGCCTATTTGTCCGTTTTTCGTCGTCCAGAAGAAGTTTCCCGTCGATATGAGAGTGTCATTTTTTCCTTTCACGACTTTTGGCGTGAGTACGAACGGCAAATTTGAATTGGCCCAAAAATCGATTTATAAGCATAAATAAAGCGAAAGTAAGTACCTACTAATCGACCATTTTACACTTGATTACGAAGTTTTTTTTTAGGTGTCTGGCCGCTTAGAAAGATTTCAAACGAAATTCCGGTCCCCCAGAAGTTTGGTTAGTTTCGGTATCGTTATTGGTGCTCAAAATTTATTTGGAATGTGTAAATAGACAAAAAAGGCTTCCTTATACGATCTTCTAACGAAAGCGACAGGAAAATATGGTTCAGGTAGGATTTTCGAGAATGAAATTGCACGATTTTCGTAAGTACCTACAAGGGTTCAGGGCCCGTATTCTCGACAAGTGATCTTTCGGTGCGTATACGATTTCTGTATTGTATTTATGTATACCAAACGTATATACGCAACGAAAGATCACTTGTCGAGAATACGGGCCCTGGATGGCCATCATCGGTCTCTAAATGATTATTGTTGATCGTTTTCACGTTTCAGAAAAAAAAAACACGTCGAAAAAGTTAAAAAAACAGAAGGAATAAGACTATATTGCATTCAACGGTAGGTGAATTCAGATTCCGATGAATTGAAATGTGTCACTGGAGCTTTCATTCCTATCAATCCTTTGCCGAAAGTAGAAATAGGCTATATTGAACCAGAATACATCGGTTTTTTCCATATTCCAGGAGTTTGTGTCTTATTTTAGAACATGTGAATGATAAATGTGAAGCATATGTTTGACCTATTCCATTTTATTTGTACCTACAAACCTACTGTGGTAGTAATGTAGGTATGAATAATTTTTTAAACTAATGAATTACTATACAGTCAGAATAATTTACTCCTTGTTCATAAGATCAAATAAATGAAATGTATATCTATGAAGCTTTCAGGAATTGACATTCTTGCTTATTAATTTATAAACTAACAGAGGGATATTATGTTCCATTATTCTTGATTCTTGTAATTACCCATCAATTCATCTTATATCTTTGGATTGATTTTTTTTAATGAATTCTTGATTAGAATCAACAATCGATGTCGTCAAGTCATGAACTTTCAGTTCAAGAGGATAATAAACGTTAAATCTTCACAAGCATGCACATGAAAATTATGTGAAAGCAATTCAATTTTCTTCCATGGCGAGAAATAATATAATTCAACAGTGATCTCTTGTACTTTTTATGCAAATAACTAGAAAAGGAATCCTTTCTATCAATTCATATAAACGTTAATTATTTTCGTCCATCACATCTTTTCCAATTCATTCACATTCTGAGAAATACGCTAAGAATGTAGAAGGGGCAACATAGTGTTGACTTGGAACATAAAAATATTTTGAAAAACGTCATAACTTCGATACAGAGTGGAATGTGTCAAATTTCCAAGGACAGAGTTGTGATTTTATAATTGTGAATGGAGTAAAGGTTTAAAATTTACGAACGTTTGTATGAATTTCTAATCATAAGATGAGCAAATGATAACACCCTTTATGGTTTCACCGACTGTGTTGAATGAGCGAATAATGTTTCTCGCTTGACCGCCTGTTGGAATCTCCGAAATCTGTTCTAATCACAAGCAAATATCGATCGAATTCTAAGTGAAGTGGTCCAAATTTGGAATCGAGGAGTATATCACATCGATATCCGAACACTCAGCAGCTGGAGAGCAACAAAACCCACCATACCTGCAGATGACGCCCATATATTCACAATGTAACTCATGTTTACGTACCTTGATTACCATATGGGATCTACATAACATTTTTTACAGTCCATTTCCTGCAGATCTCGATAACTTAGCATTGAAACGCCTATGCAAATGGGTATGGTAAGAAATGGTAAAGAATAAAGGAATGAATGATGGTAAATCAGTGTGGGTATTGGCTGAGTGAGGTTCGGACGAAGCAGACTATTGGATGACTGGTTTCACGTACACGCCCATAGAAGAGAGGAGAGACTGGCAGGTGCACAACACAGATCACAGATTCTTGCAGTCCTGGTACTTCTGTCTCTGGGAGATGCTCGTGCAGCGAAGGGAGAAGATATTGGTGTAGAATATCCACTATTTCATTAAGGAATTGACAACTGCATCCATGATGAATGTAATCGTTTCGTTGCTTCTTGTTATTCATTTATTTCGTGATAACATGCATTGTTTTTGAGAATATATTCCATAAATGATGAGTATCTAGGAAGACTTTTGAATATCTACACTATTCACTCTTTTGTAACCTGTATTGATCATATTTTGTTACCTAGGAAAAATTTATATAATTGAACTCTTCCAAAATTAAACTTCAGTGTCCTCCTGGAAGTAATATAGAGGGCTTTTACCCCATAACTGGTTCTTTTCTTACGTACAATATTGATGATCTCAATCAAGCTTAATATAGGTATTAGCCACAAAAGTAATGCATTCATTATGATCATGAAATTTTTGCGTATAACTATTCGTTTCATAAAACTTGTTTATGTATTAACATTAGGGATAATAAATTTAATTAGGAATCAATGATTCATCAGATAAACGAAAACGAAGGAGTTGAGGAGATAAAATTATTGATCACAAACGATAAAATTTCATTGTAAATTCGTGAATAAACATAAGGAATTATAAGTTAATAGTTTTTTTTTGTATTTGAGATACAATAATCAACTTTGAGTAGGGGAAATACGTACAAAATGACATATATGGACAAAATGACATAGGCATCATAACCTGAGTTCGGAGGTATGAAATGCGGAACTGCCTACCACATTACACGACCCGAGTGGCTTCAATTAACCTCTGAAAATTAGCAAGAGCTACTCTGGTTCATTCGGTCGTTATGAGTGATAACAGAAATCAATAGGTCACGAGTTTTTTTTCATTGCGCCAAATTTTAAGAAGAAATGGCCAGTTTTCTTCATTTTTTTCATTCAAATTGCATTCAATTGAAACTTTACTTATTTGTCATTGTATTCACGGAGCTTTTTGTATGTTTAATATACTTTTTGTATTAATTCGATACATTTCTAGTTTTATAACGCTATATGGATAAAATGACATATACAGTGAACGGACAAAATGACATAGGTATTTCAGCTGAATTAACCGTTTCTACCGGACAAAACCAAGACAATCCATCTCAAGCTCCATCAGCAAACAAAAAATCAGGACTTGTCTTAACATATTCATAACAAAATCTTCATCTGCGGCTAATAAAGGCAATGTATCTTAACCTACTCTTGCTGATCCTATGAGGACGTTTCTCCAATCCCTAAAGGACAATTTATACGTGAACAAGGCAAACGTGAGCCGAGGACTCGACAAACGTTCTTAGTTTCAACTTCTACACCTAATAAGATTGCAATCAAATCAAAAAAGAGCCAATAACTCCTCCAAAACAAGGAGGCAAGTCCCTAGTGCATCATTTAAAGAAGACAATGAAGAAGAAAATGTTCCTAGCAACTTTCGAGATCATGAAGACGACTGTCCAGTGTCCATCTATCTATTGTTATGAGACCTTTTTTCCTGATTTATATCTTCTCCAGGATTAGCCCTGAAGAAGACTGGTTACGGTGCATGCATTGCTTGCATTGGGCTCACGCATCTTGTGCTGATGTTCCTAGAAGAACCAAGCGTTTAATTTGTGAACTTTGTCAGTAGTTTTGTAACTATAAGTAGAAAAATACAGTTGCCTATTGCCGGTATGTCATTTTGTCCATAGCATGCGAGCAAAATGAATTTCGTTTATCCCAATTTATCTAAGAATATTTTATTTCTTGGTACTTTTATTTCATAAAGGTTGATTAGATTTTATAAAGAAAGGACCAAAGATCAGAGGTGTCGAATATGACATTACTGTGATTCACTACCAACAAGTTATGCCTCTGAAATAAAACCCTATGTCATTTTGTACGTACTTCCCCTACATATAAATTTTTTCATACAACTACAGTGAACTGCATAATTCTCCGAAAATCAGCGACATCTGGTTTTTTGTCTTACACTATGATAGGTACAAATTAATAATTTTCAGTATATTCTCTGATATACAGTGTGTTCCGGAATTGAACGTACAAACGAAAAGGGGAGATTCCTTAGGTAAGTTTAAGAAAAAAAGTCCCATAAACATGGGGTCGCAAACATTGCGTTTTCGAGATACAGAGTGTTGAAGATTGAATTTTTTTTAAGTTTTTTTTTGGTGAGCAACTGTTAATTTGAAAAATGTAAAAAAAAGCTTTATTGTTACACCAAACTTTTCGGTCCCTTGTAGTTTTGTCGTATCTGCTACCGATTTTGAGAAAAAAATTTGAACGAATCTCTCGGAAAAATCCAAATCACTTCGAGAGAATCGTTCAACATTTTATTCTCGAAATCGGTAGCAGATACGACAAAACTACAAGAGACCGAAAAGTTTAGTAGATATAACAACGAAGCTTATTTTTACATTTTTCCTAATAAACCGTTGCTCACCAAAAAAAAGTTCTGGAGGAAAACAGGTGACAGTGTCCCAGAAAAAATATCACCCTGTAGATCTGCTATCAAAATTGCCATGTCACGTGGTGAGAACTCTCAAATGTAATATCTATGCCTAATTTCAGTTGAATATCTTGCAAAGTGTAGATATAATGAGAAAAAAACTTGAAAAAAATTCAAACTTCAACACTCTGTATATCTCGAAAACCAAACGTTTGCTACCCCATGTTTATGGGACATTTTTTTCTTGAATTTACATAAGGAATCTCCCTTTTTCGTTTGTACGTTCAATTTAGGAACACCCGGTATTGAGTTGAATCTTTGGTTTTACTTCAGTTCCCGCTGAATTCAACATTTCATTTCTTTCAGACAGTGAAAAGACTGATAACCTTGCGGAATTGGAATATTATGACGTATAATACAATTCAACCGTAAAAAATTCAGTGAAAACACTAATAGGGACCAAGAGTTTTGAGCGCTAGTTCATCTCTAGTTTTATTTCAATCGGTTGAAAATTGAAGTGAAACAATAAAAAATCCCTTGGAGACTACAGAACAGTAGGTAACTATGTAAACATAATATGAGATTGGATTTAATATGATGTCATTGTTGTCGGTTAGTTTATCTAGATGAAAGGTTCTGATGAAATGATCCACCAAAAATTTGCCATGAACATTCCAGTCTTCATTCTACATCTAATTTCTGAGTTCGATCGAAACCGCAGTTCTGAACTTACCTACTATATAGTCGAATTTTGCCTATTTTCGAACTTTTGAGACTATTTTCGGCTCAGAATAAAAGGCATCATCCATGGGCGCCCGCAGGGGGGGGGCCAGGGGGGGCCATGCCCCCCCCCCTGAGATTTGTACGGCCTTATCGTTTTTCAGCTTAACACCCTCAAAATTTCAATGTTTTTTATATTTTGCCCCCTCTGAGAAAAATTTTGGCCCCCCCTGAGAAAAATTTCTGTGGGCGCCCATGGTATCATCGTGAGGAAATGATATAGAACGAACGCACAGGAAAAATCTTGATGAGTTTGTAGATACGTCATTTAGAATCTAGAAAATGAACAAACTTATGAATTACCTAATCTACTTCAATATTTATATCATCTCTATAATATCGTTATGGGCACTGAAAATCCGTGCAGGCAATAATTTCCAACTCCAAAAGCTACCTATGGCATGACGTCCTCTTCTGCTCTTCTGAATCTTTATATCGAGTTACTGATCATAATCCTGTATGGATATTTTACGGTGGTTTTGACTATCCATTTTAATAATGGCTGAGCTCTATCATCATTTTAATAGGCTCGCCTTTGGGTGAATTTCGTAAGGTTCTCTCACATTAAGAGGGCAATATTCGGTAATTCCTTCAGGTGGAACATTTGACACTAATGCCAAGGGACATGAGAATTTGCCGCTTCTTCCTTAAAAAACCCGATAACAATCTTGGTTAGAAAAAACGTTATCCAGCGACGGTTGAAGCTACGCAACTGATACTGGAACTCTGATAGAAGGAAATGCTGCAACTGGAGGTTTTTTGAAACAGTGTAGGTACCTATATTCTTCATTCATAATTTTTGAAAGATGAGGAAGATTGAAACGACAAATGCTGCTAATTGAAAGACAACAAAAATCGTTTGCTATGTCGATGACGCGGTATTGATGACCAAAAGTGAGGACTAGTTTGTCCTGGGCAGTTTTGGCGCCTGAAGCAAAGCGTAGTTTCCCGGCTAGTCCATCGATATCGAGAAACTGGAAATGTGACCGAAATATCGAAAAGTAGATGCTCAAGATCTACCAATCCTGCTCAATATCGGTTTCCGTCTTGTCAACCTGTAGAGAGTATCTACTTGTTGATTCATGCAATAGCAGCTTTTGAACGCTTCTGGTGTTTACGTTTCGATTGAAAAAGTTCGTCGAAGACATTGATCTACATTCTCGGCGACTTTTAAGAAGGATTCCACTAACCCAATTGGAATGGGCCAATGAGCACGTGAATTGGAAGTATTAGAACTACCAAAAGAGTTCTGCATTCTGCATTATGATCTTGGAGGCCAATTAATTGGACCATTTCTCAAGATAACGTTATTGTCGAATCTTAATTATGGGTCGAAACCATTCAAATTTTGAAACAAATAATCATTGATCATCGATCTGTAACTAGCAACATTCACTGTAACATTAGCTCCAGCTTAGTTTTTAACTAAATATGGACCTATGACGCCTCCAGCGTGTCAAGCACACCATACATTGAATTTTTTAGGATGCAATGAGATCTTCACTTCTTGAGGATTGTTTTCAATCCATATATGTACTTTGCTTTGCTTGTTTACGAAGCCGTTCAACCAGAAATAAGCTTCATCACTTAACACAATGGGAATTTCCAGTACCACAAAATATGCACTTTTCTTCACATGACGTAATGAAGGACAGTTTATAACACATTTGTAACCATTTATTCACTCTGAATTTTGAAGAACTGAGTAATTATTCGATATTGAAAATGTGATTTCAACACGTGTGAATTCAAACGTCCCTCTGCTGTGACGTCAGTGGGTCAATTTGTAATATGAATAGTTGAAGTTTATGATGGAGGAGACAAAGACCAGAGTAACTGAGAGACACGCCGCTGTTGTCAAGTCTTTGTAAAATCTCTGAATTTATTCATAAAAATATTCAGTTATCGTATTTCATTTGATGTGATCACTATAATGTTTTTGAAACATCGTCATATAACAACTTAATTTTCAACCACGCCTACAAATTATAAATAAAAACATAACCTTCTTATTTGTCATTATTCGACATTTCGACGTCTTCTCTGCGTACTATAGAATGGCGTTTCTTACAGTTAATTCTAGGAGTATTCTATACTCTATATTCTATACTCCTAGGTTATGTCAACGACTGACGACTATACACAGTTGCCAAATCCATAATTATTCTTACCACTAATCTGCACTTCTCAAAACGAAAATAATTATTAATGCTTCCTAAATTAGACCGGCCTATATATACCAACCAATTCTTACCTGTGTAGACTAGGGATAATTATTTTTAATTGAATTTCTCACCTATTTGCTTACTTGAACTTGAACCCACTTTATCTTCAATTAGGAGGTCGTTAATTGAATGATATTATGAAGCTTTATGGAGTACAAATGAAAATGTCATGTTGATAAAAGAAAAACATCCAAAATCAACATTATATTATGATATTATAAGGAAAGTGAAAGCAAGGGCTTTTCAGGCTAATTCTTTCTTTGTGATTTGGCAATGCTGTCATTTTTATATCAGCAGCACGTCATGACGAGTACAACCAATCAAAAATATTTCTAGCCACCGACGTCACACGATTTCCCGCTTCTCCTGATCGTTTGAATTCGGTAGATTATTTTTGAGTTTTCAATATTTTTTTGAGGGTATAAAATGATGAAGAAAAAATAAAAAAAACACGAATTACCTGAGAATCCAATATGTTAAAATATATTTTTTCTGAAAATGACTGCAAATGCCCATTTATCGATAAGAAAGTGGAAAGCTGTTTTAGGGCCCAATCAGCAAATAAACGACGCTTATTATGGTCAATTGGCTTTAATTCTTGAACCAGTTGGATCGTGTATGAGTGTAGTGTAGACCAAGATCGTCACGAAAAATTTTCCATGTGGTTGATGCACAGAGTCCAACTTGTTGTGAACGCCGACGAATAAACAAATCTGGATCTTCATTAACACTTACAGCAGCGATATTTCCTTCTGTACGTACAGTTCTTTGTCTTGATGTTGTTGTTGTTGCATCGGGTAGAGAAAATGTTGTCCGAATTCTATCGATAATTCGACGAATAAGCGGCTCTGATGGACGATTATGTAAACCATAAATTTCACGAAGTGCTCTATAAGTTCCGCGGATAGAACACTGATTTTGAAAATAAATTCAACAATTTGTAACCGTTGTTGCGGCGTTAGTCTTTCCATGATAATTTGTCAATGCTTGCTGAACCGAAAAGTCAACAGAGCATGGCCTCTACCTTTTGTCAAACCACAGTTATCCCTATCGAAAATTCTTTCACTCTAAAAAAACACCCGATAGTTGGAAGGGGCTACAGTTCACTGCGACCTTAAGAAATATTGTGCCCCCTAACACAGGTATTGAAGAGATGAGTTAGATGAGTAATCATTCAGATTTATCATATTTCCAAAATGGGTGAAAAAAAGAAACTTTTGAAACAGACTCAAATCTTTTGTGGAGCAGTAGTATATTTGGGAGAATTGTGGAGCGCAGAAGGGAGAAAGGATCGTGGAGAGTGACTGGATCATGGTATTTTGGTCAAATGGACGTATACAGCTTTTTTCTTCACCCTTATGATTACCAGGACGATCACCTGATACCGAGCCTGATACGTATGGAAATTTGGATTTATGTGTCCAAGGAGATGACAACATGAAGGAATGGGGTGGAATGAACCGAACTGAGTCGTATGAATGAGAGGAAAAAAACACAAAAAAAATTCTTGATGCCTCCTAATAATATGCAACTAGTCAATCGAATACCACCAGCAATCAGTAGAAAAAGTAAGACTTCGAAATTTGAATCAAGTTTGTTTCAACGCCTGATTCTGAAATGAAGTGCTTTCTTACAATGAAAACTGCTGGGTACTTATCAGTGAAAAACTATTTCGAATTTCTTACCGACGAGGATCTATAGTTACAAAACGCACAAGTGGAAGACGGTTGAATCTTTCTTGGTCTTGGCACCTGCTACCAACAAGCACCGGCTCCTTGACGGCAAGAGATAGAACGATCTACCTGCCGCAACCACGTGCTGATGAGGGTGGGGACTTAACGAAGGTAGATGCAAGACTTTACTCCTGTGAGGGTCAATGTTAGTTCAGTGCCAATACTTGAAGGCTGCGGTCATTAGATCAAGACGATCGACCCATCGATCAAGCGCGTCGCGACATCGCGATTTCCGAAAGAGAAGCACATCGGGCGTCCGTTTTGCACCCCTTCGAGGACTCATCAGCACTCGTGCGTCGAATTTGCACCCCAATGAAATTTTTGATAAAATAAATTTGGACTTTGATTAAGTTATAATTAAGGACAAATAACAGTGAATATTTTATGAAAGTGGACTGTAAGCTTCAGATTAACTGAGGAATAAAATAAAGTTTCAGTGATCTTTGGTTTTGCATCCGAAATAAACTGATTAAGTCAAACAGACATCCTGTGATCGATTTTGTTTTTCTAATTCTACCATCGTTTAATCAAAAAATCTATATGGACTGTTGAAGAAGCACTTGGTTGTCTGCACTAGTTATAAGTTGATATTATGAGTTTATCAATCTGTTGAGACTTAAAAACTTTAAATTAGTTAAAATGGAAACTTGTGTACTCATCCCCCAAGAGTTCAGTCTCTGCGTCAGGAGCCCACCCCTTGGTTCCAAAGGAGAACCAGAAGTTTCAGTTTTTTCCAACACTGCGATCGCACAGGGCGCGCAGTGTTTCCCCTTCCAAGGAACGATAAGAATTGACAAACTTGATGTTTATGGTCAGCTGGAAGATGATGATGTGAGTAATTTTGTTTAAAATAGATGAAGGAAAATGAATTTTTATATTGGAGAATTCGTATGGAAGTGAGACTGGATATGTCCATGTTACTGTTGGAGATTCCAACAGTCGATCAAGCAACAAACACTACACTTATTTTTATTCAATGACATTTGATTCTTTATCACAAAATAAAACCAGAGAAATCAAACAGGTGTTTCCAAATTTTTCATTTCATAATAAAATCCAGTGATAACGAAATGATAGTGGTTGAATCCAAATTGTCTCTTCACTTGATCAATCAGAAACTTTCAAGGAATGGGTTCAGAAAACCATAAAAAAGAATGAAATGAAACAAATAAATTTCCAACAAAATAATTTTGGAAAAACATCGAATATATAAAAATTTCGAAAATCTGAATTTCAAAATTCATCGAACAGGTATACTTAGGTTTCGAGGTTGACATTGATGATGATTTTCACGTCAAATATATACGTTTTCAATGAGATTCCTTCGAAAACTAAAAATTATTATGTAGGCTGTTTAGATAAAAAAGATATCAAAGACACCTACCATAAGGCATCAGTCGAAAAACGAAGATTTTCAACACCCTTTTCCTTAGAAATCTGTCAGAATTTGAAGTATATTTCCATAATATGGATGGAAATTCCAAAAAAGAATGATCTGCTCCGATTTCTGTTTATGCTCATATAAAATAAATGGAAAATTTTCAAGATGGATTGCCAATTGTTTTCATTTCCCACGAAGGAAGTATTCAAAACAACTCCACCAGCATTAAGTGTTGTGTGATTTAATTTTACACTCATTATTATGTACGGAATGATCTTGTATAATTAGGAATATAAGATAATTATTAGTTTGTTTGTCGATCGCTTGATGAATTCCATTCCTGAAGTCATATTTCGAATGATATGCATCTTTTTTGCATATTTCTATCCGGATACGATCTCAATATAAAGAATGGAATGAATTTATCCCGATAATGAAAATGGCGAATTTCGCTTTTATGAATAGGAAAATTTAATGATGGGTTAGACGCAAAATCTGATTGATGTTACATTCTGTATCACTATAATCTACAAGCCCAAAAATGATGAATTTCATCGAATTAATATTCAGACATTGTAACGGGATTGTAAATTTTTATGAATTCGAGATGCATATTTTATGAATTGGTTATTCGGAAGATTGATTTATTGAATTTTTTCAGTGATTTTTGGTCATTTTTTAGGTCTACGTTCGAATTATGGCAGACGGTAGTGTCCATTTCCAATCTGTTGTATTATTAAGCCATTATTAATTGCTATTCCTTTCGATGAGATCAGGTACAAGGGGCCAGTTTTTTCAGCAAATTTTCATTTTATTGCATTATCTACTGAGTGAACAATATATTTGAAACAATCACATATTATTCAGATTAATTAATCGAAGATTCACAAGAATACCTCAACTAGATTCTCACAATTTTTGAACTGGAACGAAAACGGTTAATGTAATGCTTTTTGTGACTTGCTGTCTTTGAATTTTGTATCATCTTCAAAGAGACATTTTTTAACGCATCATAACTTAAAATGAGATATGTATTCCTGATACTGATTGAAGAGAAATGAAACATGAAACTTTCTGCATACCCAGCAAAAATGTAAGATCATATTTTCAAAAAAAATCATTTGTGCATCTCCTTTTTCATGTAGGTAAATTAGAAAAGAATCCAGTAGCGTAATCGTTGACATCTGTATATTTTAAACTGGTGCAGGTACTGATCTGATATTTAATTTGTATCTACATACATTGAAACTCACATTATTTCTCACTCCTGAAGCTTTAAAAAATATAATCATACAAGGGACCATACGAATGCTCATACAGCACATCATCATATTTGTTGTTGAGTTTTTGCAAATTATCTGATGGAAATTATCGAAGAATTAGGTACCCATTATGCCAGAAAAACTAGCATAATAAAAACAAGCAATTAGCTTATTGAACTCCAAACCTAGAGGTCAAGTGTGAGAACCTGAAATAAATCCAAAAGTAATTCATTGAACGGATGTGAGAACATCAACTTGGCGTCTGCAGATCCATAAACACAACTTCCGCCCGAAGATTAAAATAATTCGGTAATTTACAAATATTAAAGACTGGATTCGGAGGAACATAAAAAGAGTTCTCACGATTAATTTGAGTTTTCATAAAGTTCCATCCTGAACAATCTTATTGATGATGGCTGGGAGTGTTCTCCGTTTGTTTACGTTAATTTTCGAGATAGACTTCCTCTCTGAAATGGTTATGGTAATACTGACGTCATATAATGGTATAGTCAAGGTCGACCGAAGTGATATATCCGATCTGGTTGATATTTATTGGTTCGTAACTGTGATTTGAATACCAGTGGTCGGTTGATTGGTTTTTATGTGCATTAACTTTTGAAAGGTCGAAAAATGCTACAATTTATGAGCTGAAGTCGTCTAATATTTATTGATCATTTACGAAATGAAAATTGACCCAAGTATTAATTCTTGATGAAAAATTGAATATTGAAGGATATTTTCTTCGACTCCGACAAATAGAATAAAAAAAAAAACTATCTGAAGAATTTAAATTGCTATATTTACCAAGAAAACTGTTGAATCGAATGTCACAAAATGAAGCGAATTTTATAGGAAAGAATTTTCGCACTATTTCTTATTGCGAGAGTTTTACCGTCTTTTTGAACACATCAAGATATCTTAACGATTCACATTAGTTGTCCTTATTGCATTCCTTGTGATTACATAGCCTATTTTAGATAGAATCTTCTGTGACTGATATTAGAAATAGCAATATTGGGCGCTGCAAATTGGTGGATGCGCCGGTCATTGCGAAAATCTTCACATAATCAATACCTATCGATTTAATGCGCAGCGTTTGCCCTTTGGCAAATGAACTTCATTGAAATTATCTGATTTCATAACTCATCTTTTATTTCAACACACAGCTGGTCCATTTATATCTCCAATTAATCTTTCAATCCGAAATTCTACGATAGTAGGTACCTACTGATGAAAAGAAGAACATTTCCTACAAATATGAGTTCTAACTGAAAAAAAAAATCAGTCTGAAGATGAATGCACGTCTCAATATTGAAATCTTCATCAGAAAATTTTATAAGGTACAGAGCTTTCAAATATTATCATTTTGAAGAATAATCTTCAAATTCGTCAAAATTTTGAGAAATATCGGTGGTTTTCCAGTTCGGGACATTCATATATCAAAAAACATGAAGAGTTAACTTTTAAAAAGCAGTGTAACTGTTTTGAAGCGCATCGCCACTTTGGAATTATTGCGCAAAAATAAGTTATTGTTTCTAACTTCGACAGAAAATGTGGACTCATTTTTAAAGGTACCTACTATCTACTCGATCAGTTTGAAACACATATTCTGGGATACTCTGTATAGTATAGTATCAATAACCAAATGATGAAGGCAAAACTGAAATAATCCTGACTGAAAGCACTGAAAATAGCTTCAGTCGATGTCAAGAACGAATGAATCGTATCTTTGATTTTTAGATTGTACGTCTATTGAATACCACGTGGTGGTGAAAGGATTATCAATCTTTCACTTTCAAATTGAATGGACCTCATAAATAAGAGAACTATTATGAATTATTTATTCAATCATCCATAATTTCCTTAATTTATCGCGATATGAAGTGAACATTCGCATTGACCTCTTGGTGATGGTATTAGCATCGTTGGTTGACTAAACACTAGAGGAAACACCTGAAAGTACGATCAAAGAGATTGTACGATTCGCGATAGCAGTGGAACTTGACCATTCTTCGCTCTAAGAACACGTCAGTGGCGTCTCGAATACGAAGTTTTATTTCGAATCAACTTTCTTCGAGTGTGATCGAGGAGAATTCATCATTGATGGAATAAAACGAGTATGAATTCCTTGGCAAATATAAAATGCAGATGAAGAACTGCGAGAATATCCTCCTAATCCACCTCATTTTCTTTTGGAGTTATTACAGTCACGAATAACATCAAACTTGATGTTATATTAGATAGATAGAAGATACTTAGTTAATTTGAACACATAGACTGCCAATTTTTATTTTCAATTCATCAAATATATTTTATAAATTTTATCTTATTTTCTATTTTCATTTTGGGATTTGATGTGAATCCTGTTTCAGTTTTAATTCTTCGTTCATTAGGTAATTAGAAGGGGTAAAAAGCATGGACTAATCCAGAATATCCAAAAAGGCCTGGTTTAGCAATTTCTAAAAATGTTTGAGAGAACACTACAGATATGGTTCTCAAAGATTCAATTAGAGTTACTGACATTGAAAGAAATCTTTCTACAATTCCTTTCCATTTGAAGCCCTAAATGAAATCTTTGAAGGAGAACGAATCTCATCATCTTGATGATGTGTTTTACGTTTGAGTATTTCCATCGATCCGCCACTGGTCGAGTTGCGGTATGGTCAGATATAAGGAAGTAGTGCACCAGTGAGTGCACTAGCCTACACTAGCCGTGCCTTTAGGGCACTCTTCAGACATTGTGATTGTGATACAAGGACCCAAGGCCTTCTACGTTTGCCTCATTCGAAACATACTCTCCTGGCTCGCGATCTGATTGAATATTTTTTGAGTTTTTATTCCCACGTGTGACATATAGCTTCCATTTCGAAAGTGAAGAAATGATTTTGTGTATGATTTATTCAAAGCATTTTATGTCGTACAGAATGATTCTTCAACTATTATCCGGGCATATAAAACGAGCGTGCATCCATATCGAATAAAAAATTGAAGGATAGTCATAATTTTATCTTGCTGAATGAAAAACATTTTCATGATCAATTAAAAATTGTGTTTGCTCATGTCTAACTTGTCAATTACCTATGCGAATGGTTTTATTCGCCATTATTATTCTATAGAGGTGTTTATGAAAATTATGGTTTCAAATTGAAATCAGATTATAGTCTTTGAGCAACTTGATAAGCGAATTGCTTGTTTCATTGAATAGGTTGAACTTTTTCTTGAATGGATAAGGATCAATTATTTCATACATACCAATGTTTCATTCGAGAATATGCAGTGAGGATTATTATCAAATTTGAGCAGTTTGTCACCAGGGAACTAAAAAATTTTTCTTTTGATGAATTTCGTTAGAATAAGCATGAATTTTTCTTATTTTTCTATTCCAGTATCTATATCGAAAGATAATTCTATCTAGGCTAATAGCTAGAGTTTTCCGGTAACTAAGTATTGATTTATATTTTGAAAGCTTCACTCGCATAACAATAAAAGGATATTATAAGATATTGGAAAATATAAAGTAGGTACTGTGTTGAGGTCATTTTTTTTGGAGAGTGGATTTGATCTACTTTTCATTCCTCACGAAAGGGATCACAATATTTTTCTAAGATTGCAAAAGCGCCATCACCGTGAAATATTGCGGATCATTCCGGAACTAGACCAAGTAGAGATCAAACATGGTTTGATATGAATAAGTAGTTGCGAAAAAATTCAGGAGATGATTCCTTGTTAGAAAATAGGGTGGATTTTTCATATATACTTTTCTTTTCTGAGCCCCCTCTGCTAATTTACATCCTCCTAAAGATCGCGCCCAAAAAAAAGTTTTTAATTTTTTTCTCAAAACCCAGAGAACTGACAAGAATAAAATTGAACAGACATTCTTTGTAGGTGTTCCTCTATGATTGCAAGCGGTAGAAAAAGCCACCACATGTTTCACTTTAAACTTTTTTTCATATCCATATTTTACATTAACAAACCCATTTTGAGTATCTTGATTCAATCTTAACAAATGAGGACTCTTGTAATTCCTTGCTAAAGTTCAAGGTTTTTGAGAAAAAAATTCTTCCAGTCCCTATGACTGATAAATAATTTTTTTTCTCTCCGAAACCGGAGACATAAGCTAGATACGAGAGACCATATTTGTTGAAAATTGATCAAGCTATCCAAAATTAATCATTTTATTGTAAGATATGAATATGAAAAAAAGTTTCTTGCGTAACAAGGTTTAGGGGTGGCTTTTTCTCCCTGTAACACCGAACATTTTTTGAGTGCCTTCTCGCTATCTCACTCGCATAAAAGGTCTGCATAATTCTATTTCTGTCAGTTCTTTGGTTTTTAAGAACACAATTGAAAACTGTTTTTCGGTTAACATTGAGCAGGGCCTCTAGTAGAGAGGTTCAAAAAGAAGGTTTATGTGGAAGAACCACTTTATTTTCTGACAAATAATCACCCTCTAGAGTCTAGACTTTTTTGCATCTATTCATATACACCCTATAGATGCCTAGAAACACTGGTGTAACGACTTCTAACTAAAAATTGTGACCAAAAGTTGTAGATCAAATCGGCACGATTCATTTTGTATCTCGAAAAAGAAACGTTTTCGATGCCATGTTTATGGAACTTTTTCTCAAACTGATTCAAGGAATCTCTCCTTGTCATCTTTACCTCCTATTTAGATACACCCTGTATAAAGAACAATGATGGGTTGAGCAAATCTTTACTTTATCAACGAATATTCAAAGGTGCGATGCGAACATTATATCGGTATAACACGAAGAACCCCGTTGGGTATTTCCAACATTTCTCTTCGTCAGTCCTAGGATTCCGCAAATTGCACAAAATCTCCGCATGATGATAAATATTGTAATGGTCCTAACGCTTTCATTAAACACATTGAGAATTTACGACCTGAAGATACATCAACCTTTCCCCCAACTTGCAAACATATGTTCACGTCGCTTACCCCACAGATGAATGCTACTTTTGATTTATTCCGAAAGTACTTCAGGTTTACTTACCATTTGCCTTAGTGGGAAGGCAATAATTCAAACTAAACTCACTGCGTATAAAGCAGTATCACACAGTATCAAAGGATTAGCTTATCTTCAGAAATGTGTGTAGAAGGAAATATTTCGTTAGGTATAGGGTTAGGTCTAAATGAATTATGCGAAGATGTTCAATGGGATTCTTCGATGGTTGATGCTCAAGTTTTATTTTATATCGACAAAATTTGATAATGACCTGTCCATGCAAAATATCAATCGTTTCGAATGTCCAGGACAACTTATCTTCGGTGTCAATTTAACGCACAATAAATTTTTTGTACAATTGTTTTATTGATTTGGCTATAACCTATAGCCAAGATTTTCTATAGGCTTCATCGCCCTCTTGTCAAAATAATAAAAAACGAGCATTTACTTTGCTTCAAACGAGTTTTACAGGGGTTTTCCTGGAGAGCTGGATGCTTGGTTAGGCGCGAGAATGGAATGAAAAAATTTCAAGAAAAACGAACTGAAAACGAAAGTGATGGATTCAATTGCTCAATACTCGATTCCAGACTATTTCTAATCCATTCTCAATATGTATAATAGAGGAAAGTCTCCAAATATGGAATACCATTTTGTTTTTGGGATATAAAAAAAAACTTCCTATTAATTAAATCAGTTTAATCCTTGCCCTGAAGTGGATATTAACTCAGAAAATATCCATTTTAGGGCAAGGGTGTGATGCATACACTCACATTATTTTTTAACGTAGATTCAATATCTGCCATAAAAAAATGGGGTTCTAATTTGAAAAAATTGATTTTTCACGATTTTGTCATCCCTAACTTTGAAAGCGATTTTTTCACCCCCTGTATCATGAATCGCGATTTCGATTTTTGAAGTGGATACATCAATCTTACATCTTGAAAAATCCCAAAAATGAAAATTTTCCATCCAAAAACCTCGAAGTTATTCTTATTTCAGCGGAGCTCTATTTTCGATTCAGAGAGAATTTTCCAACCAAAACTGAAAAATGTTACATCAAAATAACTTGAAATTTTCCAAGAAATCTATTTCTGCAATAAAAAAATGGTGTTCTAATTCGAAAAACGGAAGTTGACGTCATTTCCGGAAAAACCGGAGGTGCTCATGCCTTGAAAATATTTTAGATTTCATCAGCATCGTGAAATACTTATAAGTGCTGAATTTCATGAAAATACGTTCAGTAGTTTTCCGTATAAATATGGGTGAGGTTCCTCGTGAAAGACCCTGTATATTATAGTTCAAACTCTGCTGAATATTTTTTCAAGTCACAATATTTTAATGACAAAAGATCACAAAATGGTGAAATGAACATAATACCGATATACTAAATCTCGACTAAATAGTATAACACTTATGTATACTGTATACAAACATAACAGCTGGTAATACTCATTTACTACTTACCTTTTAAAATTTTCTTCACGACAACAAAACAAAACACGTTAAGCGTTTGCGCAACTGACTCGATGGCGGAGTGCGATAGTTAGTAGACCGAATGAAACAGAAGATGTTCGAATGTTCCGTTTATTACTTATAGTAAGGCTCTATAAAGGGGAGTATACCAGAACCGCCATTCTGGGTCCAACCATAGACTCGAAAATTACAGATCCCTTCGAATGAAATGAAATCTTAAATCGAAAGAAATGAAATCTGTAATCAAATGAGCATATTTTCGGAATGAGAGATCTTGTGATGACTTTTTTAGGCATGCTCACATGAAAAATATTGGAAATAGGTTAGGTTCGTGGTGTTAGAATAAAGCCGCGGCATCTAATAGTCAAATTTATAATAATTTATTGTTTATGTTGGTGTATCACCCCGATAGATGGCGGTGAAAATGCTGCGAGTCCTGTAATTTTCGAGTCTATGGTTGGACCCAATAACCATAGAGCCAGGTCTATCCAGCATACCTATGTTTATAGTGCTCTACTTATAGTATTGGAGAAATGAAGGTATTCCATATTAGGATACTATTTCATATTTGGTGACTTTCCTCTATTGCCGGAAAAACTGACAAGGTGAAAGCTCAGTTCAACTTTGAAATTACGTATTGAATTCCTTCTAGAAACACACGACAAATATAACGTGAATGAAGTATGTCCTAGGTAGTTTCAGTCATATCGTGTGTGAACTTCAATTTCATTTCCCGTAAAACTCTCATAGGAAAATTTTAATTTTTGAGTTGTTATAAGCGTAAAGTGCTAATCTATTTTATTTGATTATTTGGAAAAGATTTGCAAGTATTGGGGTCTATCGCTGTACATCAGGAGTTATTTCTCGAGAAACAAATGGATGAAGTTGTAATCATTGTATCATTTTGTACTAAACGAATAACAGTTTATAAAACTGATCTTAAAATGTATTAATCTCATGAAAAATCTTCGTAAGGTCATTCCAATCAGATAGCTCTTAAATTCAGCGATAAAGTCGCAGTTGAAACCAGAAATTGCACTTATTCAGTTTATGTAGATCGTAAAAATTTTACCGCCAGATCGAATTCGAAATTTCTAGACTTAACTGCTTGAACTATTTAGAATTGATTGTCTCAATTTCATGGCTCTGAAGCGGAAAGCATGAAACAGGTCGGACTATAATTCGAAAAGCTATCTCTGAGGTATTAGATATTCCAGATTCTTAAGAGGAAAGTTACCACTGATAGGAAATGATTGGAATTTGGGCGTAATTTCTTGATGTGATTCTTCTTGGTTAATTTCAAGTTATTACAAAAGTTACAGTCTTCATTCTTTCATTTCTGAAACCTAGACTCTTGAAATACTGGAAATGAATATGTTGTTAGATTTTCGAAATGATTCTCATGACTCCATCAGAAAAAATATTATTTGGAAGAAGAATAAAAATTGAATACCTATATCGTTAACTTAGATGAATCAAATTCAACTACATGATGTCCCTTTAACGGAGTTTCAGCTCCCTGAATTTCGCCACTCAAAATATTCTTCCCTTTTCATCTCACATTCCAGTCATATGAAATTTACTGAATTTAGTACACAGGAGTTTAATGATATGCGAAATCTTATAGTGCTAACTATTTTGGGGATGGCAACCTTATAACCCGTCCACAACACTAGCGGATCTAGGGAGTCTGTCATTCTTTGAAAATTGTTGAACTCTTGGAATGCCCATTCAATAGAGAAAATTTCTTGTCTCTTACAATTTTTCCATGCAAGATTTTTTAGAAAAATCTGAAAGTGGCTATGTATGAAGTGATTCCAAAAGAGAGGGCAACCATCATGTCTCGAGAATCTGTGACCAAATTTTGTATCAATAATTTTGGGACACCCTGTATGGTATCGCTCGAGAATTATGATAAGCCTCCAACTTCCTGTCGGCGTTCACATTTAATATACTTCAAATGTAAATTAACTCAGTAATAACAGTACCTTTGCGTTTAACCGCAGTGTCCGAAGTACACAAAATAGTTTTCATCTTCAAACTCGTCATTTTACATATTATTATGTTCTAAAGCTCCTCGAATTACTCCATTAGTAAAATTAAACGTTCAAACGCTCTATCTAATATCGAAAAGGCATCCAATTATTTCGAATTACATGGCAGGTTTGTGGAAAAAAACTACGAATCTGTGCAACTACATAATTAAATTAAGTATTGTAATTGGATAATTTATGGTCTCTCCATTTGTAGAATACGCTCTTCCTGTGGTGAATAAAGGCGATCCGAATGTTATTGATAGCTCTAATTGTCCTAATTTGAAAGGACAAGAAGTTTCACCGAAATATCATTGTTCATTACAGTCATTTCACAAAATATTAAAAAGCATTCTCACAAAATTTTAAAAAGTATTCTCTCGTTCAGTCGTTCCCAATATGTCACTCAAAAGGTATCGAATATCCTTTCTGATTTCGTCCCAATTGAAATATCTTTTTGTGAATTTGTTCAACATTATGATCAAAAACAACCCAGAAATTGGAAATAAAACAGAATTGTGTTAATCTAAAACAGAATTGTGTTAATCTTCTTCTGAATTAATTTTCTCCTTCACAATAACATCCACCTGAAACAAACGATCATGCCATCGCTTGATTGAAATTTCTGTCTGAAAAGGAACACGACGTTGAATCTGTTCTTATTCAGATAATTTATTGTCAAAATATTCATTTGGTGGAAAGACGTAGCTCTGAAATACAGGGTGGCCAAGAGATTGACGTCATAAAGAGAAAAACAGGTCCCTCGTGTCATGGGCTATTCGAATCACCCCCATGTATGTTATGCGATTTTTCACGGTTTTCGAGTTATGAATTTTTTAACGAACTTTGAGAATTTTCGATTTGACCATCTTAAAGAAGATGGAAAAAAAGTACAAGACTTCTCTGTGAAATTCTTTCGTAACTTAATCTCCATGAATTCTACTTTTATACATCAAATAACCAGATTCGTAACTTTGATGAAAATTATGAAAATGTTGGTCTCAAGTTAAAAAGTTACGTGAATTGGATTATGATCTGAATTTTCGAATCAAAATTAAAAATGTAAAAAGGCTAATTCACGGTTTCTTGGTGTGCTTAAAAACTGCGCTCAACAGTCAACTTTTAGCATCATTGATAAAAATGGTATACTTAACACTCTACTTTTGCTAGAATTAGCCTTCAAAGTCATCGAGGTGGAAAAAATCAAAGAACTAGACATTAACTACAAAATTATTTTTTGCCATTTTAAGATTTTTCTGATCAAGTTATGATAGAAAATGCTGAAAGTTAATGAAAATGAGCTTTAGATATTGGTCAAGAAAAGTTCTAGATGGAAAAAAGAAAAAGGTATGGCAATAAATGACACATCATAATGTAAATAAAAAGAAATTTATTTATGAAATTTACAGTAGGTTTTCAAAGTGGCCATCTCTAGCCTCAATACACATTCTCCACCTTCTTAGAAAATTTTCTTTTAATCGCATAAAACCCGCCCTGTTCTCTCTTGGGACACGTTTGGCTTCTCTTAACTTCAGTCGCAGCTCGTCTTCACTGGAACTTTCTCGGTCGTAAACAATTCCTTTGAAATAACCCCAAATGAGAAAATCGATGGGATTAAGGTCAGGTGAACGTGGGGGCCACTTGATTGGTCCGCTGCGTCCGATCCATCTGTTCGGGTGATTTTGTGTCATTTATTGCCATACCGTTTTCTTTTTTTTTATCTAGAACTTTTCTTGACCAACATCTAAAGTTAATTTTCATCAATTTTCAGCATTTTCTATCATAACTTGATCAGAAAAATCTTGAAATGGCAAAAAATAATTTTGTAGTAAATGTCTAGTTCTTTGATTTTTTCCACCCCGATGAATTTGAAGGCTAATTCTAGCAAAAGTAGAGTGTTAAGTACCATTTTTTATCAATGATTCTAAAAGCTGACTTTTGATCGCAGTTTCTAAGCATACCGTGAATTAGCCTTTTTACATTTTCAATTTCGATTCGAAAATTCAGATCATAATCCAATTCACGTAACTTTTTCACTTGAAACCAACATTTCCATAATTTTTATCAAAGTTACGAATCTGGTTATTTTATGTACAATTCATTGAGATTAAGTTACGAAAGAATTTCACAGAGAAGTCTTGTACTTTTTTTTTAATATCTTCTTTGAGATGGTCAAGTCGAAAATTCTCAAAGTTCATAAAAAAATTCATAACTCGAAAACCGTGAAAAATCGCATAACATACATGGTCGTGATTCGAATAGCCCATGACACGAGAGACCTGTTTTTTTCTTTTTGACGTCATTCTCTTGGCCACCCTGTATTTCACTCAAAGCTATCCGATGAATATAATTTTTCAGTTAACTTTTTCATCGTTAGATGATGTGAGTGTTATCGAAGATGAAATTGAGGAACCCTAGACCCGAGCCATGAATAACACCATAACATGAATTCGTCTTACTTTCAATATTTCAAGGTATTGAGAAGACTACAACAGATGGAAATTTAAATGAATGTGAATGTGTATGAACTGTGAATTTTCGTCGTACTCAGTCAAACTGAATTATAGTTATATTCGAAAATATTAACTGGCAAGTCGAGAGGTACCAGTAGGAAGTCCGAGACGGCGGCTGCATATGTTGGACGGTTTCCATATTGCATTTTATGTTATGCGAGCAAGGACAGGAAATTACAATTTATATCTCAATCAAAACCGAGCCAATAAACCGCAATTTCAACAATCTTCCTGCGCCAACGTTTATGGCTGACATAAAGTCCAGTTCATCAAAATAATTCATGGAGAGGAGCAGATGAAAGCCTGTGGCTTCCAGATCCGCCTAAAGCGAATCCTAACCGTCATACATCAACCAGTTCAATACATTGATTGCGAGGAGCTTGAACCATATTGATTCGAGTTTACCGAGCGAACTTTACAGAGATTCATTTAATAAAACGCCATATTTCTCAACATAATAACCACTGGTGGTGGAAAAGAAGGAGGTAGCCCTTCGAGAAAAGGGAATTTCGAAATCAAAATTCGATGTCAATTTTCGAACACTATTTTCCGAAAACATTTGAATAATGCAGAAATCTTGAGGTTAAATTTAAAAAAATCCTGAAAATTTTTGACGCCACTCAGGTCTCGAAAATTGAAAGGTTTTGTGGAGTTCTGCATATCGCTCTTTTACAGTTTAGCACTTGAGGTTCATTTTCATAATTTTATGGTAATCGAAAACTTAATAAAATGATGGGGCATTTGTCAATGTCCGAGGAATATCAGCCGGAAAATTTTTCAAAAAAAACACAACGAAACATTTATTCATTTATTAAAAGTACAGTTAGTGAAATAATAATTATAAGAGTTTAACTTAACAATACAGTCGTTGCTGTTCTCTGCTATAAAAGATCTATTACCATGCATAATATTTATGATCTTGTTGTTATGTTCTTGAGCGAGATTTGAGCATGATGTTATAGGGTTTTGATTGGTATGACCAGTTATTTTCAGCAATGTTGTTCTTCTACACCACATTTTGCCAATTCGCTAATAGCGGTTGCATATCGTACCATTTGTCACTTTCATTTTTCTAGTGTCGATTTGATTTTAAGTGCACTCTTGGTGAAATAACATTGTCGCCTTGTTTTGATATCAGTTTATGAAAAAGACGTACAGCTTTACTCCGGTAAACAAATTTCCAGTTTCGAACCAGTTGTTTTCCAAATACATATTGATCTTCCTCGCCTTGAAAGTACACACAACCAAACTTATATGGAATCACCCAGTATTAAGATGAAATATTATTTTGATATCTTTTTCGTTAGAAGCAAATAAAAAGTGCATGTGTTTACTCACAAAAACAGTTAGGTTCATAAGCACTTGATAAGATTTGGCTTTGCAGTGTCGATTTTATCATTTCGTTCGAACGTCGCAGTGAATTTATATTTTATTTTTTTGCGAAGTTTTAAAAAAAATGCCTTATGTGGGGTTATCGGAAGTTCAGAAAGGAAGAATTATTACTATGGCAGAACAAGGTATGTCACAAAGACAGATTGCAAGAACGGTGGGGGTTACACAAGGGGTTGTTTCAAAAACCTATGCAAGGTTTCTGGAGTTAGGAACCCTAAAGAATAGGCGGTGAAGAAGTCGTGGAAGAGAAACTACAGAAAGGCAGGATCGCTTTTTAGCCCAAACAGCAAGAAGAAATCCCGCAGTATCTCATTCAGAGCTTCAAAGGCAATTTTTGCAAGCTACAGGTGTTAGTGTTTCTGTCGAAACTATCAGAAAAAGACTTCGCGCTCGGGAATTATTCAAGAGAAGAGCGTTAAGAGTTCCAGAACTATCAAGGCAAAATAAAGTTGACCGTTTTAATTGGTCTATTGAAGATTGGAAAAATGTCTTATTTTCGGATGAGACCAGAATTGGCCTACGATCAGACGACCGGCGTGTTCGCATTTTAAGAGGTAGAGGGAGGCAAGATAGGTTCCAAGCTGCAAGACCGATCCCTAAATACAAAGGAGGTACTGTAATGTTTTGGGGCGGAATTATGTTTGGTGAGAAAACTCCTTTAATTCCCATTAGACAATCTCTGACAGGGCCTAGGTATGTTGATCTAGTGCTACAACCTGTAGTGAGGCTCTGGCGAGGTGCTTTTGGAGATTATTTCCTATTTATGCAGGATAATGCACCTCCACATACCAGCAGAGTGGCAAAAATTTTTTTCGAAACAGAAGGTGTGACTGTTTTAGAGTGGCCTTCTTGTTCACCGGACCTTAATCCTATCGAGCACTTGTGGGATAGGATCAAAAGAAAAATTAGAGCTCGTCAAAATAATCCTGGTAACGCAGAGCAACTTATACAAGCGGCTTTAGAGGAATGGGCAAATGTTACAGAAGAAGAAATTAACAACTTAATAGAAAGCATGCCTCGTCGAATTCAAGCTTGTATCAATGCCAGGGGTGGTAATACTGATTATTGATTTGTTAAAATCGTTTTATTTGTTGTTCAATTCTCAGTTACATAAAAATTATTTTTAGAGAAATTTACACTTTTAATTTTCTGTTCTATTATAAAAATAATCTTTTAATAATTTATATTATTTTTGTAATAAACTTGTTTTGGGAAAACTGCTCTTCACTTTTCAGCGACTTTTTTTAATTAAAATTCGTTTTTTCCAAATAACATGGTGATTCCATATAAGTTTGGTTGTGTGTATATAAGTATATGAGCTGTCATGAAAGAAGGCGATAGTGATTTCCCACACTTCATATTCAGTGAAACTCATTCAATTTTCTTTTCACAGAAATCGAAAACTTTATGCAAGAAAGTAAAGCTTTTGAACCCATTCTTACTCGAATTTTCCCAAGATACACTGCACCATCAATTTATAATACTTCAATGCAGTTTACTTTGCTTCTTAGTATCCATTGTGTGAGTTCTAGATAACATCAGGCTCTAGTTATAATTAAACCGATTAAACTAACAAGCGTATTTATAGAGAAAGTAACTCTTACTGTACTGATGATTAATTATCATCAAGATTAAGTACATAGTCCGTTTATCGAATTGTTCCTCCAAGACAAGAAGTTCAAGAAGTATGTATCTATTAGTAACTCATCTCACTATAAGTTTCGATCATTGTTCGGGAAATATAGCCCATAAATTTCCGGTTTTATTTTCGGAACAATGATTTTCATTGCCTCATTTGCGGTTGTGATTTATGACAACTTGTGGACAGGTGTACCTAATGTCTTTATTGAAGTATACTTCTTGTTGAAGTATAAGACGATAGATAGGTATGCGGCTTTCTGAAGTTTTTATGTGATCCAAGGATGGAATTCCAAGATGTTTTATTAGGTATCCTCTGAAGACTTACGTGAGTATACAAAGTGGAAAAGCCAAATGGAATAAATTCATTATGTCGTACACTGTAAATATTCATTAAATTTCCTCATCCTCAAATACTTCGAACTTGAATTTCAGTGTGTCATTCTTCACGTGAAATTGCAAACCTCCAATTTTCAAATTAGAAAGTATGGACTCTATTCTAAAATGTAATCATTTTCATGTTTTTTGCAAAAACAAAATAGCAAAAATTAAATCAAGTGATTATCGAAATTTATTTTAATATTCCCTCGAATATTCCCAACTCTTATAAAAATAATACGAAACATATTCACCTTCAAGATTTGATACAAAGAAAAAGGAAAAATATGCGTAATATCTGTGGCAATGCTATAGTCCGTTCAAATATAAGGAGCTTTGTTAACAAACAGAATCGTCTGCTTTGCGCACAATAAAGCTCCTATTCGTCAAACGGTCAAAACCACGCTCCCTTTTAACGCCCTAAAAGATTGCCAGGATCGTACTCGGAACGGACTGTAGATGGTACTGGATAGAAATGATTCAATAATTTCAGTCAGCAATTCCCACATTGGAACTTTTTTCCTCAGAAACTCTAGTGCAAAATTTCTGTTATGATTTGCAACTGTCAAAAACATTTTATATTCGACGTACCCTATTTTTATTCTGTTTTGTTTTTATATTATTATCTACTAAATATTTTCTTTTTCGAATGCTCGAGATTGCGGCAAGGTATTTCCAGGAAACACCAGAGTTTCAGAGATTTGGGTCGGAATCTTGCAGGGTTCCGACAAAGTAATTCCGGGAAACACCAGATTTGGGTCCTTTTCCCTAATGGGTGAAAGCCATCTTGATTTGCATAAATATCGAAGTTTTCAATTGACAAGACTCGTAAAAGATCTCTGTTCAAATTTATAATGGTCTTTTACTTGTAATATCTGAAATATATTTAGTTTCGGTCAAAAATTTTATATTATTCAGTACGAAACTCTTTGTCGGCTGCTCAAGGTTCCGACAAGGTAATTTCAGGAAACACCAGATTTGGGCCCTTTTCCTTAATGGGTTGAAGCCATCTCGATTTGCATAAATATCGAAGTTTTCAATTGACAGACCAGTTAAAATACCTAGAGCTACTGTGAAGGTCTAGATGTTAGATGTTCAAAGTGTTTATAGATTTTGTTGTGAAAAGTGTACTGTGTTGGAAAATCTTTTGACAAAGTGTATAAAGTGTTTATATGTCGAATTCGGAAACGGATACTGCATCTGAGGGTGATATGTGGGGACTACCACGAAAAATGTCCAAAAGGTCGCATTTCTCTGCTGAAGAGAAAAAGATTTTTCGAAAAGAATTGGAAGAACATCCCGATTTAGACTTAGTAGGAATTGTTTCAAAATCCTCAGGGGTGAGTGATTCAGTTGTATTCAGAATTCTCAGAGAATATGAAGGGAATAAAACATTGACGCCACCTAAGAGGAGTTCCCAGCCCATAATCGATTCGGTTGACGATTTCGATATGAACCTTATCAGAAGAATTGTTCACGGTTTTTTTTCCGGAATGAAATCCCAACGATTTCTAAAGTTCTAGAAATCGTGAATGATGACGACAGTTTGCCAAATTTCTTAAGAACAACGTTCTAGAAATTATTGAAAAATATGGAATTCAAGCTATCCTTCGATAGCGCAATTCATTCACCGTAACAGTTGCTCCAGCCTCTTTTTAGAAAATAAGTCCAATGACCCCGCTGGACCATAAACTGCACCAAACAGTCCCACGTTGAGTATAGAGAGCCTTCTCAACAATAACTCCTAGGTTTTCCGAGCACCAGATGTGACAATTTTGCTGGTTGACGGAGCCACTAAGATGGAAATGGGCCTCAATACTCAAGATGATTTTTCGAAGAAATTCCGGATCATTTTCAGGCATTTCAAGGACCCAATCAGCAAAGACACGACGTTGTTGATGATCGACCAGCTTGGGTTATTGTGTAAACTGAACATTATAAACCATTAGATCTGAATTTTTATGCAAAATACAGTGTTATGACGTTTGTGGAACGGCCAATTCCAGAGGACGACGAGGGATGGACAAACCTGGGATTTCTTCAACACTTTCGGCTACAGCAGCAATATTCTCGTCTGTTCTCGAGCAAAGTGCACGGTTTTTATTCTTTATATCACTTACTTGTTCCAGCAGCTCAAATTTTTCAGCCAATTTCTGTATTGCGGTTCGACAAGGTGTTTCACGACGACCCAAAAATTTTCGAGTTTTACGAACCGTCTCTGCCAAATTTTCACAATTTCTGTACTGAATTTCAATAATTTCAATCTGTTGTTGAAGCGTGTAGTTTTTACTTGTCAAAAGTTAAAAAATGCTTAAAAAAGACATCTACCGAAAAAGCAGACTTTTCGAAATAACACCTCTAATTGGAAAACCCTCTATTTTCATATCTTCTTCGCAAATTATTTTGTATTAGTTTATAAATTGTCTAATTTGTGTTTGAAATTTCAATTTTGAATGATGGATCGATTAACGGAAATGCTCAAAACAATAAATGGTCTTTTTGTTAAAAAATTATTTTTTGTTAAAAAAAAATCGCGTACAGACAAAAAAAATATAAGGCGCATACGAGATCCCAGGGGACTGATATTTCACTCATAATTGTGTACCGAAGATCTAAACCAAAATTCAGCTCTATGCGAATTATTGTGAGCTCACCACCAGATTCATGTCGATTTTGACCGGTCTTCGGCCTGATTCTGATCCAACTATTTTCATCACTCACGAATAATTACACCTCTCATCATAATCTTGTTACTCGTTATTGAAGTTCGAAGTTCTTGTATCGATGTTGGTTAGCTCCAATTCGGAGGACCTGTACATTGGAACGGTCGGAGATCATTATTAAGATTAAGAAAATATATATCCTTTCCACAGTTGGCTCGCTGTGGTAGAGAATAAGGATGTCAATAAATTATTTCGATAATTCATTTTCAGCTAGAGGCCAGGTACATACTGGTCAGTTGTGAAAATGAGCAACGAAACCTACTGAACCGGGTGTGTACAACCGCAAGAACTGCGGCCGAAGAAACCATCGGTAATGAGATGACATACATCTTAGGGCCTCGATATGTGCCGATAGTCTATTTCAACCTACTAAGCCGATCGCTTTATTCATTCAGTTCCGTATACTCTTGGTCAAACACGGCCAAGGAAAGGCTATTTAATTGCGAATTCCTGCACTACCAATTTACGAGTACAACGGACTGTTACTGTATTTCATAGCCAACCCATAGTTTTAGTCAGTATGTATTGTTTTTTAGCATTGGAAATATGCCGGTACAAAAACCGTTTCCAATTCTGAACGCTTCGATGTTGATGCACTGAATGGCTAATGTTAATGATAAAAGTCACTTCGCTTAATTTAACAGCATATATTGGGGAATGACTCGTGAAATGCCCTCTGCACAAGCTAAAAACACTCATATCTTTTTTTCCATGCAGTAGAAGTGAAAGAATTATGGTTTTTGAGTTCGTGGCTGTTTCATGAGCTTTTATTTAACCTGCTATAGTGTGATTTTCTTTTTGGAAACACTGATTTTTGAGAGCTCACGCACGTTTCGTGTTTTGTGTCACTGTCAAATATCTTCAGTTTGGTCTATAATTTAACCATGAATCGTCTCAAAACGAATAACGCTTGCAAATCATTGAATTTTTTCATCAAAATGCGTGCTCTGCTAAGAAAGTTCATCGCGCGCTTTTGCCATTTTTTCTCAATATTCCTAAAATCAAGATGGCAGTTACAAGATGGCCGAAGAATTTTTGTGGCCTGATTCCATTAGGAATGAATATGTAGGATTTTTTGAGATGTGAGATTAGGAGATTATGATGGATGATAATGATAAAATTGTCAAAATCCATACATTCATAGTGACTTAATTTCGTAGATGAGTTTTGTGATTATGGAACAATTCTATACAAAATTTTCATATTTGAATTCATTGAATCAAGGTGGCGAACGAGATTTGCGATTATAGCAGTTTCTTTAGTCGGTGATTATGTGTTAGATACCCATAAAAGTACAATTTTTTGTCAAAAAAAATTAGAAGTAGAAAAATTTGTGAGAGAAAATACATATAATTCTTACTTGAACTGTCTGGCGTAGCATATTCTTTGTTTGTAAGCATTAAAAAAGGTATTTATGTTCGACTGCTTCATAAACACTTGATTCATGAATTCGTTTAGCGTCCATAATTGACTTCTTTATTGGACACCACTTTATTGGACACCACTTTATTGGACACCAATTTATTGGACTCAACTGTCACAGTCTTCTCTCGATTTTGCAATTTTTTTCGTTTCACACCACTTGTTATAGGCCGCATACAAATTTTCGTAAGCGCTTTCAGTTCGTAGAAGAGATTCTTTGGCACTAGCGGCTTAATTTTTTCCGCTTTCCTCTCCCGAACTATCCATTTTTTGGATTATTATGACGTTTGTCACAGAATTAACGTAGTAAACAACTTTGTTCAGTGAGGTTTCTAAGGTCGCTGATGGTAACTAAGGTAAGAAAAGCAAAAGTACACTTAATGTTTTCTTGAAATAAAGCGACGAATATATAAATTACCATTTCAGAAAATAAAATTGCTGCATTGCAGTCAAACATAAAGCTTTGTATGCAACTCGTACATAATTAGGCTTATGGACTTTCCCAACTTATTGGCCTCGCTTATTTTGGACTCGTCCATAAAGACCTAATTTATGTACTTGTTACATAAATAGCTATATTGTGTCACAAGATTTTAAATCTGTTAGGTAAAGCCCTATCAGACAATTCAATCAATTATTTTTTTTTCCTTTTGCATTTGGATAAGAACTATTATTTGAAAATTTCCAACTTTCTTTTTTAATTGATGCATAAATGAATTCACACCTTTACTCATTCTTTTAGATGACATTATAGCACCTCAAGTACTTTTGTCGGTTTGTTTTTTACAATATTATTCTCGGATATATAACTTTGGAACTTTGACTTTTGTACTACTGCCAGAAAAAAAATGAGACATTTTTGGTTTAACCATCCCGGTTTGGAAAAGTATGCAGAACCCATGATGTTTTTTCTATGTTATTTTAAAAATAATTCAAATCACTGGGCTCAGGGACAATTTCCTAAATAGGCCATTTTCCCGAAAAATACAAATATTGAACTATTCGGCCACGAAAACCTCAACAAATTCACAAATATTGAACTTGGAAATTGTCTAATAGATATTCAGTCAAGTCCCCAAACATCTTCTTCTTCAGTCCAAACATCTTTATATCATGATGTTTCAAAGCTGAGTTGGAAAAGTAGCCAAAACAAAAATTTGCATTTGTCCATTCGAAAAAAATCTTGTTAGTGGTAGAAAAGATGCTTGTAATGTTTGTACCTGTAAAATCTATTTTATGGTGGTAGCAAATCGCAATTCACTCTTATATGATAGAGAACCCCTTGTTATTTTGAAACTTATCTATTCGAGTTGTTTCATGTTTTAGTTAAAAAACGTATTATTTTATTCCTGATTGCTCATCTAAAGTGCAGTGAACCGATTGGCTACGAGTCCAGTTGGAACAAATCTTCAGCTCGGGCAGAAATCGATCTTCCATAACCCCCAAACATCTCTTTGGTTCTCTTCAATACTGCCTCTTTCCAGTGTGAATGACCACAATCTCCTGCAGATAATATCCAATTAGGTTAGGTACCTTAACAAGGCGTTGAAGATGAAGTCAAGCGGCTAAAATCAGAATATCCTTAAAGACACGATCGAATGTTAAGTGTTTGCCTTTAATGGGCCAATAAAATACCCCTTCATCTCTTCCTTTCTTCGGGAAGTCGACAACATAGAGCCGAGTTATTTGCTATGAATATAATCCCGTCTGCTTGAGTGCTAAAACTGCTCATATAAGGTGTCGCTTCTAGGTATGTGTGTAGGGCGATTGCCGCCAAATCAGAGTTAAATCGTATCAATTTTATTGCACGAATATCTTGTTACATTTATTCTCTATTTGAAAGATCATCTTCAGAACAGGTACTCATGCAGATTCCTCTAAAATGCCAATAGTTGACTGGATATATTGCCCTCCGCCTACACTTATCATTCAGAATAATTGATTGGGACGTTTAGTGCTGGGTTTGTAATCAAATGCTCAGAAACTGATTCGAGAATGCTTCCATAAATTGCGGAAACGGTGTGAGGATAATTCATCGCCTACTTGAAAGGAAAATCAATTAAATAAATCCAAGAAAGGAGAATCAATTGAGTTATGTTTCTCTTAGATCAGAACATGAGTTGAGAATCGGCAAAAAAGGGCAAGAGATTCTTTGTGGGACTTGAACAGCGGTTGGTGTTTCAAGAGACATTTTGGAATTATACTTCCAATTTGAAAAATTGGGGCTTGTACATGTTTTCACAAGAAAACTTCAAAATCTAATAAGGAGAATCAATTGATTTATACAGGGTCTTTCACGAGGAACCTCACCCATATTTATACGGGAAACTACTGAACGTATTTTCATGAAATTCAGCACTTATAAGTATTTCACGATGCTGATGAAATCTAAAATATTTTCAAGGCATGAGCACCTCCGGTTTTTCCGGAAATGACGTCAACTTCCGTTTTTCAAATTAGAACACCATTTTTTTATTGCAGAAATAGATTCTTTAGAAAATTTCAAGTTATTTTGATGTAACATTTTTCAGTTTTGGTTGGAAAATTCTCTCTGAGCGGGAAAATTCGAAAAAAAAATCGAAAATAGAGCTCCGCTGAAACAAGAATAACTTCGAGGTTTTTGGATGGAAAATTTTCATTTTTGGGATTTTTCAAGATGTAAGATTGATGTATCCACTTTAAAAATCGAAATCGCGATTCATGATACAGGGGGTGAAAAAATCGCTTTCAAAGTTAGGGATGACAAAATCGTGAAAAATCAATTTTTTCAAATTAGAACCCCATTTTTTATGGCAGATATTGAATCTACGTTAAAAAATAATGTGAGTGTATGCATCACACCCTTGCCCTAAAATGGATATTTTCTGAGTTAATATCCACTTTAGGGCAAGGGTGTGATGCATACACTCACATTGTTTTTTAACGTAGATTCAATATCTGCCATAAAAAAATGGGGTTCTAATTTGAAAAAATTGATTTTTCACGATTTTGTCATCCCTATCTTTGAAAGCGATTTTTTCACCCCCTGTATCATGAATCGTGATTTCGATTTTTAAAGTGGATAGGGGAAGTACGTACAAAATGACATAGGGTTTTATTTCAGAGGCATAACTTGTTAGTAGTGAATCACAGTAATGCCATATTCTACAACTATGATCTTTGGTCCTTTCTTCACAAAATCTAATCAACCTTTATGAAATATAAGTATCAAAAAATGAAATATTCTCAGATATATTGGGATAAACGAAATTCATTTTGTCCGCATGCTATGGACAAAATGACATACCGGCAATAGGCAACTGTATTTTTTTACTTATAGTTACAAAACTACTGACAAACTTCACCAATGAAACGCTTGGTTCTTCTTGGAACATCAGCACAAGATGCGTGAGCCCAATGCAACCAATGCATGCATCGTAACCAGTCTTTTCCAGTGCTAATCCTGGAGAAGGAGACGACTGGTTTTTTCCCGATCTGAATAAGGAAAAAAGGTCATAACAATAGACAGTTGGACAATCGTCTTCATCATCTCGAAAGTTGCTAGAAACATTTTCTTCTTCATTGTCTCCTTCAAATATTGACCTAGGGACGTGTCTCCTTTTCTTTGAAGGAGATATGGGTTCATTTTTTGATTTGATTGCAATCATATTAGGTGTAGAAGTTGAAACTAAGTATACGTTGATCATGTCTTCGGCTCACGTTTGCCTTGTCCATTAGGGATTGGAGGAACCTCCTCATAGGATCATCAATGCCAATCTATGAAGTTATAAGATGCATTGCCTTTATTAGCCGCAGATGAATATTTTGTTATGAATATGTTAAGACAAGTCCTGACTCTTTGTTTGGTGATGGAGCCTGGAATGAATGGTCTCGGTGTTGTCCGGTAAATACGGTTAATTCAGCTGAAATACCTATGTCATTTTGTCCGTTCACTGTATATGTCATTTTGTCCATAAAGCGTTATAAAACTAGAAATATATCGAATTGATACAAAAAGTATATTTAACATGGAAAAGGCTTCGTGAATACAATGACAAATAAGTAAAGTTCGATATGAATGCAATATAAATGAAAAAAAAAATGGTGAAAACTGGCCATTTCTTCCAAAAATTTGGCGCAATATAAAAACTCGTGACCTATTATTTTCTGTTATCACTCATAACGACCGAATGAACTAGAGTAGATCTTGCGAGTTTTCAGAGGCTAATTGAACCAACTCAGGTCGTATGATTTGGTAGGCAGTTCCGCATTTGATACCTCCAAACTCAAATTATGGTGCCTATGTCATTTTGTCCATATATGTCGTTTTGTACGTATTTCCCCTACATCAATCTTACATCTTGAAAAATCCCAAAAATGCAAATTTTCCATCCGAAAACCTCGAAGTTGTTCTTGTTTCAGCGGAGCTCTATTTTCGATTTTTTTTTCGAATTTTCCCGCTCAGAGATAATTTTCCAACCAAAACTGAAAAATGTTACATCAAAAAATAACTTGAAATTTTCTAAGGAATCTGTTTCTGCAATAAAAAAATGGTCTTCTAATATGAAAAACGGAAGTTGACGTCATTTCCGGAAAAACCGGAGGTGCTCATGCCTTGAAAATATTTTAGATTTCATCAGCATCGTGAAATACTTATACTCCATTCACTTTTATAAAGTATCGCGGTTTGCCATGAAATTTTGACACATTTCACCGTATATATTTTGAAAATGTTAGGTTATGGTCATTGCACTGTCAGATACGCCCACAACGTTGCCGTTTCTGCTAAAAAATCGTAGTAATTACGTATTTATCAAAATGTTCCTTTGGGAAATTAATGAATTTGAGAAAATATTATGTTAATTCAGAAGACATTTAACTACATTTTTGCACAACCTGAAATACTCCAGTATGAAAATGTAGTAGTTCTACGAAACCTGCGCCACAGTTAAATCTTCGAAGAACTAACTCCATTTACAAAGTTGAAAAAGAGTAAATAGAAAGTAGACCTGGCAATGTCGCTTAATTTTCACGAGTGCCAAACTGCGTCTGTTCTAGGGGAAAAAACTTGATAAACCTAAATCATGGCCAACCGCGATACTTTATAAAAGTGAATGGAGTATATATGTGCTGAATTTCATGAAAATACGTTCAGTAGTTTCCCGTATAAATATGGGTGAGGTTCCTCGTGAAAGACCCTGTATATTTCTGTAACATCAGAACAATCTACAAGGAAGATGTATTTTGCAGAACGAGCATAGTATAGATACTATTACAGATCAAAATCAGTTGAATAATAGATATATTATTCTATGGAAGTATATAAAGATATAAAACTTGGTGATAATTATCAAATTCAAATTTTCTAATGAGAAATCATCGTGGTACTCTTCCAGATTCTAGGTCAAATTGTATCATGCATTTATTCTGCGGTTCTATAAAAAATTCGGTCCGATAAATCCCAAAAACTATAATTAGAGTGTTCTTACATCGGCAAAGGTGGAGCAGATCGAAACAAGCGAATTACTCCATCGATTCGCTTGTCATGGTCGATTTGCCATCGCCGTTATACAAACCAGTACGTTACTAGTGAGTATACAATGAGATTAATTCCACTCAACCTGCGAACACCTTTTCGTCCAAGTGTGATAAGAGCGCCTGTAGCAAATTTCGAACAAGCAAAAAGTCCCTCTTGCTCTACGGGGCAACGATCTGGTCGATAAACTTGCTCTACATTTCGCAAGATCAATGCCGTGTATATAAATGGATATAAACGATCTAAACACGCGTACAGACGTTGACCACTCGATTCAATCACTCGATATGAACAAAAAAGTAATTGTTTATTGGCTATTTGGATTCCTGTATCATTGAGTTGTTCGGTTGAAACGATTATGTTGGCAGTACTGCAAGGAATAGAATGGTGAAGTTTATGAATTTCTTTAGAATGTTTCACAATATCGTATGAGGACCGATAGCGGCCCTAGTATGAACGTTGGTTGAAGAATCAGACCTTTATACTGATTTAATAGAGCCCATCAAACTAAATAGCGAAAAGCACCATTCATCGACGTGAAATGATCTTTTGGATGAAATGAAATACTAATTATGATGATGTACACTTCTTTTTGGACACACTTTGACAATATTTAAAATAAGATTTTGCAAAATCGCTGGGACCTTGGACACGTCGATTTTGTTTTTGAGGAGGAAATTTTTCCACATTAAAACCTTCATCATATGACTAAAAACACTTGATGGTTGAACACCCAATTTCTAATATTCGAATTTCAGACAAATCTTTCAAATAATTATTTTTTGTACAACTGCCATTGAAAGTGACACTTTTAATGACAGCAAACAATGTTAAAATTGATTGTTTACGTGGAAGCGTGTTAAACATATTTTTAACATTAGTGTTGAAAATATTTTTAGGACCCCATTTTCTTATGATGAAATCAGATAAAAAAATTCAGCAATTGCAAATTTTTATTATAAATATTTAATAATGATTACTTATGAACATTAATATTAATCGTAAAACTAGAACAATTACTAACATTATTGTCCTGTGACGTTAGGGAGCTTCGCAACACATTATTAGAATCCTCAGCACCATCAGTACTTGTAGAAACCGGAATCTGTTGAAGTTGGGAGAATTTTTTCAGCAATGACATTTCTGCAATGGAATGATCAACATGGCCCTCGGCTACCGTCGTAGACTTCCATCCACCATGCATTTTTATATCCGTAATATTTGCTCCCGATTCTGCTAGCAATGAAGCGGAGGATCTTCGAAAAGAGTGTCCTGTATATTGCTTTGGTTCTGGCAGTTTGAGGAATTCGGCAACAATAGATGGAATTTTTCCAAATGTATTGATACAAACTGGATTGGCAGTGCATTTTTTATTCATGTATTTCAGGAAAAAACGACGATTTTTGATGACAGAAGAGCGCAGGGAAAAGTACTTATGAAAATAGTCAACATACTTTCCAATAAAACTGAAAGAACAACTGACTTTTGTTTTTGTGTGTTGGAAGTTGTATAACCGATGATTTATCTGTTATTTCGATGTCTTCCACTGATAAATTACACAATTCTTCACGCCAACTGGCTCCAAATAATCCGAAAATAGGTGCAACCTTAACCATCAAGTATTTCTCATCTGGTGCCTCTTTTATAAACTTTTCAACTTGTTCACGAGTGAGAATTTTCGATTTTTTTGGACGATATCCTTCACTTTTCCGTTTTAAATAAGCTATTACTACTATATTTACTAACATCCACACCATTTTTAACAAGGGCGCTTGACTTTATCTTTGAAAATTTGCTCCACAAAGTTGATGAACTCCATATTTTCGATTTTTCTCCTAAGTATGCCAGGAAAACAGGTTCACTGAAGTTCCCTTCTACACTTTCCAATTTACACCAGGCCAGGAAATTGTTAAATGCAATATCGTAGTGCTGAACAGATTTTTCAGGTAGGAGTTCCAGATTTGCTCTTCTTGCAAACTCTCCAATATCCACAGGAACACCCAAATCGTCACTTTTATTGATAACTGGACTCTCGACAAACATATTAAGCAGTTAAACCCAAGACGAAAATTTGTCAGGAACGAAATTCAAATGACAGCGTCTTTTCTCATTTGTTAGTAATCATAACGTTGGCAGCATTTGCCATTCACAACAACCTTTCAATTATTTGAATATTAAAATGCATTTTGAAGTTTATTGTCATTGCAAATTCGCCCATTTCATTATCAAAATAGGACAGTTGAACAAAAAACATTGTATGGTATTTGTGTTAAAAGTGATTTTATTTTGTTCGTGAAATTGTTCAATTCGCTCCGCTCATTTCACAAACTTTTTCACTCACGAAATAAAACGTCACCTTTAACACTCATATCATAAATAACTATCTTTTATCCTCTGCATATCACAGAACTCGAATCAAACGAGAAAATCTAAAATAGATCTGACATTTTCAAACTGCAAGACTCAACTAAGTCATAAATGCAGGCAAAGGTGTAGGAATGCTCCGAATTCATCTTATATACTCTCCGATCATTGGAACGACCATAGATAATATATCAATAAAAAAATAAATAGGTATATAAAAAAAACAAGCTTTTTTAAAAATGCTTTGAGAAGGAAATACTACAAAAACGATGAGACGCCGATAGCAGTTTTTGTTTATCCAATTCATAGCACTTTACATTCAAATGTGTCCAATGTGGTCCTTTCTGAAAACTCCCTAGGTCCTCTAGTGCCCTCCATCTGCATTGAAAATTAGTGAAATTGAAGCCAATTGATGAATGAATGTTTTTCGACTAAATTATTGTTGCTGATTCATTTCCCATCTAAAAACTTTTCGAGTAGCGAAAAAATGGTTGTATCCAATGTAATAATCCAAGGAGACCAAATCCTGAACGGAACACTCTAATATGCCTGCATCTGACCCATATCGATAAATCAAAAACTTATTATTAATCGGAAGAATGCACCATTCGAAGCACCTCTCTCTAGATGGTCAGCAACGATAATATCCATTCAGCTGTAACAAATTTCTATTATACATTTCAATACCAATAATAACAACAGTAACCATCACGATCTGGTGTGAATTATTTGCAAGTCACAAGTGTAAGTCTGCACACAAATGATTAACAATTCCATTGTTCTGGTCCGCTACGGGGCGAGAGGCTGCTATTGAAAATAAGCAAGTGGACGGCGGTGAACGGCCAAGAAGTGCGCATTTTTTTTTGTGGAAGCGGAACTAGGTTGCGCCGCTGACACTGTTGTGCAAGGTTGATTGAGCGCCGAACATCGAGAAGAGAGGATAGGGTTGAGTTAAAATTCTTTGATGGATATACGCTGAAGAATGCATCACAATTAAACTGCTGACTTTCTCGTGTTGAGGATTTTGTATCAGCATTGGTAGCGAGATGAAAATAAAAGAATTTTTCTTTGGTCCCACTCCCAAATCCCAAAATCCCAAATATTAAAGGCTTTCTGATTCCAATAGAAAACTTTTGTCGCACACACCAAAAAATATTCTTCAGACAATTGGTTCCATGGTGACATTAACCTCGTTGATTTGACCTCAAGACATCCTTTATATGTGCACTCACACAAAATATCATTGATTAGATATGGGGCTTGTTCCTTCATTTCAGTTAAATATTTTTGCAGACATTTTTTTAGTTTTCTCTTCAATTATTTTCTTTATTTAATACATTCTGGCCGATTTTGGAGCTAATCTGTGTACCGATAAAGGCTATGTTGGATAGAGAAGCAGTTCTGTTGCTGAAGGTTACATCGAAAATTCGAAAGAACAGAAGAAAAAATATCAGAAGCAATTTTTGATGCCAACAACCAAACAGGATTACAAGTTTACCAAAGAGCATCAACTGCCCATATACAGGGTGGCCTTGGCCACCCTGTATATTGACGTCAAAAAGGGAAAAACAGGTCCCTCGTGTCATGGGCTATTCGAATCACCCCCATGTATGTTATGCGATTTTTCACGGTTTTAGAGTTATGAATTTTTTTATGAACTTTCAGAATTTTCGACTTGACCATCTTAAAAAAGATATTAAAAAAAAAGGTCCAAGACTTCTCTTTGAAATTCTTTCGTAACTTAATCTCCATGAATTGTACTTTTATACATAAAATAACCAGATTCGTAACTTCGATAAATATTATGGAAATGTTGGTCTCAAGTGAAAAAGTTACGTGAATTGGATTATGATCTGAATTTTCGAATCAAAATCAAAAATGTAAAAAGGCCAATTCACGGTTTCTTAATATGCTCGAAAACTGCGCTCAACAATCAGCTTTTAGAATCATTGATAAAAAATGGTACTCAACGCTCTTCTTTTGCTAGAATTAGCCTTCAAAGTCATCGAGGTGGAAAAAATCAAAGATCTAGACATTTAATACAAAATTATTTTTTGGCATTTTAAGATTTTTCTGATCGAGTTATGATAGAAAATGCTGAAAATTAATGAAAATCAGCTTTAGATGTTGGTGTAAAATTTACAGTAGGTTTTCAAAGTGGCCAGTTTTATGCGATTAAAAAAAAAATTCTAAGAAGGTGTAGAATGTGTATTTAGGCTAGAGGTGGCCACTTGAAAACCTTCTGTAAATTTTATAAATCAATTTCTTTTTATTTACATTATGATGTGTGATTTATTGCCATACCTTCTCTTTTTTTATCTAGAACTTTTCTTGACCAACATCTAAAGCTGATTTTCATTAATTTTTAGCATTTTCTATCATAACTCGATCAGAAAAATCTTAAAATGGCAAAAAATAATTTTGTAGTAAATGTCTAGATCTTTGATTTTTTCCACCTCGATGACTTTGAAGGCTAATTCTAGCAAAAGAAGAGTGTTATGTACCATTTTTTATCAGTGATTCTAAAAGCTGATTGTTGAGCGCATTTTTTAAGCATACTAAGAAACCGTGAATTAGCCTTTTTACATTTTTAATTTTGATTCGAAAATTCAGATCATAATCCAATTCACGTTACTTTTTCACTTGAGACCAACATTTCCATAATTTTTATCGAAGTTACGAATCTGGTTATTTTATGTATAAAAGTACAATTCATGGAGATTAAGTTACAAAAGAATTTCACAGAGAAGTCTTGTACTTTTTTTTCAAAATCTTTTTTAAGACGGTCAAGTCAAAAATTCTCAAAGTTCATAAAAAATTCATAACTCTAAAACCGTGAAAAATCGCATAACATACATGGGGGTGATTCGAATAGCCCATGACACGAGGGTCCTGTTTTTTTCTTTTTGACGTCAATCTCTTGGCCACCCTGTATAATTTCATTATGTTCTTTATGTCATCAGATAAACAGTATTATTACACATAAAGAAAAAAAAATTAGAAAAAAGCCGCACAATTCATTCGAACCTAATGACACCTCATAATATTCAAATCCATCAGACCGATAGATACCTATACATATATCTACCTACTAACTGACAAAGAAACTGCAACACCCAGAAGGAGCTGTTAAATTCCAATTTTTTTTTGGTAAAACATAAATAGTAGTAGGAATAGCACGGAGTGAATGATCATTCACTCTTTGCTATACAATCTTTGTATCACCAAAAAAAAATAAATCAATCTAAACAACTCCTTCTGGGTGTGGCAGTTTCGTTGTCAGTATTAATATCAATACCTTAGACAAGATTAATATATACCTACATACATACACTCGGAAAACATGACCCTCCTGTAAGCGCAATCGAGTATAAAGATGATGACTTCTATGCCTAAGTTAGTAACTAAAAGAGAAATGTAGGTACTCCTTATTGCAGTTACAATTAAAACTAAAGAAAACTTCACCAGGATTTCGAAGGATCATTAAATCATTGAGAATGCGATATCAAGATTGCATATTCTGAAAGATGCAACAATGTTGTATCTTACGCTAACACTTCCTATTCATAAAGGAACGAATGTTACCATAAATTTCCCATCCTTCCATTACGGTTGTTGATTCCGTAAAGGTTTGATTTCTTTTTCAGGGTAGGTTATTAGCACCGGTTCGAAAAAGTTGTGGTGTAACGCACTCGTCCGTTTAGTGTTAATGTTCCACCTATTAAATGAGGAATCATCGCCCCAAGGAACTAATTAACTAGTTAAGACAGGATGTTGTTAGTTATCTATTACCTATTATTGTGGGCACCAAAAGTTATTACTCAGCTACGCACAAATTGCCGAAGCGTTTTAGATAGTTCATTAATTAATTCTTCCGCCAATCCAAAATGTAAATTTTAATCTTAAGGGTAATCTTCCTCTTTCCAGTATCGTTTAAAGTAGACTTTACGAGTTCCATAGCGATTTCAATTCAACGCAATGAATTCTGATTGGAAATTTTCATCAGTAGGTACATTATGTAATCACTGTTTTATATTTGGACATTATGGGTGTTATTTTCCAGAAAAAAACTTTTTTTATGAGAGGATATCTTCTTTACACATTGGTTCAGAACAGAGAATATATTACGGATACAATTGCTATAATTATTGGACCTTATCCTGATTTTTCTCGGAGAATCCAACGCAATAATACAATTTAGGGTTCTGATTTGAAAAACAAGTTATGGTCGAATTTTGTTCACAATAATTGACGCAATATTAGAACCACACTGTGATGAAATTCCCCAAATTCAAAAAATGCACGGCTTCTCCACATTCTTTCACTTCAAGAATGTGAGGATATTGAGAAATTGAGAATTCAAATAACGCATATGCTCCTTATTTCCCATTTTTTTCTCAATATTTTGAAGACTATTAGGACTAACGTAACTGTTCAAATAAAAAGTAGTTGAAAATTGAATCTTATTAGAGAATAAAGTGCTGAACCCCAAAACTACTTTAGCCGAACAGAGAATTCCGAACAATCTTATGATCCGAATTTTCACAATTCAAATAGGCCCAGTTCTTCAGAAAAGTCTAATAGGCACCCAACTTGGACATCCCTGCATGTAGTAGTCATAAATAGATAAAAATTTGGTTGAAACTCAAACTCAAAAGTGGACCGATGCAATTGATGAAGAGTTTTACTCGAATTTTTTAATATAACTTTCGAAGAAGTAGGAACAAATTCATATCACCCTAAGGAGAAACTCCTCACTAATTGAACACCAATGCCAACTTTCCTTATGTATTTATCACCGAAAGGAGATTCATTCTCACTTATAAAGGTACCTAGCCACTGTAATTATTAATCACATACATTCCTTTAACCTAGTTGTAATTCATAGTCATATTTTTATAGCATGCGAAGAAAGTTGAACGACTAGGTGTTGAGTCTTATGAAGATTATGATTTATACCTTCGAATCAGTTTGTGAAATTCATTTTGAAGTCGATGTGTTTCATTAAATGAGCGATATTGCCAAAATCATTGTAAATTTTTGGAGATTCCAACAAGCGGTCAAGCGCGAAACCTAAGATCATCTTCTAGATTTTCATTTATTTATAGTTCTCCCAGGGAATTCATCCAAGAAATATTATTTTCAATGAATCAATTCAACATGGATGCGGTGGTGCATCGAATGAGAATGCCTTTCTAAAAACGGAGACAAGATTCGAAAAACAGGTGCCTTTCGACTATGAGAAGGATGAGAGAATATTTTCAGCTGTCAACTGGACCATCGTGAAAGCAACTCAACTGTGTCTCGACTCTTTCTTATATTATTGCTGACGCAGAACTACGTGATTCAGATTTTATTATAGAATGGATTTTTAAATTTTTTATTGTCAACCATTTGAGCTGAATCAAGTGAGAGGATAAAAATTCTCATTTGAAATGTCTCAAAGGAATAGAAATTCTCTGGCTTTCGCAAAATATCAATATACTTATGTTGGTGGTAAATGAAACGGACAGGAATTGTGGTAACTGATTGTATTATGTTAATTGCTGAAGGTTTCCCAATAAAGAGAATATGATTTTGATCTCATTGGCATTGGTGCAATCATTTTATCACATCATTCATTACTTGTTCATCATGAAATAGGTATCATTGATGCCCTTGCGACTAACATAAAGTCCTTGAAAGCTTTATGGTTTATATTATAATTTGATCATCAATTTGTTCACGGCAAAGAGTTAATTCAATGGGGAATATTGATGATTTATGTGTCCCTATTTGCTTTGGTATCTTATCATCAACAAAAAACTGTTCTCTTCACCCGTAGAGAAGAAGGAATGCGTGTGTGCCCGAATAACGTTCTCATTCTTTCGAGCCATATCCCATATCACCTAGAATTTTTCGGCATACAATTATTTAGCCATCAAGTCCAACAGCTTGGGGACAACAACAAGAATAATACAACAGTGCTTGAGGCTCACATGTTAACAAAAACCTCAATAATAAGTAATTCCGTTCGTGTTTAATACTTTGGCATGAGTCATAATGAAAAAGTGGTCCACGGTGTTCGGATATAGTGTGTTTCACTTCAAGAGGCAACAATTTATCATTTTATGTCGGTTTGATATTGATTTTAAAAGAATTATTCTTGAATATACTACTCCCAGGGATCTACACCCTGTGCATTATTTTGAGATACGATAACAAATAATACTTCAAAAATTACGTTTTTTCTTCATTTCTTCTGCACATTTAAAACCTACAAATCAATATTTCCTTTGTTGTCATTCCAAATACTCAAATCATAAGAATACAAAACAACATTAGCCGTTTTTCGAATACGTTACCATTTCATGAAAATGTAGATAAAGCTTAAAAGTTCTCTTCTTTCGGCCTGAGAACTCCACAAACCAGTTTTTTAATCTATTCAAATTCAGTTTCTCGGAAACGAATATTTAAATCACAGAAATCAATAATGTGCTTATCAGAATGCTATTCAGTAGCAGCTACTATATTATAGTACTTCGTTAATTTGTTGAAGCACCCAAATTGGACCTCGATATTGTTAAATTATACCGAAATAATTGGCCATAAGGAGGCGCCTAATGTGAGAAGTTATCAATCAAGATCTGAATTTTTCGTGAATCTTCTTTTGAAGGAGCAGAAAATGAAGCAGGATGGGTCGAAGGTCATATTCTTAAAAAAATATTTTTCAAAGAAACAGCAGAGTTTGTTTGCAATAGAATATTTTCATCAGTTAGCAACAATAATATCCAAAGACCCATTAAATAAAAATTATTTTATTTCACAAATTCGGTACATTACACTTAAAACCTAATAAGAAATACTGATTATTTCTTAATTATTAAAAAAAAAACAGAAGGAAACATTGATGTCAATAGAAATGTTCAAAATGCTCGCCGCGAATGTCTTGGCAACATGCGTATCTAGTGTAGAATTGTCTTCTTACGTTACTGTTTTTGTTTTTTTTAATTTCTTTTCAGTAATGGTGTTTGCTTACTTTCTTCATATCAAGAGGTAAATGGGGAATAAGTATTGAGTGTAATGTATCGAATTTGTGAAATAAAATAATTTTCATTTAAAATGTTCATTTTTGTAAAAAATCTGAAAACACTCAATTTTTCCGAAAAAGTTGAAGATAGGTATCGGACAATGTACATGAATTATATAAAACAAAGTCGTTATCGCTGTCTGTCTGTCCCTATGTATGCTTAAATCTTCAAAACTACGCAACGGATTTTGAAACGCTTTTTTTTAATAGATGAAGTGATTCAAGAGGAAGGTTTATATGCATGATACAATCATGCATAATATTGTATAGAAACACTGATGAATTCACAAGTTTCTGATGAGATGTCGTAAATAAACACATTTTTTGCGCTTACATTGCAAACGCTGACTGAACCCCACGAGATAAATCAGAATAATGAACTCGGTATTGTACTCCTAAAAAAGGTCAACAAAAAAGTCCGCGATGTTATATGTCTATCTCTCAAGGACGAGCTCAAGGATAACCCACAATACCCATTTTGTATCCTTTACATTTTACGTGAAAAAATGGCTTATTTAGGAAGTTATTTTAAGCAATACAGCATTGATCCTTATCCAATTAAGTACCTTAAATACATTGTCCATCAAGGCCGTAGCTAGAAAAAATTTCGGGGGGGGTCCGTCCGAGGCCGTAGCTAGAAAAAAATTTCGGGGGGAGGGGGGGTGTTCGTTGAACTGAGCTCTAGAAAAATTTCGGGGGGGGTCCGGACCCCATCGGACCCCCCCCTGGCTACGGCCTTGTTGTCCATTCAATATAGATCAATATGGCCCTTTACAGCATGTAGGTATTTTAATAGTTATTTAATCAACTAGTTTATTAATGACAGCGACTAATGGTCGAAATATTTTAACGTTTAATGTTTGAGACCATTAATCGCTGAATTAATAAACGAGTTGATTACAAGATTTTTCCGTCGACCTCATCACGGATTGAATATGAATTATATCGATAGAAATGAATTTTTATTTTGCATAATAGACAAATTTGACATAATGTAAATTTTTATGTTCATTTCGATATATTAATATTTATGCTCCCTATGGAACAATTCCAAAAATTCAAAGAGGGAATATTGGACATGTTGTGACTTACTGAATATTTACATTTAGTTCACGTTTATATAATTACCTATGATATCCGATGAGGAACATGTAAAGAAAGTGGAGGTTGAAGTATTATCTACTTTGCAACTTGTATCACCTGAAATTTCTTCTGCAGTCTATTTCATTTTGAATGGAGCTGTCAATATACCCTTCTGTTACATAAGTTCATTTCCAACCAAGCTCGATAGTGCTCTGACTGAATATTTTATGTTCGGTTGCTATGACAATCATGCATTAATAAGAAATCATGCATTAAAATAGGTCATTAACACGTTGAGTGCCACCATAACTTCTGAAAAAACTGACCCAGTGGCCACGATTTTTTTTTGCATATTCATCTTCTCTGGTGTTCAATTGAATGAAATTAATATATGGAACATCAATTTTCTAATTTTTTCATGTACTTTTGAGTCCGATTGTTGGTGATGATTCAGCAGATGAATAACATCCCCTGAGATTTTGTTGGTCTCATTTACAGCACAACACCCTCAATATTGCTCTCTAATCTTTATTTGGCCCCCCTGAGAAAAATTTTTTGGGGATTTCTGCGGGCGCCCATGAACGTGAGACCACTGATGGAGAAATGCGCGATTTAGATATGCGTCGTTGGTCGTGAGACCAGAGTGGTCTCACGCGGCTCGCCGCTCCCAAAAAAGTGTGATACCTATGTGGTCTCACATGGCACTCAACGTGTTAATGGATGATTTTGAGTTCGTTAAAATGAGCTTTTATTCTATGGTCGACGGAAAATGAATATTTCTCTTTACTCTTTATATATTATCAGTTCCTGGTCGATTCACAGAGTTATCATTTTAGTAAAGTATAGAATTAGAGATCTTCCGAATACTCTAAATTCAATCCGTAGGGTCCATTCAGGGAATTAGATTGCTTCCTGGACTACCCACGTCTCGTTATCCAGCATATTAAATTTTCTCCATCGGGTGACTTACACGATGTTCGAAAGTTTAATGAAATGAAAGCACTCTGGTAGCCAACTACGCCGAAGACCCCCTAGAGCTAAAGGTACTCGGGTGCGGTCTCTCACCTTCTACAGCGGCAGCAGATTGCGGTGAAAGAATATATAGCTAACTGCATTCGTAGCGTTGTTAGGTCGCGATTATTATAATTATAACTCGATTTTGCCCTAATCACGTGTATTTAATTCGCAAATTACGGTTCCGACGGTATGTTGAATTATCCGGAGCAAGTGGATCTATTTCAGCTAGAACGATATGCACGTGCTGTTGTTTTTCAACGAATTGGCTTCGGTTATTCAAATCCACAGAATGCTGTTTTTAATACAGTCTTTGCCTACATACAATCATGCAACAGCATTTCACTGAACTCTTATACGCTGAAATCCTGACTCCGAGTCAGTGCTTTTCTCGATTTTTTCTCATGATTCAGATGATTCCACCGAACGACGAATTCTCATCTTGTTTGAGCCACTTAGAAAAACTTGGAGGATCATTATCTCCAACAATGTTCTCAGATCAACCAGATGCCTTCTTGGTGTAACGAAAAATACCAAGAACCTCTCTACCATCAATTAGTGCAGTGCGAAGCACAAACTTTCTCAAAAAGGCAATCCTGGTCTCGTCTGCAAAAAATTAACTTTCATTAGGCAAATTATGATCCACACGGACTTGAGCAGTGGGGAAAATATCTCACCGAGTTTGTAATTAATCGCTCTTGAATAAATTTCAAGTTTTTTCCCAGGCAGCATCTATGCTAGGACAGTTTTTTCATTATATGCGATATATATGGAGTTTATGTTCATTCTTTACCATCCTCGATTGATCGATAACTTCATCAATATACAAGTGCAGCTAACCTCGTTTTCTCGCTTCTTGGGATGGTCATACAGAAGAAAAGTGACTTCTGGAGGAATGGCTTATAAACCGATCAATAAATTAAACGTCCGATATGTGGTATTGATATCGCAGTTAATTTCTAAATGTGTTATGAATTTGATTCATATTGGGACAAGTATTTCTTTTGATTCATATACTCCATTCACAATTATAAAATCACAACTCTGGCCTTGGAAATTTGACACATTCCACTCTGTTTCGAAGTTATGACGTTTTTCAAAATATTTTTATGTTCCAAGTCAACACTATGTTGCCCTTTCTACATTCTTAGCGTATTTCTCAGAATGTATATTTCATTTTGGAGAACACAACAGGAAATTGTGAACAATATTCTACATATGAAGGAGTTTTGGAATTTATGATTGTGAAGATTTATCGATGTGCTTTGTTTTCATCATGATATTGTATGTGATATGATTGTGAGGGTGCATAACATTTCTATTTCTAATATTCTTCATTTCAAATAAATAACAGTTTTATTCATTCATCACAAAGAAAATTAACATAATAACTAAATTAACGAATTTGTTTACAGAGAAACTAATAATTTCAATGCAATAGTAACTGAGTTTTGGTTATAAATTAATATGCAAGAATGTCAATTCCTGAAAGCTTCATAGATATACATTTCATTTATTTGATCTTATGAACAAGGAGTAAAATATTCTGACTATATAGTGATTTATTAGTTTAAAAAATATTCATACATTACTACCACAGTAGGTTTGTACAAATAAAATGAAATAGGACAAACATATGCTTCACATTTATCATTCACCTGTTCTAAAATAAGACACAAACTCCTGGAATATGGAAAAAACCAATGTATTCTGATTCAATATAGCCTATTTCTTCTTTCGGCAAAGGATTGATAGGAATTAAAGCTCCAGTGACACATTGCAATTCATCGGAATCTGAAATCAACTACCGTTGAATGCAATATAGTCATATTTCTTTTTTTTTTCAGCTTTTTCGTCGTGTTTTTTTTCTGAAACGTGACCGATGATGGCCATCCAGAACCCGTTTAGGTACTTACGAAAATCGTGCAATTTCATTCTGCAAGTTCTTTCCTCATAATTCCTCGAAAATCCTAACTGAACCATATTTTCTGGTCGCTTTCGTTAGAAGATCGTATGAGGAAGCCTTTTTTGTCCATTTACACATTCCAAATGAATTTTGAGCACCAAAAACGATACCGAAACTAACCAAACTTCTGGGGGACCGGAATTCCGTTAGAAATCTTTCTAAACGGCCAGATACCGAAGAAAAACTTCGTCATCAACTGTAAAAAGGTTGATTAGTACTTACTTTCGCTTCATTTATGCTTATAAATCGATTTCTGGTCCAATTCAAATTTGCCGTTCGTACTCACGCCAAAAGTCGTGAAAGGAAAAATGACACTTGCACAAAATTTCTCATATCGACGGGAAACTTCTTCTGGACGACGAAGAACGGAAAAATAGGTGATTTCCTATAGATATTTCGCCCCAAAATCGCCGATCGATTCGAACTAACAAAATGTGGAATATCTTTGATACTTTTACTTTGATGAAAATAAAGGAACTGGCAACGTCGTTTTGTCATTAACAATATTTTCTGTACGCGCACAGACTTTTCATCAGGTGCACCAACTCCTGAAAACGAAACCATGACCTCCTATGTCATTGAATAAAAGTGAATGGAGTATATATAACTATTGTGTGTGACCATTTTAAGTATTTCTACATATCTGGCAATTTGAATACGTCAAGGAATGATTTCTAAATCTAGAAGATTGATTCAATATAATGTTAATGCCTTCATTTTCAAAATGATCGGAGTTATGTTGATCTGAAATGTTTCTCTATCATCCATCAACAACTTGAAATCAATTATAGCGGAATATCAAAGAGAATCCACAATTTCCGTCATACCCAGTAGTTCAATCAACATATCAATTCGAATCAACTTATCATGTTCCATCTGACCGTAAATTACTAATTGACTTTCCCAGCGCAAATCTGTGATAGACCTATATGAGATACATACATATCTTCGAATTTCCATATGAAATCTAACCAACAACTACTGTACATTGATTTGCAATGATTATCTCAAAAGAGAGTCGAGGATTTGCATTCGTTATTCCTACTATGAGATTCAGTTATTCCGAAGAAAATTGTTGATAATCGTATGGCAGGTGATTTTTCGAAATGGTACTATGCAAATGGTGCCGATACAGTGGGCTTCGGAATTCTGTTATGGTTTTACTTCATTAGAACAGTATTTTTCAGCTCAATTGCTTCTTAGACTCTGATGGCTTACTTTAATCGAATTTGAGCTTTTCTGATATTACTAGAATTGGATGTGATTCCATTTGAATGCCTCATAATGAGTAGAAGTTTCTGGAATTGAAGTCTTTTAACGGTAAGAAAGGAGTGCTGAAAGAGTGTCTCTCAGATTAGTGGAAGAATTGAGTTCATACTGCAGGATCTTGATAATAGATTTTCGAGTTATGCGAAAGAAACCATGAAAATCGATTCACACTGCATGTCTTGTGATGATCAGGTCGAAAAATCCCAAGGACATTTAAACTGCTCCACATGGATATTGACATAAATTCAAAAAAAAAATATTAAAAATAAGATTTTTGTGATGAAAATTCATATTAGAATTTCAGAATTTCGTGGGCTGAGAACTTATGCTATTTTCAAAAGGAATGTGACTAACTTCATTATAGACACTGAACCCTACAGTATTAAAGATTTTATTGTAAATTGTTTGAACTTTAAATCAGGGCTGTGAGATCCATAATTTGATTTTTGACTTGTTTACTTTTGAGGTTACTTTGTAATGTCATAATGTATTAACCAATAAATGTTATTATTATTATTATTATTATTAATATGATTTCATGTTACAAATTAATTTTAGCCTGTAGGTCTGCAGCGTATACATGGTGGTTAAGAAAAATCGAGTAATAAAACGAAATTTTATTCCCAGAGAATTCAAGCATTTCAAGACTATCAATACAATGTATGTCCTCCACGGGCATCAATAACAGCTTGACATCTTCTCTGCATACTACACACGTTGTTGAACATTTCTTGAGGAATTTGGTTCCATAAACGGGGCAGAAGCTCTTTCAGATCATTTAAGGATTCTGGGGTAGATTGATGATTTTCTTATCTTCTTTGGAGCATATCCCATGCATGTTCTATGCAATTCAAATCTGGTGAGTGCGGAGGTATTGGTAAATGTGGAATACCAAGCTCCTCGCGTGCATTCTCTACTATGGCTGCACGGTGCGGTCTAGCGTTATCGTCTAGAAATTGAAAAATTTCACCAAAAGCAGCGTGAAAATTTGGCACAACATTGTAAACGACATGCTCCCTATAGTGTAAGGCGGTCATATTCCCAGGACAAATGTGTAGATCTGTGCGCCCGTTGAAACATATCCCGGCCCATACCATAACACCACCCCCTCGGAATGGATGGACTTCTTGGACATAGCGACGATTACGGGGTATGCGTGGGATTGTCGATACCTTCATTCTTCGAGAATCTGAAAATCGTCCATATCTGGATTCATCAGTGGAAAGGATCATTCCAATTGATATGTTGCCTGGCCCATTCCAGTCTTTGACGCTTATGGTCACGTGTTAATGGAACTCCTCTAAATGGACGTCTAGAACCTATATTCACCTCTCTCAATCGTCGTCTGATGGTTTCGATGGAAACTTGGACCCCATCTGCATTTTGAAGAGTATTCCGTAGCATTATACACGTAGATGTAGGGTTTTTCTCGCCGGAACGGTGATGAAACGATCCTGAGCAGGTGTTTTTTTTCGTCGCCCGCCAAGCCTTGGTCTTTCCAACACGGAACCTGTCTCCCTGAACCTATTCCAAAGTCGAGATATCACACTTTGGCTGACTTGGAGCCTTTCCGCTACACGGCTACAACAACCTGAGGTATAGGCCACCCTGTAGCATTCCGATAGCCCTATTAGCCTCAGCGTTTGTTAATTTACGTCTTGGCATTTTCAGAAAACTCGTTTCAAATCGAAGCCGTTGATAAACTGACTTCATTTTAAAATAATAACATTCTTGAAGCATATGCAAAGAACCAAACTTCCGAAAAAAGGCGACCAGATTGACGAAATGTCTCATAATGATTTTTATTGGATCGATTCAAGTTGTTATTGAGTTTTAAATGATTCTACAGCGATTTTCTCGAAGATTACATACTTTTAAAAACGATTGAATTCGATATCCCTAACTCTTGTGGAGCAGTATTATTTAACAAAAATGCTTAATCAGTTTATCTCGACTAGAATAGAGTAGCTAGCTTATGCAGTGAAATTTCCATACAAGTCCTCGTCTTCTGCAAAAAATAGAATAACACATGCATCTTAGCCACACCATTTTGTCCACCCCTAGAAAAAGAAAAGTGCCTAACGACTCTAATAACTATTCTGTAAAAAGGATTATACGCTCAGTTGGAGATGATATGGGACAAGTAGGATTTTTCAAAAATGAACCTGTCATCACCAGTTATATCTGTGAAATAATGAAGCCACCTTTGACCCATGAGCAGATGAACGCTTTTATACCGTAGAAGTCGCTGTATTGTCCAGCATTTAGAATGCAAGCACGGGTACTTTCACATCTTGACGATGATAACCTATGATCGTAAGACACTTCATCTTTGGAATATTCTTGGAATCTTTATGGAACGCTGAATCTGAATTATTTCATGCTGAAATAACGGAAAAGTCATTGAAACTATGCTGGCACCTTCCTATGTTCCTGGTCACTCCTAAGCAGTCTTCACTGTTTTGAATATTCCTTGGATAAATGAGGCTTCATATTGCTGCAGCTTATATCAACCTAGAACCGCAGTATTTTGTAGTTGAGTCCGAAAAATGTGAAAAGGTAGAAAGCTCTCGAAGCAATGTAACATGATTATTGAATATCCGCTTAATTTAAATAGTCATTCATTTTGTGTCCTTGCGAGGATACGGGAAATTTGATTCATATCCTTACCAAAACTCCTTTACATTGTTTGTACATCGTTTGAAGTTCTGTTACCTTTCGTCGAATGGCAAATAGACCTAAATCAATTTCGATGATGACCATTTTTTCGGATTCCTTTCGTGTTTCTATACAGTATACAGGGTCTTTCACGAGGAACCTCACCCATATTTATATGGGAAACTACTGAACGTATTTTCATGAAATTCAGCACTTATAAGTATTTCACGATGCTGATGAAATCTAAAATATTTTCAAGGCATGAGCACCTCCGGTTTTTCCGGAAATGACGTCAACTTCCGTTTTTCAAATTAGAACACCATTTTTTTATTGCAGAAATAGATTCCTTAGATAATTTCAAGTTATTTTGATGTAACATTTTTCAGTTTTGGTTGGAAAATTCTCTCTGAGCGGGAAAATTCGAAAAAAAAATCGAAAATAGAGCTCCGCTGAAACAAGAATAACTTCGAGGTTTTTGGATGGAAAATTTTCATTTTTGGGATTTTTGAAGATGTAAGATTGATGTATCCACTTTAAAAATCGAAATCGCGATTCATGATACAGGGGGTGAAAAAATCGCTTTCAAAGTTAGGGATCACAAAATCGTGAAAAATCAATTTTTTCAAATTAGAACCCCATTTTTTATGGCAGATATTGAATCTACGTTAAAAAATAATGTGAGTGTATGCATCACACCCTTGCCCTAAAGTGGATATTAACTCAGAATATATCCATTTTAGGGCAAGGGTGTGATGCTTACACTCACATTATTTTTTGACGTAGATTCAATATCTGCCATAAAAAAAATGGGGTTCTAATTTGAAAAAATTGATTTTTCACGATTTTGTGATCCCTAACTTTGAAAGCGATTTTTTCACCCCCTGTATCATGAATCGCGATTTCGATTTTTAAAATGGATACATCAATCTTACATCTTCAAAAATCCCAAAAATGAAAATTTTCCATCCAAAAACCTCGAAGTTATTCTTGTTTCAGCGGAGCTCTATTTTCGATTTTTTTTTCGAATTTTCCCGCTCAGAGAGAATTTTCCAACCAAAACTGAAAAATGTTACATCAAAATAACTTGAAATTATCTAAGGAATCTATTTCTGCAATAAAAAAATGGTGTTCTAATTTGAAAAACGGAAGTTGACGTCATTTCCGGAAAAACCGGAGGTGCTCATGCCTTGAAAATATTTTAGATTTCATCAGCATCGTGAAATACTTATAAGTGCTGAATTTCATGAAAATACGTTCAGTAGTTTCCCGTATAAATATGGGTGAGGTTCCTCGTGAAAGACCCTGTATAGCTGAAGACATTTCAATAATGACGAATCCAATAAAAAAAGCTCTCGTCTAGAGAGGCTACAACCTGGTTTCTGTCATAAGTCACCTGTTGAGACGAATCACCGTACAAAATCATCTGATCACAATACTGTTTAAAAAAAATGTTCACTCTACTCCAGCTATTCGAAATTATGCATTGCTTTCCAAAGGATAACATCTTTTTCTGATGTTATTGTGCTCATCTACTTGTTCTTTATTACCCTTAAAGAACAAGTAGATGAGCATTCGTTGAAATTGAGAAATTCGTCAAGGGTCTGTTTTTCATCTGGTTCACCGTATACTCCAAAGGATAATGCTGTGGCTGCGGCTTCCGTTCCTAAGTTCATGAATTCTGGGATTCTTGCAGTAAAATACATAGTACCTAATAATGCGAAGCTCCTGTGCCATGAGAATATCCGATTTGAATTTCATTAAGAATGGAATGAAGTTTTATTCATTCTATTATCTGAATATTGAATGCAAAGTATCACGAACTATTGATTTAATGACAGAATGAGGTAGCTTCATCCAGTTCATCCCAATTACAGGAATAACACACCTCGAACAAGAAGTTCTGTCTTTATTGACTTTATTAGCATAATTAAAAAGTAGCTGTTCGGTTGGTGTCTTACGGCTTTTTATATTTAATCGAATTCAGTCTTAATGATAAGCATTTTCTCACTGTCCAGCGAAACATCTAATTTAGATAGCCATATATACTCGATAATATACAGAGACTGAGAAGCATTCGCTTTAGTCACATTGTAAGTTATCTATTACAATATATATTGCAGTTGCTGTTTCACACCTCTGAGAAACTTTTTTCACACTATAGAAGGCTAGATTTTATATCCAGTCGTGTTGATATGCCTTCTGGGGAGATTGATGACCGGGAGCATAACGATGAATATCAATCGTCAATATACCTGTTTTCTTCTGTCCACTTTCAACAAATAGGTAGAATGATGGTGCTTGCAAATAGTTATTGTACATCGTAAAATATGATGAATATACTCAAAAAATATAATGTTTCTCAAATCGAATGTAAACATTCTTTGAAATGAAAATTCGATTATTGGCATTGCTCTGACGAAACACCAGATAAGAGTGCATTTTGTCACGGTCTTGTGAACATCGCTACTTATTTCTGAGTAGAATTGATTAATTCCACCACTCTTATGATAATGTTCATTTGCAGATTCCCTAGAATAGTTCCAAACTATCCAAGGTTGTTAATAGCCTGAAATAAAATCCTGCAAAAGAGCTATCAAATCTTGGACCCAGCTTACCAGCAGAATATTGGAAAACTCCAGATGCCTAGCAGATCTTATGTAGTGAATCATCATCATTCCGTCATCCCAATTTTTCATCACTTTTTCACATTAATTTGACAGTATTTCATCAACAGCATATTCAATGTCGATCTTTAATAGCTCACTTTAGATTATCAGCTTAAACTTGTGACTTAACATATCTCCAATGAAAGAAATGATAAGGTGTTAAACCACGATCTAGGAGGATGATTAACTGGACCAAATTTTGATTTCAATAAATCGATTGTTACGATGACTGCGTGGCAGGTGGCACCGTTATGTGGAAACAACATATCCTACAGATCATTCTGAGTAACACCAGGAAAAAATCATTTAACATCGTTCCTTATTGACTGTTACTTTTCGACCATTTTCTTCACAGAAATAAGCATCAGTCACTTGGTTTTTCGGTGTCTGAACAGCTTCGTGTGGATGTTCATCACTCCGAATTCTGCAATCCTGTTTGTTCACATAACCATTCAACCAAAAATGAGCTTCATCACTGAATAACTAATAAAGATTAGTTAAGTTTAGGATATGACCAATTAAGATTAGGGGGTATGCGTGGGATTGTCCATACCCTTATTCTTCGAGAATCTGGAAATCGTCCATATGTGGATTCATCAGTGAAAAGGACACTACGCCATTGATCGTTCCAATTGATATGTTGCCTTGCTCATTCCAGTCTTTGACGCTTATGGTCACGTGTTAATGGAACTCCTCTTAATGGACGTCTAGAACCTAGATTCGCCTCTCTCAAACGTCGTCTGATGGTTTCGATGGAAACTTGGACCCCATCTGCATTTTGAAGAGTATTCCGTAGCATTCTACACGTAGATGTAGGGTTTCTTCTCGCCGAAACGGTGATGAAACGATCCTGAGCAGGTATTGTTTTTCGTCGCCCACCAAGCCTTGGTCTTTCCAACACGGAACCTGTCTCGCTGAACCTATTCCAAAGTCGAGATATCACACTTTGGCTGACTTGGAGCCTTTCCGCTATAACAACCTGAGTTAGGCCACCCTGTAGCATTCCGATAGCCCTATTAGCCTCAGCGTTTGTTAATTTACGTCTTGGCATTTTCAGAAAACTCGTTTCAAATCGAAGCCGTTGATAAACTGACTGATGCATTTCAAAATAAGAACATTCATGAAGCGCAAAGAACCAAACTTCAGAAAAAAGGTGTCAAATCACGATCTACGAGGATGATTCACTGGACCAAATTTTGATTTCAATAAATCGATTGTTACGATGACTGCGTGGCAGGTGGCACCGTCATGTGGAAACAACATATCCTACAGATCATTCTGAGTAACAACAGGAAAAAAATCATTTAACATCGTTCCTTATTGACTGTTACTTTTCGACCATTTTCTTCAGAGAAATAAGCATCAGTCACTTGGTATTTTGGTGTCTGAACAGCTTCGTGTGGATGTTCATCACTACGAAGTCAATCCTGTTTGTTCACATAAGCATTCGACCAAAAATGAGCTTCATCACCGAATAACTAATAAAGATTAGTTGAGTTTAGGATCTGACCAATTAAGAATTTGAAACCGTCTTTGAACTGGTTCAGAGCGTGTTTTCATAAGCTTCGCTTGTTATTTTATCATTTGATCCTGATGACGATCCTGAATGAGCTCATTACCGCAAGGTACACTCCAACCAAGGCCTCCGATGTAAAAATTTGTGGTCAAGCCCACATCCATATCGGATACAGGTAGAATCGGAGAGCTTATACCTTTCACGCTCTCCTTAATTTATGGTGTACAGAACCGTAAGTCAGTAGTTGACGTTATTATGATACACTGCAGATTTACCCTTTACAAAGGCCATTATTAAGCATAAAGCTTCTCACTCCAGTGGATATTTCCCGGATACCGGCTACTTTATTATTGCTTGGTAGCGTTTTAAATTCAAAGTTGATTAACTAACATCAGCAGCCGGGGATTTATCTAATAAAAATGAGATGAACTGGACGTTATGTTATCCTCTCGAAATGAATCTGGTCATATCACGCGAGTAAATCTGGGCAATACAGCGGCTAAAAACACTCCTCTCGAACTGGAACTTCAGCAGTCAATTCACCCGAAATTTATGTGTTTTCTTCTTATTGACCTGAGCCAATTCCTTGTTGATTAGTTCATAATCATAATGAAAATAGGCCCTAAAAGATTTGTTATTGATATTGAATGACTGCATCGATTTTTTACGCTGCTAGCAACGTCATCATTTTGCCCAAATTTTTGTTCTTGTTGAATTTAGTTGGATTCACTGATAAAGAACGTTGTTTCAACATAAATTATTCAAATTGTTTCTATAGTGTGTTCATCCCTATACATGTTTTCATTCATAGTCTAATGAAAAGTATGTATGTTAAAGTACAGCCAATGATGAATATCGAAAAAAATAAATGTAAGCTTTAGTTTGAAGGAGAAATATTTTGATACAATTGACCCCCTTGAAAAAGTATTCCTTACGAAGGGTGACATTTCTTGATAAATTTCGTATGTACCAATAAGTGTCGGATATAAAAAATTATTGTTCTAGATTTTTGAACCTCTTCACTTATTTCTCCTGAAACAGTCCTTTTAAACCAAGTCACTTTGAATCAGGACATATGCAATTTACTGTACAAGAAAGAGGGGGTATTGATTTCAATGTCACGAAATGGAGTATAAAATAAATATTACCTTACGTAGGTGTAGATTGAATATCTTAATTACAACATGGCTGAGAGTTTTAATCATAAATATGTTTCGTCTGACTCTTTGTCTCAGGGACTTATCCTAGGATTTGTTGATGGTTGTACATAATTATTGGGAGTAACCGCGCTCTTGATTTAAAGGGTGTTTCAATTAGAGCGCAATATTTTAGTGTTCAATAAAATATGGGTTTGTGTAGCAAAGTATTGAAATATTTATTGATTTGGAAAATATACGTTTGGGAATTACCCCCTCGGAATGGATGGACTTCTTGGACATAGCGACGATTACGGGGTATGCGTGTGATTGTCCTAACCCTTATTCTTCGAGAATCTGAAAATCGTCCATATCTGGGTTCATCAGTGAAAAGGACACTACGCCATTGATCGTTCCAATTGATATGTTGCCTTGCCAATTCCAGTCTTTGACGCTTATGTTCACGTGTTGATGGAACTCCTCTTAATGGACGTCTAAAACCTAGATTCACCTCTCTCAATCGTCGTCTGATGGTTTCGATGGAAACTTGGACCCCATCTGCATTTTGAAGAGTATTCCGTAGCATTCTACACGTAGATGTAGGGTTTCTTCTCGTCGAAACGGTGATGAAACGATCCTGAGCAGGTGTTGTTTTTCGTCGCCCACCAAGCCTTGGTCTTTCCAACACGGAACCTTTCTCCCTGAACGTATTCCAAAGTCGAGATATCACACTTTGACTGACTTGGAGCCTTTCCGCTACAACAACCTGAGTTAGGCCACCCTGTAGCATTCCGATAGCCCTATCAGCCTCAGCGTTTGTTAATTTACGTCTTGGCACTTTCAGAAAACTCGTTTCAAATCGAAGCCGTTGCTAAACTGACTTCATTTCAAAATAAGAACATTCATGAAGCATAAATGCAAAGAACCAAACTTCAGAAAAAAGGCGACCAGATTGACGAAATGTCTCATACTGATTTTTATTGGATCGATTCAAGTTGTTCTTGATTTTCAAATTATTTTTCAGCGATTTTCTCGAAGATTACACACTTTTAAAAACGATTGAATACGGTATCCCTAACTCTTGTGGAGCAGTATATGTATATATTGCGTTCCCTTTCGACGAAGTTTTCAATACATGGTATTGATGTATCGTCTAATTTCATTTCAATGCTTCGATGGTTGCAGGCGTATTGAAATAAACCTGTGACTTCAGATAAACCCACAGCCAGATGTCTAAAGACGTTAAATCGCAAGAACGTGGAGGCCAAACCTGGTCACCAAATCGGGAAATGACACGACCAGGAGCAAACGCGTGCAAGATCGTCAATGTTTCACGAGCGGACATGTGGTACCGTCCTGCTGAAACCTAGCTTCCAAATGAGGCACAAGATACTGATAACTGATAATGGGGTAGAAAAAACTCCTACCTTTTCTCAATGACTCCTCAATTTCCAAATTCGAAGGTAATGAGCAATATCTCGAGGGATTGAATGATTATTTATAGGTTTTTAATTTGCTTCTTCGTCGCTGGCAATTAAAGAGTGTAATTCTTGACATCCAGAATATTCCCCTATTAAGGCGAATTCACCTGCATGTTAATTGATCCACGGTGATCAATGGAGTTCCCATAATTACCAATAAATTCCATCAATGGCAAAGACACGATCGGGGCAGTTTATTAGCGCGAGACACGTGTGCATCCTTTCAAATCTATAAAGATTTATTGAGAAACTCATCCAACTGTAAATATAGAAATGTTCGAGAAGAAACGCTTGATTCGTTATAGATTTTCCAGGGGATCGTTAGTAAGAGATCTGCTTGTCACAGGATGTACGTAAGTGTATTTTGTATGGGCTCAATACATCAATGTTGTTAGTAATTGGAAGGACGACGATCTGGCCATTCGTCATTCCTCCACAATTTTACTTTCAAGAGTGTTTCGTACCGGTAGAACGAAAGTTTAATGATAGAAATATATGGCTGGCGTGCGATCTCCAAATGAACGGAAATGTTTGGACTTTATAAGACATCAGGCGCAAGATGCCTTCAGAAACGTATCTGGTATTCGATTCAACGATCTCAACATTTACTCAACCACACAAGATGATATTGGTGGGGAGATTTCGACTTCTCTATTTATCTCTGTTTCGTGGAAAATTTTACGATAGGAAACTGCAAATTTTCCTTTATGAATAGTTTGTGCAAGAATCACAAAAAACTACCAGTATTCTCAGGAATTGTTCTATGTTTGAAAGATTAATTATCAACTTCAATTACTGGGGAATGTAATGAGATTTAGGAATTCTCATGTACTCCACCCAGTTACCATAAAAACTTCCCTGCACTCAGAGCAATTTTCAGGACCCAAATCCAGAAGTCCTTTCTTTTTTTTTTTTGCTCAGGACCATAAATAATTCGTGCGATTTTTTTGAAACCTGAAGCTTTATTGTCAAAAAACTCTTATACATTTGAAGCCACTACTTTTTTCCATCGCTGTACGGCGGTAGGGGTAGGACTTTCCATTTGATCGTTTCTAAGTATACCTACTCCATTCACTATTATATGTATTCCTGTTGGCCCTGACATTTTGACACATTTCACAGTGTACATTTTGAAATTGTAAGGTTATAGTCATTTTATTGTCAGATAACTAAGCAACGTTGTCCTTTCTACGTAGAGGTCATGGTAATTACTTATTCATTCAAATGTTTATTCACTTTGGGAAAATAATGAATTTGAGAAAATATTATTCAGTAATTCCGAAGACCTGGCAAATTTCGAAGAAACTTTTTTCTTCTGTTGATACTGGAAATATTTCACGTATACAGGGTGTTCCTAAATTGAACGTAAAAACGAAAAGGGGAGATTCCTTGAGTAAGTTTAAGAAAACAAAGTCCCATAAACATGGGGTCGAAAACGTTTCATTTTCGAAATACAGAATGTTGAACTTTTGATTTCTTTCAAATTTTTTTCTCATAGTGTCTACACTTTACAAGATATTCAACTGAAATTTGCCACAAATATTACCCACATTTGAGAGTTTTATTGTTACACTAAACTTTTCGGTCTCTTGTAGTTTTGTCTGCTACCGATTTCGAGAAAAACAATTTTGAACGATTCTCTCGAAATCCTCAAAATGGTCATTGAAATCCAGTAAGTACAAAAAGAAATCAAAACAAATACCATTTTCCGCAAATCGCTAGGAAATTTTGACATTACTAACAAAATTTGTCATAGAAAAAGTTAAGATTTCCCAACTGTTAGGAAATATTCATTTCCTTACTGAGGGGAAATTATATTTCCTTACAGTTGTCGGTGTTCTACATAAGCATATTCGTACTTTTTTTTAGATATATTTGGCAATAATTCTAATGAAGCAGTATTCACTGCCTCAACCAGGTCTGTGGGAGTTTCAGAAATGTGAAATTCATCATCACATATCATTTTACAGTGTTTTGTCTTCAAAAAGACCAGCAATTAAATTAAAATTCGTCAAGTTCGACAATTCAACATTAATACCTGTCCATAGTAACGCAACCAATTCCATTCCGAATTTCAAAGCTCCATTTATTTATGAATGCAATAATTCTCGTTTTTTTTCGAAATTGTTTGAAATCTGTCGAATTTCAAACGATTTGCGGAAAAATAGTATGTTTACCTCGTAGGAAAAGCCACATTCGTGGACTCTGTGTTAGCAATCTTCACAATCGTCCAGGAATGTGAGGCTTTTTCTACCCGGTAAACAATGTACTATTTATTTTTAGATTATTCTAACTTATATATTTTATTGCTTCGGCAAAGCCACAGAAAATTTTTTGTTACGTTTTAGAAGTAAAGCTTCGACTGGACTTCCAAAGCCTGCTTTGATATCAATAATTCTTGGATGACGTATATATTGCTTACACTTAAGCGAAATGAGATACTGCAGAAAAGGCTCATTGGTGACACTTCAAAATGAAGATGTTGCCAGATGAATCAATGGAATAATCGAACTCATTCATACTCCTAATGAAAACAAATATCTCATAACAAAAAAGGAGGGCAAACTGTTATATTCTTCCAAAAGTAAAAGTGAAATGTGGGTGAACTGGAGCAGCTTCATTTTCACTCTATATAAGGGTTAAAAAATCACGCTCATAACTTCTGAAAATATCGTGAGCAATCAAATCATTATAACCGCACCCTCAAAGTACCAAGATCCGAACGAAGTGTTACTTTGTTAGCCGGACACCTAATAAGGCCATTTTCTACGATCTCAATCAGATCAAACGTGATACAATCACCTCAAGGAACCGAAGTGCAGCCTTATAAGCTAATCCATGCAAATAGGAACTGCAAATATTGAAATACATTCACCTTGAGCTCATGTGGTCAATTCATGTATCAAGTTCAAGTAACATTATATGAAAGATACGGTCTAAGTATACAGTGGCACGTCACCGTTGATTTCCGTAATTATAATGCCAGCAATAATTAGGCAAAAATCCTGGATGCAGAATTTTCAAGTAACTTGCCCGTTGCAAGGATATATCTATCAAGAGCAAGGAAAGGACCCCGCACTTTTACTACGGGAAATGGCGTTCCGTCAAATTTTCTAGAATTTTGGTATAATGTAGTACTCGACATACTGATCAAAAGTGTCCATGGCCCCAACTCAATCCTACGACTAGTTTTTGAGATACAGGGCGTTGAAGTTGAGAATTACCCACTTTTACTACGCCCGTATCTCGGAACAGAATCGAATGAACTTCAATTTTCCTCAAAAAACATTTCATTACATGCCCAAGGAGCAAACATATAGAGGAATATGACCGAAAATCGTTACGAATACAGGGTTATCCATAATTGAATGCATGCCCGATTTTGAAAGTATAAAATATGTCAGTTCCATAGCGAGAACGTTCGCAAAATGAACTATTACACTAGATATGTTGTTGTTACATCGAAAAAGTCTGAAATACCTAGAATTTATACTGGGTGATCCATTATTATAGAAACTATTCTCACGGAAGGTTAAATCGACACCCTGTATTTATGGGTTGATTCAAGGTGTTCAATGTTTTTAGAACATATCATCACGGACTTCAAAGAATACAGGGTGATTCAGTCATTAAATGAACTTTGAACCTCACGAAAATACCCAAAAACCACCTCTTTTTTTCATCACCCTCTATCTCAAGATTAAATCCGAGGAGGTGGGAGTTTTCTTTCACCACTGTACTTGATATACAAACATCAATACGGCTGAGAGTTTTTATCCACTTCCTATGACCAGATTTTTTTTTGTAATATGAAAATTATTTATTAATGTTTTTCTATTCTTATTCCAGCTGAAAATCTGGTCATAGGAAGTGGATAAAAACTCTCAGCCGTATTGATGTTTTTATATCAAGTACAGTGGTGAAAGAAAACTCCCACCTCCTCGGATTTAATCTTCAGATAGAGGGTGATGAAAAAAAGAGATGGTTTTTGGGTATTTTCGTGAGGTTCAAAGTTCATTTAATGACTGAATCACCCTGTATTCTTTGAAGTCCGTGATGATATGTTCTAAAAACATTGAACAAACACCTTGAATCAACCCATAAATACAGGGTGTCCATTTAAACTTCCTTGAGAATAGTTTCTATAATAATGGATCACCCAGTATAAATTCTGGGTATTTCAGATTTTTTCGATGTAACAACAACATATCTAGTGTAATAGTTCATTTTGCGAACGTTCTCGCTATGGAACTGACATATTTTATACTTTCAAAATCGGGCATGCATTCAATTATGGATAACCCTGTATTCGTAACGATTTTCGGTCATATTCCTCTATATGCTTGCTTCTTGGGGATGTAATGAAATGTTTCTTGAGAAAAATTGAAGTTCATTCGATTCAGTTCCGAGATACGGGCGTAGTAAAAGTGGGTAATTCTCAACTTCAACGCCCTGTATCTCAAAAACTAGTCATAGGATTGAGTTGGAGCCATGGACACTTTTGATCAGTGGATCGAGTACTACATTATACCAAAAAATTGGAAAATTTGACGGAACGCCATTTCCCGTAGTAAAAGTGCGGGGTCCTTTGCATAAAGAGTAAACTCATGTATGAATTGAAATTGTTATCATCCACTAAGATACTCCAGCTATTTTGGGAAATTATAATTGAGATTGCATCAATTTATGTTTAGAAAAATCTCGGATCTCCATACCATCATCTTCTACCTGATGGCATTATAATTTGGTCACGAAAAGCACCATTCTCATATTTCTGATATCCTGAAAAGTTAGCAGCCATCATCAATCTTCGTACCATCAAACTAGAAAGCCTGATATCTTAGCAATCCGATCCTGATGTGTGAGTTTTTGTCATCCTTGCCTACCAACACAGTCATTAGCGCTTCCTGGGGCTAAATGGAAACGAAGCATAGCTGAGGCACGTGCTGCAGAAAGAGTGAGACTACGAATGGAGCCTCGGGTTATCTCTACAGTGCATTCCATCTGATTAAAACTAGCGCACACTTCCTTGCACAGCCCCCAGCCGATCATTTATGAAAACGGACTGAATTAGACCAAGGTCATTGTCCTTGCACTTGAACAGTTGAACACAGAAATGCCTCCCGCAATGTTTTAATGGTTTTTATGCTTCTATGTTAATGATCCTGGTATTTATGCTAATTAACGTGCCAGGAGGGAGTATATTGATGATTGTGAAAAATAAAACAGATCATTATTAAGTGTGTTGAATTATATAATTTTGTCTATGCAGATTGGATATCCTTATCAGCATCCAATATCTTGCTCCATTGGAAAGCTACTACCGATGAAAAACAAAATCCTGTACATTGACTGGCACAAGAATTAGCACATTTTCAGGTCATGAAAAAATTTTCGTCGTTTGCCAAATATCACTAGCGAATCTAGAGATCTAGGAAGTATTTCAGAGGGACCAAACTGGACACATTTGAAAATAAAGTCCTACTTATGATTAGATAAACAAAACGTCGTGTGTCATTGCTTTACTGTTAGAAGGTGGTTATTCTAAATGCTCCTTTTCGAAAAGATTTCTCTAGTGAATAGTTATTTATGATATGAGTGTTAAAAGTGACGTTGAGTGACACTTTTAACACAAATACCATACAATGTTTTTTGTACTATTTTGATAATGAAATTGGGCGAATTTGCAAACATATTAACCAGTTAAAAACCCAAGACAGCGTCTTTTCTCATTTTTCAGTAATCATAACGTTGCCAACGTTATGATTACTAACAAATGAGAAAAGACGCTGTCATTTGAATTTCGTTCCTCTCCAATTTTCGTCTTGAGTTTTTAACTAGTTAATATGTTTGTCGAGAGTCCAATTACTAATAAAAGTGACGATTTGGTTGTTCCTGTGAATATTGAAGAGTCTGCAAGAAGAACCAATCTGGAACTCCTACCTAAAAAATCTGTTCAGCAGTACGATATTGCATATAACAATTTCCTGGCCTGGTGTAAATTGTAGACGGGAACTTCAGTGAACTTGTTTTCCTGGCATACTTAGAAGAAAAATCAAAAATATGGAGTTCATCAACTTTGTGGAGCAAATTTTCAATGATAAAGTCAAGCGCCCTTGTTAAAAATGGTGTGGATGTGGGTAAATATTTTAAGGTAATAGCATATTTAAAACGGAAAAGTGAAGGATATCGTCCCAAAAAAATCGAAAATTCCCACTCGTGAAAAAGTTGAAAAGTTCATAAATGAGGCACCAGATGAGAAATACTTGATGGTTAAGGTTGCAACTATTTTCGGATTATTTGGAGCCTGTCGGCGTGAAGAATTGTGTAATTTATCAGTGGAAGACATCGAAATAACAAATAAATCATTGGTTATACAACTTCCAAACACAAAAACAAAGGTACCTATGTTGACTATTTTCATGAGTACTTTGCACCGCGCCATTCTGTCAAACATCGTCATTTTTTCCTGAAATACATGAATAATAAATGCACTGCCAATCCAGTTGGTATGAATACATTTGGGAAAATTCCATCTATTGTTGCCGAATTCCCCAAACTGCCAGAACCAAAGCAATATACGAGATACTGTTTTCGAAGATTCCCGCTTCATTGCTAGCACAATCAGGAGCTAATATTATAGCCCGGGAGCCAGTGATAGTTTTTGGTGACCAATTTTAACCCTGGCCAGAATTTGTATATAGCTTAATTTATATTTGTCCTATAGCATAGTGACCGTCAGCTGGCGCACCAGTGGTGGGTTTGCCAACGGGAGCAACGAAAACACGTAGAAAAAATATTGAGTTTCAGTCATTTTAACCCTGCTGAAATTTACAGAAATGGTAGTTTATATAATTATTCGAATAAAAAAAATCGTCCGCTGGCTGTACGTTGGTGGAAAACCCGTCCGCTGGACATGAAAACTTGTTTTCCACCAACGTACAGCCAGCGGACCATTTTTTTATTCGAATAATTATATAAACAACCATCTTTGTAAATTTTAGCAGGGTTAAAATGACTGAAACTAAAATTTTTTTTACAAGTTTTCATGTCCAGCGGACGGGTTTTCCACCAACGTACAACCAGCGGACGACTTTTTTTATTCGAATAATTATATAAACTACCATCTCTGTAAATTTCAGCAGGGTTAAAATGACTGAAACTCAAAATTTTTTTTACAAGTTTTCATGTCCAGCGGACGGGTTTTCCACCAACGTACAACCAGCGGACGACTTTTTTTATTCGAATAATTATATAAACTACCATCTCTGTAAATTTCAGCAGGGTTCAAATGACTGAAACTCAAAATTTTTTTTACAAGTTTTCATGTCCAGCGGACGGGTTTTCCACCAACGTACTGCCAGCGGACGATTTTTTTTATTGGAATAATTATACAAACTACCATCTCTGTGAATTTCAGCAGGGTTAAAATGACTGAAACTCAAATATATTTCAAAAGTTCCCATGTCCAGCGGACGTTTTCATGTCCAGCGGACGGGTTTTCCACCAACGTACAGCCAGCGGACGATTTTTTTTATTCGAATAATTATACAAACTACCATCACTGTAAATTTCAGCAGGGTTAAAATGACTGAACCTCAAAATTTTTTTTACAAGTTTCCATGTCCAGCGGACGGGTTTTCCACCAACGTACAGCCAGCGGACGATTTTTTTTTATTCGAATAATTATACAACTACCATCTCTGTAAATTTCAGCAGGGTTAAAATGACTGAAACTCAAAATTTTTTTTACATGTTTTCGTTGCTCCCGTTGGCGAACCCACCACTGTTGAGCCAGCTGACGGTCACTTTGGCTAAGAAAACAACCAAATCAAGCTATATACAAATTATCGCCAGGGTTAAAATGACTGACTAAAAAATGTCACTGGCTCCCGGGCTATTACGGATATAAAGACATAGTGGATGGAAGTCTACGACGGTAGCCGAGGGCTATGCTATGTTGATCATTCCATTGCATATAGAAATGTCATTGCTGAAAAAATTCTCCCAACCTCAACAGATTTTGGATCATCACCATCCATTGTACTTCCGGTTTCTACAAGTACTGATGATGCTGAGGATTCTAATAATGTGTTGCGAAGCTCCCTAACGTCACAGAGCATTAATGTTAGTGATTGTTCTAGTTTAACGATTAATATTAATGTTCATAAGTAATGATTGTTAAAAATTGATAATAACAATTCGCAATTGCTGGATTTTTTTCCTCTGATTTCATCATAAGAAAATGGAGTGCAGCTAAAAATATTTTTAACACTAATGTTAAAAATATTTTTAACACGCTTCCACGTAAACAATCAATTTTAACTTTGTTTGCTGTCATTAAAAATGTCACTTTTAATCTCAGTTGTACAAAAAATCTTTTTTATGTAGGTACCATTCATAGGTGTCGGTATATTTTTCTAAAATTTTGCTAATCAATATTTATTTATGAAACTATATTTTATTTTATATTTTTATCGATATATTTATTATTTATTGCCTTTTCAATGATCGCGGACTATACATAAGATGAATTCGAAGCAGTTCGACACACTTTTGTCTGCATTTATGATTTCGAAGAGTCTTGTATTTCGAAAAAGTCGGATCTATATTAGATTATTTCATTTCATTCGGGTTCGATGATATGCAGAGAAAAAAAGAATAATTTTCATACAATTAAGGCCAGGTTTCACCAACTATTTTAATCTCGTTTAAGGCAGTAAACTGGTTTTCCAGTCAAAAATCAATCGGTCATCTCAGTTATCTCCTTAAACTAGATTAAAATTTTTGGTGAAACCCGGCCTTAAACTATCGACTTTCCAGGTAGATTTCAACCAAAAGGTTATCGAAAAAACAGTCAAACTTTACCAGCTTCCTGCATATCGCTTCGCCTTCATCAGGAAACTTGAATTTAACAACGGATCAAGAGAATTTGCTTCCATGCAATTCATTTGAGCATTAACAAAAAATTATAGACAGCTTTACCTATTCGAAAAACCAAAGCTCTATTCAACGAGTGGTGAAGGAGGTATCGCGTGTATAACATTCAATCATTGCTGAACATCTAGTATTTTTCCTCTTGAAATACCATGCGAACAAAAACATACCAGAATGCCCATTCAATAAAATGAAAAATCGCATTACATAACTCCGCTGATGTCAAAGCTGAAAAATCAAGACCGTGCAAGAAAATGAAACCAAAAACAGCACACTGAATTGACAATATAACAACACATCACAGAAGATTAACAAGAATCATTGCACCGACCGTTTTCTATATAGGTACGAACGTTAGAAGAACCGGAGAAAAACGTAACGCAATAATATAATCGTATTAGAACTCGAGTGAGCTATTCAATTTCTTGAGGACTCAAAGTGAATAAATGACGATAGAGAGTCGCTTCTAAGGTAATGAATACCTACTTCGTATCTTGTAATTGCGACTTTATGGCATTAAGAACATGGAAGAACATTACGTCTTTTTTCGAGATGAGCTTAATAGGTGTTCCTCACTGATCTCTGCCACTTTTACATCGAATAGCGTAACATCTGACGTCGTTTTTAAAGTGTCAATTAGTGGCATCTTCCTAGAAGTTCAGGGGTAAAAACGTGTCTGATGTTACGTGTTTTTACGTAATTTTGAGTGTATTTAGACCAATTTAAAAAGGAATGGAGGAGAAGGAGAAAAGATTGAATCCCCTTTATTTCTTCCGAAAATGGATAATCAACCAGTAGAAACATCCATTCCAAGCAACTCGTCAGCAATGCATTAATTTCACTGAATTCAATTCTCCATTTTTTTTATGTAATTCGATAAGGATATATAAGTGAATATAAGTTAGGTTGGCTCATTTCGTGATCTAAAATTAAAATGAATTTTCAACATAGCTCAGGGAGTGATAGATATCGGAAAAAGCAAATGAAAAAGGTTCCCCAAAATATTGTAATATTCAAATATAAATCGAAAATATTCGACAAAGAGGACTGAGCTTTATTGAATGATGAATAATCCTTATAAACATGAGTATCCTTGATATTGTGAAGTCATATTTCTACTATCTCAAGCCAATTTCTTGAAAACAGCATTGCACAGTAGTTGGGCCTTTGAGCTTGTTTGGCAACAAGGTTGAAAGGTCAGGCGAAAAATTCAGTTGACTGAACGATATTGAATGCTTATTGGTCATTTGAAATTTAGCTCTTTCATTGGCAGTGAGATTCCTCAATCAGAATTTGGGATGTGGACCATCAATCGGTGAAATTCTACCTGAATAGAAATAATAAAGTAACAGTCAATCACTCCATCGATAAATCACTGAATCGAACCACTCGGAATTAATGAATATTTATGAGAATTCCGAAACACCTGGAAATTGTCGGTACTCTTCCCGATAGATGAAGGACCACCGATTTTTTCAGGAGTCAATAATCTTCTCAATATTTCTTTTAGCAAATATGCCTGTTAATTTGACAGCTCGTCTATTCGTCAAAAGATTGAAGATGGAAACCATGCTGCTTTTTATAATTGGTACTGAGTTGTGAAAGCAATTATCTTATCAGATTTTCAATAGACCCTCAACGTGGTATATCGGTTAATAACTTGTCCATTTATGCTGGTCTCGAGAAGGCCTCGTTCTTTGATCCCGCTCTGAGTTTATGGAATCCTTTATACCAATGTCCTCCACCGGCTTTCGCTATACGCATCCGTCGTGAAATTTTGCGGCAAAGTCGATTTTTGATGGAAATGGCAGAATAAATAGATATTTATACTATGTTACCCAAAAAATCCTTTACCTCAACGGAAAAATCAACAAGCTGGCAACATCTTCTTAAAATTCTTGTGAAACATTCATAGAATGAATACAAAATTTCAAGATTTCAATCGAGGAATATAAACTTCGAGGATTTACAAAAAATAGCATCAGGCACGTATTTGGCCCAATTCTTTTCCAAATGGCTATATCTTTTTAACAGTGCCGAATTCAGAAAAATGGAAAATGAAAAAAGTTTTTTTTTTGGACTCAAGAATCAGTTAAAATATATCTACAGTCAAAGACTCACTCTGTATTTATGTATGTAGAATTTTGAAATCGTTGATCTACTTTGTATCTTGTTCAACATGTGTGATATATTTGCAGATGAACTACCATTTACAATTATAAAATCACAACTATGGCCTTGGAAATTTGACACATTCCACTCTGTATCGAAGTTATGACGTTTTTCAAAATATTTTCATGTTCCAAGTCAACACTATGTTGCCCTTTCTACATTCTTAGCGTATTTCTCAGAATGTGAATGAATTGGAAAAGATGTGATGGACGAAAATAATATAATATATGAATTGATAGAAAGGATTCCTTTTCTAGTTATTTGCATGAAAAGTACAAGAGATCACTGTTGAAATATATTATTTTTCGCCATGGAAAAAATTGCATTGCTTTCATATAATTTTCATATGCATGCTTGGGAAGATTAAATGTTTATCTATTATCCTCTTGAACTGAAGACTTGACGACATTTTATTTATTCGTTCTTACGAACAAGGAGTAAAATATTCTGATCGTATAGTAATTTATTAGATTAAAAAATATTCATACATTACTACCACACTAGGTTGGTACAAATAAAATGGAATAGGTCAAACATATGCTTCACATATATCATTCACCTGTTCTAAAATAAGACACAAACTCATGGAATATGGAAAGAACTGATGTTTTCTGGTTCAATATAGCCTATTTCTCCTTACGGCAAAGGAATGAAAGCTCCAGTGACACATTTCAATTCATCGGAATCTGAATTCACCTACCGTTGAATGCAATATAATCATATTCCTTCTTTTTTTTAGCTTTTTCGACGTGTTTTTTTTTTCTGAAACGTGAAAACGATCAACAATTATCATTTAGAGACCGATGATGGCCATCCAGAACCCGTTTACTTACGAAAATCGTGCAATTTCATTCTGCAAGTTCTTTCCTGATAATTCCTCGAAAATCCTACCTGGACCATATTTTCCGGTCGCTTTCGATAGAAGATCGTATAACGAAGCCTTTTTTGTACATTTACACATTCCAAATAAATTTTGAGCACCAAAAACGATACCGAAACTAACCAAACTTCCGGGGGGACCGGAATTTCGTTTGAAATCTTTCTAAACGGTCAGTCAGATACCTAAAAAACTCCGATATCAAGTGTAAAAAGGTCGATTAGTACTTACTTTCGCTTTATTTATGTTTATAAATTGATTTTTGGTCCAATTCAAATTTGCCGTTCGTACTCACGCCAAAACTCGTGAAAGGAAAAAATGACACTTGCACGAAACTTCTTCTGGACGACGAAGAACGGAAAAATAGGCGATTTACTATCGATATTTCGCCCCAAAATCGCCGATCGATTCGAACTAACAAAATGTGGAAAATCTTTGATACTTTGATGTAAACAGAAAAACTGGCATCGTCGTTTTGTCATTAACGATATTCTCTGTACGCGCACAGACTTTTCATCAGGTGCACCAACTCCTGAAAACGAAACCATGACCTCCTATGTGATTAAATAAAAGTGAATGGAGTATATGTGATATTTCCTTGCGAATACCTGTGACATTACTGATATTTGATATATTCAATTTGTATTTATGACTAGTCATGTAGGTAAATGTTTTGATGACGTTAAATAATCATTCAACACTGAATCAACAAAGAAGGTAAAAAATTGACTCGGTTCTTATGATGTTCTGCATTGCTCCTGAAATTAAAGCTTTATTCAAATAATCTTCATTATTTAACTTTACATTGGGATACATTGAGAATATCTGCTCACTTTGGTGGTGAAAACTTCTCAATCACGGTAAAGAAATTTATTTGAGTTCAAGATTTCAATTGTAAGTTTTTTAACCTCACCCAAGATTCGTTTTTTGACCTCTAGTAATCACGGTAGAATCGGATTTTGTCTGTCCTTGACTCAACCACTCATAATGAATAAAGTCAAGTACGTTTCGTTCGAATGCTTCATAAAGCCATATCAGATAAATTTATCCATACACCATTCAGGAACATCTCAGCGCTACTAAAATAAGCATAACTCAATCATATACAACTTATCTCACATAGGACAATCTCGTCCACACGGTATGATTAATATTCCATTGATTTAATGCCCCATTGAAACTTAATGCCCCGTGAGAAAATTTATCTTCAGATTCAATTACCTCACCGAATAAAGAATCTACGAATGTGTAAGGCGATTAAGGTGCACAGAAGATTAAAATATAAACTGCTTTAATGCAGCAAATAAAAAGCCCTTTACTGTCAATGCGTCTTGTTACAGCTGTCAATGGACGGGACTCACTTTATAAAGCTGTTTATCATGTTTGAGAGAACGAAGTGGGCGGTGTCCGAGGAGTATCGGGGATTTTACTCAATGAGATTCGAGTCTGGCTTTTGCAAGATCATTAATCGATGTGTCTAATGGTCAATACAAGCAGTAGTTTGATTTCTAATAATTAGCATTCGAATAGTAATGGTTCGATGTAGCAAGAAGATAAGAAATGGAATTTATGATACAAGTTGGACATGAAAACCATTCATCTTCATCGGCCCATATCCAAATATTTTTCCATCAATTTTTTTCAGTTGATTTGATTCGAAAATTGAATGAGTACATTTCCTAAGGATCCATAATATTCTGGAGGAAATCCTGGGAATAGTAGTGTTTCACAGAGAACGGAAGTTTTTATTGAACACTAGAGTTGATCTCAGCTAGCTATGAGTATCATCTTGGAGTGCCTAAGATTTTTAGTAGAACCTCAAAAAAAGTTGAAATATTGAAATGAACAAAAATTAATTGATATGGGAACATGAAGATAGATAAGCTTTTCAACAGCAAACACTTTCACAAGTCAATGTCACATTGGAAAATTAAAAAAAAACATGTAGCCCATCGTAAGGACCAAAATCTGTCATTTTTATTCAGTAGGTACTTGTTGGCCTGGCGAACTTTGTTTCGCCTAAATGCCCTAAATGATACTTAAGGTGGATTTCACAATATATTAGCCATTAACCGTAGCGACACCTAGCGGCCTTATTCGAAAGGAGTAAAAGCATTTCCGACATAAGCAAATTTCAGAGTTTTAATGTATTTTATAATAACCAGGCCGTAGACGAATCCATAAATGAAGTTTCATAACAAACAGTCCATCTCATCATAAATGGTGTAACCAACAACTCTGTTTTATATATATAGATTTGTTTCCTTGGGATTGTCTATAGTGCTCTATCGATCTTGAATATTTTTAGCACTGTAGTTTTGCCGCTTAGGTATATAAAAAGTAATTACAAATTTGATATTTCAGATAGAACATCCTGTAGATAATTGTCTATTTCGTTTCACTGTAACCTCCTGATTATCTCTGTAAAAACTTTCCTTATCCCTATCTGTAGCGGTTTTCGAGTTATTGATGGAAATACAGGGTGATTCCGGAGGGGACCGTCAGATTTTAGGAGAAGTTTTACACTAGTCAAGGCAGTTTCGAAACAATGGTTGGTTTATGGTTGGGGGCCTTTATTGAGAGTTTACAGGGTGATTTGTCCAATTCGACCGATTGTTTTTTTATTAATAACTTTTGTATCAATATTGATGAAATTTTCAGTGTAGCACAATATGATTGTCTACTTTTAATAATTTTATTACTTTTTCAAAAATACAGAGTGGGAATTATGATGAGTTCAGATCAAATTTGCAGGTTGAAAAACACCCTGTACATTCCGTTTTCGAAAATTCGCTACCTGCTTCAGATTCTACTTCAAGTTTACATTACTGGAGCGTTTTTATTTTTTTTTGGCACACGTCCAGTTTTCCTAGTAAAAATTTTTAAAGATGATCGCTCCAAGGCAGTGAGAATATTCTGAACTAGATAGCAAAGCTGTATCGTCCAATGATACAAAGCTCTTACGAATGTATGAAAAATAGTTTTTATCAAATTGAAGATTTTCAATGTAATTTAGATCTCAATTTAAATAAAGTTACTTTAGCACTCAGGAAGAGCTTTGTATCATTGGACATTGGACGATACAGCTTTACTTTTTAATATCTGTCTGATATCCTCACTGAATTGGAGCGAAATGAAGATATTGTTCATCTTTGAAAAATTTTTCTTTACGAAAAGTCTACCAAAGTTAGGAATGAAAGAAAAATCCAGTTCAGAATATTCTGACTGCCTTGGAGCGAAATAACAATATTGTTCATCTTTAAAAATTTATTCTAGGAAAACTGGACCTATGCCAAAAAGAATAGAAACGCTCCAGTTATGTAAACTTATGGTAGAATCTGGAGCAGGTAGCGAATTTTTGAAAACGGAATATACAGGGTGTTTTTTCAACCTGCAAATTCAATCCAAACTTATCATAATTACCACCCTGTATTTTGGAAAAATAATGGAATTATTGAAAGTAGACAATCATATTGTTCTACACTGAAAATTTCATCAATATTGATCAAGCCATAACAAAGTTATGGATAAAAGAAAAATCGGTCGAATCGGACAAATCACCCTGTAGAATCTCAATAAAGGCCCCCAACCATAAACCAAACATTGTTTCGAAACTGCCTTGACTAGTGTAAACCTCTCCTAAAATCTGACGGTCTCCTCCGTAATCACCCTGTATATTTTTTTTTTATTTTCATTATAATCGAAATAATTTCATCTGAAATTTCAAATAGGCTAAGTTCCCAAAAAATGACTAATAGGCACTCGACCTAAGAAAACCCTCTATAATTGAATGTAGATGATACTTTCGTCAGAGATTTCAATGACGAGTGAAGAACTAAACTTGGAGACTCCAACTCTCGGTTAGGCGCGAAACTTTGCGTATTGATGTAGTCTTTCAGAATAGAGCCTACTCATAGCGAAAAATAAATGAAACACTGTTGAATATTTCTCACATCGTCTTCTCGTAACAAGTCTAATAATTTTTTTTTTCTTTCAGGTAAGTTTTTTTACTTTCTTCATGGAAAATATACTTAGAAGGTAAGTCGATCCAACAAACTTCAACCGAGAAGAGATGTTTGAATTGAGACATTTGGACTTATTTCGATTTTTATTTTCAAAACCTCGAACTTAAAACGAAGATCAAAAGATCCGATTTATTTTTTTTTGAGATTGTTCTCTTATTCGAGAAAGTATAGGCATATTCTTGAAATGTGTCTATCTGAGATCCAAATAGATTATAGGGGTCCCCCGCCATTACACACCAGTTGATGTAGGGAGTTTTTCAGGGAAGGAGTCAAACAAATTTTCAACCACGAGTACAGGGTGAGCCAAATCTGACAAATCCCATTTATAAATCAGATAAACAAATACTTATGTCGGTGTCTCATCGTAATTAAAACTGAGAATACTTCAGATAATTGTTGAAATAAGACGTAGTGATTTATTGAAAGGAATAATATTTCAGATTATTCATACACTTAATTACCCATCCGAGGACGTCCTGATCAGATCGACGATACTGGCGTTATTTGCTCCAATTGACATTTCTGATGAATTATCGATCTAGTTGGCACTCACGCGGCGGATTTAATTGTCATTTCACCTTGGCTCTGACTGAGGAACAGGCAGCGACCGCATACGATCAATTGTCCATCATTGTCAACTAGTGTTAACTCGGGTCGCTAGTACCCGTGTTCGATGTTACGTGATAACGATGTACCAGGCCCCCCTTTGTTCCACCAGCGAGCTTGAGAAATCGCAACTGTACGTGCTTGTCAAATCGAACCCATAATCTTGTGCTCGTTTATGTGTTTGTTTTACAAAATAAGGGTCTTGTGAAGAATAATCGAATACTTTCTGAAACTGGAGAGCTATCACGTTTTTTACATGCTGAAGTCGCAGTGATAGATCTTTTGATTTCTCAAGAACAAAATTTTTTTCTGATCTTTCAAGTATCTTTGCCCATACTCATATTGGAGAATTTCGGCTTGATATAAGACTTCTCTTATAATAAGTTACTGAGATTAATAGTAATAGAAATAGTAATATTTATTTTATGCTTCACAATTTGAAAATATCATGAAAGGGGAAGTAATCGAAAACACACTATGTTTTTATGATAATCTATTGGCGATCGATTTCGGCAATTGCCATCATCAGGCCAGCAGAAAATAACCAAATCAATTTTAAGTAGATGCAACATGAACAACAGGATTAAATTTTTTCGGAAATATCTTGGCTTCTATGTATATAATATTGTTCTGTCCGATAAATTTTCTTATATTTTTTTAGGTTAGAGGTATGCTCACCGTCCAAGTAGTATAAATGTTCAAGTTTTATCATAAAATTCCTTTCTTTGTCTTAATTCTTAATTGATTGTTTTGATTATTAATCGTTTTTAATATAAGTATTCCGCTGTATGATATTTTCCGTTCTTTAAACTTTGGTTTTTGAGTTGACGTTGTGGAATAAGATGTTCTAGAAAGAGGATATGGAGGTTAAGGAAGCAGGAGAGGGGGGGTCTTTGATGTCATATTGGAGGCGGGAAGTTTAAAGTATCTCTAGGTAAGTCTATCAACTTGAAGATGTTTTTGTTGCTGTTAAAATCTGATAGATCGTTTAAGAGATATTGATCGTCTTTATTTTTACAAATTATATTAAAAACGATTAATAATCAAAACAATCAATTAAGAATTAAGACAAAGAAAGGAATTTTATGATAAAACTTGAACATTTATACTACTTGGACGGTGAGCATACCTCTAACCTAAAAAAATATAAGAAAATTTATCGGACAGAACAATATTATATACATAGAAGCCAAGATATTTCCGAAAAAATTTAATCCTGTTGTTCATGTTGCATCTACTTAAAATTGATTTGTGTATTTTCAGCTGGACTGATGATGGCAATTGCCGAAATCGATCGCCAATAGATTATCATAAAAACATAGTGTGTTTTCGGTTACTTCCCCTTTCATGATAATAGTTGAACACACTGATGGAGACGTTCATTGCAAATATTGAAAATATCCTTTGCATTCGTCAAAATGAGATTTACCCTACATTCATGATCACATGATCACAATCATAATTTATCCACCAAAACATCAATGTAATGATGCATGAAAAAGATAAAATAATATAATAAAAAATACAAAGAATATAGGTACAGAATGCAATAAATCTAGGTATAAATACAATAAATACAGTCGGTCTGGGCATGACTTAGCGATAATTTAAGGGCATCAAATATACCTTATTTTATCGACAAAACACCCACATTGGGGGTTTATCCCCCGATTTTTAGAATAGCCGCCATTTAAAATTAAATTTTCATTTTAGTTGACCCTTTCAAATGATATCGATTTCTTTGGACATAAAGATCCTTCAGATGTGAAAAAAATGTTTTTTGAAAGATAATACTACCACCTTTTATCGAAGTAGAACAATATGAGAACATTCAACTCAAAAATGTCATAAAAAAATTCTTAAAAAGAATTTTGGTCGGAAAATTTACTGAATTTTTGAATTTTTTAGTAATTCCTCAATAGTACAAAAACTAGCACATTGAAGTATAATTTTTTTTCAATGAACTAATACCCAAGGATATCAGCTACAAAACTACACCCACATCATCTCTTCAAGTTACATAATTTGAGAGTTATTGTTGTTCGAACATGACCGTTACACTGCATTGATTTCCAGGGCCACAAGGCAAGTCGTCATAAGGGCCGCTGCCTGTCTACAAAGCAGAGGCGGCTATTTTGAGCAATTTTCATGAAAAATTTGTTAGTTTAATCATATAGGATGATCAAAAGTACCAAACTGAGTTTTTATTTCATTTTATCAATTTTCACGAGGGTCATGTTCAAACAGCAATAACTGTCAAATTATGAGAATTACAGAGATTGTGTGGGTGTTGTTTTGTAGCTAATATCCTTGCATGTTAGTTCATTGAAAAAAAATTTTACTTCAAAGTGCTAGTTTTTGTACTATTGAGGATTCACTAAAAAATTCAGTAGATTTTTCGACTAAAATTTCGTTGAAGAAATTTTTTATGACATTTTTGAGTGAAATGTTTTTATGTTGTTCAACTTTAATGAAAGGTGGTATAGTATTATCTTTCAAAACACATTTTTTCCACATCTGCAGGACCTTTATGTCCAAAGAAATCGATATTATTTGAAAGAGTCAACTAAAATAAAAAAAAATATTCAAAATGGCGACTATTCTAAAAATGGAGGGGTGAACCCCCCAATGTGGGTATTTTTGTTGATAAAATGAGGTATATTTGATTCCCTTAAATTATCGCCCAGACACACTGTATAAAAATTCAATAAATATAATAAACTAGCGACCCGCCCGGCTTCGCACGGATGCAATGCTGATGCTAAATAATATACCTACCTACTACAGAACGCCCTTATAAACAACGTGTACAGCTTTTTTGTAATTAGACAATACAAACATATTTTGTTCAGAAGTTACTCTTGAGAGAGCGACACATAATTGACCATGAGAAAAACACTCAACACGCTCAAATCTGAGCAGAAAAACGGCCTTCCATGCGCTATTTATAGGCACACGCCGCCATCCGAGTCGGTAGTGCCGGCGCCGCAAGCTATGTCCCTGCATTTAAAATCTGTAATATCTCCGGAAATACTCATTTAAATTACATGCTATACAGGGCCATATTGATCTATACCGAATGGACAATGTATTTGAGGTACTCAATTGGATAAGGATTGATGCTGTATTGCTTAAAATAACTTTCTAAAAAGGCCATTTTACCCGTAAAATGTAAAGGATAAAAAATGGTTATTGTGGGTTATCTTCAAGAGATAGACATATACCATCGCGGACCTTTTTGTTGACGTTTTTTAGGAGTACAATACCGAATACATTATTTTGATTTATCTAGTGGGGTTCAGTCAGCGTTTGCAATGTAAGCGCAAAAAAATGTGTTTATTTACGACATCACATTAGAAACCTGTAAATTTATCAGTGTTTCTCTGGAATATTATGCATGTATCATACATATAAACCTTCCTCTTGAATCACTTCATCTATTTTAAAAAAGCGTTTCAAAATCCGTTGCGTAGTTTGGAAGATTTAAGCATACATAGGGACAGACAGACAGCGATAGCGACTTTGTTTTATACTATGTTTTGATACAATAAATATAAAAATTCAATAAATATAATAAATACAATAAGAAATAATAAAACAATAAAAAACAGTGGGTACAATGTGAATGAACCTATAAATAAAAAAGAGGTATTGGGTAAAATCACAGTTTAAAAACTCTTCAATGTCATAAAATGCACACTCAATAAAAACATTTTCAATAACATACTTGAAACGATTCAAAGGCTGAATGGAACTGGAATTTCAATGTATAATTTTACTGACATATAAATCGTCCCTTTTGGGATAAAGTCAATCTACTATAGGTACTCATGACAGCTTCCAGTTCGAAAGTAGTTATTTTTGTTTTTATGAGCATGTATTAAAGATTCAAGAATATAGGGACTAGGAAAAGTCAAGATCTTGTACGAAATGAATGCGGATTTACAATCTTCCCTGTATGCAGGTGAAGTAGGTCCCATTGTAAGGATTCCCTACTATGGGGTTGAACCATAAAGGATGAGGATAAGGGAGGATCTTAGTTTCTACAGCTCCTTCAATTATTGAAACCTCTCCTCTTCTTTCGTGGCCTATTCCATCTTTTGATCACTTACCAAACATGAACAATTACGATCGGATGATCTTGCCATACTTTATCTTCACCTTGGGCAAAAAAGAATGTTGCTGCTAACAATAAGCGATACTTTGAATCCATAATTTTTTTCTCAGTTCAGTTTTATTTTCATCAAAATAACTGATTTATGCACCTAAATTTCCTGATATCAAGAATGGAAAACCCACATCATTTATTAAAAATCGGATAATTTTTTAGTCAACAAAATCAAAAGTTACTGAAAAATTTCTTTTATGGATCAGGAATAAACGTGAAAAAACAAACATGAAACGGCATCCTCCATCTACGCACTGAACTCGATTCAATTTAAGATAGGTAAAGTAGAAGCTAATTAAAATTCTAACGATCATCAATATATTTCAAACTCGAAGCAATAATAAGCTTCAGAAGTGTCTCAATCATTTAATGAAGCTATATTTTCGGGCCAATTTAAAGCCAATTAATAGTCACGGCTATTCATCATTTGTGGGATGGTTAAATCAAAAATCTGGGTGTTGTTTCAGTTATGTTAGGATGATCAGTGGTTTTCAGTTCCGAGAAGACATAAACTATCGAGTGAAGATAAATTCTCACACTTCTGTATAAAAGTATTTTCGTCTGACATGTTTTGCCAATCAACCTAAATTCGATCGACTTCTTTGATGGCTACATTGAAAACATTCCTCAAACATGGAAATATTTTGATTGGGTTTATTTTCCTTTTACCTCTAAATCAACTCATTCCTCTCCATTATTCTGATTAATTCTCAACAATCAATCTCCTTAATGAACATGTATTTGTAATATCGCTGTTCCCCAACACAATTCTCAATGTTGATGAGATTCTCATATTCATCAAGAAAAACATGATGAAGTGCTTGTTAAGATGGTATAAATCAAGATGGATTTGAAGCACGGAGTCGAACCAATTAGTCAAAAATTTGCATCATTCTCCTACAACTAACATCATTCTTCATTTGGTCGTGATGACTTTGGAAAAGTCACGGATTGCTCATTTGAACTGAATCGGACCCCATCATCTGGAATCTAGATCCACAAGTATCTCATGGAGTTACGTTAGGTCGTCCAAGCTTAGGAATTTATGATTTTATTTTATCTTCTGGAGGACTCGATTTAACTTTTCTATGCCGATTCTGTGGGGAGAAGGAATAAACTAGGGATTTTCCCAGAATGCCTCGTCAATGCAGAAAATGTTTTGGACAAGAAAGCTGTAGAAGTGAGGTTGTAACTTTCTCTGCCGTCAACAATAATACATGTTGTTCTGGTTGTGAAAATTAAAGCATAGGAGTTCCTCAAGAGTCAATTTTGGGAAAGAATCTTTTTACGTACGTGAACCATTTTCAATTTTTTTGGGGTGTGCGAGAATCTCCGATAGAGCTTCAGAAATTCATGATATTGTGTAGTTGGTAAACATTTAGATTTCTTAGATTCAAAAAATGGGTGGAAAGAAATGGAAACTTTCGAACAGTCCCAAAACTTCTGTACTTCTGTTCTTCTTTTCATATTCAATAAGCTTACCGTTCAGGTCGAGTTCTATCTGGATGCTTTTATAACGTATGGCCCTAAAGTTTTGGGAAAAATTTCAAAAGCATATAACTCTGCCTTAAATAATCTCATATTTTTATCAAATTATTCCACAATTTGACTTAACTATCCTAGAATTGAAACTTTTTGTACTAGATTGATTTAAATTGGATGTTCAATTTTATTTTTTTACAGGGACACAGATTCTTCATCAGTGACTTCAACGTAATCGTTTCGGCTCTGTGTTCCACGAGTACAGACATTTGGTCCAAATGATATCGCAGTGAGCGCCAAAATGCTTCGAGACATCGAGTGCAAAATTCGAAATTGCGGCTTTGTCTCGCTACCGATCATGAAGTGTGAAACTGTTATCTTGGCAATTTCCTCGTACAAAATCAGATACTCCCTCGAAACTCCGCGGCCAATGCGATAATCATCGTGATATTCGAGCCGTATCCTTAAACGCAGGCCTGAAAATGAAATAGTGATCGTTATTCTCTGAGCATTTTTCTAAATGAAGGCTCGATGATTATAGACAAATGCAGTACAGTTACATGTAATTATATCACTATTTATTGATCGGCAATAAAGTAGCCCGTAAGGTAGAATTAGGATCAATTTGTTTTCAGCTCGGTATTGGTCACTACAAGCCGGATAGTGTGTTATTTTTTATTATTCTATGGTTAAATTACACGCTCGACTACATATTTATACGAGATTGATGATTACCGATTCTAAAACATCTTCCGAATTTTGAATTGACTGTTGGAGAGTGCTGATTAACACTTGCTAGAGGAAAGCTTGGATTTATGTTGTCAGAGGCATAACACTTTGATTCGTATTTCATTTGGACGTCTACGGTGATTTGTCTGTTTTCGATAATGATTATGGAATCTTTCCTTGAGGTTGAGGATAGTATTCTATTTTATATGAGGTTTTTATTGAAATTATAGTGAATGAAACTATGGACCAATAAGCGATTTTTTTTTGTAGTTCAATAATCGATTGGCAATACTGATTTCGACAGCTTCCACACGTTTCGTGTGTTGTGTCACTGTCAAACATCCTCAGTTTGGTCTATAATTTAACCATGAATCGTCTCACAAACGACAAACGGCATAAAATGGTTGAAAGAGAACTAATAATTACTTGCAATGATTTTTATGTCCACTTTCTGAATTTTGCCTCTATGCGCCATGTGAGTTTTTATTTCTATACATTATCTTGGTCGTTATATTGATTACTAGCTGGCCCGGCGAACTTTGTTTCGCCTAAATGATTCCTATACCATAGCCATCTTTATCTTAAGAAGGCCGTGCCTATACTTACTGTGGGTTTCACAAATCGTAATCACCAGTGATCGGAGATCAACGGCTTGGTTAGATTCCTGAACTGTCAAATCGAGTTGATTCTAGATCAAGCTCCGATCACCGGTGATAGGTATGCTTTGTGAAACCCCCGTTAAAGTTGTACAAACTTACCATTGCTATTTTTCAAGCAGGAGATAAATTAGGCATAATAAAAGTTCTGTCAAATGTCATCTGTCAAATTTCATCTGTCAATAGTCATCTGTCTATTGATAAATGTCATCTGTCAAATGTCATCTGTCAAACGTCATCTGTCAACTGTCATCTTTTCCATGGATATGAGCTGTCACACAAAACAGAAATACAAAAATAATATGTCAATTACTAATTATGAGCAATTTTGAATTCAGTTATTTCCGCAAATATATTTATTACCCAAACATAAATCAAAAACATTTCAGAAATATAGAGAAAAGATGAAAATGGACAACTCTCGATTGATGCTGATCGTCACAATCCGATTTACTTGACATTCCGGTAAAAATTCACTGTTCCACCAACTTGAGATCTTTACCCCTTTCATGTTATTATAAGTTCTATGCAAATTACACAATAATTGTATACATCGCCATCTAGTGGCGATAATATCAAATACAGTGTCTAGTCACTGTACGCTACAGTGTCTAGATAAGAGCCATTAACCGTAGCGACACCTTGTGGCCTTATTCAAAAGGAGAAAATCCATTTCCTTCATAAGCAAACCGTAGTGACACCTAGCGGCCTTATTCAAAAGGAGGAAAAGTATTTCCTACATAATCAAATTTTTCATCGAATTTTTCAGAGTTTCAATGTATTTTATAATAACCAGGCCGTAGACGAATCCATAAATGAAGTTTCATAACAAACAGTCCATCCGATCTCGAGTTATAAATGGTGTAACCAACAGCTCTCTTTTATATATATATATAGATAGATTACATGTATTTATATTTATACACTGACGCTTGCTATATATGTATTTGAATTGAAAAAATACGCAATGAGTTATAAGTTCGAAAGAAAATTGTATTTGAAAGATACAGTAAAATAATGAGGTTCTGAATTATGAGAGTGAATAGCAATTCAAAGTGCTGCAATAACTCAATCATTATACTTTATTCTCACACCATTGTTGGTAGATGAAAGTGATGAGACAAATAATGGTCTTATCACACACTTTTGTTCTTTTGCTGTTTTGAATATGTTTTCAAACTATAACAGTGGTTCAGCAAAATGAACTTCTGAAAGTACACAGGGGATAGTGTGAAAAAATATCACCATATAGATTTGCCATCGAAACTCGCAACTCTAAATTGTAATATCTGTGCCCAATTTCAGTTGAATATCTTGTGGAATGCAGATATTATGGGACAAAAATAGAAAAAAAACTCAAACTTCAACATGTATCTCAAAAACGATATGTTCGAGAAACTTTTTTTCTTGAAATTACGCAAGGAATCTTCCCTCTTCGATCACACCTCCAATTCAGGAACACCCTGTATATCTCACAGATTATAATACAATTCGACCATAGTTGAAATTTGGGATTATAATATCGCCTGTTATGAATATTTCTCCATAATTTTCGACAGCTATATGAAAATATGGCATGTGAGCCCTGATACAAATTATGAGCCATTTTTTAGGAGTTCAGTTCGAAAACTGAGTATGGTAATCACTTGCATAAGAAATCCCTTCATTTGCATGTCAACACATCCAGTCATCACCCAACGCATCCCCGTTCATTTAATCATTAAATCCACATTACAAGATCATTAAAATTAATTCAAACTTGAACTCGTAATTTCGAAGTACTGGCGGAATATAATGGATAAAGAAAATATATTATTTTTCATCGTTCAAAAATCCGAATTCCCAAAAGGAAATAATTCTCGATTTAATTCGGTTTTGATGGAGTCTGAATGGCCCCAGGCATGCAAAATATCGGGTATCACTCAGCAATAATACGGAGAAAATAAGAGAACTCTGCTTGAAAAAGGATTAGGCGATCTTTTTCCGAATATAAACTGATTACGATGGGGTCATTGAGATCAAGGCGAATAAGATTAATACCATTATAAAAACTTTAACTAGGTGTGAAAATGATGGGTATGGCTTACTTTCCAGGAACTAAATTAAGAGAAGCTAACGTGCTAGTGCTTTCTTCACGGATAACTCCGCATTCCCCGATTTTATTCGTTACAAGATTCGCATTACTCTATAATGATTATGGTGCAGACTCACTATAAAAAGCTTAGCGAGAAGCGTGCATTAAAATTAAATTACAATCCTAGAGTACGTTGAAACTGTACTAGACCTTCTGACACACGATTTCGACATGTACATTGATAATATGAAGACATTAGAATAGCGGTAACTGATAAAAAATATTCTGTCATGTTATCCGAAGCTACAGTAATGAGAAAGTTAACAAAGAAGGTAGTATCAATAATTCGGATATCTAGTTTTCCGGTATGTGCCTCTGGATGAAAAATCGTCGAAAGTCTTGGCCCCCCTATAAACTGTCCACTTTTGAATGTGCTGGCCCCCCTGAGATTTTTATGGCATTATTTTTCAACACGACACCCTCAATATTTCGATAATTTTCATTTTGCCCCCGTTGAGAATAATTCCTGCGGGCACCCATGGCAGTTGATTGAAAGAAGATGTGGTAATACACTATAATTCATCAAAAATACGAGGATAAATTGAGAAATTCTTAGCCTACTATAAAACCAAACAAAATTTCAATGTCAAAATATTTTATTACTCAAAATATTCTCCTCTTAATTGAATATATTTATTACAGCGAACCTGCAACGTCTCTAGACCTAAAAAAAATGTTTCTTCCTGCTCTGCAGTCCTTCACAGCTTTTATTACATCCTCGTTGAAAGAAAATTTACGACCTTTCAAATTTTTTTTCAGTTGAGGATAGAGATGATAGACGGACGGAGCCAAATCTGGTGAAGAAGGGGGGTGTTCTAGTAATTCTAACACTTAATCACGAATTTTTTGCATGGCAACATGAGATTTGTGTACTGGGGCGTTGTCCTGTAAAAACAAAACACGTTTGGATAGCTTTCCTCGTCTTTTCTCTTTAATTTTTTCCCGTAGAGTGGTCAGTAATATCGAATAGTAATCTCCAGTTATTGTTCTACCCTTATCTAAAAAATCAATCATGATTACTCCATGGCAATCCTAAAAACTGAAGCAAGAACTTTTCTAGCAGATTTTTTCACACGAAACTTCTTAGGTCTTGGAGAACCAGAGTGTCGCCATTCCATCGATTGTTGCTTTGTTTCTGGATCATAGAAATGTACCCAAGTCTCATCCATAGTAACAATTCGGTTTAAGAAGTCTACATCGTTTTCAAATCGAGCACAGATCGAACGCGATGCTTCTTCCCTTGCACGCTTTTGGTCAACATTCAAACATTTGGGGATCCATTTTGCAGAAATTTTTCTCATGTCCAAATCGACGTGAACTATATGATGAACGCGTTCGTATGAAATCTTCAGTGCTTCAGATGTCCGTTTTAGCCCAATTCGACGGTCTGATAAAATCATGTCATGAACTGCATTTTCGGGGACTGACAGAGAAACTGGCCTTCCTGATCGGTCATCATCTTCAGTGGAAAATTCACTTCTTTTGATGCTTGCACTCCTATTTTTCACGGTCACATACGAAGGACATTGATCACCAAGGGTATTAAGCATATCTTCGTAAATCTGCTTACCTCTTAACCCTTTCAAATACAGGTACTTGATGATGGCTCGATACTCCTAATTTTCGATTTTCACAATTTCGGTGGAAATCTTTTTTTTTTTAATTTACTGCGTAACTCTAGTTTACTATTAATGTTGAACTCTACACTGACACTTCTAATAAGTTATTGTTCGTTGATATGGTATCACAATATTTTGTTCATGCATAGAACTGGTCTAGGCTAACTAGATATCAAAACAGCCTTGTAAATAATCGATAAATTGAGATTTTTTCTCATTTTTCCTAGTTTGTCTCATCCTGCATGAAGCAAAAAGTAACAAACATTGACTTCATATCGAATAAGTTGAAATAGAGGAAAATATTCATCTCATTTCCAGAACATGGTTTACTTCTTGCGAATCCTAGGGAAGCCAATACTTTCGACGATGTGTGTAGGTACCTACTACAGTTGTCCCGGAATAACTCAACAGGGCGAGAATGGGAAAAAAGTGTTTTTTCTTGGATATTTGACACCCTCTCTCTCAAACTATGTGCCAAATTCTGAGAAATGGCATACTCACCAAAAAAGTGGTTCGATTGATAAGAGAAAAAAAAGTATAAGACTCACCCTGTATATTTTGGCCTTCTTTATTGAAAAGGGCCTTTCTGAGAATGTGAATCGCAAGACATGTCAAAAACTATCCCTTTCCTCAAAGTGATAATGAAAAATGTAAACGAATGTGATAGCATAGGTAAACTTAATCATTCATTATATCGCCTATTCGAAAGTTTCACATCATAAAGAGTATAAATAGTGAATGGTTCATGACATAAACTCCTCAATAAACAATCTACGTATAATAAATAATGATCAGATGCTCGGTAACAGTGGTCTGAATGAGATGAGCATCAATCAAATGGACTGTGGATTTCTTCATAATGGCGATATCATAACACTGACTCTGTAATATTCAATCGATAGTTGAGGAAATAATAGGAATAACGAGGAAGATATTTCGGTAACTGTACAAATTGGTTTCTTTGTCGGAGATGGTGTCATTATTTTGTAGTTAGTTAAAATTGATTGTATGATATTCAGCTACCCACAATTGAAATAATTTCATTTCGATAAATTCTGGGACAGCCAATGACCACTTGGACATGGTTTATACAGTGTGAAAAATATCAAAGGCTCCTTTTCAGAGAGGACAATATAAATGGCAATAATTATTTAGCAGTAGGTACTGTTATGATTCTTTTTATGTAACTTTATATTCCGAATAAATTGAATTTTGAATCTAACAAATCAATAAAAAATTTAAATTTTGCTTTTTCCCGGTAATTCTCTATCCCAATTGAGGGTCCAAATCAAAATTGAAAAATTTAGATATAAATTAACATAAATATCTATTTCAAAATAACTTATGTAATACAAAAATATAAACACTTATTCTATCCCTTAATTAAAATTTAACTCACTTATTTCTATGATAATTGTCCTTTCACTATATTTTTTGTTTATATTATTTCTTTCCAATTTCCTTCTTGACTTCCTTTATTTTCCCCAACTTCTCTTCTGAGTTTTCCTTCCCATTTTTCCATTCATCTTCCTGGCTCCTCTTTCTGATTTCTCAAATTTACTTCTTGGCTTTTCTTTCTGATTTCTCAATTTTACTTCTTGGCTTTTCTTTCTGATTTCTCAATTTTAACTTCTTGGCTTTTCTTTCTGATTTCTCAATTTAACTTCTTGACTTTTCTTTTTTGATGTTTTTTCTCTAATTCAAATTTTTCGTCCCCTCGGTTTCGAGACTTCAAAAAACTTTCCACCTCCTTGATTCCCTAATCTAATCTAAACTATTTATATAAACTATTCTCTATGTACAAACTTCAAAACTTCAAAATAATTATATTTCTAGAGATCTTTCATTTTCAACTTCAATTTGGCCTCATTAAATCGAAATTAACTTTGAATTTTGAACATATATTTTGAACCATAACAGTACTTAAAAATGATGTCGTATCAATTTTGGCAAATTTTATATTTGTCAGTCATTATTTGATGAATACACAAGAATAATCGGACAAATTGAATAATTCCTCAAACCACGTACACTTCGTGACTCTTTCTCGCGTCTCCACCTTTCAAAAGTCCGACAACTCTATAAAGACAGGCAGTAAAATAATTTTATAGCCGAATATTCAGCAATGAACAAACTGAAATCTCATTTCCAGCCAATTAAAACGTCAATATATTAAGACTCTATCTATGGGCATTTCAGATTTGAAGGTCTCGGAAGATTTTCCATTAATAGGCTTTTTGTAGAAGTGTGTAAATTTATTCGAGCATAAAATCAAGTACCAGCACTCGTTAAGTTATACTGTCGTCAAGATAACTTAAGTCCTTGGTGATGGTACTAAAGAGCTCTTTTTTATCCAGGATATCAAAGCAATTTTCGATTAGCCAGAAACGATCACTCAATCTCAATTGGTTCAATGATTTCAGTCACAAAATGGAGAAAAAACCAAATTCGAAAATTGGAATGATTTGGTGAAATTAAGTACCTATCCATAAATAGTTGAATATTGAATGTTTGTTTTAATTTCTAGTATATTTAAATGACTTTGACGTTCGGTTTGTCCTTCGTTTTCACAGAAAAATGCTAGCAAGGCTCTGATAACTTGAAGAGAATTTACCGACACTCAAATATTTCATGTCGGCCATATTTGTTGAATCTAACAATGAGAAAAATAACTACAAGTTGAGTCAGAGTTTTATTTCAGAATATGCTCCCCTTTAGATCAGAATTGACCAAAATTATGGTCTGAAACTCAAAGAATTTATTATTCATTATCAAATTACTGAAAAATCCCGAAGGGAAAAGGCGACTATCAGAGAATGTAGATACATAACTATAAATCTTTAATATCTATACAAAGTGCTGGTATTCTATTCTGAATGAAGATGATTGATTTACTGTTGACAGTTATAGCGCTATAATGAGGGTAAGACAATATTATTCATTACGGATCAACTTAGTATCTTCATTAGTAGATAATCTGATGTTGATCTTGCAATTCCTTACCATAGGAAGGACACGACTCGGCAATTGCTGGTTCTTGTCTTAATAACCTCCTAGAAAGGTATAGATGAGCAATTTCATTGGTAATTTTGAACCCCTTCACATATTTTTCATATAACTCGTAGGTTCATTTGTTTTCTTGTCTATTGAATAATCTTCATGTAGAAAAGTTAAATTGAGAACACAAACTAGCAATGAGAGGTCAAAAACTTAGAACTGCTCGAGAGATATCTGTATAGGATAAGAAATTAAGTCAATATATCAAAACTCATAAATATGATCAACGACAAATAGTCAGAAAATATTGTACCGGTTTTTGCTCTAAAACTCGACTCTGAACAAGAGATGTCTGTAAGTCATTATGTCTTGTAGTTCATTCCCAGTGATAATATTGAATGTCACAATATTTGACGTGGAAACATTTAAACGTCCGTGATACCACAGGACAGTACTTCAATTCCCGATTCGAAGATTCGCAATAAAAATTATTGAAATTATCAGTTTCGCGCCTACCCGACTGTTGGAATCTCCAAGTTTAGTTCTTGACCCATCGTTTGAGTCTCCGAATATATTCCATCCAAATTGATCTATCGGGTATTTCGGCGACTATTCTCGCCTTATGAATGTAGATGACGAGTTTGAATCTGAAATTCATTGTAGCAAAAGGTCCGAGGCACTTTTAGTGAGATAATTCGTGTTACGTTCCTGGTATCAACTGATGCACAACAAGTGGTTGTGTTGAAGTCAATCCTCGTTCTGTTCCGATCACGAACAGTCGTGGTTCATGTTCTAGGGCCCCTCAGAGTTTGTACGGCACGTGCAATTCACTTTCAAATCTCCGTCTAGTCAACTACTGTTATTCAATTTCGTGTTGCGTTCGAAAAGGCAACGGATCGTAGAAGATGTGAATGGGAAAATGAAGAACGTGCCCGACTTGAACAACTAGATGAATCTTTTATATTGAATTCTATTTTGTATTTATGGAGATTGAGATATTAAAGATTCGTTTGGCTCGAAATCGATGTATTTCGATTATCCGATTCACTTTTTGTTATTCGTTCTGGTTTAAACTAGTTGGTTTAGGAGAAGAATTTCGTTGTTCTACAATAATTTGAAATTTTGGTCAATTTCAAAGATTCGCAATATACAGGGTGAGTCTTTGACTTGTACATATATTTTAACTGTAGATTCTTGTGGTAAAAAAAAACCTTTTTTCATTTTCCATTTTTCCGAATTCGGCTCTGTTAAATAAATACAGCCATTTAGAAAAGAAACTGGGCTGACTACGTCTCTGAAATGATCTGGAATTGATGCAAAGTTCATATTTCTTGATAGAAATTGAGTTGATACATTTAGGAAATACTCAAGTAAATCTGCAACTAAAAAGCCACATTTATCCCACCAAAGTGAGTTCCTTCTTCAATTTTTCTGCAGATTAGTTTGTGAACAAAAATAACTTGTTCATATTTTCCTCGAAATTCCCAAACAATCTCATGAAGAAAGACTTTTCATTCAAAACATCATAATTTATTATTGAACAACCTAACCTAATCTAATTTGTATCGATTCTGTGAATGTTTGCACAGAAATTTCAAGAAGATGTTGTCAGCTTACTGATATTTTCATTGAGGTTAATGATTTTTCACGAAACAAAGTATAAATATCAATGAATTCTGCCGTATCCATCATAAATCGATTTTGCCGCGAATTTCACCATGCATGCGTAGAGCAAAATCCGACGGATTGATTATCTGGAGGCCAACTATAACCAATAACAAACCAGAGTCTCTGAACAAACTCTAAACAGTTCTGAAATATGAATACATTCAGTGAATTATTGTTCTTATGTGATCATTATGTGAAGTGAATTAATATAATTTCAACCGTGTTGAGTTTATAAAATCCCAAGAGGATATTGTTTGGATAGAAACATCGCCACAGATTATCAGGTAGATATCGTATTATTTTTCATCATGTAATGTTATTACATATTGGGATTTTTTTCAATAATTGGCTAGCATTTTTACTGGTTATGGTTCAGCGACTAAGACAAACTTCTTTATGTGGCTGGAAGACTTCATTCTCCATCTAAGAGCAAATTTTCATATCTATTGAATCTTTAGTTTTGAAAGTATCAGAAAAACCAGATTTCGGTAATATTTTAATTTCGCACATTAACGAACTAACTATCTACTGCTAGAAACAAAATATTTGAACCATCCTGTACAGCTTATTTATTTATATCGAGAAAAAAAACTTCATTTCAGTGACTCACGAAATTCTCGATGAAATTGGCTAAAATTGAAATTCGAGAATATACCTATAAATAAAATATTTCGAAAATATTTGACATTGGATCCGAAGTCTACCAGTGCATTCTAATTCTAAACAGCCTGTATATCGTTTATTCTTCACTGAAATACTCAACACTCTACAGACTACCCAGAATGAAGGAGATTCCGATGCTCGATCAAGCGCGAAAATGAATCTCTAGATGGTATTCCGAATGAAAAAGCATTTCCCACATAACTCTCATCAAGCTGATCGAAAAGATTGAAGGACACCCGATACGAGGTCTCAATTTTCGTCAGTCTTCACCTACAAAGTCATGAATACCTCTTTTTCAATCCCGGTATTCAACCGACCAAGTTGCTCGGAATAAATTCCTTTCAGAGTTCATATAGCTCGGATCTCATTGTTATTTAATGACTCAATCCAGACGTGTTTGTGTTGAGGAGAAAGCACGTAAAGGGATACCTATCTAACTACAAAAGCATTCGCGAGTCATCCTTTAATTGTAGTAGGAAATAATAGGATAGTCTCTCGTTCAAGATCACGGTCGTCAAGCACCCGAGGTGTTGTATATCACATTTACAGTTTGTTTACTATCCCCTTCTTTACACGGGTTGGTAGGCATGATTTGTATGATAAAGCACCAAGCTAAATCTTTGGGTCATGCTCCGTAGACCATGGACGGTTGGGGTGGTCAAGAGCAATTACCTGATACCCGAACAAATTGTTGCTTTCGATTAAATCGTCGTAATTAATTAACTAGGTGTTGACCAGATAAGAATACGACTGTCGTTGACTACTAGAATCTTGTAGCTATTCTACACGACTAATTTTCGCAATTTTAAGTTTCGCGCCTATCCGAGAGTTGGAGTCTCCAAATTTGGTTCCTCACTCATCATTGAAATCTCCGACAAAATTTCATCTTTATTCGATTATATGGTATAGTAAATCATTGAATCTCATGCTCGACGAACCATAGGCGTGAAGGGGGTCCAAGAGCAATTATCGGCTTGAAAAAAAATTGTATACTTTGGAATGAATCGTTGTAATTTATTTGAGTGTTAACTGCAGATAAGAATAACCTACTGACGTTACTTACGTTACGTTTTACATGATCCTGATTATAATTTTCCATACCCGTAACCCTCTTCAGTTGCGTGGGAGTGTTGTGCTTGACATTATACAGGGTGTCACATTGAGAGGGAAACAGAAGTGTGTTCTATGTAGTAGGAAATCAAGATTTTGGAAAACTGCTCGGACCCGTCAAGTTGATTCTTGTGAGGGACATTTGTTTACTTGAAAACCATCATATTCCTCAGAACGCTTAATTTCGAATGGGGAAGATGGGTTTTGGGATTTGTTGAAAATGAATTTTTTAGGAAGCATATGATGAGAATGAGCTTGTCAGAAAATGACTGGTGCAGATTCTGTGAGGAAGTGGAGTAAAATCCTGTTCACCTGGTAACATGATGAGTGAAAACGAAAGTTTCATCCCGATATTTCAAAATCATTCAAAGATATCGATGAAATATAATTTATCAAGTTCAAAAGTTTTAGATCCTTTATGTTCCACAATCCATATTTAATTATCATTTAGTTATCATTTTCTCCTCTTGGTACATTCAGTAAGTACCTGTCTACCTATAATAGAACAAATTCTACATTGAGATTATTAAGGAGAGAATAATTGACACAATTAAACAAGGAATGGATCTCAGAACTACCGTTGCTGTGAATTAATTCATGCAAATATTTCATCTTAATTATAACGATGTTAAGTACAGCTTGCGCTAATCTTTGCAGGATTTGTCCGGTAGAAAAAATTACTGTGAGTGCATTCATCCGTGACTAGCTTCCATTATACGAACCTTTACGATTTCTTAGGCTGAAACCTAAGGCCATTTTTGTTTTTTGCCGCCTAATAAGCGTTAGATGCGGTTTTGGCTGAAATTGATATAGGCACGCTCAACCCGAATGGTGCTGCCAATGGCGTGCAAGATAATCTTCTTCGTATATCTTGATGAGCTTCAGTTAGATTTCAAGTCTTTTTTCAACTTTTGGAAGCAAAATCGGCAGATTCAGAAGGATGTTTCCTCATGGTGTACTTTTCATGTACCGCTAACTCGTTTCTGCGAATATCCTACTGCTCAAAACATCAACATAGGGTTTTATTTCAGAGGCATAACTTGTTAGTAGTGAATTACAGTAATGTCATATTCTACACCTATGATCTTTGGTCCTTTATTCATAAAATCTAATCAACCTTTATGAAATAAAAGTAACAAAAAATAAAATATTCTTAGATGAATTGCGATGAACGAAATTTATTTTGTTCGCATGCCATGGATAAAATGACATACCGGCAACAGGCAACTGTAGTTTTCTACTTATAGTTACAGAACTACTGACAAAGTTCACAAATGAAACGCTTGGTTGTTCTAGGAACATCAGCACAAGATGCGTGAGCCGAATGCAAGCAATGCATGCATCGTTACCAGTCTAATCCTGGAGAAGATCTAAATCTTAATAGATAGAAGGACAGTCGTCTTCATCATCTCGAAAATTGCTAGGAACATTTTCCTCTTCATTGTCTTCTTTAAATAATGCCCTAGGGACTTGTTTCCTTGTCTTTGGAGGAGGTTTGGGCTCTTTTTTGATTTGATTTCTATCATATTAGGTGTAGACGTTGAAACTAAGTAGGTACGTTCATCTAGTCCTCGGCTCACGTTTGCCTTGTCCACTTATGAATCGTCCTTTAGGGATTGGGGAAACCTCCTCATAGGATCAGCAAGAGTAGGTTAAGATGCATTGCCTTTATTCGCCGCAGATGAATATTTTGTTATGAATATGTTAAGACAAGTCCTGGTTCTTTGTTTGCTGATGGAGCCTGGGATGGATTGTCTACAATTTCAAACTAAGACCAAATTAAATAATTCTCAAGTTGATTCTGTTTGTTCTCAATAATGTTATTCCTCAATTTGATTGTGTTAAGTTTCAATTCAGAGTTGAAAAGGAATAGAGATATCTTTTTCAGTCTTCTGCTGTTTTACGGATTACCCTAGAGGTAGTCCAAAAGACAATGTAATTTTCAGCAAATTACTTTCAAAAATGTCCATTTATTCAACGGCATATCGGTAACTAAAACTGATAATAATAACATTTTCTTCTGATGGTTCGCTTCACCGCGATGAGCAATTTTCAACTGAGATGGTCCTAATATTGTTATTCGTTGATCCAGTTCATTGCCATAATCGAAAAAAGAATATCCAAATAAATTAACGGTGATTTATAGACGCCTTTATCAACGAAATCACCGAACAGTCTAAAGATAATAAAAACGAATTTAAAATGATGCATGGTTCATTCCACGAGCCATATATCCATCAATGATGAAGAATAATGTTCTTAGGCTCGTCTAGCCACGGAACAGTTACGCCTCTGCCTATTCCCTACTGAGGTAGCTCATATTGCCAGCTCCTCGCGGCACTAAGCAGGAACCACACCCAGGCCGTGATTACTATAAAATAAAACAGAGCGAAAACCGCTAGAGCAGAGAAGAAACGACCGTGGCCAGAGGGGACACTCCGCATCGCTTTGTGGTCGCTCGAGAGATGGGTGCGTGAGCGATCTGGATTCGGAGCTCCGGGGTTAAAGCTACCGATTACCTACACTTACACGCATATCTGGAACATCAAATCACCCGGACTATTCCGAAGGAATCAAAGGCGTACGTACGTCATTTTACTTCTTTTGGAATCACGATAGTATCGTGAAAAATCTAACAAAAACGTCGGGTGATGTGGATGCGGAAATTGTCAACCAAACCTCCAAATGCGACCAACGCTCTCCCATTGCAATAGCTACACAAAATACGATGAAATATTCCATTTTTTCAAAAGATAATGATTGTTCAAAATTCATATTTTTATTTTCAATACCACAAAGTTCATACTTGGACTTCGTCGGTAAAAAAGAAGACCAAGAGCTCTATGATTTACCCACTCTCTTCTTCTCTGTGGTCTGAAGTTCTTAAAACAGTCACCCAGAGTCCCACAAAAGATTCTACCTGCACGAAGTCCAGACCATATCATTCGCGTTAGTTCAAACTATTAGAAAAATGACTCCAGCCTGCCGATGATTTTAGAAGAATCATGGGGTAGTTGGTTTTTGAGCAGTAAAAGCAAAGGAAAATAAAAAATGAACAATTTAAGTCGTGGCTTGAAGAGAATATCCTGGTACATCCACAGAATCACTTCACCGAATCGGTGTCAGAAGCTATCCGAGCATAAAATTAAAACCGTCAGCGACAGGATCATACAGCAACTTCCTAGAGATCGAATGCAACCCGTTTCATAAAAAGACGTAACAATCATGCAGAAAGAAATGATATCAAACTCGCCTTGCCCACTGAAGACTGATTAATAGCAACTGAAAAAATCAGGTTGATTTCAAGTAAATACCAAAGTGAAATTATTGCTTGGACTTGGACGATCGGCTTCAAGAACATTCCTTGGGGCGACTATGTTACGAATGATGGATTGTTTGTTGGTACGGCAATCCATATTATAATTTCTGGTAACGGTCAATTCGTTATCGGAAGAACAAATGGTAATCGTTTATGGTAGTTCTTTCCAATAGGATAATCTGCCACCACCGATATTTTCTTGATTGGGACTGGACTTCGACACTTGACATGGCAACCACTAATACTTCATTATTTCTCATTATTATTTGTTCGATAAGAGGTGAGGTTCAACCTATAAACTCATTACTAAGCTTAAAAATAGAGTAGTAAACACTTAAGCATGTAGAAAAAATTAATATTGCTAACAAAAAAAAGAAATCTGGACTATATAAGTCTGGCGATCCGGTGGGTCATAAATGATGTCCACCCCGTCCAATCTACCTGTTTTCATGATTTCCGTTCGATACTTTCTAGTGAACCTAGTACACCCTGTATCTTGAAAATGAAACGTTTGTGGTCCCAAGTAATTGTGACTTTCTTCTTGAAATTAATCATGGAATCTCCCCTTTCCATTTGTACCTCCAATTTGGGAACACCTTATATGTTCAACAATAATTTCAACTGTGAAAACATTGAGTCTATTTCAGATAATTTAGATTGTCAGTTAACGACTATATTCGTTTGAATTTTCATTTGAGATAACTCTATTCTTCAACTTGATTATCTAGATGCCTATAAATTAAGTATTCCTATATTTCTTCCTTTAATAAAATGTATAGTCATAGATACATTTTTTCACTTTCTCTCGAGACAATTTAATACAGACAAAACTGTAAACTCATAAAATGGAATTTTACTGAAACATTTTATCTACATCTCCATACACACAATTAACAATGACAATTATTAATTTGGAATGGTCACAATTTCAGTGCCTATTTTCAGAGCATAAGTATTGAATGCGGATCCTAAACTAGGCGAAGAAGTAATGATTAGTTTCCTTTTCTTCGATGGACTTAACAATTCGAACATTTTATTGTTGTACTCAATATTCAGTAATGACTTTCTGATGCAGGATATAAGTGAAAGGTTTGGCAGAAAAACTATATTGCCTTTCTATAGGCTATAAATCTGCATTAAAAATCCGGATGTTTTCTCGAAGGGCAAAACCAACAATTCAGCCAACAAATAACGGTTAAACTGTAATAGACGTAAAAGTCAAAGACTCGAAATGATTCATGGGCGGTTTCACTCTGGATTATCTCAAATCAATTGTTTCCAGTTCATCAGGCAGCTTCTTAATTGCTACCAGATTTTCCAATCACGAATAATAGCTTTATTTTTCTACAAGGATGAAACTGCAGGATCTTCATTAGAGATATATCTCAATCATTATGAAGAACATAATCGTATAGCAAGAGTCGATAATGTCGATATCGCGTGTTTCGGAACGTATCATTAGTTTACGTTCTAATATGTTAAAGCAACTTGCTGGGTATGTTTAACTCTTTGGAATCTAGAATAATGAATTGTATTGTAGTTAAATTCAGGTCCATCTAATTGTATACCTTCAGGAATATTGCGGGTATCTTTCTTTCGTCTAAATGTTTCACTATACAGTTTTTTCAGGACATAGATCTATCAATACTGGAGGCTTGGTTTAGCTACAACATTCGTTATGAATGGAGAAAGTCCATAGTTTCATATTTCGAATCGTTGGGATTCTTTGAAGGCCATGCTACACGAAGCATCCTGTACAAGGTTTAATGGAGCCTGGATTCAGTTTTTCACATCTGCGGGACTAAAACTTTCACTGTTCGCTAGTTTGCGTTATATACAGGGTGGCCCACCCCAGACGCGGTTCTCATTTTGAGGCAGTAAATGAAGACATTTTGAAAAATTTTTTTTCGTGAAATATAAAGGACAATCAGATGCACAATTTAAAATTGTTTTCATATATACAGGGTGTTCGATAACAAAGATATAGACCAAAGTTACACTTTTTTAAATGGAATACCCTATATATGAATTCAAAAATTGAATGGCAAGCTCAAATAATGATGAGTTCATAAAGACCATTTTATGCCTTAGAAGAACCATTGTAGAGAAAATGGCGAAAAATCGAAAAAAAGGAGTATTTTTAATTTGCAATTAATGAATAAACCCTTCAAGCCAACGAGACCGACAATGTTTTTTCGTGTAGACATATTGGCTACCCTTATGCAGAAGAAAAAAATTTAACTCTGGAATATACTGAGTGATCATAATTAATGTTCAAACATTAACTACAAATAATGGTCAAAAACTTTCTTATTTCAAATGGCACACCCAGTATTTCTGTACCTTGTTGAACGTAAAAATTAATATCGAAACTATCTTCATTGGGTTTCCCTATACCTAAACCTAATAGTTTTCAAGTAATTCTCGATTTTTATTTCAACTAGTTAACCTACTATTATGATTAGCGATATTCATAGAAATATTTGGAAATATTTGTGGGGAAATGACCACAATATTATTTGAAATCTGAAAAACTCATATGAAGATCTCAATAATGGTGTTGCGGTCACGCAAGATTTATTATTCCTTCATAAATGACTAGGTATCTACTGTTTTTCTGAATATCAATTCTTTTTTCAATTATTTTCAAATTAATTTCGCCTAGAAGGTATTAAGTGTCATTATCATTCAATCTTTTTCGGTACATGCCCTTAAATTTTTCTTTATTCTTATCGTTTTGAAGTTAAGCCATACGTGCAAAGAATCATGTAACAAACGATTCATTTAAAAAAAATATTTGCTCAGGCGATGAACCTTTGATTCTTCATACTTGTTATCTCCAATTGTGGGATTGAGTATTAGTAGACTCAAAGATTCAAAGATGTTCACAAAATACCTTCAAATACTACCTTACTACTGAAACTGAATGTCCTTATGCTGGTGAAACTCGTTCCACTCGGTACTCAACTCACTCTCTGGCCAGAGGTTCACTATCACAGATCTCTTTTGAAAATCTCTAAAAGTCTTCAAAATATTGAAAATGTGAAGAATATGGAAAATGTTGGACTGGAGCAAAGGTTCATCGCCTGAACAAGTATTTTTTAAATGAATCGTTTGTTACATGATTCTTTGAACGTATGGCTTAACTTCAAATCAAAACGATCGGAATAAAGAAAAATTTAAGGGCATGTACCGGAAAAGATTGAATGATAATGACACTTAATACCTTCTAGGCGAAATTAATTTGAAAATAATTGAAAAAAGAATTGATATTCAGAAAAACAGTAGATACCTAATCATTTATAAAGGAATAATAAATCTTGCGTGACCGCAACACCATTATTGAGATCTTCATATGAGTTTTTCAGATTTCAAATAATATTGTGAGCATTTCCCCACAAATATTTCCAAAGATTTCTATGAATATCGCTAATCATAATAGTAGGTTAACTAGTTGAATTAAAAATCGAGAATTACTTGAAAACTATTAGGTTTAGGTATAGGGAAACCCAATGAAGATAGTTTCGATATTAATTTTTACGTTCAACAAGGTACAGAAATACTGGGTGTGCCATTTGAAATAAGAAAGTTTTTGACCATTATTTGTAGTTAATGTTTGAACATTAATTATGATCACTCAGTATATTCCAGAGTTAAATTTTTTTCTTCTGCATAAGGGTAGCCAATATGTCTACACGAAAAAACATTGTCGTTCTCGTTGGCTTGAAGGGTTTATTCATTAATTGCAAATTAAAAATACTCCTTTGTTTCGATTTTTCGCCATTTTCTCTACAATGGTTCTTCTAAGGCATAAAATGGTCTTTATAAACTCATCATTATTTGAGCTTGCCATTCAATTTTTGAATTCATATATAGGGTATTCCATTTAAAAAAGTGTAACTTTGGTCTATATCTTTGTTATCGAACACCCTGTATATGTGAAAACAATTTTAAATTGTGCATCTGATTGTCCTTTATATTTCACGAAAAAAAATTTTTCAAAATGTCTTCATTTACTGCCTCAAAATGAGAACCGCGTCTGGGGTGGGCCACCCTGTATAAAGGAATAATTTTATATTTTACCAATCACTTTCTTCTTTCATTGTTTCACTTTCATCTATAGTGTGTTTCACTTCAACTCATTTAAAGGGTTTTCCATGAGCACTGTTTTGCTGAAACAATTCAACATTTTTAACGTCTTTATTATCTATATACGAAACAAATGTAGGTATAATTGCTATGAGCATCCACTACTGAATTCTACTTCTATTCAGGTTTCATTTGTATGGAATTACTTTTAATATATTTCGACGTGAAAAACACCGGGTTTCAACCAATCGATAACGCTATATCATTTTTTAAATCAGTTATATACTGAAGAATGATAACGTCAATTATGTTGGATATTCCAGGTCAGTACGACAAACCATATATTCTGGATTCCTTCTAGTCTATATGGCATTTGAGGCATACTTCTTTCGTACTGAATCTTAATCGAGAATGTATAGATAGGTATTTCCATTGAAAACATTCTGAAGCATATATTAAAAACCGGCCTTAAATCTCTTAACGAGGTGAATATGAACTGGTTGGACAATTAATATTGAGGGAGTACCATATTGGTCACTGGCAAGTAATGAATAGTGGAAAATGTGCAGAAATTAATTGATATACTAGGAATGAGGAATATGAAATTAAATGTGCTCGTTCCAAAAGAGTGTACTGGTATATATTTGTTGATGTCATACTTCGGAAAATATCGAGATTTTTATATCAGTATCCTTGTGTTTATGAATATTTTGTCAGCTTTCTCATTTCATATTTATAGTCTATTGTTAATCTTTTTGCTGAGAGATTTTTCACTTGTAGAAATATCTGTAAACGGTAAAAAAATATTGTCATGGCATCTGATGTAGAAGAACAAAAAACTTCATCTTCTGTGAGATATGTATAAAAATTGGGGCACTGCTTTCTGTCTCAAAAAATTGAAATATTCCTTTATAGATTCAGAATCCAGAACCTAGAATACCTGCATTGATACCATAGTTTCCAGGAAATCTCCTCATTAGTGAAAAATGAAATTTTCGTATATAATCACCATCAAATTATCGTTCTTCAATTGGTCATAAATCACGATAACTTCGAAAGGGGAGCATTTTTTATGAATAGATGCCCGAATCCAGATGATATCTTTCATTCGGTTGAATGAGAGGCATTTTTTTTGTCCGCCCTGGTCTATGCTCATAATAGAGAAAGGCGCGTTCCTCTTGGTATGTTACGGTCAGCTACCGCTACTTCGGATGCCCGGAGTATTCCGGAGCACGCTGGAATCACAGGGTCGGATCTTCGAATGGTAACCTACTTCAAAATTTGAATTGATTCGAATATTTACCGGTTTTTGTTTATTTAACCTAAGAATGAATTCATTGACAGGTAATAGGTTTACATAATCTAAAACTTAATGTAATGAGTTGGTACTGAAAACTGAGTGATTGATTCTACGTAGAATGGTTTTCGTCCAGAAGGATCTTAAAATCGCTGCGAAGCTACGATACAGTGAGGAAATTTTTATACGTTCGAAAAGAGGAATAACCGTTTCATACGTGGGTGAAATTTCGATTTTCTGAGAGTCTAGGCGATGTAAATAGTATATTGTATAATTAGTGGGAAAAGCATAATATTCCCAAACGACTGTGATAATTACCAGACGAGGAGCGTAGCGACGAGTCTGGTAACACAGGAGTTTGGGAATATGCTTTTCCCACGAATTATACATACTATTTTTTCTCCGATCGTCGATTTATATTTGAAAAAATTATTAAAAAATATTTCATTCAAGATGTAATCAAGTAAGTTTAAATAGGTTTCTCTATGTTCATATTTAAATATAGAAGTGGTAACTATGGAAATTACTTTGTTATGACAGAAGTAAAATAATTTTCAAGCCGATTTTGTTCGATTCGTTGTATTTTATAAGAAATTAAAAAAACAGTAGTAAACATGGACACTGATGGTGATTATTCGTTACCTTGCACGCCTCCTGAACTTGTAGAAGCAGCGAACGCGGCTTCACTTGATTTACTTCCGGCGAAATCCAGAGAGAAGTATGAACTTGCGTACCAACGCTTCATGGATTTTTGCAGAAAAAACAACAGTGTATCCTTTTCTGAGAATGTACTGATGGCGTATGTTGCTGAATTGGCTAAAACAATGAAATCTTCGACGTTGTGGGCACATTATTCCATGCTTCGATCAACTTTGTCTATTAAAAATAATATTAATATTGCCCAGTACCATAAACTGAGAGCATTTTTGAAACGTCAAGCTATAGGATACAAACCGAAAAAATCTAAAATTTTAACCCAGGAACAAGTTCAGAAATTCATTTTAGAGGCCTCAGATGACATATTTTTATCGACGAAAGTAAGTAGATAAAGATTAAATAGTATTACTTAAATTAAATGAAATACGAAATATACAATGTTCGATTAATTTTTAGGTGGCTCTGATATTTGGAATAGCAGGAGCCTGTCGACGAGATGAGCTTGTCCGAATAAAAGTTCAGGATATAGAAGATTTCGGTTCAAAAATACTGGTAAAAATACCAGAAACAAAAACAAATAGACCTAGATCATTCATCATCAACGAAACCTATTTAAATGTTTATAGAAAGTACGTATCATTCAGGCCTAATGATTTTGAAAATCCTAGATTTTTTTTTAAATTCAACAAGGGAAAAGGATGGAAGACAGTCATTGGAATTAATCAATTTGGAAAAATGCCGCAAATTGTTGCAAGTTATTTACAGTTGCCAAATCCGACAGAATATACAGGACATTGTTTCCGAAGATCATCGGCAACACATTTGGTAGATGCTGGAGCTGACATTCTTTCTTTAAAGCGCCACGGAGGATGGAAGTCTTCCCATGTGGCGGAAGAATATATTGACGAATCACTTAATAATAAAGTAGAAGTGGCTAATAAAATATTCAACACCCCTGCCTCGACTTCAAATGAAAATGATCGAAACGAGATAAACCAAACAACTAGCCATGCAGCTTCAACGTCTATAAATTCTCGTTGCCCTCCAGTACAATTTACAAATTGTACAAACTGTACAATAAATGTAAATATTAACAACAATTAATTGTGTTCAAGAATAACGTTATAAATTAGATGTTTCTTTTATTTATTTCATACCAAATTTATCAATATTAAAATGAAAACCATACTTTGTTTCATTTCATTGTAATAATCCATTTGTAACATTACCGCACGCTACAGCAGTGCGGTAATTATTACCGCACTGTTATTTTCTAATTGCTTAGCAACTGCCCACTGTTCTGGAATGTTGAGCTTTGCGCATAGAAATCAGGTCAAAATAGTGTCACTTTTCCCACGATCGGAGAAAAAGTATTTTTTTTTTAATTTGCGAAAATCGGGAAGAAATCTGACAAAGAGGGCAATTTTAATCCCGATAAAACTTTTTTCACAGATATCCAGGCGGTTCTGTAAATATACAGATCGAAAGAGCAGAGGTCAATGCTAAATAGCTTGGTATTCATATTTTCCATAATTTTTCCATTTCTTCAGAAAAATTCATCGAACTTTGACATTTCGCCTATAAAAACTCCCGATTTGCCAAGATCTACTGATAAGGATAACTACTTTATTGCTAGATCCAGGGGCTCTACTAGTTTATATCATAAATAATATGTTTATGAATGAAATCATTGGGACTTAAAAAAATAAAATGAGAATACAAGGAAAAAACATATACATTCTTTGGTAACATGAGTGGAAAGAACAATGTTCGAATTGGAGAATTCAACTGTTGCCAGTCCTGGTAGCTTTTGGTCCAAACATTTGAGGAAAGAGCCAGAACCTATACAATTTACTTCTATTTGTCTTCTTGTTTTCGAAATTTCTCAAAAAATCCGTTTGGCAAAATCTTCATAAGCCAATTTTTCACGTTTGTTTCTATATACGATCAAAAGCGTTCTCTGTAATTGTCGAATTTTGGTCTCAAACTATTATGCTGGACGACTCACAGAGAGAGTTCCTTCTACTCACATACATGTTTCTACGTTAAAAAATAATCTGAGTGTATGCATCACACCCTTCCCTAAAGTGGATATTAACTCAGAAAATATCCATTTTAGGGCAAGGGTGTGTTGCATACACTCACATTATTTTTAAACGTAGATTCAATATCTGCCATAAAAAAATGGGGTTCTAATTTGAAAAAATTGATTTTTCACGATTTTGTCATCCCTAACTTTGAAAGCGATTTTTTCACCCCCTGTATCATGAATCGTGATTTCGATTTTTAAAGTGGATACATCAATCTTACATCTTGAAAAATCCCAAAAATGAAAATTTTCCATCCAAAAACCTCGAAGTTATTCTTGTTTCAGCGGAGCTCTATTTTCGATTTTTTTTTCGAATTTTCCCGTTCAGAGAGAATTTTCCAACCAAAACTGAAAAATGTTACATCAAAATAACTTGAAATTTTCTAAGGAATCTATTTCTGCAATAAAAAAATGGTGTTTTAGTTTGAAAAACGGAAGTTGACCTCATTTCCGGAAAAACCGGAGGTGCTCATGCCTTGAAAATATTTTAGATTTCATCAGCATCGTGAAATACTCATAAGTGCTGAATTTCATGAAAATACGTTCAGTAGTTTCCCGTATAAATATGGGTGAGGTTCCTCGTGAAAGACCCTGTATACACGGAATATTAAACAATGAATTGTGACGACTAGGAAGTCATTTCATTTTACCTCATCCTCATAGTAATTGAAAAATATAAATGTGAGTCGATGTATTTGTTGTTCAAAAAACAACAATAGAAGAGGTTTTCATCACCGTTTTGAAGAATTTCTCGTGGAGTTTTGAGATGTGACATATTTATTGCAGAAAAAAATGAGAAATTTAGATTTTTCTATTTGAAAAATTACATTCTTTCAGTAAATATTGGCTACCGTGGCGAAAACCTTATTTTGATCGCTCTGCAACTAGCCTCATGGGACATGAGTCTATATGAAGTTTTCTTCTTGAAATAAAAGAATGACCTTCCATAGTTTATCAATGTACTTAATAAACACGATGTATATTTCGGACTAAAAAGGAATAATGATAATAAAACAACCCTATTTATAATTGAGAATTTCAGCGTATTTATATTCTCATTCAATCGGGATAGATAGTAAACAAGATGTTCCTCAATTAGAGGTACAAACAAAGAGGGGAGATGTTTTGCATAATTTCAAGAAAAAAATCTCTTAAACTCATAACCCGAACGTATTCGAGATCGAAGTTTGAATTTTGTTTCTTCACAAAGTATCTGCATTTCACAAGATATTCAACTGAATATTCGTTTACTTTGGGAAAATAATGAATTTAATAAAATATTATGTGAATTCAAAAATTTCAAATGCCTGGCGAATGTCGAAGAAATTTTTTCCTCTGTTGATACTAGAAATATTACACGTACCTATACAAATATGGTTGGAAGATTCAGTTATCCTATTTTCTTGTACGGAAATCAAAAATCGAGTGTTGAAATTTTACTGAAAATATGTGATAGTTCATTCAAAAAATGAAAATGTAGTAGTATTACGAATCAAGTGTCACAATTAAACCTTAAAAGAAAAACAAGTTGAAAAAGAGTAATTGGCAACATCTCTCAGTGTCAGTTTTAATTGGAAGAACTTGATAAACCTCAATCATGGCCAACCGGGATACTTTATAAAAGTGAATATCAGAATTTAGAGTTCACATGTGACAGCCAATTTCGCTTAAAAATTTACATGGTGTTATTTTTCCTGGAACACTGTCCCCTGCTTTCTTCCAGAACTTTTTTTTGGTGTGGCACTGTTTGTTTGAAAAACTGTGAAAAGAACCTTTGTTGTTTTACTAAAGTTTATCGTCAGTTGTAGTTTTGTTGTATCTGATACCGAGTTCGGGAGAAAAGTTTTAATTCTCAAGAAAAAAAATTGTCGTGAAATCCAGTCAATAAACTACGGGAATCTGACAGACCATGACTGATATACACCCCGGTCAAATCACCTGTTTTCATAAGTTTACCAATAACATTTCCTAGTATACCTAGTACATCCTGTATTTCGAAAACAAAACGTTTGCGGTCCCATGCTTATAGGACTTTTTTTCTTGAAATTGTGAAAGAAATCTCTCATCTTCGTTTGTACCTTTAACTGCGTTTAATTCTATGTTTATGACTCGAAAAACCAAACATTCGGAAATTAACTTTCCCTTCTTCAGGGTTGGTGAAATGATTGAGAGGCCACACTAACATTTATGAGAAATCTTTGAAATATATAATGGCCGAATAAAAGTTCCATAATATTCGGAATAGTGAAAAGGAAAAGACAAAAACCAAATCTACGATACAAAATGAACTAAGGAACTAAGCCTAATGAAAATTATCTGGTGGATTCACAACAAACATGCGTCGTGACAGAAAAAGGTCCATATTACAGAGCAGTTAAAGCATATGAAATGTTACCAGACAACATCAAGAGAGTTCAACCAATCAACAAGTTTAAGCGAGAAGTGAATGACTGGCTCCTGGCGAAGCGCTTTTATTCATTTGATTTTGAATGAATGAAGTATGAATATTTTTGATTTTTAAAATTGTATTTTTGTGTTATCTTCGCATTTTTGACGATTGCTTTGTCATTTTCATTGTGATTTGTTGGCAATAAAAGGGGTTATTATTATTATTATTATTATAAACGAAAATCAAATGTCGGCGGTATAAAAAGATATTTAAATTTTTATCGATTTTTTCTATGTCCTTCCATATGCAATACCACCTGTTTTGTTTGCTCATATGAAATTCTGACTTATGAATCCAAATACGAGTGGGTCCCAGCACCAAAAATATGGAAGTCAACACTGATTCACGAAGTTTTTATCACTGAATCGATCCAAGAATCGGCCAGTCCAGATGCCGATCCACCGGATGTCAGTTTTCACGCCGATCTGCCTCAAAATCAGACTGAAACGTCTCGAAAAACCAGTAGCCAAAGATACGGAGACTCCGAATTCAGCATGAATGACATCAGTATATATACCCCGATTGTCCTTTGGTCTGCCGCCGAGCAGCCCCACTGATACAATTTAAGGCCCTTATTCCATTATTCAGCGCATTATGCTGTCTAGAGCCAGACCCATCACCCGTGTCCGATTCAGTTCGTCCTGTTAGCCTTGATTTATTCGAATTCGGTAACGTAGTTTCGTTCGCGAAGTTGCATTGTCTGCCCTCTCGCGGTGTTTTACATGCTTATAATGGACCAAGTGGCTTTTAAGCGGAGCCGCCGCCTAAGATCCGACTGTTTCCATCTTGTGCCGATATCTAGATATAGGCTAATATCTCCCCGCATCTATACGGCTTGAATGAATTATGATAAACAGGCTGTATATACCGGATTTTATGTATTATTAATGGATTCCGAGGTATGTCAGATTCGACTTTGCCAATTATTTTCTAGTTTTCGATGGAAATAAATCCACAGGGACATGTACGAGAAATTTATAGCAGGGAGGTATGATTTGATCAGGCTTTCGTACACAGGGGTCTGTGGTGCACATTGACGGTATTCATGAATCCGTTGAGTAAACCAGTTCCGTACTCATAGGTTCCTACTTCGGAATCTTAAATAATCACCGATCAACTATTATTTCGAAAATCTTCAAAAATGTCTGGTTCCGAATGAAACTTTTGTAACAACAATTGGATGCTAGGAGGCGAAAGAATTAGATAATTCGTTTGTGCTCAGTTTTATTCAACATTTCTTCAGTTATTGATGAAAATCATCGAAACATCGATTTTTTGTCTTGTAATATTTAAGATTGAGAATATTTTCAAAGGGGACATAAAAAAAGGAAATCCGACACTGTAACTTCAAGGGGTATTTTACACTAAAGGGGATTTTACACTTATATTTTTGGCTTGGCGTTGTGATCGTTTATGGTTGGTAGGACTCTATGTTATGTCGTAGTAATTTACCTTCGTAATGATTCAGATCAGTGAAATGATGGATGTGAAATAATGAGGTAAAACAGATCAATAAAATACTTGATTAGACACAAGGGTGGAATAGGCCTTTAGTGGTCCAGAGGAGTAGTTCGTAAACCACCGCTTTTAAAGGAATAAAAACGAACGAGATCCAATTAATTATTGGACTCAAACTCTTCAAAATATAAAAAAAAATGAAAAAAGGCGAATATTCATATTCAGTATTATGTTCATTTTTCTTATTCTGAACATCTCGATTGTAAACCGTTCTCACAACTTCAAAGTAGAAGAAGCATCTGCATCTGAGCATCTGAGAGTGCTACCTGTGTTACCATTATTTTTCTTCGTAGAATCCAACGCAATCAATAGGTTTCTGATTTGAAAAACAGAAGTTATGGCCAATTTTCGATCACAGTTTTCGACACAAAATTTGAAACACCCTGTGATGATACACTGCGCAAAAAATTAACGCACATTATGGACATCTCAAATTTATTCTACAACTGAAGGTGTTCTCAATGATAATTATTTTTATCAGAATTATGCATGCATATGTTATCCACTTTCAACGTTTTTCTTCAATACAGATGTTTTCTCTCAGCAGGAATAAAAAAAGATGATATTATCAGATTTTGAATGTATTAGCTCCATTCTAAAATCAGTTGTTCTCGATCAATTCTAGTGATCAATAGTTTTTCTTTCGTTTGATTTTCTACACTCGATCGCTATGCAACGCGAAACACGCAATTTGACCCAAGAGGAATGTGTCCAAGCGGTAGTTTTGCGAGAAGAAGGGTGGACATACACAAGAATTGCAGAAAGTTTTGGAATTTCCCATACAAGTTTGTCCAGAATGTTGCAGCGATTCAGGGAGACAGGTATGAATATCCGAAGACCAGGACAGGGTAGACCACGGGTAACAACTGCCATTCAAGAACGTTACTTGAGAGTTTCTTCGTTGGGACAACGGTTTGCAACCGCTCGCCTCCTTCAAAATCAGCCTGAACAAACTCATGAGGTGCAAATTAGCACTCAGACAATGAGAAATCCCCTCAGAGAATATGATTTGAGGCCTCGTGTCGCGGCAAGAGGCCCAGCTCTTACCCCAGCCCATCGAAGGGCGTGTTCGGATTTTGCGTTTGGGAAGAGGCCGATTGGGAAAGAGTTCTCTTCACAGATGAGTGTAGATTCTGCCTCTACCATTGTGATCGACGTTCCCTTGTATACAGACGTCCACATGAAAGATATGCTCAGTGCAATTTCCTGAATACTACTGGTTTCGGGGGAGGATCGATTATGGTATGGGGTGGAATATCTTTGACTGCTCGCACAGACCTAGTGGTCGTTGATAATGGAGCTATGAATGCTGATAAGTATATAAGGAACATTCTTGAAGAGCATGTAGTGCCATTTGCCCCATACATTGGTGAAAATTTCATTTTTATGGACGATAATGCCAGACCCCATCGTTCAGGAGTACCTTGAAGAGGTTGAAGTCTCTCGAATGAAATTACCATCAAGAAGTCCAGATCTCAATCCGATGGAGCAGGTTTGGGACAACCTCAATAGAAGGCTGAGAAGTTCAGAAAATCATTCAGCTATTCTTAATGACTTAGGAATCCAACTCGGAGAAATCTGGGAAGAATTAGATCAGAACATTTTAAGATCATTATCACTCATTTTGAGTATGAACCGTTGTTGCCGAGCTGTGATTAACGCAAGGGGTGGAAATACCAAGTATTAAATCACTTATCAGCATTTCAGTATTTTGAAAATTGTTCGTTTCTCTTCTTTCACATAAGATTCGGTGAAATCCTGAATTTTTCTTCCATTTAATGTGTCTTCTTTCGTTCAAAATCTTCCCGAGAGAACATAAAAAATAAGTTATAAAGTCAATGTAGAGTTAACTTTTAAAATTGAGATTTTCAGAATGTGCGTTAATTTTTTAGCGCTGTGTATTTATGAAATTCGAAAGATGCATGGTCTTCCCACCTTATTCTACTTTGACGTTATAAGAACGGTTTACGCTCAGAATTTTGAGAATAAGAAGGATGAATGTAATACTCGGACTATGAATATTTGACTTTTTTCTCAGTTTTTTTTTGATATTTTGAAAACTGTTTGAATGAATACAATGGTTTCAACAGAAATGTATTGAGCATTGAATACCCAATCATATCAGAAACGAAAATATTGGAAACAAATTTTTTTCAACAAATATTTTCACTCCTTGTATAATCGGAAGTGCTCCGGCTCCAAAAATATCTTCAGATTTGAAATAGGTCTAGTTCTCCAGCAAGCTATTCGTGATATTTTATATGAATTATTTGTGTTAAGAAATTCGGGAATACCACATTCTGTAGATGCCACAACAGACGCTGACTTCGGTATTCACTATCAAGTAGAAAAATGCTCTAACAGGTCAATGAATTCTTCTTAAATTTTTGTCAGTATTCATCGAGGACTGATTTCGGTGAAATAACAATTAAACAATTTGTTGATACCGTTGAAGCGAAAATGAATACTGAGATCTATTCCTCGTATCATTATTCGATGGAAATTTTCCCATTATCGATTTCAGAACCCATTATCCGATCAGCAGCCGTGGGCTGAGAAGCTAAATTCCTCAATAAAATATTGACGAGATATGGAAGTCAGCTACCGATAATATGTAAATTCCGAGGATATACAGGCACAATAAAATATACCATATCTTAGTAAATATTACGCGATATATCATTCGCCTTTTTGGTCAGCGCAGTTTGCGTATTCTCTCATAGTGTGTACAGTTACACAGCAGGAAGTTTATCGAGTACAAGAAAAGGAAATAATTGCTTAAGGCTGACTTCAAACACGTGAAAATATTTTTCGTTGAATGGATGAGTTATCATGGTTGCTATCGGGGTAATATATCAGGTTGGATATTCACAAAGGGGAATAAAAGTACGAGTGTTAATGTAGATAATTAATTCTGTGGGATCTATTATAGGGTATTTCTATAGAATGCTTCAACATGGAATTCGGTGTGTTTTAAGATACTTATTCATTGGTTGAATCGTGTTTGCAAATTAAGGACGATATTGAAAGTTTTCACCCGCCTGCGTCAGAAGGAGGGTAAATGTTTTTTGAGTGTATGTATAAATATAGGCCATGTTTTGTTTTCAGTAGAAACTTTATTCGATGTGAAAAAATTGTTTATGCATTTGGGTCGAAGAATTTTCAGTATACTGAACTGCATCACTGGCTGTTTCACTGGATCAGATCATTGGGATATATCAAAGGGTGTTTCAAAAAGAACGCAAGATTTGAATTGCGCGCCAAGTTTTACAGTCATAATGTCACTTGATTATGACGTGACAGATCGAAAGTTGACAGATAAGAGATAGTAGTGCATGATGGTCTGGTGGAATCATTGGTCTGTTTTTTCGAAAAATAAGACACTGTATGACTGTAAAGCCATTCTTCAATCAATTTGAAATAAGGGACATACCAAGCGACATCTAAAGGATGTTGGAAAAGTTGCATTCATGGGCTCTATCTTCTGATTTATTCAATCGTTTGTTTAAACTAACTCAAATTAAGATGGATATTGAGCTTCTGAATATTGAACAATCTGTAAAAATATATACTGTAGTTCTCTTCCAATAAGTTTACTATTCTAGTAAATGTTTCAGTTTTCTGTATAACAATGTTATACAGGGCGAGTCAAGCTGAACGCCTCGGACTCTCGTGGCCAAATGGAATAAATTCGATAACGAATAAATGAGGACGTGTTGGGAAAAACGCTCGGACACGTCGATTTGTAATTTTGAATGCGCATATTTTTCAAGAAAATAATATTATATAGGTTGTTCCATGTGACCGTGGCCAATACCAATTTTCTTATTCCAAATGGAACCCCCTGTATATTATTTATTTTTTGGATTCTTCAGTTTGTCTTGGCAACATGCTAATCTGGTGTAGAATTGTGTTCTAACGTTACTCAACATTTCAGGCGTGACTGATCTAATCGCAAGCAAGATTCGGTTTTTTAGGTCGTCTAAGTTTAAGGGTTTCGTTTCGTTAACAATACTTTTGACATCCCCACAAAAAGAAGTCTAATGTAAAATTGTAAAAAATCGGAAAACACTTAATATTTCCGAAAGAGTTGAAGATAGGTATAGGACATTGTACATGAATTATGTCTAGAATTTTCTGAAGAATCCAAAAAATAAATAATATATAGGGGGTTGCATTTGAAATAAGAAAGTTGGTATTGGCCACGGTCGCATGGAACACCCTATATAATTTTATTTTCTTGAAAAATATGCGCATTTAAAATTACAAATCGACGTGTCCGAGCGTTTTTCCTAACACCCCCTCATTTATTCGTTATCGAATTTATTCCATTTGGCTGTTACATTCTGTATAATATATTATATCATTATTATTATTATTATATCATTTCCCTATCTATACCTAAATGTGCTGCTACAGGAGTTATGGAAGCCTTTTCGAAATCCGATGAATTTTTTGAATTAACATTGTTTCATCTACCTGAATCTACTATTTTGGGTTATTGGTTTTTAATTGAAAAAAATACAATTGCTAATGCAACAGGTAGAGGTCAATCGAGTGTTAGCAGAATTATTAGAAGACACAAATATCCATATTACATTCAGATGCATCAACATCTGCATGGAAATGACTTCGAATCTTGTCATGTGGAAAAATATGGGGTGTTCCATTTGAAATAACAAAGTTATTGGAGTTCAAATATGCGGTAAATGTTCTTGGCAATATTAAACACACTGTATACTATTGATCGTCTACTCAAGGGACAGTAACTAGCTGAAAGGGGTTTAAGGGACCGGACAAAATTTTGTACACCTGTCGTTGCTAATTATAATGATATTGAATTTCTTTGACAACATTAATTTTGGAGAAATAATTGAATATCTCGCAAACGGAGAGAGTTAGGTATATGGATACTGATGCGGAGTCCACTTATTTTTCCTCAGAGAATTCAAAAACGCTAGAAAATACAGGATGTTCCATTTGAAAAAACATAACTTTGATATATCACGCTCTTTTCAGACTCCTTGTATGAAAGTCATTATTTTGAGAATGTAGTCCAAATCGACATACATATACTTCACCAGACCGTTTACCGAAAAAATGTACCATTTGACTACGAGAGTAGGCGTTCAGCTTGACTCACCCTGTATCAATATAGACGAGGATTTACCATCATAATTTTTGAGTGAGGTGGTCATTTAACCATTCGTTTCATCCTGTGGTTTGGGAGTATTTCATCAATGGAAAGAAGACTGACCCACATTTCTTCGCCACCAATAATTCATCCCCGTACCACACCTACGTCCTAATTAAAACTTCCAATGCACCCCAATCTCACAACCCTCCGAACAGGTGATATTTGGAGAGTATTTTTTATGAATCAAGGTGCTCCCGTGAAAAGAATGACTTATATTTATGACGTGACGAGGAAATCATTATGAAAGGACAGGATATTACCTGAAATTCACCTTGCTCGATCATTAAAAACAGGCTGGAATCTGGACGAATGGCGCGACCGTTTTTAGTGTTACAGCGATTACTGACTTTTTTCTCGTCGATGGCACCTGGCGATCTGCGTTCCGAAAATTAGGATAATTGAGATTTCTTTCACTGATAATGAGGGTGGAAGATCTATCTTCCTCTGGAGATGGGGGAGAGGAAGCGATTAGGAAACAAAGATATCAAATGGTAGGATTGGGTAACGAAAAAACTAGCACGAATTAGTGTATCGTGACATATGCTAGATCTGACTGAACAGGGGTCACTTATGGGTTGTAAGATTAATTGAAGGAGTTATTAGGTCGGGCATCCTTTGGTAGACATGTAAGAATATGGTTTCGAAAGTTTTCTGTTGGAATACAGAAGCCACTCGTGCGGGGAAAGTCTTTTCTTCTCACAGAAACACTAAAAAAATTAAATTCAGTTCTATCTATTGTTGAAAGGTATTTTTTGGAGAAATAGAATGTTTTCGTGATTCTTTGATAGAAAATCTATATCTACAAGTACAGAATGGCCAACAAAAAGTTTTTTCCATCACGAACACGTTGTTTGAACTCAAATTCAATTTTTTTCAATAATTTATAGAACGTTTTTCTCTTGAAATTTGGCAAAATGTCGTCATCATTCACGATTTCTAGTACTTTAGAAATCGTTGGGATTTCATTCCGGAATGAAAACCCTGGACAATTCTTCTGATGAGGTTTATATCGAAATCGTCAACCGAATCGATTATTTTTAACGACTCTGGGCTCTCCTCTTAGGTGGCGTCAATGTTTTATTCTCTGAGAATTCTGAATACAGCTGAATCACTCACCTCTGAGGATTTTGAAACAATTCCTACTAAGTCTCTTTTCGATGAATCAGGATGTTCTTCCAATTCTTTTCGAGAAATGTTCAAAACTATCTCTTTCTCTTCAGCAAAAAAATGCGACTTTTTGGACCTTTTTCGTGGTGGTCCCCACATATCACCCTCAGATGCAGTATCCGTTTCCGAATTCGACATTGTTCTATAAACACTGTTCTGTTTACACTTTGTCAAAAGATTTTCCAACACAATACACTTTTCACAACATAATCCATGAACACTTTGTACAGCTAAACCTTCACAGTAGCTTTTGGTATTTTGACTAGTCTTGTCAATTGAAAACTTCGATATTTATGCAAATCAAGATGTCTTTAACCCATTAGGGAAAAGGACCCAAATCTGGTGTTTCCCGGAATTAGGTACCTTGTCGGAATCTTGCAAGATTCCGACCCAAATCTCTAAAACTCTGGTGTTTCCTGGAATTGCCTTGCCGCAATCTCGAGCATCCGAAAAAGAAATTATTTAGTAGATGATAATGTAAAAACAAAACGAGATAAAAAAATAGGGTATTGTTTGTTTAAGAAGCTCCTTCTTATTTATTTATTCTTTTTTATAGTTTCGGAGTTATATTATAAGGTGCTTTATGAATGTTTTCCATATCGATAACTTGCTAATTACTGGTCCGAATTCGATTTGATTTTGTGAGTTTGTACACTTCTAGAAACCCTTTGGAACTGCTCATGTTATTCTCCATTAACAGGGTGGTAATCAGAATATTGATATCTGATATCATATCCTTAGAAAAATATCGTTAATGCTGCCAAGAAATAAAGGCTCTTCCAAGAAGAGGTGTTTTTTTGAGATTCAATGAAAAATGCCATTTTTGTACATAAATGATCGGGCGTTCATCTATTCTATACTAATATTATAAAGAGGAGAGATTTGGTTTTTTTGTCTGTTTGATACGACTTGGCTGAAAAATTACTGGACCGATTCAAGAAATTCTTTCACCCTTAGAAAGCTACATTATCCCTGAGTGACATAGACTATACTTTTCACCCGAAAAAATTAAGGATGCCTACAATAACTCCAATAATTACAAAAAATCAGCGATTACCTATCAGCTCATTTCACGTGCGCTGCAAAATCCTTAAGACTTACGTGGATTGTAGATACAATGTGCTTGTTTCATTATAAAAAGGAAAGGTATGTCGCCTCACGAATTCCATCTTTGAGGTCTTGAATCGACGCTGGGGCTCTTGGCGTAGACCCTCTCTTTCACATGGCCCCGAAGGTGTTGAATCACAAGATTTCGGTGGCCAATTGTAATCACCTCTTCGAGGTGACACGGACACTTTTCCTACGAAAGATCAATGGCACTTGTATGGCATGTGGCGCCGTCTTGTTGAAATTAAACGTTGTCCCGATCAATACCATCCAATTTCGGCCATAAAAATCATTAATCATCTCTCGATACCGCAATTCATTCACCGTAACTGTTGCTCCAGCCTCATTCTCGAAAAAATAAGGTCCAAAGACTCCACCGGACCATCAACCGCACCAAATAGTAACAAGTTGATGATAGAGAGACTTTCCAATAATAACTCTTGAGTTTTTCGAGCCCCAGATGCGACAATTTCGATTGTTGACGGAGCCACTGAGGTGGAAATAGGTCTCTTCACTCAAGATGAGTTTTCGATGAAATTCCGGATCACTTCCATGCATTTCAAGGACCCAATCAGCAAAGGCACGACGTTGTTGATGATCGGCTGCCTTGAGTTCTTGTGTTAACTGAACTTTATAAGCCTTAAGACCCCAATCTTTATGCAAAATACGGTGTAATGATGTTTGTGGAATGCCTAATTCCAAAGAACGACAAGCAATGGACCAGCTTGAGTTTTCTTCAACATTTCCGGCTACAGCAGCAATATTCTTGGCTGTTCTTGAGCGACGTGCAAGGGTTTTATTCTTCACATCACTGACTTGTCCCAACTGCTCAAATTTGTCTACCAATTTGTGTATTGCGGTTCGACAAGGTGTTTCACGACAAACCGAAAAGGTCCGAGTTTTACGAACCGTCTCTGCCAATATTCAACTTTTTTTCAGTGAATTTTAATAATTTCAATGCCTTGTTGAAGCGTGTATCGTTCTATTTCCATAAATGGCGTAGTGTCTACTTGTCAAATGTCAGAAAATGACAGCTTCAAAAGTGACATCTACCGAAATAGCGAACTATTCAAAATAACACCTCTTATTGGAAAACCCTTCACATGATTAATTTGATGAGTTCAATACTTACTTCAAATGGCACACATGTTTCGAGAGAGTGAGAAACGTACTAATTCATAATGTGATTTTTTTAAATATGGTCCTGTTTTAATAGTTGAAGCTCTCTGTTCCCATTTTTTATTCTCAACTGTAATAATTGGAAGTATACCTCATCAAACTGTAGATTCCTATGTCACATTGAACATCTTTATTGTGTTGCTTCACTTTTCTTTTTGTTTTATCTGGATAATGAGAGTGGATATATAATTTTAATTGAAACACTGTAAGATTTGATCGAATTCATGTCGGAAATTTCAGTTTCCTGTTGGACAAACGTGAAATTTGCTAATTACTAAATGTTCTATCCATCGCCGGTCTGGGTATGCAGATGATCAGTAGACAAGGGAGAGACCACCCTACTTCTTTTATCTAAAAACAGTATCGTCGATGAATCGTCCGCGATTACAGACAATTACGATGGTCCCACGATAGCGGCCTGATTGGAGATAATGCGAAAAAGAGCGGAGGAACGCAAACGGTAGCAATTGCAGATAAGTAACGACATCGGTGAGATGAAAGAAGCCGCGAAGGACCACGGTGGTGAGGCATAAACGGATGCAAGCATGTATTAGACGCGACCGAAGCGTCGCTTCTGGATCTGAGACAATGGGACAGTGACCCCATTGGCGTACAGAGATGGTCGGAGAAGAGCGAAAAGGTTTTTTTTTTGTTTTTTAGTTTGACTTCAACTGAAGAAATAATGTGGAAATAATCACGTTGTAACACTTTTCAATAGATGAATGGTTGATTAACCGAAAACAGACCTATTTCAGATCAGGGGCGTCGATAATTTTTTCTTTGGGGGTAATGGTTTACTTATTAAAACAAAAATTCTGAATATGGTGTATGGGGCGAGACATCAGGTATATTGCACTCAAAAATGTTTCTGGAGGGGCGTAGTTTATCCTCAGTCCCCCTTCTCCCTTCTCGACGTCCTTGCTTCGAATAGGGATGAAGAAGAAGTATCGCGCTGTGATCAATAACTTCTCCGTTATTGTTATCACTAGAATACCGTGCTTGTTTCGACGTAGTGAACTGTATAGTATACTACTTGTTACTTCACTTTGAATTCATATTACCTACTCGGATGCTGATGAGTCTCACTTAATTTTCTATCTTTTCTGCTTGTGTTACATTTTTCGAGATTCTAAAAAGACTATCGATGATCAGGTCTTCGTCACAGAATACGATAGGTGTAGTTCAATCTTCTGATTTTTCACGACAGTGATATTCCGTTGATCCAATTCCTGGGTAGAAACAAACCCGTTTGCAATATGGACGAGGCTTGGAAACCATATATTCTGATACAAAATTTTTTTAATCAAACAAAATAGTCACACAGGAGATTCTTCAATTTCACAAAAATTGCCTGTATAAGTAATTGAAACTAACAGTCGAATTATCTAATGAATTAACACGTTGCAGGACCTCTTTGTGTTAGGACATGTTCAAATAATGATTTTTTCAACTTTTTCATATACAGGGTCCTGCAATAGTGCGAAAATCTTCCATAGCTGCCGAACCATACATCTCAGAGTTGTCGTTGGAAAGTAGACCTCTTGTACCTTCATTTCTGCATCTCAGGAAATTATTTTCTGATATACAGGGTGTCCCCGATGAATGTTTCTCAACAAATGCATGATTTCTTTAATGGATCACATATTTCCAATGACCTTCATTACCCCTTTTATGACGCTTAATATTAGGGACATTTTTTTCAATGGTACAGATCTTATTCGAAGAAAACTGCAAAAATATTAGGGAAAAGCAGTTCAGTAAAAGTCTTCTGATGGTTTCCAGAAGCTATAGTAACATGACTTTGATGTGAAAGTTTCTTGATTGAAGGATTTGTCTTGACACGGTTCCTAAACGATCAACCCGTCATATACAGGGTGTCCGTTATTAAGGTCCAAATATGAAGAACTTGAAATTAATATTTCTCGATTTTTTCAAATGGAACACCCTGTATTTTTCCCCACAATAATGTAGACAATTGAATACCTTACATTTTCTCAGAAGTAACCTTAGGATTATTTTAACTACCGCATCCTGCAGACACGAAAAATTATATCGCAACTGAAAATTTCATTCAAATAATAACATAATGGAAACTAACGGACATTCAAAAGAGGTCAAACAATGAAATATAAAACTAAATGAATAATTTTTGACAAACTTCAAAACCTTCCCAGAATCATACTTTCTGAGCATCAAAATAAAAATGAAATTTCTTTTCCGTACAAGCAATACATATTGATCACGTATTCAACCAATTATATCAGTTTTTATCGGCTTTCCAAAAAAAATAATAATCAACTTATTGCTACTTAGAGCTCAATGATACTTTCGAATACAGTGAATCAGTATGAATTTTTGAAAAAAATGGGATGGTTGATATGATTTACATGTTTGTTTTTTTAGGAAGTCGAACATATGCTGCCCAATATCCCGATAGGAAACATTCATCTTATTTTTTCCAAAAATTCAACTTAATTCATTTCGAAGAGTTTCAACTCCTATTGAAAAAGCAAGTGAATTATTTGAAGTTAATATACAGAGTATCATATTGAATTGAGGTCTTTTCTGGCAAAATTATCAATATTTTGGAAAATCGCTCTCAAAGTCAAATATTACGATAACGAAAAATGAAATCCCCAAAAATAATTACTGACATATTCAGAAGGAAAAGAACTTTTCAACAACATATCGCACTACCTATCTTCCCTATTCAAATTCAAAGGGTTGGGGTTGCAACGCAAAGGGATTAACTGATATGGTGATGATGTTTATGTGAAAAACAATCCCACTCATCAAAAAAATTGATCGATTCGAGCGATGTTCCGAAACCTTGATTCTTCTACTAAAAAGATCTGTTTCCTTTTCTATGTGTCAGCCTGTATATTATATTCAATATTCTTCAGGTGGATTGAGTAGGTATGTTATTTTTGAAGTGACGGTGATCTAACAATAAGGAGAAACCTATGAATGTAAATTGATGTTTTATTTTTCTCATCTCTATGCTAATTCAATCGCTTCTTCATATTTCATTGAAGAATTCGAATCAACAATTCCTGAAGGACTTGGTATGATTAATTATTGGCGAAACATTTTCGGGGTAATTGGTTTGTAACAAGGAAACGTTAGAAAAAATAATTAATTATCGTAGTATTCAACCTAAAGGTCTTGCAGAAGAGACTCTTGATTTGTATTTCTCATTTCAATCAGCAAATGAGAAATTTCGAATAAAATTCGATAATGTAGAATCGAGCAGAAATGTATCTCCATTCACTTTTATAATGTATTCCGGTTGGTCATGTTTTAGGTTTATCAAGTTGTTTTACTTGAAACTGACGCAGGTTGGTACTCGTTGACGGTCAATTGATTCTCAGAAACGTTGCCAATGCTAATCTCTATTTACTCTTTTTTAACTTTAGAAATGGGGTTAGTTCTTTAGAGATTTAACTTTGACACAGGTTTCGTAGTACTACCTACTAGATATTTAAATGTCTTCAGTATGCTTATTTCATGAGGACTTTGAAAAGTGGGGAATTCCATAGGTCCGTCTGTTCGTTTAGAAGTTTTTCTGTCTGGCTATTCGAGTACTTTAATTTTTTTTCTAATGAACTATCACAAAGTAAAGGACTATTCTTTACACTATTTTTCAGTAAAATTTCAACAGTCGATTCTTGATTTCCGTACAAGAATTTAGCATAACTAAATCTTCCAACCATGTTTATATACGCTAAATATTTCCAGTATCAACATAGAAAAAAGTTTCTTCAACATTCGCCAGGTCTTTGGAATTATTGAATTCACTCAACATTTTCTCAAATTCATTCTTTCCCAAAGTAAATAAACATTTCGAAGGATACGTAGTTACTACGTTTTCTATGTAGAAAGGACGACGTTGCTCATTCATTTGACAGGAAAATGACTTTAACCTAACATTTTCGAAATATACACGGTCAAATGTGTCAGAATTTGAAATCCAACCAGGAAACATTATAAAAGTGAATGGAGTATAGCTAAAAAATGGTCAACTTTTGACACATATAAAACGCTGTTTCTTTGTGAATGCGGCCATTGACCATCTTGTTCTAAAATAATGTTAGCTGAACAATACCGTTTTCATTGCCCACTGAAGGAATTACACTCCTCCCAAACTCCTACCCAAATTTGTTGACATTCCGTTATTCGTCGGTTGTACTGCCAGGTAGGTACATCGACGACAAGTATTATTTGAACAGCCAATGCTCAAGAATAAAAGGAACAATAGCACGGGGGAGTGTTGTAGGTGGCTATCGTTCATTGGTAGACCAGGTAATATTCGATTAAATGCATTGCAGCCAAGATACGGGAATTAAAAAGTATCATGACAGGATGAAAATAGCTTATTTATAATTATTTCCATTTTATACCACATTCATAATAAAATTTTCTTTATCCTTTTCAGATACGGCACAGGTTTGGATGTTACGACGAGATATCCTTCGACGGATCCAGAAAAATCAGGCATTGCAACTGGGTGAGATTCGTGAGGATCTCGAATTCATTCAACCCTTCTGTAAATTTCGTGGCGACAAAAATGAAGGGAGAACCAGTTTATGAAGCAGTCAAACCTATAGCACCGGACACAGAACTTCTTGTATATTACCTTCCTGAACGGCCCGAAGAACTATTTTTCGTCAGGATGAGGGCTTCGCTTTTCAGACAGACCATGGACTCTATTTTAGAAGGTGAGCTATTTTAAGTCCTTTTAACAGCATTAATTCTTCACAGAACGCAGAAGTTTCGAAGACCTACATGATTGTAGTAGATATGTTACCGGCAATGTGTAAAATCCGGCATTCTATACAATGCCTAGGTCTTGTATAGAATGCCTGAAAACGCCAGGGAATGTATGAAATGTTATTCATTTCATACATTTCCTAGGCATTCTATAGAATACCGAACGCCTAGCAGGCAATGTGTGTAAGAAAAGATCGCTTTGGAGGGGAATGACGTTGACGATTTAAGAGCGCTTGCGCAGAGTTCGATGAAATCATTCTCATCCCAGTTGACCCAGTTCTTTCGTTCTTTCTAGTTGTTAATGAGACATCTGGTGATTCGCTCGATAGAATTCGTTATTTCGCTAGGCATAGGTACGTTGCGATTTCATTCAAATGGCCGATCAACGAATTTCATTGATGAGCGAAAGATTTTATTCGCACTTAGCTAGTAAAAGAAGTTCATCTAATTCTAAAAATCGAACATTTATCGACGATCAAAGGTATCAACAATTAATAAACGAAATAGAAAATGCAAAAACTGCCGAAAAGAAGTCACCCCGACATCACTGGCTATTGAAGCATTTTGATTTAATAACCGTTGGTGGAATAAAAAAATTGATATTTTGGTTCAGAATAGATTTTCAGAGGATATCTCTCCATCTCTTCAATCCTCAATCAATAGGGAAAATAAAAAATTAAATTAATGTTTCAATCATAAAATACATACCTACCTACCCATTCAGACAAGATAATGACTTCCCTTAATCATTTCACACATTGCCTGCAGGCTAGCCGCCAATCTATGAAATAATTAGAATGCGTTTTTTTTTCATTTCACAGATTCCCGGCACACTAGCCGGCATTCTATACAATGCCTAGGAACTGTATACAATGCCTAGGTAAAGTATGAAATGGAATAACACATTCGTATTATTTCATACATTGCCTAGAAGACCCAGGGATTCTATACAATTCCTAGGCATTGTATAGACTGCCTGAATTATACACATTGCCGGTAACAGATACATTTATTAATTAGACATTTAAACTTGGTCTGAACAATCTGACAGTTGATTGATCATTTGAAATATGGTGGAGATTATTATATTGCGACGTAGTTTTAATTAAATGCGGTTTCTCCGTAAATGAATATTCAAAGCCTTGATAAAGGAGCAATGGTGCTACCGAAACGTTGGCTGAAGCATTTATGAAGGAGAAAATAAATATTGTCCGATTCCCGATAGTTTGTTTGATTGATTAAATTATATGGACCGTACTATCGACTCAGATAAATTTTGAATGCATTTTTTTGAATTTTATGTTTTTTTTAAATTTCCTATAGCTCTCAAGAAATCACTCAATAAACATCATATAGCATATTCTACTAGATTAGCTTCTGAGCTGAGCCCATATAGAGCATAGGGTCAGAGTAAATGCACTATTATTTATTTATAAAATTGTGAATGGCTTAATAGATTGTATTGATTTAATTGAGCATCTATCCTTCTTGGTGTCTCGATGTGGCTCAACGAGTACCTAATGCTGTATTCTACTGTAGGGCGGGTAGAACGAATATAAGTCTTAGATCACCCATTTATTTTATGTGTAGTTTATTCAATTCCATAGCTATAGTCCGTTTAACTAGGTATAAGAAGGAGCTTTGTAAACAAACAGAATCGTGTAGTTTGCGCACAATGAAGCTCCTATTCGTCAAACGGTCATAACCACGCTCCCTTGCCAGGATCGTACTCGAAAAGGACTGTAGATGGTACTGGATAGAAATGATTCAATAATTTGAGGCAGCAATTCCCACATTAGAACTTTTTTCCTCAGAAACTCTAGTGCAAAATTTCTGTTATGATTTGCAACTGTCATAAACATTTTATATTCGACATACCCTATTTTTTATTTCGTTTCGTTTTTATATTATTATCTACTAAATGATTTCTTTTTCGGATGCTCGAGATTGCGGCGAGGAAATTCCAGGAAACACCAGAGTTTTAGAGATTTGGGTCGGAATCTTGCAGGATTCCGACCAAGTAATTCCGGGAAACACCAGATTTGTGTCCTTTTTCCTAATGGGTGAAAGCCATCTTGATTTGCATAAATATCGAAGTTTTCCATTGACAAGACTCGTAAAAGATCTCTGTTCAAATTTGTAATGGTCATTTACTTGTAATATCCGATATATATTTAGTTTCGGTCCAAAATTTCATATTATTTTGTAAGAAACTCCTTGTCGGCTGCTCAAGGTTCCGACAAGGTAATTCCGGGAAACACTAGATTTGGGTCCTTTTCCTCAAAGGGTTAAAGCCATCTTGATTCGCATAAATATCGAAGTTTTCAATTGACAAGACCAGTTAAAATACCTAGAGCTACTGCGAAGGTCTAGCTGTTCAAAGTGTTTATAGATTTTGTTGTGAAAAGTGTATTGTGTTGGAAAATCTTTTGACAAAGTGTATATAGTGTTCATAGGACAATGTCGAATTCGGAAACGGATACTGCAACTGAAGGTGATATCTGGGGACCAGCATGAAAAGGGTCCAGAAGGTCGCATTTCTCTGCCGAAGAGAAAGAGATAATTTTGAAAATTTTTCGAAGAGAATTGGAAGAACATCCTGATTTATCGAGAAAAGACTACTAGTAATTGTTTCAAAATCCTCAGGGGTGAGTGATTCAGCTGTATTCAGAATTCTCAGAGATTATGAAGAGAATAAAACATTCACGCCACCTAAGAGGAGAACCCAGTCGTTAAAAATAATCGATTGGGTTGACGATTTCGATATGAACCTTATCAGAAGAATTGTCCACGGTTTTTTTTCCGGAATGAAATCCCAACGATTTCTAAAGTTCTAGAAATCGTGAATGATGACGACAGTTTGCCAAATTTCAAAAGAACAACGTTCTATGAATTATTGAAAAAAATGGAATTCAAGTTCAGTTAAAAATGAACGATTGTTTGAAATCTCCTCGATTCGACTTTGAACGGAAAGAAACTTCACGAAGGCCCTCCTACCGATGCGCCAAACATGTTATTATTGCTCTTTCTCACATTTGAGCAGAGTATAGCAAATGCGACATATACAATAATGATTGTCCCCGCTTCAAAGTGGCTGCCTTTTTGGAGGAGATTGGTAATGTCAATCATTCTTAGAATAATTATTGTTTTTTTCCCTCGTTTTGTATCTGGTAAATTTTTGGTTCTCAATAATTTAAGTTTTGAGTATTTTCCTGTAATTGGGTAATGTAACCTGTTGGAAATAAAGGCTTATTATTATTATTGCATTGCTAAACTATTTAAAACTGATCTTGTGGCCCTTTCTAACATTCCCTACCACCGATATCCAGATTTCTTCCCTACCAGATACCAACCAATAAAGTTATCACCGAAAAGCATTTCCTCGAACTTCTTTTCCGCTGAAGAAGTGCCAACCGATGAGGCCGAAGCGCTAGATCGCTCCAACCTGGCGACGACGTGAAGATATTTCAAACCTCCAGCCGTTGATGCGACCATAAATTACGCCACTTTTTTGTGTAAGTCGGGATTGTTCTGAGGCTTTATTTGTTTACAAGCCGATGGACTAATGGAAATCGTCGAATTACCTCTTGTTCCTTTATATGCACCGCAGATATGTGGACACATATTCAAGTTATGTCGGGCTCAAAGAGGATATGCCACAGATCGCTGCGTAATTGAGAAATCTATTTTATCGGTATTCGAGAAATAGCTGAATATGCAGGAATACGATGCAGTTGAAAGGTATACTTGATTCTTAGAATCTTCCAGTTGCGAATCCAAAATAAAAAGTTTGTTGCATCAGACGGTACCCCAGCTCAATGTTGTTCTGACAATATTATACCTACATCTCACATCCACTTTCAAACTTTTTGCATCTCCCCTGTATTCTTCAAGTATCAAGCCTGCTATGTGTTTTTATTATGAGGTGTTCATACTTTTTTTCTGAAACCTCATAATCCTTATCCAAAATCAGAGAGTTTTCATAAATACATAATAAAAATTACTGAGTGTTTTATTTTGAGAGTAATAATAAATTTTTTCCAAAAACACATAAAATTCAAGTAAATGCATGAAATCCTCATTTGAATCGATAGTACAGTGTTTGAAGATTATTTCATGCAAATGTTGACCACGGCTGCGCCTCAAATAGTCCATCCGCTTAGTAGTCCAATTATTGCAAACTCTTTACAACATTTCGGCCGGTCTCTCACGAATGAATGCTTCAATGTTGTCTTCCAATGCGCCAATCGAAGCGGGCTTGTCAGTATAGACATGAGCCTCACAGAAAATAGTCTGAAGGCGTGAAATCGCACGATCTAGGAGGTCAATTGACCGGTCCCAAACGAGAAATGAACTGTCCACCGAACTTGCCTCTCAATTGGTTCATTGTTTCGTGTGCTGCGTGGTTGGTGGCACCGTCCTGTTGAAACCACATGTCATGCAAGTCAAGTTCTTCCATTTTGGGCAAAAAAATTGGATATCTATCATCTCACGGTAGCGCTCACCATACACAGTTACTTTGTGATTCGCCTCATCTTTGAAGAAGTACCAAGGGCGGATTTACAGGGGGGTACTGGGGATAACTCACCCCCTTGAGTATCCAAAACATGAGAAAAAGATGGTTTGTGTACCTGATTCAATGGTTTTCAATCGTTATTACCCCCCCATGATCGTTATTACCCCTCCCATGAAAAAAAACTATATCCGCCCTTGAGAAGTACGGTCCAATGTTGCCATCAGCTATATTCTGCACCAAACAGTAAATTTTTTGGATGCATTGGTAGATCTTGCAATGCTTCTGGGCTCTGGCTGATCTTCACTCTAAAATCGATAATTCTGCTTATTTACGTAGAGGAAAGTCACCAAATATGGAATACCATTTTGTTTTTGGAATATAAAGAAAAAACTTCATATTAATTAAATCAGTTTGATGTTTATACTGATCAGTCATACATTTATATGTAGTAATTAACAGCCTCTAATCAAGTATATTAGTTATCTAATTGAAATCTAACACAAAAAACAAAATCACAAATGAGTAACCAAATATGGAATACGAACCCATATATGGAATATATAAGCTTGAATCAACATAGCAATAACAAAAATGGACATTAATATCTTTGAGATCAATTAAATGAATATAACATATTGTGATAAATGAAAGAAGTTACATAATTACCTTGCAAAAGTCACAGATCCAAGTATCAAACTCTGGACCAGCACAATCATAATGTGCCCAGAGCCCACACATCAAGCATATTCCATAATTAGACACCGACGACTGTCCATAATTGGATTTTTATACATACTAGTTCAAACTCTTCTGAATATTTTTTCAAGTCACAATATTTTAATGACAAAAAATCACAAAATGGTGAAATAAACATAATATCGATATACTAAATAGTATAACACTTATGTATACAAACATAACACCTGGTAATACTCATCTACTTTTAAAATTTTCTCCACGACAACAAAACTACTCACGCCATCCACACGTTAAGCGTTTGCGCAACTGACTCGATGGTGTGAGTGCGATAGTAAGTAGACCGAATGAAACAGAAGATGGTCGAATGTGCCGTACCAATTGCTGCTAACAGCGATGTATCGATTGATGGTCATCACCAACACTGGCCGATATAGCTGCGATATTTTCTTCAGTTCCTACTGTCACGTAAGCGAATTGGTGGTTTAGTGTCCAACAATGTGAATTTGAAGCAGAATTTAGTCACAATAGCCCGACTATCCGCTGCAGTGACCATAAGATGGAAGAAGCGCGAGATGAACTTTCTTAACAGAGCACGCGCGCCTTTTGATAATAAAATTCAATGTTTGGTAAGCTTTGCTCGTTTGTTAGAGGATTTATGGTTAAATTAAAGACCAAACTGAAGATGTTTGACAGTGACACAAAACACGAAACGTGAGCTGTCAAAATCAGTGTTGCCAAAAAGAAGATAGTTGCAAAATCACCCGTTACAAGTGCGATTTTCGGGGACTGAAGTTGATCCTACAATGTGGACGTGAACGATTTCAGAAAAAATTATTATTCCTATACATAACTTATATTCGTCTCAAAGAAAATGATTTAGAGTGAATAAAGAATCTGCAAAAAGTTGCACCCAATTCTATTTAACGAATGCATACTCGTTTGAATAGATTTGGAAGCATTTATGGTTAAGAAACAGAAATAGTGGGCTAAGAAGAAGTCTCCGGTACTTGAAGAACTGCTGTCTACATTTGGAATCGGCGAACCTCTGTGTTTTGTCGATTGCCACCTAGCCCGTCCAAAGGAATCCAATTAAAGCTGATTACAAGAGTGGCCCTCCACAAACAAGCAAAAACCGCCACTTTAATATTCAGCAAATGCAAGTTAGCACAGTTATAACGTAACCGTTTGATCGGTTTTTGTCCCCTGCAGATGAGCAAAGATCCCTTCCCAGTTCGAAGGGGCATCCATTTTAGGCAGATCGAAAATTAACCACAATCAAAATGTTAAATTGTGCAAAGGGGGCTATAAATCCGTCACTCTGGCTTTAGACTTCTTTTCTTATTCTCTCTGAATTAGCCATTGTTCGATGGCAAGAACGCCAATCACGTATTAATGGACAGGTTTTTGTTTCGCGATTTGAGAGCCTCTTGCCGAGCAGACTATTGAATTATCAAGGTAGATGCCGTGGATTCACGACCAAGAGACTTCAGGTCTCGTGGGATTTGAATTTAGAGCTCTTGTGATTCCATATCTACCGGTCATTAGTGGATATACTTCTTTTATATTTTGGGGATGTGGAATCATTCATTGTTTTGTTTCGGTTTATCACATCGAAATGAGGCCTTTGGCATAATCCATAATGATTAATTTATGAATGGAAGGTTTGGTGTGAGGTCCAGGTAGATTTCCTTTCCGAAGTTGAAGAAAAAAAATCAGAAAAGCACTTACTTGGAGTTTGAGCTTTTGGGAAGTCGTCCATCTATAGCGTGCTTCAGGTGGAGACAATTCATTATTTCATTAATAAAATATACCTACATATAGTAGGTACCGGGTTTTTCACTATAAATTGACCCCCCCCTAACTCTGTTACAAAAACAGATACATAAAAATACTTTATACAAAAATTGTTCGAAATCGAATAAATTTTTTAGAAATGATTACGTCAATTGGGATATATACAGGGTGAACAACATATTGAATGCAACTACTTTTTTCAAATGGGACACCCTGTAGATTCTTCCATATTTTGATTGTTCATTTTCTCCTGAAATCGAATATATATGCGTATGTGGGTCTGTCTCTTTTATTTCCAGAGTTTCAAAGTTTTGAAATGAAACTACGGAATAAAAAAATACTTATGAGAAATCAATCCGAAATTCTTTATATTCAAACAATTTATTTGAAAGCAATATTTTTTCGATGAATACCTAACAGTATCCAATTAAAAATTTAAAAATAATAAACTATGGTAGTATAGAATAAATAATATCAACTAAAGAAATTGGTTCTTAAAATTTTAGACTCTGTGGTACTCAGAGTAAGAGAGAAAGAGCAAATATATGTTATTTATTCGAAATTAGGGGAAAAAGAGCTTGCCAAATATAGAATAGTTACAGGGTGTTCGATCTGAAAAAATGAAGTTGCAATCAATATGTTGCCCACTCTGTATATATTTCATTTTGTGAAATCATTTTAAAAAACATTAGTCGATTTCGTGAAACTTTTGTAAAAAATGTTTTTTTGTACCTCTTTTAGTAACAAAGTTAAAGGGGGGGTCAAATTATGGTGAAAAACCCGGTACACCGATAACTCTAGCTCCTGGGGTGCATCATTTAGAGATTCGACTTTTCCATGTCATATTAAATTTTGAAAGAAACCCACAAAAAAGTACCCGAGAAATCACAGTCCGCTTGGTTTTAGTGACGTGAAACCACAAATTTATCTTTATATGCCAGAGGCACAATTGTTCAAAATTCTGATTCTCCTTAGAATTTCGAGGGAATTGCTTGAAATATTTTCAGTTGCTGAAAAATTAAATTCCACCAAAACGTTTTTAGATAAAACGAAGATTGTTTTTCATGTTTTTCGGAATACTAGCACTACCTACCAGCTGATCTAGGGAGTTTTTCAGGGCCATGAGAATTTGCAACCAGAAATACAGAGTGGGCCAGAGTGGACACATTCGAATGTTAAGTCCTATGAAGTAGATAAACAAAAACGGATATCAATATCTCATAGTGTTTCTTATAAATATGCATTTGTGAAAGGTGGCCTTAACTTTTTTTCTGTGGAAAACTCTGCTTCTCGGTGGTAACATTTCTTTGGCACTTTTTCATGTAATGTCCAAAGGTGTCGGTATAATTTGAACACGCTTTATTTATGAATGCAGGTTTGAGAAAGATCTGAAGATAAGAGCCTGTACAGGGTGGGCAAAATTGGTGCTACATGAACTGAAACTTTTTAACCCGAGGAGTTAGAGAAAAATGAATGGCACCTTATAGTCCTCTTTTTTCGAGAAACTGATAATGCCATCAACTGCATTCCTCTATCTTCTTTTGTTTCCGAGGTATAGGCCAAAATTGAAATTTGGGCGATTTCAACTTTGGTCATTATCTCCGTTTCTGTTTATGCTAGGATGTTGAAATAAAAACATTATTCAGGCACTTTTCTGATAGCAATCCAGTGGCGTACTCTGATTTTTTATAAAAGGTTCATTTGCTGAGTTATAACATAAAGTTGTGTTTTTTCTTATGGAAACAGTAGTTTGAAATGACTTAGAAAGAATCGCTATTTTTTTCCCGTTTCAGAAATGTATCATATGTTATACATATCCCTCAGATTAGTCAATTATTATAATGAAAAATATGGTTTGTATAATTGTATATGGAATTAGAATTATTGAGTAGGCTGAATCATAGAATTATGTGTCTCTACGCATGGTTTAATTTTTATTTCACAGTTGAATCACTTGCTGCCCCACTATTCTCATTCGCTAAAATGAAACATTTCAACATATCATATTTTTCGTAATTTTGGAATATCTCCATAATGCCGCCAACGATGACTTCAAATTTTAATAACTGACAGTTGTTTCAAACAGGGACCGCACCATCAAGTATTCAAACGTGAATTTAGAATTACACCATGCGTAGAGGGTAGAGACACATAATTATATGATTCAGCCTACTCAATAATTCGAATTCCATATACAAACCATATTTTTCATTATATCTTGACTAATCTGAGGGATATGTATAACATATAATACATTTCTTAAACGGGAAAAAAATAGCGATTCTTTCTAAGTCATTTCAAACTACTGTTTCCATAAGAAAAAACACAACTTTATGTTATAACTCAGCAAATGAACCTTTTAAAAAAAATCAGAGTACGCCACTGGATTGCTATCAGAAAAGTGCCTGTATAATGTTTTTATTTCAACATCCTAGCATAAACAGAAACGGAGATAATGACCAAAGTTGAAATCGCCCAAATTTCAATTTTGGCCTATAACTCGGAAACGAAAGAAGATAGAGGAATGCAGTTAATGGCATTATCAGTTTCTCGAAAAAAAAGACTATAAGGTGCCATTCATTTTTCTCTATCTCCTCGGGTTAAAAAGTTTTAGTTCATGTAGCACCAATTTTGCCCACCCTGTACTCTCATTTGGTTCTCAACAGTCATTAATACCGATGATGCCTAGCTTCAAGTTAGATTCCAAGTCACAAAATAACACGCTCCGCACTGGTACAACCCATCAACCATTTAAAAATGGAATTCGAATTGCGTAGCTGTATTTAATCATACAGTATCGAGTAGGCAAAATCGAAGACAATACTTGCTCCTTCATTACACGCATCAATCAGCTGCCTGCCTAAAAATAATAGCAGACTTTTTTTCACCGCTTTTATTTACAATACCTACCGACGGACAATGTGGATGCCGGCGAAATTAATTATTTTTTTCATGTAGATACAAATACCGCGGTGGTAGGCTGGAAATATAATTAAAAATGACCATATCGATGGGATGCGGTACTGCAGTAAGTCATCGCCCAAAAAAGTTCGTCCAGTCTTCCTTAAATACCCTCGATGTGCGCCAGTCTCGTTCCGCCAATTCGATACACTGTCTACCGTGATATGAGGAAACCATTAATTTAACCATCTACACTCCCGAATGAACAGAGACGAACTGAGAGGTTTTCGAAAATCAGCTCGATCATCCGATCGATGAGATTGAAGATTGTCTAGAAGGGTTAAAGGGCACTGCGACCTTAATGTCTTGTGCCCCAGTCAGAGATGCCCCCTCACTGTGACAATTATTTACTGCTTGCCCTCCAGTTCTCGATTTCTAATTAACTACAGTACCTGGGATGCCTTCAAGAAAGTCACATCCTCGCTTTTGTTGCTTTCTGTCCCAAGTATTTTTTGCACTTGCAATCAGGTGATCTGCAGTTTTTTTCCCGTCCCCACAGGATCTGCACTTCACCATTGGTGCTTTCTGATGATGCAGTGCACTGCCAGGAGGAGTTGTAGCATATTTTTTATTCAGATCAAGATACTTTTCAGAATTTCAGATCAAGTTGTACTAAATCTCAGAAGGAGCTTTTTGGAATTATCCAACCCTAGAAGAGTATTCCTCGCTCAGTTTCCTCATTTCCCAAAAAATCTTTCTTATAAGTGCATCTTCCAAAACTACAGAAAGGTCTGAGTCCAGTAAGTGGCGTATGTGTTTCTTTTCTGGCAAGAGTAGATATTGTCCTTCTCGTTTCCTTTAATTCACGAGTGACCGAGAATCATACTATACTCTGTTCAAATGTAAGAAGGAGCAATAACAACATGTTTGGCGCAGCGGTAGGAGGGCCTTCGTATAGTTTCTTTCCGTCCAGAGTCGAATCGAGGAGATTTCACACAATCGTTCAGTTTTAACTCAACTTGAATTCCATTTTTTTCAATAATTCATACAACGTTGTTATTTTGAAATTTGGCAAACTGTCGTCATCATTCACGATTTCTAGTACTTTAGAAATCGTTGGGATTTCATTCCGGAAAAAAAACCGTGGACAATTCTTCTGATAAGGTTCATATCGAAATCGTCGACCGAATCGATTATTTTTAACGACTGGCTCTCCTCTTAGGTGGCGTCAATGTTTTATTCTCTCTCTGAGAATTCTGAATACAGCTGAATCACTCACCCCTGAGGATTTTGAAACAATTCCTACTAAGTGTCTCTTCGATAAATCAGGATGTTCTTCCAATTTTTTTCGAAAATGGTTCAAAATTATCTCTTTCTTTTCAGCAGAGAAATGCGACCTTTTGAATCTTTTTCGTGGTGGCCCCCACATATCACCCCCAGATGCAGTATCCGTTTCCGAATTCGCCATTGTTCTATAAACACTATATACACTTTGTCAAAAGATTTTCCAACACAATACACTCCTCACAACAAAATCTATAAACACTTTGAACAGCTAGTATCTTCACAGTAGCTCTAGGTATTTTAACTGGTCTTGTCAATTGAAAACTTCGATATTTATGCGAATCAAGATGGCTTCAACCCATTGAGGAAAAGGACCCAAATCTGGTGTTTCCCGGAATTACCTTGTCGGAACCTTGAGCAGCCGACAAAGAGTTTCGTACAAAATAGTTATAATGAAAAGTTTCCTTATCGAGCTTTCCCAACGTTTTATCAATAAAAATGATGAAACGTTGCATAAACGTTTGATATAACACTATTCAACAACATGTTTTCATCAAATTAGGAAATCTGCATTCGGGTTTATACGTTTCAAACAAGTTTAATAAAAATGGTTGAAAACGACGATGAATCCTAATATTCCAGTAGAATTCTCGTTATCATAACCATGCTCACAACGGATAAATAACGTTGTATTAAGGTGCAAATGAAACGATACTTGAAACCCATTAAGAAACTTATTACCTAACTATATAACGAGTTGAAAATGTGTTATAACTCCAGAAATATTATACAGGGTGGCCACTTTTTCAATGGCATTGCATTGGTAACTTTTAAACCATAAGAGTTAGAAGATCGGTCAAATGGAGAAAAAGTTGCATTCATAGAAGCATTGTCAAGCAGATCAAACAAATCGAGATTATCAGGGCCGTTTTTTGAGATATCATAAGAAAAGTAAATTCTGTCATTTTGATTTTTATTTTTTTCTCACTTTATTTCGAATATTATCAAAAAATGTTACAGGAATTTTTTATTTGACAGTAAATTATCTTCAAAATGACATAATCAGATTTCGTATCCAACGTTTCGTTCTTCCTGGGTCACCCTCAACCTTATTTTTTTCAATACGGACCTGCATATTTTATGACACTTTTCGAAATAACTTTCAACGCTGAATTCAACGATATATCATACAATGTCATTCAAAGTTGATTTTACAAAATGGTGGAAATTTCGAACACTTACGTCATTAATGTTCATCATTTACCTTCGAATAATCATTTCATTTGTCTTTCATCAAATGATATTTTCGTTTGATTATTATGAATTAGGTTTTTCACCTCTTGAAATTTGTAAATAAATAATACGTAACAGAATCAAAGCAAGAAACAAGTAATAATTATTCACTTATTTCAAGAGGTGAAGAACCTAATTCATAATGATTAAACGAAAATATCATTCAATGAAAGACAAATTGAATGATTATTCGAAGGTAAATGATGAACATTAATGACGTAAGTGTTCGAAATTTCCACCATTTTGTAAAATCAACTTTGAATGACATTGTATGATATATCGTTGAATTCAGCGTTAAAAGTTATTTCGAAAAGTGTCATAAAATATGCAGGTCCGTATTGAAAAAAATAAGGTTGAGGGTGGCCCAGGAAGAACGAAACGTTGGATACGAAATCTGATTATGTCATTTTGAAGATAATTTACTGTCGAATAGAAAATTCCTGTAACATTTTTTGATAATATTCGAAATAAAGTGGGAAAAAAATAAAAATCAAAACGACAGAATTTACTTTTCTTATGATATCTCAAAAACCGGCCCTGATAATCTCGATTTGTTTGAACTGCTTGACAATGCTTCTATGGATACAACTTTTTCTCCATTTGACCGACCTTCTAACTCTTATGGTTTAAAAGTTACCAATACAATGCCATTGAAAAAGTGGCCACACTGTATATCTATTTTTACGTTTGTGAATTTATTGGTTTTTGTCTGTAATTTGACGTGAATTATTTTTGTTAGGAAACTCTGTAATGCACTTCTTCACCATGGTCCAAGTTCATTTGAAATGAAAAATGTCACTAATGTGAACGATTCATCACCTAAATCTTCATAAGGCATTAAGAAATTCATTAAAATGCACATCAGAGAAAGCGCCCATTACCTACAATCTATCATGTCAACTACAAACTCAAGTGAATCATTCTTTTCCAGACTCACCGCTAGATCTCTCAATGTCCCTCTTATCAAGAGCGCTAAGTAATTCACCACCCTCAAACGAAGACGAAAGGAAGTCGGTGTCAGGTGATAGCTCGGCGGCAAGTTCACAAGGAGATTTACCGGAAAAAATGATTACGACACCTCGGGCTCGACCGAGAGAAAGGACGTTACTTCCTTGTGGTGTTTGCAGTAAAGCGTTCGATAGACCTTCACTGCTGAAGAGGCATATGAGGACACACACAGGTATGAAAGCAAATGTGTTTATCCTTTCCTCAACTTTCAGACTATAATGTTCTGAATTTTCCAGGAGAAAAGCCACACGTATGTATGGTCTGCGGCAAAGGATTCAGCACGTCATCATCTTTGAACACACACAGAAGGATTCACAGTGGAGAAAAACCGCACCAGTGTCCTGTTTGCTTGAAGAGGTTTACAGCTTCGTCGAATCTCTATTACCATCGTATGACGCATATCAAGGTAACAATCTACACTTTTATGAAGGCTGTTTCAATAAGAGCGCAAGATTTGAATAGCGCGCCATGTTAGACAGTCTCAATGTCACATGATTAGGACGTGACAGATCGAAAGTTGACAGATGGCAGTTAGTAAACATGGAGCATTACACGGTAGAACAATGCATCCTGATTGTAGAAAAATGCAGTAACGGTGAATGGCGAACTATACAGGGTGACTTGTACATATATTTTGACTGTAGATTCCTCTCATCAAACGAAACACTTTTTTCCTATACCATTTTTCAAAATTCGGTTTGGTTTCGAAGATACAGGGTGTCGAAAATCCATGAAAAAAACACTTTTCTGTTTATATCTTCGAAACCGTTATTTCGAATGAACTGAATTCTTGTTGAGTTTTTACTCTATTCATGGTGCATATTCCTCAATCAAAAACTATTCAGTATCTCTACTAGTATAAAAGTTACAGGGTAGTCGACTCATCAATACACGCTAAAACACCATCAAACCACTTCAAAAAGATAAACGGTTCATATTTTCGAAAGAATCAATCATTTAAGAAACTAAAAGTATTCATATTTTTTTCAATAAAACGCGTCGTTTCCGAGTTATTTCCAATTTTACCCGGAGAAATTTGACGAAAAAATCATTAATTTCAAGAATAATCTGAATGCGTCTCTGAATTTAATATCATCGAATATTATTCCTTCTCTGGTCTAAACGAGTTCACAATGTTGTCACAATATTTATCAACTTTGTCGAGATATTTTAATAAGAAAATCCACCAGATATGGGAGATAAAATTGAACACCAAGGAGGATTTAACACGCACAGTTTCTATTGAAAATTTATAGTTACCGGTCCATATTGAAGTTAAATTCGATTAAATACAAAATTAGGATATGAATGATGAATCTCGATACAGACTACTTAGTAAATTGAATTTAATGAAAACTGAAATGATACCTTATAATCTGTGTCGATGTTTTCATTTAAACAATATCCTCTTGGAATTTTATAAACTCGACACGGTTAAGATTATAATAATTCACTTCACATAATGAATCACATTAGAACAATAATTCACTGAATGTATTCAGAACTTCACGTTCACATAATGTTTACAGTTTGTTCAGAGACTCTGGTTTGTTATTGTTTATAGTTGGCCTCCAGATACCTAACCAATCTTTCGGTTTTCGCTCGACGCATGCGTGTTGAAATTGGCGGCAAACTCGATTTATGATGGAAATTGGAAACGGCAGAATTCATAGATATTTATTCCACGGTACACAAGTGTATCGTGATTTATTCTATGGTTCGTAACAAATCCTTAACCTCAATGAAAATATCAGAAAGCTGACAACATTTACTTGAAACTTCTGTGCAAACATTCACAGAATGGATACAAAATAGATTAGGTTAGGTTGTTTAATAATAAATTCTGATGATAGTCTTTTTTCATGATATTGTTTGGGAATTTCGTGGAAAATATGAACAAATTAATAGTGTTCACAAACTAATCTGCAGAAAAATCGAAGAAGGAACTTATTTTGGTGTGAGAAATGTGGGTTTTCAGTTGCAGACATAATACGATGGAACTAACTGTTTTTGTTGAAATTATCGTGTTTGCAACATTTTTATTCCTATAAGGTTAGTACTAGAGTATTCCCTAAATGTATAAACTCAATTTCTATCGAGAAATATCTATGAATTTTGCATCAATTCCAAAAGATCATTTCAGAGGCGTAGTCAGCCCAATTTTTTTTTCAAATGGCTATATCTTTTTAACAGAGCCGAATTCGGAAAAATGGAAAATGAAAAAAAGGTTTCTTTTGACCTCAAGAATCTTCAGTTAAAATATATGTACAAGTCAAAGACTCACCCTGTATTGTGCTATGATAACACAGTTTCTCGTGCCTCATTTGAAAGCTTTTGATCTTGACAACATGTGGTTTTAGCAGGACGGTGCCACATGTCATACCGCCCGTGAAACATTGACAATCTGGCAGGAGTTTGCTCCTGGTCATCTCCTGATTGGGTGACCAGAATTGGCCTACACGCTCTTGCCATTTACAGCCTTTAGGCTTCTGGCAGTGGGTTTATCTGAAGTCACAGGTTTATGCCAATAAGCCATCGAAGCATTTAAAGCCGAAATGAGATGCTGTATCAAAGGAATTCCACCACATGTATTCAATAAAGTTATTGAAGATTTCGTCAAATGCCAGCAAATTCACACAAGATATTTTGTTTCATACATGATTCCCAAATGTGAATTCTTTGAACCTATTAATATTTAAATACACTGCTAAAGAAAAACGTTTTTTATTGAACACTGAAATCTTGCGCAATTATTGAAAATTTCTTTAGATTGTCGAGTATGTGTCATTTGTATAAACTAATATACACGTAACATAAAATGTTGAATATATGGAAATTTAAAGTCTCATATTGACGGAATGACGTCTCATTCATATTCTTGAATTTATAATTTTGTTTTTTGAGGGATATAAATTCTTCGACATCCATCAACTAGAGTTGTAATTAAATGTTATTGAAACACTGAAACAAGAATGTGGAATACTTTTTCATGCTAATCGCATTTTTTCTTCCATTACCTCAGTCCTAATTACTCTCGTTAATTATTCACTGAATGCGTGTTTGGTTGGAAGATCAAGACCATCATTTTCTATATTTACCGGTTAAGTAGAATGAGATTTTCCAGGTTTTCACACATTTTCTGAACCCTATTCTTATGCATTATGCAAATGAGGCATCAAGAACCTTCAATTAGATGAAGTGACTTGAGGAAAATACTTCCCATGGTTAATTTATGATATCATTCAATTGATTGAGTGGAAATATCAAGTTTAACAATTAATGTGTTTTGAAAAGAAATAAATTTATATTTTCAAATTTTAACTACTTTATTAGCAGTTAAATCATTCGGCATTTCATGCTCGTAAAAATGTTCAACGATATTAGTTTAATGTTCTAGCACTACGTCTGTCTCTCATTATGAAAAAGGTTAATAAGTACAAGTTCCATATATTTTTTTAGAAACAAGATTACCAATTTTACGTGTAGGTTCTTTTCAATTTGGAATTTATTCCTCTTTTGTAAGACTGCAGTCATAAGTCACCGCATAAATTCTTTGTTCGTCGAGGATCGTTAAAAGAATACCATATAAAAGTAGCAGGTGCTTGAACCACCTTCCCATAGCATCATTCACCAAACAATACCAGAACCAAGGTTGAAAATTTCAGCGGCAATCAACATATGCGATGCGACCGTTCTATAATTACAATAATTCATTTTTTATAAAAAGAGGCCAAGAAACATATGGGATTTCTACTATGTAACAACGTCGTAAGTGGGCTGTTGAAAAGGGTGAATCCGTCAGCGGATTAAAAAAACAATCAGAACCGGGTTATGGAGGACGGAATTTGTCAAGAAGATGGGCAGGTAGCTGTCCGGATGGATTATATAAATATAGGCCATCGATGTAGATGTCAAATTTCGGAGATGTGGGTTTTGTCTTTTTTGGGCAATAAAAGGGAGATTAGTAGAAATCCTGGGATGAAAAATGACAGAATTTCAGGACAGCAGTCATAGACATTGTGTAACGAAAAAGGTTTTTTCAGATAGTATTAGAACGGTCGAACAAAAAATGTCATCATAATTGTGCAATTTTGAGTCGAAAGTGGTCTAAGCGATTAGATCGTATTTGATGATGATGGATGTGGTCAAATTCAACACTGTTCGTCCAGCCATTAACACGTTAACTCAAAAAAAAGAATTTCAAGGAACATTCGAAGTCCAAATGCCTCTGTTAAGTTCGTTACCTAATGGGTGAAACCGGCCTAATCGTTACGGAGTAATTATTTCTTGAAATTTTATGTTTCCTTCTATTTCAAAAACTCAACATTCGCTCAGGTTGAAATTTGATTGAAGGCCGAATAATTTTAACTGACAAGTGTAGGTTAAATCAAATCCAATTTAATTTTGCGAAAAAAAATCAGGCCAAATAGATACACTATAATTGTGTATGCAGAGTATGTTTTCATAATTTTTTCATTTCTGTAATAAAACGATCTTTACGAAATTGCGAGTACTTTATTTTTTTATTTATTATTTATTTATTTTAAAAGTATCTATTTGGCCTAATTTTTCTTGCAAAAATGAATTGAATTGGATTGAACCAACACTTGTCAGTTATAATAATTATTCAGCCTTCAATCAAATTTCAACCAGAGCGGATGTTGAGTTTTTGAAATAAAGGAAAGATAAAAGGACCCCGCCTTTTCCTTATAGGCAAATGGCGTTACGTCAAATGTTCTAATTTTTTGGTATAATGTAGTACTCGACCTACTGATCCAAAGTGTCCATGGCCCCAACTCCATCCTATGACTAGTTTTTGAGATACAGGGCGTTGAAGTTGGAAATTACCCACTTTTACTACGCGCGTATCTCGAAACAGAATCGAATGAACTTCAATTTTTCTCAAAAAACATTTAATTCTATCCCTAGGGAGCACCTATATAGAGGAATATGACCGAAAATCGTTACGAATACAGGGATTATCCATAATTGAATGCATGCCCGATTTTGAAAGTATAAAAAATGTCTATTTCAAATCACTAGATATGATGTTGTTACATCGAAAAAACCTGAAATACTCAGAATTCATACTGGGTGATCCATTATTATAGAAACTATTTACAATGAAGGTTAAATGGACACCCTGTATTTTTGGGTTGATTTAAGGTGTTTGTAGGATTTTTTCAGAACAAATCATCATGGACTTCGGAAGAATACAGGGTGATTCAGTCATGAAATAAACTGTGAGCCTCACGAAAATACCCAAAAACCACCTTCCTCACATCATCCTCTATTTCAAGATTAACTCTGTTGAGGTGGGAGTTTTCTTTCACCACTGTCCTTGATTTGAAAACATCAATACAACTGAGAGTTTTTATCCACTTCCTATGACCAGATTTTTTTTAAGTAAGTAATATGAAAATTATTAATTTGCAATTCTGATTGAAAAAAAAATGAAAAAGAAAAAGAAATTATCTTCGATATACCTTTTCAAAAATACCCATGCTATCAGAATTGCAAAATTGATTATTTCATATGACATAAAAAAATTTGGTCATGGGAAGTGGATAAAAACTCTCAGTCGTATTGATGTTTTTATATCAAGTACAGTGGTGAAAGAAAACTCCCACCTCAACGGAGTAAATCTTGAAATAGGGGGTGATGGAAAAAAGAGGTAATTTTTGGGTATTTTCGTGAGGTTCACAGTTTATTTCATGACTGAATCACCCTGTATTCTTTGAAGTCCATGATGATATGTTCTGAAAAATTTACACAAACACCTCAAATCAACCCAAAAATACAGGGTGTCCACTTAGCATTCGTTGTGAATAGTTTCCATAATAATGGATCACTCAGTATGAATCCTGGGTATTTCAGGTTTTTTCGATGTAACAACAACATATCTAGTGAAATAGTTCATTCTCGCTCTGGAACTGACATATTTTATACTCTCAAAATCGGGGATGCATTCAATTATGGATAACCCTGTATTCGTAACGATTTTCGGTCATATTCCTCTATATGCTTTCTCCTTGGGGATGTAATGAAATGTTTCTCGAGAAAAATTGAAGTTCATTCGATTCTGTTCCGAGATACGCCTGTGGAAAAAGAAGGTAATTCTTAAATTCAACGCCCTGTATCTCTTCTTTCAGTACTAAAGATACTCCCTGAAAAGTATCAAATCATTACTTTCTTTAGTAAGATACTGTGTTTCACTCTGTCAAAGGCAGATCAAGGCAGAGTGTCGCTTCAACAACATTTCTATCGATAGACTTTAAACTGTCGGTATGTAACTGGCCTCAAGAAAGTTGATTGTTGAGATGGACAGGCAATATGGAGCACTGTTAACAAACTCAATGACACATGACACTCGAACTCATTTTAATGATAAATTCCTGGTACTTTCTTGCATCAAGATGTGCACCTACGCAGACATCAACAGATATTTATATCTATTTGTCCAGTGAAAGCACAAACCGCGTACTCTGATGTATCCCCCATTTGTTCCATAGAAAGCTAAACGCTGCCGTGGTGTCTAAATATCTATCAACAGTCAATCCTCCTTCACCGACTTGTATGCAATCTGTTACTCATCAAAAGCGCCCTGTAAGGATCAAAGAGCGTGATCCCCCTTGCTGTCAATCACCTAGTCAATAGTCACTTCGGATCACAGAATACGACAAATGTCCGAGGAGTCTTCTTATTTTTCCCATCGGATGGCTTTACGAGTTTGCTGCCGCTCCAAATGATTCCGCTTGTACGTTTTGATGAGCATCTTTCGACTTTTATGGAAGGAAACTCAGCTTGAATTGAGCGTATTGGGAGACAATGATATTTATGGATCTCCCAGTAGGCGAGTATCACCTTAAATAGGCATTATGCCATATAGTCCACTCAGTATGATTACGTCCCATGGTCCCCATTCTGTTCGGATTCAACAGATACTTACATACTGAACATTCCAGTTTTTCGGATGGATCTCATGCGAATGTTCGGAAAAGGACGAAAAATAGTCAATCACAATATTCTTTCAGTAATATACAGAGTGTAACAGCCAAATGGAATAAATTCGATAACGAATAAATGAGGGGGTGTTAGGAAAAACGCTCGGACACGTCGATTTGTAATTTTAAATGCGCATATTTTTCAAGATAATAATATAATATAGGGTGTTCCATGTGACCGTGGCCAATACCAACTTCCTTATTTCAAATTCAACCCCCTGTATATTATTTATTTTTTGGATTCTTCAGAGAATTCTAGACACAATTCATGCACAATGTCCTATACCTATCTTTAACTTTTTAGGAAGTATTGAGTGTTTTCAGATTTATTGCGAAAATCGACGTTTCAAATAAAAATTATTTTATTTCACGAATTCGGTACATTACACTTAAAACCTAATAAGTAATACTGATTATTTCTTAATTATTAAAAAAAAACAAAAAAAACATTAACGTCAATGTAGGGAATGTTCAAAATGCTCGCCGCGAACGTTTTGGCAACATGCTAATCTGGTGTAGAATTGTCTTCTAACGTTTCTCTCAACATTTCAGGCGAGACTGATCTAATCGCAAGCGTGATTCGGTTTTTTAGGTCGTCTAAGTTTGAGGGTTTCGTTTCGTATACAATACTTTTGACTTTTTTGATGGTGTCAGGTCAGGAGATCGTGCTGGCCATTCTATCGATCCGCGCCTCCCTATCCACCGATTCGGAAAAATTTGGTTCGAGTGCGGCCGGACATTGATTTGGTAATCGGGTGGTGCTCCATCTCGCTGAACCTATATTATATTGGCAGGAACTTGTGGATTTGCTGGATCAGGATATAAGTTTATCAAAGTTGGTACGACATTATTTTGGAGTAGTTCTAAATAATTTTCTCCCTTCAAGTTGCCGTCAATGAAAAAGGGACCTACGATATGATTTCCTACAATTCCTGCCCAAACATTAACATTTTCATGATATTGCGTATGTTCTTCTTTTATCCAGGAGGATTCTCATCAGATCAGTAGCGGCAATATTGACGATTAACATGACCGTGAAGTGTGAATGTACTCTCATCAGAAAACAAAACATTTTCTGATTGGATCACATTGTTACCTAAGATCGCCATCATTTGCTCACAAAAATGCGTTCTCTAATCGAAATCGTCTTGTATGAGCTCCTGAGTTGCCATCATTCTATAGGGATGCATCTTACTTTCCTTTAATGATTTGAAATATTGACGTGTGGCTGAAGGTGAACAGCGGGGCTACTTTTCGAACAGAATTATGAGGGCTTTCTTGAAACTCAAGCATAATATCCAATTTCATATCATCACTTACTGCATTGGCAGCAATTTTTTTCTTTGTCTTACATGACCAAGCTCCCGAAACTGCTTTTCTATTTTGCTAATTGTTCCTTGGGATAAAGGCGGCAAATTTTGAAATTTTTCGTGAAATATGCGAGAAACTTCCATTTGTGTCCGTGTGTAATCTCCATAACCCTAACATAATCATTCGAAGAATGGTTATTTTGTGCATTGTGCATTGAACCATTTTTCTAATATCATCACGTAGTTACGTACAGTTTTCGAAATTCAAAAGACAATAGCACTTACACTGATCACTTATTGTCATGCAAACAGACAATATGTTACAAAGGCTATGAGAATAAACAAATCTGTTTTTGTTTCTTTTTTAAATTCTTCTCAGTAATGATTTTTGCTTACTTTTTTCATATCAAGAGGTTAATGGGAAATAAGTATTGAGTGTAATGTATCGAATTTGTGAAATAAAATAATTTTCATTTAGAATGTTAATTTTTGTAAAAAATCTGAAAACACTTGATAATTCCGAAAGAGATGAAGATAGGTATAGAACATTATGCATGAATTCTGTGTAGAATTTTCTGAAGAATCCAAAAAATTAATGATATACAGGGGGTTGCATTTGAAATAAGAAAGTTGGTATTGGCCACGGTGGCATGAAACACCCTATATAATTTTATTTTCTTGAAAAATATGCGCATGTAAAATTACGAATCGATGTGTCCGAGCGTTTTTTCTAACACCCCCTCATTTATTCGTTATCGAATTTATTCCATTTGGCTGTTACACTCTGTATACATCATTTATCCTTCTACAGATTCAGAATTATCTAGATACTATTTCTGGGATGATATTGATCTGATCGAAAAATTATTCGTTAAATTCTTCGTGTTTATTTCAGTATCTTATTTTTTCGCTTGCTCATATTGTTGTTCTCCTCTATCACGTTTTGCCAATTCGCTAATAGTAGGGTTTTTTACCTGTTTTTATTTACACTCAAGCCAATTGCCTCAGCAGGAGATTGAGTCCATCCATTCATAGTATTTCTTCCAAAAGGTCATTATCGTACTATTTGTCAGTTTAATTTTTCCAGTGTCAATTTGGTTTCAAGAACAGTCATGGTGGGGTAATATTGTCAACTCGTTTTGATATCAGTTTATGAAAAAGAAGTACAGCTTTATCTTTTACTATTGGAAACCAACCATTTACTAGTTACTAGTACCGGATCGTATTCAACGCGATTTGTGGGAGTCATAGTTGTTTTTCCCGATTTGAGAAAAATCTATTAGTCAAGCAACTGCCTCTCCTCTTCGCCACGCGAATTCTGAAGCAGCGATAAAGTGAAATTCACGCACGAAACCTTCAGGAGTATTTTCATCCCATAGCACTATTATTTCTTCAACTTCAGACGAAACTGAACTGGACTTTCGTTTACATGGATCTGCTTGTGGTTTCTTCCTGATTGTTCCTCATGTATCTCATATTTAAATGTCATATTGTACTCAAAAAACAGTCCTTCAGTCGGATATCTTTTTCGGAAAACGCCGAAAGCTGTCTGAATATTAGCAACTAATAGTTTTTGAAACTCAATGCAAATTGTTTCCGTAAATAATATCATAACGGCATCCGATTTTTTCGAAAAGAATCGAAAAAACACGTTGCTAAGTAATATTTCAACAAAAAGCATGAGTGCTGGTGGCAACAAAAATCCCAGTCGAAGACGAGGATTTTTGCACCTGCACGAATGCTTTTTGTTGAAAAAATATCACTTTGCATTGTGTTTTTTAGTTTCTTTCATGGGAAAAATTAGATGCCCGAATGGTATTTGACAAGACTATCTCATGAGTAACAGATTATTCCGGATGCATTATGTAAGTATTATTAATTTTCGTTGACAACAACCGTCAAGTTTTGCCGCGGGTAAACCCGAAAAAACTGCCGACAGCTGCTGTCATACAGTTTTTCCATCTAGAAAATATTTGTGATTCAAAATTGGGCGTTTCTGATTGGTGGAAATTAAGACGAGGGAAATAGTCATTTAAAAAGCCAATATTGAAAAGCTCGATATCGTTTTTGATGAGGCATATTTTTTGATCGTCCACCCTTCTCGGCTCAAGTGATTTATTCAAGCCATGAACTATATTCGATCACTATCTTCCGCGGTGCCAGGGCAAGAACCGGATGTCTTAGCTCTTCGGTTGAGATGGCAGATGGCCAGAGAGCGTTGTGTTTCTTCAGTTCCCACAATACATTTGACTGGACTCAAGACTCCCTCGTCTACCCCACTTGACTTAACGATTTTGCAGGATTCGTTATAAACCCACAATCGAAGAGTCGTTTGCAAGGTGTTTTACGCATTGATTGACCCCGACGAGATCGTTATTGTGACCAGCCTTGTATTTATATTTGAGAAAACGCACGTCATTTTTCGAAATGACATCGCCAGAATTCGGAAGCGAATAAAAATAAACAATTTTTTAACACAACTACCTACTAAAGGATCCGCAGAGGTTGGGACATAATATATTTTCGATTACTTTTTTCGAGATTGTGTGGTTTTTCATCTACTTCAGTCTAAATTACGTGATAATTCATATTTTCTCAGAAAAATTCATGTGTTTTTCTAATTGTCCAGGTTTGAGAAAGTATGCGACAAATGATCTGAATAGGACGAAAAGTTCCCCCTAAGGAAAAACCAATAAAGAGAAATACCCAGACAACGATTTTTGAGAAATTGATTATCCTACTAGAAAACAAAAGACTGTTTCGTTTTCATCGTATCACATTGTATAATTAAATTTGGTTATTGAATGATACTGTAGAGGATGAATAGCTAGTAGGGGAAGTACGTACAAAATGACATAGGGTTTTATTTCAGAGGCATAACTTGTTAGTAGTGAATCACAGTAATGTCATATTCGACACCTCTGATCTTTGGTCATTTCTTTATAAAATCTTATCAACCTTTATGAAATAAAGGTACCAAGAAATAAAATATTCTTAGATAAATCGGGATAAACGAAATTCATTTTGTTCGCATGCTATGGACAAAATGACATACCGGCAATAGGCAACTGTATTTTTCTAGTTATAGTTACAAAAATACTGACAAAGTTCACAAATGAAACGCTCGGTTCTTCTAGGAACATCAGCACAAGATGCGTGAGCCCAATGCAAGCAATGCATGCATCGTAACCAGTCTTCTTCAGGTCTCATAACAATAGATAGATGGACACTGGACAGTCGTCTTCATGATCTCGAAAGTTGCAAGGAACATTTTCTTCGTCATTGTCTTCTTTAAATAATGCCCTAAGGACTTGTCTCCATGTTTTTGGAGGAGGTATGGGCTCTTTTTTGATTTGATTGCAATCTTATTAGGTGTAGAAGTTGAAACTAAGTACGTTTGTCGAGTCCTCGGCTCACGTTTGCCTTGTTCAGTTATAAATCGTCATTTAGGGATTGGAGAAACCTCCTCATAGGATCAGCAAGAGTAGGTTAAGATGCATTGCCTTTATTAGCCGCAGATGAAAACTTTGTTATGAGTATGTTAAGACAAGTCCTGATTCTTTGTTTGCTGATGGAGCCTGAGATGGATTGTCTTGGTTTTGTCCGGTAGATACGGTTAATTCAGCTGAAATACCTATGTCATTTTGTCCGTTCACTGCATATGTCATTTTGTCCATATAGCGTTATAAAACTAGAAATGTATCGAATTAATACAAAAAGTATATTCAACATACAAAAAGCTCCGTGAATACAATGACAAATAAGTAAAGTTTGAATTGAATGCAATTTGAATGAAAAAAGTGGTGAAAACTGGCCATTTCTTCTTAAAATTTGGCTCAATGAAAAAAATTCATGACCTATTGATTTCTGTTATCACTCATAACGACGGAATGAACCAGAGTAGCTCTTGCTAATTTTCAGAGGTTTATTGAAGCCAAGGGTCGTGTAATGTGGTAGGCAGTTCCGCATTTCATACCTCCGAACTCAAGTTATGATGCCTATGTCATTTTGTCCATATATGTCATTCTGTACGTATTTTTGCTCAAATGGAAAACTATATTTTGTATTTTCGGTACTGAATATGCTACGTTTGTTCATTGCATTTCCACAGGACCGGATTATAACCATTAGGCAGAGTAGGTGACTGCCTAGGGGCCCCTGCATCAGCTAGGGCCCCCAAGTGCCCAATTGAATGTTTTATACAGGGAAGATTGCACTTCCTAGGGGCCCCCCACATAGTTAATCTGGATTTGGTTATGAAAAATTCATGAAAAGGATATGGCCCTGTATAGTAGAAGGTAGTGGTCGTGGTGGTCATTTGGCTGATTTCATTTTCCATTATAAACGCCATACCTACCTTTTCATAGTGAAATAAACATCTGATCATTTATCTAAAAAAATGGCATTTTTCTTCGAATGTCAAAGTAACACCTCTTATTGGAAAACCCTTCAGCGTGATTCACCTAGCAAATCGGATATTTCCTTACATGATGTTGGGAATCAGAGACATTGTAAGATTGGAATTACTCATGATATTCGAAGCAGAACGATCTTGCGTTAGATGAACCTTATCTTCGAAACTACCGGTTGGGAGGCAGTCATTTCACGAAATAACGAAATGCTCGGAGCGACTCCTCAAAGACCCCCTTAGGTAAATAACTCGAGAAGCAATCATCTGAGGAACTTGCGATCTTGATCTATGAAGAACTGAACCATATGTTAGACCATGCTATATAATGTGATTAGTCGTAATTTAAAGCCATCCAAGCTTCCTATTTTAAATTACATTGATGATAGCATCAATTTATTGTCGATGGTTACTATTGGCGGTGAATTGCGTAAGGTTCTTTATGTTCTATAATACGATCTTGGCGGATTGAAGACCGTTTTAGTACTGGAGCGACCACAGGTCGAAATACCAGTTTGCAATACAGTGCGTAACAACTTGAATACTTTTCAGGTACTACAAGTATACTTTCGAATGTCTTCTGGAAATTCTTTTCACAGGGGAGCTATTCACAGGCGCCTCTCTCTTCCCGAGGAACAGTGTGAGAGTCCTTGCTCTCTCCTGAATAGTTTTAATCTTTCTAGTAAGTTTCCGTACTCATTTTGATCACTCTACAATTCATCTCTTGGTCTCCTCCAGTATGGACGCGTTAGTCTTTGGCTTCCTTGATATGGTTTTTCCAGGTTAGCTCTTCGTCTAGACTCTAAAGTGATACCTAGATATCTCACTTTTCCTTGCCTCTAGGTTTCTTCCCCATCAATCTCGAGGTTGGTAGTTGTTCTCAACTTCCTCTTCTGAAGTGATTCCGCTTGACTCTTTTGCCCATTGAGCTGGATCTTCCACTTGATACACCATTAGTCATTGATCTCATCCATGGCTTCTTATAATCACCCCTGTATGACTTCTGGAATACGATGACGAGCTTTGATTCCAGTGTCGTCAGCGTGAAGTACGAACATGGTTCTCGAGGTCTTCCGAATATCATGTATGTGTTGCATAGTGGTGCTCCAAGTACTGGTCCTTGCGGCAGTCCTGCTTCCAAACATCTGATTGTGGAGCATTCTACTTCCACTTTGACATAGAATTTTTGATCATTTCTGGTTTTCGTATGCTTGAAGACTGCATACAATAGATGACGATGATCATTCTTCATTCGAAAATGGTTAAGTTCCTTGAAATCGCCAATGTTGGTTTCCCATATTCCCCATCAATTTGGAATAGTTCGACCATGACCACCCAGTCTCAAAGGTTAAAGGGTGGTGCCGCAAGGTTATCCTAATGACATATATGCTTCAACAATAAGGTCTGGAAGTCAGCGAACCACAACGTCTTAAAGGAGTTCTCACGGATGTTAGCTGAGCGTTACTGACTCACTGGCCCAAATTAACTAAGATGTAATTCGAATGAATTAATTTGCCGCACGGTAAGGTTCTGGCATGTTGAACATTTATCAGGAGGATCTTCGACACACCGTGGTGTGTGGGAAAAATGGAAGGAGAATTCATGCTTATGTGCGTTTTATACAGATTCGTTCATAATCTCGATGTTCCATCGACGGTATAGGGATTCAAGGAATCTCATGCAAGCATATTTGAGTTATTGGGGGATAAAGCAGTGGTTGCTTGCACACAATATTCTCATTAGAACGTCTAATTGATTATGAGATTCATACAATTCCCGAATCTGGTTTAATAATTTATATTTTTACATCGCCAACTAAAATTTCAGATCAAATCGCAAAAAAGGTAAAATAATAAGAATAAAAAAGAGAAAAGCTCTATTGCCTCTGAAACCCATACATTTCAATTCCGTAACTTATACCTAGTGTTCACAAAGCGAGTGCAAAAAATTAAAAATCAAATAATCGAGTGTCATATGTGTAAAGTATTTTATTGTCAATGCAATGGAGAATCCATTTATTAAATGCAAGAATTTGTACAATTGTCGCTGTTCTCTGCATGCTTCTGTCCGGCTAAACGTGGGCTTAGTTCTACCGGTTAATAAGCATTAATTTAAAACTTTATTTTATAAAAAAGTCAAATTCATTCACATTTTAAGAAAACTTTTTTAGGAAAATGTATTCCATTCCAACTCAATTGAAATCTTTCCAACTGCTACAAAAATTTTCCAACTGTTTTGTTCCAACTTCTTCGAAACTTTTCCAACTGCTTCGAAATTTTTCCAACTGCTTCGAAAATTTTTCAACAGCTTCGAAAATATTCCAACTGCTTCTAAAATTTGCCAACTCTGTTCAACATTGGGGGGGGGGGGAGAATTATGTGCTATCCAATGAAGAAATCTATTTTTTTTGCAATAACGCAGATACGGCAAAAATTGAAAATATGACCAGAGCATAAGTTTCTCTGCAATTGATTTGAGTGTTATAAAGAGTATGTGATCATTATTTGAAAACTTCAACTCCCGATATCTCTGATAACAATCGTGAGCCTATGCTTAATTGAAATTTTCTTATTGCAGCGTAATTTTCTTCGACTCATGAGTCCCGCTACTACAAAGTATAGCACAATGCATATTGATCTCATTTCTAATACAATTATAAAAATGTTTGTCCAGTCTTGACCACAATTGTCCTTGCTAGCTATAAATAATAACGTATTAATTCTAATTTTCATTCATTATAGAGAAAATAGTATTGCGTTCGCGTTTACTGGAATCGGAAAAATTATTCTAACCAGTTGCAGTGAAAAAATCGAGCCACCTTCAGTAATATTGAGAAATATGGTCGGCACAATTCAATTTAAATATAAACCCATTCCATTGTGACAGTTTAATCGATTTTAATATACCGGAAATTATTTATTCGTTGCCAATGTCAACGAATCCGTACTTTTCTTGGTTGAACAGGTAAATACTACTTGTGTAACACCTGCAACTTACTTTCGATTATATTTAACACGTTTGTCTCATTTATTAATTTATTGAGGCTTATGAGTGACAAAGATTTATGTGCCAATATTTATATCATAAGCAATTTGCTGAAGCAGAATATTATTCATAGATTCTTGTTGTGACTGTCGATATGAAAGAAGAATTCTGGAACTCCCTATTATGCTCAGCAGAATGAACCACATTTTTTCGAATCCACACGTAATTATGGATTCCGAACAATTCCTTTCGTTGTGAAATTCACCTTACCAAAAAGTAACGTGGTCCTTCATTCATGACATTCTGACACATTTCACCGTTTATATTTTGTTAGTTTATAGTCATTTTTCTGCCAGATAACAGATAAGTTGTCATTTATACATAGAGGTCGCAGTAATTACGTATTTTTCAAAATGTTTATTCACTTTGGGAGAAAAATGGATTTGAGAAAATATTATGTGCATTCAATAATTCCAAAGAAACTTTTTTCTCTGTTATAATGGAAGTATTTCACGTACATAAACATGGTTGAAAGATTCAGAGCTATGCTATTTTTTGTAGGGAAATCAAGAATCGAGTGTGGAGATTTAACTGAAAAATAATGGACAGAATAGTCCATTACTTTGTTGAACCTTACAAGAACAAATTTCATTCACATAGTTGAAAAAGATTTAATAAAAATCAGCATTGGAAACGTTTCTGCGAATTATTTGACATTTCACGAGTACCAACCTGCGCCACTTTCAAATGAAAAAACTTGATAAACCTAAATCTTGGCCAAACGGGATAAATACTTAAAAAAGTGAATGGAGTATACACATAGTGACAAGCGATAATCCCTCCATATGACGCCACCCACTCCTCTTCAGCCTCCTTCGATATCGATCCATTTAATTGCTATATGACTTTAATGCAGTACTCGATCAAGATAAGATCTGCCCGTTCCTTCCATTCCCGAAACGTTGTAGCTCTATTGACTGACGTGTATATATTATGGAGCCGATATACGGTCGTGAGACGTATAGGTTTCGGCTCAACTGAATAGAAAACATCAGATAAAGTAGCTGTACTGGCTGAGAGCTATTCGATATGTCAATGTTAATGAATACAGTGGCCTGAATAACTGTCAACCCGTTCGTCAGAAGCTGTAGGAGGCAAATGACTGGCCCAAACGCGGAGATAGGGATCTCTACATTACCGTCATAGATCCCCATCAGTGTAACTGCACAAGAAACAGGGGTGTTGAAAATAGCCATGGAAAGATTTGCTGGATTGGGATTGAGTATGGAACCAAGTAAATAGCTCCAAAACGGAATGAAAAGTTCAATAACTCATAAAGCATCTGATGCCATATATTGATGACTGCTTTACTTTCGGTTTAACCGGAAATACCTCTCATATTTTTCTCTAAATGGAGCATCCTGTATATTCTGCCAATTCGTACTCGCCTAGCTTTTCTTGAAAGATGTTTTTTAATGAAGCCGAATTTGAGAAATTGGAAAGCAAACGATGGATTCTTTAGACTTGAGACCTTACGAATCTACAGTTGATAAAAATGTACAAGCCAACGACTCATTTTTTATATACAGGGTCCTGCAATTAATAGTTCTGCCGCATTGGAAGAAGAATGCATTATTGCAGGACCTGTATACTGTGTCTAAAGTAAATAAATTTAACTTTTCTTCAGCTGAAAAGTCATTTGTAAATTATATTCTCGAGATGCTATAACATAGTATTAATAAAGAAAAATGATCAGTTTACTATATTACAACTTCGAATAAATAAAAATAGCTGTTTACAACGCGTTCTGGAACAAAATTAATCGACTAAATTTTCGCTGTGATGAACGCCCATATGGACATGAAAGAGTTTTTCAATTACTGCATTGATTGGAAGAGCTATTATCTCCCCAACATTTATTAACCATAACTAATGTTAAGACTACTGTCCAACCAACGTTCGTTACTCTGATCAAATTTCACACCTAATTCGTCTAGAATCGCAACCATCGTTATTCCCCAAATAATTGGATAATTTTCAATCATTGACTGAATAAAAAAGCAGCATGAAATTTAATATAGTTCCATCGTTTCAAAAAAGGTCGACTTTTTCCATCTTCAATTAAATTTGTTACAGGAGATTTATTTGAGGCAAGACAGTATTGTTTGGTTCATGGACGTGGACCTCTGTGGTTCTACAGGGTGTCACCGTATTTAGGCAGTGATTCCTGGTCCAAAATAACAGGGGATTTTCATGTATATGAAAGTTCTTGAATTGTTACCTGAAAAGTTACATATTTTCCAAAATGATTTCTTTAAAGTGCTAAGGACTCAAAGAAATGTCATTCTTCATGTCCCACCAATTAAAAGGCTACCTAAGATTTCTTTGGCAGTCAAATTTCTTTTGAGAGCAGAAAGCAGTGTTCGTAAAAGCAACAGTTTCCTAATGAAAAATGAAATACAACATTTTGCATTAACAGATTATCTGTGAATTAAAGCGAAAAAATTCAGTAGGTGGCTGTTAAGTTTTGTTTGCACATGGATTGCCTTTTTATAGATACAGGGTGTCCCGAAAAATGTGGGAAATCTCTCGGATTCAGATAAACATAAAAAATAAGATGACAAGTTTTCATCATTTTTTTTCCTAGCAGCCCTCCCTACGGAGATACGGCCTCCTAAATGACGTCACTGGAAATCCATTTTCCTGCAAAAAATTTCAAACTACTCAATATGTAATTCAAAGAAAATTTGATAAGATGAAAAGTAATAAGAACCTTTTAAAATACTGCCTTCAAATTCAAATTAGCTCTTTTAGTTTACCAGGGGCGGACTAGGTTGTACATTTTAGGGCTTACATTTTGAACACCCTGTATGATAAGGAGTCGAAAAACACAAATTGAGATTGCTTGAACATTAGGCTAAAAAAAAGGTATTCATATTTTTGTCGATAAAATGAACCGTTTTCGAAAAATATAATTACAAAGATTCTTAACTACGCAGTTTCAGCACAGAAAAGCACGTTAGCAAAAATTATTTTTTAGAAATGTACTCTCACTAAAGCTTGCAACGATCGAATATAAATACGCTAGTTATAAATAATCATTTAAAAACTTCTTAAGAGTAGATTTCTGAAAAATTATTTTTTTTTAACGTGCCTTTCTGTGCCAAAACTGCATAGTAAAGAATCTTTGTAATTTTATTTTTCGAAAACGGTTTATTTTATCGACAATAAATAAGAGTCCTTTGTTTTAGCTTAATGTTCAAGCTATCCGAATTTGATTTTTTCGACTCCTTATCATACACATTGAAAATGTAAGCATTAAAATGTACACCCTAGTCCGCCTCTGGTATACTAAAAGAGCTAATTTGAATTTGAGGGCAGTATTTTAAAAGGTCCTTACTACTGTTCATCTTATCAAATTTTCTTTAAATTATATTGAGTAGTTTGAAATTTATTGCAGGGAAATGGATTTCCAGTGACGTCATTTAGGAGGCCGTATCTACGTAGGGAGGGCTGCTAGGAAAAAAAAATGAGGGGAACTTGTCATTTTATTTTTTTACGTTTTGTCTGAATACGAGAGATTTCCCACATTTTCCGGGACACCCTGTATAAAGCATGACCATAGAATACCATTTCTTCAACTCTTCAGCAATCTATCCTCATTTTCGAAAGCGTGTAACTTTGCAAGGAAATGGCCTAAGAGCCATTGTTCACATGAACAAATTCTTTAATTTACGGCAATTCACCTCCCAGAAACTTTTGCAATTTTTGTATAAAAGTTTCTTCCAACTATACAGAACGATCCACCGAAAAGCGCATAAAATGGTTCTGCTTTGGCAATCCCTTAGAGAAAAATACTACCTACCGCACTTTCTGCACTTTCAAGTGACGTGTCAGTTTTTTCGAGGGGTACAGTAGTTTCTATGCTTCATATTTGGTCTTTTTTTCATGCAATGAGCGAATCTACAATATTCCATAGAAATGGAATTGTGTCAATTTCGAGCCACTGAATGAAATAAGAATTCATTTTTGAAGTGTATCCAGTAAAGTAAGAGGTATCTGATCCTATATACGCCATGAAATTGTGTATAGAAGGTGATATAAAACTATAATATTCCTCTGGCGAATGGATGCTTGCGAATTTTATAAAGCAGTTTCGAGACAATGATGACGCGCCATGAATGAAAGCTTCTCTAGATCCCATAATGCGCTTCTACGCCACTGGCGCTCTTTCGTGAGGCTTATTACTTCCGACCGCTCCTCTCCTGAACGCATCGAGCAGGTGTTTGACTCTTCGCTACCCTGCCGCCATTCAAGAAAAGAAATGTAATAAAAAAGGAAGGCCGAACGAATTTCTATTTGTATTAACGTCAAAACTAAAAATGAGATATGATTTTATCGGGCTCATTAATTTCGTTCGAGTACCAAGGTTTCCGAAATGGATGGAGCGATGCTTGAGTGCTTTGATCTCGCTTATCGCATCCAGTTCTCATGTTAACGTGTCCAAGAATGATTTTCGGAGTTAAGATGCCATGTACCAAACTGAGTATCTCATTAGGAGAAAATTGAAATCCGATTTGCCTGCTCCGTTAAAACGGATATATTCATGAGTAGCTAAGGTCCACTGTTTTACTCGAATGGGAACGTTTGTTTACGAGAGGTTCTCAAAAAACGAGATTAAAAAGGGCGTTTGAATTTTTTGTGCAGACAATATTTAAAAACTCGAAGATTTTGCTTTTTTAATTATTTGGAAAATACCAAATAATGAATAATCAACTTGGGTTTTCTTTTTACAGATATAGTCCAATTCAGTGGGTATTTTCCAGGTCTGTAATTGTGATTTGAAAGTCGAAATAGATTTCAATTGAAAGTGACCACAACATTTCAAAAAATTACAGCGATTACTCAGAATGTACTCCATTTTTGTCTACATATTCATAAATTTTCTTCGTTTCAGTATATTCTGCACTGGTTTTCGAATTACATTTGGATTATTCCTTAGGGGAACCAATCTATTTACATGATTATTATTTAGTGATATGAATATGAATTCAAAATTTTCAATTATAATTAAAAATAAATATAAAATTTTGATTTTCAAGAACTTCGAGTTCAAAATCTGATCCATAAAAATTAATGTGCAAAAAGTTTCATCATCGTGTCCTTTTGAAATATGCAGGAGAGATTCCTTGCATTATTTCAGGAAAAAGTCCCTTAAACATGAGGCGGCTAACGTTTCGTTTTTAAGATACAGGGTGTACTAGGTGTAATTGGACGAAAATTATGAAAACAGGTGGATTGGAAGCAGTGGACCTCATCAGTCATAGCCAGCCAGATCCCCAGTCTTGATTTCTTTTTATACTATTTTTCTGACCATTTCGATTTATCTGATGATTTCGAGAATCATTTGAATTTTTTTCTCGAAATCTGTAGCAGATACGAAAAAACTACGAAAGTCCATAAAATACAGCATAATCAAAAAGCTTAATTTTTCAATTTACAAACCAACAGTTAATCACCAAAAAAAGTTTCGGAGGAAAACAGGGAACAGTGTTCCAGAAAAAATATCAACCTGTAGATTTGCAATCGAAATTGGCATATCTCAGGGTGTGAACTCTCAATTTGAATATCTGTGCCAAAATTCATTTGAATCTCCTGTAAAATGCAGATACTATGAGAAAAAACTTTGAAAATTCAATCTTTAACACCCTGTGTCTCGAAAATAAAACGTACGCGGTCCCCTGTTCATTAATTAGACTTTTTTTCTTAAAATTATGCAAGGATTCTTTCCTCCCCGTTTGTACCTCTAATTAAGGAACACCCTGTATGAACAGATTTTGAAAACTCCACCTTTTTCTGATTATTTTCCTCATAGCTTTTTCTATTTGAGAATAGGAACATTATCATTTCTAGGTCATATGAATAAGTACCTTTTATGTGACAGAATAATAAAATGAATCTTTTTTTTTTTCAGGACAAACCACATAAATGCAACTTGTGTAGCAAATCATTTCCAACTCCAGGCGACCTCAGATCTCACATGTACGTCCATTCTGGATCATGGCCCTTCAAATGTCACATATGTTCGAGGGGATTTTCAAAACACACGAATCTGAAGAATCATCTCTTCCTTCATACTGGTGAGAATCATTTATTTATAAAACAACTAAAAAGTATTTTCATGATAAGGGCTTCAGAGTTTGCCACCCACTCAGTATATTCACCCCAGAAAAAAAATTATTGATGTAGAGAAACTCCAGTAGAAACTTCACAACACAAAAGAGTATACTTTCAGCAGGATTTTTGAAATTTCAACAAGTTTTAATGGGTGTATAACTCAAATGAACGAATTATTAATTTTAAAGAAAATATCTCGGAGAAGATTTAAAAAAAAATAAGGAAAAATCATGTGGCACATTCAATGAGAGGATTTCAGATGATTAATTTCCAAATTTTCGATATGTATCGCTCTGAAAATATTCAAGAAAATATGAGTAAATTGGAAATTCTGTCTCCTAAGATACTTTGAAACTATTTCCACTTGTTAAATTCTTCATCATATTACGTCTCAATAATTCTTGAATATCACCAGATGTGATGTAGTAGTATGATATAGTGGCATGAAGTGATTTCCCATTCAACGTTCGTTTCGTTTCTTTTGGGATCCTCCAACAAAAAACAATCAGGACAGCAATCCTTGATATGTACTTTATGTGAAACCGAGAGCTCACATAAAGAACCCAGTCGATGTATACGGTCTTGCATTAGTGTGTAATCTATCGGATATAAATTTCTCATTGACTGAGGGCCCAAATGAAGCGGAATCTACAAGTCTGCCACTGCACCGAGTATTATCAGAGCGGCTTCTTTGATGTCAGAGCTAGCTCCACCCCTTTGTTTCTCTTTTAATTAAATTTCACATCATTAAAGACGAAGTATTTGTTCGATATTCGCCGGAATTTATGGGTTATGATATATGTTCTGTACCTATTTATTGGTGGAGTTAATTGAGATTGCTTCTATCATCTAAATTCCACCGATTCATTGGATTGGAAACGGTAGTCGTTTTTAGATAAGGGTGAAATAAAGGTGTGTGATACTTTATAAATTCAGCCTTTGAGAGAGCTCTGAAGAAGTTATATCTACAGAATGGCTCGGAGATATCTTATACTATATTCGGAATTAAATGTTTTAATCAAAATAATTTGCATAAATATCTGGATAATTCATTTGGAAGGAAGTCTATAATGTATTAATTTTCTCGATGAAGGCTTTCACGACCGGATTCATCTTCAAATCTAGAGTATTCCGGGTATTCTAGTCGAGGTCCGATAAGAATTTCACCTAACGTTTCGCCTGAAATTGTGGTAGGCATCTTCAGAGGTTTCTCGGTGTTCTATTTTTTACTAATCAGAATAGCATTTACATCGGCTAACACAAATTTTGTGGTAAACAAAAATAATAGTTGTGGACATCAAATTTTCCTCATCTATATTTATAGAACAAAGTTGTTGGTTACACCATTTATAACTTGAGATCGGATGGACTGTTTGTTATGAAACTTCATTCGTGGATTCATCTACGGCCTGGTTATAATAAAATACATTGAAACTCTGAAAAATTCGATGAAAAATTTGTTTATGTAGGAAATGCTTTTGCCCCTTTTGAATAAGGCCACTAGGTTACGCTACGGTTAATGGCTCTTATCTAGACACTGTAGCGTAGTCGTGAAGGTACTATATTTGATATTATCGCCACTAGATGGCGATGGTAATTACGATTTGTGAAATCCACCGTAAGTAGGTATCATTTAGGCGAAACAAAGTTCGCCGAGCTAGCTAGTTTTGAAATATTTGAGAAAACAAAAAAGGAGCTTTCTTAGTGTTTCGTATAGACGAAGCCGACGTAGCTTTTTGTAAATTATGACTTCAAGTGTAGACGTACACACTGAAACATTTGAATATTTTTGGATGCATTGACTACAGTTTTTTAAAAGCCCATGGCTGTTATAACCTGTTTGCCTGATTAGAATATACACTCATCGTCAAAAGTCTTGGTCCCCCCTAGGTCCCTCAAGAAATAAACAAGCTATGTTCTGGAAATGATTAATTTCCTCTATTTCAACCGTTATAGAAAATCTTTCTTTGTTACTCCCCGCTCTATGCAGGATGAGACAAAATAAGAAACATGAGAAATAATCTAAATTTATCGATTTTTTTTTGATTAATCAAAGTTATTCCACAACAGAATCCAAACTAAAAAGTTCGTATTACCACCTCTTCTCCAAATCAACTGTCAAATACGCCTAGGCGAATCAAGTCATAACTGAAATTTTCAGGCATATCGTTCCTTTTTCTTCCTGAAGGGCTGAACTCCATTCTTGAAAAGTTGAAGGTGAGTTTTGGCGATTGGATATTACTCTCCCTAAGAAATTCCATACGTGCTCAATTGAACTCATGTCCGGTGAGTTTGCTGGCAGGTTTATTCCCTGGATGTTGTTCACTTAATTAAACTTTTAAACCCTTCGTTAGCGGTGTGGTGAGACGTTATCATCCTGATGAATGAAATTATACCAAAATTCGTTGCGTAAATGAACAATGATTGGTTCAATGTTGTTTTCTACGTAGAAAGCACCAGTTATTGTTCGTTCAACGATAATGAGAGGAGAACGGTGACCGAAAATTATACCCCTCCCAGCACATTATTGATCCGCCTTGAAAGGGCACAACTTCCCGGGCGAAATACAGTCGTTCTAGTCTGCCTGGACCTCTTCAAACCCTTCTTGGTGACTATATCACTCTGTAAACAGAATCTTCCGAAAAAAGTACGTTGCGTCATTGTGGTAAAAGCCTGTCTTGGTGGTGTTCTGCCAATTGGCGACAGCTAGCTCTATGTCCAGGTTATAGCCGAGGTACCCTTAAAGGACTTCTTGCCCTTTAATTTGAGGAATGCAACAGTCTCCCCAGGGTACTAGCTGAGAAAACTCGTCTATAGGTCGTCAAAAATTACTCTGAAGGGCTGTTACAGATACCATTCGATTCCTTTGAGTAAAATTTGCGATATAATGGTCTAACCTTGCAGATGTTACTCTGGGTCGACCAGGCACTGGTCTCCGGGCAACGCTACCGGATTCCAGGAAAAGGGCCACTTGGCGCCTTACTGAGGTCCGAGGAATATAAATTTGATGGTATCGGTCAAGGAACGAAAACAAAGAATACTATTCGTTCAGCGACGTTTCGGCTCCTTTATTGGGCCTTCTTCAGGCTAAAATAGAGAAAAAACTCATAAACACTTATACAATATACGAATAAAAATTACAATGATATAAATAAAAAGCAAGGAAACAACTAAACAAATGAACAAAATAAAATATAATTACAGGTCGGCAAGAACAATCAAAGATAGACCTATATGACTCAACAACAGAATTCTGTTGTACTCGTATTGGTGTTTATGAGTTTTTTCTCTATTTCAGCCTGAAGAAGGCCCAATAAAGGAGCCGAAACGTCGCTGAAGGAATAGTATTCTTTGTTTTTGTTCCTTGACCGATACCATTAATTTTATATTGAATTTGGAACGATACTGAAAGTAATCATCAGTCCGAGGAATATTCAAACGTTGCGCAATCTGGTGGTTCGACAAAGCTTCTTGATGTATTCGCCCTAACAAGAAATATTTTCTGCTGGTTTATTGTTTTTATTTAAGTGATAAGATAGTGAAGATTCGACACACGAAAAATTGTCAGGTAACATTCAACAAGTTGAAAGTTGGTATTGGAGGGCCAAGACTTTTTTTTTATTCAAAAAGTTTAGGTCTCATCAACCACTTGGGTTATTAGAGACATTTGAAGATGTGCGTATTTCTATTTGCCAAACTGGAATGGAGATAACCTCAAGGTTACTTCTGGCCAAGACTTTTGGCGATGTGTGTAAGTGCGGAGTAAGATTTCGAATATTCGCCTCCATCAAACAATATTTCCCCGGCAAGTTCGGTAGACGCAGAAATCGCCCTGAGCCTATTAATCGGCCGCTCGTAATCCGAACAACGTCTTTCCAGCATCCCGAGAACGGTAGCAAAGAGCGGGTACAGCCAGCGGGGCCCAGGCCTGTGATTACGCCTCGCTATCGAACTACTGTCCGCGAGTAATTATACCCTGCTCGCTTTTCCTTGGACGGGATATTATCTGGCCTTGCCGTCGCACTATGGACCCATCGGTGAGGACAGGGTAGGAACCAGAACTTTCCGAGCTACTTGCACAAGAATTGACTTGAAAAGGCTGAATGCAACATCAACAATAGTAATCGGGATAGTGTCCAATCTGAAAAATTTGCTTCATCAGTCTATCGTTTATTACACAGGGTGTCCCAGAATGAAATGAAGAATCCTGAAACACTGTATAGAAGAACTATTTGGTGCTCTGAAAAAGAATTACAAAACACCGGTAGAAATAACATATTTTCCAGAATACTGATTTCTATCTACTACATCACGTTACGTTTCTGAGCAACACGCTCACAAATGAATCAAATCCTCCAGTTTCTTCATGGTAGAATATTCTTCATTAAAACAGCAATAGATGTGTAGAAAACCGTATGAATAACTTTCGAAATTCTTTTGGAAAACAATATCAAAGTTTCATCCTAAAATGTTATCGTTTTGGAACTGGAAGCAATGAGAAGTTCTTCGGTACCTCTTCCTACAAAGTTGGCAATTCATGTTGAAGGAATTCGCAATAGTTTTCACCAGTTAAGTTCCACGTTAAGTAGTTCGAAAGGACCAGTTATCTTTCCATTCAACACTCCTGTCCAATAATTTATTTTGAACTTGTTCTGTGTGTCTTCTCTCATCATATGAGGATTCGAAGTTTGCCAGCTGTGCATGTTTTCTTTAACAGTGAGCACTGATTTTGATACACAAGAGTGTCTTGCGATTGCTCTTAAGAGGTAGATATAGATCTTGCTCAATTTCCTCCAGAACTGTATCTTCCATAACGGTGTCAACTATTTGACCAGTGCTTGAGCCGCCATGCCAGGAATTCGCCCTTCCATGTTGAGATATTTTTCCCTATAAAAGGCTGCAGCTTCAGTGGCATTACCTCTGCATTCATCATAAATGAAATGCATATTTGCGTATTCCTGTGGTGTGTAGGTACTTATTTCGAGGCATGTTCATTCTCTTATGAATACCAGAGTCCGCCTCTGACGTAATTTACTCTTCCAATATTTTGGCTACTTCAGAATTTTAATTTCGAATCGAATACAAATTATAAGGTACCCCAGAAGGCTCAACGACGTGAACGCTGAGTGAATGCCTAAATCACTATCACTATATTATGGGACCAGTCAGTCAAACAGCTGAAATTACGAAGTTAATAGATATTACGTGAATGAATTGGTAACGATTTTGATCAGATTGGTCCATCTTCTCTACATGTCTTGATGATCTTTGAAGATCCATTGAAATTATACCTTGAACTTTTTTCGTATATTTTTTTCTATTTTTCGAATAGTTTTGATAATTTCGATTTTTGTTTCAGGCAAACCGACTGGCACTCGTAAGGGATGAGATCGGAGAATAATGTTCTTCGTGAAATTTCTTTTACAAAAATTGTAAGTGATCTTAGTTAAGTTTAATTTATATCTTATTTTATTGTTATTTGAATTTTATAAATTATATATTATTGAAATGATGAATTTATGTATTTCTATGCATATATGTAAAAATTGTAAATAAAAGTCTTTTATCGAATTGGCATTTCATTCCGGAATACATCCTACAGCATTCCCCGTGAAATGAGTAGTAAACAATTTAAAATTCAATCATCACTTAAGTTTTATGAATTCCGTGATATTCGACCATTTCACAATTGTTCAAATTGCTCTAAGAAGAGTTCCAAGAAATTTTAGAAACTTGTTTAGATATACATATAATACACAGGGTCTTTCACGAGGAACCTCACCCATATTTATACGGGAAACTACTGAACGTATTTTCATGAAATTCAGCACTTATATGTATTTCACGATGCTGATGAAATCTAAAATATTTTCAAGGCATGAGCACCTCCGGTTTTTCCGGAAATGACGTCAACTTCCGTTTTTCAAATTAGAACACCATTTTTTTATTGCAGAAATAGATTCCTTAGAAAATTTCAAGTTATTTTGATGTAACATTTTTCAGTTTTGGTTGAAAAATTCTCTCTGAGCGGGAAAATTCGAAAAAAAAAATGGAAAATAGAGCTCCGCTGAAACAAGAATAACTTCAAGGTTTTTGGATGGAAAATTTTCATTTATGGGATTTTTCAAGATGTAAGATTGATGTATCCACTTTAGAAATCGAAATCGCGATTCATGATACAGGGGGTGCAAAAATCGCTTTCAAAGTTAAGGATGACAAAATCGTGAAAAATCAATTTTTTCAAATTAGGACCCCATTTTTTTATGGCAGATATTGAATCTACGTTAAAAAATAAAGTGAGTGTATGCATCACACCCTTGCCCTAAAATGGATATTTTAAAGTGAATACATCAATCTTACATCTTGAAAAATCCCAAAAATGAAAATTTTCCATCCAAAAACCTCGAAGTTATTCTTGTTTCAGCGGAGCTCTATTTTCGATTTTTTTTTCGAATTTTCCCGCTCAGAGAATTTTCCAAAAAAAAACTGAAAAATGTTACATCAAAATAACTTGAAATTTTCTAAGGTATCTATTTCTGCAATAAAAAAATGGTGTTCTAATTTGAAAAACGGAAGTTGACATCATTTCCGGAAAAACCGGAGGTGCTCATGCCTTGAAAATATTTTAGATTTCATCAGCATCGTGAAATACTTATAAGTGCTGAATTTCATGAAAATACGTTCTGTAGTTTCCCGTATAAATATGGGTGAGGTTCCTCGTGAAAGACCCTGTATACTCCATTCACTTTTATAAAGTATTCCGGTTCGTCATGGAATTCCGACACATTTCACCGTGTATATTTTGAAAAAGTTAGGTTACAGTAATTTTCCCGTCAGATACACACGCAACGTTGTCGTTTCTACATAGACATCGAGACATCGTAGTAATTACGTATTCATCAAAATGTTTATTTATCTACTCCCATAGAATAATATATCCATTATTCAACTGATTTTGAGCTGTTACAATATCTATAAACCAATAGCATGAGTTATAATAACCCACGCCTATAACTCACACTAATAAATATTTCGTATGAGAAGCACCCACTCTGGGTCTAATACAAATAGGAAAAATTAAATTGCTTACGAAATGAATAAAAAAAGTAGAATAGATAGTGAACTTTAATTCAGACATCAAGGTAACGTTCTCGCCATTCATTTCTACATTTCCTCTGTTCGAATATTCAAGAATTACACTCTGACACATTCTATTATGTCGTGATAAGCATGTCTTACTTTACTTCATGTGAATATTTTCGATCATAACCTAACCATTCCATTTTTTTATCACTTCATTTGTTTTTTTTTCTAGTCCTGCATATAATCTCTACGTTTCTCCGCATTTTTTAATTTCAAACGTTTACTCATGCTTACAACTTAATCCTCACCAAAGAATAGCAGACATATGATCCATTCTGGTTCTATTAGATATAAAATGATATTTATAGATGAGGAAGAAAGGAGTTAGAGTAATATTGATCATTGATCATCGCCAAAATAAATGGTTATAAGAAATTTCAACGGATAATTCTGATAGACAAAAACGTGGTTAATGTCTATCCCCTCAGCACAAAAGGATGCATATCATCAGGTGAGTATTTTGGAGGCAATTAATTTCAAGTAAAAAGTGCAAAAGTGCTGCTCCCCCCAAGGCAAAGGGAGTTTCGATCTGTAATTCTTCATCATTTCCACATCAACGTCTACTGCATCTGTAATAATGAAAATTTGCAGCATGCGTGTAGCTTCTTTCATGGTGAAGATTCGAAGGAGATGACTGCATAGCATGCTTATAATAACCGCATTCGTTGAACATGTGAGTCTTTGCCTTCAGCGATACGCCATTTTGTCTGCTACCACCTTTGCGTATTTCTGGAACTCTGGAGATATGTTATTAAAGACACACTTCACGTGAGCTTTTCCCTTGAAACAGGCCACTACCCAGTCAAAGCAGTAATGGTCCAGAACTGCGTTCACTCTTTTCTCCTCTTGAAGGCTTAATTGTCCATTTTACGTGGAACCTTGTAGCTGAGAGAGCCGTGTCTAGGAAATTGTTCACTGTATACAGGGTGTCACATTGAAAAGGTAAAAGAGGTCTTTTCTAGAAGAAAGATAAGGATTTCGGAAAATCTTCCGGTAAACCTTCATATTTCATTCCTCTGTGCGGCAAACTCCACTCCTTAATTTTGAATAAGGAAAGAAAAGTCTTTTCATTCGTAATATAACAATAGGTAAATGTTTTTAAGTTCATGTAATCATTACAATTATATAATTCGTTTACGTAATATTTTATTATCATGTTCAATCCAACAAATTCTCAAATTGAGCCCCGCCAACTTCCATGAAACGGTATAAATTTTGTTCCGATTTCTGTCTCTATTCCCAAGTTTTCCGGAAGTCATTCTCCTGTATGCATCATTAATAAAATAATGAATTCAATGAATAATGGTTGTTAATGTTTCTAGAAATGTAAAATATCATTCGGATTGAGATGCACGAAACCAGGTTTTGATAACGCATGTTCAAAGGGCAAAATTTATACCATTGTATGGAAGTTGGACGGACTCAATGCGAGTAATTGTTCCTCAGCTTATGCTACAGATTGAATGGGTGATATTTCATTTTCAAAATCGAATATTACGTAAACGAATATTCAAATCTCAAAAATATTCACTTTGGTGACCGTTCAGAGTGATTGTAATTATTCACCACATCTCGATCGCCTTTGATTACATTGTATCATTTTTAGTGTATTTTTGATGAAGTCGATTCATAATAATGTGTTTGTCCACCGCGCGATTATCTATACACTCCCCAACACGTCTTGGCATTGATGTAATAGGATGGTCTATTTCTTCTTGGGGGATACTATCCCAAGTTACTTATACCTATTTCATGTCTCAGAACCGCCAAAGTCCGGGGGGGCTGGGGTAAATTTCCAAGCCTTTTACCCATGATGTCCAAATATGCTTCCATGGGCGAAAGATCAGGGGATCTGGGCGGCCATGGCAAAAGATTCACATGGGTCGCTTCAAATAAGTTTAAACTAACTCTGGCAACATGAGGTCGAGCATTATCTTGCTGGAATATTGGATTCTCGAGCCGGTTAAGGTCGCCGTTTGATGCGCGTAGGACAAGTCGACCGATAGAGGCGCAACGTGCATTTTATGGAATATCTCCATAGAACTTACATTATCTCTATGAGTTCTATGAATATCTCTCTAATCATGAATGAAATGTACAATGGCGCTCTCTATCCGAAACTCGCTGAACTATGAAATTAGTGTAAATGTGGGTAAAGCAGGAACTTTTTCCCGCTAAAATTTGAATTTGGCCATTCTCTGCCAATTCCGTATTTCAAGTTGTTTTTGTGAATGAAATTATCTCCATATTCACTTTTAATCGGAAGTTGAACTATTTCCAAGGGTCTTTCGTTTGAAATAAAACAGAAGCATGAGTTGGATCATTTTCTTCTATTTTTCAAAGAAAAAAAATTAACTGTTGGAATGGAATTAATCTCAATTATCTCATTAAGAACTCCAATCCTTTCTGAGTTTACCCACAAAATTTCTGTTTTCAAAGTGAAACCATTTTCAAATGCAACTTGAAATAAAAACACACTACATTGAACGCCCACCTTAAGGTAAGGCATTACATATGGCTCCACTACTTCTAGAAGGTAAAGCAGCGCTGTCATGATACCTTGAATAAACACTAAAGGTGACCTACTTGCATGTGGAATAGCACCTCATACCATAACGCCTACTATCCGGTGTACATGACCCTCAACATCAAACTGAGGTTCACGTCTTTCTTCCCGACGTTGTCTTACCCTTCTTCGGCCATCATGCGCACCCTAGGAGAATCGAGATTCATAAGAAAAGATGCCATTCCACATTCCAATGTTGTCGTTCTCTGTACCACTGTAATTGTTGCCGGCGATGCTCAACCGTGAGAGTTAACACAAGATGGGGTCAATAATGCAGCAGTCCAAAAGACCTTATCCAGCGGTAAATCGTTCGGATAGTTACAGGATGGCCTTGTTTTCCTAATCACTCATCAGCCAAAGATCGAGTTGTCGCAAATCGGTCTCTAATGACCATAAGTCTCAGTGAGCTGGTTTGTTGTGAAATTTAAAAAATTTGCAAAAAACGACTGCAATATTAAAGTAACAAAAAATTAAGATTTGAACAGCTCCTCCTTTATCAGTAAATACAGGGTGAGTCTTTGACTTGTATATATATTTTAACTGTAGATTCTTGAGGCCTAAAGAAACCTTTTTTTCATTTTCCATTTTTCCGAATTCGGCTCGGTTGAAGAGATATAGCCATTTGAAAAAAAAATTGTGCTAAATGCGTCCCTGATATTATTCGCTACAAACACCTCAAAGTTTATATTTTTCAATTGAAATTGATGTGATTATTAGATATTCTGGGTGATACCTACATTTAGAAAATACTCAAGCACTAACCTTATTTGAATAAGAATGTTACCAACACGATATTTCCTAACAAAAACGCTAAGTTTTGTCCTATCATTTCTGCAATTGAAATCCCATATTTCTCACACCAAAATAAGTTCCTTCTTCGATTTTCCTGAAGATTAGTTTGTAAACACTAATAATTTGTTCATATTTGCCTCGATACCCTGAAACTATCTTATAAAAATTAGTTTCTCACTAACCTAACCTATCCTAACTCCATTAATCAAAGTCATCTGATTCGAGATCAATGACCTAACCTAATCCATCTCCTCTGTGATAGTGATCACAGAATTCTAGAGAAGACGATGCCAGATTGCCAGATTTTCTCTTCAACAATGGTATAGGCGAACTCAAGAAAGCAGAACGTCCCCTATCGTTAACGGAAGAACTAGTATTGTTTACTTTTCGCTAAAGGCTTCTACGCATTGCTCTTTGGAAATGCCAAACGAGTAGTTCTGATTCTCGCCGATCTAAATTTCAGTCGCGGTGCGCTGCCGGCTGCGATGTAGCCGCCACGCAAGACAAGCCGTTGTTCTGTGTCTCATCACAGGCCAGCCAGTCTGTGATAAAATGAACGACGCTTAAGGCTGTTACACCCTTTGCCAGAAAGCTCGAATTCCGCTAGATGGCACTACATGAAAATACCCAGCAATAAAAATTCAAAACTCCCAATATTTCAATAGCCCCGCCTATTCTTGCCGAGTTACTTCGAACAAAATTTTCGACAGAACAGAATGAACATCTGGTATTATTGCAATTTATGACACCATAATAAAGCCCACCGCTCTATTTACCTGATGTAAAAGGGAACCGAAAGGATCGAAACGTTCGTCAATTCTGGTATAGAAAGAAGAATTGTGTGGGCATCGTTTCCTCAGATCGATAGAATTACCGAAACTGCGTCATTGGAATATATTTAGAAATAGTGAAATTTATTTATTTTCATACCTTACTACCTATCAATAACATCATGAAAGTATTTCACCAAATTCCATGATAACAATTATTAAATGAATATTCTAAGACCTTGTTTATATCAGAGGTTCAGAGATACCTACGTATTATCAAATGGTTTTCAATTTCATTTCATAGTCTTGTTTGATACACAATGTAATAATATAGAATATTAGAAAGAATACGAATATTCGAAATAAAATGGCTGTTTCAATTGATTTGACACTAGTTATAATGAGCCCATCGAGCGCTCAAAAATATTTCGTTTTTCTATTATTTCACTGAAGAGTAGGATCATTTATGTTTAGGGATGAAAAATCTGAATAAATGACGTATTGGAAATTCTCTCCTCTCCTGGTAAAACCCAAAATGTCTCCATTGAGTATTCCTCTAATGTGTCAATGGTGTCACTCACCTGAAAATAATTTAGAAGACAGAAGGAACAGAGGACCAATATAAGATCCAGGAGGGATTATCAATGAACTAATTCATCATAACAGAAGTTAGTTCGAAAAAATATTATCAAATGAAAGACAATATGGTTTTATTGAAAAATTTTATTGATATAATAAGAATTTTATTGATATAAAGTTTCGATAAAAACCTGCGATTACGCATTCAAACAATGCGGAATTTGCGAAATGAATTAGAGTCATTACTTTTGCAAATTCAACGTCACGCTTGCGTTTACAATGTAAGGCACACCATATTTATAACAGTTTATTCCTGTTCCCGAGTTTTTAATCCTCTTGGAATTCTTGGATCGATAATTTCTGGAAGAATACAATTAATATAAAACTTTTCCAATTTCGGAATCATGATACTGTGCCAGAAGTTTATATCTACTTCGATTCTTTGGACATGAAAATCATCATCAGAATAGAAAACCAGATCGCAGTATCGTCTTCTGCATATATTCAGTTGACCTTGGATCTGAAAAAAATAATTATGGTTTCGTTTCAACCTGAAAAAAAAAGATTAATAAAATATGAAACGGCGTTTGAAATCTGATTTCTCACCTTACTTCTTCTCCATTGATAGTATAACAATGTGGTTTCGAATAATCTTTCAGTTTTCCCTTGATTGACTGGAAACTCTTTACCTCTATCAAACCATCATCTCCAATCAATCCATCGGGAGAAGCACCTAAAAATGGAAAATCCACATCAATAAACAATCCACATCGTTTGACTTTGACATTTTTCAGTCTTTCGTATATCTCTATAGCGACTTTTTCATTCACCCTTCCATACAAAATACCGGGAGTATTCACCGGATTTTTATACAGTAAAGCTTTTACTAAATTATGACAAGGGGTTGTTGCTCTTCTTTTGACCACTGTACCAAAGTTCGAGGCTGTCAGATAGTCCTGCCTCAATTCCCTCCATAAGGAATTATCATGCTGCCCACGAGTTTTCTCCTCAATTTCTTCCAATTTTGAACGATCTGAAATTCTATCTTTCAGTTTGTTCAGAAAGAGGGTTTTCTTTACTGACATTTCCCCCTGAATTTCCTCAGGGGGAAATGTCAGGCTGGGCAGCATTTGGTCCGTAATTCATGTCAGGACCATTTGAAAAATCTCTTCTCTTTTTTGGTTGGCTTTTTGTACCCTCATTTCTCTTATCATGAATCCGCTTCCTTTTCGCCAAAATTTTACGCGTATTCTCCCCAAGACGGCCTTTCCAAGTATGGAGATGCCACGCAGGTCCAACAGAGTGAGAAATAGCAGCTCCATAAGCACGAGTGGTATATGAAATGGATTTACTATAATTAACTCTTTTTCCTCCCGTGCATTTAGCGACGAGTGCCATATACCTAAAAAATCAACAAATTTCAATATATATCTATGTAAAATTCAGGTATGAATATGTTATTCGCAATAGCCGAAATCGGCCACTGTCCGAAAGTTATGCTCACAACGCGTTATGGGTATCCAAATTTACCCACGATGCGAATAGATAATTTTTTTCGAGCACTGAGTAAAGCGGAATACCCAGAACGCGTTGTGGGTAAATTTGATAATCCACAATGCGAATCCTATTTTAGCGCGCTTTCATTCTGCGTTGTGGACAATTCATTTTACCCACGTCGCGTTCTGGGAATTGCATTTCACTCAATGCTCGAAAAAAACCACATGTTCGCATTGTGGGTAAATAAGATACCCATAACGCGTTGTGAGCAAAAATTTCGGACATTGGCCGATTTCGGCTATTGCGAATAACAATATGTAGATAAAAGTAGAATGAATGGAAAATATATTGGAAATATTTAAATTGAACTCTCATACCTTTCGGCTTGGTTTGTGGTTTCATTGTACACTAATCGATCAGCCTTATTTTTCATCGGTTCCACTATTTTCAGAACTTCTTGAAAAAAGGACTGATTCATAATCTTGGTGAGATCTTCCTCTCCTGAATCCTTTCTCTTACAATATGAATCTCTGTGAGAACAAAATTACTATTTATCAAACTTATGTTCTCTGGTACTGGAGGTTGAGAAAAAATCGATAAGTACTCACCTGCAATTGCTGTGATTCCCAAAAACATGGTAAGGAGCATTTCCCAAATCTTGTCGCAATATGGCTGAATCATCTTCATTGTTTTTTACGATGATCCTCACAGATTTCACGAGTCTTTCGATATTATTTATATTTTTATTCTTCCTCGTAAGTATTTTTCTATTAGAAATACCGAAAGAAGTGTTTTTAGCAAGTCTGTGCAATTTGTCGCTCAAACATCGGGTCATATGATTGGCACATTCAATTTTTATCACTTGCCGACCATAAGGTACCTTTTCTACTACCCTTGCATACACGCTCGAATCTCCATCACCTATAACATTTTAGAATTGTCCAGTTAATATTAAAAATGAATATTGTTGTCTGCTGATTTACCTATTAAGTATTTGTATAGAAGTCCGTGCTGTTCGACACTTTTACAAAAACCTTCTACAATTATTTCCTGTTCCATTCCAGTTGAAGGACCGCTGTAATTGAGTGCACAATGATGTGGCCGGGAAGGTGTATTTCGCATTTTGTAGTATGCACACGCAGAACACGTTTTATTCCTTACTCCTAGAAATAGTGGTTTTTTCGTCTGTGCACCAATAATAATTCCCTGAAAAATTAGCATCCCATTGTTTTATTTTTTATTTTTGATACCCGAGAGCGAAGATCATAAGAATTATTCGCGTTATAACAGTTATCAGTTTCAATGTTTATAGATACTCACAAGTCCCGAAGGTGCGTTGTATCCATGTCCATAACTACGCTTGCTCCATCCTCCATCTACTATGACAGTTATGTAGGGAGTTCCATCTGCACACACGTTCCCTTTTTCAATAGCAATCCTTTTTTCCTCTTCGCCAGCCTTTTGCATATTTTCGAATAATTTTTCTTCCCAGATCTAAAATATTGTCGATACTGTATTAAGTGTTTACATAAACATTTATTTTATCGAAAGTGATTCTCTTAAATAGAATTTGAGTATTAGGGAAGCTGTGAACATAATTTCGATATTTCCATGCATCTTACTTGAAAAATGACAAACATAATATTGTTTCATGATCTCACTTTGAGCGTAAAGTATGATCTTAGTGGTGAAACTTTAAGCTTTTCAAAATGTTAATAGAGCAAACACCGTGATATTTCGTGCTAAAAAAACTATTGATGTGATGAATATTCTATGCGGACCTGGAAATCCGAAATCAACGTATTATATATTCAACTGATACTTAGTAATGAACGTTTTGCACAGAGATAAGTAAATTGATGAAATTCACTGTTCGAACATTAGCTAATATCCTCACCTTCTTTATTTGAAACACTTTACGGTTGTATGTCTTCTGTGTCATGAATGGAACGTCCATCATGGCGAATAACTCCTCACATTGATTTTTTCCAATACCTATTGATAAATTGCCCCATACCATAGCACTAGACAAATCATTTTGCTTATAGTCTGGATCGGTATTCAAAATAGTAGATTTTCCACAGTTATTGCAGAAGAAATGGAGTCGCGAATTCATCCCAAATTTCGTTTCCTTCACGAAAGCCATTTTGCCCATAGTATATTTATCACTATGTCTTATGATCTGCTCGTATTCATAAAGAATGTGACCTAAATTCACTATACGGCGTCCATTCAGTAAATGCCTTATAGAGATATGAGAAGAGTCAATTTCTACTTCCAATTCTGGCAGATTTTCTATTGCATCCCTAAAAAGTATACTATCTGAATTTTGTTCACTATGATGACTTTATCTAATGGATTACTTACTCATTTCTACCACCTTCTGTAGACTCGAGCAATTCACTATAACCTTCTTGTTTAGCTAAAGCGTTCTGTCTGAAATGGAAATCAATTAATGGATAACACTTTTCGTAGATTCTTCAGATTTGCCAAAGATCTTTCAAGTTTAGTTATGAGAGAATTAAAAGTATAGGTGAATTTATGTGATATACATACCTTGCAATTTGTAAATTTTTCATGAATTTCGACCTAGCCGATCTTTTGTGAACTCTTGAGCGATACTTAGCCATAGTTGCACGAAATGAAATTATGTGAATATTATTAATAAGTACCCTTATATATAACCTTCCGTTAGAACACGAGGTAATTCAGGTGGAAATATACTAAGCTATGAGTTCTTTCTTCACACAATTGGAATATATAGTGCTTCTCAAAAGTCCCTACACACCCCCCCTCTTACCTTTGGAAGGATTATGCATAAACAAGTGAAATTTGGAAACTGAATATTAAAGGTTGTAAACTTCCCTACTATTGTTGATAGATGACGAAATCGTCATCGCTAGGTAATGGGTTTGTAACCCGCCTTGTCACCTGACGACAAATTTCAATCCTTATCTATCGTTCAGGTACGAGCCTATTCAGCTAAGAACCCAGTGAAATTTTTAGGGTCATAAAAACTGTCAAATTTCCTGTGGTATTGAAATCAAGTGCAGATCAAATGTACCGACAATCGTTGGCATCATTACCCTATCATAAAAACTTCTTTGAGTGAAATATTGCCCTTTTGAAAGCCATAAATCAAAATTAAATTGAAGATGTACGTTTTCATTGGTTATTCCGATATTTAGAGGCGGTGCTAGATGGGAGGCGTGAATTTTAAGAACTTCGAAACTTTAGCACACTCTACACTCAATATCATTTAGAAAAAAAAAATTTAATTTATATTTAAGAAAACTTCTTTGAAATTGGAATGTTTCTGTGTATTGATTTTTTCCCGAAAACTTCGGTGTTGGGAGATATGATCATTTATAAAATTTCTCGATTTCAAATTCAAATTTCAGGAGATTCTGAAAATATTTTTCCAAAAATCCAACACAGATCCATTGATAATTCCCATTCGAGTCTACTCTATGAAAATGAAATGTATCCATCGAGCCAATTTTGAGTTAGAGTGTTCTAAAATTAGCACTGAGAAGCATAGGGCGAATGAAAGTACTGTACACCCTTAAACGCGATAACCTTTCTACATGGATTATGGATTCAATTCATTTATTTATTTACTCGCAGAGAATAAAGCAAACAGGTGATGCTTGTGATTTGTGATGTGAAAACCGTGTAGGGTCGATTAAAAATTCCAAGAGGATATTGTTAAGAAGATAGATATTTTCCTGAAGGACGGGTATCAATAAATTTTTAATAGAAACTTGCTTATAAAATGTGTAATTTCATGCTTCTCGGAATTCAGTTGATAAACATTGACAACATTGTTAATTTGTTAAGAGATCAGAGAAGAAACAATATTCGATGATATTTAATCCAGGGAAGCATTCAGATTTTTTATGAAATTCATGATTTTTTCCTCAAATTTCTTCGTATACATTTAGGAATAACTCGAAAATGACGCGTTTTGTTGAAAAAATATAAGAATACTTTTATTCTCTAAAATGGTTGATTCTTTCGAAAATATGAACCGTTTATCCTTTTCAAGTGATTTGATAGTGTTTTTGCATGAATTTATGAGTCGACCACCCTGTAACTTTTGAACTAGAAGAGATATTGAATAAGTTTCGATTGAGGAATATGCACCATGAATAGAGTAAAGAATCAACCAAAATTCAGTTCATTTGAAATAACGGTTCCGAAGATATGAACAGCAAAGTGTTTTTTTCGTGGATTTTCGACACCCTGTATCTCCCAAACCAAACCGAATTTTGAAAAATGGCATGGGAAAAAAGTGTTTCGTTTGATGAGAGGAATCTACAGTTAAAATATATGTACAAGTCAAAGACTCACCCTGTATAAATAAATAGAGATTATGTGATCCATTTCGATTTTGAATCGCAAAACATACAAGAGATGAACTTATGGAATTGATTACAGTGAACAAACTGAATGACAGCTGACGCGCAAATTCTGCTTAACTGAAGTGAACATTTGTAAGTACATCTTAGGAAATGTGACCTGCGAGACGATTGCAGCATCATGAACAAGCTCCTAGCTGCTAACTGGGTGGGACATATGAGGATCCTAAATGAAATAGACTGGAAATTCTTGGCAAAACCCTCTGACATAATTCCAACAACTTTTGATTTCGAAACACCCCTTGTAAAGGTGACAGGCAAAGGGCAGTGGACTGTGTAATCAAATAAGAAGAAACCATATGGTAGAGTAGTAGATCAAAGGAATAGGCATAGGAGTATATGGTCCTAAAATGAGGCTCTCCGTAGCCAATCGACCCCATCATATAATAATAATAACAGTTGTGCCAACTTAGGGACGAAAATAATTTCGATTTGCTTACGGGAACTTTGAATGATACTTTTCCCAAAAACCACTTCTTTTCATGTGAGTATTAGTCACGATGTAGTCGAAAATAAATATTTGAATGCGAAATTGATCACATTCAAAAAGAGGTTTTCTGATTGACATTTGGTAGAGTGTGAATAAAATCAGTAATTCTAATCTATGGATACCATTTTCGTTTAGACTTCAAAGCTATCGATTGGTGCTGAATCTTTTTTTCAATTTAACTTGGTTTTATGATTCATGATATTGTTTTATCGGAAGCAGTAAGTATTTTTCTACAAAAGCTGATGAGTAAACCGATTTATGGTCGTTCTTCAATTTTCCTCAGAGATAATGTGTTATTACTGTTAATTCATGAAGTATCCATTCGGTTCACGGTAACAACGCTCACCGAAGATGGTGGGCAGAAATTATAGCTCCAGGCTAAATAATATACATCGCTCCATATAGATTATAAAGCTATTTTACATACTAGTAGCACTCACGGGTATTAATATATCATTATTTTCTGAAAGTCTAATTTGAAAAGATGCTACCGGATCGAAAATTATCGCATGAGTTCGACGTTTACAATATTAGCTTATAAATAAAATCCGACTTCGAGGCACTCGCTGATGTACTAGACTTAATTTTATTCAAATCATCGACGAGTTAGCATAATGAGTATCTCACATGAAGGTGCACAATGCATGCGGCACGCTGCAAGAATACACTCCGCATTTTCCATACACCATCACGAAGGTGAAGAGCAGCAAATTTGAAGTGACTTATTAATCTGACAGTTGAAACATTTTTAAACAACATTCTGACCATTTTGGCCCTAGGTCAAGAATCTTTTTCGGTTTATCGAGTGCATTGCCTAAGTTATCCGCGAAACGTAAAGGCATGGTCCTTACTTTCCTAGTCTGTTAACCCCTTAGAGCTTAGACTCTATCAAAGAGATAGAGCTTTCCCTAGTAAAATAATGATTTGTTTTGGCTCCCACATTGAAGGTCTTCACAGAGAGTGGAACAGAGATAAAAGATCGGTTCTCTTGTTCAACCTTATAATGTGGCAACACCGCATCGAATATTTGCTTCGGATGAACATGCGTGCGATTTTAAATCACTCCTTCCCCGATATTTATTGTTTGGTTATTCAAAATAAATCTTCTTTTCAATCTTATTTTATTGGAAATATTTCACAAATGTGACGAATAATGAATTTTTCAGTCCTCATTACTCTGAAGCTTTGAAAATAACTAATTCGAATTCCATTCAGAAATACATAACTTATTCGAAAATGTGAAATCTGAAGGAGCTTCTGGGTGGCGAAACAATTGTTATTTGAATAATTGAAATTGAAAAGAGAATAACTAGCATTTAGTTCCTATTGAAATGAATTACCATCAAGTGGAGATCGAGTCAATCCAATATTTTAATTCCAGTTGTAATTTCGTTATTGAATTATTGAGAATATTCTTATACTCGTTATATGAATATAAAGAAAAAAACTAAAAAAACTTTTTATACTAGTATTGTCTGATAGTAATCCCAAACAACTAGAATTTTTGGCCAATCAATACCAAGTGGTTATGTAATAACAAACTAACAATAAATGTAGCAAAGACTGTCTACATTGTTGAAAAAAATAAATATATATATGAAAAATATTTTTAAAGACAAGCTTTCATTTCCTTTTTAATGCATTTTTCTGAAAGGTTGTGTTTTAAAATGTTTTTTTATATATTTATTTTTCTTTTTTTAGAGCATTTGTATGAAAGCTTGTATTTATTTTTTTTTATTTTTCCCTCATATGCCATTTTGAAGCCGCCATATTGAATTTTCCAATTTTGACAGGAGAATCATCATTGTCGAACCCAGATACTAATTTTAAATGGAATCGGATCATAATTACGAAACTCATCCGCCATTTTGTTTTCTTATATAACAAATATTCCATGATGCATTGTCACCAGAATTATGTACACCTGCCAAATTTCAAATCAATCGGACGATTAAAAGTCAGGGTGTATTTAAAGGTGAGGTTCTCCTTTTGACAGATGGTAGAACTCATCAAATTAAGACATTTTACCAACAATTTTTCATATAAATTATGCCCCTGTTTCGAAAAAATGAAACTAGAAATATTTTCAAGTTTCTACGTGAATCTGAAAATTCCTCAGTCAGGACCTGCTCCCTCGCCTGCTCCTCCGCAGATATCAACATCTCTTGTTTTTCGTCTTCTTATCATACATGACTCAGAATATCGATTGTGATCAGTATATCTTCGATCGTGTTACGGCGACGGTACGGTGTAGATTGTACGAGTGTTTTTGTTTCGAAAATGCCGCACATTTATTCAAATAATGAATTTGTTGATAGGCTTTTAATTTATGGTGAATCAAAACAAAAAGTTGTACAGAACAAGATTTCCGCAAAGAAATAACCCAACTTCGCGGATTTTCATAAACCTAGTGCAGAGAGAGATGTAGAGATTCTGGTTGTTTAAACCAGTGTTTTTCAACCTTCTTCATGATGCGACACCCCTGGTATGAGAAAATATTTTGCGAACCCCCGACCCTTCGCTTTTTTATCATGTATGGTTGTGTATGTTACAGTGTCACAAATATTCATTCCATACATCGAAAAGAAGTTAGCCACATCCACACATACACTCAAAGACAAAAAATTGCTAATGAAAAAAAATTTATAACTCAGTGAAATGAGATGGTATTGCAATCAGATTTAGATGTGAGCTTGATGGGTTGATGAGAAATTGAATCCTCCTACATTTGGAGACTTTCAAGACTCAGGGAGGGAGTTATGAGGGTTGTTTGGGGTGGTTTCTGACAAAAATCATAACTCGAAGAAATGGGAGTGTTTCTCGATTGGTTTCGAATTGTGTTTCTTGAATGCCGAAAGAATAAAATGCAATACCCCTCATAATTTGCCCCCAGGTTCGGAGATTTGGGTGGTTGTTTATGAAAAATGATGAAAAAATTCATATCTTGGAGAAATGGAAGTATTCCACGTTCAGATTCGAATATGCGTTTGTTAGCTCCCAGGTTTCTACATTCGGGGGGTTGTTTATGAAAAAATGACGAAAAAAAATTCATATCTCGGTGAAATGAGATTGTTCCACGATTAGATTCGAATATGTGTTTCTTGAATGCCGAAAAAATGAAATACAATGAACCCCATATTTTGTTAGCCCCCAGGTTTTCACATTCGAGGGGTTTTTTATGAGAAATTACGAAAAAAAAATTCATATCTCGGTGAAACGAGATTGTTCCACGATCATATTCGAATAATATATGTTTCTGGAATGCCGAAAGAATAGTTTGTTAGCCCCCAGATTTGGAGAGTTGTTAATACAAAATGATGAAAAAAATTCATATCTTGACGAAATGAGAGTGTTCCACAATCATATTCGAATATGTGTTTTTTGAATGTCGAAAGAATGAAATACAATAAAACCCATCGTTTTTCAGCCACCCGGTTTGGAGAATTGGGGGGTTCTTCATGGAAAATTATTAAAAAAATTCATATCTCGACGGAATGAGAGTGTTCCACGATCAGATTCGAATATGTGTTTCTTGAATGCCGAAAGAATGAAATACAAATGACCCCATAGTTTGTTAGCCCCTAGGTTTTGAGATTTGGGGGGTTGTTTATGACGAATGATGAAAAAAATTCATATCTCGGAAAAATGAGAGTGTTCCATGAAAGAAGAATTGTGTCATTTGATTGATCCAAAACAAGCACAACCTTCTCTCACTAAAGTTCTCCCGACTTCTGGCGACCCCCCTACAGAAGCTTCGCGACCCCTCAGGGGGTCGCGACCCAAAGGTTGAAAAACACTGGTTTAAACGAATCACGAGGAGCACACGTTGGAAGGCCTCGCACATCTCAAATGGCCGAAATCGAGGATCAGATTCTGTTAATAGTAGAGGAACAACCAACAATAAGTACACGATCCATGGCCAGAGTCGTCCAAGTGAGCCACAGTAAAGTTTGGAATACAGCGAGAGCAATTTCACCCCTACCATTTCCAAAGAGTTCAAGCCTTCCAACCAGAAGACCATCCTCGAAGAAAAGAATTCTGCCTGTAGCTTTTAAATAACCATCATTCAACATCATCAATTCTTTTTACCGACGAAGCCACTTTCACAAGAAATGGAGTGAATTATTTCCATAATGCTCATGTATGGTCAACAGAAATCCCCCTGATGTCAAAAGAAGTTTTCAGCAAAGGTTTTCCTTGACTTTCTGGATCGGTCTCGTGTGTGGTAGGCTTATTGGACCATTCTTTCTACCACCACGATTGTTGTCAGGTGAAGACTTTCTTGATTTTCTTCAGAACAATGTAACAGAATGATTAGAAGATGTGCCTCTCGATATTCGACAGATACCTAATGTGGATGTTTTAGATGGTCAGGAAGTATGATTCTGGAAAGGTTTTGAAGTTTGTCAATAATTATTCATTTAGTTGTATTTCATTGTTTGACCTCTTTTGAATGTTAGTTTTATTATGTCATTATTGTAATGATCAGTTTGTGGCTTGAGGACAGGGCAAATAAAATTTATCCTTTTCGAATTGTCGACGTTTCGATCCTATGTTTGGATCTTCTTCAAGACTGAAAATTTTTTATTGATATAAATATAAACATAAACTTTGACATGAAACGATACACAAACACTAAGATATTATTATTTAGAAGCAGCCAGGTAACTCAAGACAAAAAACACTATCAAAATTGAATTTACCTTTAGCTACGATTGTAGAGAAATTAACAAAAATAAAAATGAAAAAACCGCCTTAGCCACCCATCATTTCGAAAATAGTCACGACTTTGATTTCCAAAATGTACAAATACTGGACCGAGAGAACAACTACTTCAAACGTTGCATCAGTGAGATGATTCAGTCTGGTTCGGCAGGTATGGAAGAAGATGGTACTCTTGCAGAACCTTGTATATGGGTTACAATAATTTTTATTTATGAAGAGCTCGAGCGGTATCTCATTCGGGCCTGGGCGTCTCATTTAAGCTCAAATCAGTTAGAACCATGCTTCTTCTACTAAGAAACACTTCCTGAAGCGCCTGTTCTAAATTCGCCCCCAGAGTGCTCTGGAATTAGAAGGTGACCAGATAGATGATCATGTTATGATCGAAAGTCATGCGCTTCGGATGACGTGCTACCGGTAATGAAAAGGCATCTGCATTCCCCGGACGTGACGTCCGCTTTCCAATCAAATAAATTCGCATTTAATTTCAACTCGGCAATTTCAGGTTGATTGCAAGCGATAGAAACAAGAACCGGCAGCAGCACCAAACGCAGTAGTACACACCGCCCCAGGACATACCTGCAAATAATAACCTATCCTTGCAGAAAAGATTGGATCTTGCGTATCGGTCTGCAATCTAGAAAACACTAAACACATATCCTAGTTGTCCGGTGCGTGATGGACTCCTAATTAGACACTGCGCCTGTCACGTGTCTACTCGGCACTCTAATCAGGAATATGTGCTCGAGTTCGTCCATTGTTTTTTTCTTCTTTGCTGCTGCCGGCGAAATGTTATGCGCGTCTTGAATGCTGACCGCGTGTTCAAGGAAAATGAATTTCTCAATTAATCCGTAATTTCTCTTGATGATTGGAGTGAGTAGCGTTACTGGTACGTTGAGAGAATACTTTGAAAATTATACTGGAAATAAAAAACTCTTCGTAAAAATATCAATCGTTGTATGAATTGCTACTGACCGATCTGTAGCTCTTCGAGGAAGGGGAACATTTTCTGTTTCGTTGTCCTGAAAGGACCCCGCACTTTTTGTAGGTAAAGTGGCGACCGGTCAAATTTTCTGAAAGTTTGGTATGTGGTTGTACCCGACTCAGTGACCAAAAGTGTCAATGGGTCCAACCCAATCCTATGGCTAGTTTTCCAAATACAGGGTGTTAAAGTTGAAAATTGCCCAAATTTTCGGATTTATTCTTTGATTATTAAGAGTTGGATTGGATTTCTGTTGCATACACACGTTTACTACATGTTCTAGTAATGAAATAAGTGGATACGTATGATTAAAAATACTTATATTTACAGGGTGATTCACGAATATATGACGGTAGTTTTTTACCAAAATTCACTTTTTCTACTGTGACGTCAGGAAGGCATATTTTTGAAATGTTCTTTTCGATTTAGTATTATGACGACAAAATACTGCGCAGTGCATATTTTTCATACAGGGTGTTTCACAGAGAGAACCACTAGACATAATGATTTCTTTTTAGGATTAATTCGAAACCCTGTATTTTTGAGTTGATTTTTGGGAAAAGTAATAACACAAACATATGTGTTTCTCTAATCTCCAGAATATTCATGGTGGTTTATTCATAGGAAGGTATTCCATTATGGGAAAAGTTCGAAAAACATGAACACCCTGTATTCGAAAATTTCCTCGGTCAAATGCAACTATTTTCTCACTATATATTGATTTCTACACCATCTCCATAGGTATGAATTCTGAATCCGATACTATGACCAGTTTTCGAGATACAGGGCGTTGAAGTGGAGAATAAATAATTTTATCACTTTTTTTTTACAATTGAAAAGGCGGATCGATTTTATGTTGTGCCCATGAGTTCAATATGAGTACAGATAAGATGCGCATGGAAAAGTTCAGCTAAAATATTTACTGTTACAGGGTGATTCACGAATAAATCACAATAGCATAAGTATTTTTGGTATGGTTGCCTGTATGGCTCACCCTTTATGAAAAGTAATCATAATGAAGTATTTCAGACTGAAAATTGTGAATGACTAGGTATTAACTTCATGGAATAATTTCTCTGTGACGAAACTGTGGAATTATCGAGTGTTTGCAAAAGCTTTTGTGATTTATTCGTGAATCACCCTGTAACAGTAAATATTTTAGCTGAACTTTTCCATGCGCATCTTATCTGTACTCATATTGAACTCATGGGCACAACATAAAATCGATCCGCCTTTTCAATTGGTAAAAAAAGTGATAAAATCATTTATTCTCCACTTCAACGCCCTGTATCTCGAAAACTGGTCATAGTATCGGATTCAGAATTCATACCTCTGGAGATGGTGTAGAAATCAATATATAGTGAGAAAATAGTTGCATTTGACCGAGGAAATTTTCGAATACAGGGTGTTCATGTTTTTCGAACTTTTCCCAGAATGGAATACCTTCCTATGAATAAACCACCATGAATATTCTGAAGATTAGAGAAACACATATGTTTGAGGTATTACTTTTCCCAAAAATCAATTCAAAAATACAGGGTTTCGAATTACTCCTAAAAAGGAATCATTATGTCTAGTGGTTCTCTCTGTGAAACACCCTGTATAAAAAATATGCACTGCGCAGTATTTGGACGTCATAATACTAAATCGAAAAGAACATTTCAAAAATATGCCTTCCTGACGTCACAGTAGAAAAAGTGAATTTTGGTAAAAAACTACCGTCATATATTCGTGAATCACCCTGTAAATATGAATATTCTTAATCATACGTATCCACTGATTTCATTACTAGAACATGTAATAAACGTGTGTATGCAACAGAAATCCAATCCAACTCTTAATAATCAAAGAATAAATCCAAAAATTTGGGCAATTTTCAACTTTAACACCCTGTATTTGGAAAACTAGCCATAGGATTGGGTTGGGCCTATTGACACTTTTGGTCACTGAGTCGGGTACAACAACATACCAAACTTTCAGAAAATTTGACCGGTCGCCACTTTACCTATAAAAAGTGCGGGGTCCTTTCTTGCTAAAGCATTCAGCTTCTGATTGAAGATCTTGGATCATACTAATCTTCGTTCCACTTAAGTTTACTATCTTTCCTAAACGTGGAGAGTATCTGTGAGCTCTTTCAGTACCGGCTCATTCTCCATGACAGACTTCCTCTGCTTCTGGAATTTAAACAGCTTGAAATGTAGGAAATGCATGAGCAAAGGTCGCATCATTGAAAGACATTAGGACTTCTCAACCATGTAACCTCCTCAACTATGTGAAGCAAGTTGCTCTGGATACATCTAAATCCTTCAATCGCGTCTTCCACCGGTCTCATCATTATAAGCTATAGTGATTCGGATATTCTAAAAATCTGTGCAACTGGATGAAGAATTGTTTCACCAACAGAAGCATGCATGTGGTCGTGGAAGGTGTCTGTGCAAATAGTTTAAAAGTGGATGCTGGATTGCTCCATGGCTCATTTTTGTCACTCACTTTCCTTCTTATTCATATTAACTTATCTTCGCACTTCAACCAAGAACCATATTGTCAGCTTCCCAGAAGACCTCATTCACCAGTGTCACCTTTTGAGCACCTCCATAGACTCTAACAAATCGATTTCGATAACAAAGATCTAATGAAGAAACTTATTGTGCAATTCAATGCTTCGAAGACCCTATCAACAACATTTTTACAAAAAACCCAAACCCTGACTCCTGACTTGATAATGCATGGTCTGGTGCTTTATAGCAGGGTGAGTAATTGCATCTTCTTGGAGAAGCTGTCGATTCTTCGATCAATTTGACAGAAAATGTGGCCACCATTTCGGGGTCCGCTGTGAATAATCTGGGATATCTGTCGAAAGCTAGCAAATTATTTCTCTGGATCAGATAGTTTTTCACACTACAAGGTCCTGATCAGACCAGGATTTGAATAATGCTCTTATGTTGAGATCTCATCAGTACCCGAATATTCATTGCAACAAGAAAAGATCAATACGACTGATTGAATTCCCAACTTCAACAGTCTACAACCGTAGGAACATCGGAGGGGACAAAAAAGTTTGCAGTATTTGTGCAATGACATTGGGAAAAGGAACATTTGGTTATCAATTCCGAATTTAACTCTCTGTTTCGATGCTCGGAACATTGTATGAATTCGTCAACAAGACTTAATTCACTTGTAATTTCATTTCCAGCCTTTAATACCGATAACAACACGCCACTGGACCGTTCAATGTTAGAATTTGCAATGTTGCCACGGCAGTATCTAATGATATTGCTATCCTTTATGCTATCTTCGTACGACTCATTGAAAAATGACAAAATTTTAGCTTCAGCAATTCTCGAATTTATGAATGAGAAGCTGTGCCTCCTCTTCTTATGGTCTAAGGAAGGAATGCACAAAACACCCATTTCAGCTAAAGACTTCAAGAAATATAGCTCACAAATTGGCATCAACATTCAGAAGCAAACAAAAAGCGATTTTCTGACGAAAGAAGAATTCAACAAGTGAATTAAGAAGAACATTTATAATTTCTGTTTCTTTGAAATGACAGAAAGCTGACGAACGAATTGAAATCAAACAAGCAACAGACATATGGACATAGCACTGTAATACTGAAGGAGACAATAAACACCATTGAAGAACCATTGATAATCCTCATGAAAATCATTTCTACTGAATAAACATCTCCAACAGCGATAAAATCGCAAAATTAACTCAATAATACAATTGTATAGGGCAAGTAGGTATGTACAAAATGACATGGGGATTTATTTCAAGGGCATAATTTGTTAATAGTGAATTCCAGTAATGTCATATTCGACTATGAGCTTTGGTCCTTTCTTTATATAATCTAATCAACCTTTATGAAATAAGAGTACCGATAAAATAAAATATTCTTAGATAAATGGGATAAACAAAATTAATTTTGTCCGCATACTATGTACAAAATGACCTGCAGAAGGCAACTGTAGATTCCTACTTATAGGTAGAAAACTACTGACAAAGTTCACCAATGAAACGCTTGGTTCTTCTAGGAACATCAGCACAAGATGCGTGAGCCCAATGCATGCATCGTAACCAGTCTTTTCTAGGGCTGATCTTAGAGAAAACTGGTTTATTCCCGATCTAAATCGTCTTCATTATCTTCTTGAGGGACTAGGGACTTTTCTCCATTTCTTTGGAGGAGGTATAGGCTCGTTTTTTTATTTGATTGCAATCATATTAGGTGTAGAAGTTGAAACTAAGTACGTTCATCGAGTCTTCGGCTCACGTTTGCCTTGTCCACTAATGAATCGTCCTTAAGGGATTAGAGGAACCTCCTCATAGGATCAGCAAGAGTAGGTTGAGATGCATTGCCTTTATTAGCCGCAGATGAATATTTTGTTATGAATATGTTAAGACAAGACCTGGCTCTTTGTTTGCTGATGGAGCCTGGGATGAATGGTCTCGTGTGCATAAAGCGTTATGAAACTAGAAATATATCGAATTAATATAGAAAGTATATTAAACATAAAAAAGCTTCGTGAATACAACGACAAATAAGTAAAGTTTGAAATGAATGCAATAAAAATGAAAAAAATCGTGCAAACTGGCCATTTCTTCTAAAAATTTGGAGAAATGAAAAAAAAACTCGTGACCTCGCTCGTGACCTATTCATTTATGTCATCACTCATAACGACCGAATGAATAAGAGTAGCGCTTACCAATTTTCAGAGGTTAAAAGAACCCACTCGGGTCGTGTGAAATGATACTCGGGTATCGCATCTGATACCTCCGAAACTGAAAGTTATGATGCCTATGTCATTTTGTACATAAATGTTGTTTTGTATTATATGTATTTCGCCTATAATAAGCGCGTTCGGCATTGACATCGCAGATCAGAGAGATTTTTTGGCACGTGACTGCAGATATGTCTGACAAATTTGGAATTATCGAACGATCTAGATTTTTTTTATGACTACAAACGTCATTTTGAAAGATTGTATTTGTATTGTTGTTTGAGGTGTTTATAATTGTATTATGGCTGGAAGTGGAATTAAAAGGGATCTTAAACTTGCCATTCTAACAGTGGCAAATGGCAATTTTTTGATGAGGATGAAGCTGATGTAAATATTAAAGAGAAAGTCGATAATTTTGCTGAACTGATCGTGCCTCAGTACGCTGGCAGGGCTTGGGCAATTGGGCATTCTAACAGAGACAGTTCTACACTGCCAATATATAGGATGTTTCAAACACATTTAGAATTTAATGAAAGTTTATGAAGCTATTGGCATAAGGTTGGTTAAGTGGATGAAAAGTTGAGTACTTGAATGCCCAAAAATAACAATCTCTTCTTAGCAATCTTTAAAAATGCTTCAGAAAAACAAAAAGTGACAAAGTTAAACTTATGAAAATTTCAGTTTGTGAGTGAGAGATGATAAACCTACAAACTAAAAATAAATTGAAAAAAGGACTACTCTGTTGTTGGCTGATAGCCAAAAGCATATTTTCCTTTTTTTCTTAATTTATTGAATTGGGAATAAAATGCTAGTGGCAATTAGCGAGTTCGACGATTTTTTTGTTTCTGTCTACCCTCAAAAGCTGCTCTTCATCCCGCAGTACATACACGGGGAGACAGAGCTTTTTCAGAGGTTTTTATCTGTTCTCGTGTATCATACGCAGAATTGTATGGTACCCCGTTTACATTCCCTCTGCTAACACATAGATTCGGAGCGGGAAAAAGAATTTTTTAAAACCATCTGTTCCTTGTCGCCATTTCTTCACACATGCCTTATGCCATATTTTGTTCGATTTGTATTACTCTCTTTCAAAAGAATATATTTATATTTGAAAAGACATCTCGATATCAATAGTTAGAAATTAGTATACCCAGCAAACAAATAAAAACCTGAACCAAAACTGTCATCTGCTGACATTAACCGATTAATCTGTTCGATCCGTCTTTCGAGGCCGAGCAAAAAGATTTCATCCGGATACTTCAGACGTCAATTGCCGAACGAAACAGATTTACCTCCCCTACATCCAGACGCCATTATCGAACGATAAAATTATGTCAGACAAATCCGATCGCAATGCCGAACGCGACTAATGTATATTTTGTCAGCACTATATCTAATGTTTTAGAGTCCGTACTTGAATTCAGACTTACGAAATTCTTTGAAACTATAAACTCCTTAATGACCATAATCACAAGAACACGGCTTAGGAATGCATAGATCCATAACTGCTAATGTCTATATTGTAGAGTAGAACAACTATACAAGCAGTTGCGAATGATTATGCTCAGGGCCCCCGCTACCATGTGTGCAAAGTGTGCAATGCACACGGGCGCCAACCTTGTAGGGGCGCCAAAATCCTGGGTCAAGAATCGCAAAAATATTTGCAAAAAAAAATGAACAAAAATTAATGCTAAAATAAAAAATGCTTGTATTTGATGCTTCTCTGTAAACGTTCTTCAACGCACAGGTACGCTTTCCTCAGACTGGACGTCGAACGGGCATCCACGCCGTCAATCTCGTTTCTACAAATTTATCCAACCATTAACCAATGTAGTTGTTCTCATTACCTGATGATACTGACCCATTGAGTATTTTACAATATATATTTGAAAACAATTTAATCTCGACCCTTCCAAACCTAAGCATTTCACTAAGAATTCTTCTGACATTGCCTGTATCTGTAGCTTCTGGCGAGCGATCTTTCTCAAAGTTGAAATCATTAAAAATTATTTGAGATCAACAATGCTTCAAGAAAGATTGTCTGGACTAGCAATATTAGCAATTAAACAAGAACTTCTTGATGGTATCAATTTTTGCGATGTAATTGATGAATTTGCAACAGCCAAGTCTAGGAAAATATCGCTACTATAATAGCTATTTTTATTTTTCTACTGTACCTAGCTTTCATTTTTGATTTTATGAGGAAGTAAACTAGGTATTTCTTAAAGAAGTACCTGCATATTTTTTAAAATACCTAAGTATAAGTAGAAAGTGATACTTTGATATGAATATACAGAGTGTAACAGCCAAATGGAATGAATTCGATAATGAATAATTGAGGGGGTGTTAGGAAAAACGCTCGGACACGTCGATTTGTAATTTTAAATGCGCATATTTGTCAAGAAAATAATATTATATAGGGTATTCCATGTGACTGTTGCCAATACCAACTTTCTTATTTCAAATGCAACCACCTGTATATTATTTATTTTTTGGATTCTTCAGAGAATTCTAGACACAATTCATGCACAATGTCCTATACCTATCTTTAACTATTTCGGAAGTATTAAGTGTTTTCAGATTTGTTGCAAAAATCAACGTTTTAAATAGAAATTATTTTATTTCACAAATTCGGTACATTACACTTAAAACCTAATAAGCAATAATGATTATTTCTTAATTATTAAAAAAAAACAAAAGAAAACATTAATGTCAATGTAGGAAATGTTCAAAATGCTCGCCGCGAACGTCTTGGCAACATGCTAATCTGGTGTAGAATGTCTTCTAACGTTACTCAACATTTCAGGCGTGACTGATCTAATCGCAAGCGTGATCCGGTTTTTTAGGTCGTCTAAGTTTGAGGGTTTTGTTTCGTATAATAAGTATTGAGTGTAATGTATCGAATTTGTGAAATAAAATAATTTTCATTTGAAATGTTAATTTTTGCAAAAAATCTGAAAACAGATAGGTATAGGACATCGTCCATGAACCATGAATTATGTCTAGAATTTTCTGAAGAATCCAAAAAATAAATAATATACAGGGGGTTGCATTTGAAATAAGAAAGTTGGTATTGGCCACGGTCGCATGAAACACCCTATATAATTTTATTCTCTTGAAAACTATGCTCACTTAAAATTACAAATCGACGTGTCCGAGCGTTTTTCCTAAGACCCCCTCATTTATTCGTTATCGAATTTATTCCATTCGGCTGTTACACTCTGTATACAATGTATGTAGGTATACATTAGCCAATATTTCTGTTCTTTGTTCCTAAAAAAGATGTGTTTTTTAGTTTTGGGTTATTTTATAATATTTATCAACAGAGTGTCTGTACCCTACTAGTCAAGGAAATACTTCAAAGTGGTTGTGAACAAGTCGAATTTATTTTAAGTTATTTATTTCGTTATGATTTTATTCTGTTTGTTTGTTCTGTTGTGTTTTGTTTTCTTTATATTTTAGTCTAAAAAGAAATATCTAGTTTTTGACTTCTGAAGTTCAGTTTTTCGATTTATTTCAAGCAACTAGCTACCTACCCACGTAATGAATAAAAAAATCCAAAATGCTTCTAGGGGCGCCAAAATTCTTTTTTGCACACAGGCGCCAGTAACCCTTACGGGGGCCCTGATTATGCTTCATTTCAGATCAAGGGGTACCTACATCTCATATTTCTGAACTCCATAATTCGATTTAATCCTCTTATACCATGGCCACAGCCGTCTTAAAGATAAATCTTAGCTTTAACGTGGGCTTAGATAATAATAGATCCTGGGGCAAGCATCTATGGCCTCTCAAGCATTGTTCGAAATGACTATCATTACAAGCTAAAAACGCTCCTAAGTTCAGTTTATTTATTTTTTTCCGGTGTTTCTGTAATGACAATTCGAACTCCAGAATTATCTTCAAATTTACGTCCTTTTTGACAAATCTCATCGGATAAAATTAGGTTTATTCAGGGGGAGGTGAATCCTAAAGAATGGGCCTCCTGGCTAAAATCAAAATTGAGTTTTCTTAATTTTGTCTTGAGAATCTGTGAAGTAATTTTTTTCGGGACACAATTTCCAACTTTTTTCCCAACCTCATTCATTTGATTGACCACTTTTTGAACAAAGTTCGATCCGACAAATTCCAATCGATTTTAATTCTGATTTCTCAACGTCCATTCCTACCAAAATTTCAATAATTCTCTTATAGAACCCAGTGCACCCCTCAACATATTGTGCTAAATGGGTTCCCGAACCCTCAACATGGCAACCCGCTGCGGCACCTCATGCCTCCTGCCCCGTAAAACTGCAAGCTGAAAAGGATTTTAATAAATTCATCTAATCATGTCCGACTTTCCAGTCAGAATTAATCAATTCGGAACCGTATGAGGTGTAACGGCAGGTTTTTGATTGAACTGTTTGATTGATAACGAACGGTCTACCTTTCTGCTGCTTATGGTCTACGCCTTTGTGAACAACGGAGGTGGCGCAACGTGTACCCATTTTTTATATGCCCAGAGTTCATTAATCAGGGAATATCTTCGGCAGATTGCTTTCTTATAGCATAATGAACGCGCTGATATAATGAACCGAAAATAATAAAGGATGGTGGGTTACTTTTCGTCGAATTAATGTTGTCATTTATTGAATAAATTGATGGATCGTACAAGAAATGGAATATGGGGCTATTTTCAATTGAACAATGGTCAGAAATAAAGCAGTTACCACCTTATATTAGCTTTAGCGAGCTTGATCAAACTCGAAGCTTTTTCATGCAGAAAACGATAGTTGTTTACAAAAGAAGAATAGTGATGAAAAATTGCATTCATGGCAGAAGGTGAACCCAATAAACACATATACAGGATGCGGCAACTAGTTCTCCCACATTTGAAGGAGCTGTCAAAAAAATACCAACAAAGATATTGGAAAAAAATTCCTTTACAACTGCCATTAAAAGTGTCACTTTCAATGACAGCAAACAATGTTAAAATTGATCGTTCACGTGAAAGCGTAGTATTGAAAATATTTTTTTCATTACACCGCACTGAAAACCCTATCATAACATGTGGATTTAGAACATCGAAAATGTCTCTTTTCCGTGCGGCCGCACCGCAAAAAGTTTTACGGTGCGCTGAGGCATAGATGCATCCTATGATTCCTATGCTGAGACACAGAGCAACGATTTGGTGACAGTAGATGTCAGTGTTTTGAATAATTATTGTTTCACAATATCGAAATGCTTTCTGCTGAACATTTTTCCCGTGTTATCGTTTTCGGAGAGGTGTAATGAAAAATATCGTTCATTACACGTCCAGAAAGGCTTTTTCCGTGCTTGCACGAGTTCCCGTTTTCGGCTCCGCCTCACACGGGAACACATCGCGCGCGCACGGAAAAAGCTTACTTTCTGGACTAGTAATGAAATATACTATTTCCGTCGACCATAGAATAAAAGCTCATTTTAACGCACTCGAAATCATCCATTAATGACCTATTTCAATGCATGATTTCTTATTAATGCATGATTGTCATGGCAACCGAACATAAAATATTCGGTCAGAGCACTATCGACCTTGGTTGGAAATCAACTTCTGTCACAAAAGGGTACCTATATTGACAACTCCATTCAAAATAAAATAGAATGCAGAAGAAATTTCACGTGATACAAGTTGCAAAGTATAGATAATACCTACTTCAACCTCAACTTTCTTCACACGTTCCTTATCGGATATCATAGGTAATTATATAAATGTGAACTAAATGTAAACTATTCAGAATGTCACAACATGTCCAATATTCCCTCTATGAATTTTTCGAATTGTTCCATAGGGAGCATAAATATTAATATGTATATCGAAATGAACATAGAAATTTACATTGTGTCAAATTTGTCTATTATGCAAAATAAAAATTTATTTCAATCCTGAATTTATATACAATTCGTGATGAAGTCGACGGAAAAATCTTGTAATCAACTCGTTTATTAATTCAGCGATTAATGGTCTCAAACATTAACGCGCTCGCTCCGCTCACGCGTTAAAATATTTCGACCATTAATCGCTGTCATTAATAAACTAGTTGATTAAATAACTATTACATTAGTGTTGAAAATACTTTAAGCACTCCATTTTCTTATGATGAAATCAGATGAAAAAAATTCAGCAATTGCAAATTTTCATTATCAGTATGTAACAAATACACGAGTAGTGGGAGTCCGGCTTTACTTATGAACATAAATATTGATCGTAAAACTAGAACAATTACTAAAATTAATGCCCTGTGACGTTAGGGAGCTTCGCAACAATTTATTAGAATCCTCAGCACCATCAGTACTTGTAGAAACCGGAAGTACAATATTGGATGATGATGATGATCCAAAATCTGTTGAGCCCTCGGCTACCGTCGTAGACTTCCATCCACCATGTTTTTTTATATCCGTAATAGTTGCTCCTGATTCTGATAGCAATGAGGCGGAGGATCTTCGAAAACAGTGTCATGTATCTATTGCTTTGGTTCTGGCTGTTTGAGGAATTCGGCAACAATAGATGGAATTTTCCCAAATGTATTGATACCAACTGAATTGGCAGTGCATTTATTATTCATTTATTTCAGGAAAAAACGACGATGTTTGATGCCAGAAGGGTGCAGTGTAAAGTACTTATTTAAATAGTCTTCCAATAATACTAAAAGAACGACTGACTTTCGTTTTTGTGTTTGGAAGTTGTATAACCAATGATTAATTTGTTATTTCGATGTCTTCCACTGATAAATTACACATCAATTCTTCACGCCGACAGGCTTCAAATAATCCGAAAATAGTTGCAACCTTAACCATCAAGTATTTCTCATCAGGTGCCTCATTTATAAATTTTTCAATTTGTTCACGAGTGAGAATTTCCTATTTTTGGGAAAATATCCTTCACTTTTCCGTTTTAAATATGATATTACCTTAAAATATTTACTCATCATCCACGCCATTTTTAACAAGGACTTGACTATCATTGAAAATTTGATTAACTCCATATTTTTGATTTTTCTTCTAAGTATGCCAGGGAAACAGGTTCACTGGAGTTCCCTTCTACATTTTTCAATTTACACCAGGTCAGGAAATTGTTGTAGGTATGCAATATCGTACTGCCGAACAAATCTTTTAGGTAGGAGTTCCAGATTTGATCTTCTTGCAGACTCTTCAATATCCACAGGAAGAACCAAATCGTCACTTTTATTAATAATTGGACTCTTGACAAACATATTGAGCAGTTGAAAACCCAAGACGAAAATTGGACAGAAACGAAATTCAAATGACAGCGTCTTTTCTCATTTGTTAGTAATAATAACGTTGGCAACGTTTGCCATTCACAATAACCCTTTGAAGTTTATTGTCAGTGCAAATTCGCCCATCTCATTATCAAAATAGGGTAGCTGTACAAAAAATATTGTATGGTATTTGTGTTGAAAGTGATTTTGTTTTGTTCGTGAAATTGTTCAATTCGCTCCGCTCATTTCACAAATTTTTTCACCCACAAAATGAAACGTCAATTTTAACACTCATATCATGAATAACTATTTCATTTTGAAATCCAGTTTTTTTTCATATATGTCTTGAAAATGATTTCATCCAAATGACGGCCTCGGCGAGCGACGCACATGTGGTAACTTTCGCGGAAGTTTTCCATTACTACCTTCATCATAGCGGTTTCAATTTGGATGATTTCCTCCTTGATTGCCTCTTTCAAGCCATCAAGGGTCCTAGGGCTATGTTTGGAGACCTCATTTTTGAGGTCTTCATTCTTGACTCAAGAGAGGGAATTAATCAAGCAGGAAATCATCAAAATTGAAACTGCTATGCTGAAGAGAGTAATGAGAAACTTTCGCGTCGTTCGAAGAGGCCATCATTTGGATGGAATCATTTTCAAGACATAAATGAAAAAAAACTGGCTTTCAAAATAAAAGAGAATTTTTTCAATATCTTTTTTCGAATCTTTCTAACAGCTCCTTCAGATGCGGGAGAACTTGTTGCCGCACCCTGTACCTGTATTACGCTTTTATACAGTGTGGAAAAGCCGGAAAAACCAAATAAATAACATTTATTATCTCCGTAACTGTAAATATTCATGAAATATCCTGAAACACTTCTAACTGGAATTTTGAACTGTCATTCCTCTAGTTAGAAAAGCGAACCCTTCCTTCAACCCACTTCGAAAAAAAATCACAACCCCCATTTTCAAATAGAAAGTTTGGGAATATGATACATCGTTCGAAAAAAACAAAAAAGAAACAAATAATAATGTGATTACCGAAATTTATTATTATATTTTCTGAAATATTCCCTCATATTATTACATGTCAGAAATGACAATGAAGCGTCAGAAGTTTTTTGAATTTGCTCCTGCTTTTTTGCTAATTTTTCGATAGAATAACCACTTTAAATCTATGGGAGATGATCCCCCAATAAAAGGGGCCTGTAGCGTTCCTCGAACACCTGAAGAACAGAAGAATCATCACTTGGAAGATCGGACCTGATCGAAAGATCCTCCCGATCCAAGAGAGAGTTAGGACTTCGTGAAAAGGGGTTTTTTAGCAGGTGAAGTATTTATTTACTTCTTCTTTCTCGGTTTTTCTTCTTTTTTCTTGTTACAGATATATTTTCAAGATACTTCCATCCAGATCGATGAAAAAGCTTGTTTTCATCAAGTACAAGAAGCTCTGTAACATGGATATCATTTGAACAAATTCAGCATCACTACACATATACGGGGAGACAGAGTTTTTTCAGAGGTTTTTATCTGTTCTCGTGTGTTATACGCAAAATTGTATGGTACCCCGTTCGCATTCCCTCTGCTAACACTAAGATTTGGATCGGGAAACAGATTGTTTTTTTTATACAATCTGTTCCTTGTCGCCATTTCTTCACACGTGCCTTATGCCATATATTGTTTGATTTGAGAAAAAAGTATGTAATCATTCATAATAAAGTATGTATTACTCTCTTTCAAAAGAATATATATATACCTACAATAATACTAAACTTATTCACTTTTGAGATGTGACAGAAAGAGAATGAAAAAAAACGGATATTGTGTTTTCCTTGAAAAATGAAAATACTTTCTGCGGCAATGTTAGATCCTTTAGAACTTGTCCGCAAATTGTTTTGTGCTGATAAGTTGTGAATTGTCCTTAGACCATAGAAAGATATTTCTATGAAATAGACCATAGAAAGATATTTCTATGGTCTAAGGAATTGTCTAATTTGTGTCTGAATTTCATTAATTCCAACTTTGAATAATGTTACGATAAACAGAAATGCAAAAAATAACCATTTTACAAATATTGTTCACGGAGATAACTCCCGAACACCGAAAGAAGTCGCTTGTTTCATGAAAAGTTTCCGAATTTGCCGACTATTTTTCAAAGGGGCAATAAAAAAATAGAGAAGCAGTTTCACGATTATGTTCTTCAGAGGCAGATTGAAAAAGTAGCCGCGAATACACTGTAGGATGATGTGAATTTAGATCTGATGCTTGAGTTTGGAGAGTGTGAGGTGTAGCGCCATCCTGCTGGAACCAAATGTCCCCTAGATCAATATTAATCTATTCAGGCCACAAAAATTCGACTTTCATCCGACGGCATCGATCACAATTGACAGTTACAGCTCCACCAGCAGCATTTTCAAAGAAGTAAGGTCCAATTACTCCACCTGAACGTAATGCACACCAAACAGTGGCTCGTTTAGGATGCGTAGGTTTATCATGAACAAGCGACTCGCCCCGGCATCGCACGGATGCAATGCAATCATTATAACCAACGGCAGTGCCGGCGCCGCACCGCTGTGTCCCTGCATTTTAAATCTGTAATATCTTCGGCGATATTCATTTGAATTACATGCTGTAAGGGGCCATATCAATCCATATTGAATGGACAATGTATTTGAGGTACTTAATTGGATAAGGATTAATGCTGTATTGCTTAAAATAACTTCCCAAATGAGCCATTTTTTCCGTAAAATATGAAGGATAAAAAATGGTTCTTGTGGGTAATCCTTGAGAGATAGTCAGCGTTTGCAATGTGAGCGCAAAAAAATGTGTTTATTTACAACATCTCCTTAAAAACCTGTAAATTCATCAGTGTTTCTCTACAATATTATGCTTGTATCATACATATAAACCTTCCTCTTGAATCAGTTTATCTATTAATTAAAAGCGTTCCAAAATCCGTTGCGTAGTTGTGAAGATTTGAGCAACATAGGGACAGACAGCGAAAGCGAGTTTGTTTTATACTATGTATTGATAATTCGTGAATTTTCTCCACCCCAGATACGCCAATTTTTTTTATTAACATAGCCACCAAGTTCAAAATGTGCCTCATCGCAAAACTTGATTTTTTGAGAAAAATCAGCTGGTGGTTGAATTGATGAAATTGAAAAATGAAAGACTTTCAAAATGATCTAATGGCTTAAGTTCCTATGTCAAAATACCCATACTACAGTGACCATAGTCACTGTAATTGTAATCCAAAAGAATTAAGTAAGCCATCTATAATTTATTTATTCTTAAAAAAAACAATGAATCACAAGCCCATTCTATTCGAAACATTGGGTTTTTTACCTTTTATCGAAGGGAGAGTTGAAGGAAGGGTTTGCAATCTCACAAAGAAGAATGACAATTTAATATTGAATTTTGAATTGTTTCCAGAAATACATATGTACATTTGGCTTTTCCACACTGTATATTAACCAGAATTAAAATCTCCTTTGAATCAATGCCATCACTGCGAATGGAACAAAACTAATTTTTGTGAATGAAAGACTAAATAATATACGCCTTTTCTCCTAACTCTCACATCTTTCGATGATGAATTTAATATTTCTAGTTCAAAACATCCAATCCCCGATGCAAGCAGCAAGATGCGGTACTCCGATATGTCAATCAAATTTTCATCAACCACTAAACAGTCACTGCCCCAATCAAGCGACTAACAAGCATCATCATCGATCAAACGGCTCATTTCCCCCAATCTGAAAAATCCAATCAACCTACCCTGTGATCAATGGCGATCTAACCGCGAATGCTGCAGGAGAATAAATTAAAACCGATAACATATTCAAATTACTTATGAATTCTAATGAGAAAAATTACTGTTCATTATCGATTTTCCTTTTTTACGAGTGGGGCAGCATATTGGTTCTTAACAAGAATTATGTCAGATGCTCCCAGCATGCAGAGTGGAGCGGCCACTCACTGAAGATTGCGCGTCTTGTACAGGTAGCTCACCTGCAGATGCCAGCAGCGGGGTAGATACCAGAACCGTAACGGTTAACACTTTTAATGCCAAAGGATCTAATTGAACAGTCAATGGAGATGAAAATAATCCGAAAATGAAATTAACGATTAACTGATGAACAAAATACAGTCGAACTTGGATAACTCGAATCATGGCTTGCCAAAAAAAATTCGAGTTATCAAGACTTCGAATTATTGAAAAAAACACATTTTTCGCAAATCGCTATGAAATTTTGACATTCCTGACAACATTTCTCATAGAAGAAGTCAAGATTTCTCAAAGGTTAGGAAATATTCCTTTCCTTACTGTAGTGTAAGGAATAGTACATTGTTTACCGGGTAGGAAAAGCCTTATATTCTTGGACGATCGTGAAGATTGCTAGACTAGCAACACAGAGTCCAGGAATGTGGCTTTTTCTACGAGGTGAACATACTATTTTTCCGCAAATCGTTTGAAATTCGACAGATTTCAATTAATCTTGAAGAAAATCGCGAATTATTCGATTCATAAATAAATGGAGCTTTGAAATCCGGAATGGCATTGTTTGCGTTACTATGGACACGTATTAATGCTGAATTGTCAAACTTGATATGATATTAATTTAATTGCTGGTCTTTTCGAAGACAAAACAGTGTAAAATGATGAGTGATGATGAATTTTCCATTTCTGGGACTCGTCCAGAGCTGTTTGAGGTAGTAAATACTGATTCATCAGAATTATTGCCAAAGAAATCTAGAGAAAAGTACGAATATGTAGAACTCTGACAACTCTAAGGAAATATCTTTTCCTTACAGTAAGGAAATGAATATTTCCTAACAGTTGGAAAATCTTGACTTTTTCTATGACAAATTTTGTAAGGAATGTCAAAATTTCCTAGCGATTTGCGAAAAATGATATTTCCTTACAGTTGTTCTAGATATGCATATTCTAACTTTTCTCTTCATTTCTTGGGTAATAATTCTAATGAAGCTGTTAGTATTCACTGCCTCAACCAGCTCTGGAGGAGTCCAAAAAATGGAAAATTCATCATCACTTATCATTTTTTCCTTTTTCGTCGAAAACACCAGCAATTAAATTAATATTCGTCAAGTTTGACAATTCAACATTAATACGTTTTCAAAGTAACGCAACCAATTTAATTCCAAATTTCAAAGCTTCATTTTTTCATGAATGAAATAATTCGTGATTTTTTAAAAATTGATTGACATCTGTCCAATTTCAATTTATTCTATTTATTTCCTTTTTTTAGTAGATACGGTGTTGCCTGGAGGCCATACTTCAAAGCTACATCTTTCTTTCGTGCACCACTCCCTCTTAATTTAAAAGTCTAAATTTTTCATCAAGAGATAAAATTTTTCAAAGTATGTACGATATTGCCGTGAAACCTCACAATTTCCAACGGAAAAATTGAAATGATTTCACGGCATGCGGTTGAGCTATGAAACGATTCGTTAAAATCACACGTAAATGAGGGATTCCTCCGAAAAATTCGACTTATTATCGAATGTGCCGCCAAATATTTCGCTCGAGGTATCAAGATATTCGACTTATAGAAGTTCGACTATCGAATAAAAATTACACTAGTATTATTGATATCGATTACGAACATTTTCTTGATGTTTTTGGGATATCGGTTGTGGTAATCACAAATGCAATTAGATCAATCTCTTTATTGTATCAATCCAAGCTTTAGGTCATCGTCAAAAAAAAAATAACACCTATTTTCAATCTTGGCAATTTGATTCGAGTTATCAAAAATTCGATTTATCGAAGTTCGACTGTATTCTGTAATTTCTGGTGCGCAACTAAGTTCCCGCTGTTATTTGTTGAAAATGCAACTTTATTGTGAAAAATTGGTTACAAATGAATTTCCATCTTTCTCTGGTAGAGCTTGAAAACTGTCATGCAAAATCTTCAGGGTTGGGATAAAGTTTGAATCCAAATTAAATTCTTTGATATACAGTTCAATTTGGCCGATTTCCGAAAACTTTGTTTTTTAGAATAAGCACTAATTAATTTCCGTGGAAAAATTTGTTGAAATTGAAATAAATCACTTCACAGTTAATGAAAATAGTGATTGCATCAAAATCACTTTGAATATTCAAAATACTTGGCTTTCTCCGCTTAACAATATTTGAGCTCAATAATGAATTTGTAGGTTACTATTATTATTAGTATTAGTTTCCATTCATCAAAAATTCTTTTTCCCATTTCTTGCTAGCATGATTTGAGAAAACCCAAAGAAAAAATACAACGAATTGGGGTCCGAAGAACCAGCAGGCCACATCAATTGGTATAATTCGCATCCAAAGAAATCCTTACCTGTCGATCATAGTTGAAACACAATTGTTTGTGGTAACTGCCCATTCTGTAGTGGTGCAATATGTGATTCATGAATCTAATGGAAATTCTCATTTTACCGATATATTGAGTTATGGCTGTTAACTGTTCCATAAAATTAGAAACTGGCATCATCAAAAAACACCACATGAGCTGTCGTTTGCAAAACTCTATCCGTGTTAAATCCCAAGAGCGTGTAGGCCAATTCTAGTCACCAAATCGGTAAATGACATTACCAGGAGCAAACTCCTGCAAGAAAGTCAATGTTTCACGGGCGGTATGACATGTGACACCATCCTGTTGAAACCACATGTTGTCAAGAAGTGTGATATAATAGCACGATAACGTTTGCTATTCACCGTTACTGCATTGCCTCCTTCGTTTTCGAAGAAAAACGCCCAATTACTCATCCAGACCATATTGCACACCATACAGTGACGCGTTCTGGATGCATTGCTTACTGATGAATCATTCGTGGATTTTCCAAGCAGCAAATGCACACAGTAGGAGAAGTACGTACAAAATGACACTTCATCTTACGCATTGGATTCACTATTTTCCCATTTTTGTTATGTTGAAAGAAATTGTTCTGAGGTTCTATACCTAGATGAATCAGACACATTATTTGGACCGAACATAGGACTTTACTAATAGTGGCAATTAAAGTTCGATAATAATAATTTTTGGCAATCAGGTCGCGTTGTTTATTTACTCCCATTTGTCATCATTCGATCTGTCACATCATAATCATGTGACAATATGACTGTCAAACATGGAGCGCAATTCAAATCTTGCGCTCTCATTGAAACACCCTTAAGAAGTTGAGATGATTCCTCTAAGTAAATCAATTGCGATCATAATATAAGGGTACGTAGAGGCCAAGATACTTTTGCCAAATTCGCCATAGTGAGTTCAAAGCGATGTTCCATTCTCCCCGAATAATTATCATGGTTTTTCAACTATGCGGGTAGTAATTTTTACAAAACGTCATACAGGCAGACTGCCTTCCTCTATCAAAGAGGGTCATGTCTGCTATCGGAAAAATGTAGTGCATATGCATTAGAATCACAGATATTCCTTCGCTTGCCAGACTTTTGCGGTAGGCACCAATAGATTTAGAAGAGAACAACAGCGAATCGACGTCTTTCTGAGGAAAGTAATGACTGCATCTCTTGGACTGATTGATAGTTCTCGGATCAACTGTTCAACATGCAGTTGTACACGTTATTAGCGGCTATCTCTGGGCATCGACGCCACGGTGGTCCCATCTCTTGTCGAGATAGCGTACGGGCGCGCGGAATGGCTGTGCATGCGTCCATCCACTGTCGCATCTTTTGACTAGTGCCCCTGGATAATCAAAAAGCTAAATTACAGTATATTACAGCATGTTATTAAGTTTTCTGACGGAAACTGATATTTACCTTAAGTTACAGCAGTTGAGATTTCCAATTAGGGAAAATGAACAGTTATGAAGGAAAATTTCAAGAGAGTTGTTTCAATTTGTTGGGAATTAAGTGAAATAAATAATTTGAAGCATGAAGCGAAAGTGGTTCGAGAATTCAACTCATACACCTCATTCTTTAAGTCTTGTTATAATCAAGTAAAATTTTCATTTCATACTTTGCCTAGGCATTCTATACAATGTCAAATGCGTAGAGTATGTAGGTAAAGGCTTTAATCGAGCAATAATGTTAGCAATATGCCTTGTTGGTGATGTGGTTCCTCTTCTGTGGGCATGTTTGCGGTTATTATTCTGGATTGCCAACCATGTTGGAATAAGATCAAATCAGTTTTATACTCGTTGGGCGCAGCCTCATTCTTACCATCTTGGTGCTTCTTGTGGAGTTGACTACTTTGAGGTTGCAAATTTGGACAACACTTTTATTGTGAATTGGTGAGGAAGAATAGAAAACATCTCTATGTACCCATTTCGCATGGTAAATATGTTAAAGCCACTCACGGAACACCTCAAAGAGGAGTAATATCTGGCCTTCTATGGGGCCTAGTACTGGATGAGCTACTACACAGGCTATGTTGACGACGAAGTCCTAATAATCGGAGAAAACTTCGAGAGCAGCTTATGCAATTTAATGCAAGAGGTCCTTGGAATTAGCGAACAATAGGCTGGTCAGTGGGGCTCAACACAGTTATTCCATTTACGCGGAAAATAAAGCTTCTGCCTATGCATGTGATCCCCCTATCTCTCTGTAAATGGGGACATCATGAAGTGGAAATCTGAAGTCAAATAAGAATTCGATCAAATTGCACTTAGTTGGTTCTTAAACCACGATAGAGATAGGCGCTGGAGTAATTGTGGAAATGAACCAAGAAAGAAACTATCAGATATGTGATATAGCGGTGCCTTAGAACAGCCAGGCAGCAATCAAAGCACATATTGTCGATTCGAAGATGGTATGGGATTGCCGAAGAAAACTCAACGAAATAGGCAAGAACAACAAGATATTTCTAGTGTAGGTTTCCTTCCACTTGGGAATAAAAGGAAATTCAGAGCCCAACACACTTTGCAGAAAAGGAGCACGGACTCCTTTCACTGGCTCATGAGCGTTTTTTGATAAATGTTTTTACAGGAAAGAGGAAAAAATCGAAAGAGGGCACTCTGGTGGAATCTTCCTGGGTGGGATCATTCCAAGAAGTTTCTTCGACCCTTTAATACTGCGAGGCCTAAGAAGTATCTGAAACTAAGCAAGAATATGCTATATCTCCTCACTGGATTCCTCAAAGGGCATTGCGTCTCAAGAAACTCCTAATGAGAAAGCGTCTTGCAGAAAACGACGAGTGCAGATTCTGTGGGGAGGTGGAGGAAACTCCGAACCACCTGGTGACGGAATCCCTCGCCTTTGCTAGCCAACGCTGAAAATGCTTTGGACAAGAAACCCATAGATCCCAGGGAGTAACCTCCATTTCGCAATCTCAGATACTGGAGGGCGAGCTGTTGACTACGTAATGGCGAGAAAAGCTCTGGTGGGGGGTACAATAGACTATACACACAAAAAACACTGTTAGTAGAAACAATGGCATAACCATTGAATCAATGATATACTGTATTCCCTATTCCTGAATGATTACTATATTTAATTCAATGCTTATCTTATTCTTCCTATGCCAATGCTGCCTATTTTTGATTCAATTATAGGTCTCATTGATTTTATCCAAGCAGTAAAAGTATTCAATGAAATGCTATAATTGGGACAAGAAAAGCGTTAGGTAGTTTCAATGAAAGAATACAATTAAAACAAACCCAACTTTTTTTCTATCAATTAACTATAATATTTCAGGGAAATAAATATATTATTGAATAACTATACATTTGGATTGTTTTAAATGTAGGATATATTAAGACTGAAACAAGATGTAATTTCTTGAAAGTTAGTTTACTATAAAAAGAATGAATGCTTGATTTTGATTTAAATAAACTTCATATTGGAGAAAGAAACTACATCAATTGAATCAATATGATGCAGTTGTTAGAAATATTTTACCATATTTGAATTGAAAGTTTATTATTGTTAATTTAACTCTTTAATTTATTGATTGAATGATAGGATGTATTAAATAAAACTATTTTGAATGTTTTACATTTGTTTATTATTTTATCAACAAAATCATAAATGTTGTCTCAAGAACACAATAACAATAAGTAAACAGTAACATACTAATATTCATAACAAAACAATAACTTATTTCCTCTAATTTGAACATAGGTATGGTACTGTGATAATAAGCGACAATATTAAATAGGGATCTAAGGGATATTTTTCTTTTCGATTTTCTAAACCTCAAAAAACTACATAATCAAAACCTTGTTTGAAAATAGAATGAATGTTAGAGACTTGATAAAATTTTTACTAACATCAAACTCTGTAAGTAGTGGATAACTGTGGGACATGAACTAATTATGATCAATACCCAGTTTCATAAAATAACAAGTTACAATTTTACAAGTAAAAGTACTTGTAATGCACATTGAAAACAAGTGAATTTCACCAAATACTACTCCCACTTTTAGTTGGATTACAATTTTACGAATTAATTTAATCGGTATTGTTACCTCAGTTCTTAGTTAGTTATTTTTATGGAGCGGAGATTGGACAAAAAACTTACAACTCGTAGAATATTTGCCTGTTAACTTATAACTTGTTTTATGAAACAGGCCCAGGTATATCAAAAGCAACCACTAAGATTTGGTTCAATTTAATCTTGAAATTGGATGTCCCTCCTTCGAAAGCGATGGTGCACCAAGTTTTAACGTAAGGGGTTGAAATAGTGAAATAACTAACATCCTAGCAACTATCGGTAAAATAAGTACCATTATTAGATTGTCTTTCGTTTATGGCACACATTCACAATAAAACGGAAGGCTTTGAGACATTTCTATATGAATATGAAGGTACTTACCCTGAAAATGTGGAACTAGAGATTCCATTTCCCACTTATTTAATAGCTCTTCCATTTTCAAACTCTTTCTTCGCAACACGCAACTAAATACTAAATCAAAATCCTGTCGCGTCTTGTCTTGATGCAGTCGTCTTCGTAGCTTTATTTACTATTTTTGAATCAATCATAGGCTTCATTGGAATAAATCTAGTTATTGTTCCGTTACTATTTTTAGCTATTGAATTAAATGAATCAATTCATTCAAATATAGATTGTATTCAAAGCAAATATAGTTCTTTTTTATTTCAATATTATTCTGATCGATTCATTCAAATAGAAGTCTTATTTAACGAATATGCAGTTCTTCCTTATTTCAATATTATTCTGACTATAATTGAATGACAGCCGTATTATTCAATGCATTATCTGAATTTAATTACTCCAAAAGTAATTTATTGATATAAGAAGAAGTTTTATTGGGCCAACTGAAACGATGTCAATAAAATATCTACTATTGCCGTTAGCACAGTCTTTTTTGTGTGTAAGATCGCAGTGCAATGAAACAACCATAAATATAGGGGAAGTACGTAGAAAATGACAGAGGGTTTTATTTCAGAGGCATAACTTGTTAGTAGTGAAATACAGTAATGTCATATTCTGCACCTATGATCTTTGGTCCTTTCGTTATAAAATCTAATCAACCTTCATGAAATGAAAGAACCAAAAAATTAAATATTCTTAGATAAATTGGGATAACGAAATTCATTTTGTCCGCATGCTTTGGACAAAATGACATACCGGCAACAGGCAACTGTAGTTTTATACTTATAGTTACCAAACTACTGACAAAGTACAACAATGAAACGCTTGGATCAGCACATGATGCGTGAGCTGGAGCTCAATGCAATCAATGCATGCCTCGTTACCGTTTTTTCCAGGGCTAATCCTGGAAAAGACTGGTTTTTGCCGATCTAAATCGGGAAAAAAGCGCATAACAATAGGCAGATGGATAGTCGTCTTCATCATCTCGAAAGTTGCTAGGAACATTTTCTTCTTCATTGACTTTTTTGAATAATGCCCTTGTCTCCTTTTCTTTGGAGGAGGTATGGGCTCATTTTTTGATTTGATTGCAATCATATTAGGTGAATGAGTTGAAACTAAGTACGTTCATCGAGTCTTCGGCTCACGTTTGCCTTGTCACTTATAAATCGTCCTTTCGGGATTGGAGGAACCCCCTCATAGGATCAGCAAGAGTAGGTTAAGATACATTGCCTTCATTAGCCGCAAATGAATATTTCGTCATGAATATGTTAAGACAAGTCCTGGCTCTTCGTTTGCTGATGGATCCTGTGATGAATAGTCTCGGTGATGTCCGGTAGATACGGTTAATTCAGCTGAAATACCTATACTCCATTCACAATTATAAAATCACAACTCTGGCCTTGGAAATTTGACACATTCCACTCTGTATCGAAGTTATGACGTTTTTCAAAATATCTTTATGTTCCAAGTCAACACTATGTTGCCCTTTCTACATTCTTAGCGTATTTCTCAGAATATATATTTCATTTTTGAGAGCACAACAGAGAATTGTGAACAATATTCTACATATAAAGGAGTTTTTGGATTTATGATTGTAACTTCTTCTGGACGACGAAGAACGGAAAAATAGGCGATTTTCTTTCGATATTTCGCCCCAAAATCAAAATCGCCGATCGATTCGAACTGACAAAATGTGGAATATCTTTGATACTTTTGATTTGATGTAAACAAAGGAACTGGCAACGTCGTTTTGTCATTAATGATATTTTATGTACGTGCACAGACTTTTCATCAGGTGCACCAACTCCTAAAAACGAAACCATGACCTCCTATGTGATTAAATAAAAGTGAATAGAGTATATGTCATTTTGTCCGTTCACTGTATATGTGATTTTGTCCGTTCACTGTATATGTCATTCTGTCCATAAAGCGTTGAAACACTAGAAATGAATCGAATTTATACAAAAGGTATATTTAACATAAAAAAGCATCGTGAATACAATGACAAATAAGTAAAGTTTGTAATGAATGCAGAAACTAGTGACCTGTTGATTTCTGTTATCACTCATAACGACCGAATGATAGAACCCACTCGGGTAGTGTGATATTGTAGGCAGTTCCACATTTGATACCTCCAAACTCAAGTTATGATGCCTATATCATTTTTTAAATTTATGTCATTTTGTACGTATTTCCCCTACGATCTACACATGGAAGTTCCTCATGGGAGACCCTGTATATCGGACCATAATTCCGAACAGCAGTTTCCCAACTGACTCCAGATGTAATTAGATAAACCATGACATTGCGAGTTATCGGCTCCACCCCGTGTAGCAATATTTGTGTGTCTGCTTTTGTATCATGCAAAGACATCAATCGAAATAAAAATGCGAACCTCCAGTTTGTCACAGTGCCAATTTGCACGAGGCCAAGAGCCGTGAATTTTCCATCTTCTAGCGTGAATATGTCATATCCATAGAAATCTCCACCGATGGCATTAAATTTAAGGGCTAATAAAAATGTCATTCCGTATAGAGACGTCTGGAATCGAGGTTTTTACTGCGCCATCATGCAAATTCAGAGCAAAGATGTTGACAAGTCGCCGCCGCTCGCGTGTTTTTGCGTTATGGTCAGAGCACGCTAGGATCTGAATCCAGGACGTCAATGTGCAAAATAAAAATAACTTCCCAGGTTTATTAAGTCATATTCAGTTCCATTGGGTCATTTTATGGTCAACCGCTTATATTAAGACTATTAGTTGCTTGTAAAAATCCGAAATTTCTACATTTATTAATATTATACTAGGGAATTATATTGCGGCAAAATTTAAATACAGTAAAATATGATCACTTCACGGTAGTGCACTCGTAGGAAGATGCCTGTTATTTGAATTTTTAATGACGGTTTGGTCCTTCAAGAGCCGTCTCGTTTCTTTCGTACTTTAAGGTTAATTTAGTACGTATGCAACTCAGTTTGCCGGCATTGAAATTCCATTTTATTGGACGTTTCTCCTCAATATCGGAAGATACGAGACGTAAAATTGTCCGTATCCACTGCGTTTTTATTCTTCTCCCGCTGAAGAGCATACGCGACTTCTCGTAAACTGAAAAACATATTGAACAACTTTTGATTAAATTGCTGAACACTACATCTGAATATGTAGATTATTATAAGCGAAATGAGCCGGTTCTATATCGGAATGGCAGTTGACACATGCTAGAGTGGAATTCTTTGCGGATCATCCAAATCGATATTGGTTTGAGTGGGAATCGATGTTTCCATATAATAAGTCAACCATACATACCAAATTGAGAGATTGAAATAAAACCGTTCCAATGCCGATTCTTGTCCACCAAAATAAATGTTCATTCATGAGAAATCAAATGTTTAATCTCTCATACCTACTGCATTCACTCTTATAAAGTATCCCGGTTGGCCATGATTTAGGTTTATCAAGTTTTTTCACTTGAAACTGACGCAGGTTGGCACTCGTGAAAGCCAAATAATTCTGAGAGATGTTGCCAATGCTATTTTCTCTTTTTCAACTTTGCAAATGGAGTTAATTCTCTTAAGGTTCAATTGTGACACAGGATTCGTAGTACCACGACATTTTCATAATGGAGTATTTCAAGTTGTGCAGAACGGTATTTGAATGTCTTCTGTAGGATTATTTCTTGAGAATTTTGAGAAGTGTAGTAGAAGTTTTTCTGTCGGGTTATTCGAGTACTTTAATTCTTTTTTCGAATGAACTATCACTAAGTAAAATTTCAACACTCAATTCTTGATTTCCGTAAAAAAAGTATAACTGAATCTTCCAACCATGTTTATATACGTAAAATATTTCAAGTATTAACAAAGAAAAAAGTTTCTTCAACATTCGCCAGGTCTTTGGAATTATTGAATTCACATAATATTTCCTCAAATTCATTATTTTCTCAGAGTAAATAATAATTTTGATAAATCCGTAATCACTATGATCTCTATGTAGAAACAACGTTGCGTATGCATATGACAGAAAAAAGATTATAACCTAACATTTTCAAAATATACACGGTGAAATTTGTCAGAATTTCATGGCCAACCGGAATACTTTGTAAAAGTGAATGGAGTATGTTTATTATTATGTATATTTATTATGTATATTTATTATGTATATTTATTATGTATATTTTATAAACATAAACAAGTATGTATAACTCATTCACTTTTATTTAATCACATAGGAGGTCAATGATGGTTTCGTTTCCAGGAGTTGGTGCACCTGATGAAAAGTCTGTGCGCGTACAGAAAACATCGTTAATGACAAAACGACGTTGCCAGTTTATTTGTTTACATCAAAGTAAAAGTATCAAAGATATGCCACATTTTGTTAGTTCGAATCGATCGGCGATTTTGGGGCGAAATATCGATAGGAAATCGCCTATTTTTCCGTTCCTAGTCGTCCAGAAGAAGTTTCCCGTCGATATGAGAAATTTCGTGAAAGTATAATTTTTTCCTTTCACGACTTTTGGCGTGAGTACGAACGGCAAATTTGAATTGGACCAAAAATCGATTTATAAGCATAAATAAAGCGAAAGTAAGTACAAATTGACATTTTTACACTTGATAACGAAGTTTTTTTAGGTATCTGGCCGTTTAGAAAGATTTCAAACGAAATTCCGGTCTCCCAGAAGTTTGGTTAGTTTCGGTTTCGTTTTTGGTGCTCAAAATTTATTTGGAATGTGTAAATGGACAAAAAAGGCTTCCTTATACGATCTTCTAACGAAAGCGACCGGAAAATATGGTTCAGGTAGGATTTTCGAGGAATTATGAGGAAAGAACTTGCAGAATGAAATTGCACGATTTTCGTAAGTAAACGGGTTCTGGATGGCCATCATTGGTCTCTAAATGATTATTGTTGATCGTTTTCACGATTCAGAAAAAAAAAGTCGAAAAAGCTAAAAAAACAAGAAATATATTGCATTCAACGGTAGGTGAATTCAGATTCCGATTAATTGAAATGTGTCACTGGAGCTTTCATTCCTTTGCCGAAAGTAGAAATAGACTATATTGAACCAGAATACATCAGTTTTTTCCATATTCCAGGAGTTTGTGTCTTATTTTAGAACAGGTGAATGATAAATGTGAAGCATATGACTGACCTATTCCATTTTATTTGTACAAACCTACTGTGGTAGTAATGTATGAATATTTTTTAAACTAATGAATTACAGTCAGAATATTTTACTCCTTGTTCATAAGATCAAATAAACGAAATGTCGTCAAGTCTTGAACTTTCAGTTCAAGAGGATAATAAACATCAAATCTTCACAAGCATGCATATGAAAATTATGTGGAAGCAATGCAATTTTTTTCCATGGCGAAAAATAATATATTTCAACAGTGATCTCTTGTACTTTTCATGCAAATAACTAGAAAAGGAATCCTTTCCATCAATTCATATAAACGTTAATTATTTTCGTTCATCACATTTTTTCCAATTCATTCACATTCTGAGAAATACGCTGAGAATGTAGAAAGGGCAACATAGTGTTGACTTGGAACATAAAAATATTTTGAAAAACGTCATAACTTCGATACAGAGTTGTGATTTTATAATTGTGAATGGAGTATACCTATATATCTGAATGGTTCCAAGCAAATTCTTGCCGTTTGCGTTTCTTCGACCAACATTGATTGAAAATCTGGAAATTTGTTTCGCAATGATGCTTAGACATAAACTTAGAGCGAATTTTATCATATATAATACCACTAAAGTGTGTTGCTGAGGCAATTTTTTGAAAGACATTTGTATCAAAATCACGAGCCGTCAGGCGAGTGAATTTGGAAAAATGTCATGAGCGAAATTGCCTAGTTGCAACAAACTTTAATATTACAAGAGAGAAATTTCACCTGCTTAAATTTCATCACGAGTGGTATTCGACATGACTATTTCACGAGAAAATGTGTCTAACAGTAATTTGGTCACATTGGGCTTGTATTGCGATATTTGACAAATAAGTATTCAACATAGATCAACTAAACGTTGTTTGTTTTCTCTATGGTATTCATTTTCGAAGCTATCTATGAATTTGAGAAACGTCAAAAATTTTATCACTTGAAAACCAACTTGTTGGTTTTGCCGATCTGAATGTTTTATCGATGAGAAACGAGTGTTGCTAAGGAAACTTCCTCACTAGAAATGGAATGAGTGAAATAGTCATGGAGAAACTAGAAACGTGACCGACAGACCGAGAAGTGGACGCTGAAGACATTGCACTCCTGTAAAATATCGTTTTCTGACAGTGTCTTCCCGAAGAGAGCCTCTGAGTACTTAGAGTTAAATACTAGTAATTTTATTTATTCATTTTCACAATGATTCTACAAAATTAAATGTAAAGAATCAATGCTATTCTATTTTTGAAACGGAAGAGTACCTTACAATGAGAAGCCATAGCTTTCAGGCTAGTATTGCGATATAACATTACGTCTTGGACTATTTGGTTTTACCTACCGATATCTTCAGGGAATTTCCTTCTTAATCTTTACGCACAAGCAAAATTATTCAAAGCCAGTCAAAAAAATAACCGGAATCTGGAATCTGAATTTTGTGATAGTTATCATATCAGTTTTTTTTTATGAGAGCAATCTTTGATTTCTCTGTGGGATAAAGGGTTTTCCAATAAGAGGTGTTATTTTGACATTGAAAAAAAGCCATTTTTTAGATAAATGAATGGATATTTATTTCATTATAAAGAGGAAAATAACATCAGCCACGACTACAGAACCATATCCTTTTCATGAAATTTTCCAAAATCAAATCGGGAAGTGGCTGCCCCATGTCCTCGATAGCCTTGCAAAATCCATATTTGGGGTCTTGAATCGACGCTGAGCTCTTGGCGTAGACCTTCTCTTTCACATGGTTTCGTTTCTTGTGTGGCACGTAGCGCCGTCTTGTTGAAAGTAAACGTTGTCCAGATCGATATCATGCAATTCCGTCCATACATGACGTTTGTGGAATGCTTCACGACGCGACGACTCAAAAATGTTTTACGAACCGTCATTGCCAAATTTTTACCTTGGTCTACTAATCATATTTTGGAACTGAATAGTATATTCTAAAACTAGTTGCAGAATGGGCTCCTATTCCAATACGAATGCGAAATTCGAACGCAACAGTGTTGGAATTGCATTCTGCAACGAGTATTAGACTATATTTTCTCTATTTCAGTCAAATTTTGTTGAAATTCAATGAAAAATTCAGATTGAACATCCTAGTGACTTCGTATTGTATCTTGCCAGTTGGTGACTGTTACGAAATTGACATTTCCAAATTGACCTGTGTTGAAAATTGATAGGATCGGAAGCCAGTGCTGACAACCACGAAACGAAGAATATAACTGAAAACAATGCTGTAATGAATTCATTACAGCACTGTTTTCAGTACTGTAATGAACTCAACGAAACTGTTATAGAAAAAATTCTTTCTCTATTTCAGTATCGTAATGAGTTCATTACATTTCTAAAAACAGTGCTGTAATGAACTCATTACAGGACTGTTTTTAGTAATATTTTTCGTTTCGTGGTTGTCAACAATGACTGCCGATCCTATCAATTTTCAACACACGTCAAGTTGGAAATGTCAATTTTTGTCAGTGGACCAACTGCCAAGATACAATACAAAAGTCACTAGGATGTATAATCTGAATTTTTCATTGAATTTCAACGAAATTTGACTGAAATAGAGAAAATATCGTCTAATACTCGTTGCAGAATGCAATTCCAACACTCATGCGTTCGAAAACTCGCTCCTTCGTCGCTCGTTTTCGAATTTCGCATTCGTATTGGAATAGGAACCCATTCTGCAACTAGTTTTAGAATATACTATTTTCTAACAGGATTAGAATAATGGTGTAAGCACTCGTCAAATTTTGAATGGAATGACGTTCGACCAAATCGAGAATATCAGAAATGTTTCGTGGTAGCGCCGCTATAACATACAACGGTCTTTTTTCCCTTGATCGATTTGATTGATTAATCAACAGCTGATCTGCCAAAGTCACTTACGACATGACCACAGAATGACATTTTTATATGGTGAAAGTCTTATACTTTTCCTGATATGAATTAAAATGTCAATAATATATTCCTAAATTGTTGCTTGACAAAATTATCGGCTATTGACACAACATGTTCACCAGAATGAATTCGAATATTTGAAATAATAATAATCTGTCATAAATTGTGAATAGCGCCACCTGAAGTGAAAAAAACGAAATCTTGCCAATATTCTCAATTTGCTCGATACAATATCTAATTAGTGCATTTACCATGTGTTTAGTCATCGAACATACAACTCAATCCTAACCAAAGATTCGGCTTCACTTCGAGACTGTCAATAGCAGGCATATGATACCTTTTGGTAGTAATTAGATATATTGGATAACCCTTCGAATTAATCTTCCGAAAACGCCATTCTGTTTCTGCAATCTGAATCATAAGGATTCTTGGCTTAATTTGAAAATCCAACACTATCAAAATTCGATAGCCTGTCAACGTTATGTTGCCCTGAACGCTTGAGAAATTCACAACGGCTTAATATCATGGGTGATAATTGTCAATTCGAAATATTCGACACGGTTGTCATATATGCTCCGAAAATACCGCTTATGCGATTACGGATGAGACGTATGAAATTTGTTGGACCAAAATTATCTATGGCTCAATCTAGATTTATCTCTCGTTCTTCGTATAAGTCTTCTAAGGCAAAGCGGTGCGGTCGAGCTTTGCATTAATGAGATCGTAGTTCCCATAGCATTATCTCTGATCTGAATCTCATCAGCTGTCTCATTGAGCAGAAGAGAATCAATCTCTATCAAGCTTTCGGTCTTCAATAGATCTAGGATTATCACAATGAGAACAACGCATGAGGTATCTGGTTTGATCTTAAGTTCAACCAGAATTTTCGCAATCTAAAAATCTGTATATTTACCGAGTGTGGATACTTTTAACCCAGCAGAACTTTTTTTCTAATATCATTCTCGAAAATTCCATGACCCTCTGATTTTTGCCTTCACAACATTCAATGTCAGCCATAAATTGATTCATATTATAACAAAATAAAATCCCTATAAAATGATACAATCCCAAGAGCTCTGGGAAGAAGATAACTTATCTTTGTGATAAAATGATGGACATGTTGAATAACAATTTTATCCAATTAGTAGTTGTTTTTTGCCATGCTAATCTTCAACATTGCCGCTACTGTTTTACCGAAAAACCTCACTGAAGAGAGTGTTTTTTCAGAGTGATAGAACTACTAGCTTTGAGACACCGCAATCAACCAGACCAATTCTGTACCACTTTTTCGAGTAATTCAGGCCTTATTTCAGCAACAACACGAGTTATGTTGGCTCCCAAAGCGTTTATTGTTTCTTGTTTATCAGCATAAACCAATGACTTGACATAACCCCAAAGAAAATAATCCATTGAAGATATGTCGCATGAATTTGGAGGCAAATTAATTGGACCATTTCTTGAAATTATGTCATCGCCAAATCTTTCTTTCCATGAATCAATTGTTACGGTAGCAGCATGAGGTGTAGCTCCACCTTGTTGGAACCAAAACACTTCTGGGTCGATACCATTCAAATTCTGAAACAAATTATCATTGATCATCGATCTGTAACTAGCACCATTAACTGTAATAGCTTTTAAATAAATATGGACCGATGACGCCTCCATTGTGTAAAGCACACAATCCAGTGCATTTTGAAGGATACGATGGAACTTGCAGAACTTCTTAAGGATTGTTTTCACCCCATAAACGGCAATTCTACTTGTTTACGTAGCCGTTCAACCAGAAATGAGCTTCATCGCTAAACACAATTTCTCGATAAAAAAGTGGATCAACTTCGAGCTGTTCTAGGGCCCACTCAGCAAACAAACGACGCTAATTATGGCCAATTGGCTTCAGTTCTTGAACCAGTTGAATCTTGTATGGGTGAAGACCAAGATCTTTACGCAAAATTTCCCATGTGGGGGATGCACAGAGTATAACTTGTTGTGAAGTCGACGAATATACAAATCTGGATCGTCATTAGCATAAACACTATCACTTACTGCAGCGATATTTTCTTCTGTACGCCCAGTTCTTTATCTTGTTGTTGTTGTTGCATCGAGTAGAGAAAATGTTGTCCGAAATCTATCGATAGTTCGACGAAAAGCTGCTCTCATCGGCGATTATGTAAACCATGAATTTCACGATGTGCTCTAATAAGTTTGGCGAACAGAACATTGATTTTGAAAAAAAAATAATTCAACAATTTGTAAACGTTTCCCTTTGATTTGAATGGCCAAAAAAATCGAATAACGCTTGCGATTCGGTCAATCTCTCCTGAGATGTTGAATAATGTTGAAAGATATTTTTATTTAAGGCCAAGGTGTTCGCAGAACTTTTTCATCATCTTTTCATTCAAAATTTATAATTATTTTGCTACATTTTATAGTACCTACATTTTAGTTTTTGATATTGTACCAAATTTCGCTAATCACTTGAACTTACATTTTCCTTCCTGATTTTTTCAAAAAACAAGATACTTATAAAATTTCTGAATAGAGAATGGAGCTACCTTTCCCCATAAATATGTTCAGTAACTAAGATAATGGATTTATTCTCGTTGCATTTTCCGCACTGTATATAAGGTTATTTTTTCACAAGTGAGACGTATTCCTTGCAATCATTTATGTGAATAATGAACAGAAGATGTCTCAAAACAGCTGTATACATATATAAGATTATGAATTGAGTTTCTTGAAGCAAAAACACAAATCGATTCACCTGAAAACAGTGTCTTTTATTATTAACAAATTCTAGCAAATTCAGTGGAATTAACAAAATTCAAGATGTAAGATTGATGTATCCACTTTAAAAATCGAAATCGCGATTCATGATACAGGGGGTGAAAAAATCGCTTTCAAAGTCAGGGATGACAAAATCGTGAAAAATCAATTTTTTCAAATAAGAACCCCATTTTTTTATGGCAGATATTGAATCTACGTTGAAAAATAATGTGCATCACACCCTTGCCCTAAAATGGATATTTTCTGAGTTAATATCCACTTTAGGGCAAGCGTGTGATGCATACACTCACATTATTTTTCAACGTAGATTCAATATCTGCCATAAAAAATGGGGTTCTAATTTGAAAAAATTTATTTTTCACGATTTTGTCATCCCTAACTTTGAAAGCGATTTTTTCACCCCCTGTATCATGATCGCGATTTCGATTTTTAAAGTGGATACATCAATCTTACATCTTGAAAAATCCCAAAAATGAATATTTTCCATCCGAAAACCTCGAAGTTATTTTTGTTTCAGCGAAGCTATATTTTCGATTTTTTTTCGAATTTTCCCGCTCAGAGAGAATTTTCCAACCAAAACTAAAAAATGTTACATCAAAATAACTTGAAATTTTCTAAGGAATCTATTTCTGCAATAAAAAAATGGTGTTCTAATTTGAAAAACGGAAGTTGACGTCATTTCCGGAAAAACCGGAGGTGCTCATGCCTTGAAAATATTTTAGATTTCATCAGCATCGTGAAATACTGATAAGTGCTGAATTTCATGAAAATACGTTCAGTAGTTTCCCGTATAAATATGGGTGAGGTTCCTCGTGACCCTGTATAAATAGGAATATTTTCGGAAAGATTGTTGGTTACATTTCTGAAATGACGAAGTCGTTAGCTTGGATAGAAGAAAAGTTATATTACAGCAATTACCTAGATACAAACCAATGTGTGATCCTATTCGAAATAAAATTGTAGATCTACAGGGTGTATTTTAGGGTGAGGCTTTTCTTTTGACAGATGGTAGAACTCATCGAAATAAGTCATTTTACCAACAATTTTTTATATAAATTATGCCCATGTTTCGAGAGAATGGAACTAGAATATTTTCTAGTTTCTAGGTAAATCTGAAAATTCCTCAGTCCGAAGCTGCTCCCTCACCTGCTCCTCCGTAGATATCAACATCTCTCGTTTTTTATCTTCACAGAAAAAAGTGAATGCTCAAAGGGAATATTTAAATATTCTTATTTCTTTCACCTTGTTCTGAGAGTTTTTTTTCTCATTTGATGAAAATAGCTTTGCATTGAAAATCCTGAAATGTTCAAATGTGAATATTCATTTTCTCAACATAAATGTTCACTTCAAGTAAATATGTTTCATTCAAACTTGAAAAATGATTCCATTCAAGTATTGGTTATCTCTATTCAGTTAAATGAACGATTTTCAGGATGAAAATCGCGTGCTCTTCAAATGAGACTATAACACCTCATTCTGAGTATATCATTTCGCTCAAACTGAGTTTTCGACAGATTCCATTCATATACATATACCATATTTTCAAAAGAACACTACTCCATTTCATGAGTGGTAAAAACAAAACTCTTCAACTCAATTTGAATCTCAAATATTCTTCATAACGCTAAATGGAATGTTCAATATAATGATATTTTTCTGATGAGAAGCTCGAAGTTAAGTTCAAATTTCTCTGATTCACTTGATTTGTATGTATACTTTCTCTGTTTGAGATTCAATCGCGTTCTCCAATCTCAAATGAAGTATGTATATTGTATATTTCTTGCCATAATCGTTGGACAGGTCCAGACCTATCTTTTTATTCTATTCGCCGAAGTACGAACTACGAAGCATGTGTCGAAATTCATTTTATTTATTTCGCTTTCGTTCACGTTGAGTTTATCTAGTTCAGAATGGAGGAGAAACTTTGGAATTTTTGAAACTTGAGTTTTTCTGGTGTGGATATTGGTGATGTTCTAAAGGATTGATGGGGTTGTGAGGAATCGGTTATTGAAGTATTCAAAGGTAAGTGAATTTGTTCAATCTAAAATATTGTCAGGGATGTTCTTAGTAGTTTCAAGAAATAAATTTCAAATTGAATCAAGCGCACTGAGAGTATTAGGGCGATTCACTGCGAGAGCTCTATTAGACGTTCATTTCGAAAACTAGTCATAATTTTCTGCTGAAAATTTGCATTTACAAAAAATATTTCTGATGCATGCCGTTAACGATTGCTTTATGATTATTTCACAGACGTGAAAACCCATTTATAAATATTTCTAATTTTCAACTTTGCCATTTTCTATGTATTCCGGAAATTTCAGATAACCTACTCAGTTCAGAATTGCGGGATTTTCCTATTGATTTAAATGTGTTCATCATGGTTATAAGGTTTACTGTAGCAACCCCTTTATGGGGAAAAGAAAATATTGTCGAAAGCCTCTACGTGCAGCTTGTTTCAAAATTGTATTTTTCAGCTATGAATAACGAGGATATTGTTTGGCTGCAACTTAACGATGAACCTTGGACCAACGTCATAGAAAAATGAAGAAACACCTTCCGCAATGTAGAAAGAATACAGTGGCACATAATTCTGATGAATATTTTATAAATATCTTCAATTTTATATCTGAGAACTGTGTAATTTAGAATATATTTTTCAAATGCATATTTTATTTTTGATGAGTGCTCCTTAATTTTTTCAGCATACCACCCCTTATTCAAAATCTGCAGAATCAAGCCAAAGGCCAAATATTTCGGATTGAACTACAATAATTAACCTACAAATAGATATGCTTAATAATTCTTAAATTCTCTCCACCTTTTCAATTTCAAGATGAGATTGAAATATTCGGAGGGAAATATTTTGAGAATATGCATGATAATATATAGTTTACTAGCATTTCAGAATGAACGTTATCAAAATATCAATTCAAATATCGAGTAATTTGCATATAAGCAATATCTTTTCATTTCTAAATTATCAATATTCTTCAATTGAAATGAAATCATCTTTAATATACTCAAAACAATCATATTTCTAAATGAGCAGAGAAAACAATGATTCACTTTAAGAATGTATAAACTTGATACAAGCTTTCTAAATTCTCAATGTAAGTATTGTGAGTTTCCTTCTACGAACCATATTCTCAATATGATCCTACCATATATTCTGAATAATCAGATAGTATACTTCATTCTATTTGCCATATACTACAAATGAGTATTAGATTTTATTCAATTTTAGACTACGTGTTCATAGATTGAGTAGTAAATTACTCTTCGCGTGAGCATCCAAATATCTTTGAATTGAAAAAATCATTTGCTACATTAGAAGCTGAGGCTTTGAGAATATGATAATCTAAATTGAAATAGATATCCTCTCGGGGATATACAAATCTAACATCAGCTTGAATTGAAAGGTATTGCTTTGAAACAAGCTTTTATTTTTTTCCGTGTTCTTATCTAACAAATTTGAAAAAAATTCTAGTGCGCAGAATCATTTTGCCATATGCCGCTTTTTTATGAACTTTTCAAATTGAACATTTCATATAAGAAATTTTCGGGTAAAATGACTTATTTTTATGAGTTCTAACATCTGTCAAAAGAATCCTCCCGTAAAATACAACCTGTGTAATGGATCAAACCACAAGGTAAGGAAGAGGTGATAAGACATCTTCTGAATCAGAATAATCGGTTTTTACTTTTATAAACGAATCGTTTTCAAAACTTCCAATTTTCTAAAATCTTCGCTCACCCAGACAACTCAAAGATTAATGAAATAATAGAAATCTGAAAGATAAGTGCATAATACTCCCTGCATTTGTGGAAAACAACAAAATAAGAAAGTATTTAAGTATGAACATAAGAATAGAGACAACCTGTATTTCGCTATACGAAAAGAGCAATCTTGCCATATTGCCTTGAAGGTATCGACCATATTTGGATAAATTTGTTGGAAAATTAGGTAAAACTTAGAATTTCACATGAGGTCAATCCGCATTTCTGTTATTTTTTGAAAAACGTAGGTTTTGGCAAAAAAATTCTGAAAAATGAGCCAACAAGTATAATTCTCGAGATTTTTCCTTGTTGATCATGAAGAACTCTGATTTGAGCTACGAAACGTTACCTTGACAAGTTCTTCATTCATATTGTTTCAAGAATATTATTTTCGAAAATTGGACCAACAACGCAGAAGCTATAAAAAACCTCTTTCCGCAAATCGCTAGGAAATTCCGGCATTCCTGACAAAACTTCTCGTAGAAAAAATCAAAATTTCTCAACTGTTTGGAGATATTCATTTCCTTACTGTAAGGAAATGATATTGCCTTACAGTTGTCAGTGTTCTACATATGCATATTCGTATTTTTCTCTTGCTTTCTTTGCAATAATTCTAATGAAGCTGTATTCACTGCCTCAACCAGCTCTGGAGGAGTCCCAGAAATGGAAAATTCATCCTCACTCATCTCTTTACACAGTTTTGTCTTCGAAAACACCAGCAATTAAATTAATATTCGCCAAGTTTAACAATTCAATATTAGTACGTTTCCATTGTAACGCAACCAATTCCATTCCGAATTTCAAAGCTCCATTTATTTATTAATAACAAATTCGCGATTTTTTCAAAATTGATTGAATTCTGTCGAATTTCAAACGATTTGATGAAAATAGTACTATTTTCAATCATTGTCTTTCAGAAATTGGAGAAATAACCCAAAAAGTTTCAGAATTATGTCCAAGCTGCTGTCAAATAATTCTTCAATCTACATTCGAATATTTGATGCTTAACATCTTAGATATTGGTCATTATATAAATTTTATTGAAAGTCAATTTTTGCTGAAATTGAAATAGATCTCATTTACACAAATACTTATTTTTAATTTTGTCGTAGGGGAAGTACGTACAAAATGACATAGGGTTTTGTTTCAGAGGCATAACTTGTTAGTAGTAAATCACAGTAATGTCATATTCTACAACTATGATCTTTGGTCCTTTCTTCACCAAATCTAATCAACCTTTATGAAATAAAAGTATCAAAAAATACAATATTCTCAGATAAATTGGGATAAACGAAATTCATTTTGTCCGAATGCTATGGAAAAAATGACATACCGGCAATAGGCAACTGTATTTTTCTACCTATAGTTACAAAACTACTGACAAAGTTCACCAATGAAACGCTTGGTTCTTCTAGGAACATCAGCACAAGATGCCTGAACCCAATGCAACCAATGCATGCTAATTTTTTTATTTGATTGCCATCATATTAGGTGTAGAAGTTGAAACTAAGTATATGTTTATCGTGTCTTCGGCTCACGTTTGCCTTGTCCACTTATGAATCGTCCATTAGGGATTGGAGGAACCTCCCAGGGCCGGACTGGGCAGGCGGGGTACCGGGGAATTCCCCGGTGGGCCCCCTTTTGTGGTTTATGGGGGCCCTCCGTCTAAAACGGTGCTACTTATTACTGAATCATATCAGATTTATTTCGGTTAATGGCTGTACTAACAAGGTGTTTGTTTAATTTTTTCATTTTCATATCAACACCTATTGATATGTGTAATTTATGTTACTTACACTTAAATAAAAATGGTTCATAATTATTAATCGAAAACCAAAAAAAAGAGGTATGGGATGAAAATTCTAAATGTAATAAAAAGTCAACAGAAAATGTGACACCCGATGGTGGAGTAGGTAATGGCCTGGCTGTGTAAAAATTGCTCGGAATTAAACGAGGTGAATATTATGAGGACGAACTATATTCAACTTTGCTGACTGTTCTGGAAAAAATTGAAACTTCTGATAAATTTGATTCCAAGACTAGATGAGAAGCTTCAGCTTTTCAGAATTACTTTTGATGCTGTTTTATTGTCCTTTACAATGAGGCAGTGTTTTTCATACCTCACACCAGCATCCAAATGTACCTTCAAACCTATGGAATTGATCTAAGTTCAATCATAAAATATGGTTATGCATGCCAAGAGTGGTATTGAAAGTTTATCTGAAAAATTTGGACAAATAAAAAGCCGAACAGACAAATTCATATATTTTATTAACAGAAAATTGGAAGAAGAAGGACATGACATTGATATTGAGAAAAATTCTAGTTCAAAAAGGCAATAAAAAAAATAAAATGTCAGGGGAATTAATGGATGACTTTATTTTTGATAATGCTTGTTAAAGGTTTGAAGTGGAAACTCACAAAACTATTATAAACCAAAGGACCCTGCACAAATCAAATGGAAAATGGATCCCAGTCGAATTTGCTGAAATTTGGATATGTTGTAGTTTATACATTTCTGATCAATAGTCTCCATGGGCCCGACACCTAAAAATGGACAGTTTTTTCGGTATCGAAGGTCGAAAGTTGCGACTAGTGCGCAATCAAAACTGAATTCCCATCTATATTACGCACGTTATCAGGCTATTCGCTACCCTTCAAATATTGAAATATACTAATTCAAACAGTGCTAGATGCCGGAAAGAAAACACAACAAAAAATTCAAACCCTGCAGTAATTCACATTTGCATACCTACATATTTTAATTTCATGCAATAGAACGTATGCATGCCGTCGCCCAAAGTACCTAATAGATGGGAATTCATTTTCGATTGCGTGCACTAATCGCAACTTTCGACCTTCGATACCGAAAAAACTGTCCATTTTTAGGTCTCGGGCCCATGAAGACTATTGATCAGAAAAGTATTAACTACAACATATCCAAATTTCAGCCAATTCGACTGGGATCCATTTCCCATTTGATTTGTGCAGGGTCCTTTCTCGAAGTACCTCAAATAGGTTTGCTAATAATGAAACACATTATAAAAACTTTCAATTGTTTGACACAAAATATTTTCCCCGAAAGCGGGAAGATTTGTTAACATTTATGGAGGCTTTCACCACGATTTTTGAATTTTTAAATGTTGATAAACAAGACCTGATCCCAAAATTGAGCTCATTTTCTGCAATATTTCCAGAAATGATAAGAGACTCAAATATAAATTGCCAAAATATATCTGTTAATTGTCGATGTTTAGGGTGCCTAAGCTGCTGTCATTTAGAATTGAAAAAAATGAACATCATGTACGCAGGTTAAATGTGAAACGGTATTTTCCAAATTAAAATTATTAAAATCCAGAATTCGTTCCACCATTGCTCAGGAAACCCTTGGAGAACTAGTGTTAATGAATGTGGAAAGTGATATGACCTCAGACCATATCCTTTGTCTAAGGATATGACTGATAATGACAACGATACAATAATGAATATTTTAAGCATGAACCATGTTTTTAAAAACATGCTCCAGCGAAAGAATGTGTCTCTACTGATTTTTTGACAGTGACTATGTTTTCGTCTTTTCTTCGTTATTTTTAAGTGCTTTTTCTTGTTTGATTATATATTTTGTATTAAATTATACAATCTAATTCGAATGTGTTGTATTTTGTACTTTTGTCAAACGTCAAACGGGATTTTTCCAGAATTTAATGTAGAATTTGGGGTTGGGGATTATTCTGAAATTGGTGAAAACCAATTCCTAGTATCCAATGTTCGAACTCGACTATGGTGCACATCTTTAGAAAGGTTGCTTTTCTTACTTTTTTCCAGGGTCACCTTAAATTACGTTACTCTTTCAGAATCTGAACCAGTACGCTGGGGTCTTTAGCCTCTGGAGGCACCCGCAACAAGCGCTCAGGGGCCCCCCAAAAATTTTTTCCCGGTGGGCCCCCACCATACCAGTCCGGCCCTGGAACCTCCTCATAGGATCATCAATGTATCTCAACCTATTAAGATGCATTGCCTTTATTAGCCGCAGATGAATATTTTGTTATGAATATATGTTGAGACAAGTCCTGGCTCTTTGTTTTGCTGATGAAGCCTTGGATCAATGTTCTAGGTGTTGTCCGGTAAATACGGTTAATTCAGCGGAAATACCAATGTCATTTTGTCCGTTCACTGTATATGTCATTTTGTCCAAAAAGCGTTAGAAAACTAAAAATATGCGAATTGATACAAAAAGTATATTTAACATAAAAAAGCTTCGTGAATACAATGACAAATAAGTGAAGTTCGAAATGAATGCAACATAAATAAAAAAGAATGGTGAAAACTGGCCATTACTCCCAAAAATTTGGCGCAATAAAAAAACTCATGACCTTTTATTTTCTGTTATCACTCATAACGACCGAATGAACTAGAGTAGCGCCTGCGAGATTTCAGAGATTAATTGAACCCACTCGGGTCGTGCGATTTGGTAGGCAGTTCCGCATTTGATACCTCCAAACTCAAGTTATGATGCCTATGTCATTTTGTCCATATATGTCGTTTTGTACGTATTTCCCCTACCTTCTTCATCAGCCAGGTCTAAAGGTCCCAGGTATCATACATCCCAAACTCAGGAATTTTTTCAGACATCATGGTGTGAAGAATGGTCCTTCACTGTACCTTGATGAATATTTTGAAGAAGATCTTGTTGATATAAGTGTATTCTGCTATTACTAAATTAAAAACCGATTGTCTAGGAAGAATTACCAATTACTCAAAGTTCGTTAAATGAATAATTTCCATATCGGTTTTCCTTCGGGAGATCATTTCGTACCACTCCCATCTACCATGTGGTTTCGATTAACTTCTCACTATTTTAACCAATTGAGGAATTAAAGTACTATCGCATTCGCCATTTTGCAGTCCTCAAAAATTTGCCAATTGTGTTCAAAATTTTCATTTCATATCTCCTACTGAAACAGAAAAAACTATAATTCAATTATCTATTCTGATTTTGCAACCGTAGCAACCGTCCCTCCATTCACAATCGCAATTTCCGATTTGATTGAATGGAAGAAAAAAATCATTTCCTCTTGATTAGTCATGTGAGTCTAGTAGTACCAATGACTAATAAAGCATTATTATATCGTTCATTATCAATTTTCCCGTCATTCAGCCAGTCTTTTCATGAGCTTATACAAAATTTGAATACGTAATGACATATGGAAAAAAGAGGAACTTTACCCATGGCTGATTACAATACAAGGACGAAATTTCTACAAGTTGATCTTTAAAAATTCTTTTATTTATTAGTTATGAATAACAAACTTTCAATTAATATTCTATGCGCAATTAACGGGTTACGTAAATCGTATTCGTTTTTTTGCATGGAGTGTGAGTCATCGATCTTAAAGCGTAACAGGGAGCGTGCTAGAATGAATTCATTTGTATTAATTGATTAATATACCTCACTCTATCAATCATAGTTTCCTCTTCCAATCGACTCTATTCTGGAATTTTCTAAATACACATACATAAAATTGTTTCATTCACAAGTGAGGACTAATACAGGATATCTATATGTGATTCGTAAAATGGTCACTGAAATATTTTTCCACTTTGTGCTTTTCACTTATGGAACACATAACTAGATGCATATAATTTCGATCCTGGCAATCATTACAGTATTTAACAATGACATTTTAAGAAATACCGTTTCAGAGGTGAAAAACTAATGATTTCACATGCCTGGGGTCGAACAAAAGCTTGGCTTTTTTGTCTGGACGGATGTATAATAAAACAGCAACAGGTTGGAAATGTATGCCAGAAATTTGAGAATGAAGTATGTAAGGAGTACTTATACACTGTGAAAAAGTCAAATGGAATAAATTCATTACTCGATTACAGTAAATATTCATGAATATGACGACTTAAATTCAAAAGTGTAATTTTGTCACGTGAAAATGTGAACCCTACCGTCAACCCCCTTCGTACGTCAGCTAAAACCCCCCATTTTTCGAATAGGAAGTATGGGATTATGATATATCGTTCGATGTATTTTCATGTTTATCACAAAAATCGAAATATCAATAATACCAAACTTATTTACCTTCAGGATGTGATAGAGAAAATGAACAAAACCATAACATTGTTTTTTTCAGATGTTACCATGGGACTACGCAAATACATACCTTTCACTGACGATGTTAGTTTCTCTAGAACTCCTTCGCAAAAAGTTTTGTGCTGATAAGTTGTAGTTTTCAGTTTATGAATTGTCTGATTTGTGTTTGTATTTCATTAACTTCAATTCGAATAGCAGTTCGATTAACGGATATGCACAAAAAAATAATTCCATAAGTGATTGGTTAGAGAGATCACACCCGAACACAAAAAGAAGTTAGCCGCTTGTTTCATGGAAATTTTCCAGATTTGCCGCCTATATCCCAAGAGACAATGAGTTGAATAGAGAAACAGTTTTACGAGTTTGGGTATGTAAGGCAGATTGAAAAGCAGCTTCTGATATACTGTGTGAGGATGTGAAATTAGATGTGATGCTTGAGTTCGAAGAAAATACAGATAAATCGAGTAGAGATGCCACCACAACATTCAATGTCAGCCTAACATCAATTCCAAACATATTTAAACAAGGCAACCCTGTAGATTTTTGAGGCCAGAAGAAACATTTTTTTTATTTTCAATTTGTATGAATTCGGCTCTGTTTGAAAGATATAGTCATTTGAAAACAAAATTGGGCCAAATACGTGCCTGATTGACGATTCTCTGTAATTGATGCAAAGTTTATATTTCTCGATTGAAATTGAGTTGATACATTCAGGAAATACTAACCTTATTTGAATAAGGATGTTGAAAATACAACGAAACACTTTATTTTGTCCGATTATTTCTGCAATTGAGAAGCCATATTTCTTCCATCAAAATAAGTTCCTTCTTCGATTTTCATAAAGATTAGTTTGTGAACACTATTTGTTCATATTTTCCTCGCTATCCCAAAAATATCTCATAAAGAATTGTTCTTTTACTAACCCAACTCCATTAACCTAGGTCATAGGATTCGAGGTCGATAACCTAACCTAACCCATCTTCTATGATATTTCAAAGAGCTTTTAAGAAGACAATGTCAGATTGTGTTGATTTTCTCTTTGAATAATGGTATAATGGTGCGCTACCTCGCAATGCGAGGTAGCCGGAGCGCAAGACAAACCGTTCTGTGTCTCGAATGTCAGTCCCATGAACGACGCATGCGTATAGCCATAACCGGCGTGATGGACTACGATTTATTAATTTAGTTACAGAGAAGAATGCAAACAGGTGATGTAGATGGCGTAAAATGATGTCTAGAGCGCTATGTGGTTATAGAAGGGGAAAGTGATTATTTTAGTATTTTCTTCGATCTCGTGATAATGATGTGAAGACTTTCAGTGAAATCAATGTGATAATTACCGTGTGATGTCGAGTTTATAAAATTCCAAGAGGATATTTTTCAGATAGAAACATCACTGATTATTTAGTGCTAAGTGTCATTTTATTTTTCATTAATTTCAATTCAATACGAGGTTTTTATCGACATTCATCATCAATATCCGAATTTTGTATTTCATTTACATTTATTTTTAATATGATAACAATAAATTTTCAATAGAAACTGTGCGTTCAAAATGTTTAATCTCATGCTTCTTGGAATTCAATTTTATTTCCCATATTTGTGGAATTTTATTATCACATATTTCTACATCGAACGTTTTTCCATCATAGAGATTTTAGTCTTGAAAAAGTCGATAAATATTTTGACAACATCGTTAACTTGTATAGGGGTCAGAGAGTTTATTAATTTCAGCCATTCTGTGATAGTATAAATCCAGGGAAGCATTTAGATTATTCTTATGATTTTTGATTCTCATCGTCAAATTTCATTGGGTAAAATTGGGAATAACTCGAAAGCGACGCGTTTTATTGAAAAAATATAAGAATACTTTCATTTTTTTATATGATTGATTCATTCGGAATTATGAACCGTTTATACCTATTTTTCAAGTTTTTATAGGTTTTTTCAAGGTTTTATAGTATTTTTGGGTGGATTTATGAGTCGGCTACGCTGAACTTTTTCACCAGAAGAAATATTGAGTAAGTTCTGATTGAGGAATATGCACCATGGATAGAGTATCTAAACAATCAACCAGTTCATTTGAAACAACGGTTCCAAAGCTATGAACAGAAAAGTGTTTTTTTCATGGATTTTCGACACCCTTTATCTTTCAAACGAAATCGAATTTTGAAAAATGGTATGGAAAAAAAGTGTCTCGTTTGATGAGAGGAAACTACAGTTAAAATATATGTGCAAGTCAGAGATTCACCCTGTATATTGATACCTACCCTCTAGCTCTTATTTGAAAAATTAGGCATTGCACCTGTCTATCTAGGGGGGTTTCAGGTAAAGTTCGCATTTTTACGAAGAAGAATGACCATCTGAAGTTTGAATTGGACGTGTTTCAGTTTTATCCAAAAATGTATATACAGTAACTAGGATAATGAATTAATTCCACTTGTAATTTGAAATTTTTGTCTGTCTGCTTCTCAATTCATATGCGCGTCACGCAAAAATTAATAAATGTTCCCGAATTTCTAACTCAGAATCTTGTGTTATTTTTATTTCCATACGCCCTTCAGAAATAAATCTTGTGCATCAGATCGTTGAAGATACCCACTTGAGGTAGCAATACATTATATAGGTTATGACCACCGCAAAACGTTATAACCAATATCTAACTCATTTCCTACTGGCAGCAGCCTGGATAAAATATATTGGTTTCAAATCACATTCTCCTAAACGCACCTCATTCAATGGGAAATAACCAATTTCTTTCCATTTCGGGAGATGTGGTTGAACCGACGACTGCCACATTACAGAAGGCAGATTATTTATTATAGCTCGAATCATAACAGTAAATAACAAGAAGGTAAACCAGATCAGGATCAAATCATGTAATGGGGCAGATAATACGAAATCGGGCCCAGTTTCAAATTGATAAAAATTTGGGATTAGTGAAATTCAAATTCCTAACAGCATTTATTGAAACGTGGTGACCGGTTTCGCACTAGTAAAACCAATGCATCCTCAGACCGAATCTTGCACACTACAAGAAAAATACAAACAGTTCTAAAAATCAAAAGGACAAAAACAATGCAACCTACCGCTATGCTATTGTCAACAAGGTCGTCAAATCTAAAATGAGATACATAACATTCAAATTCGAGTACAATTGCATCAAATTCCAGCAAAAATTTCAACAAAACCATGCAATCAAAAAATAACAGATATAGGTTAAGAGCATAGAGCACAAATCAAATCTTTCATGAACCACAAAAATTCAACAATAGTCTCCACTTGCTAAGACCAATGAAGAAGAAATATATACGCATACACATTTTTACAAAACAGCGTTCATCACATACATCTCAACAAAATCCACTTGAGAATTCAAAACCAAAGATGGATATAATTTCCTATGTTTTATAATTTCAAATTTTTCCAAATAATCTACTAACACGCAATTAGTGCCTGTGTGTAATATTTTGAAACCTGTTTCTGGTACAAAATGATGACCTTCCTTAAATAGGTGATTGCCGAAGTGGGAATTGTCATAATGAGGACCCAACCTCAAAATTCTCAAATGTTCCTTGATTCTTTGATTGAACGTCCTATTAGTCCTTCCAATATACATTGCACCGCACGTATCACAAATGAGTTTATAAACACCACTTTTCTCCAATGGGGGAACAGGATCTTTATTATTGAAGAATAAATTTCTTCTCTGGTCTGAATAAAAATTTGTTTTTCGTTTTGAGAGTCCTAAACTTTTCTAACATAGTTACGCTTCCAGAGGGGTAGCAGTGGAAGTTACCGTTCGATAAGTAGTTTCTCTATTAAATTTTTCTAGTTGTTACAGGAATAATAAAACTACCAAAACTTATGCATTACTTTGAAGGGATGTAGCGTACTGATCTGTACTGCCACAACAAAAAAGTGCCGTCACTAGATAGTGACTTTTCCACTCACACATTATCGAAGGACTCACTCCATCTTTCGCATTGGATTCACTATTTTCACATTTTTGTTAAGTTGAAATAAATTGTTCTGGGGTTCTTTAAGGTATACCTTTTTTTGCCCAATCTAAGAAATAATGTACTTACCAAGAATTATACCATTTTAAAATCCTTATTGAATGCTATCAATTCAAATAAAGGTTTCATGCATTTTTCTGAGCTTTATGTGTTTTTATTTTCAATTTCCTATAGCTCTTGAAAAATCCCCCATGAATTCGAAAAATACACGACTTAAATTTTTCAATATTTTTCGGATGACTATCATGACTTCTGGGACACCCTGTTTGGAGATTTCAGAAATGAAACATTCTTGGAAGCATTCGTAATTCAGCTGGATATTCTTCGCATTTGAATATTTCCACCATCACCATATAATCAGAGAATTATTAAAAATTCATGAGATTCCCAGTCGGGCATCGATGATGCCAATTCGAACAAAGAGATTAACAAAACCGTTTCCACAAAAATCGATCTACATTGACCTCAAGCCAAACAGTAATAGCTCAAACAAAAACCAGCATATTATAATAACACTAAAAATTCATGCTACCAGCACAGTGGTCGATTCACGAAGAAGCTAGCTCGGGGCCGAATTCTTTCTAACAATAGTCCTCTCGCGTGATTGATACAATGGCCTAAGGTGTTTTCATATACTCTCCTTTATAATTCATCGCCATTATAAACTACTTTATACCGAATGATTTTCGTTATTCTTGCTATAACCTGGCTGGATCGAATTTTGATTCTGCAAAGTCACCATGAAATTTTGAGAGATAAATACGGATATTTCGGCGCTACCTAACTCTGATATTAGGATACTCCATGACCAGTAGCAAAATCAGTCTGGTATATCTACAATTTTTACATAATTCAGTAGTTGAAAATAATATACAGGGTGTTTCACCATAAACTGGACAAACATATATAGCCGTGAAGTTGACACCGAGAAAGTCATTTTTGCCTTATGACATATACCCCGTTTTCGACGCATAATCGAGATACAGGGTGCTTAATGTCAACTTTGAGCAATATTCTGTGAACTGTGGTAAGTTATGCGTGATATTTGAAATAACGGTTCCTGATCACATCTTAGTATTTTTGAGAGCTCAATTGAATTGTGGTGTAGAATTTTGCAAAAAAAAATTCAAAATGGCGGAAATCCTGCAAAGTCGGAATTTTTTTTTCTCGGTTGCCAATTTGGAAAGCATAATCTCAACGTACTCGATTTTCTAAGATTTTCCGTGAAAAAATTTTTTCAAATTTCGAACTCAACTTTTTTTTTACATGTCTTCAGTGAAAAAAAAATTTCTTCCAAAATTTTTGGAATTTTCCATGGTTGAACTATCTTTAATTCTGAATACTTGGGTGGAAACAGAATGAAAAAATATCAATTGGTTTTCTTTTTGTAGCCTTCCGAAGATTACGCTAGGTGTACTTTCTTAATTTTTATTCGAAAAACTGAAGGCCGTACGTGGGTAAGAATTGTGCTGCTAGGCTGCCAGAATGACCCAGATAGAAATATGAAATTATAACAAAAAAAAATTTTTTTCGAAAAAATAAAAAAAAAATTGAGAAAAAAAATAATTTTTTTTTTATTTTTTCCAGAAAACTTTGGTAAGGTTCGAACTCTACACTCTCGATTAACTAGTGTTGCTTTGGTAACGGAGATTTATAGGATTAAAATTAATCCAATTCATACTCGTAGAGTTCGATTCCTACCAAAATTTTTTCAAAAAAATTTTTTTGGTTTATAATTTCATATTTTTATTCAGATCATTCTGGTAGCCCATCAGCACAATTTTGACCTCCGTACGGCCTCCAGTTTCTCAAATAAAAATTAAGAAAGTACACCGAGCGTAATCTTCGGAGGGCTACAAAAAGAAAACCAATTGACATTTTTTCATTCTGTTTTCACCCAAGTATTCAGAATTGAAGATAGTTCAACCATGAAAAATTCCAAAAATTTTGGAAGAATTTTTTTTTTCACTGAAGACATGTAAAAAAAAAGTTGAGTTCGAAATTTGAAAAAATTTTTTCACGGAAAATCTTAGAAAATCGAGTACGTTGAGAGTTTGCTTTCCAAATTGGCAACCGAGAAAAAAAAATTCCGACTTTGCAGGTTTTCCGCCATTTTGAATTTTTTTTTGCAAAGTTCTACACAACAATTCAATTGAGCTCTCAAAAATACTAAGATGTGATCAGGAACCGTTATTTCAAATATCACGCATAACTTACCACAGTTCACCGCAGAATATTGCTCAAAGTTGACATTAAGCACCCTGTATCTCGATTATGCGTCGAAAACGGGGTATATGTCATAAGGCAAAAATGACTTTCCCGATGTCGTCTACACGGCTATATATGTTTGTCCAGTTTATGGTGAAACACCCTGTATAAGCAGATAATATTGTACTTAAGCATTTATTGGGTTCGAATTATGTAGATATTGATAATATGGAAATGATGAAAAATTCATTGGTGGAACGAATTCACCAACGGTATATAAAAACAACCCTGAACATAAAAATTCTCTCTTGAACATATTAATTGAAGTGATTTTTAATTATTCAACCAGAAATGCCGATATTGAAGTATTCAAATGATCTCCCGAAAAGTTTGAACTGTATGCATCACACCCTTGCCCTAAAATGGATATTTTCTGAGTTAAGGGTGTACAGTACTTCCATTCGCCCTATGCTTCTCAATGCTAATTTTAGAACATTCTAACTCAAAATTGGCTCGATGGATACATTTCATTTTCATAGAGTAGACTCGAATGGGAATAATCAATGGATCTGTGTTGGATTTTTGGAAAAATATTTTCAGAATCTCCTGAAATTTGAATTTGAAATCGAGAAATTTTATAAATGATCATATCTCCCAACTCCGAGGTTTTCGGGAAAAAATAAATACACAGAAACATTCCAATTTCAAAGAAGTTTTTTTAAATATAAATTAAATTTTTTTTTTCTGAATGATATTGAGTTTAGAGCGTTCTAAAGTTTCGAAGTTCTTAAAATTCACGCCTCCCATCTAGCACCGCCTCTAAATATCGGAATAACCAATGAAAACGTACATCTTCAATTCAATTTTGATTTATGGCTTTCAAAAGGGCAATATTTCACTCAAAGAAGCTTTTATGATGGTTTTTATGATAGGGTAATGATGCAAACGATTGTCGGTACATTTGATCTGCATCTTGATTTCAATACCACAGGAAATTTGTCATGACCTTTATTTGCATAGTTCGGAAGTACCAGCGTCGGGCTTCAATAACTTTTATGGTTTTATTTATGACGCTTTTAGTTATTTTTGAGTAATATTCTTCCCTGCCTATTCAACAACCGTAATCACAAAAACATGGACCGCAAACCTTTCGTTTTCGAGGTACAGGATATCAAAGTCTGGTTTGCGTTCCAAGTTTATTCTAACAGTACCTGCAGTTCATAAGATATCCACTGAAATTTGGCATAAATAAAACAATGTAGAGTTTACACCATTCGACATGCTAATTTCGATTGCAAATTTACAGGGTGAAATTTTTTCATGGGTCACTGTTCCCTTAGCTGCTCCAGATTCTTTTTTTGGTGAGCCACTGGGAGTTTGAAAAATTGTAAAAAAAGAGGTTTGTTGTTTAACTAAACAACTAAACTCACAAAAATCCTCAGAAAAATACAAACAGTCATGAAAATCCAGTAGTAATCTTCGATGAATAGATTCATCGTTAGTTTCATCATTATTTTTCCGTTCTGAAGCAATGATTGAGAAATTCGATGAAGTTTATAATCATCAGAGAAAAAATCTTGAAAAAAGTCAAACATTAATGAAAACGAAACGTTTGCGGTCGCAAATGCGGCAAGGAATTTCCACCTCCAATTTTCCTAGTCTTGATACCCAGGCGACGGATTATCTATCGCAATTAGATCTCGCCCTGTATATGTTGATTTCTAGTTATCAAGAGTTGAAACATAATGCGTTTCGCAACATCGTACCGCTTCAGATGTTTTCAAAGAACCATGCCGAAATATTGCACCAGAGGTGAATTAGAGAATTTTGTTTCGTCATGCTGTATATTCCTTGATTGCTTCCAATGACTGAGGCTCTGAAGGAATCGAATGGATAACCAGACAAAATTATAAAATTTCCATCTTAATTGTTTATTCATCTAGGAGCAAGTGCATTGTCGCATTGCCACAAATGAATAAAAACTGTATTGTAACTAAAAGGCCGTACCAGATGTATACCGGACTTGAGATATGGGAGCAAGATCCTCCAAGGAACCGCCGGCAATAAAATAAATAATCTATTGTTATTTTCCAAATTGGGTGGGTGCCTGATCATAAGTGATATTTACCTGTCTGTTATGGGCTTTATCTCGATGTTTTGAGACATTTGTTGAGCAGGGTCGAATCACAGTATGACAGTAGTCAAACAGGGAAATGAATGAGCTAAAAACTTTTTCCACAGAACCGATATCAATAAAAGCCGTTTTCAGTATCATATCAGGTCTTACAAGGATTGCGAATTATTCTTGTTGCAATTATTATTTTAAACGTTAGGTCCCGATTGCAGTCATTACAAAAACCAGCGTAATTTTTTGAAAGTGCTCATCTTTCGGTTTCACCTGTTGTTTTTTGAATGTGTCATACAGAAAGAAGCGATTCGCTCGGAAGGGAGGCGCAAAAATGGCAACTCGCACGGTCGAGATTATAAACTCTGTCCGTTTCTGAAGTAGCTGAAACGCGATAATATGTTTCAAGTCATTATAAACAGAAATCAACATATTATGCCGGGTTTCCACCAAGCGGACAGGTCAAAACAAAACACGAACTGTTCGATCGGACAGAAATTCCGAACAGTTTTGTTCGGAAAATGTTCGAAGACTGTTGGGGTTTCCAACGGACTTTCTGTTTACACCAGTCGCGGACAGAAACGAATGAAAACTGTTCGTGTTTTGTTTAAGTTTCATTCAGTTATAGAGACACCGGACATGTAGTTGTGAAAATGTGGCGCGCTGCAAAATTGAGAGAACAAGACGACGAGGATTTATTTTTGCTGGCAGTTACATTTTACATTATTAAAAAGAACAAACTAAACGTCGGTTTTGGATTAGGCCATCCTTAAGGCAAAAAGGAGCAAATGTGACTTCTAAACTGTTACAAGATCTCAGAGGAGATGATATGAGTTTAGGAGGTGAACTTCGATCGAGTTTTGAGAACTTGTTGCGAATGTCGAGCATAGATTTTGAAAATCTGCTATGTTTAATTGGCCCTATCATAAGCAAGAACAACACCACCTACAGAGACTCTATCCCAGCACAGGAACGTTTTGCCATCACACAGAGAAGTTCCCAGCAAAAGGAGATTCGTACCATAGTTTAATGTATTTATTCAAAGTTTCGGTACCATCTATATCAAGAATTGTGCCAGAAGTATGTAACGCACTGATCGAAGTTTAAGTATACAATAATTAAGGTAGGCATATAATAACAGTAAGTATATTTCTTCCCTTCAAGCACCGAATAAAACTACCACTTGATCGCAACAACGTGAATAAAAACAAACTGGGCGTTTACACCAAGCTGATAAACAGTCCCCGAACTCGTAAATCCTTTGAAGTTTACCGACATTCGATGGGACTCTGTTTGTGTCCGTAAAAACGCAATTCGCGGACTCTACAGTCCGGAAAACGATCCACAAGTTCTAGAACAGTTCGCAAACAGTTCGCGGACTGTCACAAACGGACCGAGTTCGTGTTTTGTTTTTGTCCTGTCCTCTTAGTGGAAACCCGGCATTATATGTACTATATTCCATTAGTGTACTATGGGTTTCAACCGAGTAGAGGCCAACACAATTCAATGTCAGCAACAGGATAATACCTATACAGGGTGTCCCAAGTTCGAGTGCCTATTAGACGTTTCTGGAGAACTGGACATATTTGAACTATGAAAATTGGCATTTTGATATTGTTCGAAATTCTTTACAGACCTAAAATATTTTTGGAGCCTGAGCATTTTCGGTTAGTGAAAATAAATTTGTTGAAAATTGTTTTTTAAATTTTTACGTTTCTGATATCTATGATTTAGTATTCAAAGCTGATTACATTTCTGGTAAAACCATTGTATTCATTCGAATAGTTTCAAAATATCGAAAAAAAACTGAAAAAAAGTCGAAAATTCATAGTGAGTAGGTACCTATTATGTTCATTTTTCTTATTCTGAACATCCCGAGTGTAAACTTTTCTCACATCGTCAAAGAAGAAGAATATGGAAAGATCATGCATCTTTCGAATTTCATTAATATCATCACAGGGTGTTTCAAATTTAGTGTCGAAAACTGTGATGGAAAATTGGCCATAACTTCTGTTTCTCAAATTAGAACCCTATTTTTTCATGATTGCGTTGAATTCTGCGAAGAAAAATAGTGATAACACTCTGTGATGTTCTTCTTGCTCCTAAATAAAGTAATTTCTGAGTTATTTGAGATTTTCTGAATTTATGTGGTTCGTCAAATTCATCTCATCTTGCATTTATTCAGATTTTTCATACCTAAACATAAATGATCCTACTCTTCAGTGTAATAATAGAAAAACGAAATATTTTTGAGCGCTCGATGGACTCATTATAACTAGTGTCAAATCAATTGAAACAGCCTTTTTATTTCGAATATTCGTATTCTTTCTAATATTCTATATTATTTCATTGTGTATCAAACAAGACTAGGTATGAAAAGGAATTGAAAACCATTTGATAATACGTAGGTATCACTTAACCTCTGATATAAACAAAGTCTTAGAATATTCATTCAATAATAGTAATCATGGAATTTGGTCAAATACTTTCATGATGTTATTGATAGGTAGTAAGGTATAAAAATAAATAAATTTTACTATTTCTAAATATATTCCAATGACGCAGTTTCGGTAATTCTATCGATCTGAGGAAACGATTCCCACACAATTCTTCTTTCTATACCAGAATTGACGAACGTTTCGATCCTTTCGGTTCCCTTTTACATCTGGTAAATAGAGCGGTGGGCTTTATTATGGTGTCATAAATTGCAATAATACCAGATGTTCATTCTGTTCTGTCGAAAATTTTGTTCGAAGTAACTCGGCAAGAATAGGCGGGGCTATTGAAATATTGGGCGTTTTGAATTTTTATTGCTGGGTATTTTCATGTAGTGCCATCTAGCGGAATTCGAGCTTTCTGGCAAAGGGTGTAACAGCCTTAATATCCACTTTAGGGCAAGGGTGTGATGCATACACTCACATTATTTTTTAACGTAGATTCAATATCTGCTATAAAAAAATGAGGTTCTAATTTGAAAAAATTGATTTTTCACGATTTTGTCATCCCTAACTTTGAAAGCAATTTTTTCACCTTCTGTATCATGAATCGCGATTTCGATTTTCAAAGTGGATACATCAATCTTACATCTTGAAAAATCCCAAAAATGAAAATTTTCCATCCAAAAACCTCGAAGTTATTCTTGTTTCAGCGGAGCTCTATTTTCGATTTTTTTTTCGAATTTTCCCGCTCAGAGAAAATTTTCCAACCAAAACTGAAAAATGTTACATCAAAATAACTTGAAATTTTCTAAGGAATCCATTTCTGCATTAAAAAAATGGTGTTCTAATTCGAAAAACGGAAGTTGACGTCATTTCCGGATAAAACGGAGGTGCTCATGCCTTGAAAATATTTTAGATTTCATCAGCATCGTGAAATACTTATAAGTGCTGAATTTCATGAAAATACGTTCAGTAGTTTCCCGTATAAATATGGGTGAGGTTCCTCGTGAAAGACCCTGTAGAGTTTCTGGTTTATCAGCATATATCAGTGACTTTCCACAACCCCATGCAAAGGAAATAATCCTTTGGACTTATGCCGCATGATTTTGGAGGCCAATGAATTGGGCCATTTCTCGAAATGATGTTATCGCCAAATCTTCAAGCTGTTCTAAGTTCTAGGGCCCAATCAGCAAACAAATGACCTTATTGAGGTCAAGTTGCTTTAGTTCTTGAACCAGTTGGATCTTGTATGGGTTAGGACCAATGTCTTTACCCAAAATTCTCCATGAGGTGGATGCACATCGTCAAATTTGTTGTGAATAGACTAATCTGGATCGTCATTAACACTACCACTTACAGCAGCGATATTTTCTTCTGTACGTACAGTTCTATGTCTTGTTGTTGTTGTTGTTGCATCGAGTAGAGAAAATGTTGTCCGAAATATATCGATAGTTCGACGAATAAGCTGCTCTGATGGACGACTATGTAAACCATAAATTTCACGAAGTGCTCTATAAGTTTGGCGAATTGAACACTGATTTTGAAAATAAATTTCAACATTTTGTAAACGTTGTTGCGGCATGAGTATTCCCATGATAAATTATCAATACTTACTGGACAGAAATGTCAAAACAGCATGGCTTCAACTCTCTGTCAAATCACAGTTATCCCCATCGAAAATGCAATCACTTCAAAAAAAGGAAGAGCATTGTATCATTGGACGATACAGCTTAACTATACAGTTCAGAATATCCTCACTGCCTTGGAGCGAAAAAATGATATTGTTCATCTTCATCCTGGAAAAATTTTCTAGGAAAACTGTACGTCAACTAAAAAAAATAAAAACGCCTAAGTAGATAATGTAAACTCGTGGTAGAATCTGAAGCAGGTAGGGAGTTTTTGAAAACGGAATGTACAGGGTGTTTTATCAACCTTCTCACCTCTGCTACTACTCTTGGTGTGTATACTTTAGCCCTTTCCAGCACTAGATTTAACAATATTTGTAATGATTCCGATGTAGATACAAGTTTTGGGCAATTTGTGGAGATTCTTAAATCCTTAATTGATGAAAATTTTCCACTGAAACGTATTAACTTTGCAAATAATATCTGCGTCGGTTGGGTAACCTCGGAAATCAGAACAGCTAGTGCGCATCTGAAAGACCTCTATTGGCTCCATGCTAACTTGAAGACTCAAGAATCGCTCAATTTATACAAAACAGCTAAGAGAGATTATAAGGTTTTGCTAAGACAAAGTAAGCTTGAGTATCATGAGGATCTTCTAACAACATCACAAAATAAAAATAACACCATTTGGAATTTAGTTAAGATTGAAACTGGTAAGCAGTCTCGTAGTAAACATAATATTGCCTTGGACATGGGGGGTACTTTGTGCTCTGACCCACACGAGGTTGCAACAGAGTTTGCAAAGCACTTTTCAACGATTGTTTCCCTAGAACTTGAGCGTTGTTATGGAAATGATATTTCAAAGTCGTGTACAACCGCTTCGTTATTAAGTCATACATTCTTTTTTTATCCAGTGTCTGAAACTGAGGTTATCAATGTCATCTGTAATATGAAGAACAAAAAGAGCACAGGCACAGATTACATTTCTTCCAAAATTTTGAAAATATCAGCTGGATACATTGCACAACATTTTGCTGAACTCATTAACCTATCAGTCTCATGTGGTACATTTCCAACTATTCTTAAAAAATCTATAGTCATTCCAGTATTTAAAAAAAATAACATAAACGACATAGCTAACTATCGTCCCATATCCATCTTAAGTGTGTTATCTAAGGTTATTGAAAAAATTGTTCTCGAGCGGATTACTGATTATTTGGCTAGGTTTAAAATCTTGACAAAATGTCAACATGGCTTTAGACCTGGACATTCAACGGAGACAGCAGCATGTTCTTTTGTAGAATACGTTTACGATAGGTTAGATGCCGGTCAGTTGGTGGCTGGAATCTTCTTTGATCTCTCACGAGCATTTGACGTTCTTGCCTTCGATTTCATGTTGAATAAATACTACAGCCTGGGTTTTCGTGGCATTTTCCTGGACTGGCTTTACAGCTTTGTTTCGGGGAGGACTATGAGAGTTCACATGAAGAATGCTTGCTCAAATGACTACAACATAACGTCAGGAGTGCCTCAAGGGTCGGTACTGGGGCCTCTTTTATTTATTTTATTCGTAAATGATCTGCCTGACCATGTCCGAGGTTTCCAGATTACGTTATTTGCTGACGATACTTCTATTGCGGTGGCGGCACAGAGTTTTGAGGAACTTACCTCTGCTTGCAATGGGCTTATACGTGACTTTTCTGACTGGTGTAAGGCGAATTCACTTATAGTTAACGTCCATAAAACTGATTGTATCTACTTCGGAATCAAGAATATAGGTAGGAGTCCATTGACCATAGGATATTCCAACACTGTTATTGAGACACAAGAGTGTATAAAATTTCTAGGGATCTATATAGATACCAATCTAAGGTGGTGCCAACATATTGATATGCTGAGTAAAAAGTTAAACACTTCATTCTATGCTATAAATCGTATAAAACATTCCTTTCCAACCAAATGTTTGTTAACAATCTATTACAGCATGGTTTATAGCCATATAGCTTATAATATTTTATTATGGGGAGTGTCATCGGATGTTGGTAGAATTTTCATTGCGCAAAAGAGAATCCTCCGTATGATATTTAATCAGGAGCCACGCTCCTCTTGTAAACCATTATTTATAAACAATAATATTTTAACCGTTCCCTGTATATATATCTATAAATGCCTTGTATATGCTAAGGATAATGTAAATAACTTTACAGCATTGTCAAGTTATCATTCTTATACTACCAGAAATAGTGATATTTTGTCTTTACCGAAGCATAGAACTAGTAAGTTCGAATGCTCTCCATCGTATAAAGCAATTAAACTATATAACCACTTGCCTAGTGCAGTAAAGTCTATGTGTAATTTTAAGTATAAAAAAGCTGTGAGAGAGATTTTGTTGAAAAAATGCTTCTATAGTGTGGATGAATACTTGCGAAGTAATTTATTTGTTTAGTTCGTAGGTATATTGACGACTTGTCCTATACATTGATTTGTCAGAGGGGATCAATAAACTTTATTATTATTATTATTATTATTATTATTGTATTTTTGAATGAGGCCCCAACCATAAACCAAACATTGTTTCGAAACTGCTTTGACTAGTGTAAACTTCTCCTTAAATCTGACGGTCTCCTTTGGAATCACCCTGTATAATCAAAAAACTGTATAGTTAATATCTATACCTATAGTTTATCCTACCTCTATAAATTATTCTACCGCATTCCAAAAACTCATCGTCCAGGAGGAATATTGAAATCGATCTTCCGAGAAAATAAAAATCTACTGGCGAAAATCGACTAAAATATGGATTTAGCCGATCCTCCATCTTTATCTCATTGAAATATCTTGCTGCATCCACCTTGAGTGTTTTATTCAAATGCTTCCCATGTAACACATGTTAACACTACTTCGGACCAATCAGACCCTCCTCATACATATGTTTCCTTATCAGAAAATCAGTTGAATACATTTTATTTCAGATGTCAATCGACGTCATCACTCGTCTGCTAATATAGCAGATGAGCTATTACAAGATGAGTCTTTTACTTGTAACTTTCTTTAACATTGAATTCCTGTCTTTTTCAATACTTAAAATTCAGCAAATTTCTCCAGAACCAACATTTCGATTATTCTGACTGATATTCGATGAATAATTTAGATTACCCAGATCTTATGATGGTCTATCATTTCCCAAAACATACTTATCAAATATTTTGTAAGTATGATATATGACAGCCGTTAACAGATCATAGCATTTGTCACCAATCGTGCATTCGAAGGGTCAATAAAGTGCCTAATATTATTTTCAGAATGGAATAGAACGAGTGCAAAACCGAGTATTCAGCAGTTGAATGCATCACTTTTGCATCGTTCTTTTCCAAATTTTCGCGCCTAAGCGAGCATCGATCTCTCCACTTAATTCCACTACAAATCCGTTGGAGGCAAATGCAATGCTCATTCCGCATTTTGTTGGAGTTCTATGAAGGCAATGAGTGATTTTGGCTGCTCATTTCGAATTTTGTTGGAGTTCTATGAGGGCAATGAGTGATTTCGGCTGTATAAGGAGGATAAACTGCACGCAAAAATTGAGGACTATTTCAGAAAACAACACTTCTATCATAAAACATGACTCCCCACAACAATAAAAAGTGCAGTCAGGGTTCTCGATATAATTATTGCTTTTGAATCCATCAAGTTCGCTTCCCCGCTCGTTTTTCAAAATTTTTGGGAAATTCGAATTTTTGGCGCCTAACCGTGCATCGATCTCTCCAGTATAATCCACTTCAAATCCGTTGGAAGCGAATGGAATGCTCGTTTGGAATTTTTTTGGAGTTCTAGAAAGGCATTGAGTGATTTTGGCTGTATAAGGAAGGTGAACTGCACGCAAAAATTGAGGACTATTTCAGAAAACAACACTTCTATCATAAAGCATGAGTGCCCACAACTATAAAAAAGTGCAGTCAGGGTTGTCGATAAAATGATTCCTTTTGAATCCATCAACTTTGCTTCCCCGCTCGTTTTTCAAAATTTTCGTGAAATTCGAATTTTCGCGCCTAGCCGTGCATCGATCTCTCCAGTAAAATCCACTTCGAATCCGTTGGAAGCAAATGCAATGCTCATTTTTAATTTTGTTGGAGGTCTAGAAAGGCATTGTGTGATTCTGGCTGTAGGTATTGATTAGGAGGATAAACTGCACGAAAAAAGATGAAGACTTTCTTAGAAATTACTTCTATGAAGAAACACGACTCCCCACAACTATTAGAAAGTCCCATCAAGGTTTTCGAGCAAATGATTCCTTTTGAATCCATCAACTTTGCTTCACCGCTCGTTTTTCAAAATTTTCGGGAAATTCGAATTTTCACGCCTAACCGTGCATCGATCTCTCCAGTGGAATCCACTTCAAATCTGTTGGAAGCAAATGCAATGCACGTTTTTAATTTTGCTGGAGTTCTAGAAAGGCATTGAGTGATTTTGGCTGCATAAGGAGGATAAACTGCACGAAAAAAATTGAGGACTATCTCAGAAAACAACACTTTTATCATAAAACACGACTCCTCACAACGACAAAGGTTTATCAGGGTTTCCGATAAAATGTTTGAGGGATTCGAAATCCCTCAATCTCGCTTCCCCGCTCGTTTTTCAAAATTATCTGTACCTAAATTCGAATTATCGCGCTTAACCGTGCATCGATCTCTCCAGTAGAATCTTCAAACATATTCGAAGCGAATTCAACGATTATTCCTAATTCTCCTTGGCATCGTAGAAAGCATTTGAGAAATTCTTTATGGTCGTTTTTCCACAATTGTCCTGAAATTCGAATTTGTTAGAAGTGAATGCAACACTGAATTTATCGGAGGGAACACCTCTATCAAAAAACACGACTCCCCATACGTATAAAAAAGTACAAAGAGACTTTCCTACAAAATGACTCTTTTTGCATCCACCACTCTTGCTTCCCCGCTACTTTTTTCCATTTTTCCTGAAATCCGAATTGTCGCGCTTAGCCGTGCATCGATCTCCTCAATGAAATCCACTCTAAGCTGGTTGGAAACGAATGTAGCGCTCGTTTCTAATTTTTATTGGCGTTGTAAAAATCATTCAAGAGATTTTGGCTATATTAAAGATATAAACTGCACGAAAAAAATGCATAGAAAGGGAAGCGATTCTGAAAATTAGGTGTAGGTAGGTACTGTTATGATTCTTTTTATGTGACTTTATATTCCGAATAAATTGAATTTTGAATCTAACAAATCAATTAAAAATTTAAATTCTGCTTTTTCCCGGTAATTCTCTATCCCAATTGAGGGTCCAAATCAAAATTGAAAAATTTAGATATAAATTAACATAAATATCTATTTCAAAATACCTTATGTAATACAAAAATATAAACACTTATTCTATCCCTTAATTAAAATTTAACTCACTTATTTCTATGATAATTGTCCTTTCACTATATTTTTTGTTTATATTATTTCTTTCCAATTTCCTTCTTGACTTCCTTTATTTTCCCCAACTTCTCTTCTGAGTTTTCCTTCCCATTTTTCCATTCATCTTCCTGGCTCCTCTTTCTGATTTCTCAAATTTACTTCTTGGCTTTTCTTTCTGATTTCTCAATTTTACTTCTTGGCTTTTCTTTCTGATTTCTCAATTTTACTTCTTGGCTTTTCTTTCTGATTTATCAATTTTAACTTCTTGGCTTTTCTTTCTGATTTCTCAATTTAACTTCTTGACTTTTCTTTTTTGATGTTTCCTCTCTCATTTCTTTTTTCGTCTCCCCGGTTTCCATACTTCAAAAAACTTCTACATCCTTGATTCCCTATGCTTATTCGAACTATCACAGAATCTATTTCTATGTACAAATTTTAAAACTTCAAAATAAATCTATATCTAGAGATCTTTCATTTTCAACTTTAATTTGGCCTCATTAAATCGAAATTAACTTTGAATTTTGTGAAAGATATTTTGAACCATAACAGTACCTACTCTTAAAAATAACGATGAATTACTTTCGAAATTCAATACCTATTAATTTTCCTCAAGTTTTTTGTAAGGACTTTCTTTCGAAACTAACACATGTATCAAAAAACGCGATTCCTCATAGGTCTAAAAAAGTTCATTCAGGCTTTTCTATAATATGACTCTTTTTGAATCCATTACGCAATTATTTGCGTACTTGGCAAGTAGACGAAGTTTCGAATTTGAATGAAGCCGGACTCCCACTAGGTACTCGTGTATTTGGCAAATATTTGCCACTTGCCTGTATTTGGCATGTAGTGGGAGTGGTTCACTCGGCCAATACTTGTCAATCTTGTCATTCAAATTCGAAACTTCATCTACTTGCCAAGTACGCAAATAATTGTGTACTTGCCAAATATACGAGTAGTGGGAGTTCGCCTTGACAAGATTGACAAGTATTGGCCGAGTAAACCACTCCCACTACATGCCAAATATAGGCAAGTGGCAAATATTGGCCAAATACACGAGTAGTGGGAGTCCGGCTTTAGCCGAGCATGCTCGTTTCTAATTTTTCTTGGCGTCGCCGTCGTAGAAAGCATCAGAGAGATTTTGGCTGCATTGACGTATGAACTACACAAAAAAAATTATAGGTAGGGGTCCGATTCTTGAAATGAATTGTAGGTACCCTGAAAAATAACGAAAAATTACTTCCGAAATTAAAAAAAAATTCTTTTGACCCTTTTTATAAGTAGGTACTTTGTTCGAAACCAACATCTCTATCAAAAAATGCGACCATTCAATGAGGATTTTCTATAGGAAGATCCATTTTGAATCCATCTCTTGTGTTGGAAAATTTGTACTTTTGTTGAAAATCCAAGTGTTTTTTCAGAATTCAAGCTAAAGTATGTAGGTACCTAATTTGGGAATTGAGTGTTTGATGAAAAAGTTGATATTTTGAAAACTGATTGCGAATTATTTCCTTTTTTGTAGTCGTTTTTCTTTTTCAATTCAGCAAAAAATTTCATCAATAATAATACAATATGCAATTTTTTTTATCAATGTCTCCAACTAAAATTATCATCAAACAATTAGAAACTTCAAGTTTTTGAATAAAACAGATAAGGAAAACATCTAGGCATACTTTTTGTAGAGGATTATTCGGACTTTTCGACAAAAATGCTGATTTCCATCTGATTTTTTTATAAAATTATCGTATAGTACGCCTCTACAACTCTTGCATTGGGGACTCTGGGCCGTTATTTCATACCCAGTATGCGTCCATACCAGTGGCGTATATAGGGGGGGGGGCCCAGGGGGCCCGGGCCCCCCCCCCAAAATCTAATAATATTCATCTAACCTAATCTAACCATTGGATCATTTGATGGTGTAAGCATCTCGGGCCCCCCCCGAAAATATTTTCTATATACGCTACTGGTCCATACATTTTGATATATAATTTTCTTTATCTATCTATCCACTGTTAAATTCTGCAAATACCAAAGGGCCCAGCCTGCATATAGAAATCATTTATATCATTTTTCTATGGCTATGTTCTAGAAACTATTCTGCCCATTTGGAAAGCCCTTTGTCTTTTTATTATCAGTGACGTATATTCAAACAAATACATGAACACATTCATAAGAGAAAATTTAGTTGCAGATAAGATTCTCATTTCTCTGAATATCTGTTATAAATAAGTTCTAATCAAAATACCGTTTTAATCATTACCCTATCGCTCCTCAAGAATATCCCTGTATATTTGGTAAAACTATATTCGAACGAAAAGAATAGGATCAGTGTACTCATTGAAGAAAAAAACTGCGAAATTCCTGCTCGCATATAACCGTTCCTCCATTCAAAAATGGACATGTGCTCGTAACGAAGCAAAATTACACCTCTTCTTCAATATTCGTGTGCTCTTGCGTGAGGGGGCAACCATAAACAGCGCAGAAGGAACGTAACAGTCAGTTTCCTGAGGATATGGTCTCTTTTTTTGTACGTTCGTGTAGCCTAATTGCATGTAGTCGACACCTGTATTATTACTGCTAATTGACTACAAAGCATTTACATTCACAATAATGAAGCAAGCAAACTATAAGCTTACTTATTTGGTTGTTTTGTCCATTCTTATCGTGAAGCCTTGTGTTTGATTTTCATATTAAAGAAAAAGATCAGTTGAACAGGTGGAGCTAAGAACCCCTAGGTCAAGTTGATCATTTCATACAGGAGTTCTATGGAGGATTTTTGTGAAATGTTCCCACTCACACAATTTATGGAGAATTTTTCCCAATCGACAGTAAATATTTCTTCTATACCTTTTCAACTTCAAATTGGGACCTATCAAAATCAAATTGGGAATTAACATATTCAAATTGGGAAAAAACACATTCAAATTGGGAATAATCAATTTCAAATTGAAACGGCATTCGTGGCATGATCAGAAGATCTTTATATTGATCAAACATGAAAAAAAACTATTAATAAGAAAAGGTATAGTATCAAAGTTACAGCGTAACCGAATTAAAGATCCATTTAAAAATAATAGAAGCCTTCTTGAAAACTTCTCCTATTTTTATGGAAGACACTATCATTTTGGATAATACGATTGAATTTTCTGCTTGAATAAGCTAAGTATTAGAATATTTCCTGAATATATTTAGTCAGTTTCAATAAAGCAATGACAACTTTTTAGGTGTCAACATCCATACCAAAAATTTTAACAATTTTTTTTTGAAAAATGGATACCTATATCTTCTCAACAAAGCCGAATTCGGAAAATGAAAATAAAAGTTTCTTTTCGCTTCAAGAATTCAGAGTCGAACAAAATGTACAAGTCAAAGACCTGGTATATATTTTTGAAATAATAATAAAAAATTTCGAAAATTATTAACTCCGAAACCATTGTACCGATGAAGGTGGATAACTTTTCCCACTTTTTCACAGTTTCTCGTGAATAACTTTCAATCTTTACGAGAACTCAAGATGCCCATGCTACCCATCAATTCACGAAAATGGTTTTCCAAAATGCTGAAGAACCACAATATTTCTTATAATTTCTTATAGGTTCTATGCTCCTATGTGAACATTGTTGGAGTTTAAAAACAGTATATCATACCATATGGCTTTCAACCCTTGAAACTGTTTAAGAATGATGTGCACAAACAATTAGCGTTTTTGAGTCACTAAAAGTCATCGTTTAAATAATTTAGAAGGCAGGGTGGGAAGTATCAATAATAATTGATCTGTTCCGACGTTTGCCGGAAATATTCGGATAGACTGTTTAATATATCACCCTTTATGAAAATATGTTGTATTTTGACTCTATTTTGTATCTAAAAAGTCATAATGTCCATACGTATATACGAATGAGTCTATACTAATCGGATCATCATAATGAGAATGAAATCGAATTCACCGAAGCTTGAAGTGTTAAAAGTTTCATGGGTAATCCCTTGTTTACAGGGCGAATCAAGTCAACAGAGCGATTAATCTGCGTTTTCACACTTTATAACTCAAGCGGAATTAGTGCGTGAAGTTTTCAGTGATTTACTGTGCGCACATTAATTTATTGATAAGTTTGATTCGAATATTTATAAAAAAATATGGTCGATTGATGCTTTTCATCAATATTCCAACAAATAAATCAATTGAAAATATGAATATTTTCATGGGTTGTATAGAAAAAGCAGTCACACAAAAAATTAGTCAAAGAAATATCATAAATATTTAGGATGTCCCTATAATTTAATGCAACAAAATATAGTTCTTTATTGTGGACCCCATCGACCTGTGGCAAGTAGAATTCCATACAAATCAGGAAAATCACATGTATAGATTCGTCTCAAATATCTTGTTTCATCAAAAATTGCAAGGTACAAGAAAGTTTTTCAACTGAATGGGCTCTCTAACGTTTTATCAATTTTCAAAGAATATTTTGGGTTCGAAAGAAATTGTGTCTTGAGAGAGCCAATCGTCATAATACGAAAAGATTTCGCATATCATAAAACTCCTGTGTACCCAATTTAGTGATTTTTGTCTGACCTCGAAATTCAAAGGACTTTGACTTCGAAAGAAAAGTATCTACTTCTGGCAAAATCAGAAACGGGGATCTCCTTATTTCTTCTCGAGAATCAGTGACGAAATTTTGATACAATAATTGCAAAATTGAACAAAACGGTGTTCGAAGAAGAACAATGGTAATAAAAAATTATCTGAGGTTCAGTTATGACAATATCAGATCTCTTGCTTTCGATATGAAGATGAAGATGTTTCCAATAGAAGAATCGAAAATCTGTAACAAATTACACACCGAGAGAAATCTATACAGAACCTCTTCAAAGGACAAGTGAGTATGTACCTGGAACTATATTTCAATATTATTATCTTACAATTTTTCACATAATGTTGTTTTCTGGTCCTAGTTCTCATTGAATTTAACCTTTTTAAATTAATAAGCCTATGATAAAGAAAAACCTTCAACCTCAATTATCTTCTCCAATATAGTTCATGGAACCAATTATAAGGGCTTCATTGGAAAGCAACATATTGAAACTACCTAATGTGCAATTTCCATTAGCCATCACCAGTCAAGTGGCCCATCAAAATAACCGCCAAATTTTTAACCGATCTTTCCTAATCTGATACAAACGATTTCCGCCTGCCTTATCGGTGGCTTTTAGAGTAACGCTCTTGAAGAGGATACCCACCTATACTAGTCAGCAAATGAAATGTAAAAAGTCTACTGGTCACGCTTCTCTATGAAATTTTCAAATAGGTAATATTTGATATTGTTCATATTTAGATTCCTGAAAATGAATGTTTAACAAGATTCCATAGATATCCTGTGTTCAGAATGATTTTTTCACGAAATGTTTTTACTTCCTCAATTGAATACAGATTTAACATTTCTTGATCTTAGAGAGTTAGTTAAGTTTAAAATGTTCATGGTTTGTTTGAATGAAACCTTCTGTGTTCTATATGATTGGAACCATACAGAAGAATTTTTACAGTTTGGTCGGTTGTCAAATTTGTCTTATTGGAAAGTCTGTTACACCTTCGACCTTTTTTTCAAGTGAAAACTACACTTCTTCCAGAACACCTGTGGATTTAAGGCTAGAAAGAGAAGGAAACTGTTACTTCCTCAAGCTGCGATCTATTTTGTCGATTTTGGACTTCTTAATGTATGAAAATGACGAAATCTAATTCCTTTTTTGGAGGGACAACTTTCGGTTAGGAAATATAGATTTTTTCCAATGTCTCGATTGATCCATGTTTCGATTAAGCGAATATAAATAATACTCAATTTCAACTCGATATTGATTCTTCAGATTTTCTCATTTCGATTTTGAAATTTTCTTCAATCGATTATGCGAAAGGAAATATGAATTGCATTTTCATACCCCTCCACTCATTTTTGCATGTCCATAAAGTATCTAGGAATAGTACATTGTAGTACCGAGTAGTGAAAGCTTCACATTCCTGGACGATTGTGAAGCAACACAAAGTCCAGCAATGTGGCTTTTCCTACGAGGTAAACATACTATTTTTCCGCAAATCGTTTGAAATTCGACAGATTTCAATCAATTTTGAAAAAAATCGCGAATTATTCCATTCATCAATAAATGGAGCTTTGAAATTTGGAATGGAATTGGTTGCGTTACTATGGACACGTATCAATGTTGAATTGTCAAACTTGACGAATATTGATTATTTAATTGCTCGTCTTTGCGAAGACAAAACAGTGTAAAATGATAAGTGATGATGAATTTTCCATTCCTGGAACTCCTCCAGAGCTGGTTGAGGCAGTGAATACTGCTTCATTAGAATTATTGCCAAAGAAATCTAGAGAAAAGTACGAATATGCTTATGTAGAACACTGACAAGTGACAACTGTAATGAAATATCATTTCCCTACAGTAAGGAAATGAATATTTCCTTACAGTTGGGAAATCTTGGCGCTTTCTATGACAAATTTTGTTAAGAATGTCAAAATTTCCTAGCGATTTGCGGAAAAGTATATTTCTGATGAACATGAAGGGTTTTCCAATAAGAGTTGCGTCTCCTTATGATATTTTGACATTCAAAGTAAAATGATGTTTATTTCTTTATAAAGAGGATGGTATGCCTTTAATAATGGAAAATATCATCAGCCAAATGACCACCACGACAACGACTACAGGACTATAACCTTTTCATGAAATTTTCCATAACTAAATCGCAAAGTGGCTGCCTTAAGTCCTCGATAGCCTCACAAATTCCATCTTTGAGCTGTTGAAGCGACGATGGGCTCTTGGCGTAGACCTTCTCCTTTACATGGCCCCAAATGAAACAGTCGCAAGGTGTTAAATCACAAGATCTCGGAGGCCAATTGTGATCACCTCTTCGGGAGACAACACGGTCCGGAAACTTTTCCCATAAAAGATCAATGGTTTCGGCTTGTGTGGTACGTAGCGCCGTCTTGTTGAAAGTAAACGTTGTCCAGATCAATACCATCGAATTCCGGCCATGAAAAAATCATTAATGATCTCTCGATAGCGCAACCCATTCACCGTAACTGTTGCTCCAGTCACATTATCAGGAAAGTAAGGTCCAATGATCCCGCCGGACCATTAACCGCACCAAACAGTTACACGTTGAGGATAGAGAGGCTTTTCAAGAATGACTCTTGGGTTTTTCGAGCACCAGATGTGACAATTTTGATTGCTGACGAAGCCACTGAGATGGAAATGGTCCTCAATTCTCAGGATGATTTTTCGATGAAATTCCGGATCATTTTCATGCATTTCATGGACTCAATCAGCAAAGACACGACGTTGTTGATGATCGGCCGGCTCGGATTCTTGTGCAAACTGAACTTTAGAAGCCATTAGACCTGAATCTTTATGCAAAATACGTTGTTATGACGTTTGTGGAACGGCTTATTCCTAATATGACGAAAAATGGACAAACCTGGGATTTCTTCACACTTTCAGCTACAGCAGCAATATTCTCGTCTGTTCTTGAGCGACGTGCACGGTTTTTATTCTTCACATCACTAACTTTCTGTATGGCGGCTCAACAAGGTGCTTCACGCTGACCCAAAAATGTTCGAGTCTCAGCCAAATTTTCACCATTTTTATAGTGAATTTTAAAATTTCAATGCGTTGATCAAGCGTGTATCGTTATTGGAAAACCAAAACAAATACGTTATGTTCTCATATTACGTAATCGAAGAAATCCCAATGCTCAGTCGGGCAGTGTATTTGAATCAGCCCCAACGCCATTCAGGTGGAGCATGTGTGTCCAAAGCGACCCTATCGGACAGGTGTAGAGACACCTGCTACATCACCCTAATCCAATCGAGCATGGGTCTAAGGATGCCGGACTAATATCTTCGAGTGCATATTGTCCACCTTGATTCCTGTTATTTTACGACACCTTGACTTTATTGGGAGCCTTCTGGGGTGGAAAAATCCACAAATAAAGTCGAAATGACGAAACACATTACCCAGGTGGTCCATAAATATAACCACATCAATCCATATCAATAAGACACATGCGAAAGGACTGAAAGTTTGGTATGTTGTTGTACCCGACTCAGTGACCAAAAGCGTCAATGGGTCCAACCCAATCCTATGGCTAGTTTTCCAAATACGGGGTGTTAAAGTTGAAAATTCCCAATAAACACACAAACGTATAATAAACGTTTATTTCTGGTGGCTGAAGTTGATTTAACGTTACACGTTGAATCTTCTACGTTACATCCGAAACGAAAATTCAACTAAACGTTGATTATACACATAATATACGTACCCAATTCAACTGGTTGACTCATCCACCATTATGAAACGTATATTTATAACATTTTTTCAAACGTTTTCTCAACGTGAGCTCAGTAACATTGAATAAACGTTAAATGAGTCACTCTTCATCAACTCAGACGTAAACCAACTTTAATTCTACTTATTACATTCGAAACACAAATTCAACGAAACGTTGAATATACATATAATATACGTAACCAATCCAACTGGTTGAAGAACCGTTATAAAACGTATATTTGTTGCATTTTTTCAAACGATTTTCCAATAGGAGCTCAGTAACATTGAAGAAACGTTTAATTAGTCACTCTTAATCAACTGAGACGTTAACCAACTTTAATTCTACTTGTTACAACCGAAACACAAATTCAACGAAACGTTGGTTATACATTTAATATACAGAGTGTAACAGCCAAATGGAATAAATTCGATAACGAATAAATGAGGGGGTGTTAGGAAACATTCGGACACATCGATTTTCAATTTTAAATGCGCATATTTTTCAAGAAAATAAAATTATATAGGGTGTTCCATGCGACCGTGGCCAATACCAACTTTCTTATTTCAAATGCAACCCCCTGTATAAATTTATTTTTTGGATTCTTCAGAAAATCCTAGACATAATTCATGTACAATATCCTATACCTATCTTCAACTTTTTCGGAAATATTAAGTGTTTCCAGATTTTTTTACAAAAATTAACATTTTGAATGAAAATTATTTTATTTCACAAATTCGATACATTACACTCAATACTTATTTCCCATTTACCTCTTGATATGAAGGAAGTAAGCAAAAATCATCACTGAGAAGAAATGTTGAGTAACGTAAGAAGACAATTCTACATCAGATAAGCATGTTGCCAACACGTTTGCGGCGAACATTTTGAAAATTTCCTACATTGACATTAATGTTTCTTTTTAATAATTAAGAAATACTTAATCAATATTACTTACTAGCTGGCCCGGCGAACTTTGTTTCGCCTAAATGATACCTATGGCTTGGTTAGATTTCTGAACTGTCAAATCGAGTTGATTCTAGATCAAGCTCCGATCACCGGTGATATGCTTTGTGAAACCCCCGTTAAATTTGTACTCGAATTTGTATAAACTTACCATTGCTATTTTTTCAAGCAGGAGATAAATTAGGCATAATGAAAATTCTGTCAAATGTCATCTGTCAAATGCCATCTGTCAAATGTCATCTGTCAAACGTCATCTGTCATCTGTCAAACGTCATCTGTCAACTGTCATCTTTTCCATGGATATGAGCTGTCACACAAAACAGAAATACAAAAATAATATGTCAATTACTAATTATGGGCAATTTTGATTTCAGTTATTTCCGCAAAAATATTTATTACCCAAACATAAATCGAAAACATTTCAGAAATATAGAGAAAAGATGAAAATGGACAACTCACGATTGATGCTGATCGTCACAATCCGATTTACTTTACATTCCGGTAAAAATTCACAGTTCCACCAACTTGAGATCTTTACCCGCTTTTGATCTGATAATAGCCTTCCATGTTATTATAAGTTCTATGCAAATCACACAATAATTGTATACATCGCCATTCATACTCTGGTCTATACCATTTCTGAATTTCCTACCCTTCAAGAAAATGAAATGCACCGTTGCCAGACTACTTCATGGCTTATAACTTCACAACGTTCTATTTTATTATTGCATTTCTATTGAATACCGTGAAACTTCGTTCTACTACTATTAATCCCCATGGAATATTCCTATACCGTTGGTAAGACCTACTGCACTTTCAACTATTCACTTGACATGCGATTCTGTGGAAGAAAAACTAACCTCCTTTGTCCAAATGTCAAAACCTATATAAATACTCTATGATTGCTCGATTGGTGGTAGGAAAAATGAAGGTTTTTTTTTTCTGTAGGATTTTTTTAGGATATTTTGTTATATTATAAACCTTGCCCTAACAATAATAAACACAACAAAAGAAGAATTGTCCAATTTGGTGCGATCGTTTGAACAATATGGCATTTCGAAGTTTTGAACCAACCATAGATCCTCTTTTATTAATATAGATAGCGAGTCCATTTCTCTCGTTCTATTTTATTATGGCATTTCTATTGAATCCCGTGGAACTTCGTTCTACCACTATTAATCCCCATGGAATATTCTTGTACCGTTGTTAGGTATTCTGTGGTAAGACCTACTGCACTTTTAACTATTCACTTGACATGCGATTCTGTGAAAGAAAAACTAACCTCCTTTGTCCAAATGTCAAAACCTACATAAGTTCTCTATGATTGCTCGAGAAAAAGGAAGGCTTTTTTTTCTTTTCTGTAGGATTCTTTGGGAATATGTTGTTATATAAACCTTGCCCTAACAATAATAAACACAACAAAAAAAGAATTGTCCAATTTGGTGCGATCGTTTGAACAATATGGCATTTCGAAGTTTTGAACCAACCATAGATCGCCTTTTATTAATATAGATTAGGTTGAAGGTGGGTACCTAAATATACCTATTCGAAACGCTTTTAATGTTTCCTTCATAAAATCTTTCATCTCGAAAGGATCGAGAAATATTCTCATTTTATGTGAAGTGATAAAGTGATTTCATACCTACCGAACTTATTTCCTGCATTCTTTACTTTGAATTTTTTACTCGTTCAAAATATGAAATCCATTATTAGTAATAACCTTATATTCGTAACATACATCGTCTTTGCTAAAATCATTCAATAGAAAATTATGGAGTTTCTTGAAAGATAATGATTAATCAACCTAGGCAACGGTGCACTAGAGTTGGCATCAGGGGTATCACGTGATACGTGATAGTGCCGGCCGGCGTCGGCGATCCTGCATTCGTGCATTTCACATTTTGAAGAGCTAGTCCGGCAGTCACCCGATAGTTCCCTTCGCTATTTCCGACGTAGTGAATCGAGTTTGCTAGGAAAATTATCCGATTTGTTTAGGAGTGCGACAACAAAGATTTAGGTAAGTACCTATCAATTTCATATTGATTGGTGATACATATGAGAAGTATAATTATATTTTTCCCAAAAGGATTGTTAGTTTTACATGATATGATTTACGTATTTGAAACTACCAAGCCACTCATCTGCTTTTTCAAAAATACACACAATTTCACAATTTCGCACAAGTGAATATTTCATTGAGTTCTTCATATTGAATGATATTTGACGTTGAAAACACGTATATGTACCTATATGAATGGTAGAGAGTGAGTTCATGAAAATTAGATAGAAAATAAAATTCCGAAGCCAACTCATACCTACCTTTGTTGTTGTTGTTTTCATCCTTTTATATTGGAATCCGTGAAGGCTTGGTGAAACCTACTTCAATTCTACTTATTACATCCGAAACACAAATTCAACGGAACGTTGATTATACATATAATATACGTATTACGTACCCAATTCAACTGGTTGATTCATCCACCATTATGAAACGTATATTTATTACATTTTTCAAACGTTGGTTCATCGTGATCTCAGTAACATTGAATAAACGTTAAATGAGTCAGTATTTATTAGATGACGTTAATCAAATTTAATTCTCCTCAAGATTTATCAAATTTACCATAAATCTGAAAATTGGGTTTATAAGAGAGAGAGAAATGTTTTTCATAACCATCGACCTGATGGATTATGATATTGTTTGAAATTCTCTACTAGACAAGAATATTTTTTAAGCACTTTCGGTTATACAGGGAGCGAAAAAAAATTTTTTCAAGATTTTTTCAATTTTTTTCTTCTTGATATGAGTATTCAGTTTTGAACACATTATTACTGTTAAAATCATTGTATTTTTTCAATAACTTTCCAAAATATCAACAAAACACTGGAAAAAAAGTCAAATATTCGTAGTCAGTACAAGGTTCATTTTTCTTATTAAACACAGACTACGAATATTTGACTTGTTTTCTAGTTGTTTTCTCGAAATATATGTACCTATATGAATGGTAGAAAGTGAGTCCATGAAAATTAGATAGAAAATAAACAACATCCCAACATATTCCTTCAACATTATAACATTTCATTAAATTATCTTGAAAATAGAAGAGAAAGATCACGCTTTTAAAGCAACTGAGTATAATAAAAATATTAGATGGAGTAGTAGAGACTATCATAGAAATTACCACATGGAAACGTGCCATCAGCGTGAACAGGGTTATGTCGGCACTGATGAGCACAAATAAGAGCGAAACCGGTCTGTCTCTTCCTTGCTGATGGCACGTTTCCATTTGGTAATTTCTATGATAATCTCTACTAGTCCATGTCATGTTTTTATTATCTTCATAATGTAAGATGAATGTTCATTATATAATTTATGTGGAGAAACTTGAGCTCAAGATTATACTAGTATAATAAAGGGCCGTTATTTCGGAAAAAATTGATTGGAAAATTGTGAAATTTGTTACATAGATAATGTTAATTAATGTTTTTTTACGAAGGCATCATTTGATATAGCAATGCTAAAATTATAACCCCAGTTCCCTGTAAAAATAATTATCCTCGTTTTTTTAAGGTTAACCGATTGAAGTCGATGGGAGGTAATGGTCCTGAGGACCATACCAGGAGAATTCTTAGATTTATATTAAGCAACGATTTAGCTTGCCAATACAGGAAGGGCAGGGAGAAGAAACCATTTCAAGACACAAAGTCGATGGAACTCATTTATGGTAAGGTTTCATTTTGTAGACCTACATTTTCAAAATATCTAATGAGCATTATGGGCTTTTTCAGTGGCTGTCAAGAAAGAATTTGCTGCAGCCACAGACCTACAAATTGCAGACGCAACGAAAGATTGGCTGAAAATTGCCAAGAAAAGGCTCAAGAACGCTGCATTAAGTAGAGAAAAAAATTTACAGATTTCGCAATCCTTGCAACCATCAGAGACATTGGAAATGATAACACCACATGTGAATATTACCAACATTTATTTGCATTTGAACTTAAAATAAAATAGTATTTTCAATAATAATAATCTCCTCCACGGTGCCAAATGTGCAACTCCCAACTCACCACACGTCATATAATCATAGAATGCCAACTATTCGAAGCCCAAAGAAAAGGACACAACGTTAGCAATAAAATGGGAGAAGCCCTCAACCTCAACATCAGTTCACCGTCCCGCACCAATACAAAAGCATGCATTAAAAGCATCAAATTTAAAATATGATTACATCTATGACACAATACCATGACATGTCTAATATATTATGAATGATACTAAACATTTTGTAAACATATCAAACTGAAACCGCTAATGGCCTTGTTGTCGAAGCGGCAAACAATAAATAAATAATAATAATAATTGCAAGAAACAATCAAAATTCCTAATTCCTAACATAAACATATAAGAGGAAATCTTGTCACCGTATTTTAAAACAAAAATGTTCTTTCTAAAGTAAGTATTCTTAAGATATAATAATAAAAAATAAAGATATGAAAAATTGGATGAAGCTGGGTCCATCCTGTCATTCCTGTCCAATATTTTCGAAGTGAATTTTGATTTTAGCAAATCTGGGTTTTCACAAAATTGGCTTTAGATAGAAGGATTCAGTTTTTACTAAAATTTATGAATCTTATATGTACTTAGATCAACTCTCATCGGATGAAGCTGAGTCCATCCTGTCCAATATTTTCTAAGCGAATTTTTATTTTACCAAATCTGGGTTTTCATGAAATTGGTTTGAGATATATATGTACTCGGAGTAAACATCATCAGGAGAAGCTGAGTCCACCCCGTCCAATATTTTCGAAGAGAATTTTTATTTCACCAAATCTGAGTATTCTCGAAATTGGCTTGAGATAAAAGGATTATGTTTTTACTAAAATTCATGAATCTTATATAAGGGGGGTCGGGGGAATTCTACGCAAATAAGGGAAAATGCTCACAAAAACCTTCCTATAGTTCCTATGTACTTACACACAAACTTTCATAATTTAACTGCTGAATCATGAACCCATTTGGAACTTTTTCATCACAAGGAAAAGGTGCAACTACCTCTATCAATTGAGAAAAAAAAATAATTCTGAAAACTGTTTTTTCGCGGTATTCCTCCACGTACTGGGTTATACCGCGCATGCGATGATATAATTATGCGCATATCTTGAACAGCTGAGAAACTCGAAGAAATATATTAAATTTTTTAGGTAATAACCAACTACAATGTGAATTAAACAAATTTCCATGAATAGGTACAAAAAATATTATTGAAGAATTACCCCGCTACAGCTGCGCGTTATTCCCCGGTGTGAGTCACCTAACCTAACTAATCGCTGACAGTAGATGACGAAATACAGTTAATTGTTCTTTTGCATTAAATAATGTACACATATGAAGGAAAATAGTCATGCAATAGATTCATTAGAAATTAATAATAGAAGTACTTTCCACGATTCCAATTCCTCCCGAAAATTAGATCAGAGCGTCGAACAATCGGCTCCCTGGTCTAAACTGAAAACACGAATACGTTTAAATTACGGGAGGATGTTGGCAAGGCAAATACGAGATGGTGCGCTGTATCTAAATTTTGAAATTTAACTGAACTGAGTTGCAGAATATCAATGCGCAGAATTCCCCCGTGCGCGGAATTCCCCCGTCCTCCCCTACTCGGAGGAAATATCGTCAGATGAAGCTGAGTCCTCTCCGTCCAATATTTTCGAAGTGAATTCAGATTTTAGCAAATCTGGGTATTCATGTAGATGGAAGGATTCTGTTTCTACTAAAATTCATGAATCTTATATGTACTCGGATCAACTATTGACCTATTCTTCAAATACCGAAATAATTGCCCAATCTGGCAACGTTGCGGCAAATTTGACGGACCGCTCACCGCCAGATCTCACTTGATGAAACAACAATATAAACATTCGAAGTGCTAATGAAGGAAATAAAACAATGATCTATCCTTCAAATACAAGAATAATTGCCCAATCAGGCAACGTTGCGGCGAATTTGACGTACCTTCCATGCGGCTCACAGGAGGAGGGTATAAATGCAGGACGTACCTCGCTTCGGGCATGCTCGCTACCATAGTTCGTACGTGTTCGGAACGCCTACCGAGTCGACTAAGCGGGAAATTTAAATTCATGATGCTTTGAAAATCCCAACTTATAACAGACGTGAATTTTTTTTAATGATGATTTCCACTGTATGTTAAGCTGTTTACCACGACGCGTTTCTCTAGAACTATAACTTCTTCTTCTGCTTCTTTGGCATAACCTGTGGTCGTTCATTTTTATTTTGTTCCTAGCACTTGGATCGTGCCTGGCGCAACAATTTGAATTAAATCAAACGTCTTGATGAAACACTAACGATGGGTTTCACGAAGCGTAATCACTGGTGATCCGAGATCAACCGCTTGATTCTCTGATTTTTGAACTGTCAAATCGAGTTGATTCTAGATCAAGCTCGGATCACCAGTGATTACGCTTTGTGAAACCCACCGTACATGTTTTACTGAAATTTCTGCGCGATAAATCTGTAGACAGATCAATCAAATTTGTCAAAGGTAAGAATACAAGTCATACAACCATAATACATGCGAATCATAAATCAGCATTAAATACCAAGTATTCAGTTGAAAATATTGAGACTGATTACTGGAAATTCACATCCACTAAAAACCCCTTTCATGAATATGTGGTGAAAAAAAATTCGGATAATATTTGCTGTAGCATTCACTGCCACTTTTGTAATACAAGGTGCGGCACGGAGGGCGGACGTTTTTCAGATGGGCATAACTTTCCCCCACTGAGGACGAGAGAAGTGGGGAAGGTGCCGTTACACTCGTGTGCTCCTAGCAGTCCTAGCATTTATTTATTGATCAACAGAAGACCAAGAGGACCTGTGCGAACAGTTCGAACGCCTGAAAATGTTGAACGCGTTCGACAAGCTATTCTTCACAGTCCGTCGCGATCTGCTCGGAAACATGCTGCTGCACTTCGCCTCAGTGATCGTTCGGTGAGGCGAATTTTGCATATGGATCTTCGCTTTCACCCCTACAAATTGGCCATTGTGCAACAGTTACACCCCGGAGATTATGCACAACGAATGAACTTCGCACGTGAGATGGAAGCACTGATCGATCAAAATGAGAACCTCATTTTGTTCATGAGTGACGAAGCCCACTTTCACCTCAACGGCATGGTTAACCGGCAGAATTGCCGTTATTGGGCTAATGAAAATCCGCAACACTTACACGAAAGACCGCTGCACAGCCCACAGCGCCTCCAGCACTGCATCACCGATTTCGGCCACCACATGCCTGATGTGATTTTCCACACTTGACTGTCTCAAATGCTATTTCCTTGAGAATCTGATTCCGTCAATAAATGTGTTTTTGAGTAAAAATTAACGCTTTTATTATTTTTTTAAAACCATCCATCCTCCGTGCCGCACCCTGTATATGCTTTCATAATTCCGAATGTAGTTTCAACAATTATTGCATATACAAGCAGTGCTGTGTAAGCACATACATTATCTTTGCCAACATTCCCATCTCATCTGAAGAAGTCGAGCACTTAGCTGATTCACTCTGGTGTTCAGGAATTTAAAATTTCCCGCTCGGTTCGGTAGGCGTTCCGAACACGTACGAACTATGGTAACGAGCATGCCCGAAGCGAGGTACGTCCTGCATTTATGCCCTCCTCTCACAGGTCGCCGATTCTCGTATGCTGGCCCAATCGCCCAACACACCTATCTTAATAAATCACGCGATAACTTTCGAATGCTGTTTTGGTCTACTCGCGACACTTTTGTCTTTTGACCTTGAACGAAAACTCGCAACTTGCCTGTAATATACGAACATAAACATTTCCAATGTTAAAAGGAAATAATAATTCAATAATTTTAAATTTATGAAAGTATTTGTTGTCATTAGTTTGAACTCATATAACAATTACTTTATAGGTATAAGAATATTTCTTTTTTGTTGAGCTTTATTATATCCCACTGTATTTTATTTTATATACATATTCATATTTGAAATTAACATTTAAAAATTGTTCAAAAGGCTGTGTAAATAAAATCAACCTATTTCAGAATAAATATTTAATGCAACTATAATGATTTCACTACAATTATGTAATTCGTTTTTAGCATGCAACAATTTGATTTTTAGCAATTCCAATTCTGCATTATTTTTTGCTCTTCTGAAAGTATCTTCTTCCAATTCCCTTTGTTTTCCTCTCTCATTTTTTTCCTTTAGGTTTCGCAGTTCCTCATCTGCAATTTGCTTCTGTACATTCAGAATGTCCTTTTCAATAGCAGCATTTTCATTCCGGGCTATTTGGAATTTTTTTTCCTCCTCAAAATACTCTAATTTTATTTGAGCTACTTTTAAGTATTCCTCTGAAAGTTGACCAGAAGTTTTTGTCATGGCTGGTCGCCTTCTTGATAAGAATGAGGAATTTCCAGTACATTGAGGAGTTGCCTCGATTATTCTTATCTATAAATAACACAAAATGAAATTAATGAAGTTTAAATTGGAATAAACAGCAATCACAAAATAATTAATGCTTACAGCAGGCGTATCCACTTCTTCAGTGGTCTTCACTCCCTTTAAAGATTCCTTTTCATGGGATGTAATTGTAGCACATACCTCTTCTTCATTCATCGTTCGAGATGCTGAGGGGTTTTCAAATACCATGCTGTCAGAATCGAATATGTTCTTAAATCCTTCAACGCCTTTTTTATTCATAAGCCACAGAGCAAGATCCAGATTTGGGTCTTGAGGGGGCACCTGAGCTGTTCCACCACCGGTCAGATATACCTCTCTTCTTTCTGCCGCGATGTGCTTCCTCGTGTCCTTTTTTATATTCTCATAAAATTTTTTTAGAGATTCTTTGCCCCTATGATGTCCATCAGGGGATTGTGAATTGAATAAATTCGTAATTTCTTGCCACGCTTCCGTCTTTTCATGCCAAGTAACTGCATTCGTTTTTTATTTTCAATGGTGCCCTTGAAACTATTCACCAAATTTAAAAGTTTATTTTTCTCATTAGAAGAGAAATTTGGAGCTCTTGTTGATTTCTTTTCAACACTATCCATTTTGAATTCACACTTCACAAGGAAAAACCGAAAAACACAAATTATCTGTACGATGTTTGTACGTTGTCTGTTATTTGTTATGTTATAGGTTAGTCATAGATCATAGAAACCGGCATAGAATTTCTTCTTTTCAATTCTCAAGTAGGTCGAATGTATCAATATTTGAATAATCTTACAGCGTTGCCAAATGGCAGTGATCCTTAGCTAAATTTCTGTTAAGTGGTACCGGTGCAAATGGAAATATTTTTGAGTGGAACTTAAGTCTAAGTGGTACCTAGCAACGAGGAACTTTTAAGGGTAAGCGGTGCAAACGGGCGTTAGAGGCCGATTTGAGCATGGGCGAACAGTGTCATAAGCGGATTTTGTTGCCAGACTGTGCAAATCCGTTTCTTCAGTGGATCAAATAACGAAATAATTGCCCAATCTGGCAACGTTGCGGCGAATTTGACGGGCCGCTCACCGCGGCCCAGATCTCACTTGATTAAACAACAATATAAACACTCGAAGTTCTAATGAAGGAAATAAAACAATGATCTATCCTTCAAATACCGGAATAATTGCCTGCGACGAATTTGACGGGCCGCTCACCGCGGCCCAGATCTCACTTGATTAAACAACAATATAAACACTCGAAGTGCTAATGAAGGAAATAAAACAATGATCTATCCTTCAAATACCGGACTAAGTGCCCAATCCGGCAACGTTGCGGCGAATTTGGGGGACCTCCCACCTGATTCCCACCTCGGCGCAGTTCGCCGATTCTCGTATGCTGGCATATGCTGGCCCAACACACCTACGTTAATGAATCACGCGATAACTTTCGAATGCTTTTTTGGTCTACTGGCGACACTTTTGTCTTTTGACCTTGAACAAAAACTCGTAATTTACCTGCAATATACGAACATAAACATTTCCAATGTTAAAAATCGAATTTAAAAATTTTTTTCAATACATTTGAAAATCTATATATTTTTTTTGTTTGTTCTCTTCATATTTATATGTAGTTTTGTTTTTTCTTTCATACTTATTCTGTTTATTTTTTTATTAATACAAAATAGTGAAGAATCTGTGTTTAATTGTCAGCATTTTGAAATTATTGTCCACTTGAATAGATAAGGAATAGAAGGAATATTTCTCGAATATTTCTCAAATTTTTCACCTATCATAAATAACCAGAGTCCACAGAAATAACACCTTATACATCTGACCAAAATTATATCTCCAATGAGAAACATTTCCTGTGATGATACTTTATTCAAAATTCGGATCAAAATTCATTTCCTGTTCTCTATTTTCATATCCATGAAAAAAACATTTGAATATCTTGAGAGTTTTTAGAATATTTTTCAAGATGTAGATGAGAAAGGTTTATGAGTTTCCTTAGTTTAGGACAAATTATGCTGAAATTCAAATAATAACAATTCAAAAATATTTTTACTCAAGATTCATTCTCTAAAATCAACGTTACCTCGACACTTGCAATGAACGTTGAATATTTGTGGTATTTCGGCATAAACATCAACGTTGAGCATTCGTACACCATCAACGTTACTTCCGAAACGAAAATACGTCGTTACGTTGAAACTTAATGATAACGTTATATCAAGGTATTTTTATTCCCTAAAATCAACGTTACCTCGACACTTGAAATGAACGTTATTTATTTGTGGTATTTCGGCATGAACATCAACGTTGAGAATTCGTATACCATCAACGTTATTTCCGAAACGAAAATACATCGTTACGTTGAAACTTAATAATAACGTTATATCACGGTATTTTACATATGAGGTTTGCAACGTTGAATCAACGTGCAAGGAAAACGTTACGATGAAACTAAAAAGAAACGTATTTCATAACGACATTTTACCGTTTTTTCAACGATGAAATATAGTGACGTTACCTAAAAAATACAACGTTTCTTAATGGTTACTGTGTTTATTGGGTTGTCCAAATTTTCGGATTCATTCTTTGATTATTAAGAGTTAGATTGGATTTCGGTTGCATACACACGTTTACTACATGTTCTAGTTATGAAATTAGTGGATACGTATGATTAAAAATATTTATATTTACAGGGTGATTAGTGTATGTGTATGTCACAAAATTAATTTTGTACAAACAGGAACTACTACATTAGCTCTACGATATAATTCTGAGCTAGTTCCCCTAAATGCCAAATTCTAACTGGCCAAAAATTGTGCTACAGCAATCATTCTTTCAATAAAGGCACACCATCGCTTCTTCTCTCGATTATAAACATTTTGTTGTTCCGCGTCAATAGTACAATTCTTTCACATGCAAAGCAGAAAATGCGATTCAGTTTCTCACCGTTTACTGATATTAATAAAATATAAAGAGCTAATTTTTCGACCACATTCGTCGGCTGGAAAATTGAAATTAGTAATTTGTTTGGGGCCATATTCTATGAGAATATCAATAATTTTGTCCATCAAAAGAGTTGGCCAAGTACCTGGATCATCTAGATCTAGTGCCGTTTAAGAGGAGGAAGGAAAGAATTTTTCTGAGAGATGAGATCGATCTCATCTTCAACTTTAGACTCTGGGTTACTGAGATAGATCAAAGATGTTGGTGATGGCGACAATCTAATCTTGCAGTTTCTTCGAATTTTGCATCCATTGGTTCCATGTTTACAGGAATATCAGTATTAGTGGCGGATGCCGATGCTTGAGCTTGCGAATAGTCAAACTGAGATTTTGGCGATTTGGCCATTTCTGTTTCGTAAGTTCAGTATTAGCCGATCTGAAATATATTTTGTCAACGCTCCAGCTTGCTTAGAGAGTTACTCTGTTTTTCGACTCTTCTCTCTCCTAAAGTAAATACCTGACTGCCTTTTATAATAATAAAAATAACAGGAGTTTATTGGAGATGCAAAAGACCATCGACCCACGGTCCTTCAGCCCATTTGTAGTTACAAAAATTTAACATAAAAAAAATTTGAACTGATATATTACAGCACACTATAAAAATATGATCTGCTCCATCAGCTGCTACCCTGTTCTTCCAATGTCTGTATCAATGATTTTGGTGGATACTTTCTGGCTGCTTGGGCGATCGGTTCACTGTGGAAGAGCTCCAAAGTATCCTGCGATTCTTTCAGACGTGTATAGAAATGCCTTTTATATTAGTCTTTCTAGAAGACATCTATAAACTCGAGTAGCTTAATGCAGAAGAAATTTGCGAATTAGAGAGTTTTTAAAGAATTTGAAGAGCAACTTAGATTAGAATATTTTAGATTCAATACGATTACGAAATCAAAACACTCACATAAAAAAAATTCAAATTTAATCTTCGAAGAAATTCAACTAAAAAAAACGAATAATAGAACATAGCAACTAGCAACAATATAATTTGTTATTAGTTTAATGGCTGAATATCTGTGAGGAAGATTTCACATAAGCCTATCTTTATTGAACCCGCTGAATAACAACAACACATTCCCACTGCAGCGACCCGTGACCGTCTCAAATTTGAAAAACATTATAATAAAATTAATAATATTGGATTCTGAGTTGATCTAAATACTTCAATGCCACTCACCTTGGGCTATATACACTTTTTACAATAGAAAACACTTTCCACACTCGAATTTGTTCGTTAGTAAAAGAGACCGGAACCCAGAACGGTGGCAACGAGAAATAAACAAGAAGCTATGGCAGTAACTGTAGAAAGAATCATTACAAACCATCATAATTGCACCCCAGCCGTTTTTGTTTTTACAACGATGCGATTATTCTCCAACATCTGGTCATTTTTACCAATCCTAAACATTTCTATTTCGAGACCCCATCGATAACGATAATATTGCTCTCAGATGGTATTTTTTTTCGATCTTTGCATCACGTTCTTCTGAAGCGACTATAGGGTCGTTTATACTGGCCCGTAACTTATTCCCTTAACTTATGCCCTTAAAATTTGTTCTCTTTAAGGGAATAAGTTAAAGTTCGAGTATAAACCATAGCATGAAATTTCTATGTTTCAACTCTTAGGGTAAGGGAAAAGTTTAAGTTACGGGCCAGTATAAACGACCCGTATTCCTTTGTTTCTTTTTCTCGGTGAAGGGGAACAAGGAATATGTTTTTGATTTGACAAGATTGGAAAAATTCAGTTTCATTGAATTTGTTTTTGTATCATTCAAAATTTGGATGATGAGAGTATTAATCAATAATAAAAAACCATTATATCTCTAAGATTTGTTGAAAATCATATTTTTTACATGTGAAGGTGGAGGCCTGCGGCCGCCCCTAGAATTTGGCCGCCCGCGTACGAGGCACGCGCTGCACACCTGCTAGGATCGGCCCTGGACATGAGGTCAGCCAAGATATGGGCTCAGCAACTAATATGTACCTAGTCTCAGTGTGTTGAAAAATAACTTTGATACTGGGTCCCAGGGGCGTCGGGAGTCTTGAAAGTCCAATCCCAGCACCAATTGATATACCATAATTTAAATTTTCGTCGTTGTGAAAAATACAGGAAAAACTTTCAACGGTAAAAATTATCGAAAACAGTCACCATATTTTTAATACTTTTTATAAACATTTACTTGAGATAAAAACAGATTTGGAGTTCCAAACCAGGACGCGAGGAAAAGTAATCATCTCGCCGTAACAACCATTTTGGAACTCCAATGTTACGTTATAGTCATCTATCTGTCAGATAATCACGCAACGTTGTCCTTTCTACCCATAGGTCGTAGTATTTACGTATTCATCAAAATGTTTATTTACTTGGGAAAATAATGAATTTGAAAAAATATTATATGAATTCAATAATTCCAAAGACCTTGCGAATGTTGAGGAAACTTTTTTCTCTGTTAATACTAGAAATATTTCACGTGAAAAAACATGGTTGGAAGATTCAGTTATTCAATTTTCTTGAAAGGAAATCCAGAATCAAGTTTCGAAATTTCACTGAAAAATAATGGACAGAATAGTCCGAAAAATGAATGAAAGTATTCGAATAACCCAACAGAAAAACTTATAAGCGAACAGACAGAGCTATGGAATTCCCCATTCTTCAAAATTCTCAAGAAATAAGCCCACAGAAGACATTCAAATACCTTTTTGCACAACTTGAAATACTCCAGTATAAAAATGTAGTAGTTCTACGAAACCTGTGTAACAGTCAGACCTTAAAAAACTAACTCCATTCACAAAGTTAAAAAAGAGTGAATAGACATTAGCATTGGCAACGTCTCTGAGAATTATTTGACATTTCACGAGTAGCAACCTGCGTCAGATTTAATTGAAAAAACATGATAAACCTATATCATTACCAACCGGGATACTCCATAGAAGTTAATGGAGGTACTCCATTAACTATTCCACCGAAAAAATAAGTCCCTAAATTTCGAGAATATGGCCGTTGCCCGAAACGTCTAAACCACAAGATCTCTGTGGAATGTTCAAGTTAATTTAATGTATTGATTATTTTGAATACAAAACAGCTTGATGAATCATAAATTGAATAAAAAACTTTTGTTTATACGATATTTCTGGGATATAGATTGGAATATGAACAAACTATTATGTTCACAATCTTCAGGAAAATCAATGAAGGAACTTATTTTGGTAGAAGAAATATGGCTTTTCAATGGTTGGTATAATGGGACAAGACTGAGAATTTTTGTTGAAAAATATCGTGTTTTTGAAATTTCCATTCCAATAAGGTTAGTACCTACTTGAGTATTGCCTAAATGTATTTACACTTTTTGAGTCGGCAAATATGAAGTTTGAGGCAATTTGCCTTCATACGAGAGATTCGTATCAATAAAAGTCAGATACTCACCCAGTATCTTTTCTTCCATTTCGAATATTTTCAAATGTATGGTTCTTCTCTTATAAACTGATTGTCGAATATGCATAATGATAATGGTATTTCGTAGCTCCTCAGTACGAAATATGGTCAAAATAATAATTTTTTCATACAGACAGTTCCACGACGAAAGGAGCAAACTTGGTTCAAGAGTCTTTAGCCTTCAAAAAAGGAAACGTATACCGCCAGATGGCAGTGCAGTGCATTAATTTTTATTTATTGGTATATTCAGCTTAATAGAACAAATGTTGGGGCGCAGGGAATATAACAAGAAATCCTACCCTGAACTAGATCTCATACTGCCTGTATAATACTCTCTCTTTCCTTCACCAGTCATCTGGGAGGAGATACCTGCAGGGCGTGTCATTTAAAAGAAATTCAATTCCATGTTAGAATCCACAATTGTGAGAAACAATTAATTTTTACTAATCGACGGCTGAAACAAACCTTAACAAATTGTCTTTGATAAAAATGGATATTTATCATCTCGATTAGAAAAATTCAAGGAAATAAATTCCGCGAAAACAACACATTGTTTATTTACAAAAAAACAGTTAATTCTCAAAGGAAAATGATATAGACATTTGATTAACTGAAATGATATAGACTTCAATACTTAAATCAAAAACACAATAATATTTGTTCGTTTTGATGGTGGAAATGTTACAAAATAACCAAATATGATGGGGAATATCCTTTTCATTCATTAAATCATTATAAAATATTTTTTTATTATTTTTATCTTCATACATACATCCCTCCATCAATCAGAAAAAAATAGATCGTTTCTGACTCCCTTTTTTTTCAGGGACAAAGACCCTTAAATATCCTTCATTTTTGGGTCTGTATTCCCTTTGGTATATGAAGTACTTGAACGGTTTTTTGGTGAACAGGGTCCGTATTCTCGACAAGTGATCTTTCCGTGCGTATACGTTTGGTATACATAAATACAATACAGAAAACGTATACGCACCTAGAGATCACTTGTCGAGAATACGGGCCCTGGTCCTATTTGTAATCTCAAAATTTGGTTTATGATTTTTTTGCGGTTTTGTCGTTTCAGACTGATTTCGGAAAAAAAATTTGAACAATTCGTTCGTAACTTTAATATAGGAACACCCTGTATAATCAAACGTAGGACGCAGGTATAAACCCCCAATGAGTTCCATATTTACCCATTTCGATAGAATCTTCCATAAATTGTCATTTTTATTCGATTCCAAGCATTAAAAATGTCGATGAAATTATTAAATAGCAGTGAGATCGTAGATATACATTGCAATAAAGACGTGACTCCAGTTTCATGTTTTCTTCGCAGCCGATGAGGCCTTGGATTCCTTTATGCTCCATTGGCTGCGTGCTCATTTTCTTTTGATAGTATTGAAATTGGCTATTAGCTTGTGGACATCTCTATCGTGAATTAATTACTGATTATAAAGCAGCAGGTGAAATTGTGGAATCGAACAGTTATGGCAGATTGAGATTTTTTTGTGAGATATCAGATGCGATATTTTAACGAGGATCATCGTTCGGATTTCATGAAGACGACCAATCAAGAGTCCAATAAACTCATCACAATATTATTACAGAATATTTTTCATAGACTGACGAAGTAAGTAGTTGTTTAGTAAAATAAATAGAATAAAATAAAAAGATTTGTCAAAAAAGTAGCAAAGTCAAAGATAAATCTGGATGCCGCCATGGAATTCGAATTGTTTGAAACATCATCGAAACCAATGCACGAATGTCGTCAATTTGATTTTCGAATTGGAATCAATACTATAATATATACAGGGTGAGTCGTCAACTTGTAGGCACATAAAGTTCAATTGTAGAATCTTGAAAAAAAAATTGGACCAAATACGTGCCTGATACGCTTCTCCGAAATTTATACAGAGTTCATATTTCTCGATTTAAATTGAGTCGATACATTCAGGAAATCCTCAAGCACTAAGCTTACTGGAATAAGAATGTTAAACACATGATATTTCTCAACAAAAACACTTAGTTTTATCTGATTATATCTGCCATTGAAATGCCATATTTCTCCTATCGAAATGAATTCCTTCTTCGATTGTTCTGAAGATGAGTTGGTTAACACTAATAATTCGTTCACATTTTCCTCGATATCCGAAAAACCTTCATTCACAAACATTCACAGACCAACAAGTTGGTCTGTGCATGGTTGTTCTGTCTCATGAACAACGCATGCGTATAGCGATAACCGGCGTGATGGACGACTTTTCGATTTATGTATTCACAGAGAAGAATGCAAACAGGTGATGATTATGTGAAGACTCTCAGTGAATTAATGTAATAATAACCGTGTAGTATCAAGTTTATAGAATTCCAAGAGCATATTGTTTAGATAGAATAGATATTTTTCAACTGTCACTATTACCTGGAACGAGATTCTTCTGATTATTTTTTGACGTTTCTCGAAACCAATAGAAATCTTCAATTTCAGTAATTCTTATACGTTCTAGCCAATCAAAACATTATTATAGTGGAAATAATCTACCTACATTATTCCAGCGAGAATAATTCCATGTACATTGTTTTTATTGAATGACAATCACATGACAACGGATTTTCTTGATTTGACGTGTCTGCCGTAAATTTTCAAGAAATTCGTAAAATGAATCCCAAACGTTTTAATGAATCATCAGTCGATAATATTTCAAATGATATGATCATTGAAAGTGCATGTTAGAATACCAACATAAGAAGCGCGTCGATTTGGAAACAATTTCAATTATTTTGCGACGAGAGAGGCTACAAATTGGAAGAGAAGACATCAACAACAAAACAAGCCGTTAGTTTGAAGGACTATGGGTTCAATATGGAGAAACATAATGGAGAAGACAATGTGGAATAGAACCGCCAAATTAATGCAAGAGTTGTACTACGACCAAATAAATAGAAGATTCGACCCATTCAATATGATATCGAATTCAAATCCACCAGATATGCTAAAAAACACCAAGCGAAAGCGTAAGTTCTTACAGAAAAAGAGCTCTAAAAGAGGAAATAAAGTACTGCATGTTTGAGCAAAGGAGAAATCTTGGGCATGATAAAACTCAACGACGAAAACACACCGTCTGGCTTGCAGAAGAAATTGTATTTTTAATGTTCAAAACTTCAATACATACTAATTTGAATAACTCATTCTGTGTATATTAAGTCGATTAATATAAATTTGTCGAATAAAATTATAAAATCTTAAAAAATGATTTCGATTGTAACGTCAGAGAATAACGTCAAAAAATAATCCATCGAATACCACACGAGAGTTCGATAAATTCGATAATAATTCTCCAGGCATTTTCTCAAACTTGTTGCCATTTGGCAATAGCCACTCGAGCCCTTCGGGCTCTCGTGTCTATTGCCTGGCAACAAGTTTTCTAAAATCTGTCGAATTATTTTCAATTTATTCTCACTCTCTTGTGATATTACTTATGATAATAATTTAGATAGAAACATCGCCACAGTGGTTTGTATCGACATTCATCATTAATATCCGAATTCTGTATTTCATGGACATTTATTTTCAATATGGATCGGTAACAATAAATTTTTGATAGAAACTGTGCGTGTTGAAATGTTAACTTAATGTATAACTTTTAGAATTCAATTTTATCTCCCTAATTTGTGGGATTTTATTATTACATATCTCTACATCAAACGTTTTTCCACAATAAAGATTTTAGTCTTGACAAAGTTGATAAACATTCTGAAAACATTTTTAACTTGTATAGAAATCAGAGAGTTCATAAATTTCAGTCATTCTGTGATATTATAAATCCGGGGAAGCATCCAGATTATTCTTATGAGTTTCGATTTTTTCGTCAAATTTTATGGAGTAAAATTGGGAATAACTCGAAAACGACGCGTTTCATTAAAAAACATTGAAATATTTTTATTTTTCGAAATGATTGATTCTTCCGAAAATATAGACCGTTTATTTTTTTCAAGTGATTTTATGTATTTTTGCGTGGATTTGAGTCGGCTACGCTGTAACTTTTATACCAGAAGAAAAATTGAATGAGTTTTGATTGAGGAATATGTCCCAAGAATACAGTGAACAATCAACCAAAATTCAGTTCATTTGAAATAAGAGTCCCGAAGATATGAACAGAAAAGTGTTATTTTCATGGATTTTCGACATCCTGTATCTTTCAAACGAATCCGAATTCTGAAAAATAGTATAGAAAAAAGTATTTCGTTCGATAAGAGGAATCTACAGTTAAAATTTATGTACAAGTCAAAGACACACCCTGTATTGTTACCCAATGTAAGAAAACCCTTATAATTATTTCTTTAAAACACTCGCATTCTACGCAAACATTTCTCAAATGAATTGACAATTTCATCTCGTTTTCTGAAATATGAGTACTATTTTGTAGGGAAACAGTATTTTGGTAAAAAAATATTTCAAAATGAAATCACGAACATTTTAACCTTGTGAAGATATATATATACGGCCACGTTTTATCTGTCTTCATGAAGACATGCATTTGAAATACCAACAACTTGATCTATGGTGTATCCTGGATCTGTCGTAGTAATGATGAGACATCTCAAACTAGTAATCATTTGGGAAATATGAATGAAAAATGTTTGTTTATAAAAAATGTTTGGATTATCAAGGAAAATTTGAATAAATTATCGATGTTCAAAAACTGTGCTTGAGGAAAATCAAAGAAGAAATGTATTCTGGAGGAAGAAATAATTCTTTTCAATTGAAGAAATAATTGCACAAAAATTATGTTATTGTTAGAAAATTTGGGTTTTTCAAAATATTTTTTCGAGTGAGATCTGTATTAGAATATTTACAAATGTATTCAGTCAGTTTTAATCAAGAAATAACAGCTTTCAGGTGCTATTACTAACAAAAAAAATTAAAAAAAGAATTAGACAAATTGCACATACCTCACAATCATAGATTATTTTCCTTAGATGTCGTTTCATTGTACACAAACATACCAACAGTTCTGGTACCACAAATTTTACATGAAAAGTGGAGTTTAATAGAACCGTATACGTCGATTCCTGAAAGCGAATTCATTGAAGCAGTACAATTAACGTTAGGAACGTGTTATTTCAAGTTTGAGGAAAATTTCTTTCAACAAATAGATGGAGTTTCGATAGGTAGTCCTATTTCGAGTACGGTTGCTTAATTGGTGATGGAATATTTAGAGGAAAAAGTTTTGTCCGGAAATAACTACAACATTACACTTTTCAAAAGATATGTTGATTATTGTTTAATAATAACATCAGAAAATGAAATACAAAGAATAATTAATGATTTAAATAGTTTTCACCATAAAATTCAGTTCACACTAGAAACAGAAATGAACAACGCAATAAATTTTTTAGACATGGCACTTTTAAGAATGAACAACTCAGTACAAACAAAACTTTATAGAAAGGAAACATGCACGGACAGAATAATAGATTACAACTCAGCACATATCTATAAACAGAAGAAAGCGATTATGATCGGGTACATTGACAGAGCGCTAAAACTAACTTCACCTATATACAGACCCAGCATCATACAGGACATTACCTCACTTTGAATAAAAAACAACTATCCTCTACCACAAATAAAGAAGATAATAAAACAACGCACACACAAATTATACAACACCGAAAAATCAACAGACAAAAAAGAAGAACCAATCACATTCATACCAATACCATACGTACCTTCTCTATCTGAAAAAATAGAAAACATCTTGAAACCCTACAGCAACGTAAAAATTGCGCACAAACCACACATTCAAATTAAACAACTTTATAGCAAATTAAAATCACCAACACCATTAACAGAAACATCTCATGTGGTATATAAGATCAATTGCAATAATTGCGAGGGTGTATACATAGGACAGACGGAACAAAAACTGAAAGACAGACTGAAAGGACACAAGTACTCCAAAACACAGACAGCACTGTACAAGCACAAAACCGAGAATGGACATACATTCAATTATGACGAGACTATAGTGTAAAGGTGAATACAGACTATTCTGACGTGACGTGGTTACATGTGGGCCCACGTCAAAAATGTGAGTGATTTAAAAATGCATAAAAATGCAACACATCGTTCTGTGCGTTCACGTTCAAATTAGACCAATGTGAGCACTGCACGGTCCTGACGTGACGTGAAATCACGTCACGTCAGAATAGTCTGTATTCACCTTTAGACCGAGAAACAAATAAGAAATCTAGAGAATTTCTCGAAATGATTCACATAAAACAAAATAAAAAATCCATTAATGACAGATCAGACATTAGATACCTTCACAACATCTACTCCACTATTTTGAACAGTCTCAAATAAGCCGACCAACGAAAACAAACAAGAAGAAGAAATCATTATTGACGTGACAACTCCAAAATCATTTGAAATCGTAACCCCAATGACATCCAACAAATAAGTTGGGAAATAACTCAAAATATATGACTTCAAAGGTAATAAAAGAATTAGATCTCTATCCAACAAAGTGTTCAGGATTTTATAATACTTTAAATTGTTTGTTTGTTCTTGTTGTTTTTACATTGTGTATATTGTTTTTTACAGGCTGGAAAAAGGGTACTACCCGAAACGTCGCCAAATACCTACTATTATATTTTGAATAATATTAAACCCTGATTATCAAATACGGTTATTCTTTCATAAATCACACAGGGTAAATACTTATCATTCGATTACTAACAAATTATGTCAGCTGGTATTTATAGAATATCTTGCAACTGCGGGAAAATTTACATCGGGACTACTGAAAAAATATTCATACTCGGATCGAAGAACACGAACGGTGTTGTAGATCGTATGAAACGGAGAAGTCTGCACTCGCATAACATGACCTGATGGATGAACATAACATCCTGTTCGCTGAAACAGAGGTCATTTCCAACGTCCTAGGATGAATATGGAGGCAATCGAAATCTATTAGCACAAAACCACGTGATCAGGAAAGACGAGACTCCCATTGTTCATAGTGCTTGGTTGCCGGCCATCTGCAATGCTAGGACTAAACCTGTCCTAAGTGGAGGGGATGAATCGACCGGCCTCGCTGGTGGTGTGGCTGCGGCAATGAATACAGCGAGGGATCCAGTAACATCTCCAGTTCGGAGCAGTCATTCGTTGGGTCACAACCTTTGACAGAGAAACCTCTAAAGATTACCGCAGTTGTAGACGAAAACGTTAGGTGAAATTCCTATAATTGGACCACGGCTAGAAAACCCGGAATACGGAAAATAGATTGGAAGAGAAAACCTATACTTTGGGAGTTATTTCATTTTGTAATTTCTTTTTTTCATTTTATCATACATAAACGATCCAGTTGAATTTTAGTCTAATCTAAAAATAAACCCTTAATTGCATAAAAAATTCAGTGAAGATCGTTTGATAGAAAGAATTTCAAAAAATTGTTCTCAGGTGAAAATGAAGTGAACATAATGTCCTTGGTTATACCAGACTGAGTTGAACCAAGTGCCGACTCAGTTCAACTTAGTCTAGTTCTTCTCCATATGTCCTAACCTAACTCTTGTTAGAAGACTCATTAAATTTCCAAATAAACCAAGTAGCGTTAGACGGATTCACTAGCTGAAGATCATAACTTTAGGTTTGTGATCAAATAACATTTGAAATTTATATTGAAGAGTGTTACAAAGATGTCTATGCCCATTTCATCAAAAACTGTTAATCATCCATGGCAATAACCCTATCTTCTTTCCGCTACCGCTCTTTCGAAGTACTTGTCGAAGATCATTTATTTTCCAAGATTCTTCAAGTATTTCTCCAGAATCAATTAAGTTCCAACCGATAATTTCCCAATGGACCGTTCCAAAACATGAGACTTTACTCTTTTCGATCTCGCATACCTGCCCACTTTACAGAAGCCATTTAATTACAGTATTAAAAATGCAGAACAGCGTAACCAGGAAGTTAACAAGTGTTCACCGCGGTTCACATTCCATACTTAAATTAATTTAGATAACCATCTGAAACAAAACGACTATCTATCTTGGGTTGGCTGAGATTAAACATTTGAATAGCCATTCTCTATGAGGCTGGACGTTTCACAGGGACGAATCGGCCTTTATTAGGAATGTAATCACAACCAGATTGCGGCTCATTTTTTTTCAGGAATGGACACCGATCGGAGAGTATTAATTCACAGTAATGTGTTTTTTCAGAACCCTATTTACTGAAACTCGGAATAATCAGCGAAAATGTTAGATGTGTATGAGAGTATAAAAGATGCACACACAGAATGTAAAAGCTTTGAAATATCGAATTTTCAGTGCATGTCTCAGTAAAATGGATAAAATATCCAGAATCGTACCATAATGAAATAGAGAAATGTTGTAATGCTATAGAAAATTGAAAAAATATATAAAATTCAGAAAAATACATGAAATCTTTATTTGAATCTATAGTAAGTACGGTCTATACAGGATGGCCACTTTTTCAATGGCATTGTATTGGTAACTTTTAAACCATAAGAGTTAGAAGGTCGGTCGAATGGAGAAAAAGTTGCATCCATAGAAGCATTGTCAAGCAGTTCAAACAAATCGAGATTATCAGGGCCGGTTATTGAGATATCATAAGAAAAGTAAATTCTGTCATTTTGATTTTTATTTTTTTCCCATTTTATTTCAAATATCATCAAAAAATGTTACAGGAATTTTTTATTCGACAGTAAATTATCCTCAAAATGACATAATCAGATTTCGTATCCAACGTTTCGTACTTCCTGGACCACCCTCAACCTTATTTTTTTCAATACGAACCTGCATATTTTATGACACTTTTCGAAATAACTTTAAACGCTGAATTCAACGATATATCATACAATGTCATTCAAAGTTGATTTTACAAAATGATGGACATTTCGAACACTTACGTCATTAATGTTCATCATTTTTACCTTCGAATAATCATTTAATTTGTCTTTCATTAAATAATAGTTTCGTTTAATTATTATGAATTAGGTTTTTTACCTCTTGAAATTTGTGAATAATTATTACGTAACAGAATCAAAGCAAGAAACAAGTAATAATTATTCACTAATTTCAAGAGGTGAAAAACCGAATTCCGAGTTCCGCGTGCTGTGTGGCAGGTGGCACCGTCTAGTTGAAACCACATGTCAAGCAAGTCAAGCTCTCTTCATTTTAAGCAAAAAAAGTGGTATATCACATCGTTCACAGTTACGTTGCGATTCGCATCATATTCGAAGAAGTAAGGTCCAATACTCCAATGATGCCACCAGCCCATAATCCGCACCAAACAGTCACTTTTCTGGATGCATTGGTAGATCTTGCAATTCTTCTGGCTGATCTTCACACCAAAATCGACAATTCCGCTTATTCACGTATTCATTCAGATGAAAATGAGCTTCGTCGCTAAACACAATTTTTTTTTCACCAGCGGTATTTTGAGGCTTCACACCTAAATACTTCCACAAAATTTTCTAGGTTGTTGAGTAACAACGGCCGAATTGATGCGAACGGCGCTGAATCGATAATTGATAGTCATCACTAACACTGGCCGATACAGCTGCGACATTTTCTTCAGTTCGCACTGTAAGTAAGCCTGTTGTCCAACAATGTGAATTTGTTGCGAAACTGACTATAAAATGGAAGAAGCGCGCTATGAACTTCCTTAACGGAACAAGCATTTTGATAATGAAATTCAATGATTAGCAAGCGATGTTCGTTTGTAAGACGATTCCGGATTCATGATTGAATTATAGACCGAACTGAAGATGTTCCACAGTGATACAAAATACGAAATGTGTGTGAGTCGTCAAAATCAGTGTTGCCAAAAAAAATTGTAAAAAAATCACGAGTCATTCAGATGGAATATAATTTTCGAACTGCGTACCTACGTGATTTTGTCCAGAATCATAAAAAATCAATATATTGACGACAGTCATTAATGACTGATTGTCAGAAAAGACAGCAACTGAACTTTTTCGGCAGTTTTTTGTTTTCAATCATTAAGGTCGGCGTTCAGAGCGAGTAGGAAAACTAATCCGATAGAGGCGCCACCGTGCATTTTATGGAATATCTCCATAGAACTTACATTATCACTATAAGTTCTAAGAATATGTCCATTCTGATTAATGAAATGTACAATGGCGCTCTCTATCCAAAAATCGCTGAACTATGAAATTTGTGAATATGTGGGTAAAGCAAGAACTTTTTCCCGCGATATATTTGAATTTGGCCATTCCCTGCCAATTCCGTATTTCAAGTTGTTTTTCTGAACAAAATTATCTGTGGATTCACTTTTAATCGAAAGTTGAAAGAAAAAAAATTAACTTTCGGAATGAAATCGATTTAAATTATTTCATCAAAAACTCCAATCCTTTCTGAGTTTAGCCACAAAATTTCAGTTCTCAAAGTGCAACCATTTTCAAATGCAACTTGAAATAAAAACACACTACATTGAACACCCATCTTAAGGGATAAATAATCCAGTCTCTGTGTGGATTCTGCCTAGTATTATTTTTTTCATGAGGAATCTGCTACACATTCAACCATAAATGATTAGGTATGTTAAAAATGGTGGGAAATTCGTATAATTGATATGAGAAGCTCGATCTTTCGTGTTATGGCGCACGTATACGTGTATGAATATTCATTTCCGCAGTAATAACCGTCATTATCATTTTATTCCTTATTAGAGAACACTTTGCATGAATTCGCAGTAGGTATATCGAGGATAATCGTCAGCCGGTCCAATTTATAGTATTTTTTTATTTTATTTTATTTGATTAATACGGATGAACGCATTAGACTTCTCTATCCAAGGAATAGCTAGAGCCCGACACATTTTTTAATGATCAAAATTTTTCAGGAAACAATCCAGAATTGTAGCACTCGAATTAATCTCAAAATGTATATTATCTGAAAAGAACCACTGATAATAAATTTATTACAACTGAAGTTTTTATACATTTCAACACAATAATATTGTGCCTTTATAAAATTATATTCACCATAATCCAAGCAAATCATGCTCAAAATATTCCTTAATTCATTGGGTTAAATTCATAGGTTTTATGATTATTTTATTAAAACAGAGTTTCCCTACGGAAAGGATATGTGTAAGTGAAATTTCAAGCCAACCGAAAGGTACAAAATTAGCAGTTTCACCTAACGTTTTGCCTACAACTACGGTAGGTATCTTCAGATGTATCTGGGCCGAAGGTTGCTCCGAATTAACGATGTTACTAGATCGAGCACCGTTTTCATGTTCGCAGCTCCACTTCCGTCGGGGTCGGTTGGTTCATTTCATCCACTTGGGACTGGTTTAGTTCTCGTATTCCAGATGGTAGGCAACCATGCTCTGTGGACAATGTGAGTTTCTTTTCGGCTGTTCTAGTTGTGTTTATCCTTATATAGATTTCGAGGGCTTCCATATCCATCCTCGGATAATATCTGTTGATGTTGGAAATATCTCCTTTTTTAACTGACGAAATGTTGTGTCCATTCATCGAAGCATCTTTTCTTCTTCGTGCAGACTTCTCGGTTTGATACAGTTGACAACAATATTCGTGTTCGTTGTATGAATGCTCCTTTCAGTAGTGCCGATTTAAAATTTTCAGAAGTCACAAAGTATTCTACCAACACCAGCCGAAGAGAGTGGATGAGTTTAGTCTTTGGCACTCCTTAGGGTCCCAGTTTTCGTGTTGGTTTATAGACTGTTTTGCTATCATGCCTCTTCAGAATTTTCCCAATTTTGTCCGATACTGAAGCAAAGAAAAGTAAGTAACAGATTGATCTATTCCTTCTCCTAATCTCATTATTACCAGAGGAAATGTTAAACGGGGCACCATGCAGTTCTATACGTATGATGCAAGAGCACAGATAAAAACCTCAACAAAAACTTTGTCTCCCCGTACCTATGAGTATAGGAATATTGGATTTGTTTCCTGAATAAGCTCTGATATTTATATTGCATAGCATCTTCCACTTAGAATACAATTTGTTCTTCTTTTCTCCAAAGAGGTGGAGAAAGCATTTCGCAATAATCTGAAACAAAAGACGAAGGGAGAAAAACGAGAAGGAAAATCAACTAATATATTCATTATCAAATTGATTTGGAGGTATCGACCCATTTCAAGACGAATCAGATACTGAATGAATAGCCTAGAAACCATCTGGAAATTTAAACACTGAACAATTATTGAACAAATGATCAATAGTTTGCTCAGATGAAAAAAATTTTCATTTGATATACTAAGCGCACTAATGGAGTATTTCATCCACAATAGTTTGCTCTTCATGACCACTCTCACAATCAAGAACTTTTTCAGAAGGATCAAGAATTGAACTTTCATTGAATACATGAAGTCCATTCTGAACTCCAAATTTTCTTATTATTTCTTTTCAGGATAGAGAAACTCTTTCGAGACTTCAATGTAGCCAGTCTTATATCGGGCATATAACTTATAATAGGAAATAAATTTGGAAAAGTATGAAATTTATCCCAAGACTTCATGGCAGCAACCTGTCTACGAATATAAGGAGGTAATTATGTTAGGAAGAGCATAATAGAATAGGTTCTATTCGTGAACCAAAATTTAAACTAATATATCTTGTATATTTCTTCTGGTAAATTGCCGAGATAAAAGTTAGATACTTGGTTTGGGTTTATTGGGAAGGCCGTCAAAAAAACGAGGAGGCTTGAGCTTTCGGAATATGTTTATTCCTTCATCAGGAGCAGCTACAATATACCCAAACCAAGTTATAATAAAACAGTCGATAACCAATCTATGTTATAAAAGTTAGATAGTGAAATGCTGAGATAGCAACAAAAAAAGTTGTTTTTCATTGAGTAACATCGCGAATTCGGAGCAGTCAATCGTCGTGTTAGAACCTCCGACCAGATATCTTAGTATTCTTTAAGGGTCGTTTATACTGGCCCGTAACTTATTCCCTTAACTTATGCCCTTAAAATTTGTTCTCTTTACGGGAATAAGTTGAAGTTCGAGTATAAACCATAGCATGAAATTTCTATCTTTCAACTCTTAGGGTAAGGGAAAAGTTTAAGTTACGGGCCAGTATAAACGACCCGTTATTCGGAATTTATTCCGCAGAGGTTTACCTTCACATTGCTGTAAAAAAAATTGGAATCGGTTGCGGCGTTGCCAAGTTATAATTGATAAATCTATTTTTACCACTATTGAAAAGTCATGTGCAATAAGGCATTCATTCAAATTTCGAAAATGTTTGGGCGAACAGTAGTAGCAGGGTCTCACATACACCAATCCAGTAATTTTGCGACATGTTCTTTAACACAGTGCTCAATTTTGCATTTAGAATTTTGCAAGATTCGGATGACATTCTTCAGAATTTTTCAAATAGAACACCCTATATTTTTATTCACAAATTTATTCCGACATCCTTCTCCTTTTTATCGCTGAAAAAATCAAAATTGGTTGCGGCGTTGTCAAATTATGAATAATTTCCTTATTTTTTCTACTATTTCGGGGTAATTTGTACGTCCTTGTTCTTTTATTTGTATTGTGGAAATATTAAAATATATATTGACCATTCATTTTTTTACAATAGGAACATTTACAGGCTCTCCGAGTTTGAATTTGAAACAAAAATAGTGGGTTTTGACGAATTGATCCAAAATGCTACTTTCACAGTTTTTTTGCAGCGACTATTTCCTTCGTCTCAATTTCCACCAATCAGAAACGCGCAATTTTGAATCACAAATGGTTTCTAGATGGAAAAACTGTATGGCAGCAGCTGTCAGCAGTTTTTTCGGGTTTACCCGCGGCAAAACTTGACAGTTGTTGTCAACGAAAATTAATAATACAAACATAATGCATCTAGAATAATCTGTTACTCTTGAAATAGTCTTGTCAAATACCATTCGTGCATCTAATTTTTCCTGTGAAAAAAATCGAAAAAACACAATGCAAAGTAATATTTTTTTAACAAAAAGCATTCGTGCAGGTGCAAAAATCCTCGTCTTCGACTCGGATTTTTGTTGCCACCAGAGCACTCATGCTTCTTGTTAAAATATTACTTAGCAACGTGTTTTTTCCATTTTTTTCGGAAAAATTGGATGCACTTATGATATTACTTACGAAAAACGCTTCCATTATTTGTGAAATGATCTGTCAAACATAAAATATTTTGAATTTATTTAATACTAGCGACCCGCCCTGGCTTCGCACGGATGCAATTCAGTCCTTGTAAACAACGGTAGTGCCGGTGTCGCACCGCTCTGTCCCTGCATTTTAAATCTGTAATTTCTTCGGAAATATTCATTTGAATTACACGCTGTAAAGGGCAATATTGATCTATATTGAATGAACAATGTATTTAAGGTGCTTAATTTATAAGGATTCATGCTGTATTGCTTAAAATAACTTCCTAAATAAGCCATTTTTCCCGTAAAATGTAAGGGATATAAAACGGTTATTGTGCATGGGTTATCCTCAAGGGATAGACATATACCATCGCGGACTTTTTTGTTGACCTTTTTCAGGTGTACAATACCGAGTACTTACATTATTTTGATTAATCTCATGGGGTTCAGTCAGCGTTTGCAATGTAAACGCAAAATAATGTGTTTATTTACGACATTACATTAGAAACCTGTAAATTCATTTGTGTTTCTCTATAATATTATGCATGTATCATACATATATTCTTTCCTCTTGAATCACTTTATTCACTTCATCTATTAAAAGAAAGCGTTTCAAAATCCGTTGCGTATTTTTGAAGATTTAAGCATACATAGGGACAGACAGCGATAGCGACTTTGTTATACAGGGTCTTTCACGAGGAACCTCACCCATATTTAAACTACTGGACGTATTTTCATGAAATTCAGCACTTATGAGTATTTCACGATGCTGATGAAATCTATAATATTTTCAAGGCATGAGCACTTCCGGTTTTTCCGGAAATGACGTCAACTTCCGTTTTTCAAATTCGAACCCCATTTTTTTATGGCAGATATGTATCCACTTTAAAAATCGAAATCGCGATTCATGATACAGGGGGTGGAAAAATCGCTTTCAAAGTTAGGGATGACAAAATCGTGAAAAATCAATTTTTTCCAATTAGAACCCCATTTTTTTATGGCAGATATTGAATCTACGTTAAAAAATAATGTGAGTGTATGCATCACACCCTTGCCCTAAAGTGGATATTAACTCAGAAAATAACTTTGAAAGCGATTTTTTCACCCCCTGTATCATGAATCGCGATTTCGATTTTTAAAGTGGATACATCAATCTTACCTCTTGAAAAATCCCAAAAATGAAAATTTTTCATCCAAAAACCTCGAAGTTATTCTTGTTTCAGCGGAGCTCTATTTTCGATTTTTTTTTTCGAATTTTCCCGCTCAGAGAGAATTTTCCAACCAAAACTGAAAAATGTTGCATCAAAATAACTTGAAATTTTCTGAGGAATCTATTTCTGCAAAAAAAAATGGTGTTCTAATTTGAAAAACGGAAGTTGACGTCATTTCCGGAAAAACCGGAGGTGCTCATGCCTTGAAAATATTTTAGATTTCATCAGCATTGTGAAATACTTATAAGTGCTGAATTTCATGAAAATACGTTCAGTAGTTTCCCGTATAAATATGGGTGAGTTTCCTCGTGAAAGACCCTGTATACTATGAAATGATTTTGCTGAATTCCCTCCCGAAACATAAGGAAATTACTCATAACTTGAAAACGCCGCAACCGATTTCAATTTTTTTTCAGCGATGAAAAGGCGAAAGATGTCGAAATTAATCTGTGATGAAAAATACAGGGTGTTCCATTTGAAAAATTCTAATGAACGTCGTCTGAATCTTACAATATTCAAAATGTAAATTTTAGCACCCTCTAAAGGATTTCCTCGCAAAATTAGTGGATTGGTGTACCTACGTGAGACCTTGCTACTACTGTATGCCAAAAATTATTTCAGAATTTGAATAAATGAATATACATGAACCTTCAGTAGTGGTAAAAATGGGTTTATCAATTATAACTTGGCAACGCCGCAACCAAATTCAATTTTTTTACAGCGATGTAGAGCTAAACCGTAGAGGAATCAATTTAAATTTCGAATAAAAATACTGGGTGTTTTATTTGAAAAACTCGTCTACGAGTCGTCCCGCTTTTATAAAACACCCAGTATTGTTGAAAATATTTTTGAAATGGGTACCGTCAGTAACGGAAGAAATTTGATTACAGAAGTTTTCCTCTAGTGATAATGGATTTCGAGATATCGAAGAATTACGCACTAAATGGTCACACCGTATTATGAATCTACAGGGTGGCCCACCCCAGAGGCGGTTCTCATTTTGAGGCAGTAAATGAAGACATTTTGAAATTTTTTTTCGTGAAATGTAAAGGATAATCAGATGCACAATTTAAAATTGTTTTCACATATACAGGGTGTTCGATAACAAAGATATAGACGAGACCATAGTTACACTTTTTTAAATGGAATACCCTACATATGAATTCAAAAATTGAATGGCAACCTCAAATAATGATGAGTTTATGAAGACCATTTTATGCCTTAGAAGAACAATTGTAGAGAAAATGGCGAAAAATCGAAAAAAAAGGAGTATTTATAGTTTGCAATTTATGAATAAACCCTTCAAGCCAACGAGACAGACAATGTTTTTTCGTGTAGACATATTGGCTACCCTTATGCAGAAGAAAAAAAATCATTTCTGGAATATACTGAGTGATCATAATTAATGTTCAAACATTAACTACAAATAATGGTCAAAAACTTTCTTATTTCAAATGGCACACCCAATATTTCTGTACCTTGTTGAACGTAAAAATTAATATCGAAACTATCTTCATTGGGTTTCCCATACCTAAATCTAATAGTTTTCTAGTAATTTTCGATTTTTAATTCAACTAGTTAACCTACTATTATGATTAGCGATATTCATAGAAATACTTGGAAATATTCGTGGGGAAATGCTTACAATATTATTTGAAATCTGAAAAACTCATCTGAAGATCTCAATAATGGTGTTGAAGTCACGCAAGATTTATTATTCCTTCATAAATGATTATCTACTGTTTTTCCGAATATCAATTCTTTTTTCAATTATTTTCAAATTAATTTAGCCTAGAAGGTATTAAGTGTCATTATCATTCAATCTTTTTCGGTACATGCCCTTAAATTTTTCTTTATTCCGATCGTTTTGATTTGAAGTCAAGCCATACGTTCAAAGAATCATGTAACAAACGATTCATTTAAAAAATATTTGCTCAGGCGATGAACCTGTACTCCAGTCCAACTTTTCCTATTCTTCACATTTTTTTCAATATTTTGAAGACTTTTCGATATTCTCAAAAGAGATCTGTGATAGTGAACCTCTGGCCAGAGAATGAGTTGAGTACCGAGTGGAACGAGTTTAACCAGCATAAGGACATTCAGTAGAAAGGTAGTATTTGAAGGTATTTAGTGAACATCTTTGAATCTTTGAGTCTACTAATACTCAATCCAACAATTGGAGATAACAAGTATCAAAGGTTCATCGCCTGAGCAATTATTTTTTTAAATGAATGATTCTTTGAACGTATGGCTTAACTTCAAAACGATAAGAATAAAGAAAAATTTAAGGGCATGTACCGGAAAAGATTGAATGATAATGACACTTAATACCTCCTAGGCGAAATTAATTTGAAAATAATTGAAAAAAGATTTGATATTCAGAAAAACAGTAGATAATCATTTATAAAGGAATAATAAATCTTGCGTGACTGCAACACCATTATTGAGATCTTCATATGAGTTTTTCAGATTTCAAATAATATTGTAAGCATTTCCCCACGAATATTTCCAAGTATTTCTATGAATATCGCTAATCATGATAGTAAGTTAACTAGTTGAATTAAAAATCGAAAATTACTGGAAAACTATTAGATTTAGGTATGGGAAACCCAATGAAGATAGTTTCGATATTAATTTTTACGTTCAACAAGGTACAGAAATATTGGGTGTGCCATTTGAAATAAGAAAGTTTTTGACCATTATTTGTAGTTAATGTTTGAACATTAATTATGATCACTCAGTATATTCCAGAGTTGAATTTTTCTCTTCTGCATAAGGGTAGCCAATATGTCTACACGAAAAAACATTGTCTGTCTCGTTGGCTTGAAGGGTTTATTCGTTATTTGCAAATAAAAAATACTCCTTTTTTTCGATTTTTCGCCATTTTCTCTACAATGGTTCTTCTAAGGCATAAAATAGTCTTCATAAACTCATCATTATTTGAGCTTGCCATTCAATTTTTGAATTCCTATATAGGGTATTCCATTTAAAAAAGTGCAACTATGGTCTATATCTTTGTTATCGAACACCCTGTATATGTGAAAACAATTTTAAATTGTGCATCTGATTGTCCTTTACATTTCACGAAAAAAAAAATTTCAAAATGTCTTCATTTACTGCCTCAAAATGAGAACCGCGTCTAGGGTGGGCCACGCTGTATAATATGAAATGGAAATTTTGAAAAATATACTTACCACCCATCAGTAGCATCAAAATATCCCACGGCGAATTGAGGTTTACGTGCTTTTGCGTTCTTTCATTATATCGACTCGAAATTTTGCCAGTTCTGCCCGTTACAAAATGTTAACATCAGAAAAATCTGAGTAGAAGCAGGCGTCATCCTCATCACATATTTGTTTTTTAGCACTTAAAACGCTCTTCGAGGAAACCCTCGTTATCAATGATCAGTAGGATGGAACAAGAACAATATGTCATAATTTCTTGAAAGGAAAATTGCATTCTAGCAGCTGATGAGTCCATTCACTCGGAACCGATCTGCCGATCTAAAGTGTAGCAAAAAGTATTTAATGAATGCTTGAACTTATTAAGTGAAGCCCATTCAAGATACATCGAAATAATTACAAGTCCACTATGGGTGTAATTAATTATATTCTCTTGATGGACTTTTGACATGCTAATAAGAATCTGGGAAGATAAATCTAAGAACAGAAGCGAGGGCCTCTCGAAAGGGAAGCTTTGCAGCACAGAGTCGTCTCCGTTCAAAGACCACACAGCTTCTAGAGAACTTTAGATGCGAGGAATGGAAAGTCGATCATTTTTCGTATACAAATGAATCAGTGCTTCTCTCTAATGATTAATTATTATGAAGATAGTCGGATTGACCTCTCGATGGAACTATTCATATACAGAATGTCTCGTAAATAACGACCAAGAATCAAAGTGAAAAAACCGCTATAAAAACACATTATCGAGAAATGATTAGAAGAAAAACATGGAATTCAGTTGAAAAGAATGAAAAACTGAAATCGTCTGGCACTCTGGCAGGGTCGTACTGTTAGACCATAAAAAGAGGAGACAAAGCATCTCTCATTCAGAAATTCGAGAATTGGTGAAGCCAAAATTAAGTCAGGTTTCAATGAGTGGGATGAAGAAAGCATGAAGGATAGCAATACCATTTTATAATGCCGTGGCAACATTGCAGAATCTAACCAGAAAGGTCCAGTGGCGTGGTGTTATCGGTATTGAAAAATGGAAATAAAATTACAAGTGAATCAACTCTTTTTGACGAATTCTTACAATGTTCCGAGCATTGAGTCACCTAAATTCAGAATTGATAACCAAATGTTCCTTTTCTCAATATCAGACAGTAATTTGAAAAGGGAAATCTACGTCACTGTTATTTAGAATGATAAAAGTACATTATACTCCATTCACAATTATAAAATCACAACTCTGGCATTGGAAATTTCCACTCTGAATCGAAGTTATGACGTTTTTCAAAATATTTTTATGTTCCAAGTCAACACTATGTTGCCCTTTCTACATTCTTAGCGTATTTCTCAGAATGTATATTTCATTTTGGAGAACACAACAGAAAATTGTAAACAATATTCTACATATAAAGGAGTTTTTGGTTTTATGATTGTAAAGATTTATCGATGTGCTTTATTTTCATCATGATATTTATTGTATGTGATATGATTGGTAGGGTGCATAACATTTCTATTTCTAATATTCTTTTATTTCAAATAAACAACAGTTTAATTCATTCATCACAAAGAAAATGAACATAATAACTAAATTAACGAATTTGTTCACAGAGAAACTTATAATTTCAATGCAATAGTAACTGAGTTTTGGTTATAAATTAATAAGCAAGAATGTCAATTCCTGAAAGCTTTATAGATATACATTTCACTTATTGGATCTTATGAACAAGGAGTAAAATATTCTGACTGTATAGTAATTTATTAGTTTAAAAAATATTCATACATTACTACCACAGTAGGTTTGTACAAATAAAATGGAATAGGTCAAACATATGCTTCACATTTATCATTCACCTGTTCTGAAATAAGACACAAACTCCTGGAATATGGAAAAAACCGATGTATTCTGGTTCAATATAGCCTATTTCTACTTTCGGCAAAGGATTGATTGGAATGAAAGCTCCAGTGACACATTTCAATTCATCAGAATCTGAATTCACCTACCGTTGAAAGCAATATAGTCATACTTCTTCTTTTTTGTAGCTTTTTCGACGTGTTTTTTTCTGAAACGTGAAAACGATAAACAATAATCATCTAGAGACCGATGATGGCCATCCAGAACCCGTTTACTTACGAAAATCGTGCAATTTCATTCTGCAAGTTCTTTCCTCATAATTCCTCTAAAATCCTACCTGAACCATATTTTCCGGTCGCTTTCGTTAAAAGATCGTATAAGGAAGCCATTTTTTTGTCCATTTACACATTCCAAATAAATTTTGAGCATAAAAAACGATACCGAAACTAACCAAACTTCTGGGGGACCGGAATTTCGTTTGAAATCTTTCTAAACGGCCAGATACCTAAAAAAAACTTCGTTATCAAGTGTAAAAAGGTCGATTAGTAATTACTTTCGCTTTATTTGAGCTTATAAATCGATTTTTGGTCCAATTAAAATTTGCCGTTCGTACTCACGCCAAAAGTCGTGAAAGGAAAAAATGACACTTGCACGAAATTTGTCATATCGACGGAACCCTTCTTCTGGACGACGAAGAACGGAAAAATAGGCGATTTCCTATCGATATTTCGCCCCAATATCGCCGATCGATTCGAACTAACAAAATGTGGAATATCTTTGATACTTTTACTTTGATGTAAACAAAGAAACTGGCAACGTCGTTTTGTCATTAACGATATTTTATGTACGCGCACAGACTTTTCATCAGGTGCACCAACTCCTGAAAACGAAACCATGTCCTCCTATGTGATTAAATAAAAGTGAATGAAGTATACCTGTGTAAACTCAAATCGGGATTCAAATAGACCAAATTATCACAAACAAAAAACATACTAACCTTTTTTTCAACGCATTTTTTAAGAAACAAAAACTCGTTTTTGACATTCACGCACAAATGAGTAGGTAAGAATTTCAATCTGAAGTAGGTACTGTTATGGTTCCAAATATCTTTCTAAAATTCAAAATTAATTTCGATTGATTGAGGCCAAATTGAAAATGAAAGATACAGAAACATCATTTTTTGAAGTTAGTACATAGAGAATAGTTTATATGAATAGTTTAGATTAGATTAAGAAATCAAGGATGTGAAAGGGTTTTTGAAGTATGGAAACCGGGGAGATGAAAAAGGGAGGAGCGACAGAAATGATATAGAAAAGTCAAGAAGTTAAATTGTAAAATCAAGAAGAAAAGTCAGAAAATAAATTGGAAAACTGAAGGGAAAATGAAATAAAATAATTGAAAAGATAAGAAATAATTGGAATTGACGCAATCCTGAATCCCAATTATTATTAATGAAGTCAAAAGAAGACAGAAGAAATATCAAGAGAATAATAAGAAAAAATAATTGAAAATATTGGAATTGACGTGATCCTGAAAGCCAAATATTATTATTGAAGCTATAAGAAGACAGAAGAAGTATGAAGAGAATGTTAATTTTGTGAAAACAGGAATATATTGTACGGACAATAATCATAAATAAGTAAGCGTAGTTTTATCTTATAGAATTAGAATAGGTTGTTTATTTTTATCTGAATTAGAATATTTTAGGAATTTGATATTAGAATAAAAGTTCATATAAATCTAAATTTTTCAATTTTGGACCCTCAATTGGGATAAAGTATACCGGGTATATCAAAATTTAAATTTTCATTGTTTTGTTTGATTCCAAATTCATTTAATTCATATTATTTAAAATTCACATATAGGGAATCATAACAATTGGCGCCCAACGTGGGGCTGAAAATTTTTTTATTATTCAAAATCAAAAAGTATTAATTGAATTTTACCGAGTTTCTTGATTCAACGATCATTTTAATAAAAATATATTATATATTCCAAAGCATTGATATCAAATAGTAAGATAGAGGAAATGGCTAACCATAATATGGAATTGAGAAATGAAAGAAATGAAGAAAATATAACTGAAAAGGAAGAAAAAACCAGAGAGCAAGATTTACAGGAGAGCAAATTGGATAAAATTATAGAATTACTAGAGAAAATGAATACAAAATATGATAATATTATCGCAGATTTAAGGAACACAGAGAAAAATGAGAAGAATGAAAATATAACGAAAATAGAAGATAATGAAGATAAAATCAATGAAACAAATAATAAAGTAGAAATGAAAATATTTATTGCTGAAGATAAAATGAAGAAAGAAGAACAAGATTTTGCAGAAGAAGCAACAGAACAACTCAATCAACAAAAACAAGAAGAAAAAAATCAATATATTCAAACGAAAAAAAAGGGGAAAAATAAAATATTAATGAAAAAGATTTATAGAAATAGAAATGCAAATACCGAACATTACCTGATATTGATGATGAGAAATGAGTGGAATGAAATGAACTGGAAGTTTGAAAACAACAGACAAGAAATTGTGAATGAATTCAATAGAAAAGTGGAAGAAAATGCAACGAAATATCTGAAAAGAATGGAGATAAGGAAGAAAAAGAAGAGAAGGAAGGAAATGATGGAAGGGAAGAAAAAGAAGAAAAGGAAGGGGAAGAAGAAAAGTAAGAAAAAGAAGAAGGGGAGGAGAAAGAAGGAATGGAAGGAAAAGAAGAAAAGGAAGAATAAGAAGAAAAGAAAGAAAAAGGAGGAATGGAAGAAGAGGAAGAAAGAGAAAAAAAAAAAAAAAAAAAAAAAAAAAAAGGAATATATATTATAGAAAGTATTTTTAGTATAAGAACGATGAATCAAGAGATTTGATAAAATTTGTTTTAATTTGCCTAATTTTCCAAATTATTCAAATTTAAACAAAATTTAGGGGATTTGTTATGGTTCCAAATATCTTTCTAAAATTCAAAATTAATTTCGATTGATTGAGGCCAAATTGAAAATGAAAGATACAGAAACATCATTTTTTGAAGTTAGTACATAGAGAATAGTTTATATGAATAGTTTAGATTAGATTAAGAAATCAAGGATGTGAAAGGGTTTTTGAAGTATGGAAACCGGGGAGATGAAAAAGGGAGGAGCGACAGAAATGATATAGAAAAGTCAAGAAGTTAAATTGTAAAATCAAGAAGAAAAGTCAGAAAATAAATTGGAAAACTGAAGGGAAAATGAAATAAAATAATTGAAAAGATAAGAAATAATTGGAATTGACGCAATCCTGAATCCCAATTATTATTAATGAAGTTAAAAGAAGACAGAAGAAATATCAAGAGAATAATAAGAAAAAATAATTGAAAATATTGGAATTGACGTGATCCTGAAAGCCAAATATTATTATTGAAGCTATAAGAAGACAGAAGAAGTATGAAGAGAATGTTAATTTTGTGAAAACAGGAATATATTGTACGGACAATAATCATAAATAAGTAAGCGTAGTTTTATCTTATAGAATTAGAATAGGTTGTTTATTTTTATCTGAATTAGAATATTTTAGGAATTTGATATTAGAATAAAAGTTCATATAAATCTAAATTTTTCAATTTTGGACCCTCAATTGGGATAAAGTATACCGGGTATATCAAAATTTAAATTTTCATTGTTTTGTTTGATTCCAAATTCATTTAATTCATATTATTTAAAATTCACATATAGGGAATCATAACAGTACCTACTTTTCATTCTGATTGAGAGTTTATTTATTAGAAAATTCAGAGAACGTCACAACGTTGCAAAAATGTCTACTAAAGTTTGATTCCGTATCCGTAGTAGTACAGGGTGACCCAAATTGGTTGATTTTGGTTGTTTCTGATACTTCTAGGCTAGATAGGTGAAAATGTTAAAACGAGTGCTAGGCTCGATTTTCGTGAAAACTCCATAACTGAAAGCCGTTTCACGATATCTTCATTTGTTTTGAAGACATAACGAAACTTTGATATTTTGCCGATTTCGAAAGTGTGCCATAACTTCTTCATTTTCTGAAATATCTAAAAACGGCAAAAACTTTCTACAGGCACACCCTATATATTTTTACAGATTTCGAAAGTTATTTTGAATTCATACATACTGAGTTTAGTGTAAAAAAATTTGTAAAAACTGTTAGTTGTACAATAGGTGTTCATTTCATTTTAGAATGAAGGGACAAAGAATTATTAATGAATGTGAACTAATACGTGAAGAAGTCTTGGAAAGAGTGATTCAAGAATTTGTTGATACTTAATAGGATGGCATATTGTCAGCAAGTAAACGGCGAGCATTTTGAACATTTGAAGTAATTTTGTTTCTCATTATTCTAAAATGAAATGTACACCTATTGTAGAACTAACATATTTTACGAATTTTTTCACACTAAACTTAGTATGTATAAACTCAAAATAACAAGCTTTTTCAAAATCTGTAAAAATATTTAGGGTGTCCCATTTAAATTGAAGAAGTTGATGGCATTTTCGGATGAACCGGAAGTATATTATTAACAAAAAAATGTACATCCATGCATTTTGTTCGATTGCACCTACCTGCAAATTTTCATGAAAACCTTTTTTCGTTTAAAAGATGTTCACTTGGTTCCATACTTTATCCCAACCCTGTATACATCTTCATAAACAATGTCTATCGTTCTTTAGGAAGCCCTCATCATTATTGTGAAATTTGTAGTCGGAATTTTTTCTGAAAAATTACATACGGTTTTCCACATATCTCTTGAAAAAAAAAGATTATTCAGCCAGGGATAGATTTTGTTTTGAATTTTTTTCAGAGTGTCCAATGACTCTTCTATACAGGGTCTTTCACGAGGAACCTCACCCATATTTATACGGGAAACTACTGAACGTATTTTCATGAAATTCAGCACTTATAAGTATTTCACGATGCTGATGAAATCTAAAATATTTTCAAGGCATGAGCGGAAATGACGTCAACTTCCGTTTTTCAAATTAGAACACCATATTTTATTGCAGAAATAAATTCCTTAAAAAATTTCAAGTTATTTTGATGTAACATTTTTCAGTTTTGGTTGGAAAATTCTCTCTGAGCGGGAAAATTCGAAAAAAAAATCGAAAATAGAGCTCCGCTGAAACAAGAATATCTTCGAGGTTTTTGGATGAAAAATTTTCATTTTTGGGATTTTTCAAGATGTAAGATTGATGTATCCACTTCAAGAATCGAAATCGCGATTCATGATACAGGGGGTGAAAAAATCGCTTTCAAAGTTAGGGATGACAAAATCGTGAAAAATTCTTTTTTTCAAATTAGAACCCCATTTTTTTATGGCAGATATTGAATCTACGTTGAAAAATAATGTGAGTGTATGCATCACACCCTTGCCCTAAAATGGATATTTTCTGAGTTAATATCCACTTTAGGGCAAGGGTGTGATGCATACACTCACATTATTTTTTAACGTAGATTCAATATCTGCCATAAAAAAATGGGGTTCTAATTTTAAAAAATTAATTTTTCACGATTTTGTCATCCCTAACTTTGAAAGCGATTTTTTCACCCCCTGTATCATGAATCGCGATTTCGATTTTTAAAGTGGATACATCAATCTTACATCTTGAAAAATCCCAAAAATGAAAATTTTCCATCCAAAAACCTCGAAGTTATTCTTGTTTCAGCGGAGCTCTATTTTCGATTTTTTTTCGAATTTTCCCGCTCAGAGAGAATTTTTCAACCAAAACTGAAAAATGTTGCATGTTACATGTTAAATGTTACATCAAAATAACTTGAAATTTTCTAAAGAATCTATTTCTGCAATAAAAAAATGGTGTTCTAATTTGAAAAACGGAAGTTGACGTCATTTCCGGAAAAACCGGAGGTGCTCATGCCTTGAAAATATTTTAGATTTCATCAGCATCGTGAAATACTTATAAGTGCTTAATTTCATGAAAATACGTTCAGTAGTTTCCCGTATAAATATATGGGTGAGGTTCCTCGTGAAAGACCCTGTACAGTGTTTCAGGATTATACATTCATTCTGGGACATCCTGTATATCCTTCAGAATGTTTAGCAATCGATATACCATACCAAACCTTATGTGAATCGCTCTTGAGATACCTAATCAGGAAATTTCGAATTTCCACCTCAATATAGCTCCAAGTTCGAATCGAAGGAACAAGTCCGTTAGCTGATTACTGGTAGGTAGTCCATCCGTCTCTATCTCATGCCGATTTTTCACTAGACCTCTTCAATCGAGCAGACTACCGAACCCGATTGTTTCAGTGTAATCATCTCACAGGACCCTGGGGCTATATTTTACCGGTCTTATCTATTTGTTGCATTAACAACGTTCCAAGCATACACTGCTCATCCAGTGGTTGGAATCCATGAGAGATCCTTACCGTCTTTGGGAAAGCAGTTCCTTCGGAGGAAGACTTTATTTGTTGTACCGAATAATGCAATTGAATTTTTCAATTTTCCTTTAAAATCGGAATCTGTTTTGGCTATCAAACACCATATACAGTGTGTTTCGCCATAAACTGGACAAACATATAAAGAGTGTCACATCACATTGCAGAGAAAACAGAGGTCTTTTTCAGTAAAAAAATCAAGATTTTGGATTCGGGACACGTCAATTTGGCTCTTGAGGTGAACATCTTTTTACACAAAACCATCATCATTTATATCAATTTGTGCAAAATTTTGTCCACATCGTGTAGTTGAGCATGAGCAAATATTGCTTATCTGCCCTGTCTCAGCAAACCAGACTACTGTCAAAAAAGTTATTATTGGTCTCACAATCATGACGTACATCGTAACAGTAGCTCATTCACACCTCTACATCTAGTGATTCAGTGATTGATAGGGTAGCCCATGAGGCCATCCTCAGAGTATCTAGAGAAGGAACAGGCAATGAGAGAGTCAGGTTTCAGAGAGCTTGGTCCTCTCTAGATGACTACACCTCATCTGCAAACCTTCCTAGTGATGTAATGATCAAGAAAGTAAGCACTGAGAAAAACTTCAGTACATTGCTAAGCAAAAGAGAGGATTGGGAAAGGGAATACACCAACTACAATCTCAAAGAAAATACAATGAAATGGTATACAGATGGTTCCAAAACCGCTACAGGAGCTGGCGCTGGGATTTACGGGTCAAGTACCAAGTGTGCACTATCGTTAGGCTCCTGTACAAGCGTCCTTCAAACGGAAATACTTGCAATCGGAAGATGTCTAGATATAAATCTAGAAAGAAACTATCAGAAGTGCGATATAGCTATTCATACAGATAGTCAAGCTGCTATGAAAGCACTAAGCTCCTACATCATTGACTCAAAGCTGATTTGGGAGTGCCGAAACAAACTCAATGAGGTAAGCAAGAAGAATAAGGTCTTTTTAATCTGGGTTCCCGGTCATTCGGGAATTGTAGGAAACGAAGAGGCCAATACACTGGCCAGAAAGAGCGCACAAACGCCACTTACTGGCCCAGAACCCTTCTGTGGTATAGGAAAATGCACCTATAAGAAGGAATTTATGCTAAAGGAGAGAACCGAAAGAGAAAAACTCTGACGGAATCTCCCAGGGATGGATCATTCCAAAAAGTTCCTCCGGAACTTTGAAACTGCTAGATCCAAAAAATATCTGGATCTCAGTAAAAACCAACTTCACTTACTCACTGGCTTTCTCACAGGACATTGTCGCCTAAAGAAGCATCTGTTGAGAATGGGTTTATCGGACACTGATGAGTGTAGATTCTGTGGGGAGGAGGAAGAAACTCCTATTCACCTGGTTACGAAATGCTATGCCATTGCAAGCCAAAGGAAAGAGTGCTTTGGACAAGAAACTTGTAGAAGTGGGGAGTTACCCTCCTTGAAGCCATCCCAGATAATGGATTTCATCAAATCTTTGGAACTGGAGGGCGAGCTGTAGGAGGCGCGATGATAACAGCTCTGATAGGGGGCACAATAGACCTTAAGGTCGCAGTGAACTGTAACCCCTTTTCACTATACTATACTATACTAACAGTAGCTCAAATGCTACCGACTCAACTTCAGTGCTTTTTTCGAACCATTTTTTAGATTCGGTAAACATTGACTGAGAGCCAGATACGTGTATGGTTAAAGGTGTTTTTTCGGATATAGGGAATCCTGAAAACACTCTATCAAGTCGTTGGTGTTTACTTCTTCTCAGTTCTGACCATTTTTTAATAGAACCAGTGTATGAGACATATGCCTCCGTTAAAAATAGCCAAACAAATAACAGGTTTTGGCCGATGCACTCTTTATTATGAGGAACCAATAGGGCTCCCGATTGGTCTGATGGCAATTAACAAGTTTATTACGGCAAGCTATCACATAACTTCATCTATAGTAATTTCAGGACTAATTGATTCCATCTGATGTATAGGTGCTCATTTTCACTTTTTAAAATTACATACGACGACTCTGATTCACTTTAGAACAGACTGAATAGGATATTAGACTTTAGCATGTAATATAAGAATTCTTTATACAATGGTTGTAATGACCAGATATTTGTCTGAAAGCTGAAATAACTAGGGAATGCTTCGGAATTTCAGTGGAATCAAATACTCGAAGTGTTTTTTTTAAAGTGATAGAATTTTCGATAGGTATGTGATTTGACAGAAGGTAGAAGCCTTGTTGTTTTGACATTTCGGTTCAGATTGACAAATTATCATGGAAAGACTCACGCCGCAAAAACGTTCACAAATTGTTGCAATTTATTTACAAAATCAGTGTTCTATTTTCCAAACTTATAAAGTCCTTCTTGAAATTTAGGTTTACATAATCGTTCATCAGAGCAGCTTATTCGTCGAACTATCGATAGATTTCGGACAACATTTTCTCTACTCGATGCAACAACAACAAAAATACAGAAAAAACTATGCTGATGTAATTGATAGTGTTAATGAAGATCCAGTTTTGTCTATTCGTCGACGTTCATAACAAGTTGGGCTCTGTGCATCCACCACATGGAAAATTTTGCGTAATTTTGGTCTTCATACATGCAAGATTCAACTGGTTCAAGAACTGAAGCCACTTGGCCATAATAAGCGTCGTTTGTTTGCTGATTGTGCCCTAGAACAGCTTGAAGTAGGTTTGGCGATAACCTTATTTCGAAAAATGGTCAAATTAAATGGCCTCTAAGATCATTCGATATTACTCCAATGGATTATTTCCTTTTAGGTCATTTTAATTCATTGGTTTATGCTGATGAACCAGAAACAATAGACTCTTTGGATTTTGGAAGCCAACATAACTCGTGTTATTGCTGAAATAAGGCCTGAATTACTCTAAAAAGTGGTCCGAAATTGGTTTGGTCGAATGCGGTCCCTCAGAGCTAGTCGTGGGGGACAAATGCCGGGAATTATTTTCAAAAAATGAATGTCGTAAAATTATCTTTCAAATAAAAAAAATTGGTTTCAACTTGATTCAAATGTGTTTTATTTCAATTTGTTCCTAGTTCTATCACTTCACAGAAAACACCCCATACATGCATTCCCTCATATAATGAGTTATATTACAACCAACTTAATGTACTGGGTGGAGGCTCTTAGCTCCAGCGCTCTGATTCTTCAGGACCTTAGTTGATATCACAATCTGAAATCATCACCGTCATGGGACGCATGGGATTAGGATTAGAGAGTTCCTCACAAAAAACATTGGTCGCTGTAATATAGAAGAAAGTGTATTATGATTAATCGCCTTTTTCTACAAATGTTAAAAAATGACAAGGTTCGCGCATTGACAACAATATGCGAAGTGACCCTTTTTTTCATTTTCCACTAGATACAAAAATAACTATTTTAGGCGTTTCATCCAGGGTTCTAGGGAATATTTTTTTTTCATTAATGTTATTATTATATTTGAATTTTTCTGCAAATCCCTGATTTGTCATAGCAAAATTAGTGAATAAACATCAAAACTTGCGACGTTTATAGTTGAACGTGACAAAAAACGACTGACAGTAACAGGGTACATAAATCTAGGTTCGTGCGAGTTCAATTTGCATAGAACAAACATTAAGGACTTAATTAAGCTTGCGTGATGGACTTTTATTAATGGTACAAATTCCGAAGCTCCTAAAAATAAATCACTAACGAGATGGTTTTATTGGAATGTGAGAAGTATGAGGGTATTATTCTTTGGGGTTATGTGGGGTTATCAATGATTGAACGGGGATCTGCTTCCATAGTCTTCAAATTTCAAGACATTCCGGCTTTTCAATTTGAAGAAAAACCTGATAAAATCAGTAATTCTCCCCTTCAACGCCCTGTATCTCGAAAACTGGTCATAGTACCATACCTCTGAAGGTGTTATCAAAATCAATATGTAGTGAGAAAATAGATACATTCGACCGAGGAAATTTTTGAATACAGGTTGTTCATGTTTTTTGTACTTTTCTCAAAATAAAATACCTTCCTAGGAATAAACCATCTTGAATATTTTGGGGATTAGAGACACACATATTTTTGTGGTATTACTTTTTCCAAAAAGCAATCCATAAATACAGGGTTTCGAATTAATCCTAAAAAAAATATTTATGTCTAGTGGTTCTCCCTGTGAAACACCATGTATAAAAAATGTGTATGTACTGATGTGCCATATTTTCTCGTCAAAGTACTATATCGAAGAGAACTTCTCAAAAATACGTCACAGTAGAAAAAGTGAATTTTGCAAAAAACTACCGTCATACATTCGTGAATCACCTTGTATATATCAATATTTTCAATCACACGTATCCCTAATTTCATTACTAGAACATGTAGTAAACGTCTGCATGCAACAGAAATCCAATCTAACTTTTAATAAATGAAAAATAAATCCGAAAATCTGGGCAATTTTCAACTTCAACACCCTGTATTTAGAAAACTAGCCACAGGATTGGGTTGGGCCCATTGACACTTTTGGTTACTGGGTCGGGTACAACAACATACCAAACTTTCAGAAAATTTGACCGGTCGCAACTTTACATAAGAAAGTGCGGGGTCCTTTGGTCATTTTCCTAGGAAACACAGACTTCTCCGCGCGAGTGTAACCTACACTGTGTCCCCATGCGATGTCCCATGTGATATTCGTAAGCGAAATTGTCCATTCATTCTGATTAGAATTCTCTGGAGCATTTTCTCCCCTACTTTTTTTCCTCACAGTTTATCACCACGAGTTTTTTTCCTCAGAGATTTTTCTATCCCGAAATTCTTTCCCTGTTGATTTTACTACAGCAACATTTGTTTCTCAGGAGTTCTTCCTACCCCGAAAATTTGTCCTCGGAGTTTTTCCAACCGCGCATGGCTACGTGCAGGGTGCTAGCTTTCAGTGAAAAACTTCATTCTGCAATTTGCCCAATAATAAAGATACAAGATGTTTTTATTGATGTGTTGTTAAAACGATATTGTTACTTATGACTATTTCCCTCGTCTTAATTTCCACCAATCAGAAACGCGCAATTTTGAATCACAAATAATGGTTTCTAGATGGAAAAACTGTATGGCAGCAGCTGTCAGCAGTTTTTTCGAGTTTACCCGCAGCAAGTTTTGAGAGTTTCGAAAATTACGATAATTAAGGTTGTAGATGTAGATGAATCTGTTACTCATAAAATAGTCTTGTCGAATACCATTCGGGCATCTAATTTTTCCAGTGAAAAATATCGAAAAATGCAAAGAAATATATTTTAACAAAAAGCATTCAGGTCCAAAAATCCTCGTCTTCTACTCGGATCTTGGCAACGTGTTTTTTCGATTTTTTTCGGAAAAATTGGATGCCCTTATGACATTACTTACGACTATACATATACAAGATGTTTGTTTTCGAGATACAGGGTGTACTAGGTGTACATACATGCCTGGATTATTGCATATGGGGCCATCTAAAGTTATTAGTTTATACAAGGTCCGTGGAAAATATGAGACGATTCAAGAGATCGGATAATTGCTGGGTGTAACTCAATAAAAATCGATCCTGGTGTCATTTGTGTGTCATTTGAGATTAAATCAGGTAAGAATCTCGGAATCCGAGATACCCAGATTTGAGTCTGTATACAGGGTTTTTCACTAAAATGGATATTTTCTGAGTTAATATCCACTTTAGGGCAAGAGTGTGATGCATACACTCACATTATTTTTTAACGTAGATTCAATATCTGCCATAAAAAAATGGGGTTCTGATTTGAAAACATTGATTTTTCATGATTTTGTCATCTCTAACTTTGAAAGCGATTTTTTCACCCCCTGTATCATGAATCGCGATTTCGATTTTCAAAGTGGATCCATCAATCTTACATCTTGAAAAATCCCAAAAATGAAAATTTTCCATCCAAAAACCTCGAAGTTATTCCTGATTCAGCGGAGCTCTATTTTAGATTTTTTTTTCGAATTTTCCCGCTCAGAGAGAATTTTCCAACCAAAACTGAAAAATGTTACATCAAAATAACTTGAAATTTTCTAAGGAATCTATTTCTGCAATAAAAAAATGGTGTTCTAATTTGAAAAACGGAAGTTGACGTCATTTCCGGAAAAACCGGAGGTGCTCATGCCTTGAAAATATTTAAGATTTCATCAGCATCGTGAAGTACTTATAAGTGCTGAATTTCATGAAAATACGTTCAGTAGTTTCCCGTATAAATATGGGTGAGGTTCCTCGTGAAAGACCCTGTATTGTAGAATACAATATTCTCTACAAATTTTGTTCAACAAATTTTTTCATACGGTGAACCTTTTTCGAGATAGAGGGAGGAGAGCGCGCGGTCACAGCATCACTTCAGGGCCTCTATTCTTGAAAACCAGGGAGTAGAACGATCGAGAGAACGGTGACGTAGCCCTACTAATCAGTAGGGCCACGTCGCCGTTCTCTCGATCGTTCTACTCCCTGGTTTTCAAGAATAAAGGCCCTGGTCAGCCGGTGCCCCCGGTCGAAAACGCGCCATACAGATATGGATAATGTAGTTGGAAACACTGGGATTTCAGTACAAAATTCGAGCAGTCAGTTGAACAGTGGAAGAATCGAAACCTCAGTGCGATTCGATATCGAATAAGCGGCTGGTCTAGTTTAATGGCAGTTTCAATCGTAGTGGGGATGCCTGGATCTCTGCTGCTCTTCCTATATCGTTGCGCTCTGGCATCCCCACTACAAACTGCCATAAAACTAGACCAGCCGCTTATTCGATATCGAATCGCACTGAGGTTTCGATTCTTCCACTGTTCAACTGGACTAGAAGACTCCAGTGTTTCCAACTACATTATCCATATCTGTATATCTGTTGATCGTATATATAGTTGATCACCAACTATATATGGCGCGTTTTCGACCGGAAGCACCGGTTGACCTGAAATGATGCTGTGACCGCGCGCTCTCCGCCCTCTATCCCGAAAACGGTTCACCGTATGAAAAAATTTGTTGAACAAAATTTGTAGAGAATTTTGTATTCTACAATATTGATAATAGATGCAAATGGCAAAAAACCCATAAGAAATGAGATATTCACAAAAAAAGCGCAAAAAACCGATTTTTGTGACCTTTGACCTCGAAATTTAATAGTTGCGTACACCCTACCAATTGTAGGTTTTGAGACAACTTCAAGAGTGTCAATATACACGTATTTACAGACTTTCAGCTGGGTATCTCGAATTCCGAGGTGAACTTACTATAATGACTGGACTATTCGGCAGTCTATGAGCTGGAGGTAGCCATTTTCAACAATTGTTGTAGGTTAAAATTTGATTCGTCCTATATATCTTCGCAATAGAGCGCTTTTTCAATAATAACCAGAAAATAAAATAACCTTGAAATAGTTCAAGGATTAACCAATTCAATTTTTGCCACCAGTTCACTGTATATGCAGAAAAGTTACAAATAATGGATAGAAGCGGTCCAAATATAATTATATCGGAAATTAAAATATCATTCCTGTGGTACTTTCCAGACCACATATGGCAAGGGAGCGAGCCTACACAAATACCTATACAAGTACTGACACAGGATGTAGTTCACCTGCGATATGCATCCCGTCATGAATATTAAATATCGATCTTTATTTTTCGAATTCTCTTTATATTCAGCGTCCGCGAAAGAAGGCCAAGTCTGGTTATATTTATCGCGACTTAGGCCCATCAGACAGCTCCTGAGAACGTTCTACAGATTATACACAATCTGGATTCATAAACAAGTTAAACCTTAGACAAGTTAGACATTGACATCTGAAATAAAGCAATGGTCGTCTGTATTTGATATGCAACTCGCCGTAATAAAGTGTACATCTTATTCTTGAACGGCGCGTTAAGTTGAGTCGACAGACATGTTTGATATGGTTTGAAGAAGTATTCGATTAATTAATTCGATATCTGATCCGTTCCTGACATGGATTGATTAATTACCTGTATTCGGTTGAATGGGGACTATAAAATATTTATTTAAGGATAATTCGAAAACTGATTAGAGTATACTTTTGTTCATATCTACAGTTTATAATATTATTGTAAAGGGATAAACGGTTTATCGCTTTTTCTTGTCTCACCTTTTAAACGTCAATGGATTCAGTAGTTCTGACGCGAGTAGTTCCAAGCACGAACATGTGTACTTTCGTGAATCTTGAATCCGGTGTTTCTGGTGCGACGTAATGATCACTTTATGATATACAGAGTGTAACAGCCAAATGGAATAAATTCGATAACGAATAAATGAGGGGGTGTTAGGAAAAACGCTCGGACACGTCGATTTGTAATTTTAAATGCGCAAATTTCTCAAGAAAATAAAATTATATAGGGTGTTCCATGCGACCGTGGCCAATACCAACTTTCTTATTTCAAATGCAACCCCCTGTATATTATTTATTTTTTGGATTCTTCAGAAAATTCTAGGCATAATTCATGTACAATGTCCTAAAACTATCTTCAATTTTTTCGGCAATATTAAGTGTTTTCCGATTTTTTACAAAAATTAACATTCTAAATGAAAATTATTATTTACTCAATACTCACTTCCCATTTACCTCTTGATATGAAGAAAGTAAGCAAAAATGCCTGAAATGTTGAGTAACGATAGAAGACAATTCTACACCAGATTAGCATATTGCCAAGACGTTCGCGGCGAGCATTTTGAACATTTCCTACATTGACATTAATGTTTTTTTTGTTTTTTTTTTCAATAATTAAGAAATAATCAGTATTTCTCATTAGGTTTTAAGTGTAATGTACCGAATTTGTGAAATAAAATAATTTTTATGTAAAACGTTGATTTTTGCAATAAATCTGAAAACACTTAATACTTCCGAAATAGTTGAAGATAGGTATAGGACATTGTGCATGAATTCTGTCTAGAATTCTCTGAAGAATCCAAAAAATAAATAATATACAGGGGGTTGCATTTGAAATAAGAAAGTTGGTATTGGCCACGGTCACATGGAACACCCTATATAATATTATTTTCTTGAAAAATATGCGCATTTAAAATTACAAATCGACGTGTCCGAGCGTTTTTCCCAACACGCCCTCATTTATTCGTTATCAAATTTATTCCATATGGCTGTTTGTATGCATACGTCCACATACATCTTAAAATTTGTTAAGGAATTGAACGCATTGGCGCTACTGAGGAAGGGGGCTTCGATAACAACCGAGAGAGCATTAATTGATGTACATTTAACACGTGGCCCCTTTGTATTTCTATTATTATTTATTTAACTCTTCTGCCTACTATTATTGATACCACTGAGTATTCATCTAGCTTCTTGGAGGAATTATACCTTTATTGGTAGTTTAGTTTCGAAGCCACTTCATTCAACTGATGGGAGAAACCAACTGTTGGTCAGTTTCCCAAAGCAAAACCCTCATAACCCACATATGGATAATATTACATGTAGCAAGTACAAAGACAAAAATCAGTTATTGGAATATTATGCAGAGCATTCAAAACAGATAAGCATAAGTTATAATCAAGTCATCATCAGTTCTTCAAAGAAAAAATAGAAGGAGGATAGTTCGTATTCTACTTCAGTAAGTTTAGTTCTCAGAGCATAAATAGACTTCAAATAGGTCTTACAGCTTTTTTCTTGATGTCGTCATTACTTTGTGGCGAGACGTAGTCCACCAGTATGTATAACTCTGCACACTGCGCGCGCCATGCTCGAGCCAATTCTCAGCAGAGGCAGCCACCCCCCAGTTATACCACAGTATAGACACCATTATGTTAGTATCTATACTGTGGTTATACCTGGGTACCACGTACCAGAAAGCTTTAAGACGGCAATCGTCTTCCACCTCTGGTACTCTCGTTCGCTTCGAGCAGGGCAACTCACAACTATGTCATTAGCAGGCTTCGCTCAGATCAGCCAATCTGATGACTCCATAGTGGGCGAAGCCGGGACGAAACGTAAACCCCATCCCAATTGACTTAATGATAGCAACCCGCTACAACTTCAAAATAACATCGCTATGATACGTTAAAGTATCGACAAGTCACGGAGCTCGGATGCTCAGGATCTTCTATGTCGAGTGACCCACTAAAATCAACTGGCAGTAATATACAATGAATAATTACCAATCCAAAATCCTCGGTCTGAGAACTGAATGTGATTCACAAGTGACCTCACAAATAGAGAGGCATCCAGGCTTTTTTTACTTCAGAGTGCCTTTCCTAAACGATTTCGTTTCTGTTATCATCGTTAAATTGCCATTGGATCAAGAGCAAGAGGTGCTTCTGTATCAATTCACAGAAAAAAAGACAGCGCTTCAAAGTTATGGCAGTAATGCCGGCCATTCACGTTACGGTCTACCGGAGAGGTATACCTGCGCAGGCATACCTGTGCAGGTCAACCGGAGCGTGTGTGGGATTAGACCTGTGCAGTTTTTTCAACCTGTACAGGCGAACGTTACGGTCTACCGGTGAGGTATACTTGCGCAGGCATGCCTGTGCAGGTCAACCGGAGCGTGTGTGGGATTAGACCTGTGCAGTTTTCTCAACCTGTACAGGCGACCGGTGCAAGATCGAAAATCAATATTTTTGAGTGACACCGTACGATGTGCCTGTGCATGTGTGCATGTACAGGGTGGGCAAAATTGGTGCTACATGAACTAAAACATATGATACATTTCTGAAACGGGAAAAAAAGGCGATTCTTTCTAAGTCAGTTCAAACTACTGTTTCCATAAGAAAAAACACAACTTACGCCACTGGATTGCTATCAGAAAAGTGCCTGTATAATGTTTTTATTCCAACATCCTAGCATAAACAGAAACGGAGATAATGACCAAAGTTGAAATCGCCAAAATTTCAATTTTGGCCTATTACTCGGAAACGAAAGAAGATAGAGGAATACAGTTGATGGCATTATCAGTTTCTTGAAAAAAGAGGACTATAAGGTGCCATTCATTTTTCTCTATCTCCTCGGGTTAAAAAGTTTGAGTTCATATAGCAACAATTTTGCCCACCCTGTACACCGGTCGCCTGCGCAGGTCACGTAATTTGCTGTCATAAACGTTGTCGCCGTCAGTTGTCTCCACGTCGAGTAGTGAATGATATCGTATTGTCACCTGTATCAAAAATCAATACGCAAAAATGGCACCAACAGATTCTACTAAAAATTTCCTTGAATATTTTATTGAAATATACAAAACGCATTCATGCCTATCGCAAGTCAAAAACAAAGCGTACCATGATCGAGACAAAAAAGAAGCTGCAGAGACACGACCGACGTCCGGTATACCTGCACAGGTATACCTGCGCAGGTATACCTCTCCGGTAGACCGTAACGTGTATGGCCGGCATAAGAGCCGATTCCAACTATATCTTAGGCACTGTTCAAGTCAGCCAATACTTCATTCTCAAAGAAATCTCCGTCGATAATATCGACAATTTGTTCTGAAAACAATCGATCCTGATTGTCGAATTATTATAATTTACATGTTCTTTTCATAGTTCATGTCAGGTTATAGTCATCATTCTGTCAGATAACTACGCAACGTTGTCCTCCCTACATATATAAAGCCTATAAAGGTCGTAGTAATTACGTATTTATCAAAATGTTTATTTACTCTGGGAAAATAATGAATTGAAGGAAATATTATGTGAATTCAATAATTCACAAAGACCTGGCGAATGTTAAAGAAACTTTTTTCTCTGGTTCACTGGAAATATTTCACGTATATAAACATGGTTGAGTGTTGAAATCTCACTGAATAATAATGAGCATAATAGTCCGTTACTTTGTGATCTTTCACTCGAAAATAAATAAAATGAATAACCCAACAGAAAAACTTCTAAACGAACAGACGGAATTATGGAATTCCCCACTTTCCAAATTCTCAAGAAATAAGCCAACAGAAGATATTCAACATCACAACATGGAATACTCCAGTATGAAAATGTGGTAGTACTACGAAACCTGTGTCACATTGGCAACGTCTCTGAGAATTATTTTGACTTTCACGAGTGCCAACCTGCGTCAGTTTTAAGTGAAAAAACTTGATAAACCGAAATGCTGGCCAACCGGCATACTTTATGAAAGTGAATGGAGTCTATGTTCATTTGAAGGGAAGTTTAGTTCTCTTTCAACATACCATTTGAAAAAACAGCCTCTTCATCCTTTTATGTAGTGGAAAAGCCTCGGATTTTGAACAACCCTGTATGATAACTGAACTATTTTATTATACCTATGCGATACACTGGAAATTCTTGAGGTATACCACAAATTTCATCTTTTGAGGATTCCAAATACCGAAGTTATTCAATAGAAGCTATTTTGCACAGAAAAGAATTAACTCAATCAATAACTCGGAAAACCGCTAGATATTAGGATGAGGAAGTTGATACAAAAATAATCAGGAGGCTACGGCGAATCGAGAAAAGCAATAATATACAAGATGTTCCATTCGAAATATCGAAGTTGTTACTACTTTTATATTCAAGCGACAAAAATGCAGAGCTGAAAATAATTTGAATCGATAGAACAGTGGTCCGTACCCAAGAAACCCAATTATCAATGAAATCGTTTCAGTTCTACGTAAAAGTACGAGGCTCACCCCGTATATAAAGGGGTCTATAGGTTCGAAAATCTTCTAATCTATTCACAATTTTTCACAGTATATCATTCGATTAACGATTTGGTGTTGCGGATCCATTTTGATGTCAGTTTATCCACAGTATCTATGGATAAACTGACGCACTGATGCATATCTAGGCATTTATGCATGTTTTTCATTTTCTTCTGGCTTTCTCAAATTCCTGTATTAATAGCTTAAAACATTTAGGTTTCAAGGTAATTTTTTTGTGTTCTTTATCGAAACACAAAATCGACAATCAGAATCGTGAATGCTCCTTGAATGCAAATTATGAGAAATCTTAAAGTCTCATCAGGATGAATTACTGAACACAACAATGTGTAGAATAACCCATCCTACAACCATAAAAATAAATACATCCAAGCTCGTTAGTAACCGTGAGTTACGCATATATTTTTTGTAATCCATAAACAACAACTACTTAATTTTGCAATGACATTATGGCACTGATCTGAACGAAAAATATGGCTCGATAGTAAATTATGGAAAATAAACAGTTGAATTCTCGATACTCGTTCCTTTCGTCCCGGCCCCATAACATATTTCAACACCTTTATTCTTGTTCCTTCTTTTGCCGATCGAAGAGTGCTAGACGGTAGGTAACCCTGCAGATTGCGATTTATCTTTATATCTAAATAAGTCACTTTGTACGGTTAAAACTGTTATTTATGGTTGAATGCTGTTACAGTTCTTCTCTGGAATAGGTCGTACATTAAGGACCATTTTGGATCTGTCAGCGAGGTCATCTCGCACTTTCATTGGGTTAATCACATGGAACAGCATTCGGAAGAGCTGTTATGAAGACTTTTTTCGATTTTCCTATATTCATCTGGTCGAAAAGAAACTGGAAGCATTACTGGTATGATCCTGAATTTCAGATTCTTGATTCATGAATGTAAATGAGCACTCCTTAGCATGAATACCTGTAATGTGACAGAATAATAATGGAAGCAACACATTATGCTATGGATATTTAAAAAAAAATCTTTTATACTGGTTGATAAACGAGATCGGCCCCATTGGAAGAATATAATTAGATTTGCACTGGCATAATGGCAGGTTGAAAGTTACTGATTTATTCTCTGCGTTAATTTTCCAATTATGAATATATTTGAATAAATATTGCCGTTTTCCCTTATGCACTACGCCTTTGCACTATGATTTCTTTAACAATTATTATAATATACATATATCGGGTTTTCCATGAAGGCGAGACAACTTTTTTTCAATAAAATGCAAACCATTTGAGATATCTCGAAAATTTCATGGAAAGACGCCAAATGTAGGTGGATAAGAACCATGCTCACTTATGGGAAAGTAAGTTCGATGGTGGGGATAAAAATAACAAACAGCTACGTACTAGGTGATTAATTTTCCTTCTGCTGTGTGATTTAGTTGTGGACAGACTGCTAAGCTCCCTGAGGCTGAGCATTCTCGATTTCCACAGCTTTGGGTATCCAGATGACCTGGTCATACTTATAAGAGGCAGGTATACGCTGGCCTTGTTTCAGATCTCATACAGACAGCTATGAAAACAGTTGAGAAATGGTGCAGGAGGGAAGACCTCGAAGTCATTTTCAAAAAAGTGCCATCATTTCTTTCAAGAATAAGAGATATCTTGAATTTAGTCTGAACCTTGCTGAGGTGGTCAGATATTCAGAACTTAGAACTCGCACGTAGCCTTTGATTTGGCCTACGACAAATCCGAGACGAGAGGCTGTGGATTACGAGTGCTATCAGATCTGCTCTGTTGGAATCGATGGAACTCATGTTGGGTCTGCCACTTCTGGACATCCAAATGAGGGCAGAGGCAAGTTTGAGATCTTATAGTAGGCTCTAATATACTGCCAATTGGAATCTCGAATCCTCAAGTGAGCATGTCAAGATGGGCAAATTCTCTTTTATATAAGAAGAGTGACTTTGTGCTGAAGATCACAACACGTTTTTCAACATCCCCCTGGACTACAGTGAAAACATAAAAAACCTCGGCAAGTTGGTTGTCGGGTATACAGACCGGTCCAAAATATTCAATGGTTCCAGAGATGGATTTATTGTGAGGGGTCTGAAGAATGCATACCACAGGGATATCTCACAATAGTATATTCCAAGCAGGCGTCTCTTATAGCACTTGAGTGCCTTACTGCCTTGAAAATAGATCGGAGCAAATCTGGGAATAACGAGAATTCCTTCCAATGCTGGCAACCCATAATTAGGTTGATAATACTTGTGTGTGTTCTGAGTCACAGTAGAATTCTTGATAGCGAGTGGGCTGATGCTCTTGGAAAACCTCCTGAGTGACTGAAAAAAAAACATCAGATAAGGTTCTGGACTTTTCCTCGGTCCTGAGACAAAGGTACTGAGGAAAGACAATCTCTCATCCACTAAAGATCTACGTATATTCACCTAAAAGCTTGATTTTTTTTCAATTGAAGTTGAAGGATGTCTTGAGGGCACTCCAATTTCTTCTCGAAAAATAGTACAGTGTTTAGCGGGTAGGGAAAGGCAGGAATGTGGCTAAACATACTATTTTTGCGCAAATCGTTTGAAATTCGACAGATTTTAATGAATTTTCAAAATCATCGCGAATTATTCCATTCATTAATGAATGGTGCTTTGAAATTCGGAATGGAATTGGTGGCGTTACTATGCACACTCATTAATGCTGAATTGTCAAACAACGAATATTGATTTAATTGCGGGTCTTCTCGAAGATAAACCGTGTGAAAGGATAAGTGACGATGAATTTTCCATTTCTGGAACTCCTCCAGAGCTGTTTGAGGCAGTGAATACTGCTTCATCAGAATTATTGCCAAAGAAATCTAGAGAAAAGTACGAATATGCATGATGTGGAACACTGACAACTGTGATGGAAATATATTTCCTAATCGTTGGTAAATCTCGACTTTTTCTATGACTATTTCCCTCGTTTCAATTTACACCAATCAGAAACGCGCAATTTTGAATCACAAATGGTTTCTAGATGGAAAAACTGTATGGCAGCAGCTGTCAGCAGTTTTTTCGGGTTTACCCGCGGCAAAACTTGACAGTTGTTGTCAACGAAAATTAATAATAATATATACATAGATGCATCCAGAATAATCTGTTACTCATGAAATAGTCTTGTCAAATAGCATTCGTGCATCTAATTTTTCCTGTGAAAAAAATCGAAAAAACACAGTGCAACGTGTTTTTTCGATTTTTTTCGGAAATTGGATGCACTTATGATATTACTTATGACAAATTTTGTTAGGAATGTCAAAATTTCCTAGTGATTTGCGGAAATAGTACATTGTTTACCGGGTAAGAAAAGCCTTACATTCCTGGACGATTGTGAAGATTGCTAAGTCGAGGCGTAAGCCGAGACAGAGTCCAGGAATGTGGCTTTTCCTACGAGGTAAACATACTATTTTTCCGCAAATCGTTCGTAATTCGACAGATTTTAATCAATTTTGAGAAAAAATGGCGAATTATTCCATTCATGAATGAATGGAGCTTTAAAATTGTGAATGGAATTGGTTGCGTTATTATGGACACGTATTAATGCTGAATTGTCAAACTTGACGAATATTAATTTAATTGCTGGTCTTTTCGAAGACAAAACAGTGTAAAATGATGAGTGATGATGAACTTTCCATATCTGGAACTCCTCCAGAGCTGGTTGAGGCAGTGAATACTGCTTCATTAGAATTATTGCCGAAGAAATCTAGAGAAAAGTACGAATATGCTTATGTAGAACACTGACAACTGTAAGGAAATATCATTTCCTTACTGTAAGGAAATGAATATATTTCCTAAGAGTTGGGAAATCTTGACTTTTTCTATGACACTTTTTGCTAGGAATGTCAAAATTTCCTAGCGATTTGCGGAAAATTATTTTATTTTCAAACGTACGATAACGACATCATTTTTTGACATGATATTGATTCTAAAAATCGTACTACCTATGAAATGTCAGTTGTTATTCTCCAATTGACTTTAAACGTCAGTCTACTGAATTCACGCACCGAAAGAGTTCTAACGTTTTTTATTCTTTTCTAATTTTGAATTGAAATTCGTTTTCAATTTACGTGTTGAGAGTTTTCTCAATTGACTCGAAATAACATATTATTGTTTGTTGATCATAATTTTTGCTGTGATCTGAAATTTCAAATTCAATGGAGGATTCATCTGAACCTTTGTACTTCGTTTTTGTTGATAAATTATATTTTCAATATAATATTTTGTTTAAAGTCTAATCATTTGCGTTGAAAGTTGTCCTGTTCGGATTTTTTTTTGTTCCCATTGAAAGATGAAATAATGATGCAAAAGTAACTTTCCAAGAGCTTCCAAATACCTTTTTTTTCAATAATTATTCTCTTGGGTTTCTAGTAGAAGATCAACTCCCTAACAGCTGCCCCTTTTCGCCCCTTCTTGAGTTATTAGCTATGAAATTGATAACTGTACTTGAAAGGGATGATAGTAATTTTTTCAAATTGTGACAGGTTCTCGAAAGAAATCTCTGAAAATATCTAGGATTGACGTAGTAGTTCTCATTTTCAAGAAAATGTAATCGGGTCAAGACCAATCAAGACATATTTTATCGTCTTTTGATTTCATCTGACCCGATTATAACAAGTCATAGATCACTTCCAAAAAGAAAAAGGGAAACAATTCCAGCGGAAGTTTTGGATCTGCTACTGCCCGAGCTGCTGCCTTCTCCAGAACAAATAGCAAGCTCTGTTGATAGTGATTATCCTAAAATTCAGAAGATGAAGGAAATTGGGAAATATAAGATTTATTGGCGGAAAAACTGTATGGAATATTTTCAACTGACTGTTGTTTTTTTTATATATGTATGTTAATAAAATCCTAAGAAAATTTTTCCCTTCTATTTTCATAAAAGTTGCATAAATTTGGTTCCATAATAGTCAATCCTTCGTTTCATCATCGAATCAATGCATTCTGGCACTTTTATTTGAATGAAATACATATTTGATATCACATTAAGATGGTTTCTGCCCCTTTGTGCGCCGGCGAGAAAAGTGTTGTTATGCAAGGGATTAATTTTGCAAGACAGCCGTAACTAGACAAATGTTACACATTTCACTCAATTATAACGTAAATGTCAATCCAAAACTGGATTTTCAAATTTCCAGGAATTTCGAAATGTTAAAAAATAAAATAACGTATCATTCGAAGGAGAAGTGACTTTCCATAGCTCGCTTTCACTTATCCGCCTCACTATACGTTCGGCGGGCAAACTAAAGCTCGCCATGAAAAGTGACACTTCTCCTTATGAAATAATATACAATTTTTGCATTAAAAATTGGCTACGGCACCGATTCTCCAATCAAAAAGTGCCTTCAATTCTTTTCAAATTTACGCCCTCAATTTTTCACCTAAAAGCTTGATTTTTTTTAAATTGAAGTTGAAGGATGTCTTGAGGGCTCTCCGAGGGGCACTCCAATTTCTTCTTGGAAAAAATGAAAAAATCGAGTTGAATCCGAGAGTCTATGAAAATTGACTTCATAATCGTTTTTTGGCGGTTGTTCATCAATTTTTTTATAAAATTCATCGGAGTGCCCTCGAAAAATCAATTTTCTATATTTTGAAAAAAATTCCATTTGGATAGGCGCAAAAAATGATGAGAATACTGAAAAGACTTCCAGAAAGTGTGAAATCGCCGAGAACTATCTGAAATTCCAGGAGAATTGGAAAAAATTTAAATCATTCAAGGTGGAAAATTGAGGGCGTGAACTTGGAAAAATGAAAAGCACTTTTTCAATGGAGAATCGGTGCCGTCGGCCAGAGTATAACATCCCCTTAAGAGAGTCGATGAGTTAGGTCCTTGGCAATCCTTAGGTCCTGTTCCAGTTTTTGTGTTGGTTTATAGTCTGCTTCGATATCGTGTCCTTTTAGAAGTTTGCCAGTCCATCACCGATTGAATGAAAAATTAGTATGCCTTTTCCTCGAAAATGATTTTCCTTTGTTGTTGGTTTTGGTAAGGATTCATATAAAATTTATCGAAATATGAATTGTTTTCATTAAGTGTAAATACTTTCCTTACTTTCCTCCGAAATCGATTGCCAACTTAAAATACACAGATATGAATTCTTTATATTCAAATGGTAGCGATGCTTGGCTGCATACAAGCCAAAGAATCAAGTTCTCACTCAGAAATAATTCCAGACCCCGAATTCTTTCAAAAGAAACTCATGATGTGAATTATGATAGTGAATAACCAGCATAATTCACGGCCGAATAAGCGCTTCATTCCATTCCACATTAAATATCTTTTAATGAAAGGAAATTTTTTAAACGGCAGAAATGCGAAGAACTTTTTCCATACCCGAGAAATTACAAATATGCGAGATAAACATATAGGGTATATGGCGGTTAATAGCTCGGCGAGGATAATAACAAATTTAACAAATTAAAACGATAGTCGGATAGAGCGATTCATCTGAACCCTATCAGAAATGACACCAGGAATGTCTTTGCCAGGCCCGACTGAAAAGTTGTGAAGGAATTGTGATTATACTTCCATTTTGCTCCCGGTCGTCCTCTGCATTGTGCTGCTGCGTGTTTTCAGATAAGCTTTAAGGCCTGCTGAATGTACACTGCTCGACAATATTTTCTCGTTTCATTTTCAGCGCATCACTTCTTCTGATATTAGTTTTGAATTTTCACTTTTGTCTACTTTATACACTGCGCAAAAAAATTAACGCACATTCTGAAAATCTCAATTTTAATGAAAGTTAACTTCACATTGACTTTATAACTTATTTTTCATGTTCTCTCGGGAAGGTTTTGAACGAAACAAGACACATTGAATGGAAGAAAAATTCAGGATTTCACCGAATCTTATGTGAAAGAAGAGAAATGAACAATTTTCAAAACAGTGAAATGCTGATAAGTGATTAATACTTGGCATTTCCACCCCTTGCGTTAATTACAGCTCGGCAACGACGGTTCATACTCAAAATGACTGATCTTAAAATGTTCTGATCTAATCCTTCCCAGATTTCTCCGAGTTGGATTCCTAAGTCATTAAGAGTCGCTGGATTATTTTCTGAACTTCTCAACCTTCTATTGAGGTTGTCCAAAACCTGCTCAATCGGATTGAGATCTGGACTTCTTGCTGGCCATTCCATTCGAGAGACTTCAACTTCTTCAAGGTACTCCTGAAGGATGCGCATACGATGGGGTCTGGCATTATCGTCCATAAAAATGAAATTTTCACCAATGTATGGGGCAAATGGCACTACATGCTCTCCAAGAATGTTCCTTATATACTTATCAGCATTCATAGCTCCATTATCAACGACCACTAGGTCTGTGCGAGCGGTCAAATATATTCCACCCCATACCATAATCGATCCTCCCCCGAAACCAGTAGTAGGTATTCAGGAAATTGCATTGAGCATATCTTTCGTCTGTATACGTAACGTCGATCACAATGGTAGAGGCAGAATCTAGACTCATCTGTGAAGAGAACTCTTTCCCAATCGGCCTCTTCCCAATGGATATGCTCTCTCGCAAAATCCAAACGCGCCCTTCGATGGGCTGGGGTAAGAGCTGGGCCTCTTGCCGCGACACGAGGCCTTAAATCATATTCTCTGAGGCGATTTCTTATTGTCTGAGAGCTAATTTGGACCTCATGAGTTTGCTCAGGCTGATTTTGAAGGAGGCGAGCGGTTGCAAACCGTTGTCTCAACGAAGAAACTCCCGAGTAACGTTCTTGAATGGCAGTTGTTACCCGTGGTCTACCCTGTCCTGGTCTTCGGACATTCATACCTGTCTCCCTGAATCGCTGCAACATTCTGGACACACTTGTATGGGAAACTCCAAACCTTTCTGCAATTCTTGTGTATGTCTTCCCTTCCTCTCGCAAAACTACCGCTTGGGCACATTCCTCTTGGGTCAAACGAAAGAAAAACTATTGATCACTAGAATTGATCGAGAACAACTGATTTTAGAATGGAGCCAATACATTCAAAATCTGATAATCGGGGCTATTCACTAAGCAAAGTTGTTATGGATAGCAACTGTGAATCGTCGGTATCCCATGTAATAAGCATGGGATAACGACGATTTACAGTTGCTATCCATAACAACTTTGCTTAGTGAATAGCCCCGAATATCATCTTTTTTATTCCTGCTGGGAGGAAACATCTTCATCGAAGAAAAACGTTGAAAGTGGATAACATATGCATGCCTAATTCTGATAAAAAAAATTATCATTGAGAACACCTTCAGTTGTAGAATAAATTTGAGATTTCCATAATGTGCGTTGATTTTTTTGGGCAGTGTATTTTTGTACTAATTTTGTACCGAAACGTACATGGTACCTTTATCATTCATACAAACGACATCAACTCCAAAATGAATCGGAGTACAGGAATTCATTCCTCCAGAATATTCTTAAAGCTGGACACATTGCAAAAATTCAACCCGGAGATAACACAGTTCAAAAATTGCAGCAAATGGCAACAATATTCTTCTCAGGATCTTCGTTCTCCTTGATCAACTTCGACCAGATCTGTGCGGTTGAAATCCGATATCCTCATCTTTGACTCGAATTAAATTCAATACTGTCACTGATACCTACCGATATGTGAACAGTGAACTATCTTCGTAACGTATGTAATTCAAGACCACAGCTACGGGTAAATGAAGAAGAAATTTGTTTATTCGAGCATCTTAGTATCGCGTCATATGTCAAGATGATATGACCACAATTCTGAGACACATACATTTTTTATGTCCTTTACAGGTTTACGAACCGCAAAAAAATTAAGCAGTTCATCTGAACAACGCATGATACCTCATTTTCTGCATTGTCATTCGAAATAGAATATTCAAGTTTGACGGCTGACTGGATTGTATGGAATTTTGATGATAATAATCCTTCAGGATGACTTAATTTATCATATATAATACCACTGGAGAGGAAATTTTGCCGACAAAATTTGTCGATTGTAACATGAAAGTTCGCTGCTTGAGAATTTCGCGAACGATATTTGTATCGAAATCACGAGCCGTTAGGCGAGTGTTTCAGTGTGTCTCCCGACATAAATGATACTGAGGATCTGAGCGCCGTGACTTAGGCTCAGCTAGTAGAGCCTATGAATGAGGTGTACACAATCCTAACGAAGTTATTGTAAAGTAATGGAGATATCAAAGCCATATTTTCGCGTGACAATATTTTAAAATTATTTCGTCCGTTTTGAAATATTCGTGTTTAAGCGTCGAACTGGTGACGTCACGCACCAAATGGTTCGAAATAATTTGCAGCGGTTTGAAAGCAGGTAGTGGAATAGTTCGAACTGGAGTTTGATTTTTGGAATCAGCTGATTGAAAATGAAATGTTTTTGAAATAGTTTTAACGCGAAAAAATGGCTCAAGTAAAAGGCTGTAAGACAGAGTTGCAGACTATTTGTACTCTGACATCTGATTTACTGCAGTATAGCACGAGTTTGCCTCTCTATTCTCTCCTTGGAGATCTGATCTATGGTCTGAATGCTCTTTAAATGGTGGCCCATTTTGAAAGATCCACTGAAATAACCCCCTGGAAAGAGCCTGTGTCAAAAAATGTTTCGAATGAGAGTTTCTTAGTTATCACGGGGTCATTGAATGCAGGTGTTCAATCTGACCTTGAAGTTTGATTTCAAGGTCAAGTAAATTTGTTAAATAAGGAATAGGATTTTCTTTATGCAGAACTCTATTCTTCGTGTCATCTTGGCTTTACCGTACAGAGAATCCTGTAGAGGTATGTTCAGGAAAAACAACATTCTGACTCTCGCAGGACTATACATTTACAGATGCCTTTTATTTTTACACTCCAAAAAAGATATATATTTCGGAGAACACAGAAACATGAACAATACTAGACGAATGCTACCATTCAACTTTCCGAAGCACACGGTCACAGTCACGGAGAAAAATACAATGTACCTACATGTGCATTACAATCTTCAATAAGATTCCTAAGGAGCAACAAAATATAGGAAAATTTGAATGTTTTCGATCTAGATTACACCGCTTCCTTATAGACAGAGAACCCTATTCACTACAAGAATTTCTTGCATCGTAAGATCTGAACGCTCTCTGTAAATTACTTAGTTAAATAATGGAATGTTAGTTTGAGTTTTTTTTTCTGACGTGTTCTCCTTACATATTGCTTGTAATTGTTTGAGAGGATAAATATCTATTATTATTATTATTATACTCTTTTCGTTGCAGAATATTAACCTTCGTGAGAAACTAGAGCATTCTGCCCCTTTTGTTTCTCCTTGAAACTATTTCTTTGGAGATATAGGGGAATATAATTTCTGTTGATTCTCAATTTTGGCAACTAGAGGTTTTTCACTTATTGTTAATGTTTTTAGTGTCATATCTGTGCTGTCTAATTCTATCCCGCAAATATTGTTTTTACTGTCCTATGTAGCTACTGTTACAATTTGTGCAAGGTATCTTATAAACTACTGAGGATAATAGTTCTTGTTTTGTGGCTTTTTTCAGTTTTGTGAGAAATTTTTGGGTGGTGCGGACTTTATAAACGGCACAAATGCAGTTCAAGTCCTTCAAAAGTAAGATAACCCTTCACAGGATACAGAAGATTTTGAAGGACTTGAACTGCATTTGTGCCTTTTATAACATCCACACCATCCAAAAATTTCTCAAAAATCTGAAAGAAGTCACAAAAAAAAACTATTATCCTCAGTACTTCATAAGATACCTTGCACAAATTGTGACAGTAGCTACATAGGACAGACAAAACAATATTTGCGGGATAGAATTAGACAACACAGAAATATGACACTAAAAACATTAACAATAAGGAAAAGACGGCTCTGGCAAGTGGCATATCATTCCTTCAAAGAGGGACACAACTTCAACTTCGAAGAGGTTAGTGTACTAGATATAGAGACCAATGGTTACAAAAGGAATATAAGCGAGATGATTTCCATCAGAAGAAATGAAAGAAGACGTGAAAAATCTGAGCTATTTTTATAATTTTTTACTTGACATAACTTAGTATAGTTCGCTATGACCATGTTCTCGGGGAAAAATGAGAATTGATGGTTTTATGAATTTGACATTAACTTGACTTGTCTGTTTTCCGTCTTAATTAATTTCATGATAAGATTTTTTGCGTCGTTGTTGGTTGCTAGAATGTTTTTGAATTATTATGAATTGTAGATCTTACAGATACCTAAATGTTCAATCTCTAAAAAATTGATAATCTTAAGGTTAGTTCTTGTCGCATCTTGTTGTGTTTGTTTGTTTTGCTGATGTTTTCCGTTTGTTTTTGTAGCCCTGAAGAAGGAGAAAATATTATCTCCGAAACGTTGGCTCTGTAGATTCAATTAGAGAAATAAACTGTCCACGTTTATGATAAGTACTTTAATTTAAATAAATAGTATGGATGAAAACCAAACTGATCCTGTATAACATTCTGCCAATTGATTCTTGTCCACTTGTTGAATGTAATTTTATCCAACTGTGAAGCCAAGGGTTTTTGCTTTGTAGAACCGATCTACTATTGGTTCCTCCTTCGTTTACCCTCTTGCAAGTAGTTTCGAAACTACTGCCCCATAGACCAATAAAGGTATCATCCCTTGTGTTCAATCAAGCGTTTCATTCATCTGAATTACTACGTCATATAGAGTCCTATCAAAAGTTTAGACGATCATAAAGCCAGGCCGAAAATATAAGTATAAAATCCCATCAAAAGTGTAAAGGACGACATCACAGGTTAGGATTTCGCTTTTTATTCAAGACTACAATTTTTAGTTTCTTCCTTAGTGCAGCAAAATATAAGCTTTCACTTGAAGTATGCACATCTAATCAAAAAAAAATTGATCATTATCATCAAGCGAACCTAATGGTCGGTACACTGACAAAAACAATCGAAATCAGCCTCGCAGATAATTCGAAGCGTTTGCTTTTTATTGAGTCTACACAACACAGACCAAGTGAGTATAATTCTTCAGCAAATGCTCCGATACCCGGGATCTACAGATTCAATTTGAGATAATATTTCACGCATAAACAAGGCTGCTAGCCGACAGCTACATTATGTTTTAATATTGGCCTTAAAAAACAGTCTTGTATTCATATCCAGGTACAGGTTAATGGTAATGTGGGAACATATTAATGAGCTATTGGTTATTTCGAATGCTTCGCCCCAACAGACAGACAATATTTTCAGAATTCAGACAGACTTAAGACTTCAATACCCAAATTGAAAAGATAATGCGGACTTATGATCCTGAAAATGCTCAAAAATCGTCATCGTGATGTGAATGTTGTTGCCTTAACGGTGACACAAACTAATATTTTTTTCATAACTTTCTTTGTTTGGAGAATTTCTCAATGAATTAGGAGTCGCATTCAATATGTATATTCCATTCACTTTTATTTAATCACATGGGAGGTCATGGTTTCGTTTTCAGGAGTTGGTCCACCTGATGAAAAGTCTGTGCGCGTACAGAAAATATCGTTAATGACAAAACGACGTTGCCAGTTCCTTTGTTCACATCAAAGTAAAAGTATCAAAGATATTCCAAATTTTGTTAGTTCGAATCGATCGGCGATTTTGGGGCGAAATATCGATAGGAAATCGCCTATTTTTCCGTTCTTCGTCGTCCAGAAGAAGTTTCCCGTCGATATGAGAAATTTTGTGCAAGTGTCATTTTTTCTTTTCACGACTTTTGGCGTGAGTACGAACGGCAAATTTGAATTGGACCAAAAATCGAATTATTAGCATAAATAAAGCGAAAGTAAGTACTAATCGACCTTTTTACACTTGATAACGAAGTTGTTTTTAGGTATTTGGCCGTTTAGAAAGATTTCAAACGAAATTCCGGTCCCCAGGAGTTTGGTTAGTTTCGGTATCGTTTTTGGTGCTCAAAATTTATTTGGAATGTGTAAATGGGCTTCCTCATACGATCTTCTAACGAAAGCGAAATGAAAAGCAGAATGAAATTGCAAGATTTTCGTAAGTACCTTAACGGGTTCTGGATGGCCATCATCGGTCTCTAAATGATTATTGTTGATCGTTTTCACGTTTCAGAAAAAAAAAACGTCGAAAAAGCTGAAAAAAAGAAGAAATATGACTATATTGCATTCAACGGTAGTTGAATTCAGATTCCGATGAATTGAAATATGTCACTGGAGCTTTCATTCCTATCAATCTTTTGCCGAAAGTGGAAATAGGCTATATTGAACCAGAATACATCGTTTTTTTTCCATATTCCAGGAGTTTGTGTCTTATTTTAGAACAGGTGAATGATAAATGTGAAACATATGTTTGACCTATTCCATTTTATTTGTAGAAACCTACTGTGGTAGTAATGTATGAATATTTTTTGAACTAATAAATCACTATTACAGTCAGAATATTTTACTCCTTGTTCATAAGAACAAATAAATGAAATGTATATCTATAAAGCTTTCAGGAATTGACATTCTTGCTTATTAATTTATAACCAAAAATAATCAAAACTCAATTACTATTGAATTGAAATTATTAGCTTTTCTGTAAACAAATTCGTTAATTTAGTTATCATGTTCATTTTCTTTGTGATGAATGAATAAAACTGTTATTTATTTGAAATCAAGAAATATTAGAGATAGAAATGTTATGCACCCTCACAATAATATCACATACGATATCATGATGAAAACAAAGCACATCGATAAATCTTTACAATCATAAATCCAAAAACTCCTTTACATGTAGAATATTGTTCACAATTTTCTGTTATGTTCTTCAAAATGAAATATACATTCTGAGAAATACGCTTAGAATGTAGAAAGGGCGACATAGTGTTGACTTGGAACATAAAAATATTTTGAAAAACGTCATAACTTCGATACAGAGTGGAATATGTCAAATTTCCAAGGCCAGAGTTGTGATTTTATAATTGTGAATGAAGTATAGTCCTAGGCTTAGAAAAATTACATTTCTAGTTGTCAACCTGACTCACGAGCAGAATTCAATATTTTTATATAAATAAAACGTGAATGTCATAATGTGTTCCAGACGAGGACACACCATAGAACTGATAGTACATGGAATGCCATTAGCCTTGATGCTCAGCTTAAAAAAATGGATAAACATCTCTAGTTGGAGGAATACTGAAATTTCCATATTGCCATGGTTTTGACTTTTCATACAGAACAAAAACACAGAAATACAATGAATTTAATCGTCAAGATCCGATTCACCTGGCATCTCGGCAAACATTTCGGTGTTTCTGTTCTGTATGACAAGTCGTAACCATGGCAACATGGAAATTTCAGTATTCCTCCAACTTGGGATGTTAAGCCACTTTTTGATCTGGTAATAGCATTCCATGTATTATAAGTTCTATGGGACACACTGATACTATCTTAATTTTCACGAAAAATTTCGCACTTTCATTAGCCCCCGCCTGCAATACATTATGGTTTTCACGACATGTTTATATTGGAGTATGTTTCATACCTTGATTAGTTTAACAAGATTGTTCTTGTTTTATTTTTGTACTCTGATTGTTTTACCAGGATAATGATTTTCTTGCACTGCTTCTAGTTGGTGGATGCTGGTGATCCTCGTTAATCTCGACTTCACAACCAATGTAAGGGGGTATACTTAACTATATGCACCCTATGGTTATGTTGATGATTACTGCGATAACAATAAACTGTATTTTTCTTGTTACCTCAACTTATGTAACAAGTACGAAACGATTATACAAGTATTATGTATACAATTATGAACACTACCTTCTATATGAAAATGTATAGCAAGGAAGAATTATGATGTACCTTCTATATGATAATGGATAGCAAGGGAGCAAAGTGTTTTTGTGGATTACAAATTGATTAATTACCGACGATTTTGAATCAGAGCTGAATAATTAGGCGAAATACGTACAAAACGACATATATGGAAAAAATGACATCATAATTTGAGTTCGGGGGTATCAAATGCGGAACTGCCTACTGAAATCTCGCAGGCGCTACTCTTGTTCATTCGGTCGTAATGAGTGATAACAGAAAATAACAGGTCACGAGTTTTCTTATTGCGCCAACTTTTTGGAAGAAATGGCCAGTTTTCACCATTTTTTTCATTTATGTTGCATTCATTTCGAACTTTACTTATTTGTCATTGTATTCACGAAGCTTTTTTTATGTTAGATATACTTTTTGTATCAATTCGTTATATTTTTAGTTTTCTAACGCTTTATGGAAAAAATGACATATACAGTGAACGGACAAAATCACAGGTATTTCCGCTGAATTTACTGTATCTACCGGACAACACCGAGACCATTCATCCTAGGCTCCATCAGCAAAACAAAGGGCCTCACTTATCTTAACAAATTCATAACAAAATATTGATCTGCGGCTCATAAAGGCAATGCATCTTAATAAATTAAGATGCATTGATGATCCTATGAGGAGGTTCCTCCAATCACTAATGGACGATTCATAAGTGGACAAGGCAAACGTGAGCCGAAGACACGATAAACATACATACACTTAGTTTCAACTTCTACACCTAATATGATTGCAATCAAATCAAAAAATGAGCCCATACCTCCTCCAAAGAAAAGTAGACACGTCCCTAGGGCATTATATGATGAAGACAATGAAGAAGAAAATGTCCAGTATCTTAAAACATCAAGAAGAAAATGTCTCTAGCAACTTTCGAGATGATGAAGGTGATTGTCCAACTGTCTATTGTTATGAGTGTTATGACCCTTTTTTCCCGATTCAGATCGTGAAAAAACCAGTCTTCTCCAGGATTAGCACTGGAAAAGACTGGTTACGATGCATGCATTGGCTGCATTGGGCTCACGCATCTTGTGCTGATGTTCCTATAGAAGAACCAAGCGTTTCATTGGTGAACTTTGTCAGTAGTTTTGTAACTATATGTAGAAAAATACAGTTGCCCATTGCCGGTATGTCATTTTGTCCATAGCATTCGGCATGGGCGTATTTACGGGGGGGGTACTGGGGGTAATTACCCCCCCCAGAAGAAAATTTGCAATACCTCTCCTAGAAGAACATTTGCTACACTAAATCTTCGAATTGAATTGAAAATATAAAATATATCAAACATTGAACAAAAACTAATGAAAAAGGTTTTTTCATGTTATTTGATATACGTAACATTTTTTGAAAGAAAAAAATATACAATCAAATTTATCAGAACGATTTCCTAGATAGATCATACATAGATCAGCGAATGGCATGCACAAGTCAAAACTCCGAACTTCATTTCAGTAACGTATTCGCTTTGGTATCCAATATTCATAAAAAATTAAATATAGAAATTACAAAACCAAGAGTAACCCCGAGACAATCGCATCGCTCAAATATACTCACGAAAAATGATGAATCTTTTTTTTCCGAATTCATTTATACTTATTTTCCTGTGTTGGATTATGTATTACAAGATCTGCAATATCGAATCAACGAAGAATCTCTGAACGCCTATTAGTTCTTAGTTCAATATATTTTTCTCTTCAATTTTCAATAAGAAATCGGACACAGAAATAGATCTTTCTCTTGGAATAGTCACGGTGTATTTGAACAACCTAGAGAATTGCAAAAATAAGGATTTGATGCTTTTGAAATTGAAAGCAGAATTCACTATGTGGCAAATCATGGCAGAGAACACAACAGAAGGTATGGCGTTATATTCGTCCTGCGATGAAAGTATTTTTTCCGTCGACCATAGAATAAAAGCTCATTTTAACGCACTCGAAATCATCCATTAATGACCTATTTTAATGCATGATTTCTTATTAATGCATGATTGTCATGGCAACCGAACATAAAATATTCAGTCAGAGCACTATCGAGCTCGGTTGGAAATCAACTTCTTTCACAAAAGGGTATATTGACAACTCCATTCAAAATAAAATAGAGTGCAGAAGAAATTTCAGGTGATACAAGTTGCAAAGTAAATAATACTTCAACCTCCACTTCCTTCACACGTTCCTTATCGGATATCATAGGTTATTATATATATATGTGAACTAAATGTAAATATTCAGAATGTCACAACATGTCCAATATTGCCTTCATGAATTTTTCGAATTGTTCCATAGGGAGCATAAATATTATATCGAAATGAACCTAGAAATTTACATTATGTCAAATTTGTCTATTATGCAAAATAAAAATTCATTTCTATAGAGAATTCTTATTCAATTCGTGATGAGGTCGACGGAAAAATCTTATAATCAACTCGTTTATTAATTCAGCGATTAATGGTCTCAAACATTAACGCGCTCGCTCCGCTCACGCATTTAAATATTTCGACCATTAATCGCTAGTTGATTAAATAACTATTTCACTTGTGAAAAAATGTCTCCAAGTTTTGGTCACTCTACCCGTTAGTGTAGACTCTGCTGAAAGAAGTTTTTCCTCATAGTGGCGCCTTAAAACCTGGCTAGGTCAACAATGGGCCAGGATAGGTTACTTGGGCTGTCATTGTTATTTATACAAAGATACATTCCAATAAAGGTGGACAATATTATTGATAAATTTCCTTGTAATAAAAAGAGGCGAAGTGATTTCGTTCTGTGATTTTTGAATCATATCTGATGCTAGAAGAAGCGGTTTTGTTTAAATTTTTAATGTTCACTAACCTTTGTGATATTTTTCCTTCAAATTTTGAATAGCCTATTTCTTTGGTTTTCATATTTTTCCGAATAAAAATTTTATGAATGAGATTCGATCAATCAACCCCCCCCCTCCCCCGTTTTTCTTCACTCAAGATCAGTCAGGTCACTACAACTTACCACTACCCCCCCCAGACTCGCTCTCTGAATACGCCCCTGGCATTCGGACGAAATGCTTTTCGTTTATCCCAATTAATCTAAGAATATTTAATTTTTTGATACTTTCATTTCATAAAGGTTGATTAGATTTTGTGAAGAAAGGACCAAAAGTCATAGTTGTAGAATATGACATTACTGTGACTCACTACTAACAAGCTATGCCTCTAAAATAAAACCCTATGTCATTTTGTACGTACTTCCCCTACTGTTCGATTACTTCACTTTTTACTTTACTGACTGCTTGTCTCTGCAACATGGAGTTCCGAAGACAAGCTGGAAAATAAGGGAGGTTCATTTCCTCTGAATAAAAGTGGGAAAGATCAACAATTGATTATGTGTCAGAATCGAAAAACGCAAATCGCTGCCTTATAAGTTCAAACGAGCATATGGTGTGATACCGGCTTTCCCTCATCAACAACCAATTCAAACTCAGCCGATACTTTCGCAGACGGTTCATGCCGTTCCGCCAAGCGCCACCGCAATGCCCATAAATCTCTGAAATCTTAAACGGCTTACGCTGTATATGTAAATGGCAAGGCTCTAAATTCGCCCCATAAAATCGGCATGGAGAGGTCATACGTCTCGATTCGGGCGTCGACTAACAGATATATAGAGTTGTGCGTGTCTATTGGAAGATATAAAACAGGTAGCCTACACAGACCGGGCCCTAAAAGGGGCTATCAAAGTGGTACAGAAAGACGGACCGCCGGACATCGTTCCCTGCCAGATAACACGCAAGAGATGTTAATTAAGAAATGAAGCTACCGGACGCCTAATGAGACTTGGGGGACAAATTAAAAAAGGACCGGTCCGAAAGGCGGATGAGTTCTATCTAAATCGAAGTGGTAGTAGTCGGGGAAAGTCTAGATTGATTCATCTGAATACCTGATTCAAGTACCCCCATTCATAATGATATGGGCCCCCACGTTCGAAAACAATTGATGGGTCTAGGATTACAGGATAATGACGATGAAAATATTAACTATGACGTTATGATGGTCTTACGAAAGTTCATAAAATTTTTAGTCCGGAAGCCTTAGAATTTTGAGTCATTTTCTTTACTGTAATTCCATTTCTGCTTTTGGTTCTCAAGAAATTAATAAAAATAACTGATCATTATAAACCATAGTCAAAGGCCATCGACCGGAGTCCTCCAATCCTGTACAGTGCACCCCAAATTCGTTATTGAGTTATTGAGGGTGGACGCTTTTAAATGAGGCACCCTGTATATAGGATGTTCCATAGAGATGAAGTAACTGAGGCAACCATAAAGTTTCCGACCCACACTGTGATAGAGGGATTCAGTACAAATTAGAAACTCTAATTGTTGGAGATCAATTTTTACACAAAATAATATTTTTTCCATCTAATGTAACTGAATGTACAGTCCATCCTCAATTCGCTGTCCCCTAAATAATAATAATAAATTCGATAACGAATAAATGAGGGGGTGTTAGGAAAAACGCTCGGACACGTCGATTTGTAATTTGAAATGCGCGTATTTTTTAAGAAAATAAAATTATATAGTTATACAGGGTGTTTGGTAATTCGACGTGAACCTTGAAAAGGGATATACAAGAGGTCATTTGCAGTGAATTGCGTCGAGTAAAGCATGGTCCGAAAATCTATGGTTACGAAGATATGGCGATTTTTCAACTTTTTCGAAATTTTCTGCTTCGTTATCGAAAATAATTAATTTCGTGAAAACTACTCGACTCTAAATATTCAATGAATATTTTTTTCAAAGCTGAGGAGATGGTCCTCATTTCTTCCGAAAAAGTATTCACTAAAAATTCAGATAACCCGAGATATACAGGGTCATAAATAACTGCACCTGTTTTCCTCATAAAATCTTGATAAAACAATTGGGATTTACTCGAAAAAAGTATTTTGAACTTGGTGTACAAATGTAGGGAAAAACTTCTCTGTTTCATCAGCTTTCCAAAAAGGTACATATGTCAATAATTACTTCATGCAATCTAAAAATATGACCGGAAATCTAAGCAGACAACAGACTTTTTCGAGTCATTTATTGATAGAACCATGGCCCGCTTACGGCTTACGAATCACGCCGAGTGAAATAAAGGATAATAGGATATCTGTTGTCTGCTTGTTTTTCCGGCCATATTTTTCGATTGCGTAAGGGAATTATTGACATATGTACCTTTTTGGAAAGCTTATGAAACAGGGAAGTTTTTCCTTACATTTGTACACCAAGTTCATAATACTTTTTTCGAGTAATTCTCAATTGTTTTATCAAGATTTAATGAGGAAAACAGGTGCAGCCATTTATGACCCTGTATATCTTGGGTTATCTGAATTTTTAGTGAATACTTTTTCGCAAGAAACGAGGAGCATCTCCTCAGCTTTGAAAAAAATATTCATTGAATATTTAGAGTCGAGTAGTTTTCACAAAATTAATTTTTTTCGATAATGAAGCAGAAAATTTCAAGACAGTTGAAACCATAGATTTTCGGACCATGCTTCACTCGACGCAATTCACTGCAAATGACGTCTAGTATATCCCTTTTCAAGGTTCACGTCGAATTACCAAACACCCTGTATATCGATCGCCAATAGATTATCTTTCAAAACATAGTGTGTTTTCGATTACTTCCCCTTTCATAAAATTATATAGAGTGTTCCATGCGACCGTGACCAATATACCAACTTTCTTATTTCAAATGCAACCCCCTGTATATTATTTATTTTTTGGATTCTTCAGAAAATTCTAGAGATAATTTATGTACAATGTCCTATTTGATTTCACAAATTCGATACTTTACACTCAATACTTATTTCCCATTCACCTCTTGATATGAGGAAAGTAAGCAAAAACCATTACTGAGAAGAAATTAAAAAAAACAAAAACAGATTTGTTTATTCTCATAGCCTTAGTAACACGTTGTCTGTTTGCATAACAAAGAGTGATCAGTGTAAGTGCTATTGTCTTTTGAATTTCGATAACTGTACGTAATAATATTAGAAAAATGGTTCATTTAACAGAAATGCACAAAATAACCATTCTTCAAATGATTGGTTATGGAGATTACACACGGACACAAATGGAAGTTTCTCGCTTATTTCACGAAAAATTTCCAAATTTGGCGCCTATATCCCAAGGAACAATTAGCAAAATAGAAAAGCAGTTTCGAGAGCTTGGTCATGTAAGGCAAATAAAAAAAATTGCTGCCAATGCAGTAAGTGATGATACGAAATTGGATATTATGCTTGAGTTTCAAGAAAGCCCGCATAATTCTGTTCGAAAAGTAACCCCGCTGTTCACCGTCAGCTACACGTCAATATTTCGAATATTGAAGGAAAGTAAGATGCATCCCTATAAAATGATGGCAACTCAGGAGCTTATAGAAGACGATTTCGATAGGAGAACGCATTTTTGTGAGCAAATGATGGCAATGTTAGATAACAATGTGATCCAATCAGAAAATATTTTGTTTTCTGATGAGAGTACATACTAGGAGCATAGAATGAATGGAGAGAAGGCTTCACTACAAAAATGAACTGCCAAAAACGTCCGCACTTGTCAGTTCGCCGCAAGGTCACGAGATGGCGCCAACGTCGTTCGTGGCTCCAGCATGGCTATAACGATACATATTTGAAATGAAATTCGTTTTGACAAATTTATTTCCGATCATAGACTTTCCATATAATTGCGCATAAATAATTGATTAGAATGCGGTGATATGTCAACAATATTGTTATGATTAATTTTTGGTGTTATTTTATTTAAGTAACGTACAGGTCTTCTTCTAGAAGCTGAAAAAAACGGAGATGGAATTGTCGAATTTAAATGTAGTCAGAATTTGTTTCGATTTCTTCATATGGAACAACCGGACGTCATTTCAAGTCAATCAGAAGGCGTGATTATTCTTTCTTCAGAAATTTTGAATGCGTCATGATCCCACCGAGGCCTTTTTGGCTAAAATAGGTAATGATAAAATTGTTCAATATGTTTTGATACTTGTCAATAAAAATTCAAACTGTTTACCTTGTTTTTCCATTCAATAATTATATAGTACATAGCATAATAAATCACACTATATCAATTAAAAATATTATACTTAGCAACACACGTTGAAATGAACAAAACCATCAGGTATATAAATTAGATAGTTAAAGCCGCAGAAATTTTTTTTTTATCGAAGCCGATTCAATTCGTATATTATAGTATTTACTTCAAACAATATTCGAATTCAATACAATTTGTTTCGACCTCCTCTAGTCCTTTCAGTCAACAACAAAAAGTTTTATTATTCAATCACTTTGGTGTTGGTCGTAAAAATGTATCAATAAAAATGACAACCACATAATATTCTTTGCAACTGTAGCGCCACAGAACAAGACATATGTGACATATAGCCCTATTTGCGATCACAGCGTTATCTATCGGGCGTCACACGAAACTCTAACCTCCGCCGAAATTGGAAGTTCAAAATGATCTGTCGAGCGTATGAAGCCTTCCCTCCATTCATTCTATGCTCCTAGGTACATATACAATACACGGTCATGTTGATTGTCAAAATTGCCGCTATTGGTCTGATGAGAATCCTCATTGGATGAGAGAAGAACATACGCAATATCCTGAAAATGTTAATGTTTGGGCAGGAATTGTTGGAAATCTTATAGTAGGTCCCTTTTTCATTGACGGCACCTTGAATGGAGAAGAATATTTAGAACTACTCCAAAATAATGTCGTTTCAACTTCGATAAACTTATATCCTGATCCAGCAAATCCACAAGTTCCTGCCAATATAATATGGTTTCAGCAAGATGGAGCACCGCCTCATTACCAAATCAATGTCCGGCAGTACTTGAACCAAATTTTTCCAAATCGGTGGATAGGGAGGCGCGAATCGATAGAATGGCCAGCACGATCTCCTGATCTGATACCATTAGCCTTCTTTTTGTGGGGATATGTCAAAAGTAATGTATACGAAACGAAACCCCTAAACTAAGACTACCTAAAAAACCCGAATCACGCTTGCGATTAGATCAGTCACGCCTGAAATGTTGAGTAGGTAACGTTAGGAGACAATTCTACACCAGATTAGCATGTTGCCAAGACGTTCGCGGCGAGCCTTTTGAACATTTCCTACATTGACATTATGTATTTTTTTTGTTTTTTTTTAATAATTAAGAAATAATCAGTATTACTTATTAGGTTTCAAGTGTAATGTACCGAAATTGTGAAATAAAATAATTTTTATTTAAAACGTTGATTTTTGCAATGAATCTGGAAACACTTAATACTCCCGAAATGGTTAAAGATAGGTATAGGACATTGTGCATGAATGGTGTCTAGAATTCTCTGAAGAATCCAAAAAATAAATAATATACAGGGGGTTGCATTTGAAATAAGAAAGTTGGTATTGGCCAAGGTCACATGGAACACCCTATATAATATTATTTTCTTGTAAAATATGCGCATTTGAAATTAAAAATCGACGTGTCCGAGCGTTTCTCCCAACACGCCCTCATTTATTCGTTATCGAATTTATTCCATTTGGCTGTTACACTCTGTATGTATGTATAGATAATAAAATGGTGGAGCGAATTCATATTCCCGAAAAATTCCCACTATCTTGTATATTATGGCAATACTGTATTGATTTTGAAAATCATTGAAGCTCTGCGACTATAATTCTTGATCTACCCAACTTCGAAATCAAATGATTCGAGTATAATTATTGAAATTGCAATCTCTGTTTATATTGGAAGAAACTCACCAAGCCTTAACCGTACCTGAAAAGTACAAAGTAATTCGACTGAAACGATTCACTGCAAATAAGGGAATCATCAAGGAAGATAAAATAGCATCCGTTCCAGATTTTCAAGTATAAATGAAAAAGAACGATGAGATCGATCTCATTAGGAATGATAAAAGCCTACGCGAGAAGATTTCATTGTAAAAAATGCTTTTATTGAAATCGTATAAAATCACACTTAAGAGTCAAAAATGGCTGTGCAATAAAAAGCCTATCGACAGATCGGATTGAGTTCTGCCTTTCTGAAATAGTAGTTGTGGGCATCAGAGAGCAACGATTTAATTGCAAAGCAGTTGAGGATGATACGCAATATTGGCTTGTGGCGCATTTATTAAATTCGGACATGACGTCGGCAAAAGCTCATCAGTTTTTAATTGTACGGGCTTGTTTAATGGATTTTTTTCATATTCGACTTACATACGGAAAATTATGAAATGTAATAAGAAACCCTTATTTTAGAGCTCACACATAACCCACCACACAACAAAATATTAGTGAGTATCGACTTGAAAGACCTCATTTATCGCTTATGTTTTGAAAAAGGGGTATACAGGGTGAGTCACGAGGATTCGGGGAACGTACATATTCCTGCCATGTATAGAAGTGCATATCAAACGCGACCATTTAAAAATTAAAAGTGCCGCAATTTTGATACGTTATAACTTATAACTGTTGAACGGTTATCTTGAATCAATTAAAATTTTCAGGGAATATTGTCTGGAAGTTCCTTCTGGAATCTACTCGAATCATTCTGGAAAACCAGGTCTGGCTCTGAAAATTCTGTTTGTTTTTGTTTTTGGCAAACATTCTACACCGTGTATAGTTTTTTCAATGTTTGAAGAGAAGTATTCAAACCTCAATAATTAAGGAGGAAAACTGTCAGAAAGATTTTTTCTAACACTATTGTATAGGATTTTCAATTGAATAATAAATTTCAGTCATTATTTTCACTTAATAAGTAACAATTTTCTTATTGAATTCAATATAAGGAGTTAGAGTATGCGTCACCCCTACACATCACACATCACAAAGAGGATTTTCATATTCAAGGGCCTGCCATATAAAAATTCACCAATTCAATTCATCCTTAGTCTTGGAACACTCTATTTGGCGATTTATTGAGAACCAATCATTTGTGAGCTAGAAAATCCTTCGTAGACTTTCAATTCATCATTTTAGACAATCTTAATATCATATTTTCATGTTCATCTCAGGAAACACAGACTTCTCCGCGAGATCATTAAGGGTGTACAGTACTTTCATTCGCCCTATGCTTCTCAATGCTAATTTTAGAACATTCTAACTCAAAAGTAATGACTCTAATTACTTTCGCAAATTCCGCATTGTTTGAATGCGTATCGAAACTTCATACTAATAAAATTCTTATTATATCAATAAAATTTTTCAATAAAACCATATTGTCTTTCATTTGATAATATTTTTTCGAACTAACTCATGTTATGATGAATTAGTTCATTGATAATCCCTCCTGGATCTTATATTGGTCCTCTGTTCCTATCTTCTAAATTATTTTCAGTTGAGTGACACCATTGACACATTAGAGGAATACTCAATGGAGACATTTTGGGTTTTACCAGGAGAGAATTTCCAATACGTCATTTATTCAGATTTTTCATCCCTAAACATAAATGATCCTACTCTTCAGTGTAATAATAGAAAAACGAAATATTTTTGAGCGCTCGATGGACTCATTATAACTAGTGTCAAATCAATTGAAACAGCCATTTTATTTCGAATATTCGTATTCTTTCTAATATTCTATATTATTAAATTGTGTATCAAACAAGACTATGAAAAGGAATTGAAAACCATTTGATAATACGTAGGTATCTCTGAACCTCTGATATAAACAAAGGCTTAGATTCTTAGAATATTCATTCAATAATTGTTATCATGGAATATGGTCAAATACTTTCATGATGTTATTGATAGGTAGTAAGGTATAAAAATAAATAAATTTCACTATTTCTAAATATATTCCAATGACGCAGTTTCGGCAATTCTATCGATCTGAGGAAACGATGCCCACAAAATTCTTCTTTCTATACCAGAATTGACGAACGTTTCGATCCTTTCGGTTCCCTTTTACATCTGGTAAATAGAGCGGTGGGCTTTATTATGGTGTCATAAATTGCAATAATACCAGATGTTCATTCTGTTCTGTCGAAAATTTTGTTCGAAGTAACTCGGCAAAAATAGGCGGGGCTATTGAAATATTGGGCGTTTTGAATTTTTATTGCTGGGTATTTTCATGTAGTGCCATCTAGCGGAATTCGAGCTTTCTGGCAAAGGGTGTAACAGCCTTAAGAGGTTACACTGCGGCTCTTATGGAAATCTCCCAGACCTCTTACCTCTATGTGATGTTCCCAAGAGCAGAAATGTCCAAGTTATTATTTGTGCGAGCTCTCAAAGATGTCACGAATCCAACCAGAATGTGAACTTCCCATTGTTATGATCAAATTCAAAGTTATCTTGAAAATAACAAGAACAAGAAATTGTTTTGTCAGGGTTACACCAGCGTAAAAACATCGTCTATTTGCAGTTCGTGTGATTAGCATCTGGGGAGAGACCTTCGTCTCGTTTCTATCACAACTAGTTTGAGTTCATCTGTTGTGTACATGTGTCCGCGAAGCTTGATATTGTTTAGATATATCGTAATAACAAAGAGGATCTGTGATAGCGATAATGATTATGGTTTATATCTCAATAATTTTCTCAATATAAAAGTAAAATTTTATACTGGTTTACTTTCGGAGGAAAATTCAAACCGTTCTTCTAGTATGTTATCACAATCATTTCATTATCGATTGATTCAATTGATGAATGATGAATACCATAATATTTGCAGAGAAAAGTTGATCTTTCAAATTTTCGATTCAAACTTTTGTCAGAAACTGGAATGATTTCAAGAAGACTTGTGCTGCTTTGCAATTTCAGCCTAACTTGTCATTTTCATTTTTGTAGATGTACTCAAGCAGGTAAGACAGTTCATGGACCAAGAATTCGAAGTGAATTCCCAGTACTTGTTGAGATATTAACATCATAGAAAAAAAGAAATAGGATAGGAACAATATCATGAATATGGAATGATACCTGATGCATTGTAAAAAATGTAAAAAAATAAATGCCGTTATATTGAATTGAATCTTCAATAAAGTTCATAAGTGTTTTTGTTTGTTTCCATATAACCATTACTCTGTTACTGCACAGAATAATGTATAATTTGAGTATTTCATTCTTATTCCTGTATTCTGTATTCTATAACTACACAGTTAAAGGATTCTCATAACAATAATTTCAAATTACGTGGCTTTATTATGAATATGAGTCTATTATTTCTCAACATGCATACAGATATATCACAAAAAACCTGCTCTCCCTACTGCGAGCTCTTCTATGTCTGAATATTTGCATATTTGTTGTATCATTTATCTAGCCTCTATGAGTGATTATGATAATAATAATAATTTTAGGGGAGGTTAAAAAAACGACTCTTCAAATAAATTGCAACTTCTGTCGAAGAATAGTAGCATTTTCACTTCTGAGTCAATTTCTAAGAACTCGACAAGAAGTTCTCTTCCATTTCTGAAAACGGGTCTAGAGTTTATCATTAATGTTCATTACAAGACACATAATATGTTGGTACAAGAGGAATTCTTCCTATATAATTCAGATAAATACATCTTTCAGGATCATATTTGCTCTGGAACAAGTTCTATCTTCATATTGAGTAATTACCTGAATGACAATGAGTTAAAAGGCAGCGAATTGCTCCAATTAAAATTTATAATTAACGGATGTGGGTACTAAAGTTTCGCTGGAATATGCATACAGGAATTTCGTAATTTGCTCAATATATTTATACCTCGCAATTCATTCTCCATTTATGTGGTTTTGGTATTCCTCTCGAAACAGAAAATTTGAAAAAATGGGAACAACGGTTTTCCTACATTCTGAAATTACTCACATTATTTTGCTGTATGAACACTAATCACTTGCAACTCATTTGAAATATCACATACTAATTGATCTATTAAATGGCTTCATATGTTGATGTTAAAAAAACTCTCAATTCAAGTTTTATGTTTGAGGTCGTTTTATTTGGTCGTCATTTTTGTTTGAGTATCATCATCGGAGCATCATTTTGAACTTCAGGCGAGTAGAGCGCTATAACAAAAAGACTCGTACTATTTGGTTTGAGCTACCAGCTACTACAAGAAATCATTATTCAATAGTCTATACGCAAACAGAAAATTATTCGAATCCAGTCAACAAATGGAACTAAAATTAAAGGCATGTCATCTGGAAAATGGACGTTTTTTGGCAAAAAATATCGGAGATGTGTATAATTTGCCTGTCTGCTGTAGTTTCCAATCTGTAGAACCCTAGAACCCAAATCGAATAATGGCCTTCCTGCATCAAATAATTCACTGTGATCGGAAATCTGGTACTTACAAATACGTGACAACGTATGAAACCATTGAAACCACCAGTACGTTGAAGAGACGACGCTCAGTTCGAATTGTGCACGCTAATAGCTTATCCAGGGGACAGTCGTGTTTCCTAAAGTCCCATATATCTAAAGGGAATAATACCCCAGCCATTGATAGATATGTGACGTCAGCAAGTTGGTGGTCTAACATTTAAATATAATATATCGAATGGGCTTCTTTTCAAACGAGTTTTTTCGAATTCCCTTATGGTACGGCAGGACATGTAGACAATATTTAAATCAGAGATTAAGCGTTCCGCAGTAGCTTCCAACTTGGATATTTAGATGTATTTATCTCTCATTGTTTTTGTCGGCAAATATCCTCTATTCTTCGGGTTTTTGTTTCCATTAATTGCCATTAACATGCATGGGGCCTTTGTCTGGAGCGGAACCGAACGGAGCTTGGTAAAAAACTGATCTATCTCTTTGGGAAATAAAGGCAGTATGGGTCTTTTTTTATCCTTTCTGTGAGGGTACCGCATGTTGGCGAAACCCACTCTGATTTCAGATAGTTCCGTCTCGTTCACGGGATTTCTTCGGTTCTACATATACACTAAATTCACTTTTATAAAGTATCCCGGTTGGCCATGATTTTGGTTTATCAAGTTCTTTCAATTAAAACTGACGCAGTTTGGCACTCGTGAAAGTCAAATGATTCTGAGGGATGTTGCCAATGCTATTTTCTCTTTTTCAACCTTGTAAATGGAATTTAACTGTGGCACAGGTTTCGTAGTTCTACTACATTTTTATACTGAAGTATTTCAAGTTGTGCAAAAAGGCATTTAAATGTCTTCTGTGTGCTTATTTCTTGAGAAATTTGAAAAGTGGGGAATTCCATAGGTCTATCTGTTCTGTTCGTTTAGAAGTTTGTCTGTCGGGTTATTCGAGTACTTTAATTTTTTTTTCGGACTATTCTGTCCATTATTTTTCAGTAAAAATTCAACACTCGACTGTTGATTTCCGTTCAAGAAAATAGCATAACTGAATCTTCCAACCATGTTTATATACGTGAAATATTTGCAGTATTTACAGAGAAATATGTTTCTTCAACAGTCGCCAGGCCTTTGGAATTATTGAATTCACATAATATTTTCTCGAATTTATTATTTTCCCAAAGTAAATAAACTTTTTGATAAATACGAAATCACTACGATCTCTATGTAAAAACGACAACGTTGCGTATGTATCTGACAGGAAAATGCCTATAACCTGACATTTTCAAAATATACACGGTGAAATGTGTCAGAATTCCATGGCCAACCGGGATACTTTATGAAAGTAAATGGAGTGTACACCTAACTTTGGGATGTTGGTGATGTCAAATTATCGACCATTCAGGATCTGCATTTTTTGAGGAGTTTGGGCAGATAGTGTTCAGGTATTTCTTTCAAAATATATTTATTTTGGAGATATCCTCTATAATGGTAGTACCTATAGTATAAAAGTATTCGTGAAGAATAAAATATGAAAATTGCGAAAATAGTGCGCAAACGCAAAGTGATTTTCGAAAGTTTTCTGTGAAAAGGAGAAACAGATAGCAATAAAAATGAAATATAAAAATGTATTCAGTATTTTTTCATTTAACTTGTATGGAAGAATATCGAATAATTGGAATGAGAGATGCACTATGAAATTTTCACGAGCATAAAACCAGAAATTCACACATTCTTCTGGTGCCAAAGCATAGTTGGAGTGTTCTCCATTCAAGGGTGGATATAGCTCTTTCTCATGGGGGGGTAATATGTTTAAAAACAATCAAATCATTTATAGGTACAATCCTCAAATGAACTTTGAAACGTAATTTTTTCTGAGGTCTTCGATACTCATGGGGGGAATTATTACCAATACCCCATTGCCCTCCCCCCGTGAATCCGTCCTTGTCTCCATCATACCAGAGTATAAAATTGTTTGACCATTAATCAAAATCTATTGAGTATTTGGAAACGTGTAAGTTGAGGGTCTACGTCCCTGAAAAAAGGGAGTCAGAAACGATTTATTTTTTTCTGATTGATGAAGGAATGTATGATTGTATAAAGATAAAAATAATGAAAAAAAATTTTATAAGTATTGAATGAATGAAAAGGATATTCCCCATCATTTTTGGTTAGTTTGTAACATTTCCACCATCAAAACGAACAAACATTTTTGTGTTTTTTCATTTCAGTATTGAAGTCTATCATTTAATTAATCAAACGTCTACCTCCTTTTTCTTTCAGAATTTACCGTTTTTTTGTAAATAATATTAGAACAATGTGTTGTTTTCGCGAAATTTATTTCCTTGAATTTTTCTATTCGAAATGAAACATATCCATTTTTATCAAAGACAATTTATTAAGGTTCGTTTTAGCCGTCGATCAGTAAAAATTAATTGTTTCTTACAATTGTGGATTCTAACATGGAATTGAATTTCTTTTAAAGGACACGCCCCGCAGGTATCTCCTCCAAGATGACTGGTGAAGGAAAGAGAGAGTTTTATACAGCCAGTGTGAGATCTAGTTCAGGGTAGGATTTCTTGTTATATTCCCTGCGCCTCAACATTTGTTCTATTAAGCTGGATAATCCAATGAATAAAAATTAATGCACTGCACTGTCATCTGACGGTATACGTTTCCTGTTTTGAAGGCTAAAAACTCTTTAGGAAGGAAATGCTTCTGACAAAATGTTACTATTCTGTTGAGGAATTTTTGTCTGATTCCTTAAATATTCAAAATAATGGTTGTATTTAGTGCTCTTTGTGTTACAAATGACCTGTCCCATACACCGTAGTGTCTTGAAGGATTGATAAATTACTATTATTATTAATAATTTCATAACCATGCAGAATAAAAATAAAAGAAGTACGGTGATGCTGTTTTTTGTTACTGTCTTATGTTCACCCTTTAAACCTTTACCTTACACACAAAAAACTGATTCTTCAGTGTACCAAGCTATCAACCAAACTATCTTTTTTTATTAAAATTTAACTGGTTCTAATTTATAGGGAAAAATGAACGGTTCAAGTTAGGTATCATTTGGTCGACTGATAGTAGGTACGATTGCAAAAGTTCATTATTTGATTTCGATACGTTTTCTTCAGAAAGAGACATAATTTTTCAAATAATTGAATTACAAAATTTTATTTGAGGTCAAATCATTTGTCAGAACGAAAAAATCAGAAACCAGATGCAGTCAAGTCTGTCAAAGAATATCTGAAGTCTATTTGTTCCAAGATTCCCTGCTGTTTCAAGTTAGACCGCCTGAAGGGTATGCGAAAGCTGTTACGCAGGCGCACCATATTTTATAGAGGATTTGATAATGTCCAACATTTCCAAGCTACAATTGGGTATCTGTTGTTTAAATAAAATTCCATAAGATAAAGTACAGGGCCAATGGGCCAACTATTCAAACCGAATAGTTTATTTCGGAAGTTACTGCGTTTTCCAATAATCCTATTTTTCGTGAAGAAAAAAGATTCAGTACCTTTTTTCGATAGGCAAACTTTCTAAAAAAAAACGAGAATCAGATACTTCCAGGAAACATTATAGCGGGTTCATAATTAAGATCATGAGTTTCCACTTCCATCAAATGATTATCAGGAATAAATGCAAAGTCATAAGAGATAATCGAAAGTTTAACCCCAAGAACACATGCCATCAATAATTGACACTAGCTTTCTGGTAAAGACGTATTATAGGTACGTATTTCACAAACATGTTGATTGAAATTTAATTATAAAATGAAATTCACCAGTTCATTCCTCATTTCAATTGAAAAAAGGTGTACATAGGTGTGCATATACAGGATGTTTAAAAAAAGAGGGAACCAATCACTAGGATGAGTAGAAAACTGGAAAATTATTGGCGTTCGCCAAGTAAAAAATTTTCGTAACACCATCCCTATTCAAGATATGGAGCGTTGGAGAAGGCAAATGAAATTTCACATGAAAGGAACGCACTCAATCCAAATTTTTAACATGTATCCGTTTTACGAAGAGGTTCCATTAACGCGATAAGAAATTTTAAGTCACATAATGCATCCTTATTGATAATAATTTCTACATAATAATTAGAAACTTTATCATTTCTGTATTGCGGCATCGGTTATTACTTTATAATTTCAAATCAAAATATTCCGAAAATAGCACACAATATCGAGTTTTACCAAGAGTGAAATGAATGACGCTTGAGTTCATTTGAAATTTTGGTCAATAAAATTAACCTCAAAAGAGTTATGTTTCTTCAACACCCTTCATCTTGAAGACAGATGGATTTTTTTCTAATTTCGAATAGGATGTGACTATTTGAATTCAAATTGAAATTACAAAACTAAAATAAAAGTATAAAAAATTATATATTATATAAGAAGTCGAGGAGCAAGTATGATTTGTCCTATGCGAAATCTAGTTTACGGTGTGAACACAAAAGGATTGCTCATTTGTATGAAAAAGTTTTTCTAGCGTATTTTCAAAAAAAAAGGAATGAAGAATTCAACCTTGTGTAGCTCATATTCGATATTGAGTACCGAATTGTGCTTGAAAAGAAATATTGACGTCAAGAAGTAGGTATACAAATTTACTGGCGTTTTCGAAACGACATTCTGAAGGTTATCAGTCTACAAAGTCAAAAGTTTTTAGTAAAGAAATCATTGCCCATTTTCTGAAAGAAGCTTCCGATGAGCAACATTTAATGAATAAGGTAGCATCGATCGTTGGAGTTGCTGGAGCTTGCCGAAAAGGTGACTTAACTTTTCTTCGTGTAGAAAATGTACCTATAGTATTTCAGGAGGAATTTGCTGAAGTAACCATGAATATATAGCTATAGAAGTACTTAAACTACACCTTTTCCAATTGTAATTCAGGAAACGTAAAATGTAATTCAGAAAAGCAAATTGAATTTCAGAAAATGGAAATTGTAATTCAGAATAGTATATGATATGTATCAACTTACTATTCTGAATTACAATTTCCATTTTCTGAAATTCAATTTGCTTTTCTGAATTACATTTTACGTTTTCTGAATTACAATTGGAAAAGGTGTGGTGGGAAAATTAAGGGATCGAAAAAATATTCCAAATTTTTTGGGGTTTTTCAAGTGACTGTATTTCCCTTAAAAATGGTCGTACTGGAATGAAAAAAAAATATTTTGAAGCTCGAAGGTTTTAGTTTTGAGATTGAATAATGAAAATTTTTTCAAGCAACGTGTTCCGCTCAATCCTAATGAATACCAAAAATAAAAATTTTTTCGATATTTTTTTGACCTTTTTTTTGGTCTACGAACTTGCAATTTTTTTTACAATTCAACCACTATATGGATGTGATAACTTGTTCATTCGGCTTGAATTTGCCTGTTTAAAAAAGTTCGATGCGACCACTTCTCGCTGAGATATCGATCATCGAATGGAAAAGGATATATTTAACCTTCAATATCTTAGCAACCGCTAATCGCACAAGAAAATTAAGGCAGGTTTCGAAATCTTGAATAAACCCCCAACAATATTGAGGTACGGTGTTTTGAAAAAAAAATGTATTCTTTACGTTAATTCGGAAAATCATGATAAAAAGGGCTTTTGATGGCTTTTGGGATAATCAGGCGCTAAGTTGGAAATATCGGGAAAACCAGTAATGTTGAGTTTGCCTTTTACAGTTTAATATGCCTTCAAAATCTCCACAAATTTTCTATTGAATCCTTCAAGCCGTTTTTTTGTTTTATTCGATCAAATTTAGAGAAAATTGAGGATCACGAATTTGACTGAATTGATCCTTCAACAAATTGCAGAAAAAATGTTTTTTTTCAGTTTTTTATGCATTTGTATTGATAAAAATGTTCGAATTCATGGAAAAAAATCTAAAAAAAAAAAATGAACAAAATTGTTTTTAAAATTTTTGTATTTTTTTTTACTCCAAAAAACTACCGCCAGCATCAGAATTACCCAAAGCGTACCACGTGGAAGTTGCCCGATCGGATTTAAGCTTCTTGTGTGTGACAAATTTTTGGAGTCACTGAAACAAATCCTTAAATTGTCAAAACAATTTTTTTTTTTAGATTTTTTCACCATAAATTTTAATTTTTATCAATAGAAGCATAAAAAACTGAAAAATAAATTTTTTCTACATTTTGTTTGAGATTATGATCATTTAAAGTCAAATTCGTGATCCTTTAATTTTTTTTAAATTCGATCGATTAAAACAAAAAAACGGCTCGATGGATTGAATCGAAAATTTGTGGGGATTTTGTAAGCATATTAAACTGTAAAAGGCACACTCAACATTACTGGTTGTCTGGATATTTCCAACTTAGCGCCTGATTATCCCAAAAGCCCATTTTATCTTGATTTTTCAAATTAACTTAAGAAAAAAAATTCGAAAAACCGTACCTGATATTGTTGGGGGTTCATTCAAGATTTCAATACCTTCCTTAATTTTTTTATGCGATCAGCGGTTGCTGAGATATTGATGATTAAAGACAAAAGGATCCTTTTCCATTCAATGTTCGATGTCTTAGCGAGAAGTGGTCGTATCAAACTTTTTTAAAAAGTAAATTCAATCTGAATGAACAAGTTATCTGATCCATATAGTGGTTGAGTTGGAAAAAATTGTTCCAAATTCGTAGACCAAAAAAAAGAACCAAAAGAATTTCGAAAACATTTTTTTTGGTATTCATTATAAGTGAGCCGATATCGTTGCATGAAAAAAAAGTTTCATCGTAGAGATCCCAAAACTAGAAACTTCGAGCTTGAAAATCCTTTTTTTTTTTCAAATTCCAGTGCGACCATTGTTAAGGGTAATACATCCACTTGAAAAACCTCAAAAAATTTTAATTTTTTTTTATCCCTACATTTTTTCCACTAGTGTAGTTCTTGGAATGATTCTGTATTTTTCACAATTAATGGCGCAATGTACTTTTCATCCACAGTTGCGAAATATTTTACTTTCCGTAACCAGTTGCGAAAAGTAAAACGTTTCTAAACGTCGATGTGTTTTGAAAAGTGTCACTTTATGTGTCAAAATTAGAAAAAATAATATTGTGTGAAACACGTTGGGAAACAGTTTTTTTCGTCACCTTTTTTTTGAAACACCATATTTTGTAAATGACCGCCACGGCTTTGACAGGTCCTGCTGAAACCATATGTCGTCAAAATCAATAGCTTCCAAATGAGGCACAAGAAATTGTGTTATCATAGCAGGATAACGTTGACAATCATGGACAGCAACTTTCAAAATTTTTTGACAGCTGTCAAAAAATAATTTTGGATAGTAGCATACTTCCTTCTGTAAAGACTAATACTACAAGTAGTAGGTATGTACCATAAGTATTCATCTAAATTCCACTAATGACAATAAAATAAATATTATGGCTATAAATTATTTACAAAAATATGAAAAATTATAATGGTCACCATGGTTTGTTTACAGTGATTAGTTATTTCAATATCAATATTTTCAATCTGTTCTATCAGACATAATACGAAATATTGTTTCAAACTTAGTTATTATGAGCAACATATTGTCCCAGAATTGCTCCTCAAGCCACAAAATTCCACGATAAGTGATGGAGAATGCCATGAACACCATGGCAGGTAACATCACCCATGAGGCTAAAACAATATTTATTCCATGGAACAAGAAACCAATAAATTGACCTATGTTCAGATAAGAACATCATAATTTTTGTCATTTTTGAACTGGTGGAAATGATCGAGCATAATTTTTTTGTAATTCCATAATATTCTCTTCACATAACCAAAAGCAGAATATACGAAAAAATCTATCATCAGTATGGACGCCGAGCAGTCTGTACATTCCCGACAGCCATAGAAAGACCATAAGTGTATATGACATAGGTGGACAGCGTCCAAGGTAAAAGAAAATATCTTATTAAAAAGGCATATAATGCAGTTTGTTTCAGCTCTAAAGCCGGGAGAATATGATCAATATTAAAAGCGACCTAACGAGACTTTTGATGATTTCTGACAACAAAAAGCTATCAATTAAGAGAGACTATTTTGGTCGAGAGCAGGCTGGGAATATTATAATGTTAACGAGCACGGTGTTTTATCATATAGTTCAGTATCAATAATGCATGAGTCGATTAATTATTTATGATCGATCGTTCATTATCTGAGTTATTTTTATAATGTTAATAAAATGGGAGTAGATCCAAGATTTCTCGGCTGATCGATGGCTGTGCGGTCCAGTCATGATTTTAGTGGTTGGTCACACTGTAACGCAGCTTATCTTGGATGTATTAATTTGGATGTTCGAGTGGGTTATTACATCGATTTATTAATGCTTCGTTACTCGATTTCAAATTCCATTTCTCTCACAAAGCTGATTTCATTATTTATGAAAAGAGCACATTAATCTTCGTGTACAGGCCATTCTTCATAAACCCACTAAAAGTCACAAATCGCATCAGCAAAATCACTTTGTGGATAATTCAACCGGAAATGTAAAAGATTAGTACATTCTGGTTTTTACAAATATCCCAAAAATTATCGGAAGAATCGTTTCCCAATCAACAGAACTATTGTGGAAAATTTAAAAATCTACAAAACGATTTCTTGAGCAACTGCATTTTCCACTGTGAAACCTCGTAAAGAGACCTTATTTCAAAAAACATATTTTTTATAAATCCAAAGCGGGAGGAATAATATGTGAAAACTGATGGTTCAAATAAATGTGCCTTGATTCAGATTCTGCACGATTAACAATTTGAAGGCTCATCTCGCATAATTCCTGAATTTCTAGAGACAATTGAATGAAAAAAATATATCTGAGAAGCTGATAGCGCCCCTACCATTACGAGTAGAATCTACTCTTTCCGCAACCGATTTTGACTTTGCCACGTTGTGCTTAACAGCTTTCATGTTGATTACGTTGCCATGACTAAAACTACTGGCCCTGGCTCTGTTGTTCTTATTCTTTTTATAATATGAAGAGGTGTATTAATCATATACAGGGTGAGTCTTGTACATATATTTCAACTGTAGATTGTAGAGGCCAAAAGAAACCTTTTGTTCAATTTGATTCTCCCGAATTCGGCTCTGCTGTTCTCTGCAAACACCTCAAAGTTTATATTTCCCGATCGAAATCGAGTTGATACATTTAGGAAATACTCAAGTGATAGCCTTATTCGAATAAGAATGTTACAAACTCGATAATTCTCAACAAAAACATTAGTTTTGTCCGATTATTATTATTATCTCATAAAAAATTGTTTTTTCACTTTATTTATAACGAGATTTATTATGATTATTCAACCTAACTCGTATGATTCTAAGTCAATGACCTAACCTAACCCATTTTCTATGATATTTCAAAGAGCTTTTGAGAAGGCGATGCCAGATTGTTGATTTTCTCTTTGAATAATAGTATTTGTTTTTCTTCGATCTCGTGATGATTATGTGAAGACTTCCAGTGAATTAATATAAAATTAACCGTGTAGTGTCGAGATTATAAAATTATAGGATATATTGTTCAGATAGAAACATCGCCACAGATTATTTAGTGCTAAGCTAAGTATCATTTTATTCTTCATTAATTTCAATTCAATACGTGGTTTGTATCAACATTCATCATTAATATCCGAACTTTGTATTTCATTGACATTGACTGGGCGTATTAAATGTATATTTCTTGATCAAACGTTTTTCCATAATTAAGACGATGATATTGAATCCAGGGAAGCATCCACATTATTCTTGAAATTCATGATTTTTTCCCCACATTTAATCGTACTTATACAATTAGGAATATCTTTTTTTTTAATAAAGAATACTTTTATTTTCTGAAATGATTGGTTTTTTCAAAAATTTGAACCGTTCATCTTTTTCAAGTGCGGTTTTATAGTATTTTTACGTGGATATATGAGTCGGCTATGCTGTAAGTTTTATAGCAGAAGAAATATTGAATAAGTTTTGATAGAGGAATATGCTCCATAAATAGAGTAAAGAATCAACCAAAATTCAGTTCATTTGAAATAACAGTTCCGAAGATATGAACAGAAAAGTGTTTTTTTTTCATGAATTCTCGACACCGGGTATCTTTCAAATAAAACCGAATTTTGAAAAATGGCTAAAAAAAGTGTTTCGTTTGATAAGAGGAATTTACAGTTAAAATATACGTACAAGCCAAAGACTCACCCTATATAAGTAACAGAACCTAAATTGTTGAGGTAGCTGCAAATCAATATATGTACCTACTTATACAGGGTGTTCCTAAATTGAACGTACAAACGAAAAGGGGAGATTCCTTAAGTAAGTTCAAGAAAAAAAGTCCCATAAACATGGGGTCGCAAACGTTTCGTTTTCGAGATACAGGGTGTACTAGGTTTATTAGGGAGTGATTGAATGAAAGTTATGGAAACAGGTGGATTGGACATCAGTCATGGCCCGCCAGATCCCCAGACTTGAATAGTTCAGATTTCTTTCCATACTACTTCGTACTTTATGACAATTTTGATTCTTCTGAGGATTTCGAGAGAATCGTTCAAAATCGAAATCGGTAGCAGATACGACAAAACTACAAGAGACCGAAAAGTTGAGTATAACAACAAAGCTTCTTTTCACATTTTTTTAAATTAACAGTTGCTCGCTAAAAAAAAGTTCTGGAGGAAAACGGGTGACAGCAGGGTTGGCATGTTTTAAAACATTTGTTTTAAATCAGTGTTTTAAAACACGTTTTAAACACAAGCCTCTGTTTAAAACATATTTGTTTTAAAACAATTGTTTTGAATCAGTTTTTTATTGAAGGAAAAAAACACTAGATAAGTAATAATTTAATAACAGAAAAACGAATAAATCGAAAAATATTCTCCGCTCTGTAACAAAATATGACTTTTCTTAAAAATGAATAGGATTATAAAATTGAATCATTCTGATTCTGTCTGAAGTATTAGTAGGTTTAAATTTATTCCAAATAGTATTCAATTTTCCTTCTAAACTTTATATTAAAAATTAACAATCAAGACCCGCAGAATTCTGATTTACTGTGTCGAGGCTCGCGGCGTCATCCCTAACTTAACACCTTAACTGTAAACAATTTAACAATATACAAGTTCTATTCAGTGTTGCCAGATTTGAATATTTCACCCGAGAATATCATAGCAATGTTGCCAAAACTTTGTTTTAAACATGTTTTAAATGTTTTAAATCATGTTTTTTAAATATTCAAAAAAAACATGATTTAAATCAAATAAAACAGTTTCAAATAAAAAAAACACAATGTTTTGTTCTTTTAAAAAAAAACATGTTTTTTGCCAACCCTGGGTGACAGTGTTCCAGAAAAAGTATCACCCTGTAGATCTGTCATCGAAATTGCCATGTCACGTGGTGAGAACTCTCAAATGTAATATCTATGCAAAATTTCAGTTGAATATCTTGTAAAGTGTAGATACTATGAGAAAAAAATTTGAAAAAAATTAAAAGTTCAACACTCTGTATCTCGAAAACGAAACGTTTGCGACCCCATGTTTATGAAACTTTTTTCTTCTTCAACTTACTTAAGGAATCTCCCCTTTCGTTTGTACGTTCAATTTAGGAACACCCTGTATATCTCCTAAAGTTATATGTATTTCAGGCGCATCTCAGGGTAGTACCCTTGGACTGTTTTAATTCCTATTTCGTGTTAATCTTAGACAAAGGCCTGTTAATGATCTTTCGCACCTACCTCAAAAGGCCTATAGACAGGGTTGGCATGTTTTAAAACATTTGTTTCAAAACAGTGTTTTGAAACACGTTTTAAACACAAACCTCTGTTTGAAACATATTTGTTTCATAACAATTACTTTGAATCAGTTTTTTATTGAAGGAAGAAAACACTAGATAAGTAATAATTTAATAACAAGAAAACGAATAAATCAAAAAATATTCCCCACTCAATCCACTATGTAACAAAATATGACGTAAAAATGAATAGGAGTATAAAATTGAATCATTCTCATTCTGTCTGAAGTACCTATTAGTAGGTTTGAATTTATTCCAAATAGCATTTTATTTTCCTTCTAGACATTATATTAAAAACTAAACCGCAGAATTCTGATTTACTGTGTCGCGGCTCGCGGCGTCATCCCTTACCTTAACTGTAAACAATTTAACAATATACAAGTTCTATTCAGGTTGCCAGATTTGAATATTTCACCAGAGACTATCATAGCAATGTTGCCAAAACTTCGTTTTAAACAGGTTTTAAATGTTTTAAATCATGTTTCTTAAATATTAAAAAAAAAACATGATTTAAATCAAATGAAACAGTTTCAAATAAAAATCACAATGTTTTGTTTTTTTTTGAAAAAAACATTTTGTTTTTGCCAACCCTGCCTCTAGGTCAAGACCATCAACCGAAAGACTGTTCTACTAACTTCATTAGTACGTACACAAATACGATCAGCCTATTCTATACCGCATGTATTTCTACCTAAGTTCAGTTCTTGGATCAGGAGATCAGACGCGTATCTGTTGAAAAACTAGAGTTTGATACTGTGAAGCGTCTAATACTTACTTTATACTCTTGAAATCGAATGAACTGATTCAAATATAATGTGATTCTGCTCTTACTACAAGGTGCGGCACGGAGGGCGGACGTTTTTCAGATGGGCATAACTTTCCCCCACTGAGGACGAGAGAAGTGGGGAAGGTGCCGTTAGACTCGTGTGTTCCTAGCATTTATTTTTTTATTTACCAGTTGTCGTCATGGAGCCTTGGACGGTGGAGCATCGTGTTTTCGCCTATGATAGTTTCGTCCGAAATAATGAGTCAGTCACGGTCGTGCAGCGTGAGTTTCGTCGCCATTTCCACATTCATTGGAATAGAGTTATTCCCTCTCGAAACACCATCCTTCGTTGGGTTGAATCACTTCGCAGACGTGGTGAACTGATCAACAGAAGACCAAGAGGACCTGTGCGAACAGTTCGAACGCCTGAAAATGTTGAACGCGTTCGACAAGCCATTGAGCGCCTCCAGCACTGCATCACCGATTTCGGCCACCACATGCCTGATGTGATTTTCCACACTTGACTGTCTCAAATGCTATTTCCTTGAGAATCTGATTCCGTCAATAAATGTGTTTTTGAGTAAAAATTAACGCTTTTATTATTTTTTTAAAACCATCCATCCTCCGTGCCGCACCCTTTATATTCTCATTAGAAAACCGATATTGACTTGGTTAGTATCTGACCTATGCTTTTATGTTTAGAATGCCCTGGTTAATATTCGTCAATCTGGCACTCGCTACATTTAATAGTAGGTATTTAACTATAAAGCAAAGGGGTTCTGCTTTGGGGCAAACGAATTCTCGTCCTTTTTTGTTCTCCCTCTTTGAGGAAAACTTTCGTAAACCACTTCCATATGGACCAATAAAGGAGTATCACCTCTGTGTATCCAAATCAAGTTATCAGTTTTCACCTTCTTTTTTCCATCCCATATTTCAATGATCTAAATTACAGCTTCCATATGGACCAATAAAGGACTAAAGGAGTATCACCTCTGTGTATCCAAATCAAGTTATCAGTTTTCACCTTCTTTTTTCCATCCCATATTTCAATGATCTAAATTACTGCGAACATAATAAAAATACATAGTACCTATTCTTATTTCCCATTTTCCCAACATTTTTTGGACTTCTTATGAATGCTTTTACGGCCTGATTCAACTACAAAATTCCGGAAAATCAAACCACGGCTAGAAAGCTCGGAATTTTCTAATTATGTAGTAAACAATCACACGAAGTGATATTGAATTTCTTCTACGAACTATGTTAGTATAGGCTGTTTGCTTCTACATTTAAGCGCGCGAGGGAAAACCTTTATATCTTATGGCCTAATATTCCGCAGTGCTTCAGATCTTTTTCAGTAGCTACCTACATAATACGAATAAAACACAAAAGACAGCTTCCCTCGCTACGCCATCCATATGTTCTCATGGAAGTGATAAATATTGATGACGAGGAATGCATAATCTAATTCCATTCACCGTTTTTGCTTCATACTAGATCTAAACTCAACACACATAACATAAATATTTCATAGTGTCGCATATCCCATCCACTGCACATAAACCAGAATGGCGAGGGATTACAACTGAAAATCGGTCAGTTTTTTTAGGTCCAAAAACTGGACTGTCTGCCTCGCAGACGAAAGAGATAAATACATCGCATCTTTATGGATTTGTCGCAAAATTCTTCTGTTTCAAGGTCAACGCACACATATCTTCAACGCCATTGTTCTTAGGGCGAAGAAGAAGCTACCGTGCCACATGCTGACAGCGTGATGTATGGACCATTTCAGCTTTGGCAGCTTGATGATTATGTGTCTTTTTGTTGGGTCTGTATGAGAGTTCATCTGCATTGGAAGCGTATCGACAGGTGATTTTCGATTACTTTCTCGATGAAGATGTTGATGATAAAATTCTTCTCGAATAGAGCTCACTAAACTTTATTTTACAAAAGTCTAACCAGGAAGATACACACAACCAAACTTATATGGAATCACCCAGTATTAAGATGAAATATTATTTTGATATCTTTTTCGTTAGAAGCAAATAAAAAGTGCATGTGTGTAATACCTGCGGGGGTGTTTCTTTCTAAATACACCTGTTACCGCAAATAAAATATGAGATTTTTACCTATTAGAACCTGCACACTTTTCCAGTCGAAAGGGAATCTGGACTCGTGCCTTGAGCAAACGCAAGGTCTTATGAAAAATTAAATCCTTTTCTGAGAGGGGATGAAATAAAAAACAACAACTAACATCAACAATATATTAAATTACAAACAAAAAATTGTCTCTTCTACATTCAATGAAAAATAAAAGTGTTATTTCTCGACCTTTTCAAGAACCGAACAGTGAATGAAAAAAAAAACCAATAAAACAAAAACAAAATAAAAATGATGGAGAGTGACGTAGTACCTTTTTGTACGTTCCTACTTCAAATCTTTGAAAATTCCCATTTAATTATAAAAATTTCTCTCTTACCAGACCAAACACTCACGAAAACACTTGCTGTTAATCACTTAAAACCAATTGATTGACTTCTGAATTACCTTTAAGTTACATTAAAATATTTTGAAGAACCGACCGAACTTTACTTTCAATCAACACAGGTACTTCCTACGATTCAATTCGCATTTTCCCTTCTGATGCACACGTCGGGTGCTTCTGTACTTCACGCCACTGCCGGAACTCCTTGAATTCCCGAAAATTTCTCTATTTAAAGCGAATCTCCCCTGCCTCTTTGTCCCCTTGGAATATTCTAGAAAGAATTTGTCTGAAACTACGCGGTCTTACACTATTGGTTAAAAAACCATAAAATCTGATGATGAAAAAAAACCGTTGACTCGACCCTTTGGGATACGCGACCCTTGAACTGTTTATCATCTTAGCCCTTCGAAGTTTTAATTTATGTGTCTGCCTCTATTCCACACGTTTGGAATATTCTTACATAGAATGATTTTAAAATTTTAATTTTAAATGAACCCTAGGTAATGGAAATGAATTATCATTTCCATTACCTAGGGTACTACATGTGTTTACTCACAAAAACAGTTAGGTTCATAAGCACTTGATAAGATTTGGCTTCGCAGTGTCGATTTTACCATTTCGTTCGAATGTCGCAGTGAATTTATATTTTGTTTTTTTGCGAAGTTTTAAAAAAAAAATGCCTTATGTGGGGTTATCGGAAGTCCAGATGGAAAGAATTATTACTATGGCAGAACAAGGTATGTCACAAAGACAGATTGCAAGAACGGTGGGGGTTACACAAGGGGTTGTTTCAAAAACCTATGCAAGGTTTCTGGAGTTAGGAACCCTAAAGAATAGGCCGAGAAGAAGTCGTGGAAGAGTAACTACAGAAAGGCAGGATCGCTTTTTAGCCCAAACAGCAAGAAGAAATCCCGCAGTATCTCATTCAGAGCTTCAAAGGCAATTTTTGCAAGCTACAGATGTTAGTGTTTCTGTCGAAACTATCAGAAAAAGACTTCGCGCTCGGGAATTATTCGAGAGAAAAGCGTTAAGAGCTCCAGAACTATCAAGGCAAAATAAAGTTGACCGTTTTAATTGGTGTTTAGAGCATGAAAATTCGACTATTGAAGATTGGAAAACTGTCTTATTTTCGGATGAGATCAGAATTGGCCTACGATCAGACGACCGTCGTGTTCGCATTTTAAGATGTAGAGGGAGGCAAGCTAGGCTCCAAGCTGCAAGACCGATCCCTAAATACAAAGGAGGTACTGTAATGTTTGAGGCGGAATTATGTTTGGTGAGAAAACTCCTTTAATTCCCATTAGACAATCTCTGACAGGGCCTAGGTATGTTGATCTAGTGCTACAACCTGTAGTGAGGCTCTGGCGAGGTGCTTTTGGAGATTATTTCCTATTTATGCAGGATAATGCACCTCCACATACCAGCAGAGTTGCAAAAAAATTTTTCGAAACAGAAGGTGTGACTGTTTTAGAGTGGCCTTCTTGTTCACCGGACCTTAATCCTATCGAGCACTTGTGGGATAGGATCAAAAGAAAAATTAGAGCTCGTCAAAATAATCCTGGTAACGCAGAGCAACTTATACAAGCGGCTTTAGAGGAATGGGCAAATGTTACACAAGAAGAAATTAACAACTTAATAGAAAGCTTATTGCCTCGAATTCAAGCTTGTATCAATGCCAGGGGTGGTAATACTGATCATTGATTTGTTAAAATCGTTTTATTTGTTGTTCAATTCTCAGTTACATAAAAATTATTTTAAGAGAAATTTACACCTTTAATTTTCTGTTCTATTATAAAAATAATCTTTCAATAATTTATATTATTTTTCTAATAAACTTGTTTTGGGAAAACTGCTCTTCACTTTTCAGCGACTTTTTTTTAATTAAAATTCGTTTTTTTTCAAATAACAGGGTGATTCCATATAAGTTTGGTTGTGTGTATATCGCTTATTTAACAGGTGGATGAATATTGCTTCGAGAACACAATTCCTTTAATTCTATAAATATTAGTTTTTTGAAGAATCAAATAGACTATTGTTCTCACCATTGCGCCATCTATAAGTCATTCTCCAACACCAGAGCTCAAATCTCTCCAGTATCTAGGAAGACTTCAAGGATGCTTAGTCCTCATTCCTCTCTCAATTGTCTCGTCCAAAGCATTTTTTGAACTTTGGCCGTTCTCACATAACAGGAACCGACAAGATCATTTTGCCAGCAGCATAATTCATCGAAAAGAATGAATCCACAGTTTTGTCAAGCAATATTGAATACTCCATTCAAGATTTAGGTTTATCAAGCTTTTTACGTAAAACTGACGCAGGTTGGTACCCGTGAAATATCAAATAATTCTCAGAGACGTTGCCAATGCTAATTTCTCTTTACTCTTTTTTAACTTTGTAAATGGAGTTAGTTCTTTTAAAGTTCAACTGTGACACAGGTTTCGTAGTACATACTATACATACTACATTTTCATACTGGAGTATTTCAAGTTGTGCAAGAAGGTATTTAAATGTCTTTTGTAGGTTTTTTTCTTGGGAATTTTGAAAAGTGGGCAATTCCATAGGTCTGTCTGTTCGTTTAGTTTTTCTGTTGGATAATATTCGAGTACTTTCATTCTTTTTTCGAATGAACTATCACAAAGTAACGTACTATTCTGTCCATTATTTTTCAGTAAAATTATTTCAACACTCGATTCTTAATTTTCGTACAAGAAAATAACATAACTGAATCTTCCAACCATGTTTACATAGGTGAAATATACTGCTCCACAAGAGTTAGAGATATCGTATTCAATCGTTTTTAAAAGTATGTAATCTTCGAGAAAATCGCTGTAAAATCATTTAAAACTCAATAACAACTTGAATCGATCCAATAAAAATCAGTATGAGACATTTCGTCAATCTGGTCGCCCTTTTTCTGAAGTTCGGTTCTTTGCATATGCTTCATGAATGTCCTTATTTTGGAATGAAGTCAGTTTATCAACGGCTTCGATTTGAAATGAGTTTTCTGAAAATGCCAAGACGTAAATTAACAAACGCTGAGGCTAATAGGGCTATCGGAATGCTACAGGGTGGCCTAACTGAGGTTGTTGTAGCGGAAAGGCTCCAAGTCAGTCAAAGTGTGATATCTCGACTTTGGAATAGGTTCAGGGAGACAGATTCCGTGTTGGAAAGACCAAGGCTTCATCACCGTTTCGGCAAGAAGAAACCCTACATCTACGTGTAGAATGCTACGGAATACTCTTCATAAAGCAGATGGGGTCCAAGTTTCCATCGAAATCAGCAGACAACATTTGAGAGAGGTGAATCTATACTCCATTCACAATTATAAAATCACAACTCTGGCCATGGTTTCGTTTTCAGGAATTGGTGCACCTGATGAAAAATCTGTGCGCGTACAGAGAATATTGTAAATGACAAAACGTTGTTGCCAGTTGCTTTGTTTACATCAAAGTAAAAGTATCAAAGATATTCCACATTTTGTTAGTTCGAATCGATCGGCGATTTTGGGGCGAAATATCGATAAGGAATCGCCTATTTTTCCGTTCTTCGTCGTCCAGAAGAAGTTTCCCGTCGATTTCGTGCAAGTGTCATTTTTTCCTTTCACGACTTTTGGCGTGAGTACGAACGGCAAATTTGAATTGGACCAAAAATCGATTAATAAGCATAAAAAAAGCAAAAGTAAGTACTAATCGCTTTTTTACACTTGATAACGAAGTTTTTTTAGGTATCTGGCCGTTTGGAAAGATTTCAAACGAAATTCCGGTCCCCCAGAAGTTTGGTTAGTTTCGGTATCGTTTTTGGTGCTCAAAATTTATTTGGGATGTGTAAATGGAAAAAAAAAACGCTTCCTTATACGATCTTCTAACGAAAGCGACCGGAAAATATGGTTCAGGTAGGATTTTCGAGGAATTATGAGGAAAGAACTTGCAGAATTAAATTGCACGATTTTCGTAAGTAAACGGGTTCTGGATGGCCATCATTGGTCTCTAAATATATAACATAAATACATAACTGACTTTGGCAGATCAGCTGTTGATTAATCAATCAAATCGATCAAGGGAAAAAGGACCGTAATGACGTTGTATATGACATAATTAGTGAAGAGCGCCACCTGAAGTGGAAAAAACGAAATCTTGCCGATATTCTCAATTTGGTCTAACGTCATTCCATTCAAAATTTGACGAGTGCTTACACCAGTATTCTAGGCATCTTAATTGCACTCAACGATTCAGATTCCGATGAATGGAAATATGTGTCACTGGCGCTTTCATTCCTATCAATCCTTTGCCGAAAGTAGAAATAGGCTATATTGAACCAGAATACATCGGTTTTTTCCATATTCCAGGAGTTTGTGTCTTATTTTAGAACAGGTGAATGATAAATGTGAAGCATATGTCTGACCTACTCCATTTCATTTGTACCTACAAACCTACTGTGGTAGTAAAGTAATGTATGAATCTTTTTTAAACTAACAAATTACTATACAGTCAGAATATTTTACTCCTTGTTCATAAGATCAAATAAATGAAATGTATATCTATAAAGCTTTCAGGCTTATTAATTTATATTGCATTGAAATTATTAGTTTCTCTGTAAACAAATTCGTCAATTTAGTTATTATGTTTATTTTCTTTGTGATGAATGAATAAAACTGTTATTTATTTGAAATAAAGAAATATCAGAAATAGAAATGTTATGCACCCTCACAATCATATCACATATTCGGATTCCAGTAGAGGGATATGATGATCCATTATTCTTGATTCTTGTAATTAACCATCAATTCATCTTATATCTTTGGGTTGATTTTTTTTAATGAATTCTTGATTAGAATCAACAATTGATGTCGTCAAGTCTTGAACTTTCAGTTCAAGAGGATAATAAACATCAAGTCTTCACAAGCATGCATATGAAAATTATGTGAAAGCAATGCAATTTTCTTCCATGGCGAAAAATTATATATTTCAACAGTGATCTCTTGTACTTTTCATGCAAATAACTAGAAAAGGAATCCTTTCTATCAATTCATAAAAACGTTAATTATTTTCGTCCATCACATATTTTCCAATTCATTCACATTCTGAGAAATACGCTAAGAATGTAGAAAGGGCAACATAGTGTTGACTTGGAACATAAAAATATTTTGAAAAACGTCATAACTTCGATACAGAGTGGAATGTGTCAAATTTCCAAGGCCAGAGTTGTGATTTTATAATTGTGAATGGAGTATATTAGGTAATATTACGTTGTATCTATGCACTAAATTGAAACACAAATGCACTGGTTGAGTATTAAGGGTCATGATATTATTTCTGAATGAACTAGCTCATTATATGATACTGACGATACTGTATAGCCAATCCAGTTGAAATATGTACAAAGGGTGGACTATTCCAAAGGACAATTGATCGTTTTTTGGAAATTTCAATGCCCGGTTTTTCGGAAATGACAATTTCAATTGAAAGTTACAAAAAATTCGGCTTGAATGAAGTTCGAATATGATTAAATTTATGAAATCTCAGTATATTTATAGATTAATTGGAATTTTTCGAATTAATTATCCATTTCAGAAGTACGATTAGGAAAAAAGCGACCACACACACACAAAACACGAACGCTCACAAGTAGAGATTTTTAGTCCATATCGATCACACTCTCCATTGCGACCATTGCCTTGACTGTCCCGAATATTCTATTGAAGAACTGGTAGTTCCAGGATTCAAAATGATTGTGTAGAAGTATGAATAATTATGAACATTCGAATTCCACAACTTTTCAAAATGATAGCAATACAGTAACCACCCATACGTACCTACTGGCATTCTCTATATTTGAAACTAAAAATTAATTCTTGGTAAATATTCGAACTTATGATAACTTATCATTCAATTGCAAGTATCTCACACTAGAAAAATTGATTATTAATAAAATATGTATATGTATTTATGTTTAGATTTTTTTTCGAAACTTTCGAGTTCCTAAATCTGAGTTACTGAGAGAGTAGGTAATCTTCCAATTGAATAGCTCCTACGCAAATGGCGATTATGGATCGAATGAAAATATTAGTAAATCTCAACCTATGAACATAAATTCAAAATACATATTCATATTTTCTAGGTTCAAATATTTATATTATATCTACAATTACACGTCAATAAGTCATTTTCGAAGGCATAATTTCCGTCCATAAATCACGCTTTTTTGAAAATTCGTAATTATTCTCTGGAAAAAGTTGAAAAGGATCCTAAACAATCCGAACATAATAAACACGATATTTAGCACCTCAGTAAAATTACGTTGAAAACAATGAAAAACAATATTAATCGATTGCACAATGCACGTCATTTTCATTAGGTAACAATTTTTATCGAATTAATGAGAGGTCATAATTAGGTAAGACGTAATTACAATGAGCGAATACCGGCAGCAGGTATTTCAATAATTCTATAAAATTATAGGTGTGTACATGATTTACCATAGACGTTCTGCGTGTTATGATTTCTTGTTCTTTTTGGAGTTTGTAACTTGAATGATGTAGGATGTTGCCAATATTATACCTTATCAATTTACCTCACAGCTGAGGAAACGATTAACAATAAACAGGATGGGAGTTGCGGTAATTTCAAGGAAGATTTTGTAGCAAAAATTGTTTACGCTGATTAGATTCAATAATAGTGCTAATTACTATTTCTGACGACTGAAAAACAATTTTTTTTCTTTGCTTCCTACCGGTTCTACAATAAAATCACATTCAGTAATATTATTACATGAAGAATAATACCTAACGCATATGAACTGTCATTATACAGGGTGAGTACTTAGTGCTAGATCGGTCGATAACTCTTTGGAATTTTGGGCTAGGAGAACGAATTTGGACAGAATAGGATTACTCAGTGAATAAGCTCACATTATTTTCGACTCTACAGGCCTATCCGAAAATGGTGAACACTAAACCACCTTGTTTTTTTTCAAATGAGAATGCTCAACTTTTATACCATATCTTGAGAACAGTTCCAGAAAATTGTAGGATATTTTTTTATCGAACTCCCGAAAAGTTTCCACGTCTTCAGCAAATTTTCGGATACGAATGCGAGTTTTTGAAAATGTCAATGAGTTGCTATCGAATCACTATACTCCATTCACTTTTATAAATTATCGCGGTTGGCCAAGTTTTAGGTTTTCCAAAGAACAACGAGGAATGGACAAACCTGGGTTATCTTCAATACTTTCGGCTACAGCAGCAATATTCTTGGCTGTTCTTAAGCGACGTGCACGAGTTTTATCCTTCAGATCACTAACTTGTCCCAACAGCACAAATTTTTCAATGAGCTCTTTTCATTCATGACTATTGCCAATATTTGATCAGTATTACCACTAGGTACCAATAATTATGATAAAGTCCATCCCTGTTATAACTAGTCATAAACTGCTTCATATATGCAGATTTTTGAGAAGGCGGGCACCGTTTATAATGGCAGTAGAGGTCATTAGATGCGGGCTTGTAAATTTCAAGCAAATTATATCAGCCTATTATTAACCATCCATAAGTCGATCAGCAAGTGGTGATTTCCAAGTAATTTCTAACGGATATTCTCTCAGATCTCTTGAATGCTCAATAATAATTGACCTTGATTCAATTTCTTGAAGAAAACACTTGCGAAAAGGTCGTGTTTACAGGAAGTAGGAGCTTTCACGTGCTGTTAATCACATGTGGGTGGATAGTTAGAAAGACGTTTTCCCCAAAACAAGGGGGGGCAAAAGTGTGGGGCAAAAGTAGCGACAAGTCATTAGAAGCTGCAGAAGCGTAAGACCCCCTTACTACGACTATGCTATAGGTGGGTGATGTTTTTAGAGTGTATGAATGTGTGTTTGTCTATTTCTTTTTCACACTCTGAAGCCCGAACGGCTTGATGGACTTAACAAATGAGGTGTCATAAGATTCGTATGAATTGTGGGAGTGGCATAGGCTGAGTTTTTTCTGCATTTTTCTTTATTCGGTGTTGAAAAACTATTTATTTGATTCGAATCGATCCTAAGTTTTGTTCACAATATCCAATGTTCATCGATTCCATTATGTTCCATTTTCGAAGAAGTTTGGGCTCACACAGTAGGTAATAATTTTCCTTGAAATTATTTTGAAAGTGACCTTAGTCACGAAGCCTATGATGGAGTCAACGAAATCTAAACTCCAAAAACTGATGCGAATATGTACCGATTCAGAAATTCTACAGAATATAAGTTTGAAAAAATTTAAGCTGAATTTGTTCAATCATTCCTCATTATCTTGAACTCTACCCAGTGGCGGTTCTAGCAGGTAGGTCGGGTAGGCCGTAGGCCTGGGCCTGCCCAAAAATTTTATATTTATATCGGGTGTTTTTTTTTAGAATGTTAGAGAATTTTCGATAGGGATAACTGTGATTTGCCAGAAGGTAGAAGCCATGTTGTTTTGACATTTCTGTTCAGTAAGCATTGATAAATTATCATGGAAAGACTCACGCCGCAACAACGTTTACAAATTGTTGAAATTTATTTTCAAAATGAGTGAAATTTATGGTTCACATAATCATCCATTAGAGCAGCTTATTCGTCGATCTATCGATAGATTTTCTCTACTCGATGCAACAACAAGACGAAGAACTGTATACGTACAGAAGAAAATATCGCTGCTGTAAGTAATAGGTTTTTGAGTGCCTTCTCGCTCGCATACAATTTCTGCTTAATTTTATTCTTGTCAATTTCATGGTTTTCAAGAAAAAATGGAAAACTGTTTCCAGGGTGCCATCTTTAGAGGGTTGTAACTAGGAAGGGGAGGGCTGCAAAAAAACTCATATGGAAGGCCCACAAGGAATCGCCCCCCAAATTTTTCGCAAATATTCATATGCACCCTCTGTATATTATTAACTGCTTAGGAAAGTACCGATAAAAACATTGAAAAGTGCGTCCTAAACATTCTTCTTTTGTCTAATCAGTTAATTTTTTTTGCAGTCGTTATCATAACAACTCTTTCTGCTCTTTGTTCAAAATTTGTGTGCATCAAGATCAGATTGCTATTTTACGTTCTCAAAAACATCAACAACCATAAAGCATGAAATTTAGAATTTTATGAAATCTTATTTTACCTAAATTTATTCCTACCTACAGATTGATTTAACTATATTCTACGATAATTGCCAATACATAATTTGATATGTAGGTTGTTTGGCTGTATGAAACTCTGTAGATATGTTTAATTTTTTGATGTGTTTTTTATAATTCAACATTGTTTAAAATATCAGCTCTGGGGCAAAACCGGAAAGTCCTTGTCGGGCATAACCGGATACCGCCCGGTTGTGCCAGATGGATGTTCCTCAATCAAATCTTGAAAATAGGGTTAAAAAAAAAGAATTAATGGAATGTCTTTGGAAAAGGCTGCTTCAAAAGGTAAATGAAATCTCGAATTGGTACCCGAAATAAATTAATACAAGAGGTGAAGAGAAAGAATGTGATACAAAAAGAAAATAAAAACAAGAAATTGACAAAACAAAAAGCTAAAGAGTCCATCTCAGAAGAAGACGATAAATCACAAGATGACAAGAACCCCCTCTGCATTCACTGCAAAGAGCAGTACTCTCATACTACCAAAAATGATGGGTGGATAGAATGCACTGAGACGTGCAATAACTGGGCACACGAAGGATGTACAGGATGGTTAGAAGATGATTCAGATGATTTCGTGTGTGCTAATTGTGATTGTGAATAATACGTAGTACCCGGTATTGCCCCTTTTGCCATACGGTTCTGCCCCGAGGGTTGGGGCATAACCGTAAAATATAGAATATAATTCTTTTTGTTGGTTTTTTCATCTTGTACTGGTTTTTTATTAAAAAACAGTTTAACTCATTTCACTGTTTGGCTCATATGCTACGGCATAAATAAGTCAAGTGTGAACCAATAATCATGAATAAAAAAAAATATTGCAGATTTTTCTTAGCTACCCGGCTTCGCCTTCCTTTCCCCTACAGGAGAATGTGACGAAAATTAGACCATTTTATGGAAATTGGTAGGGCTCAATTCAAGCTTTTGTTGGATAAAACTATTCTGACGAAAAATATGTATAGAGTTAAGTGAGCATTCTGAAATGCCTTACTCAGTGAACGGAGAAAAGAAAGCACCATTTCTTGATAGTTTACCCGCTAGAGGACATAATGAAGGGTTACAGTACAAAAACTGTTTTCTGTCTTTTTACCTACTTTTGGAGGGACCGCCCACATCATAGTGATCCTCGACATTTTAACAAGCATATTCTATTTTTTCATTGTGTAACAAAGCATCACCATCAGCCATACCCCCATCAATTACCACTATAAAATTCGAATTTCGCCTATTATAATTTCAAATGTTGTGCTAATGCCTTATAAATTGGCCATCTAAAATTCCATCCAGCCTCCAGGTCAGAATTATAGACCAGACTGTATAATGCGTCCAGTCCCCTCGACTAGACTATCGAAATTGCTCTCTGAAAGAGCTCAGAATAATAATCGGGGTTGCTTACTGAATTATAGTACTTTTGGTGTCATTTAATTTGGAATGCTGGTGTATTTTGAGCAGCGCCAGGCATTATCTGCGGTTATATGTGTATGGTTTTGAGTCGGTTTCGTTTTGTGGCTGTATTGAAATACGAGAATTATGGGAATGGTATCTTGATCTAGCTACTACCTGGTTCTCTTGTTTTTCAAAGGCGTGATTTCATGGTATTTAAACTGTGGATCTGTATACTCAGGGACGGATCTATAAACATCGACAATGTCCCATTGTAAAAAGTTTTGGCCTCCCCTACCAAATCTCAACATGACAATTTTTTTGTCTGTGGAATCTTATCACTTGAATAAAAACAATAAACCAGCAAAAATGTATCTTTTTCGGCAGAATACAGGTGTATTTGAATAACTACAATTGTAATATTGAGAATATTCCGTGGAAAAAGCCGGGTTATCGAATTTCTCAGTTTGATCGCGGACGATAATAGTAGCCGAGGGCGTCGCCAGGAGGGGAGGGGGGCACTGCCCCCCCCCTTAGAGCTCAAAAATCCCTTAAAAACTTATGAAATAATAGCATAATATACGAAAATCAGTACATTTTTTCAATACAAACAAGCAGCCCATCCCAGCTTCGTCCGGGTAGAAATTTGTTTCATCAACATTTTGCGATGAACTTAGAGTAAATCTACAACATTTATTCTGTTTATAAATATTTTTTTAATTTCTACATTTCCAGGAGATTTATTTTGCCTATATTTTTCTTATTATTTTGAGGCTTTCTTCGATTCCATGGACTTTTCCGTATTTACTTTAGATTTTTTACCCCAGAACTTTTCAACTTATGCTATAAAAAGGAAAAAGGCTTCTGGTTCCGCTTCTTAACAAATCGACCGGGTGTCTGAAAGTTGATCTACGCGACTACTCTTATATAGATAATAGATATGCATGTCCCCCCAGGGCCGGACTGGGCAGGCGGGGTACCGGGGAATTCCCCGGTGGGCCCCTTTATGTGGGTTGTGGGGGCCCTTGTCTAAAACGGTGCTACTTATTACTGAAACATATGCCCACATTTTGAACTCGGTAGTCACAGATGCTGTTCAGGTAAATTCTGTAATTAAAACCTACTTTGGGACACTCAATCGGGTTAGTGTTTTTTTGTCGGAATTTTACAAAAGAATGGCGGTGTGGGATGAGAATTCTAAATGTAATAAAAGGTAAACAAAAATATGTGACATCCGATGGTGGAGTAAGGGCCTGGCTGTGCAAAAATTGCACGGAATTGAACGAGGTGAATATTATGAGGACGATCTATATTCAACTTTGCTGACTGTTCTGGAAAAAATTCAAACTTCTGGTAAATTTGATTCCAAGACTATATCAGAAGCTTCAGCAATTTCAGAATAACTTTTGCAAGTATGATGCTGTTTTATTGTCCTTTACAATGAGCCAGTGTTTTTTATACCTTACACCAGCAATCAGCATCCAAATACCTTCAACCCTATGGAATTGATCTAGTTCAATCATACAATATGGTTATGCATGCCAAGAGTGGTATTGAAAGTTTATTTGAAAACTTTGGCCAAATAAAACGCCAAACAGACAAATTCATATATTTTATTAACAAAAATTTGGAAGAAGAAGGGAAGGGCACGACATTGATATTGAGAAAAAGTTTAGTTCAAATAGGCAATCAAAAAAAATGTCAAGGGAATTGATGGATGACCCTATTTTTGATAATGCTTGTGAAAGGTTTGAAGTGAAAACTTATAAAACTATTATAAATCAAATTTCTCGAAGTATCCCAGATAGGTTTGCTAATAATGAAACACATTATGAAAACTTTCAATTGTTCGACCCAAAATATTTTCTTCGAAAGCGTAGGCTTTCACCACGATTTCTGAATTTTTAAATGTTGATAAACAAGACCTGATCTCAGAAATGATAAGAGACTCAAATATAAATTGCCAAAATATGTATATCTGTTAATTCTCGATGTCAAGGGTAACTAAGCTGCTGTTCTTCAGTATTGAAAAAAATGAACATGAATTCGTCGGCATATTTTAATATATATGTTGTTTATAAGTATATATTAACGTTATCATGTCGGCAGGTAAAATGTGAAATGGTATTTTCTGAATTAAAATTAATAAAATCCAGAATTCGTTCCATCATTGCTCAGGAAACCCTTGGAGCACTAGTGTTAATGAATGTGGAAAGTGATATCACTGATAATATCGATAACGATACAATAATAAATAAATATTTTAAGCATGAACAATGCTTTTAAAAACATGCTTCCATCCAAAGAATATGTCCCGACTGATTTTTTGAGGGTGACTATGTTTTTGTCTTGTTTTTTTTAGAGTGCTTGTATTAAATTATATAATTCAAATGTGTTGTATTTTTGTACTTTTGACAAACGTTAGTGTTGCCAACCTTCCGGGATTGGCCGGGATTTTTCCAGAATTTAATGTTGAATTTGGGGTTGGGGATTATTCTCAAATTGGCGAAAACCGATTCTTTGTGTCCAATGTTCGAACTCGACTATGGTGCACAAGCTCTGAGGCCCCCTTAAATTTTTCCCGGTGGGCCCCCACCATACCAGTCCGGCCCTGGGTCCCCCTCTCACACTTCGGTGCCCTCTCCTACTCGCCTACCTAGGACGGAGACGCATTTAGGTCCGGTGGTGCGGTTTCATCTTCATCACTTCAACCTGCCATAACTTTTGATGTACTCGTTGTAATTGTAAGATGTGAAGGACAATTTCGTTCTAAATTAAATACTGGAGACAAATAACGTGATAAGTTGGATGAGGATCAATACCCTATTCCAAAAACGCACTCCCAAATAGTGCATAATTTTGGAAAACATCTGATTACCATAAACAGATAATAGCAAGTCAATCTTGAGAGATAGATATATGCTATCGCGGACTTTTTTGTAGAACTATAGAGGTACATTTCCATCATACATGTGCAAGGCTTGCATTGTATCTACGTAAGTCTCACGGTTTTTGCAGCGTAGTGAAAATAGCTGATTATGGCTGATTTTTCTGTTATTATTGAAGTTATAGTAGGTATACTTATTTTTTTCGGGTGAAAAGTATAGCCTATGTCACTCAGGGATAATGTAGCTTTCTAATGGTGAAGGAATTTCTGAAATCGGTTCAGTAGTTCTTGAGCCTATTCGTATCAAACAAACAAAAATACAAATCTTTCCTCTTTATAATATGTATTAGTATAGATATAGATATAAGGATTTTACTCGAAGGAATCGAACGGTATCTATAACAGCCCTTCGGAGTCATTTTTTGAGGACCTAAAGACGGGTAGTCTCAACCAGTACCATAAGAAGACGGTTGCATTTCTCAAATTCAAGGGCAAAAAGACCTTTAAGAGTACATCGGCCATCACCTGGACATAAAGCTACCCGTCGGCAATGGGTAGAACACCACCAAGACTGGCTTTTACTACAATGGCGCAACGTACTTTTTTCGGACGTGTCACGATTCGGGTTACAAAGTGATAGTCGACGAGAAAGGGTTTGGAGAGTTCTAGGCATACTAGAGCGACTCTAATCGGCGCCTAGGAAGTGGTGCCCTTTCAAGGCGGATCATTAATGTGATGGGAGGGTATAATGTTCGATCGCCGTACTCCTCTTATTATCGTTGAACGAACAATGACTGATACCACCTACGTCACTGGCGGATACAGGGGGGTCATGGGGGCCATGGCCCCCTTCAGGAAGAATGGAACAATTTGCCTGAAAATTTCATTATAATGACGCGATTCGTGGGATTTCTAGACGTATCGGGAAGTTGATTGAAAGAAGAGGTGGTAATACGGACTACAAGCTTCTGGGGGTATCTTCGGGAGACCTAGGAGATATCAGTATGATCATATCATAATAATCATCATTGAATTGGGATTCAGTTGTGGAATGACTACAATTGACCAAGAATAAATAATCCATAAATTTAGATTATTTCTCATTTTTCCTATTTTGTCTCATCCTGCATAAAGCTGAGATTAAAAAACAAAGATTTCCAGAACATTGGTTGTTTATTTCTTGAGAAACCTTGGGGACGAAGACTTTTGACAATGTGTCAGATATAATATCGTTTCTCTATTCCAGTATCGTAATGAGTTCATTACAGTACTAAAAACAGTGCTGTAATGAATTCATTACAGCATTGTTTTCAGTTATACTTATTTTTCGTTTCTTTGTTGTCAGCACTGACTTTCGATCCTATCAATTTTCAACACACGTCAATTTAAAAATGTCAATTTCGTAACAGTCACCAACTGCCAAGATACAATACAAAAGTCACTAGGATGTATAATCTGAATTTTTCATTGAATTTCAACGAAATTTGACTGAAATAGAGAAAATATCGTCTAATACTCGTTGCAGAATGCAATTCCAACACTCTCGCTCCTTCGTCGCTCGTTTTCGAATTTCGCATTCGTATTGGAATAGGAGCCCATTCTGCAACTAGTTTTAGAATATACTATTATTCATTCGAAAAATGAGCCATCTATTCGGAAATATTTTCCCGAAAGAAATGAAATTACAAAATTGGTGCCTCTTAAAACCTCGAAAACAATATGTTTTCGCAATTCCTTATGAACAGAAACTACTCCTTAAATCGAATTACAACTCCAGAAAAACTTCAAGAAATATTAGAAGACTACCCACCCTTCTTATGTCAACGAATGTCATTAGCGAAATTGACAACTTAACCAGTTTTCAAAGCAGTCTTAAATTTTGACGGAAAAATCTATATTATAAACGGCGAAAGATTCAAGTAGTTTATCCCGAATATTCTTACCCCTTCCATTATTTAGGTATAGACGTAGTTTATAGAGACAATGTTCATAAACAATGACGCTACGTTTAGTCTCTTGTCAATATTAGATCGACAATGGGTTAAGAGTAATTTAGTTTATCAATCTTCGAATATTCAAAACAGGGTGTTTATAATAAATAATATATGGAAATTTGAACTGCGGTCGATCCAGCACTGTTAGTTCAAAAAGTTGGTTCATCTATATTCTATATTTATCTATATTTCATGAAAATTATTTGGCAATCTTAAATTGACGAAAGGTGATTGAAAAAGCCAAAATGACATTCTACTGTCTCTTGTAGAGGAGACATTTTTTCGGAAGCACTCGGGTGCCAATTATCTTAGGACGGCCCTGTCCAAACCAATATGCATACCAGGATGTAGAAGTTCTGGAGAGCAATATCCAGAAGAGATAAATTTTGAAAAACGATCGGATCGTTATTAAATAATCAATTATCGCTACTTTATATAAATATCTGTCAAATCAGACAACATAATATATTTTCTGAACATCTGTGGTAATCACAGTCCTTAGCAGAGGGAGCCACCCGAAAGTGATGCCTGGGTACATTCAAAATAGCCAATCTGATGAGTCCTATGAGCGGCGCCGGGGCGAAACGTAAAACCCATCCCGATAGACGTCAATGGCAACACGCTATAGTTTTTTCACATTAATTTCTGAAAGGATAATTCAAACAGCATATGTGAATATGCATCATAAGGAATAAGGTAGAGTAGGGCAATCATCAGAATATCCGTTATTCATTAATCCGTCTCAGATTAGAAGCTTTACTAATTGACACCACGATTTTGTTGAACGTTCCATAACTTATCGAGCATAAAACTAAAGACGACACCTTTAGCTCACGGATATCTATCTCATTATCTCAGCATTACTGAAAGTATGGTGGACCAGTTCTTCGATGGAGATTTCATGAATCCATAGGTGACTCTCGAGATTCCCGATTTGGTGAAATGAATGAGAGTGGGAATAATGGGACATATGTTTTGTGACACAAAAAAAATATTTCTAATAATGTTCCATGTACAGGGTGTCCTAAATTTGATGGTCACTCGTAAACCATTCGAGTCAGAGAAAAAAATTTCTAGCACATTTAAATGTAACGTTTCGGGGCCTTAAGGTGAATACAGACTATTCTGACGTGACGTGATTTCACGTCACGTCAGGACCGTGCAGTGCTCACATTGGCCTAATATGAACGTGAACGCACAGAACGATGTGTTGCATTTTTATGGATTTTTATATCACGCACAATTTTGACGTGGGCCCACATGTAAACACGTCACGTCAGAATAGTCTGTATTCAGCCTTACGTAATAATAAGTAACAAAGTAACTGAAAGTACCACTTTTAAATGCGACTGCTGTTATAAACACTATATTTCTCTTGTGCTCATTAATCATTTGGTTCGCTATAGGCGTAACCAAGGAAGCGGTACGCCCCCTAGCGTTAACGAATGAACTAACGCAAAGACACTACAAAAGTTTTGTTTACAGTTTGAATTGCACGTGTTAGGTTATTCGGATTTCGGTTATTGTTTCATTTTTGGTCTAAGATCATGAATAACAGACCAAAAATGACAGTGATTTTTCACTTGAATATATACATGTTTGTAAACATGTATTTGTTGTGTTCAGAGAGTAGTTCTGATTCTCGCCGATGTGGCGCTACGATCTTAATTTCAGACGCCTATAAACTCAGTCAAACCGTGTGGCTCGAAGAAACTAATTGATATCCGATATCTCGAGACTTGTCATGTGGAAATTAACATGGTCGTCGGATTAGAGATCTTTTTGGTCTTTCATTGAAAATGCCGTAAGTCTCATGTGACATATCTACGTAAAATGATTACGTTTAATTTCAAAATAAAATCCCATTGACAGGAAGGACCTTTACCGCATCTTCCATTCACTTCATATCTATATCTATCAAGTTGGCATCTGTTCAAGGTTCGAAGACTCGATTTGCTTTTGTTTAAGACTTTCTTGTCGATAGAAAGGGGTTCGCGCTATTTTTCCATTACCGAAATAGCGGATAGTTCTGGAACTAGGCAAAATACCACAATTCAGGGTGCCTCTTTAATCTACATTGTGGTCACAATTTTTACTCGGGAGTCGTTATAAGTAACTTCAAAAGCTTGAAAAACACATCAATATGCAACATCAAATTATGTGAAAATTCAATCTTGTCGGTCCGACAGTAAGCACGATAATTTTTGAAAGTGAAGACAAGACGATTTCAAGAGTCTTGAAATGTTTATGTTTCTTTTCAAGGCCGGTTATGCAAGTGCTGTCAAACGTATCGTTTTGTTTGCCTCTAATTTTAGATGAATTTTAGTCTCATTATGTATAAATATGTTTAGGGGATGCTTCGATATTTAACGTCAAGCAGACTATATTGTGCAACACACTATATATTCAATATTGAGTTTACATCTTTATCAAATTTTTGAACAAATTATGCCAATCTTGGAAACCGACAACCACGCCAATGCTTTTGATTACAATGCTGAATGAACCATTTCATTATAAGTTTGAGCATTTGAAATAATTATAAAATATCAATAGGAAATAAGAATATCAATATGTCTTCCAGAAAATCCTGTATACCCAATCCCAAACGACGAATATTCTTTATCTGAACGCATTTCCATATTCCTAAAAAATAGGGTCGCCAGTACAAAGAAAAGGAAACTATTTCGGTCTTCCCCGTATAATTTGAAAATCGGTTCGATACTTCAAATTTGGAAACGACATGTTATCCAACTTCGAATCAGTTACTGTTTTCGAGATGCCAATAGTGGTAAGACATAAACAATCCTGTGTATGAGATCCCTGATTTAACTTTAAAAATTTCACTATGTATACATACGTATTCTTTTCAAATAGCGAAAGGGAGTAACGTGATCAAATCAATAAAAAACAAATAATACTTTTTTTCATTTAGTTTATTAGAATATAGTTTCCATGAATTAAATAAATAAACTTGTTGAGGCTTTCGCGGCCATCGTTTAATGTCATTTGTTCATTTTCCGAGCATTTCAGTCGAAATGCTCGAGAAAAGAACAAATGACAAATAAATAAACTGTTTTGACTTAAAGCATCCACTAAAATTATTTTGTTACAGCTGACAATTTCTCCTCTTCTCTGGAGAAGACAATTATCTACATAACAAACTGAAACATACAATAAATTAATAAAAAAAAAATTAGGGAATTTACTAAATGCTTTCTCCAATCTTACATGAGTTGTGCAGGTCTCATGAAATATAGATGTTGTTATATGTATAATAAGGGATCCAAAAATGCATAAGATTTTCACTATTAAGTCAATATCAATCAAAAATAGCTACCTCATTAATAAATTCTCGAGAAGTATTCAATGCATCATAATTATTGTAACATATTAATTGTCAGTTGTTTGAATCCATTACTATACTTGATGTATATTGGAAAGAATGAGACAAATTTCATTTGAAAGAGAGACTTATGTTTGATCCAGTCAAACCAGTTCTCTTTCCCCAAAAATAATGTTGAATAACCAACTTAAAAAGGTGAGAATGTATAAATCTATAATAATCAAATATTTTAATGGACTGATATACAAATTCAAATAATTCAACTACTTAGAAGTGATCACTAAGTCAATTGTTTCTATCAAATAAAATAGGATGTGCTATTCGATCCTATGAAATTATTTACCTTCAATTATTAAAATAAATCTGTCCAAAATATCCCAAAATTTCGGAACATACGAAAGCTTTTTACATACAATTCAATATTTCACATAGGTCCTGAATAAATTAGTTTCTTGGTTAGTTTACACTATATTCCATCGTTGTTTACCTAATGCAATATGAGAACATACTAAGATATCAGTATTATAATAATAATGCACATAAGAACAATTTGTCACTGCTCAATGCAAGATTACCAAAAACATTATTCAGTACCTTTGATGAAAGCAAATAAAAAAGCATTGTTAAACTTTTATATATCATTGCACGATAATGGAACATCAACACTGTTTATGGAATAATAATGCACATTTGGAAATACCATAGGCTAACCAAAAAGTTGCGAAACCTTAGGCATTAATACGCTGTGATTTAAAACACTCAATTGGATATAACTCTGCAGCACCCTAGGCTGAAAAATTCAAGAAGATGGTATAACAACGAAATGTTCCTTTAAAAATGCCCTTCGTTTTTAACATCAAAATGCATTATTACTTACTGAATCAAATTCTGAAGAAGATTGAATCCCAAAACCAAAAACGATGTTTTGGTTGGGTTGTTTTGTCTGGAACAGTTCGTCATATTTATTTTCTATGAAGTGCACCTTAATTTATGTCTAAGTTAAGCACATAGTTACTGTTTTGAAAATTTGTCAATTCAATTCAATAATAAGCAAGTTCATTTCATCGTACAAATATATTTGCGTTTTTTTGGTGTAAGATTTTTAGAGATGAAATTCTTCGATCCACGTAGAAGCAAAGAGATTAATCTGAAATAAAATTATGGAGATGAAAAGTGGAATATCAATCTTCAAAAAAATTCTTCAATAAACCAACACAAGATGTATTTCTTCACCAATGGGCCGTACAGATGCGCAAACTTCATCACGCTTTTCGCATTCACGAATCAGTTTGATGCATAGAGCTTGTAGGTGTGACCACCACAGAGGCGCAGTTCTGCATGCTGATCGGCCTTTCTGTTAAGGTGGACTCCCACCCACTATTCGTATATTTGGCAAGTACGCAATTATTTGCGTACTTGGCAAGTAGACCAAGTAGACCGATCTTGAATGACAAATACGGCGCTCCTACTATTCCCGTAATTGGCAAATATGCCAAATTAATTGCGGCAAGTAATGGGAGAGCATCGACAAGTATATACTTGTCAAATTCGCAAATAATTGCAATCCCTTTGACTTCACCAAATAATTGTACAAGTATTGGCCGAGTGAACCACTCCCACTACATGCCAAATATAGGCAAGTGTCAAATATTTGCCAAATACACGAGTAGTGGGAGTCCGGCTTGAGAAAGACTACACGAACTGAAATTTTTGTGATTTTTCCTTGAACGTCTGGAGATAGCCATGAACTCCATGTAGAAAACGCAAACAAGCCTGTGCAGCGAAAGTGTAATGAAGCTCGTATGTCTGGACGGCGTTTAGGAAGAATATTCATATGAGTTCTACCTCATGTGAATAATATAGAATCTCCTTTTAAAACAACCTGTATAAAATATGAAAATCACAAGGATAAAATGTTTTCCAATAAGGATATAACATATTTGTATTTAAATAAAACCCAGAAAATTTGGGGGATTAGGCTGAAATTCATTCCAGGTGCAGTAAACATGATATTATGTATACAGGGTGGCCATTTGAAAACGAAACAGACGAGATTACAGACGAAATAAATTTTTTCGATAGAAATGCTCGGACAGGTCGATTTCTGTTTCGAGGGGGACAACTTAAGATGTAGGTTACGGACGCATAGCGCTTCAACCCTTGCTACTACAACCCTCACCCCCAATTTTTAAATAGGGGAGATGGGGTGAGTGATACCTCATTTGGAAGGTATTTTTATACTGATTTCAGCACAGTAATTGTTTTTTCATTTTATGCATTAGTTCTCGAAATATTCTTAACTAAGTATTTGAAAATGAAGTGGTGTTTTCATGGCACTTGTAGTGTTTTTTTGTGAAAAATCGACATTTTGAGCTTCAAAACAACCATGACTGTGGCTTCCTTCCTCCAATCCACTGACATAGAAATATTTAATCAAAATGTCGATTTTTCACAAAAAAACACTACAAGTGCCATGAAAACACCACTTCATTTTCAAATACTTAGTTGAGAATATTTCGAGAACTAATGCATAAAATGAAAAAACAATTACTGTGCTGAAATCAGTATAAAAATACCTTTCAAATGAGGTATCACTTACCCCATCTTCCCTATTCAAAAATTGGGGGTGAGGGTTGTAGTAGCAAGGGTTGAAGCGCTATGCGTCCGTAACCTACATCTTAAGTTGTCCCCCTCGAAACAGAAATCGACCTGTCCGAGCATTTCTATCGAAAAAATTTATTTCGTCTGTAATCTCGTCTGTTTCGTTTTCAAATGGCCACCCAGGCCACCCTGTATTAAACAATGGAATTCGATATTTCAACGCAAGTATCCCTTGTCCAAAAAGACCCACTTACCAATTTTGAATAAAAACGGAGCCTAATCACAAAACTAGTCCACCGTCTTCAACCATACATCTTGAATATATGGATCTCAACAAAAAAAATCTTCGAACTTAAAAATCCCCACAAACCAATTACAATTGACTTGTTCAAAATGAAACTGCCTACCCTGCAATTCCACTTGCGCTGCAGTACAACACTGTCGAAACAAATGCGCGTTTTCTTGCCAGACCTTTATTGTAGCGGATGTTTTCTGGAACCCCGAATCATGGCAATTTTTTCAAATTGTCCCACAAAGAAAATTAATGGTTATAGAACCACTTCCAAAAAGATTGTTCAACAAAAAAGATAAAGCCAATTTTGTGACAGTAATTTCGAAATAGAAGAGATCTTATTTTCAATATAAATTTAATAAATATAAATTACATTAAAAAAAATAAACTTATGTTACACAGTGCTACATTCGATGTATAATTGGAAAATATTTTCAGATCTTAGATAACTAAAATATTCATGAGCCATTATCTCTTCCAGAAAAGACAGTTTTCAAAATAAATGGAAATCTCTTGGCAGCATAACCGAAAGGTATTCGATGATTCACAAACATTTCAGGTTGGTCATCACCTGAAATGATTTTATAACAAGCTTCCTTTCAATCATTTAATTGTAAAAACAAAATACACATTATTTGATGTAGCTACATTTGACCTACTATTTCTCTTCCATATCATTTGCGGCCATTATCATCAGATAAATACTCCCAATTATAATTTAATCTCATTGAGATTTCATAAGAATTGAGATATCCAAACTATAAAAGCATGAAATGAATTCGAGTACTTAAGAATCTTTTTGCCTACCTCGTTCCCCAATTATGAGCGACTTGCGTTTCTGGGACTCATCCATGCTTTTATTGAAGCTCTGGTTGCTACCTGTACGAATAACATTGTTACCGGTGATGCCATGCTGGCCAGATCTTATTGGTTTGGCAATAGTTGCGGCTGGACCTCTTCTCGCCAAATTCTTCTGTCTTACAGCTTCTTTTATACGGTCCACCTCATATTGGTACCTGCAAAAATAAAATTGAAATTCTCAGTCAGAGCCCAAAAACAAAATGAATTTAAAAATATTCATGAAAAGCCACGCTGCATTAGCTTTTAAGTTCAATTACATTGAAAATTTTCCAAAAGTGAACACATAATAATTTTGTAAATCATAAGGTTCGGGATCATGTATGAGTAGATGACACACAATTTCAACATTTCAATACCTGTCTCCGAGATTTTCGGAAAAACTCATAATTTCAGACAAATTCGGTCGTAATTCAAGTAATGAAGTGAAGACCATACCTCTTACGATCCCTCATTGCTCCTTCCTTTGCTTCTTTCAGGGCAGTTTCAAGGGCCTTCACACGTTCCATTGTAGCTCTTAGACGTTTCTCTAGTTTAGGTAACTCACAACGAAGATCCGCATTATCTCTCACCAGTTGTTTGTGAACTTTGGTGAGTTGATCCAAGTTGTTTTCTAGGAATGATATTTTCTGTTTTTGCGCTAATGATCCTCCATCTTCTTCATTATCTTCAGAAGAAAGGTTTTTCTTCATCCTAGCCTGAAATAGACAAAATATCAAAAAAACTATTAAACTTCAATTACTAATATCTTTGAAGCTATGTTTTGAACAGTTGATTAAAAGAATGCAATTATTTCAAAATACATCATACAAATTTTCAGTCAAATATATTAATAAAATAATTAAACTATATACCAGCTGGCACAGAAATCATTTGTGTACGCCACAGTAATTCAATTGTCTGAGATATTGTCATTGCAGATATACTTCACAGAAACTGCTATTTTTTACAATGAATCAATTTTACATTGGGTATTTATGTATCTTCTTTATTTGGAAAACTTTTTTGGTATGCTCTGCAACAGTGTAATTGTTTTTTTTTTTGGCGGAAAGTTCCCAAGATTAAGATATTCAAGCAACCCCTCAACAATTTCTTTTCACATTATCATCATCATTTGCAGATGAAAGTACGAAAGAAGATTTATTATGTAAGGCAATGAAAAAGGGAGTTATCTTGTCACATCTGTGCAGTGGCGTATTCAGGGGGGGCCCAGGGGGGCCGGGCCCCCCCCCAAACCATATAATCACAGGAAAGAAATTCTGAAAGTCTGAAGGCTTAGGATAGTATTAAAATTGAAGTTTCCTCATATGGAAAATCTTCCTCCCCCCCGAACTGAAATCCTGGATAGGCCACTGCATCTGTGCAACACAAATTGAGCCTGAGGAGAGGAAGCCATTTAGAAAAACCGTAGTGGCATTATAAAGGAGAACTGAAAGATTTTTTTGATGAATTTCCCAGAAACTAAGGGCCATTAGAAACAGAAAAAATGTATAAAAATAAAAGTTCGAGTATTTAATTGGATTCGGGAATGCTTATGGCCTTTGGAAATTCTTGTAGGTTGAAACCAGACATGCTACTCTGGTCCTACATGGCTATAGTACGCCCGATTGTCATTTATGCCTCTTTAGTATTTTAGTATAGTGGATAAAGTTCTTTCGATGAAATATTGCAAATTTTGTTAACAGTATTCTGAAAATAATTTTTCGAATTCTGAAAATAATCCAGTTTGATAGCAGTCGATTAAGATTCGTATTGCACTTGACTTAATTCTATCGCTAACTTAGTATTAAGTAGTAGTCCAACAGAAATTTGCACTCACTTGAAGGTCCTGTACAAAGAGTTTTCGTAGGTTATGCAGAGTTTGCAGTTCCTTGGAAACAGTATCTTCGAGGCCTTTGAGGTCTTTGCGTGCCTGTTCTCGCCTCTCGTTGGTGGTGCTGCAGAATACATCCATTTTCAGCAAATTGAAACACGACGCTCACGGACAGTTTGGTTAGGTTTCATTTGATCGTTTCACGACTAATAGTTTATTCTAATTTCGATTTTGATACAAAATCACACAACAATTATCATATTGCACAAGTGATAATCTTATAAGGTTTATCTTTTCAATCTATTGTTCTAAGGACTAACATTCTCAACTTTTTTTTCTCGATTTTTAATGAATTTTCAAATGAACAACCAGGGTAAAAATATATGCTTTAAAAATATGCATTTTTCTAGTTTATACAATATTTTGCGATTTTTATGTACATTTTACATAGTTTTTCTTCAACACCTAACACTTATTCATCAAGAGTTTCCGAACATCTTTTCCTAAGGCAATAACTATATGAATTTGACTACATATTTATTCTAACGATACATTTCATTTTATATTCAACCAAAAGAAAGGGTGTGATATAATTCTGAGTCATATCATCAGAGGTGAAACTTTGCATAGTTCTAAGACTAAAAGTCTCAATAAATCATGGTTGTAAATCAAACTGTCTCCAATCTCAAGCGCAAAGGAAACCAATGATTATTAGTTATGCAACTAAGGTAGATAGTCAAAAATTTTTTCTAGAGGATGAATTCCTCATCCTGAATATGCCACTATCAAATGTGATGCTGCATACAAAATCTTGATCCGATATCTCCAGAAGTTGGGGTATTAGAAGCAATAAAGGTTGGTTTTTTATTTGAACGACCGGTGTCTTGAAAACGAAGCGTTTTATTGTTAAAATATTTTTCTTTATCAATTGTTGTCTTGCTAGTACCAAGTAATCCCAACAGTTGCTCAAGCATGAACTCTATGCATTTAATTGAAAACATATGATTTTATTTTTTATTTTAGGTTAGAGTAGGAAATTGAAACTGCAGATGTTCATCCCTAACGGATTGGTGTTTCTTATTTTTTCTTGTTAATGAGACGAAGAAAATATTGGGTACCCCAGTACCTATAACCTTTCCTACCAAGTATTTATGGTAAATTAAATAAATATTTAAATTTTTTAGGCGAAAATTTTTCGGAGATTCTATTAATGTATCCTTCAATTCATGGATAAATGAAAAATGGAATATCTTCATGAAATTTGAACACGATGTAGATCAAAATCTTTGAAGACTCATCACCATGGTTCATTAACACTTTGGGCTCAAAATTGTTCAAAGAATCACGAGATAATATTACACTCTGTATAGTATACAAGACGAAACAGAAGATTGATAAAAATTAAAATAAAACTCGAACTATCTTCGGCTTTTCTTAGAGATGGAACTTCATTCAGTCCCAAATATAAAATGAGAAAACAATACCAAACAGAAAATATAACTTTTTATATCTCAAAAAGCTATTAATGAAATGAATTTTGAAACTTATCCTAGTAACAAAAAAAAATATGATCTTGTCACTGGACTTATTTTCGTTTCTAGTCAATCAACTATAGAAATACAAGTTTTCTTGCCCAAATAAGATGAATAAGTGTGATACTAAATAATTGAAATGTGTTCATCATTTCATATAAAAATAAACCATCCAAACTATTGTCCTAAACGAATATCACCTACACTCGTGAATTTTCAAAATAAAACTCAACCAAACCATGTCCTGATTAAAAAAATTTACAAAAAATATAAAATAAATAAAAAAAAAATGAGATCGAAATGACTAAAAGAATCTGAGATTCATAATACTAATTTATCACAAATGCAATTTTTCAATTTGGGGTTAAGAATTCCTCGAAAAGATAAAATTCCTTCAAACAACAATCACAAATTGCTGAGGACACCTGTGGGTGACTAGTAACAAGGTTAACGAAATGAAAAGATGCAAATGAAACGTATGAACATTAAAAATAGACATTGGGCAATGATATGTTTCAGACATTTTAGTCAAATTATTTTCCGAGTTTTTTTCGAACTTCGATTTGTGGTTAGCAGCGAATTTTTTGTACTTATTCAATTCATTCTTGAATGGAATGAATTCTCCCCATTTGGAATGGTTATTTTTAAGAGGAAGAGGATCATGGAACTGGGAATTTGGATAGACTGCATTTTTGGAACAGAGGATTGAGCGTTTAATAATATATTCATCGTCTACTGACATGAGTTCCTGTAGTTTCTGAGATTTTTCTGTTTCTTCACTTTTCAGCCTGTCATATTCGGCTTGTAGTTGCTGCTGGGCAAGGGACAGTTTCTGATTCGAACTGGAAAGAAAATAAGAATTGAATTTCTGTATCAAAATGAAAACTATTTCATGCTTACTCTTTAATATCATTCAAGTTTTGTTGTTTCTCAGCAATTTCATCTCTCAACGTTGCCACTTGTTTCTGATGTGCTATTCTGAGTTGATCCATTTGCTGTTCAAGTGCTAATCTGAGTTCGTTTGCTTCTTTTTTCTCACTCTCAGAAGCACTCGACACCTACAAATAAATGATTGATCATAAAACAAAGAATGGTATTGCAATGATAGGGACTAAAATGGGAAGATGATGGCACCATAATCGAACATACCTGTTCTGCCGCTTTCAATTTAGCACATTCTTCCCGTAACGCATCGATATTTTCTTCCAGCATTCTCTTCTTATTTTCGGACTCCCTCATTGATTCTTGCAGACTCTTCATCCTAGCTTCATGCTGAGATATCAGAAGTTTGCACTCACTCAGTTCTTTTTCATATTCGGTAACTTTTCTATTACTGTCTTGTTCTTTAACTTCGATATCTTGAAGTCTCTGAATAAGGTTTGTAACTTCGTTCTTCATTCTTGTGATGTATAATCTTGCAACAGTGAATTCTTCTTCCAACTTTGTTGGTTCGGTAGATATTTTCAGGTCAGCTACATCACCTCCTACAGAAGAGCCAATTTCACCTAGCTCTTTGAGGATGTTGCCAAACATTTCTGATAATCTCTTTTTCTGATGGTTACTAAGATCTTTCAACTGTTGGAGTTCTGTTGTTGTATTATTTAGAGAACTTTGTTTCTGCATCAATTCTTCAGAAAGGGACTCAACCTGGAAAGAAAGTTATCATCATTTCAAGTCCAAATACCCCATTAAGTTTGTAAGAGAGAGAATTCTGGTTCAAGTAATTTTCAATAATTTGTTGTAATTGTAAGTTTGGATAGATCATTAAAAATGTTCAAGGATGCTTTCTCATTCAAATAATATAAAATTGTCATATCCCGATCCAAAAACCAGATAGTGCTGAACTTATTGTGTTGACCTACCTCTTTGTTCTTTGAATCGACTTCCTGTGTCTTCTGGTCATAATTGACAGCCAATTCCTCTAGAGCTTGAAGAACTTCTTTCACCTCATCCTTGGCACTTTCGTTCTCTTGTTGGATTCTATTCATCTCCAACTGGAGTGCTTCATAGTCCCTTCTAGTGCTTGCAATCAATTCATCCTGTTCCACAATTTGTTCCTTGAGTTTTTCAACATACTGGCTCTGTTGATTGATTTCTTCATCCTTTTCATCAAGTTGTTGATATAACCTTTCACGCTCCAGCTCAAGTTTCTGTCTTTCTTCGATACCCAGTGTTGAACCTGGAATTGATTATTGATAAAAGGGATCATAATATTTTTCAGCTGAACTAACCGATCATTAGAGCCGGTGTTGCTGGAACTGGGCCAGCTGTCTCAATTACTGTGCTTTCTTCCATAGCTGATACAGGAGTAGCAGCTTCAGATGGATCATTGAGATTGACTTGATCCTCTAATCTAACAGTTTCACCAGATCTCCAAAGACTGATTTCTTTCTCAAGCTTCTCACATATTCCCTTAAGCCTGGCAACCTTTTCTTTTTCCCTCTCATACCTTCGCTTCCATTCTTCGGCAGTTAATTCTTCATTAACACAGACCACATTCTTAACAGTCTTGGCTCTGTAAAAAATGATGTTTCATGAAACATACATCATTATTTCTCATGCTCATTATAAATCACTATCAATGGATTTCATAAAACGAAATCATCACTGCCAAAGTTTGTCTATTACCTTTTACCAAAGTCGAGTGTAGATTTAGTTTCAGATTCATTGAAACTAGCTGGAGAACAGCAGATCACAATGGTTGTTCTGGCATTACCTCCAAGTGATTCTTGAAGAATCCTTGTCAATTTGGAGTCACGATAGGGTATATGGGTTTTGTTTCCATCAGCCAGTGCACTTATCACATTTCCAAGGGCAGAAAGAGATTTGTTAATATTCTTAGCTTCATCCAATACTGTACCTTCTGCACCTGTCTTCGATACCTTCTCAGAACCAGCAAGATCTACTAGGTAAAGTTTACCTGATAATTTCTTCTGATTCTCAAGATTTTCTTGTTTCACATTGATGAGAAATACTGAATGGGATCTAGACGAATGTTCGTTCATATCTGCAAGAAAATAAAATGTAAGAAATTTCAAATCTTGAACCAAATAAAAATCAACACACAAATAATCAAATTTCAGTGGACAAACTAGAGAAAGTAGGACCAAATTACTCACTGGTTACAGCTATATGTCTATTAGATTTTCCATCAGAAATAGCAGCAAAAACTTCCTCCGGGCTAGCTACAAATCTTTCTGTTGCTCCTTTCACATAAGGAACTCTGTTTTTATCTTCATGTACGCTCAAATTTATTTTCGAAACTACAAGAAATCTTCGTTAGTAGCCATTAAAGAAACGGATCAATGAACTCACCATCTAGTAAGTCCCTAATTTTATCCATATAAATTTCAAAGTAGGATACTTTAATGTGGAATTCTAAATTTTCCTCCATTGCATAGATGTGATTGAATATATCATTTACAATCCTAGGAATTATACCTTGTTTTTGGGGATCGCCTGAAAAAAATTCATATTACATGATGTTTTCAGAGTTGAATGAATGATTATGTTAACTCACCTAAGACACCTTCCATAGTATGTGTTTTTCCTGATGAGGTTTGTCCATAAGCAAATATTGTACCATTGTAGCCAGCAAGAACATCTGACACAATACTTTTAGCTGCTTCATTGTAAACCTTCTCTTGTGTAGCATTTGGTTTGAAAACTTTGTCGAAGAGATATACTTTACCCTGCAAATAAGCGAATAATTAATAATGTTCAGACTACGAAACTATTAATGATGTGAAATCTTTTGAATTAAAATTTTTCCGAAATCCGAACATGTTGTTGAGTGTGAAAATCATTCACCAACTTGACAACAATTAATTGTAAATTTTTCAATGTTGTTTTTTTTACATATTGATGTATGTACATATAATACACTGAGCTGAAGGACCAAGGTCGATGGCTCTTGTCTAGGACAATAAAGAACACTTCTCTCTATCTTTCACCAAGTAATTCAACCATGAATAACTCCAGAACTACCATGTTGCTTGCTTGCTATGTTTCAAATGGATGCACAAATGCAGAAGTTTAAAATAAACCATTTCACCGAGATGCAGAATTTGATAATAGTATATTCTAAAACTAGTTGCAGAATGGGCTCCTATTCCGCATGAGTGTTGGAATTGCATTCTGCAACGAGTATTAGACGATATTTTCTCTATTTCAGTCAAATTTCGTTGAAATTCAATGAAAAATTCAGATTATACATCCTAGTGACTTTTGTATTGTATCTTGGCAGTTGGTGACTGTTACGAAATTAACATTTTTAAATTGACGTGTGTTGAAAATTGATAGGATCGGAAGCCAGTGCTGACAACCAAAAAACGAAAAATATAACTGAAAACAATGCTGTAATGAGTTCATTACAGCACTGTTTTCAGTACTGTAATGAACTCATTACGATACTGAAATAGAGAAAATCATTAGTTAAAAGCGTTTCTTGGTGAATAAGTATATTTTAAGTTCAACCTCCTGTTGAAATTACACACTTACTATTGAAAACACTCTGTAAATACGTAGTTTCAGGAAAGTGCCGCATTTTTAACCAATTTCAAGCGAACAAAAACCAGAACTACCTTGATATTTGTAACTGAATGTCTTTATCGAATGAGCTTTGGAGTTATAACTAGTAATCAATACTTTTTAAGTAATATGGCAAGATGAGACAAATTCCTGCACAATAACGACCGCGCATAAAAATTCGTGAACCTCCTTTGCAGTGCTCACATGTTATGAGCGAATATCTACTTGCAAAATTCAACAACCTATTATATCACGTTTAGATACTTAAAAATGGAAGATCAAACCTTGAATTCGTGAATTCAAATCGTACAAAAACGAATGAGTATGACATCAAAAATTATCACTACCACAAAAAATATCCTAGTGATCAATCTCAATTTTCGAAACAATAGAATAGTTTCGAATACATCTCATAAAATGGACCGTTCCTGAAGTAGGTAATGAGATCGACCTTGCTATAGAGAACACCTGCGTGAGTATCATAGAGCAGGCAGGCATATTCACGGTTGAATTTTTTTCACAAGAAATATAAACTCGCGCTTCAATGAAATTCATCCTTCAACATGCCGTAAGAGATCAATGGTTTTTCAGCTGGTCACCCTGTATAAACAAACACACTTTCGAATTTTAGATCATGTAAATATTTTTAAGAAGAATGTCAAAACATTTCCATATTAAACTGTGAACTCGACAAATTACAGGAATAATATAATTATTGTAGTAATACTTTGAGAATTCTGTATTTTATTAGACTTGTTCCATTTCATTATGTTTTAGCACCCCTTCTCTTCAATTTATATTTATGTGATATTCCTTGTACTTCATCTGAAAAATTTATTTACGCCGACGATATTGCACTCGCTTTCCAACATTCTGATTTTCAAAGTATTGAGGAAAATTTAACTTCTGATTTGAAAATTCTGAAAAATTATCTTTTCGAATGGCGTTTGTGTCCAAATCCCAATAAAACCGAGGTTTCGCTTTTTCATTTAAATAACCATCAAAAATATAAAAAATTAAATGTTTTGAATCATAATTTTACTCCAAAATACTTAGGTGTTAAATTAGACTCCTCTCTGAATTACAAAGCACATTTGGATGACTTACGGATGAAGCTGAAAACGAGGAATAACATTCTGCAGAAACTTGCTGGTACCTCATGGGGAGCTGACGCAACTACTCTTCGTACAGCAGCCCTTGCCCTGATTTTTTCCACCGCTGAATATTGTTGCCCTGTTTGGCTGAATAGTGTTCATGTTCAGAAAATCGACGCACAGCTGAATTTATCAATGAGGATCATTACTGGAACCATCCGATCTACACCTACTCAGTGGCTACCAGTGCTATCAAATATAGTCCCACCCCATATTCGTAGGCAGACTGCAGCTTTGAATTCTTGGAATAAATTCAATTTATTTCCAAATTCTTTTTCGTTACTTTCCTACGTGCCAGAAAATAGAATTCCACGACTGAAATCCCGTAAACCTATATGGTCGAATAACTTTCTTAGTTCGAACTACAACGTTAAAGAAATCTGGAAATCCGAATGGGACGCATGTTTTTTGTCTAATAAAGATCTAATATCTGATCCATCGAATAAAGTTCCTGGTTTTGATCTTCCCAGGAGAATATGGTCCCTTCTTAATCGAATAAGAACAGGTCATGGTCGTTGCAATAGTATGCTTTTCAAGTGGAATTCGGTTGAGAGTCCTAATTGTGAATGTGGTGAAGCAGAGGAAACTATTGATCACCTAATTAATAGTTGTTCGATTTATAAATTTCAAGATGGCATTAGAGCCATACACAATGTAACAATTTCATTTTTGCAATGGATTGAAAATTTTAGATCAATTTGATGAAATTCATTATGTTATAAATTGCATTCTTTTGTCTGCTTCTGCCTTTTTTTATTTCAGATTGGAGTTTTTTTCGGGTGTTTGGAAATCCTACCTCCGAAGAGCCGTTTGGATAAACGAGATGTCCTTCAATATGTTATATTCAGATATTTTCGCACTACAAAATTTTATTTTATTTTTTTTACGGGGAGACAGGGTTTTTTCGGCTGAGGTTTTTCCCTGAGCTCTAGTATCATACGCAGAATGTTATGGTACCCCGTTTTTTTTTAACCTCAGCTAGGACCTTTTTGTTTCACTATATATTGTATTATTTTAGCTCTCTAATTCAAAAGAATATATATATATGACAACACATTTCAACTAATTGATGAAATTATATGAAATATCATTATCCTTTATATTACTCTTTATTGGACGTGGATGCACTTCTGAGTGGAACAAGATCCCTGCAAAAAGAGCAAAATTCAATGCTCATACCCATATTTCCTTCGTGTTACAAATTTATCTCATATTACTAAGCGTCCACTAAACTTCCAAGAACTCTTTTTTGGGCCCGTCGGTGATGCATATTTCATGTCGACAATTCGGAATTCTCGACTCCGAAGGTCATTTTTCCAAGAATAGTTTCCTATTTAGTGACTGTTTCATATCAAATGGCAGAAACTTTGACCCTTTTTCTCATTTTCCATTTTCATCCCTGGTACCATTTGATATGAGTGGAAATACCCCAAAGTTGTCATTTTTTGATTGAAAATGAAGTACTGCAATTAGCGAACACTCCCAGTATTTATTTATATATGTACAACATTCAACAGCCGAAACCAATTACAGAATGAGAAAGCAATATATTAAAGGAAAAAAAATTAAACTGAATCAGTTAACATATAATACCCAAACTATCGATAAGATTGAAAAAACACAATTTACAGATCGAAGCCGAGCATGAGCAGAAAAAAACACTAAGAGAAAAAAGCTTCTGCCAGCAGTAAAATCGAATAATTATTGAAAAATAGCCCTTCTCAAATCAAATGGTCTACAATGAAAAATTATTTATTATTATTGATCACAGGTAACAAATAAAAGTAGGTGAGTTTTATTCGATTATCGCTGTAATTGAAAGTCCCATTGCTTCAATAGTGATACAATTCTTCTTCGATTTTCGAGATGATGATTCAACATGTTCTACATGTGGGCATTCCACAATAAATATACTGCTCCACAAGAGTTAGGGATATTGTATTCAATCGTTTTCTAAAGTATGTAATCTTCGAGAAAATCGCTGTAAAATCATTTAAAACTCAATAACCAATTGAATCGATCCAATAAAAATCAGTATGAGACATTTCGTCAATCTGGGGCCCAATTCTCAAATGTCTATCAGAAATGTAGAACGCGACAATATGTCGAGTGCAAATGGCTACTGACTTTCGAATTAGCTATTCTCGGGAACTACTCGACATTGGGAAGTCACTCGACATTTTATGTCGTGTAAGTATATCTGGCAACTCTGCATTGGGAATCAAAGAAGAAGATTACGTTCATTGAAGTTTAAAAAATCTAAAGAATATTCAAATAATTCTATACCTATAACTTGATCCTTGTGGTTTTCCTTGAAGCAGTCGACCTAGGCATATGGAGACTACTGCGCAAGCGCGAATAAGGGGAAGTAGCTTGGAGTAGGATTCTAAGCAGGGTAAGGGCAATATGGCGGCCATGGCGCATGCGTATAAGCCATCATATGTCCAGGTCTTGGCTTCATTTTTACGCAATTTTTTGCACAATGCTAGCGGTATAGAAGTATATGAGAATATTTCACTGCAATCGAGGTTCGAGTCGTTCGAGACGGAAACTGCAAAGAAATCATATTGCTCGGCAAAACAAAAATCAAAATTAATTCAGATACTGCAAAATGAAATAGATCTTATTGCGGGTAAATACGTGTTTTGATGTTACCATTTCTTCTAGAGTTAGTGCAGACATAAGAGATATAGGGTATAACTATTAAATTTCCAGACAATCGAAATCTCTTTACAAACATGTTATCATTTAATGTCCTGAAGCACTCATATTAACGATGGGTATGCCTTACAAATTCTGCAGCTTCTTCATTATCCTCCAGTTCTTGAATGGCTTGTAGAATTTGTACTTCTTCGTCCATCATTTTCAAAAGGATTCGCGAACGTACAATGAACACAAAGTTTATTTTATTCGATGAAAATGACAATGTCGAAAGTGAATTAGTAAACGAACACACAGGAAGAACTAACATATATATTCTTTTCAAAGAGAGTAATACATCGAGCTGGATGCAAGTACTTTGAAATTATATCTGTAACAAGAACAAAGGAGAAAGACCCAGTAAGAAGCAGTAAAAAAATACTTCACCTGCTTAAAAAACTTTTCACGAAGTCCTAACACTCTCTTGGATCGGGAGGATCTTTTGATCAGGTCCGATGTTCCAAGAAATGATTCTTCTGTTCTTCAGGTGTTCGAAGAACGCTACAGGTCCCTTATGTCGGGGGATCATCTCCCATAGATTCAAAGTCGGTGTTTTTATGGGAAAATTAACAAAAAAGCAAGAGCAAATTGAAATAACATCGGAAATAACTTCTGACACTTCATTCTCATTTCTGACAATTAGGATGATAAAAGCAATGTCGAGTGGCTCCTACCCACTCGTCTTCTTGTCTATCGAAATTTGTCTAATGCGACATTAGAGAATACCAATTTTTGATTTCATTCGACAATATAGCGATGTCGCATGCGACATTGACCCAATAGACATTTGAGAATCGGGCCCGGGCCCGATTCTCAAATGTCTATCGGAAATGTAGAACGCGACAATATGTCGAGTGTTTATTTCATTCGCTGAAAATGACAATGTCGAACTCGAAAGTGAAAACACACGGAAAGGAGTAACATAACGTCACATTAATGACATTAGGATGATAAAAATGTCGAGTGGCTCCTACCCACTCGTCTTCTTGTCTATCGATATTTGTCAAAAATGCGACATTTGAGCATACAAATTTTTGATTTCGTTCGACAATCTGGTGATGTCGCATGCGACTCAATAGACATTTGAGAATCGGGCCTCAGAGGCCCGATTCTCAAATGTCTATTGAGTCGCATGCGACATCACCAGATTGTCGAACGAAATCAAAAATTTGTATGCTCAAATGTCGCATTTTTGACAAATATCGATAGACAAGAAGACGAGTGGGTAGGAGCCACTCGACATTTTTATCATCCTAATGTCATTAATGTTTGGTTCTTTGCATATGCTTCATGAATGTTCTTATTTTGAAATGCATCAGTCAGTTTATCAACGGCTTCGATTTGAAACGAGTATTCTAAAAATGCCAAGACGTAAATTAACAAACATATATATATTCGGTTAGAACGTCTTGCGACGTTGTCCGATGCCTAATTTCCACCTTGTGCGATTTGCCCATTGATCGTCTGTTAGATTTCTTTCGCCCATCGTTCTTCTTATTCCTTCCATCCACGTCTTCTTGGGCCTTCCTCTCTTTCTTCTTCCTGGAGGTATCCATTCAAATACCTGTTTTGGAATTCTTTCTTCTTGCATTCTTTGGACGTGGCCGTACCATATCAGCTGTTTTTGTTCTATATCATTTATTATCGTACCCTCTATTAAATTAACAAACGCTGAGGCTAATAGGGCTATTGATGGAATGCTACAGGGTGGCCTAACTCAGGTTGTTGTAGCGGAAAGGTTCCAAGTCAGCCAAAGTGTGATATCTCGAGTATGGAATAGGTTCAGGGAGACAGGTTCCGTGTTGGAAAGACCGAGGCTTGGTGGGCGACGAAAAACAACACCAGCTTAGGATCGTTTCTTCACCGTTTCGGCTAGGAGAAACCCTACATCTACGTGTAGAATGCTTCGGAATACTCTTGAAAATGCAGATGGGGTCCAAGTTCCCATCGAAACCATCAGACGACGTTTGAGAGAGGTGAATCTAGGTTCTAGACGTCCATTAAGAGGAGTTCAATTAACACGTGACCATAAGCGTCAAAGACTGGAATGGGCAAGGCAACATATCAATTGGAACGATCAATAGCGTAGTGTCCTTTTCACTGATGAATCCAGATATGGACGATTTTCCAATTTTCGAAGAATAAGGGTATGAACAATCCCACGCATACTCCGTAATCGTCGCTATGTCCAAGAAGTCCATCCATTCCGAGGGGGTAGTGTTATGGTATGGGCTGGGATATGTTTCAACGGGTGCACAGGTCTACACATTTGTCCTGGGAATATGACCGCCTTACACTATAGTGTAAGTAGTATGTTGTGCCAAATTTTCACGCTGCTATCGGTGAAACTTTTCAATTTCTAGACGATAACGCTAGACCGCACCGTGCAGCCATAGTTGAGAATGCGCGCGAGGAGCTTGGTATTCCACATTTACCAATACCTCCGCACTCACCAGATTTGAATTGCATAGAATATGCATGGGAAATGCTCCAAAGAAGATTAGATAATCCTCAACCTACCCCAGAATCCTTAATTTATCTGAGAGAGCTTCTGCCCCGTTTGTGAAACCAAATTCCTCAAGAAATGTTCAACAACCTCGTGTATAGTATGCAAAGAAGATGTCAAGCTGTTATTGATGCCCGTGGAGGCCAAACACTGTATTGATAGTCTCAAATTGCTTGAATTCTCTGGGAATAAAATTTCGATATTTTACCCGATTTTTCTTAACCACCCTGTATACGCTGCAGACCTACAGGCTAAAATTAATTTGCAACTTGAAATCATATTAATATGAATTTTCATCACAAAAATCTTATTTTAACTATATTTTTTTGCATTTTAAGTCAATATCCCTATTTCATGTGGAGCAGTTCAGTTCCATATTCTCTCCTTATTTCGTTGTTTTGTATCAAATATCAACAATTGCGAGTCCGGCAGATCAATACTTGAGAACGATCGAATAAATTATCAAGCGGAAGGAAAGCATGATTCCCATGCACATAGATCTGAGTCGATAACCATCAATAACATCTCATTCGCACAATATAAAGGAAAACAATATCGATGCCGAAAATGTATAATGCACGCAAAGGCCCACGCCAATGATGCAGAGGCGTTGTAATAACAAATCGATACCACGGCACCTAGACTAGACGTCTTGCCGTAACTCCCTGCTTCTGAACGAAGCGAAGCAAATAACATGTCACGAATTAGTGCAATAGGAAAAAGTTATCTATAATATTCCCAGGGATATAAGCCCGTTCGACTTACACAGCCATAATTAAGGCCAGGCTGCTTCTGATTGTCTTCGTAATACCTCTGGATCTGAGGACAAGGAAGGTAATTTTTAACGTGACCCACCTACCCGAAGGCTGTATGTGTAACTACCAGTACGGCTTCAGTTCTACCACCCACATCCTCACTGATAGGATGAGACACTATCCAACCTCTACTAGCTCTGCAGGCTAGACCCCGAATTGATAATCGCTACACACATGACCAGGCAACAAGCTCCTATAGCCAGCAGTGCCATCACGAAACCAAACCGAATAGGACTGCTCCTACTGACATGCCCTGCCGTACCTACTATCATCATAACGTCGCGGTTGAACCCGCTGCGTTAACGCATTACCAAGCAACTAAGAATCTTGATAATTCATGCCTTGTTGGAGCAGGTTGAGGTTGCCTGTGTGCCACTACTCCCGTCGATCCCACCAGAGTGGTTTCACCAGAGATTAGATCCAACCCACCACCTACTAACGCAACAAATGTGCACCACATCTTCCCTCGAAGAGAATAAACCAATTGCCTAGTACCAAGACTTCCAGGAAACAAATCGTTCAAAGAATCTAATAAAAGAAGAGCTGCTTCTCTTCAAATAGACATCACTTGCAAAATTATCTACGCTTCCATATTTGCCCTCGTCACTGGTGAGCGTCGCTTATTTTTTGTCATACCTCCGATAATTACCATTCTCTCATTGCAATATAGCAGCACGTGTGCCTAAGATGCATCAATTGCTCTCACTGAGACTCCTCCCATGCAAAAATTCATTCAGGCTTCCGTGGTGCTGATATAACCAAACACAAGCTGGAGGAAAACAATTCGTTCTATCCGGTAGAGTTCACAAAAGGTCACCTTAATGAAACTTCCTTTGTCGCTTTCCCTCATCTCTGCAACCATATCTGCCCCCAGTGTTTGTTTAATCTCTTCCTCACAATCCATGGGATCATCTTTTACATCAACAAATTTATAAAGGGGTGAGCTCCGTTTCAGTCTTCCTTAGCACCCATGCTCGCAGTCACCAGATCCCATGGTGGCAAACGAATAAAACCTACATCCCTGCGGTAGACACTTTTCTACCTTCTTTCAAACATGCACTCAGTACCACCCTCTGACACCTATTCAATTCTGCCCTTTCATACCCGTACTCCATGGCCTTAAACCAAACTTGCATACCATACATGGCGCATGCTTGAAACATGCCACCATATATCACTTGCACAGTCTTCCTTTGCACACTCCATTATTTCTCTTGAGCTCGCCCCATGCATCCTGTTACCTAGCTAACTTAGCCAGAAAATCTGAAACCCTTACACCCAAGTACCCCTAACATACTTTATGTTCGACTGCTTCATAAACACTTGATTCATGAATTCGTTTAGCGTCCATAATTGACTACTTTATTGGACACATAGATGCATAGAAATACCTGGTGTAACGACTCCTTACTAAAAATCGCGACCAAAATTTGTAGATCAAAACGACACTCTATAGATTTGAAGAATAATCCCCAAAATCGGTCGTGGTGCTACTGCGGCAATGGGAAATAGCGCGACCCCTTTCGGGAGAAATGTAAAGTAGTTCGAGAACTCAGATTTTCGATCGACAAGAAAGTCTTAGACAAAATCTAATCAGTGCCAACACCAGGTATTCAGAATACCTCATATATGCATAGAATACCGTATTCTATGCATCTATGACACTTTATTGGACTCAACTGTCACAGTGTTCTCTCGATTTTGCAATTTTCTTCGTTTCACACCACTTGTTATAGGCCGCATACAAATTTTCAGAAGCACCTTTAGTGGGTAGGAGAGATTCTTTGGTACTTGCGGCTGAATTTTTTACGCTTTCCTCTCCCGAACAATCCATTTTTGGGATTATTATGACGTTTGTCACAGAATTAACGAAGTAAACAACTTTGTTCAGTGAGGTTGCTAAGGTCGCTGATGGTAACTAAGGTAAGAAAAGCAAAAGCACACTAAATGTTTTCTTGAAATAAAGCGACGAATATACAGGGTGAGTCTTTGACTTGTACATATATTTTAACTGTAGATTCTTGAGGTCTAAAGAAACCTTTTGTTCATTTTCCATTTTTCCGAATTCGGCTCTGTTAAAGAGATATAGCCATTTGAAAAAAAAAGTTGGGCTTAATACGCGCCTGGAACAATTCTCTGCAAACACCTCAAAGTTCATATTTTTCAATTTTTCGATTGAAATTGAGGTGATTATGAGATGTTCTGGGTGATACAATTAGAAAATACTCAAGCACTAACCTTTTTTGAATAAGAATGTAACAAACACGATATTTCCTAACGAAAACATCTGTCCGATTATTTCTGCAATTGAAAAACCATTATTCATCCCACCAAAATAAGTACCTTCTTCGATTTTCCTGAAGATTAGTTTGTAAACATGTAAACACTAATAATTTGTTCATATTTTCCTCGATATCCTGAAACGAAAATTGGTTTCTCACTAACCTATTCTAACTCCATTATTCGAAGTCATATGATTCGAGGTCAATGACCTAACCTAATCCATCTCCTCTGTGATATACACACAGAACTCTAGAGAAGACGATGCCAGATTGCCGATTGTCTCTTCAACAATGGTATAGGCGAACTCAAGAAAGCAGAACGTCCCCTATCGTTAACGGAAGAACTATCGCAGAGGAACTAGTTTTGTTTACTTTTCGCTAAAGGCTTCTACGCATTGCTCTTTGGAAATGCCAAACAAGTAGTTCTGATTCTCGCCGATATAGCGCTACGATCTAAATTGCAGTCGCGGTGCGCTGCCGGCTGCGCGTGCGATGTAGCCGCCACGCAAGGCAAGCCGTTGTTCTATGTCTCATCACAGACCAGTCTGTGATAAAATGAACGACGCTTTAACGAGATAACCTTTCTACATTCTACGATTTATTTATTTATTTACTCGCAGAGAATAAAGCAAACAGGTGATGATTGTTATTTGTGATGTGAAGACCGTGTAGAGTCGATTAAAAATTCCAAGAGGATATTGTTAAGAAGATAGATATTTTCCTGAAGGACGGGTATCAATAAATTTTTAATAGAAACTTGCTTTTAACCTGTGTAATTTCATGCTTCTCGGAATTCAGTTGATAAACATTGACAACATTGTTAATTTGTTAAGAGACCAGAGAAGAAACAATATTCGATGATATTTAATCCAGGGAAACATTCAGATTTTTTATGAAATTCATGATTTTTTCCTAAAATTTCTTCGTATACATTTAGGAATAACTCGAAAACGACGCGTTTTATTGAAAAAATATAGGAATACTTTTATTCTCTAAAATGGTTGATTCTTTCGAAAATATGAACCGTTTATCCTTTTCAAGTGATTTGATAGTGATTTTGCATGAATTTATGAGTCGACCACCCTGTAACTTTTATACTAGGAGAGATATTGAATAAGTATCGTTTGAGGAATATGCACCATGAATAGAGTAAAGAATCAACCAAAATTCAGTTCACTCGAAATATCGGTTCCGAATATATGGAAAGAAAAGTGTTAATTTCATGGATTTTTGACACCCTGTATCTTTCAAACGAAACCGAATTTTGAAAAATGGTATGGGAAAAAAGTGTTCCGTTTGATGAGAGGAATCTACAGTTAAAATATATGACGTACAAGTCAAAGACTCACCCTGTATAAATTGCCATTTCAGAAAATAAAATGTCGGCATTGCAGTCGAACATAAAGCGTTGTATGCAACTCGTACATAATTAGGCTTATGGACTTGCCCAAATTATTGGCCTCGCTCGCTTTGCTCGCTCAGCCATAAACTTTTGGACTCGTCCATAAAGACCTAATTCATGTACTTGTTAAATAGCTATTACAGTCTTCATATTCAGACGTACGTTGGGTGTCCTATCAGAGGCCAACGTCCCTTTTATCAACATGCCACTGTCTTCTTTTCAAAGACAGCGACACCGTCCTTGACTGTCTACTCAACCAGGACTCACACAAGTTGCCCTCGTTTCTAGATGAAGGCGACTGCACTGCAATAACCTCGCATACTTCCACTTGCCAAATGCCACAAGCATTTCGTCAAGACAGAGGTACCCCATTCTCTCAAACATCAACCAAGCATCGACACTTGATCTTTCTTTGGGGAAGCCATACTATCGTGCACTGGAATCACCAATCTCTCTTTCCAGAATCTTACCCAGAAGTGGAAAGAGTCAAAACGGCCTATATGACTTCATACTTGGTTTTATCCAAAGACTTCAGCACCACCTCTTCGGAAAGTGTCCCTCAGCCAAAATTGTGCTGCTGTACAAGCTTAAACTCAGGCACGCTATTCCACACAACCTCGACCATCTCAGGGTATATCCTAGTCTTCTGATAGCCTCATGCACCTCTTCCATTCTGAGCCCTTTAGTCTCATGCAAACCAGTTACTTGATCCCTATCACTCTCATCAGTCGTCCTGGGCAAAAACCCATGCAGCCACACATTAAGAGTTTCACCCCAGGTTTTGGTTACGAGTGCGCCTACTTTCACTCTGCATATTTGAGGTTTGTGCCTCCTTCCCATGTAGATTTCATACACATCTCCCCAAGGAATAGTGTTTCCCTCGCATCCAACAAACTCCTCCCATTTTCTCTTCTTCGCTACAGGATTTTCCTTTACAAGCGTTTGGGACTTAGATAGTTCCAAATTTTCGAAAAAATCAATTCCGAAAACATCCCAACACGAGCTCCCATTGAAATTGTTCGTCTCTTCCAATGTCGCTCAACCAAATCGATTTCTTGCGTCCCTCAAATCAGCACGGCTCTAAACACTAGAATTCCATTCACGTTTTTTTTTCGTGATCGAATCAGCGTGACGATATTCGCAACGCACCAATTCGGACGTAGGAAAAAAATCGTTAGATGTAGTATGTAACCTACATAATTAATGAAGAACACTCCGTCGAGAATAGGCATGGTCTCGGCTTGGTAATTTATGAACTTTTATGTAGCTACTCCGTACAGCAATCTTGAGGCGGGATAAAAACCTATGCAGTCGGTGTGATGAGGCGTGAACGATGGTCTTTTTGCGCCGTTTTCAATTTCACATCTTGATCCTTATTTTTGATAGAGAACAGGATCCGCTTGTCGGTGATGAACTGAATTGTTTCAGTTACCACTTAACCAGTGGTAAAAGGATGTTGCGAGCTTGTTAATGGCTTGATGAACAGCATTTTGCTCCTCGTCTTATAAATAATGAACTTTCAGACTACTTCCTACTTCGTTAATGTTACGGAACTTGGAGAAATTCGAAGAAATACTAAATAGCCAACGTTTAATATTAAAATGAAACATGGCTGTTGAATTGTTCCAACGTTATACGGAGTTCTACTTTGATTCACTTCCAATGGGATATTTATACTTATTTTGTACGTATGGGACAACAAATTTATGGTTTATACAGAATGGAGCACCCGCTCATTCTGTTGAATGATATTAGGTGCACAACAGAGTTGTGCGCTATTTGTCAATAGATGGCTCCAGGAGTGAGTGCTGGTCGATTTTGACATATCCAAAACGTCATGATCGAAGCTTAGACCTATTATGATTTATGATGAACAAACTGTTTTAATTAACTGTACCTAATTGATTTTGTTTTGGCGTCATGTACTTCTGGTTGTGTGAATATGTCTGATTTTATGCCAAATAATCATTTCCAGCCTCTGATTCGAGTGTATAAGGAGCAATGTATATTCAATATACATAGAGAACGAATTGTCAGTAACTAGACTATACAGTGTGTTTGGGCATGACTCAGCGATAATTTAAGGGCATCAAATATACCTTATTTTATCGACAAAAACACCCACATTGGGAGGTTAAACGCCCCTATTTTTGAAATAGCCGCCATTTTAAATTAATTTCTTCATTTTAGTTGACCCTTTCAAATGATATCGTTTTCTTTGGACATAAACGTCCTACTGATGTGAAAAGAATGTTTTTTGGAAGATAATACCACAGAATACCTAACTACACAGAAGCCGAGAAGCGTCAGTAAACGTCGGCACTTTGATCCTCAAGAGGCAAATTTTCGTGACCTTCATTCTCTGTTAGGTAGTACCGGGTTTTTCACTATAATTTGACCCCCCCTTTAACTTTGTTACTAAAGGAGATACAAAAAAATGTTTCATACGAAAATTTCACGAAATCAACTGAGGTTTTTTAATATGACTTCACGAACTGAAATATATACAAGGTGGCCAACATATTGATGGCAACTTCATTTTTTCAAATGGAACACCCTGTATATTTTCCTATATTTGGCTAGCTCTTTTTCCCCTAATTTCGAATATGTAACATATGTTGGTCTATCTCTCTTATTCTGAGCACCACAGAGTTTCAAATTCAAAGAACAACCTGGCAAGCTCAGCAATAACTTTTCAAGTGGCAGGCTGCGATTACTCAAAATGTATTTTGTAAATACATGTAATTACGTATGTCATATCGTTACTAAGGAGATAACTCCAAAAACGGGCATTTTGAGTAATCGCAGCCTGCCACTTGAAAAGTTATTGCTGAGCTTGCCAGGTTGTTCTTTAAATTTGAAACTCTGTGGTGCTCAGAATAAGAGAGATAGACCAACATATGTTACATATTCGAAATTAGGGGAAAAAGAGCAAGCCAAATATAGGAAAATATACAGGGTGTTCCATTTGAAAAAATGAAGTTGCCATCAATATGTTGACCACCTTGTATATATTTCAGTTCGTGAAGTCATATTAAAAAACCTCAGTTGATTTCGTGAAATTTTTGTATGAAAAATTTTTTTGTATCTCCTTTAGTAACAAAGTTAAAGGGGGGGTCAAATTATAGTGAAAAACCCGGTACATATGTCAATTTTGAGCGGCAAATTTGTTTTGAATGGTCAATGGTTCACATAACAAAGGATTTTTAGTTTTTGATTTATCAAAAATCAGAACCAAACTCCAGCGGTCCAACGGGAAGTTTAAATTTACCGTTGACATATACAGGGTGAGTCTTTGACTTGTACATATATTTTAACTGTAGATTCCCCTCATCAAACGAAAAACTTTTTTCCCATACCATTTTTCAAAATTCGGTTCCGTTTGGAAGATACAGGGTGTCGAAAATCCACTTTCCTGTTCATATCTCCGGAACCGTTATTTCAAATGAACTGAATTTTGGTCCATTGGTTACTCTATTCATGGTGCATATTCCTCAATCGGAACTTATTCAATATCTCTCCTAGTTTAAAAGTTACAGGGTGGTCGACTCATAAATTCATGCAAAAACACTATCAAATCACTTGAAAAGGATAAACGGTTCATATTTTCGAAAGAATCAACCATTTTAGAGAATAAAAGTATTCCTATATTTTTTCAATAAAACGCGTCGTTTTCGAGTTATTCCTAAATGTATACGAAGAAATTTGAGGAAAAAATCATGAATTTCATAAAAAATCTGAATGCTTCCCTGAATTAAATATCATCGAATATTGTTTCTTCTCTGGTCTCTTAACAAATTAACAATGTTGTCAATGTTTATCAACTGAATTCCGAGAAGCATGAAATTACAAAGTTTATAAGAAGTTTCTATTGAAAATTTATTGATACCCGTCCTTCAGGAAAATCTATCTTCTTAACAATATCCTCTTGGAATTTTTAATCGACCCTACACTGTTTTCACATCACATTCATCACCTGTTTGCTTTATTCTCTGCAAACTTCAAGTAAATAAATAAATAATAAAACGAATCCATGTAGAAAGGTTATCGCGGCGTCGTTCATTGTAATCACAGACTGTAGACTGTACTCTGGAGACACAGAAGAACGTCTTGTCTTGTCTTGCGTGGCGGCTACATCGCACTCGCAGCCGGCAGCGCACTTAAATTTAGATCGTAGCGCTGTATCGGCGAGAATCAGAACTACTCGTTTGGCATTTCCAAAGAGCAATGCGTAGAAGCCTCTGTGATAGTTCTTCCGTTAACGATAGGGGACGTTCTGCTTTCTTGAGTTCGCCTATACCATTGCTGAAGAGTAAATCGTCAATCTGGCATCGTCTTCTCTAGAATTCTATGATATATCACAGAGGAATGGATTAGGTTAGGTCATTGACCTCGAATCATATGACTTTGATTAATGGAGTTAGGATAGGTTAATGAGAAACTAATTTTTATGAGATAGTTTCAGGGTATCGAGGCAAATATGAACAAATTATTAGTGTTTACAAACTAATCTTCAGGAAAATCGAAGAAGGAACTTATTTTGGTGTGAGAAATATGGCATTTCAATTGTAGAAATTATGGAACAAAACTTAGCGTTTTTGCTAGGAAATATCGTGTTTGTAACATTCTTATTCAAATAAGGTTAGTGCTTGAGTATTTTCTAAATGTATCACCCAGACTATCTGATAATCACATCAATTTCAATTGAAAAATATGAACTTTGAGGTGTTTGCAGAGAATTGTTTCAGGAGCGTATTCAGCCCAACTTTTTTTTTCAAATGGCTATATCTCTTTAACAGAGCCGAATTCGGAAAAATGGAAAATGAAAAAAAGGCTTCTTTAGGCCTCAAGAATCTACAGTTAAAATATATGTACAAGTCAAAGACTCACCCTGTATATGTGCTACGTAGCATGGCATAAGCGTCATCAAATAAAGTGACGCTTCTGTGTAGTTAGATATTCTGTGATAATACTACCTTTTATTAAAGTAGAACAATATGAAAACATTCAACTCAAAAATGTCATAAAAAAAATTCTCAAAAAAAAATTAGTCAGAAATTTTACTGAATTTTTTAGTAAATCCTCAATAGTACAAAAACTAGAACAGTGAAGTATTTTTTTTTCAATGGAATAACACGCAAGGATTTCAGCTACAAGAGTTATTGCTGTTTGAACATGACCCTTATGAAAATTGATAAAATAAAATAAAAACTCAGTACTGTACTTTTCATCATTTGTAATCATTTAACTAACAAATTTATCATTTTTTTATGACAACAAAAATTAATAAATGGCGGCTATTCCATTCATTGCCAGTTTATTTTCGTACTGCTATTTTAATTTTGTGTTGCTAATGACGTTTTGAACAGTGGTGTCATCACGATATCGTATATGAAAAGTGAGATTTGGATTTATTTATGAATATTATTAGCATGACACGTTGAAAAAATGGTTCGTCTACTCCATTCACTTTCATAAAGTATCCCGGTAGGCCATGAAATTCTGACACATTTCACCGTGTATATTTTGAAAATGTTAGGTAATAGTCATTTTCCTGTCAGATACATACGCAACGTTGTCGTTTCTACATAGAGATCGTAGTAATTACGTGTTTATAAAAATGTTTATGTACTTTGGGAAAATAATTAATTTGAGAAAATATTATGTGAATTCGATAATTCCAAAGATCTGGCGAATGTTGATATGTTAATATTGGAAATATTCCACTTAAGTATACAGGGTCTTTCACGAGGAACCTCACCCATATTTATACGGGAAACTACTGAACGTATTTTCATGAAATTCAGCACTTATAAGTATTTCACGATGCTGATGAAATCTAAAATATTTTCAAGGCATGAGCACCTCCGGTTTTTCCGGAAATGACGTCAACTTCCGTTTTTCAAATTAGAACACCATTTTTTTATTGCAGAAATAGATTCCTTAGAAAATTTCAAGTTATTCTGATGTAACATTTTTCAGTTTTGGTTGGAAAATTCTCTCTGAGCGGGAAAATTCGAAAAAAAAATCGAAAATAGAGCTCCGCTGAAACAAGAATAACTTCGAGGTTTTTGGATGGAAAATTTTCATTTTTGAGATTTTTCAAGATGTAAGATTGATGTATCCACTTTGAAAATCGAAATCGCGATTCATGATACAGGGGGTGAAAAAATCGCTTTCAAAGTTCACCCCCTGTATCATGAATGGCGATTTCGATTTTTGAAGTGGATACATAAATCTTACATCTTGAAAAATCCCAAAAATGAAAATTTTCCATCCAAAAACCTCGAAGTTATTCTTGTTTCAGCGGAGCTCTATTTTCGATTTTTTTTCGAATTTTCCCGCTCAGAGAGAATTTTCCAACCAAAACTGAAAAATGTTACATCAGAATAACAGAATAATATGATTCTTGATATCCGTATATACAAGAAAACTTGTATATACGGATATCAAGAATCGAGTGTTGAAATTTTACTGAAAAATTGTGATAGTTCATTCGAAAAAATAAAAATGTACTCGAATAACCCGATAGAAAAACTTCTGAAGGAACAGAACAGACAGACAGACCTATGAAATTCCCTACTTTTCAAAATTGCCTACAGAAGACATTTAAATACCTTTTTTCACAACTTGAAATACTCCATTAAGAAAATGTAGTTGTACAACGAAACCTGCGTCACATTGGCAACGTCTCTGAGAATTATTCTGACTTTCCAGAGTGCCAACCTGCGTCAGTTTCGAGTGAAAAAACTTGATGAACCTAAACCTTGGCCAACCGGGATACTTTATGAAAATGAATGGAGTATACATATGTGTCTTGTTTGTGGTAAATGGGACTATCTCAATCCTGATCACCAATTCTCTAATTTATGGATGAGATGCTGTGTCTCCTCTTTTTATGGGTCTTAGGTCAGTCAAATCCATGATAATTCATTCAATTCAATAGAGAGCTGAAAGCATCAATGTATTCGCAACTCCGATGGTTCTCTCATTTTTATAGGCACAATAATAAAACTGATCAAATACCAATGTACCTACACCTTTTGTCAATAATGATAATTATCTGTGCGAAAGAAACAGCAAATAATACATAAGTATGACGAAAGAGTTTATTAATGAATGCAGTTATTTTCGGCGGATATATCCGTCACTTGGTTAAATTTAATCATTACGTTGTTAGATCAGCATCGAAATCTTTCTTTCAGATCCAGCTGATTTATCACAATGAATCTCCCACCAAAAACGTTCTGTTTTATCTGTATCTAATTAATTTTCTATGTGAATACATAGACTATACAGGGTCTTTCACGAGGAACCTCACCCATATTTATACGGGAAACTACTGAACGTATTTTCATGAAATTCAGCACTTATAAGTATTTCACGATGCTGATGAAATCTAAAATATTTTCAAGGCATGAGCACCTCCGGTTTTTCCGGAAATAACGTCAACTTCCGTTTTTCAAATTAGAACCCCATTTTTTTATGGCAGATATTGAATCTACGTTGAAAAATAATGTGAGTGTATGCATCACACCCTCGCCCTAAAATGGATATTTTCTTTAACGTCGATTCAATATCTGCCATAAAAAAATGGGGTTCTAATTTGAAAAAATTGATTTTTCACGATTTTGTCATCCCTAACTTTGAAAGCGATTTTTTCACCCCCTGTATCATGAATCGCGATTTCGATTTTCAAAGTGGATACATCAATCTTACATCTTGAAAAATCCCAAAAATGAAAATTTTCCATCCAAAAACCTCGAAGTTATTCTTGTTTCAGCGGAGCTCTATTTTCGATTTTTTTTTCGAATTTTCCCGCTCAGGGAGAATTTTCCAACCAAAACTGAAAAATGTTACATCAAAATAACTTGAAATTTTCTAAGGAATCTATTTCTGCAATAAAAAATGGTGTTCTAATTTGAAAAACGGAAGTTGACGTCATTTCCGGAAAAACCGGAGGTGCTCATGCCTTGAAAATATTTTAGATTTCATCAGCATCGTGAAATACTGATGAGTGCTGAATTTCATGAAAATACGTTTCCCGTATAAATATGGGTGAGGTTCCTCGTGAAAGACCCTGTAGTGCGGAATTTGGTGGCTTAGTCTACGGACACAGTGAAAGCAGGTTTCTCGCTTACCGGTAGCCAGCGCCGATCTGCGCTATTTTCTCGCGCAGATGTATCACACAGTGAATACGATAAAAGCGAGAAAAATAGTTCAAAACCCGCCAGTGTGGTGCCTAACTTCCACCAAATATGACGTCTTCTTCGGATGATGAATTCATTGCCTTAGATTCTGTGTTTACCAAATAAAAAAAAAATTCTTTCATTACGGCGCTTATTTCCTTCCAAAATTTATCTATAACATTTCGGTTGCTATGCAATTTGTGCCTTTTGTCCCAAATAGGGGTTTTTTGAAAAACTGCTGCTATAAGTGTTTCCTTATCCATTATCCATCGACCATCACAGGACCGAACCGAGCGTATAAAAGCAGGAAAACAACTAAATTTTAATTCCGATCAAAGCGAGAACGCTGGTAACCGTCGCGACCTGTTTTGACTGTGTACTGCTCAATATGAAAACATGTATTAATTTTTACAGCTTATAAGCGCGAGTCGGCGCTGGCTATCGGCAAGCAGAAACCTGCTTCCACTGTGTTTGTACACTTAGAGACATGGTTCTACGAGTTCGAGTACAAACACGCCGACAATCTTCGAAATGGGGCGTACCAAATGATCCGACCCCGCAAAAACCACATCTATGTCGATCGGAAAATCAAAATCATGCTCACTGTTTTCTTTGATTATCGTGCTGACGTTCGACGGACGAGATGAAGGCATTCATAGGTATACAGGATGCGCCAGCATAAGGCGTACGGCTAAAATAGCGCCTAATCTGTACCGTGTGGAAAAAAACTTATATGATATGGGCATAAGGTTGGCAAAAATCTATAAACTAAAAATAATTTTACATACACAGGGTGCGTCAAAAACAGTTTCAGAAATCTAGGTAGTTTTTTCAAATGGAACACCCTGTATTTCATGGCATAATTCTTTCGAGGACAACAAAAGCTTTACACTCATACTTCATTTTTTAAATTTCATCACGGCGTTGTCACATAATTCGTATTTTTAGGATATTTTTAGTATTTCAAGGACTTCATCAAAATTCTTATAGCAACATCTGTGTTCAATCTAGTTTCTAGATGAACGAAATTTTTACAGTAGTTAGCTTAAGGTATCAGCTTCATTATTCGGTAAACATCTTTTTTTTATACAGAGTGTCTAATATAAATTTACCAATTTACTCAAACTAAATATGCGTTATCTCGATTTTTATCAAATGGAACACCCTGTACTTTTCTCTTTCATGAAATTTGTTTTTCAAATGACTTTATTTTTTACAAAGTATGTCCCATACTTAAATGTGGAATATCTCAAAAGAAAAGCGAGTTATAGGTATGGGGCATTCTTTGAGGGCTGTGAAGTTAGCGGCCACTTTCCATCGGCCATTCTCGGATTCATCGGCCAGTTCACCAGTGGCGTCGGGTATTTATGAAAATCGCGATTAAAATTATTTGGAAGACGAAAAGTTCGGAATTTTTGCCTGAAATGAGTTCTTTGATTCTCTGTTGATAATTAACCACCAAAATTTCTATTTATTTTAATGATTATAAAAAGTTATAATGAATTATTATGTGTCGGAGAAATCTGATTTCGAGTGTATTGAAGGGATATAATTCAAAAATGATTAGCCTCAACGAAATTTGGTGAGAATGTTGCTAGTGAGGTCTAGAATCTTATTCCGAGAGGTTTTTTATTTGCTGGACCCCTGAGGGTAGTTTTCACCCCTATCCTCAATTCCTTCAAGAATCAACTAATCATCACAAGAGGTCCAAAAAAATAATTAGCCTGAATGAAATTAAGTTGGAATGTTGCTTGTGTAATCTAGAATCTAATTCCCAGAGGTTTTTTATTTGCCGGACTTCTGGGGGGAGTTTTTACCCCTATCCACCAAGAGTCGACAAAACATCGCAAGGGGGTCTGAAAAATGATTAGCCTGAATGAAATTTGGTAGGAATGTTGCTTGTGTGGTCTAGAATCTTATTCCGAGAGGTTTTTTATTTGCCGGACTTCTGGGGGGAGTTTCCACCCCTATCCTCCAAGAGTCGACAAAACATCGCGGGCGGTCTGAAAAATGATTAGCCCGAATGAAATTTGGTGATAATGTTGCTTGTGTGGTCTAGAATCCTATTCCGAGAGGTTTTTTATTTGCAGGACCCCTGAGGGTAGTTTTCACCCCTATCCTCAATTCCTTCAAGAATCAACAAATCATCACAAGAGGTCCAAAAAAATAATTAGCCTGAATGAAATTAAGTTGGAATGTTGCTTGTGTAATCTAGAATCTTATTCCGAGAGGTTTTTTATTTGCCGGACTTCTGGGGGGAGTTTTTACCCCTATCCTCCAAGAGTCGACAAAACATCGCAAGGCGGTCTGAAAAATGATTAGCCCGAATGAAATTTGGTGATAATGTTGCTTGTGTGGTCTAGAATCGTATTCCGAGAGGTTTTTTATTTGCAGGACTTCTGGGGGGAGTTTACACCCCTATGCTCCAAGAGTCGACAAAACATCGCAAGGGGGTCTGAAAAATGATTAGCCTGAATGAAATTTGGTAGGAATGTTGCTTGTGTGGTCTAGAATCTTATTCCGAGAGGTTTTTTATTTGCCGGACTTCTGGGGGGAGTTTCCACCCCTATCCTCCAAGAGTCGACAAAACATCGCAAGGCGGTCTGAAAAATGATTAGCCCGAATGAAATTTGGTGATAATGTTGCTAGTGTGGTCTAGAATCTTATTCCAAGAGGTTTTTTATTTGCAGGACCCCTGAGGGTAGTTTTCACCCCTATCCTCAATTCCTTCAAGAATCAACAAATCATCACAAGAGGTCCAAAAAAATAATTAGCCTGAATGAAATTAAGTTGGAATGTTGCTTGTGTAATCTAGAATCTTATTCCGAGAGGTTTTTTATTTGCCGGACTTCTGGGGGGACTTTTCACCCATATCCTCCAAGAGTCGACAAAACATCGCAAGGCGGTCTGAAAAATGATTAGCCCGAATGAAATTTGGTGATAATGTTGCTAGTGTGGTCTAGAATCTTATTCCAAGAGGTTTTTTATTTGCAGGACCCCTGAGGGTAGTTTTCACCCCTATCCTCAATTCCTTCAAGAATCAACAAATCATCACAAGAGGTCCAAAAAAATAATTAGCCTGAATGAAATTAAGTTGGAATGTTGCTTGTGTAATCTAGAATCTTATTCCGAGAGGTTTTTTATTTGCCGGACTTCTGGGGGGAGTTTTCACCCCTATCCTCCAAGAGTGGACAAAACATCACAAGGGGGCCTGAAAAATGATTAGCCTGAATGAAATTTGGTGAGAATGTTGCATGTGTGGTCTAGAATCTTATTTCGAGAGTTTTTTTATTTGCCGGACTTCTGGGGGGAGTTTTCACCCCTATCCTCCAAGAGTGGACAAAACATCGCAAGGCGGTCTGAAAAATGATTAGCCCGAATGAAATTTGGTGATAATGTTGCTTGTGTGGTCTAGAATCCTATTCCGAGAGGTTTTTTATTTGCAGGACTTCTGGGGGGAGTTTTCACCCCTATCCTCCAAGAGTCGACAAAACATCGCATGGGGGTCTGAAAAATGATTAGCCCGAATGAAATTTGGTGATAATGTTGCTAGTGTGGTCTAGAATCTTATTCCGAGAGGTTTTTTATTTGCCGGACTTCTGGGGGGAGTTTTCACCCCTATCCTCCAAGAGTCGACAAAACATCGCAAGGCGGTCTGAAAAATGATTAGCCTGAATGAAATTTGGTGAGAATGTTGCTTGTGTGGTCTAGAATCTTATTCCGAGAGGTTTTTTATTTGCCGGACTTCTGGGGGGAGTTTTCACCCCTATCCTCCAAGAGTGGACAAATCATCGCAAGGCGGTCTGAAAAATGATTAGCCCGAATGAAATTTGGTGATAATGTTGCTAGTGTGGTCTAGAATCTTATTCCGAGAGGTTTTCTATTTGCAGGACCCCTGAGGGCAGTTTTCACCCCTATCCTCAATTCCTTCAAGAATCAACAAATCATCGCAAGAGGTCCAAAAAAATAATTAGCCTGAATGAAATTAAGTAGGAATGTTGCTTGTGTGGTCTAGAATCTTATTCCGAGAGGTTTTTTATTTGCCGGACTTTTGGGGGGAGTTTTCACCCCTATCTTCCAAGAGTCGACAAAACATCGCAAGGGGGTCTGAAAAATGATTAGCCTGAATGAAATTTGGTGAGAATGTTGCTTGTGTGGTCTAGAATCTTATTCCGAGAGGTTTTTTATTTGCCGGACTTCTGGGGGGAGTTTTCACCCCTATCCTCCAAGAGTGGACAAAACATCGCAAGGCGGTCTGAAAAATGATTAGCCCGAATGAAATTTGGTGAGAATGTTGCTTATGTGGTCTAGAATCTTATTTCGAGAGGTTTTTCATTTGCCGGACTTCTGGGGGGAGTTTTCACCCCTATCCTCCAAGAGTCGACAAAACATCGCAAGGCGGTCTGAAAAATGAATAGCCTGCATAAAATTTAGTAGGAATGTCGCTAGTGAGGTCTAGAATCTCATTCCGAGACGTTTTTAATTTGCAGGACTTGGGAGGGTAGTTTTCACCCGAATCCTCAAGATTCAACCAAACATTGCTAGGGGATCCCATAAATGATTCTTTTCTTAATTTTAGCCATTTGTGAACCATATTATAGCATCATGAAGAATGCAGGACTCAGACTGTGAGTAAATTTATATTATGTTATATTTTCGGATTTTCGGGTACCTACTTATAAGGATCGGTTAGACTCAGTTAGAGAAAACTGCCTGACAATTCTGATTATTTTTTTTACGATATTCTTCAAATTCACAGAAACATCAGCACTCAAACTTAAAGGAAAGTCAACTATATATTCATGTACCTTTAGTGTTCTCTAATACTATGTATTATGTTTCGTTACTCAAAAATAAGTAACGTATGACAGCTCGGGGATCTTACTATAAAACTTCGAGATCAACTTAGCTCTAAATGCGCTACGCATTCATTTTTCTTTTCATAAGGTGGTGCGAAATTCATAAAGAAACCAACTTAATTGATAAAAAAATCAAATGACTAGCGACCTTAGTCTACCTTCCGAATATTTTATTCAAATAATAATTCTATCCAACCCAATCCATGGGTACATGCTTTTTGAATAATATATCCGCTTTTGCTACTTGGTTGTAAACCATCTGGCCGCATAATAAAGTAATGGTTCTTTGACAAGAACCGCTTCGTGTCTGGTGAGAAATGTTTGTTTGGTACTTCTAATCATTTGTTGCGATATTTCAGGATATTTCTCTTTTATGACGACAAAATGTGTTATTTGATGAGCCTGTACTTGCAAAAAGGGCTCAGTTACATTTCAGTTGGTAAACTTGAACGTTACGTACAAACGAAATTTTTGTCTGCAAGCTTTTTTGATAACTTTTGCACAGCGAACTTTATATACATTCGATCATGTATATATCGAAAGAAAAAGTGTATGAAATTATCTCTAGTATACTGAGAGAATTTTCCTGATTTTTCGTTGCAAAACATCATTTTGAGTGATGAAATTGTGGAGAAGATCCTCGGACAAGTGAAAAATACTTCCTATGCGTATAAAAGTGTTATTCGAAGAATAATAGTGCGTGATTTATGCTTCAGTGAATACTTCAATAAGGATAATGTGAATAGAGCATCTTCCGATAAATTAAGGCTGGAACAACTATTGCGAACATACAGTCGAAACTTTTCCATAAAGGTTGATCCATGCTACAAAAAATCAAATTCTGTGTACAAAACATTTTGTGATACGTTGCAAATGGCAAATACTCTGAAGAACAGGAAAAAAATCTATAATACATGGCACAGATTAATGAAGGACCTCGTGAAGGACAAAATATATGAATTCAACCAGAGAACTGAATGCAGTGGATCGAAATCGCCATCCCATTCCTCTTTGACTTCAGATGCCCTACCTAAATGCGATAATTATGAATATTTCATGAAAGATAACCTTGGTGAGGATGATATCGAATATGAATTAACTAGTCAAGAAAACCTCTTAGATGCCATTTCAAACCTGGACAATACCGAGATTTCGAACAAATCTATAGAGGTAACATTCAATTATTTTTATTTACTTATCATATCTAACCACTGATTTCTTTACTTAATAATTCAAAGAGAATCAGCATGAAATGAAATTATCACATGTAATCATACTACAGGAACGGCCAAAACATGAGGAATTTTGGGATGCAACGCAGCCGATCAGAGATGATGACGATAGTGCTGCAATCCAGGTATCATCCAAATTTTCCCCGAACTCAGATGCCGATCAAAAATCCTATGAAGTTGAAGAAAAGGCGAAAACTCCACGCAATGGCACTGACATCAAGAGTCGAAAGTGGAAACATAACATAACTCCGAACGAGATAGAAATTCCCAAGGAAATTCTGAATTTATCAGGTATGAGTAACTCATCCCAAATTCTTCCTGAGAATGCTGAAAATTTGGCATTAAATAATTCATCTGCAAACATGCCTATCCAGAAAAAAAATATTTGTAGCTATTTGGAAGGATGCTTCCAAATAAAACCGGAATTATGGGATTTCTTATTTGCAAATGGTAAAATAAATAAAAAGAATTATCCATTTTATATAAGAAATCGAATAAAAAAATATGTAAATAACGTTTGTTGCATAATTTTTCAATATATGAAATTCTCGAAAAAAAAACAGGCTTATGTTATCAGTGCTCAGTGCAAACATAATAATTATGGATGCAAGAGATTTCAAATATTTATATTTCTTCGAACAAAAAGTGTTCTAGTTTATAGCTCTTCACGAGATTATATTCATAAAAATTATTTAGCCAGTTCAATGAAGGGTTTCGAGTGAGATTTACTAAAAAAAGAACTTTTAAAGGAAAACGCTTTCAATATAAAAAAACAAAAGTTTTTAGAGTCTGATAACAAAATTATGAGACAGGGAAAAAATCTACAGAGTATAACATCGGACTGTACATTGAGACGCATAAGGTCAGAGGCTGTTTCACATCTAGGTAGGGATAAGGATGATCTGGACGATTTGATAAAAATGCAATTAGATCATCCTGAATATATTAAACAAGTGGCTCTTCCTTTTTCCGTACTGATTTATAGTTTGGAGCAAGTATCGGTGTTGAAGCAACAGCGAGATAATGGCATACCCCCAATAATTTATTTTGACGCAACAGGCAGTTTGGTCAGGAAACCAAAAAAAAATTTCAATAGAGTATATTTTTATACTGCCGTTGTCGTTATTAGTACAAGCCAAAGAATTTATCCGATATTTTCGATGATTTCGTCTGTACACAACTCTATGGCTATTCATAATTTGTTTTATTCTTTTCGATATTTTTGTGAGGAAAATAACTGCTGGCCTGCTTTTTCGAGAGTAGTTACTGATTTTTCATTCGCTACTTTGCATGCAGCATGTAAGGCATTCAATATGTGCACCTTTTCGAAATACCTGGAAAAATGCTATAACCTCTTATTGCTCAAAACTGCTTTTACTGAATCGAAATTAATCGGGATTCATCTGTGTTGCGCACATTGGATGAAAATGATTTCCAAGGATGTGAATGAGATGTGTAGTAATGATTTGCAAAGGAATTGTTTCAAGGATATGATGGCATGTGCGATATTAATTGACAATCTGGACGTATTGGATAATTACGTCGGAAACATTACAGTTATGTTGGCTAGTAAGGTAGAAAATTCAGAATTTAAACGTGCTAAATCGTATATATCCAATATCATATCCAAGACAAAATTCCTCCCTGAGGAAACGGATCAGGAAGTTGTAATTGACGTTGATAATGAGGAATCGACTACTCTTTATAAATCTAGTCCTTTCTATAAACGTTTCAAAAAAATTCAGTCGAATATCGAATATCGCATTGAAAATATTCCACATGATGAAAATTTAAGGAACGAGATGTACAATCCGAAATTCTTGAATTTAATTATGAAAAAATATATGCCGTTTTGTCCATTGTGGAGTTGCTTACTATTACAAAAAGGTAGCCCATTGAGTAATTCAGTTGTGGAAAATTATTTTTCGCAAATTAAAAATAACAAACTCAATGGAGAGAAAAACCTTAAATGCAGCCATTTCATCAGGAAACTAAGAGAGGACTGTTTGGCACTCAAAATAGAGGCCGATTTGAAGATAGGCAAATCTCGTCTCACAAAATCTTATTGTGATGAAAAATCTTCCCAAGAGTCGTGGTGCCGAAAACCGAAAAGGCAACAAGGTTCGCATTTTAATGCTAGGTATTTAAAAAATTTCATGTCTGGTGAAGAAAACTCAGACAAAAAAGAGAGTACCGATATAACACAATCGGAGCCTGTGAATGATATCGGTGAATATGAGGATCAGCAGTTGGTAGAAAAATTCGAAAATTTTCTAGAAACCTTGAATTTAACAGAGGAAGGTAAGAGGCAGCTGAATGAAAATAGTATTCTACAACACCAAAGTTCCATATGGAAAGAGGAACGGAGGAAAAGAGTGACAAGCTCATATTTTGGCCGAATATGCAAAGTGAGAAATGCAGAGTCTTATAAAAATATAGTAAGCAGCATTTTAAGTAATAGGGAGCTGCGAATTCCGGCCATAATTCATGGTCGTAAATTCGAAAATGCAGCTAGAATCTTATATTGCAAAGCAACAAAGAATGAAGTCACTTCATCAGGACTGATTATTCATCCGAAATATCCATTCCTTGGTGCTTCTCCTGATGGTCTTGTTGGGAAAAATGGTGTTGTAGAAATAAAATGTCCGTTTTCAGCGAAAGATGCTGATCCTTTCGAGTACAAATTCGATTTCCTGAACAAAGAACAGAATCAAATCATTGCAACACATCAATATCATTATCAAATTCAGGGCATAATGGAGATTGCAAACCGCAGTTGGTGTGATTTGGTTATTTACACACATAAAAATATAAAAATAGTTCGAATTATCAGATCGAATAGTTTTTGGGATGATATATTAGACAAACTGAATTATTTTTATTATTTTTATCTTCTGCCTGCAATTATATCTCCAACTATGCATTCAGGTATTTCGGAACAAAAATGGAAATCATTCAAAAAAATTGATTTATTGCCGAATGGATTAGTTGCGGATACTGAATATTATGTTCCTCTCAAAAATAATCGAAACTACGTAGTTTCCCTGAATATCTACTCGGAACTTGCTGTTAAGCAAATACTCATTGACGATTTTCATACTCTGTCAGACAAGCAATGTCTGAGCAGTTTTGTAATAGATCATTGTCTACATTTAATTAATGACGGAAGCTATCAACTATTTTCATTGGAGAAATCTTCTATAATTATAAACCATCAGAACTTTTCAAATGAATTTTTGGAGAGTTTTCAGTTTTCGAAAGCGAACGCAATCCTTCCAATCGTAAGGAATCACCATTTTATCCTAATAAAACTGAACTTCATAGAAAACATTTTAACTTTTATCGATCCACTCGGCAGTGAATCGAAAAATATAGATTTTTACTACGGAAAAATTGTCAATTTTCTTCAAATGAAACAGTCGGATTCTATTAAATGGAAGAAACAGACTTTAGAACATATTATTCAGAAAGATGTTTATAATTGTGGTGTTTTCGTGATCTATTTTTTTAAAAAATTAGTGAGTAATGAGCCTTTAACTGATACCATCGATATTCAGGACTACAGAAAAGATTTGAAATGGTTACTGCTCAGAAATAGTTCTCCAGTGGACAAAATTTGTTTTTTCTGTGCATGCCAATGTAAAGAGGTCGACTTCAGATGTAGACTCTGCATGAGACGTACACACGAAAGATGTTTATTGACAACTGAGGAAGTAAATTCTGGATACCCAAAGAGCAATAAAATAAAATTTGGAATATGTGATCTTTGTCGACTGTACTAGCAAAAATCTGAATAACGTAAATTACTTTCTTCTCAAATGCACCTCAAATTGGATATACATATGTATTTATCCGTTTTCAACATCCTTCGCAAAATATTTGTATCATGAAAGTTTATCTAATTCAGGCGCAATTCGCTATTTTGTACATGCCATTAGCAGCATTATCGCACCCTTTTTTTCCTTTATTTAACAGTGCGAATTGGCTATATTTATTTTTATCAATATAATCTCTCCTGGAGTAAAAATGTTATATACATTCTGGTCTGTTATCTGTGGTCAATTAAAGAATAATTATAAAAATAATGTAGATATAGTATATAGTATACTATATACAACTGTGATTTTTCCATAATTTATGATATATTCGCATAATAGTCATTTTTATAAGTAATGTTTATTCAACTATGTAATTATATTGTTTTTATATTCATTTACATATTTTTTGAAGGGATACTTCAATGTATTTGTGATATTACATTACCATGATGTGACAATAACGGCTGTGTTGGTAATTATTATAATAAATAGCAATAAATAATATAACAGCCTTTTTATATGCATATTTTCTGTGAATAATTTCCATTACTATGAATCGACATTTTAACTGTGTCCAAACCTTCTTCAAATAAAAATATAACTCCTCACGAAGGATGAAAAATAAGCCAGAAATCTCGATTGAATCGAAAAGAATACAGTATTCCAATTTTTGGTTGATGAAACCTAATATTGTTTCATCTGGACATTTTCCATAGTTGTTTGTAATGAAAATAATTCTGAGTACGTACTTGAAATATCATTTCAGTAATTATTCTTAACAATTTATTGTACAATAAATAAATTCCACTTTTCTTCAGTTGCTCTTAAGTTATTGCATAAATCCCTCGATAAATCCACATATAATATACAGGGTTTTCATTTCAAAACTTGCCACCCCTATTATTTCCATATATATATATTTTTTTTTGAATCGCCGATACCCGTCAATTTTGTTTTTGAGGGGGAACAATTTTGACGTATAAATTAGCTCTCCCCCTTTAATCCCCTACCCTCCAGAGCCACCCCAACAAAAATCTTAAATGAGAAAGGGGGTCGAGTGATACATCATTTTAAAGGGCTTTTTATTATCTATATTTTGGCATATTATTTTTCAAATTTGGGTGTTGCGTTGCCGAGTTAGGCGTGTGTCAATTTGAAAAGTTCCCACCACCTATTATTACACTATTTTTATAAAACAGCAAAAAAATGAGAATATGTTTTTCTTGTGACTCGACGATACATGTAAATAAATATTTTCGACATAAAAAAGTTGTTTTTTTATGCGTCTGATAAGCGTACGCATACTTACTTACACTCTACGTACGAGCTCACTCGATACATCAACGCGATCTTGCGCCTAACGCAACACCCAAATTTGAAAAATAATATGCCAAAATATAGAGAATAAAAAGCCCTTTGAAATGAAGTATCACTCGACCCCCTTTCTCATTTAAGATTTTTGTAGGGGTGGCTCTGGAGGGTAGGGGGTTAAAGGGGGAGAGCTAATTTATACGTCAAAATTGTTCCCCTTCAAAAACAAAATTGACGGGTCCCGGCGATTTAAAAAAAAAAAATATATATATATGGAAATAATAGGGGTGGCAAGTTTTGAAATGAAAACCCTGTATATATCCACCATTTGAGATTTCATTTCTGAACCAATTTATATATCCAAAACACATATTTTTTTGGTCTAATTTTGAGAAAATCACCTTCCACAACGTGAATCAACAAAGATTATCAATAAAAAAAATACATATATTCAGGTGCAAAGGGGAATAGTACAAACAAATAACCCCAAGAAGTTACTCCGTTTACAGATTACACTCAAACTTCCAATCAACTATGTATTCGTATTTTTGTAGAAATCAAGCAATTAAATGAAAAAAAAGGGAATATAATGAAATAATTTGATTAACTTTAAGAAGACTATATCCGTTTCTGCAATATTTTTTGATAATTTCGAAAAGTTACTGAAAAATTTGATTCTATTTTAGAGAAACGCAGAAAATTTTCAGGGTAATCTATTGATGAACTTGTTAATTTAGGTTGCAGAGCACACTATCAAACAATTTTAACAAATTTCAGTTTTGCGAACCACTTGCCATGTTTACTCGACTCTTGGAGGATAGGGGTGAAAACTCCTCCCAGAAGTCGGGCAAATAAAAAACCTCTCGGAATAAGATTCTAGACCACACAAGCAACATTCCTACCAAATTTCATTCAGGCTAATCATTTTTCAGACCCCCTTGCGATGTTTTGTCGACTCTTGGAGGATAGGGGTGAAAACTCCCCCCAGAAGTCCGGCAAATAAAAAACCTCTCGGAATACGATTCTAGACCACTCAAGCAACATTCCTACCAAATTTCATTCAGGCTAATCATTTTTCAGACCGCCTTGCGATGTTTTGTCGACCCTTGGAGGATAGGGGTGAAAACTCCCCCCAGAAGTCCGGCAAATAAAAAACCTCTCGGAATAAGATTCTAGACCACACTAGCAACATTCCTACCAAATTTCATTCAGGCTCATCATTTTTCAGACCCCCTTGAGATGATTAGTTGATTCTTGAAGGAATTGAGGATAGGGGTGAAAACTACCCTCAGGGGTCCTGCAAATAAAAAACCTCTCGGAATAAGATTCTAGACCACACAAGCAACATTCTCACCAAATTTCATTCAGGCTAATCATTTTTCAGACCCCTTGTGATGTTTTGTCGACTCTTGGAGGATAGGGGTGAAAACTCCCCCCAGAAGTCCGGCAAATAATAAACCTCTCGGAATAAGATTCTAGACCACACAAGCAACATTCCTACCAAATTTCATTCAGGCTAATCATTTTTCAGACCCCCTTGCGATGTTTTGTCGACTCTTGGAGCATAGGGGTGAAAACTCCCCCCAGAAGTCCTGCAAATAAAAAACCTCTCGGAATAAGATTCTAGACCACACAAGCAACATTCTCACCAAATTTCATTCAGGCTAATCATTTTTCAGACCCCTTGTGATGTTTTGTCGACTCTTGGAGGATAGGGGTGAAAACTCCCCCCAGAAGTCCGGCAAATAAAAAACCTCTCGGAATAAGATTCTAGACCACACAAGCAACATTCCTACCAAATTTCATTCAGGCTAATCATTTTTCAGACCCCCTTGAGATGATTAGTTGATTCTTGAAGGAATTGAGGATAGGGGTGAAAACTCCCCCCAGAAGTCCGGCAAATAAAAAACCTCTCGGAATAAGATTCTAGACCACACAAGCAACATTCCTACCAAATTTCATTCAGGCTAATCATTTTTGAATTATATCCCTTCAATACACTCGAAATCAGATTTCTCCGACACATAATAATTCATTATAACTTTTTATAATCATTAAAATAAATAGAAATTTTGGTGGTTAATTATCAACAGAGAATCAAAGAACTCATTTCAGGCAAAAATTCCGAAATTTTCGTCTTCCAAATAATTTTAATCGCGTTTTTCATAAATACCCGACGCCACTGGTGAACTGGCCGATGAATCCGAGAATGGCCGATAGAAAGTGGCCGCCAAGTTCACACTGATCATTCTTTGTAAGAAATAAAGTCATTTGAAGAACAAATTTCATGAAAGAGAAAAATACAGGGTGTTCCATTTGAAAAGATCGAGTTATCGCATATTTGATATGAGTAAATTGGTATATTCAAATTAGACTTATGCCTTGAAATTACAGAATCTCCTATTTGGAAAAACTACATATTTTTCCGTACCTTTTTTTGTCAGCCATATCATATAAGTTTTTTTCAAAACGTTATAGTTTAGGAGCTATTTTAGCCGTACGCCTTGCTGACGCACCCTGTATAATGCCTGGATGATTGGATAAAGCTTTGGCATAAATGTCTAGTTTCAGAATGATGATAATTTGAAGGAGATAAAGTTCAATTAAAAAAAATTATAAAAAACGGCATACGGCAAAATGATCTGTTCTACGCACTAGAATTTTTTGCAAATTTGGTAGATAAGAAGAAAAAAACAAAGATGTTGATATCCACGGTGGAGCAGGCGAGGGAGCAGGTTCGGACTGACGAATTTTCAGATTCACCTAGAAACTAGAAAATATTCTAGCTTCATTTTCTCGAAACAGGGGCTTAATCCATATAAAAAATTTATGGCAAAATGACTTATTTTGATGAGTTCTATCATCTGTCAAAATCTGTATAACCAGTGATTTTCTTTTTGCAAACACTGATTTTGACATCTCACGCACGTTTCGTATTCTGTATCACTGTCAAACATCTTCAGTTTGGTATAATTCAACCATGAATCGTCTTACAAACGTACAACGCTTGCTAATCATTGAATTTTATTATCAAAATGCGTACTCTGTTAAGAAAGTTCACTGTAACGGCTATTGTGACTAAATTTCGCACCAAATTTACATTGGTGGACATCAAACCACAAACACGCTTGCGTACAGTGCAAACTGAAGAAAATATCGCAGCTGTATCAGTCAGTGATATTATAATGACCATCAATTATCGATTCGGCGCCGTCCGTATAGCCATTGGCCCACAGTTACTCAACAACTTCTGCGGGAGGATTAAAGTAAAGGCTTTCGAAATACAGCTGGTGCAAGAATTGAAGCCTACCACAATGGGCTCTTGAAAAATTGGCGGAAGATCCACTTATTCATCGAAAAATTGTGTTCAGCGATGAAGCTCATTCTTGGCTCGAGGGATAATGGGGTGTTCTAAAAGGGCAGAAAGGGATCAAATTCGTTTTTTTAGAATCCCAAAGCCTTACAAAACCGAGGAGAAATGCTGGACGCCTTATCAAAAGAACGTCGAGAATGTTGGGTTAGGGCTTTAAGACGGGGCAATTTGAGCGATACATTCCTTAAAAATGCACGAATTTGTGCAGGTCATTTTGCATCAGGTAGGTAAATATTATCAATACATAAGAAATACAAAAATTATCATCCAAAATGTTTGAATTTATAGTTAAATATGGTGTTAAAGTAAACGTTTTTTGTTCAACTTTTTAGGAGAACCAGCCAAACTGGAAGATAGAGATAGCCCTGATTGAGTCCCTTCTGTAAATATGGGATACATTAGCATCAAAACACAGGATGGCCAAAGTTTAAAAAGGCATGTCCGATTGGTTAAACGTCAAACGAAACATCTTAAAATGGTCAGTACTACTTTAAAAAAGTTGTAATCCCCAATCAATTCTTCATTTTCTTCAGGATGAAGCTAGGAATACTGCATTGAATATAGAACCCACAGCAGGTCCATCTACAGAAACTGAAGGAACTCCTGAACTGTGCAATGAACACGAAAGTCGCAGGACTGCTAACATTTAAACGGATTTAACTATGGACCACTTAAACAAGCTCTTTGGAGATCTCAATTTTGCTAATCAGAAAATATATGCTTTTGAAGAAAAATTGAATGCATCAGATTTAACAGAGGAGTCATTTGAGAACGATTCTAAAACATTGTACTTCACCGGTTTCCCAAAAGCTGAGCTGATGTTTCAAGTATTTAACAGTGTAGCTCCCTACTTATCAAATAAAAGTGTTCTGTCTCCGTTTAATCAATTTATTTTGACATTAATGTAACATATTGTAGAAAGTTAATAAAATACGCAATACACACACTTAAAACTCGATAACACTTGTAAGCCTGTAGGGACTTGTAGGCCTTCATCTGTTGTTCAGTATAGAAACTGTGGGTTAGAATTAGGTAATCCACCATGTCCATAATGCTCACAGATGACAAAAAACTCAAATTGCTGGTCAGTTCACTTGCACCAACAGAATATGGATCAACATTGTCTGTAATTTCAATTTTAGAGTCGTAACGCGATTTTACGTTTCCTTTAAAAGATAGGTAGTATTCACTCCAAGCCATATTGTAGAAAAAGTTAATAAATTATGCAATAAACACACTGAAAACTCGAACTAAACAACTCAAAACTGCAGATCACAATGAAATTCTTATGGCAGACACGATCTTGTATGCCCCACACACAAAATGGCCGCTCTGTCAAAGTCACGTGACTCAAAATGATCAATTGGATCGTACTTCTTCAAAGATGATGCGAATCGCAACGTAACTGTGAATGGTGAACGCCACCGTGAAATGATATCCAGCTTTTTTTGCTCAAAATCGAAGAGCTTGACTTGTATGACATGTGGTTTCAACAGGACAGTGCCACATGCCACACAGCACGCGAAACAATGAACCAATGGTAGTCAAGTTCGGTGAACAGTTTATTTCACGTTTGGGACCGGTCAACTGGCCTCCTAAATCGTGCGATTTAACGCCTTCAGACTATTTTTTGTGGGGTTATGTTGAGGCTCATGTTTGAACTGACAAGCCCGCTACGATTGACGATTTGGAGATATCATTGAAGCAATTATTCGTGAGATACCGGCAGAAATGATGGAAAGAGTATGCCAAAATTGGACTGAGCGGATGGAACATTTGTGGCGCAACCTCGGTCAACATTTGCATGCATGAAATAATCTTCGAGCATCAAATTATACTCCATTCACTTTTATAAAGTATACCGGTTGGCCATGGAATTCTGACACATTTCACCGTGTATATTTTGAAAATGTTAGGTTATAGTCATTCTTGTGTCAGTTGAACGAGCAACGTTGCCATTTCTACATACAGGGTGGGGCAGAAGAACCTATCCGATTTCAAATCCCTTTTTCTCAGAAGAGAGAGCAGGTAGAGTAGTGGGGTAAAAACCGTTAGAAAGCTGGTTTTATGCCATTTGTCAGTAGTCAACATGCCTTGGTCTGGTGAACATCGTGCTTTTGTTATTGAGCGGTTTATCGAATGCGGCGGTTCGATAATTGCTACACAACGTGCTTTTCGAATTCATTTCGGACTCGGGCGTCATGATCCTGTTCCACATCACGCTACGATTAAAGTGTGGGTGTCAAATTTTAGACAGACGAGTTCAGCATTGAAAAAGAAGTCGCCTGGACGTCCCAGGACAGCAACAGGACCTGAAAACGTGGCCAATGTGAGAGCCGCGATTGAACGTTCCCCGCGTCGTTCGGCGCGAAAACATTCGCTCGCTTTGGGGATTTCCAACCGCAGTATTCGGCGAATTTTGCACCGGGACCTCAAAATGCATCCCTACAAAATGGTTGTTGCACAGAAATTAAGTGAAAGGGATTTTGAAACCCGTACGAACCTGTGTCGCGATCTCCGAGAACTGCCAAACGACGATGTTGTGCTCTTCACGGACGAAGCCCATTTTCACCTTTGTGGCGCCGTAAACAGGCAGAATTTGGGGTTACCTCAAATCGAAGGTTTACCAGCATCGACCAAGGACCCTTCTTGATTTACGAAGGGAAATTGCTCGGGCAATTGAAGAAATTCCTGTGGAAATGACGGTGAAAGTCATGGAAAGCTACCGCGAGCGCCTAAATAAGTGTATCCGCTCCCAAGGACGACATTTGAGTGATGTGCTTTTCAAAACTTAAATTTAAAAATGGCATAAAATTTGCGATATGTTAATAAAAAAAATTTTTTGACAAGCTGAGTGGTTTTAATTTTATAACGTTTTGAAATCGGATAGGTTTTTCTGCCCCACCCTGTATATTTCGTAGTAATTAGGTATTTAACGAAATGTTGATTTACTTCGGGAAAATAATGAATTTAAGAAAATTATCAGGGTTACTCTTAGAATGCACAGATTTCAATTCTAAATAGCACTTCCTGATACTTTGCCTCTGCTTTTTCAAAACAACCTTCGGCATTCTTCCTTTCCAGGCTTGATAATAAATAATGAAAAATAAACGTCGGCAACGTCTACGAGATTTATTAATCGACGTAATGTCATTCACAAGTGCCAACCTGCGATTTTTTCAGGTAAAAAACTTGATAAACCTAAAACTTGGCCAACCGCGATACTTTATAAAAGTGAATGGAGTATATATGGACTGTTCTATCGATTCAAATAAAGATTCAATGCATTTTTCTGAATTCCATGTGAATTGAACCTTGACCTTCAGTTAGACCGCTCAGCTTACTCAAGGTCAAGGATAGGTCCTTCAGCTTAATTTGCTATAGGGTTGCATTAACAAAGACCTCTTTATGAGCCCAATTCGTCACAGCGTTACTTCATGTGCGAGGGCTTCACTCGAACATGTTTGAGGAAATGAATCGTTTCCATCGCTTCCGCAGTACGCCATCATCTCGAGAAGCGCTAACCTCGCGTCCCAATAAATTTCCCCGCACACCAATGTAATATGCCCAACCTCTTCATTTTCATTTACAGAAAATCAAACATAAACCACCCGTTAAGTCAACGTAAACAGTGTTAACGCTTCATTTTCCACGTGCAACAGTCTCGCTCTCAGTTTTCACTCGCTTTCCTTTTTCAATCCGAGGCGGGATTCGCCGCACACTGCGTCGACAATTCGAGCAATTATCCCAGCATTCCCCAGGTCCTTGATCAATATTGTGAAGGAGTCCTTGACCGTCCGCAATCCGTTCTTCATTCGTTTCCCGGAGTGGTCGCAGAAAAACAGAGACTCCAAAAATAGAATTTTCACTTCTTGAATAGAATAAATGCGCTGCTCATGTGCAGTTAGCACCGACATTTTTTTCTCGGTAAAACCCATAGTTCCTGATACAAATTTCGATAGAAGCAGCAAATTGTGGATTCTACACGAAATCGAAATTTGTGGCGCTAACTTAAACCGGCGCCGACATTTTCATGAAAAAGATTTCCGATGTTATTTTGTCGATAAATATGGAAGAGTTCTTGATCGTTTTAAGAAATATACTCCGTTCACTTTTATAGTGTATCCCGGTTGGCCATAATTTAGGTTTAGCAAGTTTTCCTAATTAAAACTGACGCAGGTTGGTACTCGTTAATAATGTCAAATGATTCTCAGAGACGTTGCTAATGCTAATTTCTATTCACTTAATTTTAAACTTTGTAGATGGAGATAGTTCTTTAAAGGTTTAACTGTGACACAGGTTTCCTAGTACTACTACATTTTCATACTGGAATTCTTAAAGTTGTGCAAAGAGGTATTCAAATGTCTTCTGTAGGCTTATTTCTTCAGAATTTTGAAGAGTGGGGAATTCCATAGGTCCGTCTGTTTGTTTAGAAGTTTTTCTGTCGGGTTATTCGAGTAGGGTGGACCGGGGATAAAAGTGCCGGGGGTAAAAAGTTCCAACCGTCGCTATTTCTGCATATTCAAAAATATGAATCCAACACGGCAACTCGGCAACTATGGAACAAATACGACATGCTGCGCATCGTGTTCGTGAAATCATTTAGTTTCCAGAGTAGTCTGAGGAAGGGCGTACAAGTGAAGTTTTTAAATCTTCAAGTGTAAGAAAACTGGACCCTTTCATTTTTCTTCTTATGTGATGGCTGTATTGTTTTTCGGGGCGAAATAATTTTATACCGATAACTTTATCATTGTACTCCAGGACTACTATATCCATTTCCTCTTTATTGAGGTATTTTTTTGTTACAAACAAATTTATAAAAACTTGGTCAGTGGGGCAACAAGTACCAAGCATCATGGTGTAATAAGTGCCGTATGGCACTTCTTGCTCCAGTTATGATTACACAATTTTTTAAAATTTTTATAGACTGCGAAATTATTCCTCAGAAACCGAAAGAGGTAAACCCCCACTAGGGATTATGAAGCGAGCAGCTGAATCCGTGATCAACGAAGGAATTTCAATAAGATCGGCAGCCAAAAATTATGAAATATGCAGAGTTGGTTTGAAAAGATTTATAGACCGATACAGAGTAGATTCAAAAACCGCCACTCGACTTCTGAAGTTTCAGTCACTTCTGAGGTTTTGGTCATTTCTGGAGTATCAGTCACTCCCCTTACTCCATTTGAATTTAATATTTCCACCAAAGTATTTTCTCTGTATTGCGTTAGACCACTTCCTATAGCAGATCCTAAGTAAACTTCAAATAAAGGAAGAAAACGGAGACATACTGCTATTCTGACTGATACGCCCGAGAAGAGTGAACGTGAAAAAGAGCAAGACGAAAGAGCACAGAAGAAAATGAAAGTTAAAAAACGAAAAATTGAGCAAGTAAAATAAAAGGTATTGGCGAAGAAAAAACTGGTTAAGATACTGAGAGAAGTTTCTGAATCGAGCAGTGAATGAACCATTTTTTCTGAGTATGGCTTCTGAAGAATTGATACAATGTTTAGAGTGTAAAAAATGGGCTCACAGTAAATGCATCTCATTTTATTTTGCTTGCTTAAACTGTTATAGTGATGAGGGAAATGTACTAGCAGATATCTAATTTCCGAAGTACACCACTGGTGGCACCACCACTGCAGGATAATGACAGACCGGTTTCTGGCTTGTGAGCCTTCATCAGTGGCACATAACCCTTAACTGCAGTAGCAACTAACTGAAACGGCAGAACTTATATTACTCCCTTTTTGTAATACTTAGTGATGATGAATAAATTCAATATGAAATGTTCCTAGTCAGATAGTTTTTGTATACGGTTGAAAATCTATTAAAACTTAAAACAATTATTTGCTGGGTAGCCTATTTCATTTTCAAATTCTACTTGGTACTTTTTACCCCTAGGCCGGCACTATAAGCCCCAAAGTTGGGGCAAAAAGTGCCAATTGCAACAATACAAAAGTTCATTAATATACAGGGTCTTTCACGAGGAACCTCATCCATATTTATACGGGAAACTACTGAACGTATTTTCATGAAATTCAGCACTTATAAGTATTTCACGATGCTGATGAAATCTAAAATATTTTCAAGGCATGAGCACCTCCGGTTTTCCGGAAATGACGTAAACTTCCGTTTTTCAAATTAGAACACCATTTTTTTATTGCAGAAATAGATTCCTTAGAAAATTTCAAGTTATTTTGATGTAACATTTTTCAGTTTTGGTTGGAAAATTCTCTCTGAGCGGGAAAATTCGAAAAAAAAATCGAAAATAGAGCTCCGCTGAAACAAGAATAACTTCGAGGTTTTTGGATGGAAAATTTTCATTTTTGGGATTTTTCAAGATGTAAGATTGATGTATCCACTTTAAAAATCGAAATCGCGATTCATGATACAGGGGGTGAAAAAATCGCTTTCAAAGTTAGGGATGACAAAATCGTGAAAAATCAATTTTTTCAAATTAGAACCCCATTTTTTTATGGCAGATATTGAATCTACGTTAAAAAATAATGTGAGTGTATGCATCACACCCTTGCCCTAAAATGGATATTTTCTGAGTTAATATCCACTTCAGGGCAAGGGTGTGATGCATACACTCACATTATTTTTCAACGTAGATTCAATATCTGCCATAAAAAAATGGGGTTCTAATTTGAAAAAATTGATTTTTCACGATTTTGTCATCAATTAGATACATCAATCTTACATCTTGAAAAATCCCAAAAATGAAAATTTTCCATCCAAAAACCTCGAAGTTATTCTTGTTTCAGCGGAGCTCTATTTTCGATTTTTTTCCCGCTCAGAGAGAATTTTCCAACCAAAACTGAAAAATGTTACATCAAAATAACTTGAAATTTTCTAAGGAATCTATTTCTGCGATAAAAAAATGGTATTCTAATTTGAAAAACGGAAGTTGACGTCATTTCCGGAAAAAACGGAGGTGCTCATGCCTTGAAAATATTTTAGATTTCATCAGCATCGTGAAATACTTATAAGTGCTGAATTTCATGAAAATAAGTTCAGTAGTTTCCCGTATAAATATGGGTGAGGTTCCTCGTGAAAGACCCTGTATTGTATATCCTTTCATGCGTTGTGATAACTAATGTTCAGGTAATCAGACACCTATTTAATCTGACCCTAATAAAAAACAATAGACCAGTAAAAAAATAAAAACTAAAAAGTGGCACTTTTATCCCCGGTCTACCCTACGTTTTTTCAATTTTCGAATGAACTATCACAAAGTAACGGACTATTCCGTCCATTATTTTTCAGTAAAATTTCAGCACTCGATTCTTGATTTCCGTACCAGAGAATAGCAATACTGAATCTTCCAACCAGGTTCATATCGTGAAATATTTTCAGTATTAAGAGAGAAAAAGTTTCTTCAACATTCGACAGGTCTTTGGAATTCTCAAATTCATTATTTTCCCAAAGTAAATAAACATTTGGATAAATACTACGACCTCTATATGTGAAAAGGACAACGTTGCTCATTCATCTGACAGGAAAATTACTATAACCTAACATTTCCAAAATAAACACGGTGAAATGAGTCAGAATTTCCTGGCCAACCGGGATACATTATGAAAGTGAATGCAGTATAGTTCTGCCGAAATGAAATTTATTGAAAAAGAAAGATTTTTGACACTCGGAAATACCATTTAGGAAGAAGAAATAACAGATATTTCCGTTCTGATAGAAGTTCTGGGTAGCGCTCGGCGAGTCTTGCAGATTTTCATCGAAAAACTTCAAATTACCAAAAACCAAAATTTCGAATGGAGACATGAAGAGAAGCACGGATTCGTCATCAGTGGGTCTATCCCTAAAAATACAGATATGTATTGTGAAGAAATGATAGGGACCTCGTTCAAGTCATACGGCAGAAACTTCTCATTTACAGGGTGTTCCTTAATTGGAGTTACAAACGAAGAGGGAAGATTCAAGATTCCTTGCATAATTTTATGCGAATAAGATACCAGGTGTACTAGAGAGTATTTCAACAAAAATTATGAAAACAGGTGGATCCCCACACATAAAAAGTTTATATTTCTTCTCATACTATGACAATTTTGATTTTTCTGAGGATCTCGATAGAATCGTTCAAATTTTTTTCTTGAAATTGGCATATCACATGATATGAACTCTAAATTGTAATATCTATACTAAATTCCAGTTGAAAATCTTGTGTTATGCAGATACACGATGCGGCAACTATAGTCCGTTCAAATATAAGCAGCTCCGTAAACAAACAGAATCGTCTGGTTTGCGGCTGCGAACAATAAAGCCCCTATTGGTCAAACGGTGATAACAACGCTCTCTTCAACCGCCCTGAGAGACTGCCAGGATCGTACTCGGAACGGACTGTGAATGGTACTGGATAGATATGATTCAATAATTTGAGTCAGCAATTCCCACATAAGAACTTTTTTCCTCAGAAACTCTATCTAGTGCAAAATTTCTGTTATGATTTGCAACTGTCATAACCATTTTATATCCGATGTATCCTATTTTTTTATTTTGTTTTGTTTTTATATTATTATCTACTAAATAATTTCTTTTGCGGCATAGTAATTCCAGGAAACACCAGAGTTTTAGAGATTTTGGTCGGAATCTAATTCCGGGAAACACCAGATTTGGGTCCTTTTCCCTAATGGGTGAAAGCCATCTTGATTTGCATAAATATCGAAGTTTTCAATTGACAAGACTCGAAAAAGATGTCTGTTCAAATTTATAATGGTCATTGACTTATTTCGGTCCATAATTTTATATTATTTTGTACGAAACTCTTTGTCGGCTGCTCAAGATTCCGACAAGGTAATTCCCGGAAACACCAGGTTTGGGTCCTTTCCCTTAATGGATTAAAGCCATCTTGATTTGCATAAATATCGAAGTTTTCAATTGGCAAGACCAGTTAAAATACCTAGAGCTACTGTGAGCTTATTGTGAAAAGTGTATTGTGTTGGAAAATCTTTTGACAAAGTGTTTATAGTATTTATAGAACAATGTCGAATTCGGAAACGGATACTTCATCTGAGGGTGATATGTGGGGACCACCACGAAAAAGGTCCAAAAGGTCGCATTTCGCTGCTGGAGTGAAAGAAATAATTTTCAACATTTTTCGAAAAGAATTGGAAGAACATCCTGATTTATCGAAAAGAGACTTAGTTGGAATTGTTTTAAAATCCTCAGGGGTGAGTGATTCAGCTGTATTCAGAATTCTCAGAGAACATGAAGAGAATAAAACATTGACGCCACCTAAGAGGAGAGCCCAGTCGTTAAAAATAATCGATTCGGTTGACGATTTCGATATGAACCTTATCAGAAAAATTGTCCAAGGTTTTTTTTCCGGAATGAAATCCCAACGATTTCTAAAGTACCTACTAGAAATCGTGAATGATGACGACAGTTTGCCAATTTTCAAAAGAACAACGTTTCTATAAATTATATGATCCTGTTTATTGATTTTGATTTGAACACATATAATTGAAGACTTTTCCATAAACTTGTGTCACTTAGATGTGTTGTATGAATAATATTCAGTTAAAACTGAACGATTGTGTGAAATCTCCTCGATTCGACTCTGGACGGAAAGAAACTATACGAAGGCCCTCCTACCGCTGCGCCAAACATGTTGTTATTGCTCCTTCTTACATTTGAACAGTTCTCATGCATTTGAAGGAGCTGTTACAAAAATAAGAAAAAAGATATTGGAAAAATAATTTTTCATTTTGAAAGCCTACAAAATCAAGTTTTTTTTTTTTTTCATTTTTGTCTTGAAAATAATATCATTCAAATGACGGCCTCGGCGAGCGACGCACATGTGGAGTCTTCCGCGGAAGTTTTCCATTACTCTCTTCAGCATAGCGGTTCCAATTTGGATTATTTCCTCCTTCAAGTGATCAAGGGACCTATAGGGCGATGTTTGAAGACCTCATTCTTGAAGTCTTCATTCTTGACTTGAAAGAGGCAATCAAGGAGGAAACCATCCAAATTGAAACTGCCATGCTGCGGTGAAGAGAGTAATGGAAAACTTCAGCGGAATACTCCACGTGTGCGTCGCTCGCCGAGGGCGTCATTTGGATATTTTTTCAAGACATAAATTAAAACAAAATTGATTATGTAGGCTTTCAAAAAAAAAAGGATTTTTCTAATATATTTTTTCATATTTTTTTAACAGCTCTTCCAAATGTGTGAGAACTAGTTGCCGCACCCTGTACTTTAAGACAAGCTTTCATAATAACAACACTCATCCGCCATTTTGAAGCCGCCATCTTGAATTCCTCAATTTTTAAAAATCGTAATTTTCTACCCAGAAAACCCCCAGATACCAATTTTGAATAGAATCGGATCATAATCACAATTTTCGTCCGCCATATTGTAGCCGCCATCTTGAATTTTTCAATTTTGACGGAAGAATCATCATTGTCGAACCTAAAAAGCCCCAGATACTAATTTTGAATGGAATCGGATGATAATTACGAAACTCATCCGCCATTTTGTTTTTTTTCTATAAAAAATATTTCATGATGCATTGTCACCAGAATTATCTACATTGTACACCTGCCAAATTTCAAATCAATCGGACGATTAGAAGTGTGTCATATTCAACTTGCAAGATTTGATTACAGACAGACACCGGGACAGGTGAAACTAAATAAAAGCATGTACATAAAGTTAGCAAAACAACTCTCACGAATCGAACTCGGAATAGCTCAAAATTTTGCCGTTATTTATCCGTAATTTATCCGTGAAAAAATTAATTTTGCCGCTCTTATATTTAAAAAGATATGGGGTGTGTCGCTAAGTTGATATCAAGTTAGCGAAACAACTTTTCAAAAAATGGTTTCAGCGAGAAAAAAAGTAGCTCATCTTTTTCAGTGATTTATCCGTAAATTATCCGTGAAGAAAAAAACATCGCCACTCTTGTATTTTAAAAAATATTGGGTGTTTCGCTAACTTGATATCAAGTTGGCGAAACAACTTTTCGAAAAATGGCTTCAGCACGAAACAAAATAGCTCATCTTTTTAAGTGATTTATCCGTAAATTATCCGTGAAAAAAGAAAATTTGTATCTCTTAAGGTTTCGCAGAAAAATGACAAAATCGGATTGATCGATCGGGAGCCGACGGAAAATAATTTATGCATTTTCCTCGAAAACTAAGAAAGCAATATTGTTCAAATTTGGAGGGATTATGTAGCTTTTCATCTTCGAATTATCCGTGAAGAGAAAAATTTTGCCGCTCATGTTTTTAACAAAATATCACGTGCACCGGTAAGTGTACATCAAATTACCACGTGACATATCGAAAAAATTATTTCAGCATTCAACAGATAATTTACTTTTTTTCAGTGATTTATCCGTAAATTATCCGTGAAGAAAAAAACATCGCCACTCTTGTATTTTAAAAAATATTGGATGTTTCGCTAACTTGATATAAAGTTGGCGAAACAACTTTTCGAAAAATGGTTTCAGCACGAAAAAAAATAGCTCATCTTTTTGAGTGATTTATCCGTAAATTATCCGTGAAAAAAGAAATTTTGTATCATTCAAGGTTTCGAAGAAAAATGACAAAATCGGATTGATCGATCGGGAGCCGACGGAAAATAATGTATGCAATTTTCTCGAAAACTAAGAAAGCAATATTGTTCAAATTTGGTGAGATGATGTAGCTCTACATCTTTGATTTATCCGTGAAGAGAAAAATTTTGCCGCTCATGTTTTTAACAAAGTATCACGTGCACCGGTAAGTGTACATCAAATTACCACGTGACATATCGAAAAAATTATTTCAGCATTCAACAGATAATTTACTTTTTTTCAGTGATTTATCCGTAAATTATCCGTGAAGAAAAAAACATCGCCACTCTTGTATTTTAAAAAATATTGGATGTTTCGCTAACTTGATATAAAGTTGGCGAAACAACTTTTCGAAAAATGGTTTCAGCACGAAAAAAAATAGCTCATCTTTTTGAGTGATTTATCCGTAAATTATCCGTGAAAAAAGAAATTTTGTATCATTCAAGGTTTCGAAGAAAAATGACAAAATCGGATTGATCGATCGGGAGCCGACGGAAAATAATTTATGCATTTTTCTCGAAAACTAAGAAAGCAATATTGTTCAAATTTGGAGAGATGATGTAGCTTTACATCTTTGATTTATCCGTGAAGAGAAAAATTTTGCCGCTCCTGTTTTTAACAAAATAAAAATGACAAAATCGGATTGATCGATCGGGAGCCGACGGAAAATAATTTATGCATTTTTCTCGAAAACTAAGAAAGCAATATTGTTCAAATTTGAAGAGATGATGTAGCTTTACATCTTTGATTTATCCGTGAAGAGAAAAATTTTGCCGCTCCTGTTTTTAACAAAATAAAAATGACAAAATCGGATTGATCGATCGGGAGCCGACGGAAAATAATGTATGCAATTTTCTCGAAAACTAAGAAAGCAATATTGTTCAAATTTGGAGAGATGATGTAGCTCTACATCTTTGATTTATCCGTGAAGAGAAAAATTTTGCCGCTCCTGTTTTTAACAAAATAAAAATGACAAAATCGGATTGATCGATCGGGAGCCGACGGAAAATAATTTATGCATTTTTCTCGAAAACTAAGAAAGCAATATTGTTCAAATTTGGAAAGATGATGTAGCTTTACATCTTTGATTTATCCGTTGAGAGAAAAATTTTGCCGCTCCTGTTTTTAACAAAATAAAAACAACTTTTCGAAAAATGGTTTCAGCACGAAAAAAAATAGCTCATCTTTTTGAGTGATTTATCCGTAAATTATCCGTGAAAAAAGAAATTTTGTATCATTCAAGGTTTCGAAGAAAAATGACAAAATCGGATTGATCGATCGGGAGCCGACGGAAAATAATGTATGCAATTTTCTCGAAAACTAAGAAAGCAATATTGTTCAAATTTGGTGAGATGATGTAGCTCTACATCTTTGATTTATCCGTGAAGAGAAAAATTTTGCCGCTCATGTTTTTAACAAAGTATCACGTGCACCGGTAAGTGTACATCAAATTACCACGTGACATATCGAAAAAATTATTTCAGCATTCAACAGATAATTTACTTTTTTTCAGTGATTTATCCGTAAATTATCCGTGAAGAAAAAAAAATCGCCACTCTTGTATTTTAAAAAATATTGGATGTTTCGCTAACTTGATATAAAGTTGGCGAAACAACTTTTCGAAAAATGGTTTCAGCGCGAAAAAAAATAGCTCATCTTTTCAAGTGATTTATCCGTAAATTATCCGTGAAAAAAGAAATTTTGTATCATTCAAGGTTTCGAAGAAAAATGACAAAATCGGATTGATCGATCGGGTCGGGAGCCGACGGAAAATAATTTATTCATTTTTCTCGAAAACTAAGAAAGCAATATTGTTCAAATTTGGAGAGATGGTGTAGCTTTACATCTTTGATTTATCCGTGAAGAGAAAAATTTTGCCGCTCCTGTTTTTAACAAAATAAAAATGACAAAATCGGATTGATCGATCGGGAGCCGACGGAAAATAATTTATGCATTTTTCTCGAAAACTAAGAAAGCAATATTGTTCAAATTTGGAGAGATGATGAAGCTTTTCATCTTTGATTTATACGTGAAGTGAAAAATTTTGCCGCTCCTCTTTTTAACAAAATATCATATTCATCTTTGTGTTCTAGTAACCGCGCACTTATCTTATCAAAATCGATTTTTGTTGGACGTCCACGAGTTATGTTCGCAAATATTTGTTTCACTATGTAACACCAGAAAATCACAAGACTAACACAAATCACAATATATCACTGTTTGAGATGAAAATGTTCAGAAATAACTGACAAAAAAATGTAGTCAGAACAGTCACAACTCTGCGCCTCTTTGAATAGAGTGAGCGAAAAAAATACGTCCTAGAACTGCTTGCTCAGATATTTCAAATAGTCAAACAGACGTTTTTGGGGGTATATTTTATGGGGTAAGCATATTATGGAAATCCCAAGTAGCAAAGGGCGGTTATCGCAAAATTTTATATTGTACTACCTAGAGGTTTTCAACACGTGCAGCAATATAGTTTTGCTATGGGAGTAATTTTTCTTGGTCGATTACAGGGTGTTATCGCAGTATTCATTATTTGCCAAAATTGTCAAAGAGTACCGATGCGGACGCTTTATCCGTAAACGTCAATAAATTAACAGGAGACGGTGGCACTCGGCGATTCAAAATTATTTTCACCATAAAACACAGATGCTCAGATATTTGAACATTTAGGTAGGTACTTTTTGCATTTTTGCCAATATTACCTACTAAAGCATGGAGAATAATGATAAAACCATTTCAAGAAGACATTGTCCCAATAAATTAGGTTCTGAAATTTTAGAAGAAACTGTTCATTGCTAAAATCATTTCTTAAATGTAATCTGCTGATTCGATATCAATTTATGGAATCAGGTGAAAATTAAATAAACAGGGTGTTAATCAAACATAGTAAAAAATGGATTGAGAGTTGCATGTTTCACCCCTTTGAAAAATCACAATCAAATTAAAAAATATTCAAAGGTAGCCCTTTTATTGGTAGAACGCTCCTACAAAATGCCGTTGTTCAAATCTTTAGCGCTTCCAAGTGCTTTCATCATTTTTAGAATTAATGATTAATTCATTCTATTAGCGACGTTTCGGTCTTTATCAAGCATAAAAAAATTTTTGGTGAATTGATATCAAATTGGAAAGTCGCATATTATCCAAAAAATTATTTGAGCTATAAACAGCTTATTTGCATAAGAAAAATCAGATTCTCCCCAAAATTATTGGTTCCTATTTATTTGTAAGAACGATTGCACAAGCATCTTCTCGTGAAATTGACAAAATATACCCTTTTAGAAATCTAAACATCTGATTTTTATAGTCGAAATAAAATTTTAACAACCACACAGTCTGTCTCCATTTGTTGCATATTGTTGAAATACCCATCTGTCGGTAGAGGCTTCTACAGCGGTACTGTTTGAACATTTCGTAAATACAACCACAACTGTCCGTAATAAAATGATGCCGTCATCACCAGGCCACAGGTAGCAAGAAATGTAAAGCACCTGGAGTGATATTTTTTTGGAGAACAGAAACGGCAAAATTTTTCTTTCCACGGATGAACAAAGATGGAAAGACACATCTTTTTCCCAAATTTCGACAATAAGCATTCATTGCATTCATAGTTTTTGAGAAAAATGCATGACAAACGTTCCGTCGGACGCAGATCGATTAATAAGATTTTGTTATTTTTCTTCGAAACCTTGAATGATACAAAATTTCTTTTTTCACGGATAATTTACGGATAAATCACTTAAAAAGATGAGCTATTTTGTTTCGTGCTGAAGCCATTTTTCGAAAAGTTGTTTCGCCAACTCGATATCAAGTTAGCGAAACATCCAATATTTTTTAAAATACAAGAGTGGCGATGTTTTTTTCTTCACGTATTATTTACGGATAAATCATTGAAATAAATTAAATTATCTGTTGAATGCTGAAATAATTTTTTCGATATGTCGCGTGGTAATTTGATGTACACTTACCGGTGCACGTGATATTTTGTTAAAAACAGGAGCGGCAAAATTTTTCTCTTCACGGATAAATCAAAGATGTAAAGCTACATCATCTTTCCAAATTTGAACAATATTGCTTTCTTAGTTTTCGAGAAAAATGCATAAATTATTTTCCGTCGGCTCCCGATCGAGCAATCCGATTTTGTCATTTTTCTTCGAAACCTTGAATGATACAAAATTTCTTTTCTCACGGATAATTTACGGATAAATCACTTGAAAAGATGAGCTATTTTTTTTCGTGCTGAAACCATTTTTCGAAAAGTTGTTTCGCCAACTTTATATCAAGTTAGCGAAACATCCAATATTTTTTAAAATACAAGAGTGGCGATGTTTTTTTCTTCACGGATAATTTACGGATAAATCTCTGAAAAAAAGTAAATTATCTGTTGAATGCTGAAATAATTTTTTCGATATGTCGCGTGGTAATTTGATGTACACTTACCGGTGCACGTGATATTTTGTTAAAAACAGGAGCGGCAAAATTTTTCTCTCAACGGATAAATCAAAGATGTAAAGCTACATCATCTTTCCAAATTTGAACAATATTGCTTTCTTAGTTTTCGAGAAAAATGCATAAATTATTTTCCGTCGGCTCCCGATCGATCAATCCGATTTTGTCATTTTTATTTTGTTAAAAACAGGAGCGGCAAAATTTTTCTCTTCACGGATAAATCAAAGATGTAGAGCTACATCATCTCTCCAAATTTGAACAATATTGCTTCCTTAGTTTTCGAGAAAATTGCATACATTATTTTCCGTCGGCTCCCGATCGATCAATCCGATTTTGTCATTTTTATTTTGTTAAAAACAGGAGCGGCAAAATTTTTCTCTTCACGGATAAATCAAAGATGTAAAGCTACATCATCTCTTCAAATTTGAACAATATTGCTTTCTTAGTTTTCGAGAAAAATGCATAAATTATTTTCCGTCGGCTCCCGATCGATCAATCCGATTTTGTCATTTTTATTTTGTTAAAAACAGGAGCGGCAAAATTTTTCTCTTCACGGATAAATCAAAGATGTAAAGCTACATCATCTCTCCAAATTTGAACAATATTGCTTTCTTAGTTTTCGAGAAAAATGCATAAATTATTTTCCGTCGGCTCCCGATCGATCAATCCGATTTTGTCATTTTTCTTCGAAACCTTGAATGATACAAAATTTCTTTTTTCACGGATAATTTACGGATAAATCACTCAAAAAGATGAGCTATTTTTTTTCGTGCTGAAACCATTTTTCGAAAAGTTGTTTCGCCAACTTTATATCAAGTTAGCGAAACATCCAATATTTTTTAAAATACAAGAGTGGCGATGTTTTTTTCTTCACGGATAATTTACGGATAAATCACTGAAAAAAAGTAAATTATCTGTTGAATGCTGAAATAATTTTTTCGATATGTCACGTGGTAATTTGATGTACACTTACCGGTGCACGTGATACTTTGTTAAAAACATGAGCGGCAAAATTTTTCTCTTCACGGATAAATCAAAGATGTAGAGCTACATCATCTCACCAAATTTGAACAATATTGCTTTCTTAGTTTTCGAGAAAATTGCATACATTATTTTCCGTCGGCTCCCGATCGATCAATCCGATTTTGTCATTTTTCTTCGAAACCTTGAATGATACAAAATTTCTTTTTTCACGGATAATTTACGGATAAATCACTCAAAAAGATGAGCTATTTTTTTTCGTGCTGAAACCATTTTTCGAAAAGTTGTTTCGCCAACTTTATATCAAGTTAGCGAAACATCCAATATTTTTTAAAATACAAGAGTGGCGATGTTTTTTTCTTCACGGATAATTTACGGATAAATCACTGAAAAAAAGTAAATTATCTGTTGAATGCTGAAATAATTTTTTCGATATGTCACGTGGTAATTTGATGTACACTTACCGGTGCACGTGATATTTTGTTAAAAACATGAGCGGCAAAATTTTTCTCTTCACGGATAATTCGAAGATGAAAAGCTACATAATCCCTCCAAATTTGAACAATATTGCTTTCTTAGTTTTCGAGGAAAATGCATAAATTATTTTCCGTCGGCTCCCGATCGATCAATCCGATTTTGTCATTTTTCTGCGAAACCTTAAGAGATACAAATTTTCTTTTTTCACGGATAATTTACGGATAAATCACTTAAAAAGATGAGCTATTTTGTTTCGTGCTGAAGCCATTTTTCGAAAAGTTGTTTCGCCAACTTGATATCAAGTTAGCGAAACACCCAATATTTTTTAAAATACAAGAGTGGCGATGTTTTTTTCTTCACGGATAATTTACGGATAAATCACTGAAAAAGATGAGCTACTTTTTTTCTCGCTGAAACCATTTTTTGAAAAGTTGTTTCGCTAACTTGATATCAACTTAGCGACACACCCCATATCTTTTTAAATATAAGAGCGGCAAAATTAATTTTTTCACGGATAAATTACGGATAAATAACGGCAACTTTTGAGCTATTCCGAGTTCGATTCGTGAGAGTTGTTTTGCTAACTTTATGTACATAATAAAAGCTTGTAAAAACCTTATTAGTGCATACCAAATTCCGTTCTTGAAATGATATAATATAGGTACCAAATAAATTATTATTTTGAACCCGAAGCGTGGAAGTTCATCCCGACTACGGAACCTTTCACTATGCGTGGTCCGACACGTACTTGTCTGTTTTTTAATATTCACTTCACAACAAAAGCGCAACAAATAATAGTTTGAGCTGAACGCCAATGATTATTCATCATTATCTTTAACCATTATTACGTTTCAGAGAACAGAACCACGGATATTACTTACATTATAGCATAGACAGTTGAATCTAATTGCAATAACAGCTGATTCCTAATTTACTGATTCCTCGAAAAATAAGCACAACAAAAAATTATGAAACGAAACGATACTTTCTTTGGGTGTTCACTTTCAATTCTTAATAGATTAGTTTCCTGCTTTATTCGAAACATAACAATAATGTTAGATTCATGGCGAAAGAAATTGAAATTTATTCGATGCACTGAGAGCCGATTTCATAATAATATTAAATGATCCTTTAAATTTAGAAGAGCATTCTACAAAAACCATTCATAAAGATAAAAAAGATTAAATAGAAATTAGCTTCAACGTTTCTAAGAATCATTTGACATCGAGTATCAACCTGCGTCTGTTTTTAGTAAAAAGACTTGATACACCTAAAACACGGCCAACCGGGATACATTATACAGGGTGTCCCACTAGTGCCGCAGCGGACGATATACGCGTAACGGTCTGCGTTTGGCAAAATTTTTTGATGCAGACTTGATATACTACAAGAAGAGCACAACCTAAAAATATTTTCGAATATAGAGGGTGGCCCACAAGAGAGGAATAGCGGGTGACTTTGTTTTTTCAAATAGGACACCCTATATTCTATAGTGTTTTTCAATTCCCTGAAACTTCCTGAATGCTTTCGTATACTTTTCACATATTTTCGTTCGACAGTTTTCGAAATATTGGCCATTTTGACAAAAAAATGATACTTGTAGAGGCTATGTTATCCAATTATATTTCACGAACCCTTGCACATTCCAATAACAGTTTCATATGGATTGAAAGACAAGACTTCAAAGTATCCTACCCAGCTATATTAAAGCATCTCCAGCATACAGAGTATCCACAAAAAGACTATCAACATGACGAATTTCAAATCGATTTTTCTTCATTTTTTCAAATGCAATGCATATAATTTTTTTTCATCATTGAAATCACCATTCATTTTACTTCATCTTTTGTCAAATACATGATATGCATATCTCTAACGGAATATGATTTTCAAGCGATTTTTCGAAATGTTTCCCTAAAATTCACATATACCTTCGAATTCAAATAGCAGACTTGGCTTTTCTGTGGTTATTGAGAACTGTCAAATTATTCCACTCAGAATTATCATCACTGAAGCTAGAACTAGAAAGTTTTGATGTATCTACTCCAAAATGTGATGAAATCAGTTACTGAAGAGAGAAACTGGCTTTCTGTACCCATTTTTCAAAATACATTTTTGATAATTTTCTATGTTTCTACTTGGAACGTCGAATCTTCCAGAAATTTCAAACAAGCTTTGAGCCTGCGAGCATGAAGATCTGCTTGCGTGCCTGCGAAACTATGAATATCATTTTTTCGAAGAAAGTTGTATGAGGATAAGAGCGGGCACTTTTTTGTATCCTGAAGTTTTGAAACTCGTTTTTTTGAAGCATTCATAACTTGTACATTCAAACTCATTGGTATTTTTTGAATTTTTACATCATTGTGTGAGTATTCATCCAATCCGTAAAAACTATGATGATTTGAATTGAAGCTGCAATGATGTTAATTTTGAATAGAATAATTTGACAGTTCTCAATAACCACAGAAAAGCCAAGTCTGCTATCTGAATTCGAAGGTATATGTGAATTTTAGGGAAACATTGCGAAAAATCGCTCAAAAATCATATTCCGTTAGAGATATGCATATCCTGTATTTGACAAAAAATAAAGTAAAATGAATGGTGATTCCAATGATGAAAAAAAATTATATGCATTGCATTTGAAAAAATGAAGAAAAATCGATTTGAAATTCGTCATGTTGATAGTCTTTTAGTGGACACTCTGTATGCTGGAGATGCTTCAATATAGCTGGGTAGGATACTTTGAAGTCTTGTCTTTCAATCCATATGAAACTGTTATTGGTATGTGCAAGGGTTCGTGAAATATAATTGGATAACATAGCCTCTACAAGTATCATTTTTTTGTCAAAATGGCCAATATTTCGAAAACTGTCGAACAAAAATATTTGAAAAGTATACGAAAGCATGCAGGAAGTTTCAGAGAATTGAAAAACACTATTGAATATAGGGTGTCCCATTTGAAAAAACAAAGTCACCCGCTATTCCTCTTTTGTGTGCCACCCGATATATTCTAAAATATTTTTAGGTTGTGCTCTTCTTATAGTATTTCAAGTCTGCATCAAAAAATTTTGCCAAACGCAGACCGTTACGCGTATATCGTCCGCTGCGGCACTAGTGGGACACCCTGTAGAAATGAATGAAGCAATTTTTGAGGAATTGATTCCCGATTCATGAAATGAAGAATGGATCACCCTCGGGATCACCTTAAGCACTAACGTGTAGTCAGGAGCTTTTAATTAGATCCATCTTATGGGCAGATTCGCATTCAAGAATCCACCAAAGAAAAATTTTTATTGTCAAAAAATTTGATTGCACCTGTCAAAGCTATCGTCGATCCTGAATTACAGAAATATTGGGAATTTTTCAGACGTCATTCTCACCCTGAAAATTTCAACTGTCTAGGTTTATCCGTTCGAGAGTAATCGTGTTTACGACCGGACGGACGGACATAATTGAATTTGACCACGGATTCGAGATCAGTGAGTCCAACCTAGTCGATTGGGATCATTCTCGGCTCAAAATTCGTTCAAGTGAAACGAGAGCTCGAAAACGAAAATGGGTCACAAAGCAATGATAGTTCTCATAAATTCAGGACTTAATTAAGCAGAAAGAAGTTATCTGTGTAATTACCGAAAAAGTCAGCGGAAAATAATAAGTGGAATACATAAACGCCAAAAGTTTCCATTGTTTAACAAGGTTATATTAATATTGATCTGTCAACATCATGAGATGAGTCATTACAGAAAAGAAACATTGAATTGATATGGTCGTTAATAGATGTATAGAATATATGTATGTACTTCTATGATTGTTACCACCTTTATTTTTTTGTTAAAAAAATATCCCTGTTTGGCAGAAAAATTCTATGAATGGAAATACTGAAATTGTAAGAAAAATAGCACATTCACATTTAACCGATGGATGCAAATCAATTTTCGAAAATAAGGAATTGTTCCATTGGTTGAATACATAACTGTAAGTCCTCATGAAATAATCTGAATTAACCACTCAAATGAAAATACTGAATCGTTGATGCATTCAGTTGTATATTTTTAATTTGCTGTGCTTGAATCTGATATCATTGGATCGTCTGAATTCCATGAATGGGAAATTGAAGTTTGAAAAAAAACACTTTCTTTTATATACCTCCTACATAATATGAAATTGTGAATTTGTAAAACTTATTCTGATTAATTTAGGTTAAAACCACAAAAACTGACAGTAGATACAGAAAATCGATTTGGCTACGAAGATGTCACTATGGATTGAAATAATCAGAATATGAATCGATAATAAAAATTCATTCAAGTTCTTATATTAGGTATATCAAATCGAGTAAAAAAAAGAATCAATATGTAAAAACCTTATATTGCGAGAGTTTTTATAGTAGCTCGGTTTCGGATTTGACAAGGGCGAGCAATACACAAAACAATGAATGCTCTATTTATGAAATATTCCAATTCAGGGGAATAAAGAACTTACCGCAATGGATATACAGTTGTCTTCACCTCCTGATGGAAACTTCACAATGAATTTCGACCCTGCCTTTTCCTCTGAATCATTTAAGGGTCGAAACCTACACACAACCTTAATACTATCCTCAGCGGCAATTTCCCGTTCCCCTGACATTTTAAAGCACTTATAACTCACAGCTCAATAAACAATAAACGATAAGTAAATAAAATACTATAAATTATACATTTGTATTAAAAATATTACATCAACATTCGTTCCCTGCACTGGCAGACAACCATTTTGACTTCTTGACAAATCTATCAGATTTTTCGGTCAATATTCGATGATCGCAATTTTCTGCATGTTGCGTCAAATACTCTTTGGTTGCGTGCGCACTTTGCTTTTTCTTTGCTCACTCTACTTATGTAGAGAGCAAGTAGAGCAAGGCTGAAAACTGTGCTGAAAAGCAGTTCTTTTCAATTTTGTCTCCTGTTGCAAAAAATAATAGAATACATTATTTCTCCTTAATGAGAAGGTCACAAGGAAGATTTGGCGGTTTTTTTGCTTTTTTATATATTTTTTCTCTTATAATTTCTTTTGAGCAGTCATTTCGTCATAGTCCAAATATTGAAAATTGAAATACCCGAAATTGAGAAGAACCATGTAAACATTTGGTGAACTTAAAAGTTTCATGTGTAGATGGCGACCAGTCAGGCACATATTGAAGAAAAGAAGACTGAAGAAGATTGCACAGAACAACCCACTTCTTATTTACAATTCTATGGAACAACCACAGCTCTCAAGCTCTGTCTCATTCAATCTTCTGTAGTTAGTCTATGATCTTCTGTCTGCTACTCGGCTAACGGGCTAACCTCTTAAATTGTATTCATGATCTGTGATCGTGACCATGTGCTTCTTTTTTGATTTCGAATTTTTCTTCATTGATTTCTTATACGATGGCTGAAATTAGGTGAGCTTCAAGACATTTAATAAATCTTTACAGCGGTAGAAATAATTTCCATTAATGGGTAATCTACATTTTCTGATCAAACTATTCTCAAGTCATTTTTAATATTGAATGATGATATCCTTTATTTAAATACCATCTTTCGGGTCTGATATCTCGATGATTATAATTTCTCAACCGAACTTCAAAAATAAAATAGAGCTAGATTCGCATTGATTCCATTTTTCAACTCGATTTTATATTTTTGTAGAGTTATTTGAAGCCAAATGGATGTGAATGGAGAAGACTGAAATTCATCCCTGAAAAGTAGTCTATTAAGTAAGTGAATGTTATCTATACAAATTATAAGTGATAAATGTATTAGGTATAAGCTATAAGCATTGCTTGCACATATATTATATTATCTATTGACAGGATAATAACTTATGAATGTATGATTTGGTAAAAACTTTTAAATATGAAATGATGATATCCCACATATAAATACCATCTTTCGGGTCTGACTTCTCGATGATTATAACTTCTCAACTGAACTTGAGAAAAAAATATATAGGTAGATTTACATTTTTTTCAACTATTGAACACATGTGTATTTCAAATTCCTCAGGGTTTCTTGGGGTCAACAAATGGATAATGAAGAGAAGGGGTATCATGTAAAGTAAGTATGAATTTACATTAAAATATTGGGAAGGCCTGTCCATATATTATATGTCACTGGTTGTAAAAGACTTTTTATTGATATTAAATGATGATATCCTTTATTTAAATACCATCTTTCGGGTCTGACTTCTCGATGATTATAACTTCTCAACTGAACTTAAAAAAAAATAGATAGGAGGTCTTGATTTTTTCCGAATATTTTATTTAATTTCATATTCCTGCAGGTTATATGGATATGTTGGGAAGAGGTCAACTTAATGGATCCCTTTAAACTGGAAAGTAAACTCTCAAGTAAGTTTGAATGTTTTCTACCTTGATTACATCAAGATTGTATGCATATTGTATATTATACAGGGTGATTAACAATGGTTAATAGGTATATGTTAAGTCACTGTAGGTCCTTTGCTATTAGATCTGTAAAATTGGTTCAATGAGAAATTTTCAATTTCTTTCATATTTTTCAGTTGATTATAGTAGAACACCTAATAATGTATTCAGCATTTGCTGAATTATTGAGTTTTCTTTGAAAATTAAGCCTTTATAAAAATAATGTTCAGAATGCCTAAAAAAAATTCCCATCGAACGCTTGTATAGTATGTATGTGTTGTCTAAGAATTTTCAATATTGATATGATGATATCCTTTATTTTAATACCATCTTTCGGGTCTGACATCTCGATGATTATAACTTGTCAACTGAACCTTTTGAAAAATTTAATAAGTAGATTTGAGTATTTCAAATTATATTTAGGTGGATTTGATTTTTTCATAGGGATACAATGGTCTCAATGGAGTACACTGAAACTCGGTACTACGAACTGGAAAAGAATTCTATGAAGTAAGTTTGAATGATTCCCACACAATTTCTGGTTATAAAAGCATTGATTAAAAATAGGGACCAGATTATACGCAACATAAAACCCCTGAAATATGCATGGAAAACACTTAAAATATGCATTATAGCCTATTCAGCACAGTCTCAGTATTGAAATTTTGTTCATTCTGATCCAATAATTCACTTCCCTTTTCTATCTGTCTTTAGACTACACCGACAATACTGTCGCATTTCATTTGCTAGAATTTTAGGGGAAGATATTTGGGATCACTTATTTTAAAGTAAAATATGCAATAACTACTGAAAGGGAGCTTGATATTCAAATGCATATAATTCAGTCTCTGATTATTAATATTGCTTTATTTTCAATTGAATGATGATATCCTTTATTTAAATACCATCTTTCGGGTCTGATATCTCGATGATTATAATTTCTAAACTGAGGTTTGAAATGAAATTTTAAAGATAGATTCGCATTTTTTCAACCAATTTATGTGAATTTCTTATTCCGCAGTGTTTCGTGAAGCCAATAAATATTGGAGGAGTATTTTCAACTGTGAAAACTGGACAGTAAGTTTGAATTTGATTTATACACAGATTGTTATGATGAAGGCATAAATTTTTAACATTTCATACATTTTATATGAATAATTGTGTGTAGTCAAATTGATATTGAATGATGATATCCTTTATATAAATACCATCTTTCGGGTCTGACTTCTCGATGATTATAACTTCTCAACTGAACTTGAAAAAAATAGAAAGGTGGTTTTGCTTGTATGCCAGCTATTATATGTGTTTCATATTCCTGCAGGGTTTCATTTAGACAAATGGATGTACTCAACTGGTATAGGTTGACACCTGTATTTACTATGCTGAGGAATTAGTCATGGCATTCAAAAATGAACGCGAAATTAATGACAGCAAAGTGCCATCAGACATATTTTACAGAGTCATTTTATAGAAATTCAGCAATAAAAAAAACAACAGGAGTTTTAAATTTGATAGAACTTTGTTTATATGTATAATTTGAATTTGGTAATAAAGATTTGATTCAATCATAACTGTTTGCATAGTTTTTTCTTTATTTCGATGAATTAAGTGTTAGATATGAACACCATGGGTGTGGAAGAAGGGTACGGTTTGCGGGTTTGTCGTAAAAATTATGAGTTCCAATTTGATATAGAATAGTTTCATGACTAAATATTATGGTCAATTCACAATGGACGTAACTTTAGACAAAGGAATCCTTTGTTTGTCTAAAGTTCATTGTGAATTGACCATTAGGAAAAATGGGTCACTTGAAGTCAAAAGCTTTTGAGCGCACGTTCATTAACCTTGTAAGTTAATTCACATACAAAACCCAAAAACAGGAAACATTTTCAAACTGCTATATTAACGGAACCCCTGGTAGAGTTTTGCCCATTAAGAGCCCGATATACCTATCACAAAGTTGACCGAAGCAACAATCAAAGTTTGACAGGGAGTTCTTCAAACACTGAAATAGGCCATCTTTTAGCAGTAACTTGAAATATTATGGACTTTTGACGGAGCAAATGGTTGTAAAGTAAAAAATTCTCATCACGAAACACCTAAATATTTATTACCTGGATGTCGACCTTCCTTGTTTGCCAACATATGCGAATTGTTTATTTCTCCCGAACCGTTTATTCTATTTTTCAGCACCTCGATTCGAGTATTCTTTCTTGCGATTCTGTCAGTATCATTTAGGTAAGAAAGGGTGAAGAATAATTACTTCTTGAGCTGAATTTATTACATTCGCAATGCAGACGTTTTAATTTTTATGAGGTATTCTTATTGAATAAGTGGTGATTTGAACTTTTTATAACGAATTATTATTTTGGATAATCCCTTAGATTTGAGGGAAAAATTAATTAATGGATATTCCAAGCGAATTTTCTATATGACTTACTAATTATTAAAGAAACTAGAGATAAAAGTGAAAAATATTAGTATAGTCGGTCCATCCAAGAATTATTGACATCAGAGTTACAAAAAAGTTACTAAAAATTTTCTGTGGTTTACCCATAGCTCTTTGAGTGTTATACTAAAACCAATATGGATTATACCCTCAAACGAAAATACAAAAAGTTAGGGATGGTGCAACCTTAACATTTAGTGGGATGAAAAATAGATTTTGGCCGATTCTCAGTCCTACCCGATATGCACACAAAATTTCACGAAAATCGGTCTAGCCGTTCCGGAGGAGTTCTATCACAAACATGCAGACACGAGAATTATATACAGGGTGTCCCAGAAGTCGCTCACCCCATTGAGGAGATTGAAAGTGAAAAATACGGATCTTTCTCTCTTTCAGTCAGAGAGAGATCCGAATTATTAGAAGTTCTGTCGATTGGGAACGCGGTATTTAAATATTCAAATAAAATATCGTGAATCAAGAAATCGTTGACAATAAAAATGTAGTCTTGACAACTCAAAAAACTCGAAAGTTCAATCAAACATTACAGAAGACCAAATTCTAAGTAAGATACAAATAAGAAAATGTGCGATCCTTGTTGCAATTCCTGCTGTGACCCTTGCTGTTCTCCTACAATTCCTGTATCAATATACCCTGTTCCTCCAGCACCGTTGAACCACTTCTGTCCTCAGCCATGTGTGTATGTACCTGTTGTACAGCCCATGTATTATTCGAATGTACCTTGTGGTGATTCATGTGGTTCAGGGGGTTGTGAATAGATAAGACATTTGGGGAAACTGAATGAAATGTGAATATTGAAAATGTTTGTCTCCACCAAAAGGTGTTGTCCGATGTTCCAATAAAAATTCACTTGATCTGATATATTATGCTCTTTCATTATTGATATTATGTGGATAGAATCCTACAAGATCTGTTATGTATTTTCGATAATTTACCGGACGAAAGAAGAATCGATTCTTCAGTATAATAAAAAGAATAACCTGTTTTTCGTATTTACCATAATTAAAATTTAAAATCGAAAATTACGCGTGAAAAAGAACATTTAAATATATATGTTTGACTGTTTTGAGGTATGCGTATGAGGCCTCTGAAGAAGCTTAGACAGAACCTTTGACCCAATATAGTCTAAGGTAAGGACAGAACATAGCAGGGTTGGTAGGTACTCTTCGCTAATGGTTTATCAATAATTACGCTATTTCAAAATTTTATTATTTCTTCATAGATGCATAGAACACCTGGTGAAACGACTCCTAAGTAAAAATCGTGAACAAAATTTGTAGATCAAAACAATTGAAATTTTGTGCTACTTCCGGAATAATCCGCAATATTCATCGGTCGTGGCGCGATGATCAGTATGATATAGGTTATGTTATGTTTTTATAGAAAAATGACAAGATGACAGATGTGTTTAGGGAGTACATATTATTTTGAATAAAATCGAGTTTCGCTCAGTTTAAAGTTCACCAGGCTAAATGAACGGGTGCTACTGTGTAAGCTTTACAACTTTTTCATCAATTTCTTGTTACGGTAAGTACTAAAGAACAAATCGTAAATAACAATTCTTAATCTATTTCTAGTGAGTTATGAAGATAATATATCTTCTACAAAAACTGTTGTGTCATATGGTTATTATTTGAAGTGGAATGGAAGGAATTGATCTAACTCTTGAACAGGTTTGCTTCTCATAGTGATTATTCAGTATTCTCAAAGGATATCGTTCTATTCTATACTAAAATGGTAACTTGAGGGAATCTGTCTAAAAAGTGGTTCCAGAAGAATCTCAAAATCGCAGCGAAGCTGCCATACAGTGAGGAAATTTTCAGAATTTTCTAAATTAAATTTCGATTATTATTCCCTGTATGGATTAATTGAATAAGTAGGTACACAGTTCTATTTTTATGCGCAAAAACTTGTAGAATATTACTTTTCTGTTTTCAGATTTGGAGAAATGATTGACATGAAAAACAGAATAAATATAATATGCTCAAATATCTTAAATTTTTCTTTGGATGGGCTCAAGTGTGAAGATATATTACTATGGTGAGTAAACCTTTTTTAGTAATCATATGATTTCTGTGGGTAATGTTATTGTTACAAAAAGTGATAGTAATCAATTTATTAATCACAATTAGAGAAATAATTGAATATAATAATAGGTTTGATAAGGAATTTATTGATAATTATTGTGACATAAATGTAAATAATTATTGAATTGAACCATTAGTATGAAATTGTTTAGAGAATAAGCTGACAAGGAAATTGTTTTCTTAAAATGAAATATCTTCTTCCTCTTTTGAAAATTATATATAATCTTATCTCAATAGAAGAGTGCCTTCATGCTGGTCAACTGTTTAAAAATACCTGAAAATCACTTCCCTTTTTTTCACAATGATTCAACTTTTACGTGAAAGCTTTAATCTTAATGAGTGTATCCTGAAAATATTAGATGTCACGAAGGTCTTCATCAGAGGCTATAAATTCTTGTTTTCTAATGTTTTTATCAATGGATAGGAAAATAAATATCCCCACCAAGAATTTTGTATGGAGGATTTGAATTTTCATCCATTCCCGAAGAAATAGCACTTGGTTACAAACCTGTTGTAAAATGTGAAACAGATTATTATATCTATTCCTTGAAGAGTTATTGAAAACAGTTTTTTCCAGTACTAGCACTTTGCTTACATTGTTATATAATCAATCCACTGGCCTTAAATTCAAATATATCATTAGGATTAAAACAAATCCTTTCGCAGAAATTGCAAAGGCTTCATCTGGTTCCGTAAACCTTTCTTCTACCTCAGACACAGCACCTTCTCCAATTTCTATGTCGAAAATTACTTTTTTTTTCTCTTTCAGCTCACGAAAATGAAGGAGAGATTTCATCATTTCCCCACCTGTCACATTGCTACCTCTGGGAGGTTTTATCAAAGAAAATAGGGACATTAGCCTGAAAATTTGGCCAACCTGAATGGACGCTGGATGGGTATTGCATCCACCAGCTGCTCTCATCATACCAAAGAAGTGCTAAAAATTTATATTCAATTTACTCCATGATATTGAAATGTAATTTTGAATTCCATAAGTTATATATTAACTCCAGATGATCTTGATTCATTCTGGATGTCATCAAATACTTAAAACCTATAGAATTTAGATATTGTGCCAAATCCATTGTGCATCTGATGGTTGCTCTCAAACCATGAAATGTGGAATCTGTTAAAAACAGTTTTTGGGGAGAGCATTGCTTCCATAAATCCATGTAGATTAAAAAGGTATCTAAGTACTGTAAAAATTCAACAAAAAATATAAATTGATATAAGTTTTGGTTTTATTGATATGTTCTCATGAGATTTTGCTATATGATCATTTTTATAGTATGAACAGAGTTTTGATAAAACACCATACTTTCTGTAGAGAACATTATTTAGGCTTCTTCAAAATTTCAATAATGAAATTTAACAAAGCCACCAATCATCAATTTATCTATAAAATACAGTTTTGGTTAGAATGTGGGTATTACTAATCAAAATTTTTGTGGATGGTGTTTACCTCATATTCTAAGGAATTTATCCTCAATCCAGTATCTGGAAAAATTCTTTTTTTGATAGTTTCGACAGAAACACTAACACCTGTAGCTTGCAAAAATTGCCTTTGAAGCTCTGAATGAGATACTGCGGGATTTCTTCTTGCTGTTTGGGCTAAAAAGCGATCCTGCCTTTCTGTAGTTACTCTTCCACGACTTCTTCTTTAGGGTTCCTAACTCCAGAAACCTTGCATAGGTTTTTGAAACAACCCCTTGTGTAACCCCCATCGTTCTTGCAATCTGTCTTTGTGACATACCTTGTTCTGCCATAGTAATAATTCTAAATCTCTGGACTTCCGATAACCCCACATGAGGCATTTTTTTTAAAACTTCGAATAAAACAAAATATAAATTCACTGCGACGTTCGAACGAAATGGTAAAATCGACACTGCAAAGCCAAATCTTATCAAGTGCTTATGAACCTAACTGTTTTTGTGAGTAAACACATGCACTTTTTATTTGCTTCTAACGAAAAATATATCAAAATAATATTTCATCTTAATACTGGGTGATTCCATATAAGTTTGGTTGTGTGTATATTATTCTCTCACCTTTGGTATCGGGTATAATTGGATCGATTTATTATCGATTCTCGACTATCCGCAGATAATACAAAAACGCATTTTTACGAAAAAGAATATAACGATCAAACTGCAAACACAACTAATATCAACCAACTAAATTAACAAAGGACTAAGGAGATACAACAAATATTTCTATCAACAAATATTCCACAATAATCTCATCAAAACAATAAATGTCATAAATTCCATCAAAACATGCTAGGAGCTCCTAGATGAATGTCATAAGATTGTGGTTATGGAAGAAAAGCGCGACCTCTTTCGGGAGAAATGAAAAGCCGCACAAAGTATCACGTGATCAATCGACAAGAAAGTCTTAAACAAAATCTAATCAGTTCCAACACCAGGTATTCTATGCATCTATATTTCTTCCTTTTGCTTCAACATTGAACAAATTTGGGATCATAGATGAAGGAACTATCTTATATCTATGTTCGGGATCTAGCGTGCTGGCCACAGAACATTGATTATATGAATGCTGACCATAGATGAAAGAGATGCTAACTGCTGAGATTAAAGCATAGAATTATGTGTAAAGTTGAATCGAGAGTTGAATTCTTGAATTTATGTTAAAAAGTTATGTGGGTTCAAGATTTGAAACAGATGAAATTGATGCAAACCTGCTTAAAATCAGAAACGATGAATTACTGAGTTTCTGTCATGGCAGGCACATGACGGTGGGTCCAACCTAAACGCTCAAGACCATGTCGGCTAAAAATTCCAGATACATATATTTTTGGACAAAATAATTACGCCCTTGTCCGCTCGAAAATGGCTAGTGTTGGAAACCTGTTCCAAAGAGTAGATACTCTACTCTTTGCCTGTTCCCTGAACACATGATTGAAATAGAATGTTACTGTAACAACGAGGAGTATGAGAATCATAGAACTTATAGTAATATAAGTTCTATGATGAGAATTCAAAATTGATCAAAAATAAAAAACAAACTGTCATTAAAATGTAAATTTGAAATAAAAATTCGATAAAATGTATTGCTGCTGCCCTTACAATTCCACAAATTGTTCTTCAGTTTGTTATCCCCCTCCAGTATTACTTCTATCGGTGAATCCCCAGGTATTGAAACGAAATGGTGTTCAGGATATATCTGATAAAACTGGGCTTCCACTTTCTTTGAGCAAATGCTTCCGATTAGCTTGAACATGAAAGGAGTTATTTCATATCTGAAGTAATTGATTGTAAGAGTTCGTAGTAATTCCTCTCAAATTTTATGTTTTCATAATTTATAAAATGTTTTCACAATAAAAAAAATTTTCTCCAACAAAATTTTGGCAATTGCCCAACCCACAAGATGTTTAATCATGACGAACTGCCTGAAAATCTATATTCTAAATTACAATGATATGAATAAGCAAGGAAACAGTAAAATAAACAAATAAAATAACAGGTCGGCAAGAACAATCAACGAAGGCCCAGTAAAGGAGTCGAAACGTCGCTGTTGTTTTTATTCCTTGACCGATACCATCAATTTTATATTAAGTTTGGGACAATACTGAAAGCATTGTTTAAACAATGCTGAAAGTAATCATCAAATTATCTTGATAATATTTGTGTTTTGTGGTACACTCTTTGGTGGTACTAGCACAGAATACCTAACTACTGTAGTTAGGTATTCTGTGGTACTAGCGTTTCATCACAGGTTTCATTCCCTTGCCCTGTGAATGTCTTCTTCTCCTTCTTCTTCTTCTTTCCCTGTGAATGTGATTGAAGATATTTCTATGTCCATGTCATGGACATGGAAAGTCTATGGTCCATCTTGACAAAATGACAACCAAAGTTTAGTTGTTGTTTGTGTTCTGTGTTGTCAAAATGTCGGAATCTGAGGAAAGTATGTTTATGCTTTGTTTTTATTTTATCCTCTGCATATGATATAGTAGGCCTTTTCAAAAGAATTTAATTCTCTTAGACCGATCGCAACTACTCATTTCGTCTTAAAAGTATTCCAAAGTCTGTTAATATCGGGATTTTCGGTTTTATTTACCTTAGGAAATAATATGCACCATTACTTCACTTGATATTTTCATGATTGATTTTTTTGTGAAGACCTAAGTTGACTGTGAAGATCTGCATAAGTATGAAGATTTCAATAATTCATACTCTTACTTTTCAGAACAAATCACTCCATCTGTAATAATAAAAGTTGAAGATTCTTCTCTAGGTAAGATATTGTTATTACCATTTAATTTGTACAACCAGCTAATCAATTGTACGATTTTCAGAAGGCCCCCAAATGCCTACTACACAAAAAATTGATGACATAAAAACAATGAATCGATCTTTACCAAAGTCCTCCTTCAATATATCTTTGAAACCTAGTATCTTGAAACCTCCACAACTCAATCTTGGAAATAATACAGCTAATAGTGGAGATTCTGCCAAAACATTCAAACTTAGTCCACCAAAGTTGAATCCATTTTCTAAAAAAGAGGAGGAACCAAAAGACGACCAAGTTGAAAAAACCAATGGAGAATCAGTAAAAGCTGTTGAGTTGAATTCAGGGGACAATGAGGTCAGTTCGAATGAACAAAGTCCTGTTAAAATTGTATCAGCCTCTTCTAATGTTACTCTGACTACCTCCAGTGTATCATCTACCTCATTTATTTTTGGTCAAAACCTCAAAGAAAGAGCGATTGCAGCAGAAACAGAAAATGATGATCCCAAACCTTCAACAAGCTTAAACTCAAATGGAACAACAGATATGATGTTTACTGACGCTGTGAAAACAGATGCAAAATCTAATATAACTAATAATGGTAAGGAAAATAAAAGTTTAGTTGAAACAGCTAGAGAATATGAAGAGTCACGTGCTGTAAAAAGAAAATATGAAGAAGTTGAAGTTAAAACTGGTGAAGAAGATGAAACCAATATTTTGTGTATCTCTTGTAAACTGTTTTCTTTTGATGGAACAAGTGGTACCTGGCAAGAAAGAGGTCGTGGTACCTTAAGATTGAATGACTTTGAAGCAGATGACCGCACCCAAAGTAGATTGGTATTTAGGACATCAGGTAGTCTAAGAGTTATACTCAACACAAAGGTAAGCTATAGTTTTCAAATGGTTAGAGGTAGCATTCTGATATTCGTAGTTTTTCTAATTTATACCATTAGAAAGACAGCTGTTAAGAGCCAGTTTGCAGTGTTAGCAGCCATTTTATCAGTTGAGTTAGAAAATATTTTCAAATCTATTTCTAACCTTGCAAACATAATACCAAAAAAAATTCAGGAAATGTATTTAAACTTCAATAGGAATCTTTTATTGACTTTTTCACTGGAGTTTCCCACACAGATAAAGATGTATGTACTGACCAATTCAAACATGCTCATGAGAATCATCGTCATTGAAATTCTATAGTTAACGTTACATGTATACTGAAATATCAGCCTGATATCATAATTATTCTGTTTTATTCTCTATTCTCTTACTAACTTGTAATGTCCTTATTGAATTTGTATTCTCACATATTTCTTTTAGGTTTTTTCAAGCATGACGGCTGAAAAAGCAAGCGAAAAGAGCATAAGGTTAACAGCACTAGACGCAAATGGCGAAATTAAAATATTTTTAGTAATGGTAAAACATGAAATTCAGGCTTGTTTAGGGAATTTTCTAATAATTTTCCATTTGCAGGCTTCAGGGGAAGATTCCAAAGCACTGCAGCAACATTTAGAGCAAAGGATAAAAATGGAAATGGAGGCTTGCAAGAAAAAGAAAAGTTAATAGTCTTTAAAAATTGTATATATCTCTGTATACTTTTATTCGATTACTATAAATTAAGTTAGCTTTTCTGGTTCATCGAAGATAAAATGATTTTTAGTAAAAGCTTTTTGAAGGACTGTTGTTCATTTTTGTTGCATCTTGAGACTAGAGAATAGGATAAAACATTCTGATTTTTCTATATTGCAAATACGTTATGTAGATTTTACAGAAAAAATTTCTGAAAAATATTATTAGAAGCTTCTCAATTTTGAAGGAAATTAAAATATTAACAAGACATGTCGAAAGTATCTATGCAAAAAGAGGTACACTTACATAACTCCAAATTATATTCTTTCTTTTTTATAATGATGCCCTAACCAGTCTTGATAAACCTTTCAATTAAAAGTTATCATTATCCAACTTTCTGACTGCAATTTAATTCTGAAGAACGTTGTTTTTCCATTGATTTGTCACTTCCATACTCAAAATAACTCTACAAAGACTGTTAAAACCCTTTCAAAGAAATGATAATTTTCCAATATAATTTTCGGGAATTGATTTAAAACTGAATAAAATGCAGGTTTGAATAGATGTAAAATAGGTTTATCAATGAGAAAAACTAGTTGAAGTAATACATAAAGTAATATCAATAGCACTTGGTAATTTCACCTTCTCAGGGTCAGTTTTCAATGATTATTGAGTATCTGTAATGTAGCACTTCAGCCCTATTTTTCAAAAAAAAATTCGGTACAAATTATTTAGATCAATAGTAGGAATTCAGGATATTGACGTTTTTTCATTTTTCGCTTCACATCAATTTACTTTTTCTCTTACTTATAGAAATAAAAACAAGTCAACCAAAATTTTCACTGTAGAATTGAATCCTTAGCACAAAAAAAAAACTACCGTAAAACGTGTAACACCAGGGTATTCAGAAAAAACAAATTCCGATTTTGCTTTATTACAAATACATTATGTAGATTTTACAGAGAAAATGTCCGAAAAATTACATAAAAAGCAACAAGAATACAGTTTAGCTTGATAAATACCAAGACAAAAATTATAAGTATTTATGCAAAGGGTGGTACACATAACTCTGAATTATATTATTCCTTCCTTTTTATTGCTTTTTTAGTATAATGTCCTATCTAATCTCGATGAACCCTTCAATGAAAAGTCATCGTCATCTGAAATATCAGATTGTAATTAAATTCTGAAGAATGTTGTTTTGCGATAGATTTGCCATCTCCATTCGCAAAAGTGAAACATTACAAAACTGCTTAAAAACCATTTCAAAGAAATGTTATTCTACAAAAATAAATTCAAAAGGTAATGAGGATTATCCATAAGAGGATAGAATCGTTTTAATTGTAGAAACAACAACTAACCATATAATTATCATAGTCTAGAAATAAGTTGAAATTTTTAAAATTACACCTCATTACCAATTTCTTAGTTCATATTATACAAACAATAATATCATAAGCAAAAACATCATAACCATAATGAGCTCTACTAGTTTTTTCAGCATTTTTTCAATCAAGCTCTGATACCACAACTCCAAGATTTCTCTCATATTTCAATTCTTTTAAAATTCACATGATCTACCTTCCTCAATGACATAACACAGAATTCCGTTCACAAGGCCTGTTTTACGATTGTTCTTTTAATTCTTAGATATAAGAAGTATTAAGATAATAAATGAGGGTAATTGATAACATATATTTACCCTTTCAAAAAAATTTTTATATTTTCATGTTTTTTTATTTTTTAATATACTTTTAACGAATTTTCATTCAGAAGATTACGTTTCGTTTTTATATTTCAATAACATTCATCAGGGGAAAACATTTTCTGTTAATCGATTAAATGAAAGATTCAGTTCGGTACAAAAGCAAATGAAACTATTGGGATTCCTTTCAGAATACAAATGAATGAAAAAAATTCAACAGGAATGAAAACATACCGCAATATATAACAAATAAAAATATATGAGAATGAATAAAGGATATGAATTACATTGATTTGATATCTGAAATCAAAAATGAGAAGAATCAGAACATTTATATATCAAACTTGATCACTTTTATCTTATTCAAAATACATAATTTCATCCAGTTGAATATTTTAATTGATGAATGAGATATTGAAATATTATTTTTTTTTACCGCACATGCACAATTTATTCCCAAGTTCTAACACACCTAAATTCAAGCTGTTGGTTCATCTAGAATATCTAAGGCCTTGTTCAGTGTTGCTAGGTCTTTGGCCTCAATGGCAGGTTTTAAATCCGTTCTTTTCATTAAAGTCACACACATTTTCAGAGTAGACCAAATAGTCTCCGACATTTGTGAAAATCCGCTAGAATTGTTAACATCTTTTCCTCTAGCTTGCTGATTCAAAGCGGTCAAAAAATGTTCTGCTGCTTGCCTAAAATTCATCGTTTTAACAAGTGGATTCAATAGAATATACAGGGTGTTCCTTGAGGAAAAGCCAAACTTCTTTGAGGTACAAGGCATAAAAGCGATTCAATGTCACACCAACACCAATGGTCAAAGCTTATTTTCTGACCTACAGTGTATTTCATGTAAAAGTGTTCACTCTAAATTTGCAATATCTTTCAAACATAGGATCAACCTCAACCCTTGTACAAGGTTAAATAAATAAATAAAAATCAGGATCTGACAATGAAAAATATGTATTTCCATTTGTGCTAAACAATTGCATACAGGTTCTTGAAAACCAATTATACATTTTCCTTATTTTCTTTGATTATTTAATTAGGGGTCAGCAATAAATAAATAAATGAACAAATTTCAAGAATCCCTATTCAAGGTGTTTGTTTTGTGCAAAAGGAAATAAATAATTTTTCTCTGCTTAAGATTTTCAATTAGAAGTTATTATAGATTTGTAGGGATTTTACAGCAGGGTACACTTACAAAAAAAATCAATCAAATTGGTTCATCTGTTGAAGAAAAATGGTGAACCAAAATTCCGGCAAAATTATGAAATACTCTGAATAACAGAAACAATGAAGCTTTGGCTGTTGGTATCGTTGTGATATTGATATCTTCCTTGTCGGACACCCTATATAAACAGATACTCACTTGAATGCGTTCAAATTGATACATGTAATTCCTACGTTATATCTGGCTCTAATGAATCCAGGAGAGAGACTCAGAGCTCTATGGTAAGCTTCAACAGCTTCCTCGGAGCGTGACCCATTAGCCAATGTGGCACCAAGTCTATTCCAAAGTCGTGAATCCTGAATGAAATATTCAAAATGAATTGAGTTTTCATTCATTCTTATTGTACAAGGATATTTTCAATATACTACATTCTTTATTTAAGATGCTTACATCACTTTTGATTGCGAGGGCTGCCTTAAAGCAATCTACAGCTTTATCATAGTCTCCAGATAAGTTGAAAAGCACGCCCAGAGCACTCTGTACTTCGTAATCAATATTGACAGGTTGTCTCTGAGCTGCTTTTATGAAGATGTCTTGAACCATTTTACTCTTCACCCTGAAATAGTCATACTATCATCTCAATGTTTTTATTTAATTATTTCACAAAAAATTATAAAAGCAACAACCTGAAGTTAGGAACATTTTCGTGCTTGTTCAAATTCGTATTTTCTATCTGAGTATCAACTAATTTATTCGGATTTTCACTGCATTGCTCAAAGCCTAATTTTGAGATTTTCATTGTTTGAATACAGGGTCCTGCAATAGTGCTTTAGTCTTCCATAGCTGCCAAACCAGACCAGAGATTTCGTTGAAAAGTAGACCTCTTGTTCCTTCATTTCTGCATCTCAGGAAATTATTTTCTGATATACAGGGTGTCCCCGATAAATGTTATTCAATAAATGGATGATTTTTTTAATGGATCACCCCATATATTTTCAATTACCTTCATTACCTCTTTCATGACGCAAAATCTTAGGGACATTTTTCCAACGGTACAGATCTTATTCGAAGAAAACTGCAAAAAGGTGAGGGAGAAGTAGTTCAGTAAAAGTCTTCTGACGATTTCCAGAAGCGATAGTAACATGAATTTGAACTAAAAGTTTTTTAATTGAAGGATTTGCCTTGACATGGTTCCTAAACGATCAACCTGTCATTACAGAGTGTCTGTTATTTAGGTCCAAATATGGAGAACTTAAAATTATTATTTCTCGATTTTTTCAAATAGAACACCCTGTATTTTTTTCCACAATGATGTAGAAAATTGAATACCTTACATTACAGACACGAAAAATGATATCGCAACTGAAAATTTTATTCAAATAATAACATAATAAAAACTAACGGACATTCAAAAGAAGTTAAACAATGAAATAAAACTAAATGAATAATTATTGACAAACTTCAAAACCTTCCCAGAATCATACTTCCTGAGCATCATCATAAAAATGATATTTCTTTTCCGTACAAACAATACATATTGATCACGTATTCAACCTATTATATCAGTTTTTATCGGCTTTCCAAAAAAATGTTGATCAAGTTATTGCTACTTAGAGCTCAAAGATACTTTCGAATACAGTGAAGCAGTATGAATTTTTGGAAAAAATAGGATGGTTGATATGATTTTCATGTTAGGGCAGTGCCACAGAAACTGTTTTTTAAGGAAGTTGAACTTATGCTGCCCAATATCCAGATAGGAAACAAAAATTCATACTGATTTACTGTATTCGAAAGTATCTTTGAGCTCTTGTAGCAATAACTTGATCAATTTTTTTTCTTTTTCGGAAAGCCGATAAAAAATGATATAATTTGTTGAATATGTGATCAATATGAATTGCTTATACGAAAAATAAATATCATTTCTATGATGATGCTCAGGAAATATGCTTCTGGGAAGGTTTTGAAGTTTGTCAATAATTACTCATTTAGTTTTATTTCATTGTTTGACATCTTTCGAATGTCTGTTAGTTTTTATTATGTTATTATTTGAATAAAATATTCATTTGCGATATAATTTTTCGTGTCTGCTGGATGCGGGGATTAAAATAATCCTAAGGTTACTTCTGAGAAGATGTAAGGTATTCAATTGTTTACATTATTGTGGGAAAAAATACAGGGTGTTCTATTTGAAAAAATCGAGAAGTAATAATTTTAAGTTCTTCATATTTGGACCTTATTAACGGACACCCTGTATATGACAGGTTGATCGTTTGGGAACCATGTCAAGGCAAATCCTTCAATTAAAAAACTTTCAGATCAAATTCATGTTACTATCGCTTCTAGAAATCGTCAGAAGACTTTTACTGAACTGCTTTTCCCTCACCTTTTTGCAGTTTTCTTCGAATAAGATCTGAACTGTTGGAGAAACGTCCTTAAGATTTTGCGTCATGAAAGAGGTAATGAAGGTCATTGAAAATATGTGAAAATATATGGGATGATCCATTAAAAAAATCATCCATTTGTTGAATAACATTTATCGGGGACACCCTGCATATCAGAAAATAATTTCCTGAGATGCAGAAATGAAGGTACAAGAGGTCTACTTTAGAACGAAATCTCTGAGGAATCTGGTTCGGCAGCTATGGAAGAAGAACGCACTATTGCAGGACCCTGTACATGAAAACTTGAAATTTAATAATGATAATAAACCAAAATGGATCAGAGATAAAATGTGTATTCATTTGAAGCAAGCTGAGCACAATTGTATAGAAAAAGAAAATATCACATAAAGTTTGGAATAAGCATGATTATTTACAGAAAAGCACCCTCCACAAATGCAAACTTACGGATCTAATATACTTGAAACTTGCCCAGTTAATTTGAAATCGGGTGGGACTAAATCCGTGTACTTAGGATTATTCTTCAGCCAGAAGAGCAAGGTCTCACAGGCTTGATTATATAAATTCTCGTTTGTATAACACACTGCTAAAGCCATCAAAGCCGGAAGATGATTAGTGTCAAGTTTCAAACATTGTTTCAAAGCTGGAATAGCATTTATGTCCTGTAAAAAATAATCAAATGATTAAACTGTTTCCAAAATTATAATTGAAGCTGTATATCATAAGAATAAAAAATATGGTATATGAGCTGAATTAAAAAAAATATATATATTAAAATTTGAAATAAGTTTGGAAATAAAGGATTTCAACCATTAATGTAGAAATTTATATTAAAATTTGTATTATACATACCAAAACCTTTGAATAATTTATTATCAGATATTTCAAGACCATGTTTATGTGAATTCCTATTTTTTTTACCTGCTCATTTTCTGCTTGTGTTCTTCCTAAATAAAACCATGCTTCACTATTTGTAGGCAATTCCTTTACAGCAGCTTCAAAACATAAAACAGCAGAAGGCAAATCACCTTCTTCTAGAAGTTGTTTACCTCTTTCTAATGGATTGTTAATATCAAACATAGGATTTTCTTCACTAAATGTGTAATGCTAGGGTAAATAAGATAAAATTATTAGTTTTATTCGTCATTTTTGAAGAGTAGATTAATTATACCTCATAGGATTCATCTTGTAATTCTGAGAGCCAATTTTGTTCTAAATCTCCATCTGTTTCTATGACACTTTTAATTTGTTCTTGAATGCTGCCCCATACATTTGAATTATAATCATCTGAAATTCAGATATAACGAATCATTTCACAAATGAATGATCAACGTTTTAATAATTAGGTGATGTATGATTCTTCCTACATAGAATAAATTATTTGGTATAGAGATGAGAAAAACCCTTGTAACTATCAGTTGGAACTTCTCCAGCTGTTGTGTGACAGTTGATTACATTCTCTGGCAGAAAAATAAGGAACTGTCATTTGCAATAATCTTTGAATCATTTTCCTATTAGATATGATCTTGCTCACAATGCTTAGACTTGCTTTTACTTCATCAGTATTAACTTAATTAATGAAGCATTTTGCACTTCAATATTCTGGTTATTTCACACCTCAATATTCAATGAATTCCTTCAATGTTAAATTTGGCTCCATCACAGTTTCTGAACCTAAGATGCACATATATTGAACCCGGAATTGTCACAAGTCAGCATGATTTCCAATTATTCCATCAATCAAACAAACCCAAAAAGTATATGATGGGGAAGAATTTAAACTATTTCAAGTTGACTTTCAACAATGGATTATTAATTATCTAAATGTTTCTTATTTGCAATTTTTTTCGATAGCACATCGTTATGTATATAACAAGTTTGTATTGAACAATAGAAAACATTGTGAATTACATAGATTAATTTCACAATGAAATTGATTCCCTAGGCACTTCCACAGTTCAGGCTTGACAACCTTGTTGTTGTTGTGTTTCACTTTTTTCTGTTGGTACCACATCAACTATCACACCCTACCTTGTTGAAAATATATGGTTCACATGTTCACAACATATAAATGGGATGATATAAACAACATGATTTTATCCTGTTATATTTTAAGAAAGTCCATAAAATTTTCAGAAGAATGTGGACTTTAAATTGAATGAGTCTTCCTGGCATTAATAGTTTTTGAATAAAATTAAAAGCACTACCTTCATTTGCAGTTAACTCTTCAGCCCAAATTTCAGGCATAGTTCTGCCCATAGCATTCTTTAAAAATTCATCACTCCATATCTCAGCTTCTCTTTCTGTTAATCTTCCTGGATTCTCTAAATTTATTTCCTCATCTTCAACATTTTGCATGAAACTCATAAACTATAAAAGAATTAAGATTTATGAGAAATATGAACAAAAGAAATACCTATGATTCCTGTTTTGTTCATGGACAGAATAACTAAATGTATAGATTTGAAAGATATTTGAGAATTAATCAATTAACCTTCGAATACACAAATTTAGGATCATCAACATTATCTAGTAATTCTTTAGTACTTCCTTGTTCTTGAAGATATTTTTGTGATTCTAAATGTTGACCAATTATATTTTGTTCTTGAGAAGATATTTCTGACCATACTTCACTGTGATCAAAATTGGGCTAAAATTATAAAAACAACATTCATAATTCACAAAATTTTCTGATGGTAACTTGTGAAACACACATTGAATGTTTTTCCATCTTCAATATATTGCTGGGCCCAAGCACTATCTTGTTGAATTTGTTCTTTCACAGCAGAAGCTGGGACAGGGGGGACTACTAATTTTTGTGATTCTATTTCTTGCATTTCCCTCATCAAGCCTGAAAATTTCATATTCGACAAACTCATAAGATTTATCATTTTGATATTACCATCCATCCTAAACGTTTGTGGCAAAGACCTGGTTTCTTGCAAAAACTGCTCGACCAATTGGTCTGTTGAACTGTTATGAAATAGTTGGCCATGATTATCAGAAAATGCCCTGTCTTGTGTGAGGTGTGTTGATAATTGAGATAGAGAATTGGGCTGTCCACAGTCAGCTTCTGTTAAATGTCTGAAATCCATAATAAAATTATCCCTTGAACTTTCAAACTTGTACTACAGTAAAAAATCGATTATATATCAATAATTTTTGTGAACTACAATAAGATATCTTATAATCCCTATAATTATAATTATGATGAAATTGTGATTTGTCAAATTGAAAATTGTCTAATTGACGTATCGTTTGACAGTGTCCAAGATGCGCAAATATGTCAGAAAAGTTTTTTTAGAATGGAAGAAGAAGACGATTTCTTCCTTTTCACACTTTTTTGCCCTATGCATTTCACTGCGTTTCCACAGAAATCGGAACAAAATCTTCCTCTTTGTCATAACAGTCTCGCCTTTATAGGAAGCCATTCATTGGGGCAGGAAGAGTGATTATTTCATTTCATGTTTTATTTGACTGTTTTTGACAAACGTGACCTAGATACTCCTAATCGAAAAAGTAATTTTTTCAAGATTCATCAGAGACCAGAGTACAGCAAAAGAGTATTTAAGCCATATTTTCGCGTGACAATATTTTAAAATTATTTCGTCCGTTTTGAAATATTCGTGTTTAAGCGTCGAACTGGTGACGTCACGCACCAAATGGTTCGAAATAATTTGCAGCGGTTTGAAAGCAGGTAGTGGAATAGTTCGAACTGAAGTTTGAAGTTTGGAATCAGCTGATTGAAAATGAAATGTTTTTGAAATAGTTTTAAACCGTGATTGACGCGAAAAAATGGCTTTACTCTTTGGTCCTATGAACCACAGAACAACAATGAACATGAACACCAACTTCTGTGCTCCATTTATGAAATAATCACAGAACAATAATATAAAAAATTGGTTTACTTGCTGGTATATCAATTTAAATACATTTTCATAATTTTATTTGGATCCATCTATCAATCTGCTTCCTCAGATAGTTTGTATTGGTTTGGTAAACGAATTATAACCTTGAAGCTGGTTACATGATAAATGATCGAGTCCATTGAAATGAGAGAAAACAGACGAACAAATGTATGACATAAAAAGTGACAAGTCTTTACTTCTATGTTTGCAAATGTCGCTTGTTTCTTTTCAAAGGCGAGGAATGCGCATTTCCCACGTGTTTTAGTTTCTGCAGTTTTTGGTTAAGAAATTAGGACAAAATGTCGAAGAGAGGTGAATTTACTTATATTAAATAATTGAACACACAATATAGCTCTAATTTTTTCGATTAAATATGTATCGTTTGTACATATAATTTTTGGGTTCTTATGACTAACAAATTGATTCATTTTAGGACGTGGTGGTTCCGGAGGTGCCAAGTTTAGGATCTCCTTGGCTTTGCCCGTAGGGGCTGTAATCAACTGTGCTGATAACACAGGTAAGGGATAATCCAATTATTTATTCTCAGTTTGGATATTTTACCACATATTGGTATCTATGTTCTGCAATATACGTAGTTCTTTATTCAATGAACTAATCCTCGAATAATTTATAACGAGATACTAAAAGTTGTTTTGCTTTAGGTGCCAAGAATTTGTATGTGATCGCAGTTCAAGGTATTGGTTCAAGACTTAACCGTCTTCCTGCTGCTGGCTGTGGAGACATGTTGGTAGCAACCGTCAAGAAGGGTAAACCAGAATTGCGTAAGAAGGTTATGCCTGCAGTTGTAATCAGACAACGGAAACCTTTCCGCAGGAGGGATGGGGTTTTTATATATTTTGAAGACAATGCTGGTGTAATTGTAAACAATAAGGGGGAGATGAAAGGCTCAGCTATTACTGGGCCTGTTGCTAAAGAATGCGCTGACTTGTGGCCCAAGATTGCTTCAAATTCCGGTTCTATAGCATAAGTGTAAAATGTATGAAAATAAATAAAAATGTGTAAAAATCTAGTTTCATTTTGGTCTTCTATGCATAGTGTTGCAGTAATGTGTTATGCATCTCAATAGCGATTTTTAAAGGTGAGGTAATTGTCAGTAACAATGAGAAGCCTCAATACTTGCACATGTTTTAGGAGTCGCATTAAACATTGAAAGTAATTAACAATTCTGTTTTTGTGGCCTGAAGGATAAGGTATTCATTGGTATTAAATAGTCATCTCTCTTCTGAACAGTGTGTAACAATATGAAGTCTTAGACACAGTATCTATAAGGTACCTTATGCTGTGTCTTAGATTCATATCTAATTTTAATAGGTAACCAGGTAAAGTCCGCACAAACGATAGATACCTTTCTTCTTTTGCAACAAATCAACACTTCAAAAAACATAATTAAACATTCAAGCAAAAAGGAATAAGACATGTTTATTCTCCCAAGAACCTAGAAGAAAAAATAGTTTTTTGGTCAACTCCCAAATGTAATGGAGCAAATAACTGTCAACTAAATTTCTCAAGAATGAATAAGCAGGTAGATTGGAAAGGAATAGGAATTCTTCACTTCCACTTAATCGTGAAAAATGTTCAAATATTGTTCTAATTCCAGTCAATAGAGAATTAATCATAAAAAAATAGACGTGTCCAATAAGTTTTTCGAACTTTGATAGCAGTTTGAACAGATACCTATACATTTTTTGAAGACATCTGAATGAAAAGAAAACCGACTGCATGGTAATCTAGTCAGTTTTATTGCTAAAAACGATACCAAAGAGTATCTTTGACGATACTGCGAGATGTTAACCTAACTTATATTTCCACTTGATGGAATTCCTAAACTTATTGTATATTTCGATCCTTCTTCAAATTCTGAGGATATTTCATCATTGATTACTCATATGATTACATTGCATAGTTTTTTAGTCAGTTTTTGCAAAAAAAAAAACGATTTTGCAAGATTTTAACCTAACATATTTTTTTGGAACTCAGGTCACTTTTGGATATTTAAATGCTGCTTGAAATTCCGAGTAAAGAGTATTCTAAATACCTATCTTTAATTGTTTTGGAAAAGATTAGCGCCCCTAAATTTTCATTTGGACATTCGTCCTTGAACTACGTTATAATAAGGTTGAGCATTCATCAGAGTTGTCTCTTCTCTACAATCTTGCTAGTTGCTACAAACAGTACAATCATTCTATAAGGATATTTCTTTATACAATCAGAAACAACCCACAGTGGTTTAATCATTCGCCTAACCAAACCTAGACATCAGGTACCTATAGGTACCTGATATAGACAATAGAATATATTCTTTTGTCTATTCCTAAATTGGAGGAACATTTCTTGAGGAATTCGGTTCCACAAACGGGGCAGAAGCTCTCTCAGATCATTTAAGGATTCTGGGGTAGGTTGATGATTATCTAATCTTCTTTGGAGCATATATCCCATGCATGTTCTATGCAATTCAAATCTGGTGAGTGCGGAGGTATTGGTAAATGTGGAATGGACTTCTTGGCAGTGGCGGTTTTATTTATCTACTGAGGGGGGGGCGAAGAGAAAAAATAAAAAGCAACAGTTCGTGCGGATTTTTTTTCAAGGGGGCGACAATGATAATGCTCAAACAAAAATGCTGAATAAGGCGAATAAAAATATACAGGGTGTTTCACCATAAACTGGACAAACATATATAGCCGTGTAGACGACACCGAGGAAGTCATTTTTGCCTCATGACATATAACCCGTTTTCGACGCATAAGCGAGATACAGGGTGTTTAATGTCAACTTTGAGCAATATTCTGATAACTGTGGTGAGTTATGCGTGACATTTGAAGTAACGGTTACTGGTCATATCTTAGTATTTTTTAGGGCTCAATTCAATTGTGGTGTAGAACTCTGAACAAAAATTCCAAAATGGCGGAAAGCCTGCAAAGTTTGAATTTTTTTTCTCGGTTGCCAATTTGGAAAGCACTATTTCCACGTACTAGATTTTCTAAGATTTTCCGTGAAAAATTTTTTTCAAAATTCGAACTCAACTTCAGTGAAAAAACAATTTTGGTCGAAATTGTTGAAATTTTTCATGGTTGAACTATTTTTCATTCTGAATACTGAGGTGAAAACAGAATGAAATAATATCCATTGGTTTTCTTTTTGTAGCCTCCCAAAATTACGCTCGGAGAACTTTCATAATTTTTATTCAACATGAAAAATTTCAAGAATTTCGGCCGAAATTTTTTTTTCACTGAAGACATGTAAAAAAAAAGTTGAGTTCGAATTTTGAAAAAATTTTTTCACGGAAAATCTCAGAAGATCTAGTACGTTGAAATAGTGCTTTCCAAATTGGCAACCGAGAAAAAAAATCCAACTTTGCAGGCTTTCCGCCATTCTGAAATTTTTTTTTCAGAATTCTACACCACAATTGAATTGAGCCCTAAAAAATACTAAGATGTGACCAGAAACCGTTATTTCAAATGTCACGCATAACTCACCATAGTTATCAGAATATTGCTCAAAGTTGACATTAAACACCCTGTATCTCGCTTATGCGTCGAAAATAGGGTAGGTATATGTCATAAGGCAAAAATGACTTCCTCGGTGTCATCTACACGGCTATATATGTTTGGCCAGTTATGGTGAAACACCCTGTATATTGAAATAAAAAAGTCCATGTTTCAAAATTAAATCAATATTTCTTCTGCAAATTGAGGCAAATCTTTCTATAATATTATCTGGAGACACCGGTATGCCTCGATGGACATGCAACAGAGCCAAACCAGTTAATCTGTTTTGCCCCATATTTGTGAGCGGAGCCATGTTTTAAGCCTACGCAGAGCAGAAAAACTGCGTTCAGCCGATGCAACGCTGACGGGTAATGTCGCAACAATCGTTCAAATTTGTCTTATATTTGGGAAAAGTAAATGATTACATTCTTCCAGTGCCTGCAATGCCTTTCTCGGAACTTCTAATCCTAAAACATGTCATGCCAGTCAGACCTATTTCATTCGATTATTATGTGAACCTAATAAAAATTAATTAAGCAGGAAGTCTAGGGGGGGCGATCGCCCCTGTCGCCCCCCCCCTGAAAACCGCCCCTGCTTCTTGGCAGGCGCGGATCCAGGCCCGAATTTTGGGGGGGGAACTTTTAGATATTCAAATGCCAAAAGGTACTGGTATTTTAGGCAATGGTAAATCATTAGGTGGTCAGGGGCCATTTGGGGGGGGAACGTTCCCCCAGTTCCCCCCCTGGATCCGCGCCTGCTTCTTGGACATATCTGGATTCATCAGTGAAAAGGACACTAGGTACGCCATTGATCGTTCCAATTGATATATGTTGCCTTGCCCATTCCAGTCTTTGACGCTTTTATGGTCACGTGTTAATGGAACTCCTCTTAATGGACGTCTAGAACCTAGATTCACCTCTCTCAAACGTCGTCTGATGGTTTCGATGGAAACTTGGACCCCATCTGCATTTTGAAGAGTATTCCGTAGCATTCTACACGTAGATGTAAGGTTTCTTCTCGCCGAAACGGTGATGAAACGATCCTGAGCAGGTGGTGTTTTTCGTCGCCCACCAAGCCTTGGTCTTTCCAACACGAAACCTGTCTCCCTGAACCTATTCCAAAGTCGAGATATCACACTTTGGCTGACTTGGAGCCTTTCCGCTACAACAACCTGAGTGAGGCCACCCTCTGTAGCATTCTGATTGCCCTATTAGCCTCAGCGTTTGTTAATTTAATATTTATAATCTGATATGTTTCCATTTGTTGTAAATTCTTCCGATAATCGCAGTGCACTGTAATCCTTTGCTACAATATACAATCCAACCCTTGACCAAGTGTAAGATTAAGATGAATGGCGCCATGAATAATGGTGAATATAAGAGCTCCATCAGAGGATAATCTGGGTAAACTCTCAATTCACTTGGTGGGGTCAATGCAGCTATTGTGTAGTGCTGACACTGCTGACTAAAGCAATTGAAAAATACCAAAATAGGTATTTCGTACCTAGGTTAGTAAACCAAGGTTGTTTTAGTTTTATTATTGTACCATCCCTGATTGTTTTATTAAGATAATGGTTTTCCTGCACTGCTTCTGGTTGGTGGATGCTGGTGATTCTCGTAAATCTCGATGATTAACTGTTGTGACTTCACAACCGATGTAAGGGGGATACTTAACGATAAGCACCCTATGGCTGATGATTACTGCAATGAGGATGAGGAAGTGGTGAAATGTGAACGCACTCTCAAAAAACAATAAACACTATTTTTCTTGTTACCTCAACTCAGGTAACAAGCACGAAACGATTATATAAGTATTATGTATACAATTATGAACTCTATACCTTCTATATGAAATGTACCTATAGCAAGAAAGAATTATAATATGTACCTTCTATATGAAAATTTATAGCAAGGGAGCAAAGTGTTGTTGTCAATTACAAAAAATAACTAATTACTTATTGACAATTAGTAATTGACCGACGATTATAAACTCTACGTTAACTTTACTCCACTGAGCAACGATTACTTTACTGGGGAACAATTATAAACTTTACTGCTGGACGATTATGAACTCAACCTTCTATATGAGAATGTATAGCAAGAAGGAATTATGATTACTAATACCGAAACTTTAATGACTGCTTCTCTCCCTAACATAGGGTTTTATAAAGACAAGCTCGAAATTAAGGGAGGTTCATTTCCTCTGAATAAAAATGGGAAAGATCAACAATTGATTGGGTGTCAGAATCGAACAACGCCTCGATAGCACAAAGTGTTCTCATTTGCCATTTTTGACTCTAGTGGTGAAAACAATCCATTTCTTGAATATACAGGGTCCTGCAATAGTGCGTTCTTCTTCCATAGCTGCCGAACCAGTCATCCCAAAGATTACGTTGGAAAGTAGATCTCTTGTACCTTCATTTCTGCATCTCAGGAAATTATTTTCTGATATACAGGGTGTCCCCGATAAATGTTATTCAACAAATGGATGATTTTTTTAATGGATCACCCCATATATTTTCACATATTTTCAATGACCTTCATTACCTCCTTCATGACGCAAAATCTTAGGGACATTTTTCTAACAGTTCAGATCTTATTCGAAGAAAACTGCCAAAAGGTGAGGGAAAAGCAGTTAAGTAAAAGTCTTCTGACGATTTCCAGAAGCGATAGTAACATGAATTTGAACTAAAAGTTTTTTATTTGAAGGATTTGCCTTGACATGGTTCTTAACGATCAACCTGTCATATACAGGATGTCCGTTGTTAAGGTTCAAATATGAAGAACTTAAAATTATTATTTCTCGATTTTCCCAAATAGAACACCCTGTATTTCTTGCCACAATAATGTAGCCAATTGAATACCTTACATTTTCTCAGAAGTAACCTTATTAGGATTATCTCAACCCCCGCATCCAGCAGATACGAAAAATGATATCGAAAATGAAAATTTTATTCAAATAATAACATAATAAGACTAACGGACACTCAAAAGAAGTCAAACAATGAAATAAAACTAAATGAATAATTATTGACAAACTTCATCAATCATATTTCCTGAGCATCATCATAAAAATGATATTTCTTTTTCGTACAAGCAATTCATATCGATCACATATTCAACCAATTATATCAGTTTTTATCGGCTTTCCAAAAAAAATATTGATCAAGTTATTGCTACAAGAGCTCAAAGATACTTTCGAATACAGTGAATCAGTATGAATTTTTGTTTCCAATCTGGATATTAGTTATAGTTATAGTGAAGAGGAGTTACAGTTCACTGCAACCTTAAGGTCTATTGTGCCCCCTATCAGAGCTGTTATCATGGCGCCTCCTACAGCTCGCCCTCCAGTTCCAGAGATTTGATGAAATCCATTATCTGGAATGGCTTCAAGGAGGATAACTCCCCACTTCTACAAGTTTCTTGTCCAAAGCACTTTTTCCTTTGGCTTGCAATGGCATAGCATTCCGTAACCAGGTGAATAGGAGTTTCTTCCTCCTCCCCCCAGAATCTACACTCATCAGTGTCCGATAAACCCATTCTCAACAGATGCTTCTTTGGGCGACAATGTCCTGTGAGAAAGCTAGTGAGTAAGTGAAGTTTATTCTTTCTAGATTTATATCTAGACATCTTCCGATTGCAAGTATTTCCGTTTGAAGGACGCTTGTACAGGAGCCTAACGATAGTGCACACTTGGTACTTGACCCGTAAATCCCAACGCCAGCTCCTGTAGCGGTTTTTGAACCATCTGTATACCATTTTATTGTATTTTCTTTGAGATTATAGTTGGTATATTCCCTTTCCCAATCCTCTCTTTTGCTTAGCAATGTACTGAAGTTTTTCTCAGTGCTTACTTTCTTGATCATTACATCACTAGGAAGGTTTGCAGATGAGGTGTAGTCATTTAGGGAGGACCAAGCTCTCTGAAACCTGACTCTTTCATTGCCTGCTCCTTCTCTAGATACTCTGAGAATGATTGCCTCATGGGCTGCCCTATCAATCACTAGATGTAGAGGTGTGAGGTCTGTGATGATCTCAAGTGACCTGGTTGGGCACGTTCTCATAGCTCCCGTGATGCACACCCAGGTAAGCCTTTGTACTTTGTCGAGCATTTTCCTCGTGCTTGCCTGACTTGCCTTAGCAAACCAGGCTACTGCCCCATATGTGACTATAGGTCTTACAATCATGACGTACATCCATCGCAGTATTTTTGGGTTACAGCCCCAATTCCTGCCGCATAGACGCCTGCACGCCATCAGAGCTCTTGTAGCTCTGCCAGTAGCATTATCATCATGCTTATTCCACAGAAGTTTGCTATCTAGGGTTATTCCTAGGTATTTGACTTCAGACCCCACTCCAAGATATTTCCGTTTAAAACAAACGTTTTCATGGATGGAAGTTTCCTCTTCCGAGTAAACGGAATTAATGTAGTCTTGGTTGGGTTGATGTTCAGCCCCTCTGACAAGCACTACTGCTTAACAATTCTAAGGCCCTTCTGCAATAGGTCGCAGAGAGTGCCTTCGAATTTGCCTCTAATTATTAGTACTATGTCGTCAGCATAGCCTACGCCCTACACATTCGAAGCCTAGCTTCGTTAGCCTGTGTAGAAGTTCATCCACTATACTGGGCTCCATAGGAGGGGGGATAACACCCCACCCTGAGGTGTTCCACGAGTAGCTTTGACGAAGACGGATTCCTCACCCATCGATGTCTCAGCTATCCTCGTCGTTAACACCTCATACATCCATTTTAAGATGGTATTATTCACTCCTCGCCTCTCAAGTGTATCTCTGACAGACACGTGTGTTGTGTTGTCAAAGGCCCCAAAAACATCCAGGAAGGCACACATGGCGATTTCTTTGTTATTCAGAGTTCTCTGGATGACTTCAGTCAGCTGATACAGAGCGGTTTCCGCCCTGTAAGCATGCTGAGTATTGTGAAGTGGTGTTTTTTCCAGATGCTCCGCTCTTATGTAGTTATCTACGACTTTCTCCATCGTTTTAAGAAAAAACGATTGTGTTAGGCAAATGGGTCTGAAGGATCCAGGGTCAGTCCCGTCCTTTTTCCCTGCTTTGGGAATGAAGGTTACAATCTGGATATTGGGCAGCATAAGTTCAACTTCCTTAAAAAACAGGTTCTGCTGCACTGCCCTAACATGAAAATCATATCAACCATCCCATTTTTCCAAAAATTCATACTGATTCACTGTATTCGAAAGTATCTTTGAGCTCTTGTAGCAGTGATCAATATGTAGGTATTGCTTGTACGGAAAATAAATATAATTTTTATGATGATGCTCAGCTCAGGAAGTATGTTTCTGGGAAGGTTTTGTACAATTTGTCAATAATTATTAATTTAGTTTTGTTTCATTGTTTAACCTATTTTAAATGTCCGTTAGTTTTTATTTTGTTATTATTTGAATAAAATTTTCAGTGGCGATATCATTTTTCGTGTCTGCTGGATGCGGGAGTTGAAATAATCCTGAGGTTACGTCTGAGAAAATGTAAGGTATTCAATTTTCTACATCATTGTGGAAAAAATTACAGGGTGTTCTATTTGAAAAAATCGAGAAATAATAATTTTAAGTTCTCCACATTTGAACCTTAATAACGGACACCCTGTATATGACAGGTTGATCTTCTAGGAACCATGTCAAGGCAAATCCTTCAATTAAAAAACTTTTAGTTCAAATTCATGTTACTATCGCTTCTGGAAATCGTAAGAAGACTTTTACTGAACTGCTTTTCCCTCACCTTTTGGCAGTTTTCTTCGAATAAGATCTGAACTGTTAGAAGAAGAAGAAGAATTTTATTTGAAATAGGATTCCCTAATATACAGGTTAGCTAACTTACATCTAATACAATAAACTAACTTTATACTAATAACACAAACATCAATATATACACGCATATAGTGTTTAAACTGGAGAAAAGAAATATTCAATACCGTTCCTGGATATATTTCAAAAGTTCATTCCTAAAAACATTCAATGATGGAGTAGATTTAATTGAATCAGGCAAATTATTGAACAGGACAAAACCTTTGAAGAATAAACTGCACATACTACTTCTTGCATTTGTTCTATTTATATGAATGTGACCGTTGTGTCTGGTTGAATGGTGATGAATGTCTTTATTGAAAGCTATCAATGATAACAAGTATGGTGGGGTCATTTTATTTAATATTTTATAGATGAACACCATAGAACAATAGAGCAACCTTTGGGATACCGAGAGCCATTGTAGAGCAGATAGCATGGTAGAAATTGGTGTATACCTGGTACATTTTAAAATTATTCTCATTCCCCGATTTTGTAGTTTTTGCATTTGTTGCACTTTGTTCAAATTAAAAGAGAATAAAATAGATGCACAATAATCAAAATGGGGCTGGATTATTGATTTAAATACCAAAATTTTTGTATCTGTTGATAAGTTACAGGCAATTCTCGAGAAAAAATATAATTTTTTTGCAATCTTTTTTTCAATATACTTAAAGTGGTCATCAAAAGTTAAACAATTATCAAGTTGAAACCCCAAATACTTCACTGATGTTACTATTTCTATACGTTCATTTTCCATTTTTATATTTATGTTGTCTGTGTTTATTTGATTATATTTGAATTTAGTAGTAATTATCATTGCTTTAGTTTTTCCAACGTTAAGTTTCATTTTATTGATCTTCAGGTATTTTTCGACCATTGCTAATACTGCATTCATTCTGAGGACAGTTTCTTCTAAATTTACCCCAGTACATGCCAATAATGTATCATCTGCAAATAAGTTTATGAACTCACAATCTGTAAATAATTGAATATCATTCAGATATAAAATGAATAAGAGGGGGCCAAGTACACTACCTTGTGGTACTCCTGTATGATTAATCATATATGATGAGAAATAATCATTAATACGTACTCTCTGTTTCCTATTTGATAAATAATTACTTAACCATTCATAAACCCTCCCCTCAATCCCATACCTTCTCAGCTTCCGAAGCAGTATACTTCTATCAATCGTTTCGAATGCCCTTTTTAAATCTAGAAAAACAGCCACAACATATTTACCTTTATCTGCTTCACCAGCAAATTTAGTCAGTGATAATTGTAGCGATGTTTCACAAGAATGTTTCTTTCTAAAACCAGATTGATTGATAAACATAATTTGATTTTCGTCTACAAACTCTAGTAATTGATTGTATACTGCTATTTCTAAAACCTTCTCTATTGGCGGTAAGGTATTTATAGGTCTAAATTCACTTGCTTTTATAGTGTTTGTAACTTTAGGTATAGGTATGATAGTACTTATTTTTAATAATTCTGGCAATTGACCACTCTGAAGCGATGTATTGATCAAATTGAGAATTGCATGACCAGCTGTTTCAAAAACTTGTTTTAACATTTTAGAATTCAAGGTTTCATGGATACTACATTTATTATCTAATGACCCAACTATATCCTTCAAGTCGCTTAAAGTAATCAGTCTAAAAGTGCTAAAGGGCAAGTATAAATTGTTATCCAAATTGGACCATGGTTCAGAATCTTCAATACCCTGGATTATATGTTGGATGCTGTTTACAAAGTATTGGTTGAAAGTTTCAGCCATGTCATGCTCACCCTTTCTAACACTTACTACCCCTTCATCTTCAAATTGGATTAGGTTTGGAAATGTACGATCATTACTATTAACAAGGGTTTTTAAGGTTTTCCACATTAAATAAGAATTATTCTTGTATGTGTCTATTTTGTTATAATAATACTGAGCTTTATTTATTTTCAATGAGTTAACCACATCATTTCTCAATTTTTTAAAATTTTCCCATCTGGTTGTCTTCAGATTTTCATCTCCCACCGTGTTAACAAATATTTTATAGGCCTCATCCCGTTTCCTAATTTTCATGAAAACTTCACTGTCAAACCAAGGAATATTGTTCTTGTACTTGCTCACTTGTATAGGAGAAATACCATTGATAACATTCGAACATTTTTCGTGGAATTCTTCATAGAGTAAATTCACATCTACAGAGTTTAAAGACCAATTACATGAAATGAGCTCATTCTTAATTATACTCAAATTATCACCACAAAGATTTCTGTATTTTCTTATTGAGCTTTTTTATCAGATTGACCAAAGAGGAAATTGACCGAAATAACTGAGTGGTCAGTAATTTTCGGGGTTAAATGAACATTTGAACTTATATTATCGTTATTAGTCAATACCAAGTCAATTAATGATTGTGTATCTAATGTCTTTCTAGTAGGCTCAGTTAAAGTTTGATTTATACCATAAGTTGCAAAAATACTCTTGATTTTTTTAGTATAAAAACTTTCATCTAGTAAGTTTAAATTGAAATCACCTACCAGAATAAAGCGATTGTTAGATGATACAAGCCTGTCACAAACATCCTCGAAACCTTCCAAAAAAGTTGCATGGGAACCAGAAGGTGAATGATATAAACATCCAATCAACCATGTTGAAGATTTAAAGTTAATTTTAACAATTTTACACCAGTAGTTCGATTCCAGTATGAATTTCTTAAAAATAGAAAATTCGAATTTTTTATTAATATACATGACAATGCCACCAGTATGTCTATTTTCCGAATCACAACGGACACAAGCATAATTGTCAATTTTCAGTTCAACATCCTCAATATCCTCAGTTGTTCTGGTTTCACTCAATAAAATTACTTTTGGATCATAACAAACAATACTTTCTTGTATTTCATCTTTATGTTTCAGTAGACTTTGTGCATTGAGGTATATGATATCACTGTTCAACTGTATATCAGGGTTATTTATTGGTTTTTTCTTACACGACTAAGATTTTTATTTCTCACAATTGTGGGTTTTCCGTTTATATATTTGATGATACTATTGTTATCCCCTGCTGCAATCATTTCATCCAATTTTGATTTCACTTTACGGAAATAGTCCCTTTGTTTTGGAGTTTGGTCATTAGATATTTTCACACTTGGCATTTTTATTAATTGTTTATTCTTCAGTATATGTCTGGCATCCTCCTGTGATCTAAAAATAACCTTGATGGGTCGATTTCTGTTAGTTGTTGGTTTTCCCAATCTAAAATGTTTAATTTCTTCCTTATTGACGTTGAAGTCCTGCAGTATATTATTTATGGTTTCTCTTTCTTGTGCTGATCTTTCAGTTTGGAGGTTTCCCTGAGGTTCATTCACATTATAGATGATAATATTGGCTGCTCGCGATTGTCTGTCTACAATTTCTGATATTAGATCTTCACTTCCATGCAAACTAGATTCCATATCAGCATGGGAGTTGGATGTACCCATGTCATCAATTTTTCTCCGCAAATTTACATTTTCATAGTTAGAAAAATGTCCCTAAGATTTTCCGTCACGAAAGGGGTAATGAAAATCATTGAAAATATATGGGGTGATCCATTAAAAAAAATCATCCATTTGTTGAATAACATTTATCGTGGACGCCCTGTATATCAGAAAATAATTTTCTGAGATGTAGAAATGAAGGTACAAGAGGTCTACTCTCCAACAAAATCTCTGAGATGTCTGGTTCGGCAGCTATAGAAGATTTTCGCACTATTGCAGGACCCTGTATAGACCAATGAGAGAATTTTGGGACTTGTGGTATTTTTTGATGTCTGGCAGTGATCCCCACAATTCAACTTGAACCGTTATAATTTTGTCACCATATGTTTACTTTTATGAGCTTATACTAAGAAAGAATAAATGTTGAAGACATGGTTAGTGTCTCCAAAACAACCAGATGAATCTCCTAAACTCGACCCAAATATTTGAGTTGAGAACCTTGTCAAAAGCAGAACATAAATCGAGAAAGAGAGTAATTTAAAAAAAACTATGAGAATTGTAACTAAAGGCATATGGAACAATATTGCAGTTCAAGGGTTCGATTCCATATGGTTAAAAAAATTTATCTAACATTTTTAAAGGAAACAGCTCAATTTTTGTGAACAAAGGAGACGGAAATTTATGTTATACAGATGTTGCGTAAAGTGAAACGCAACAAAAGGTGTATATGCCAAGTAAAGGCCAGCCAATTTGTCATATCGAAGTTACAAAATATTTTAGAGCAACCCTGTATCCGATGTAATTAGGGACAAAAAATTTCGACTAGTCCCCGCCATTTCGACTGACGTCATACGGAAAAATCAATGGACGTATTCCCCGCTAGAGCACGAGAATTCCCCGATTCTCCGGGTCGTTTTTCTAGACATTCTCCGTCAAACTGATCGCGATTTAAGAAACAAATTTCCGTCAATTAATTAATGGTAGCTGGATGTAAACGTGGAGCACATTCAAGTAATTCGTAGTTTGTTTTGGTCATTCGATGTTGATGATGTGCAGTGTTTTCAACCTTGCGCCTTGTCATTCCGACAGTCAGAGCGCATTAAAATAATTGTTGAGGCTTTGTGCTTTTCTGGTTCCGAGATTTGTGTTGAGGTAGTGAAGTTCCTGAAAACGGACATTTACGAGTATTTTATCTGATAAGCCATCCATTTTCGATGTGGTTTGGAGAGAACGCAGTACAAATTTTCTCTTCCCAAATGTCCGAAGATATTAAGATTTTGCATCCTATCTGATGTGAGTATGAATGCATCCTTTTCATATCATTCATTCTACACACCGCTGTGAACAATAAAATGAAAACGATAAACCATGCTGGTAGTTTATCCAGGCGTGAGACCTATTCTGTTCATTTGAATTTAGGAATAATGGTTTTTGTGGTCAAGAAGGGGTAAATTTTGAAAGTATCCTTTATCGAATGAATACAAACGTCATTGCTTGCAGTTCCTAGCTTGTATGATACAGTTTGATGACTTTTGAGCCCCACTTTGATGACTAGAATCGTATCTGCTTGTTTTTTTCCGAAGAAAAAAGTTTTACAAAGTGGATATTTTCCTGTAGAGAATTCAAAATCTTTCATGCTTCACATGCCATATCTTCCCTATCCAAAATTCACCAAAGGTTCCCATATATTGATGTTGTTGGCAACTCCTGAGAAAAAACGAAGGGTGCAGCCTTTGTAAGGAATGAGGTGTCAACTGCATCAAAATATATAGGTTCTAACAATGTATCGTTTGAAAAGCCCGCTCAAAGTCCTCTTCAGTCATGGGGTGTTTGAGCGTTATCTGTCATTTAGTTTGTTTACAGAGTGTTCCATTTTGTCAGTTCATCAAAGGTAGGTTTTGTGATTTTTCGGGTTCGGTACATAAAATGCAAAAATGGAACCCTTACAGGATCACTCGCGAGTCTGTTGGTCTGTCGCAGTTTCTCCTAATCTAATCTATCTGACAAAAATGCCTGAAATTTGGTACTGTTTCTCATATACAGAGTGATTCTTTGGCTTGAATAAGGTGTTTTTTCTGTGTGATAGAACTTTAAATTGAAATAAAATACTTTCAGATTGAGATCGAAGCTAATTCTGTTATTTGAGAGATAATTTTATGACATTTATGTTTTAAAAATAATTTCCGGCATTTATGTCCACCACGACTAGCTCTGAACCGCATTCGACCAAACCAATTTTAGACCACTTTCTCCAGTAATTCAGGCCTTATTTCAGCAATAACACGAGTTATGTTGGCTCCAACGTCTATAAATTGTTTCGATTTATCAGCACAATCCAAACCAATGACTTGACATAACCCCAAAGAAAATAATCCGTTGGAGTTATGTCGCATGATCTTGGAGGCCAATTAATTGGACAAATTGTTGTGAACGTCGACCGTTCGACGAATAGGCAAATCTGGATCTTCATTAACACTATCACTTACAGCAGCGATGGACGATTATGTAAACCATAAAGGACCCTGCACAAATCAAATGGAAAATGGATCCCAGTCGAATTGGCTGAAATTTGGATATGTTGTAGTTTATACATTTCTGATCAATAGTCTCTATGAGCTCGAGACGTAAAAATGGACAGTTTTTTCGGTATCGAAGGTAGAGAGTTGCGACTAGTGCGCAATCAAAAATGAATTCCCATCTATATTACGCACGTTATCAGGCTATTCGCTATCCTATACTTATTCAAACAGTGCTATAGATGTCGGAAACAGAACACAACAAGAAAATTCAAACCATGCAGTAATTCAAATTTAAATACATATTTTAATTTCATGCCACGTATGCATGCCGTCGCCCAAAAAGTACCTAATAGATGGGAATTAATTTTTGATTGCGTACACTAGTCGCAACTTTCAACCTTCGATACCGGAAAAACTGTCCATTTTTAGGTCTCGGGCCCATGAAGACTATTGATCAGAAAAGTATAAACTACAACATATCCAAATTTCAGCCAATTCGACTGGGATCCACTTTCCATTTGATTTGTGCAGGGTCCTTTCACGAAGTGCTCTATAAGTTTGGCGAATAGAATACTGATTTTCGTTCCCCGGGTGGTGATTTGAAATGTTTGAATAAAAAAAAATAATAATTCTCCATAATTTAAATTCTTTGTTTACTCGAATTTCTGATGTTGGTGCAGTGAAATGACCAAACTGTTGAATGAAATCCAATCGATTCGAACCTTAGGTGACATATTTGGTTTTCAGATAGCTATTATATTATTCCGTTTTGAATAACGACTCATTTGGAACATGCAACATAAATGTTTAGTTAACCTCTGCAGTGTTGCGTGGTTTTATTTAATCTAAAGAAATCCGCAGTCTCTAGTTTCTTACGGGGCAGCTAGAGAACTGGTTGGATGTGAATTAATGTGCTCATACATATAGGTACGAGGAAAACTTAACAGTATTTTTTCATCAAGTTTTTTCGTTTTGCTACTTATAAGTAGAAGTGAGAAGGTGAAATGATTTCAGCAAACTGAAGGAACTGAGTAATTCCTTTGTGTCCTAACCCTAATTTGGCAATGCAAGATATTTATTTTAAGTTTTTTTTATTCTTGAATATAAATCAATATGGACTCAAATGCATGTTTTTTGGTGTTGAAATATAGAACTTGAATTTTTAACCCCTCCGTATACAGAAAATATGAGCATTTTATGATTGTTCAAGAAAAAATGTTGTCCAATATCTTAACGGAGAGGAAGGATATTAACACGAATAATATACAAACATAGAAAAGGAATAGAATACCAGTGAGGATAAGGATGATATTATCATAAATAATTTTTACGAATAATTTTTTTTATTCAAATTATGTCTCAGCAACTAGGCCATTGACACATAGACATAGTACAATAATTAATTACTTTATGCGTGACAGATGAAGACAATAATGTTCACAAATTATGAAGAAAAGGAAATATACTATAGAATAAAGCTGTTTTGATCATAAATGATTGTATAGTCGGCTTTCTTTCAGGAATCTTAGTGCTGCTTTAATTTGTGATGCTGAGCTGAAGATGTCTTTCAAATTTTCTTTCAGGCCCATTTGATGTCTGATTTCATCATAATGTTGACAGTGAGATAGGAAGTGGTCTACATTTAATCGAGTTCCTCGGCAGTTTGTTTGATTCAAAACGATCAGTTTTCCAACTATATCGATAAACTGATTATGATATAGTCTGTTCTTGTATAAAAAAATCAAACATCATGGCATGTGTTATGAAAAGGCAACAAAAAACAGATCATTCAACAAACAGATTGATTGATTGATATATTTCCCGCTCCTTATGTCAGTATTAGCAGAGGAAATGTTGAACAGAGCACCACAGATAAAAACCTCAGCAAAAACTCTGTCTCCCCGTATAAGTGTAGGGATATTGGATTTGTTTACAGAATCAGCTGATATACCAACCCATCTCAAAATCGAATCAGATACTGAAGAAATAGCCTTAAAACCATCCGGAAAATTATATACTGAAAAATTATCAATCAAATGGTAAATAGTTTGCTCTTCATGACTACACTCACATCTGGGGCTATCAATGGCATTCCATTTAAAAAGCATACCTACTGTTACAACGACCATGATCTGTCCTAAGACGCGCATTGAACAGACAGCAATTTTTCCTGGACAGATGAAAACCAGGAACTTTTTCAGAAGGATCGAGAATTAAACTTTTATTGAAAAAATCATATGAAGTCGTCCATATTCCGAACTCCAAATTTCTTCATAATTTTTTTTAGAATAAAGGAAATTATTCATCTATAGATGTTTTCGAGATTTAAATCTAGCCAGTCTTGTATCTGGCATATAACTTATAATAGGAAATGAATTTGGAAAGGAATGAAGTTTATCCCAAGACTAAGAATCGATGATCAGAGAACTCAGTGCTTTTATTGCAGCCTGTTATTCAGGATGTGTCACTGTAACATATTTCTACTTAGCAACGTAGTGAATATTTTCTTGAATCTTGATGCTAATTTAATTTATCATTTCGTCACTGGGATGGTTTGCTGATGCGATGTGTTTGGTCAGAGATGACCAGACTCTCTAATTTCTAATACTCTCTTAGCCAGTGGGCTTATCTATCGATCAGAAGATAAAGAGGTGTAGGATCCGTAATGATCTCCAATGCCCTAGTTGGGCATGTTATCCTAGCTCCGGTGATACAAACACAGGCTAACTCTTGTATTCTGTTGAAAGCTCTCCTCGTAGGTACTATTCTGATTTGGCATACCGGACTATTGCCCCATGGGTTATTATCAGTCTCACAATCATAAACTACTCAATATTTCGGGTGACATCTCAAGTCCTGACTTCTGCACGACATCCAGGCCTTTATTGCTTTGCGAACAGTAACCCCAATATACTTTCTCCATAAAAGCATGTTATCCAGGATTATTCCTAGATATTGGCCTAGATATTTGACTTCCACTTTATGATGTCCCCATTCCGAAAGGTTCTTTTTCCGGGTATATCGATATATGGGATTACTGTGGTCTTGGTTGGGTAAATATTAAGTGCCACAGAGTAGCACCGTTACCCGATCCTCTCTTGCAGTAAATCGCATGCAGTGCTCACGAATATTCCTATAGATATAGTTATAGTGAAAGGGGTTACAGTTCACTACGACCTTAAGGTCTATTGTGCCCCCTAACAGAGCTGTTATCATCGCGCCTCCTACAGCTCGCCCTCCAGTTCCAGAGATTTGATGAAATCCAGTTTCTTGGACGGCTTCAAGGAGTATAACTCCCCACTTTTACAAGTTTCTTGTCCAAAGCACACTTCCTTTGGCTTGCAATGGCATAGCATTCTGTAACCAGGTGAATAGGAGTTTCTTCCTTCCCCCCACAGAATCTACATCCTCATCAGTGTCCGATGAACCCATTTTCAACAGATGCTTCTTTAGGCGACAATGTCCTGTGAGAAGGCCAGTGAGTCAGTGAAGTTGGTTTTTACTGAGATCCAGATATTTTTTGGATCTTTTGGAATGATCCATCCCTGGAAGATTTCGCCAGAGTTTTTCTCTTTCGGTTTTCTCCTTCAGCATAAACTCCTTCTTATAGGTGCATTTTCCTATACCACAGAAGGGTTCTGGGCCAATGAGTGGCGTTTGTGCGCTCTTTCTGGCCAGTGTATTGGCCTTTTTGTTTCCTACGATTCCCGAATGACCCGGAACCCAGATCAAAAAGACCTTATTCTTCTTGCCTACCTCATTGTGTTTGTTTCGGCACTCCCAAATCAGCTTTGAGTCAATGACGCTTTAATGGCAGCTTGACTATGAATAGCTATATCGCACTTCTGATAATTTCTTTCTAGATTTATGTCTAGAACTCCAGACGCTTGTACAGGAGCCTAAAGATAGTGCACACTTGGTACTTGTAAATCCCAGCGCCAGCTCCTGTAGCGGTTCTGTATACCATTTTATTGTATATTCTTTGAGATCATAGTTGGTGTAATCCCTTTCCCAATCCTCTCTTTTGCTTTGCATTGTACTGAAGTTCTTCTCAGTGCTTACTTTCTTGATCATTACATCACTAGGAAGGTTTGCAGATGAGGTGTAGTCATTTAGAGAGGACCAAGCTCTCTGAAACCTGACTCTCTCATTGCCTGCTCCTTCTTTAGATACTCTGAGGATGGCCTCATGGGCTACCCTTTCAATCACTAGATGTAGAGGTGTGAGGTCTGTGATTATCTCAAGCGCCCTGGTTGGACACGATCTCATAGCTCCCGTGATGCACACACAGGCAAGCCTCTGTACTTTGTCGAGCATTTTCCTCGTACTTGCCTGACTTGCCTTAGCAAACCAGGCTACTGCCCCATATGTGACTATAGATCTTACAATCACGACGTACATCCTTCGCAGTATTTTTGGGTTACAGCCCCAATTTCTGCCGCATAGACGCCTGAATTTTCCTATAACTATTAAGTCTATGTTGTCAGCATAACCTATACATTCCAAGCCTTCTTAGTAGCTCATCCATTACTAGGCTGCATAAAAGGGTAAATATTGCTCCTCCTTGAGGTGTTCCTCTAGAAGCTTCAACATACAAATTCTCACCTGTTTCTCAGCTATTCTCGGTTTCCACATTTATTACATTACATCCATTTGATAATGGTTGTGTTCATGTCTCGCCTTTTGACCGATACATGTGTTGTGTTGGCAAAGGTACCAGATATGTCTTGGAAGGCTTATACATTGCGTTTCCATTGATATTCAGAGTACTCTGGATGATTTCTGTCAGCTGATACAGAGCAGTTTCTGTTGATCAACCTAATTTAGTGTGATATGTACCATTCATCATTTACCTATTCAGTTAATTGCTTATTTTTGCAGGGGTACTGAATGTGATGGACACTTTCTCAGCATTGTTGGAGTGGGATGGACAATGAACAACCCCACCAAGAGCTTGTCAAGTGTGTAGTGGTGGGTGATACAGCCGTTGGTAAGACTCGACTCATCTGCGCACGTGCCTGCAATAAGCAGGTTTCCCTATCGCAGCTTCTCTCCACCCACGTACCTACAGTATGGGCCATCGATCAGTACCGCATCTACAAAGATGTCCTGGAAAGATCGTGGGAGGTTCGTACAGAAATCTACCATATCTTCTAACTTCGATATAAATTCACTTCAGATTAAGAATATTTGGGATTTTTGTTTTTGTCAGTGATCATAAATTAATTCCAAACACCAACGTGGTTCCGTCAAGGGCCAATCTACCACTACTTATTTAACAGCAGCTTTGTACACAAAGGAGGGGGTAGACATCCTTTGTTTGGACTTCTCCAAGACCTTTGATCGGGTGTCTAGTGAAGATTGTTTCATAAACTGGAACATTTTGGAATAGACCTTTTCAGAATACGTAGAACAAAGATGAAACATGTGAACTAAACCAGAATGAGAGAGAAACAGGTATATTTCATGCGCCACTTGTGGGCAGCTTTAAAAGATGTGCAAACCTTAGTGCGAAAGAGAAAAGAAGAGAGAGAGGGAAGCAATGAAATGAGACCCTACTGTTTTTATCGTACCGTGACCCTCACTTAGTAACACAACATTGTCGAGGCATACTAAAATTTTAAGATCTCTAAACCCTTTGGCGTCCACCATCATATCAGTATGGGAAAATACATAAAAACAAAAGCCTTGTTTTTGGGGGATCTAATTTATTTTATTGACAGCAAAAGCTTGTCTGCTCGACTAGTTTCGGTGAGTCCAACTCACCATTCTCAAGAGCCAAGTAACACGATAACTGCAACGAGAGGAAAAATATAGAAGTCAAATGATGTAAAATTGATTTTGAGAAAAGGAAAATTTCACTAATAAAGTATTAGAACTCGCGATGTAGCAGTCTGTCACAGTTTCAGAAACCGGCCGAACAATCGATCGGGGAACATTTTGAAAGATTAAAAAGATGAATTAAAAATATCGTTGAACAAATATCAGTGTTTATATTTTGACGAAAGTTCAACGATATTTTTAATTCATCTTTTCAATCTTTTAAAATGTTCCCCGATCGATGGTTCGGCCGGTTTCTGAAACTGTGACAGACTGCTACATCGCGAGTTCTAATACTTTATTAGTGAAATTTTCCTTTTCTCAAAATCAATTTTACATCATTTGACTTCTATATTTTTCCTCTCGTTGCAGTTATCGTGTTACTTGGCTCTTGAGAATGGTGAGTTGGACCCACCGAAACTAGTCGAGCAGACAAGCTTTTTCTGTCAATAAAATAAATTAGATCCACCAAAAATAAGGCTTTTGTTTTTATGTATTTTTCCATACTGATACTAAAATTTCGATTTTCGATAAACAATACACCAAATAACATCCACATTCAAAACGTCGACTGCATAAAATAATAATATCGATTGTCAAATGTCTACGATTTAAGGAGGGAAATTTTGACGACCAATAATATTCATTCTTAGCCCACAAGTGACGCGCGCAACTTTCACCTGCACAGGTAATTCCGGAAAGGTTTATTAGGGAAAAAATTCATTTAAGATTGAAATCATTTCAGTCTGACAGAGAATTCTACGTTCGTATAGGTAGTTCCATCTCAGCCAACAAAGTTGAGCGGGGTGGCGTCCCCCAGAGATCGGTTCTCGGACCTTTTTTGTTTATTCAAAGTTTCAGTGACTTAGTTCATCACATACACTCTTACAACACTTTTTATATCGATGACACGAATGTTTTCAATTGCTCCATCCTTAAAAATTTCCATAATATCTCCATAATTATTGCTTAAAATTTCGACATCACAGTTTAAAGATCATCTAGTTTGGCGCAAATTTCTTACCGTAAATTCTCGTTTTCTTCCGCGACTAAGCAAAAAATTTTCTTGCCCAAAGTATTCTTTTCTTGGGGTTGCGATGGTAAGGCATTCCGTGACTAGGTGAATAGGAGTTTCTTCTTCCTCCCCCGATAAACCCTTTCTCACCAGATTCTTCCTGGGGCGACAATGTCCTGTAAGAAAGCCGGTGAGGAGGTGTAGCTGGTTCTTACTGAGATCCAGATACCTTTTGGATCTTATAGTTTCAACATTCCGAAGGAACTTTTTGGAGTGATACATTCATAGGAGATTCCGCCACAGTGTGTCCCTTTCGGTTTTCTCTTTCTCCAGAATCTCTTTCTCATTTCTCTATATACCACAGAAAGGTTCTGGGCCAGTGAATAGCGTTCGTGCGCTCTCTCTGGCAAGCATATTGGCCTCTTCGTTTCCTTTGATTCCCAAATGACTGGGCACCTTGATTGATGAGACCTTATTTTTCTTGCCTTCCTCATTTAGTTTTCTGTATTCCCTTTCCCAGTGCCCTCTTTTGCTTAGCATTGTACAGAAGTTTTTTTCAGTGCTTATTTTCTTGATCATAAGATCAGTAGGAAGGTTCACAGATGAGATGTAGTTGTTCAGAGAGGACAAGACTCTTTGACTCTTGATTCTCTCGTTGACTGCACCTGTCTTAGATAATATTCTGAGGATGGCCTCATAGGCTACCCTAGATCTAGAGGTGTGAGGACTGTGATGATCTGAAGCACCCTAGTTGGGCACGTTCTCATAGTTCCGGTGATGCATACGCAGGCAAGCCTCTCTACTTTGTCATGCATTTTCCTCGTACTTATCTGACTTCATTTAGCAAACCAGGATACTGCCCCATATATGATCATAGGTCTCAGAATCATGACCTACAATCTACATCCATCGCTATGAACTGGAGCCCATGATAGCCTTGGATAGATCCGCCATTGTCTAGACTGTAATAGGTAGGTATGTGGAGTTTTGGGCCAAATGTTCTCTGGGCCATGTTCTCAAAATACTGATGAAGACTTCGTAGTCTTATTCAATTCTGTTCGCCCGCCCGCCTATAAACAGGATTACTTTCGAAATGATCTAGTTCTATCTCGTTTGGGTTCTTTATTGGGCAAAATAGGTTCCATGGTTTTAGATTGGTTGAATTCAATATCCGAATAGCGAAATACCTCTGAACCTCAGTTTATTGCTTTTATAGATTTTTGTACTTTCAGGTAGTAGATGGAGTGAACGTTTCTTTACGACTATGGGATACTTTCGGCGACCACGAAAAAGACCGAAGATTCGCCTACGGCAGATCGGACGTGGTTCTCCTCTGCTTCAGCATCAACTCCCCAGTATCCCTAAGAAACTGCCGTTTGATGTGGTATCCAGAGATAAGGAAATTCTGTCCTAACACCCCAGTCATTCTCGTAGGTTGCAAGAACGATCTCCGTTTTATGTATCGTGATGAGACCTATCTGAGCCACTTCAAAGACAGATCTCCGTTCATCAGAGCTACTAGAAAGAGTGATTTGGTGATGCCAGACGAAGCGAGGGAAGTTGCCAGAGAGTTTGGTGTTTATTATTACGAAACTTCTGTGTTGACTTACTATGGAATTAATGAGGTTTTCGAAAACGCAATACGCGTCGCGTTGATCGCCCGCCGTCAGACTCGCTTCTGGATGACGAACCTAAAACGGGTGCAGAGACCTCTCTTGCAAGTCCCTTATAAGCCTCCTCCTCCCGTCAAACCTAAGGTGACAGTGGCTCCCAGCGCTTACAGTGATCATATGCGTCAATTATGGGCATCGAGACCAAATACGGACATTGTGTTAGTTTGTGGTTCCGTGGGATTCCCAGCACATCGGTTCATTTTGGCCGCCTGCAGCAGGGCTTTCTGTAGGTTGCTCACCGCGGATCTTATGGCACGTAGCACTAGTGATTCCAGTATGGTTAGCTCATTGGGGGATTTTGCCGACGACACAGAATATTTGGTGAGTGAAATTCTTTGAGTCTTAAAGCTGCCTTTTGTGCTTGAGAAATTCAGACATTTCTTTGATTGAAGATTCGCCCTATTGCCAGATGGTAATCACGTGATCGCCATCTGCCAATAGATCTTTGAATCTGTCAATCCACATCCTAAAGAGGCACAATGCTTACGCCAAAACATATATCTTATATGCCTGTTGCTCTAAGCCTAATTCATGAGTGGTGTCAATATAAATCCCAAAGAGACAATACTGGTGGCAATCACCAGGAAAAGAAATTTTCTCTCAAGGCATTAAAAATAAATGGAATTGCCTTAAACCCAACGAATCCTAAGGGTACGTACATGCCGGAGATGCAAGGATGAGCGCGGTGGAGGTCGCGGTCGCGATCTAGTTATAAATCGATACATCGCCGTACATAACGTACGGCCAGGCATCGATTTAGAACTAGATCGCGACCGCGACCTCCACCGCGCTCATCCTTGCATCTCCGGCATGTACGTACCCTAAGGAATATCTAGGTCTTATATTCGATCAAAGACTCTCTTGGAGTCCACACCTCGAGACTGAGATCAGTAAGGGCCAGAGAGCTCTCTTCACATGCCAGAGGATGGTCTGAAAAACGTTGAGGCTGAAACCTGAAATGGATCTATGAATCCATTGTTAGGCCAATAATTAGCTATGCAGCTCTCATTGGGCAAAACTACAACGAACAACGTGTCTATCTATCACAGGAGCATCACGCTCTCGTACAACTGCTGCCATGCAAGTCATCTTGGACCTGCCTCCCCTAGATATCTTTCTGGAAAGTGAGGAGGCCAGATGGGCTCTCAGGGTGGCAAAGAACGAGAACTGAAAACTGGCGACTACTACACAGTTTCGCATTCTATCAACTTTTGTAGGGCTTCGTATGGGACGTGGCTTCTAAGGTCAACCACAGGGTCTAGTCCATCGGACAGAGATCCGGCGAATAAGACGGCCATGTCATAGATGAGATGTCAGGAAAAAGCACCAGTACTTGGCATTGTGGTTGATCGATTGCTTTTACAGATTCTGATTACAAATTAAAGAAACAAATGAGCAAAAAAACAGTCCTTATCCCCTGAAAAATTCGCTGTTTCAGGTCAAGAATGAACAGAAAACGTGCAGAAGGAGAGCTAGCTGTCAAGCCTTGCCCACTGCCAGGGATTTGGATCATCCAGCATTCCAATGCATTAGAAACGTACAACCAGAAGGGCAAACCATAGTCACCTTGTCGAAATTAGTTACTCCTGCCGCTGTCCGCCAATGTCTGCAGTTTGCCTATACGGGAACAGTTGACCGCAGTGCACTTAATTTACAGGTAAACATGTATACTCCATTCACTGTCATGAAGTATCCCGGTTGGCCATGACATTCTGACACATTTCACAGTGTATATTTTGAAAAATGTTAGGTTATAGTCATTTTCCTGTCAGATAACTACTACACAAAGTTGTCTTCTCTACATACAGGTCGTAGTAATTACGTATTTATCGAAATGTTTATTTACTTTGGGGAAATAATGAATTCGAGAAAATATTATGTGAATTCAATAATTCGAAAGACCTGGCGAATGCTGAAGAATCTTTTTTCTCTGTTCATACTGCAAATATTTCACGTATGTAAACATGGTTGGAAGATTCAGTCACGTTGTTTTCTTGTACGGAAATCAAGAATCGAGTGAAAAATAATGTGCTGAATAATCCGTTACTTTGTGATAGTTCATTCGAAAAAAGAATAAAAGTACTCGAATAACCCGACAGAAAAACTTCTAAACGAATAGACGGACCTATGGAATTCCCCACTTTTCAAGATTCTCAAGAATAAGCTTACAGAAGACATTTAAATTCAAGTTGAAAAAATATCGGTCCAAGGAACAAAATGATAAGAAACTATACTTTCACAACGTTTCGGCGCTTTATTGTGCCTTCTTCAGGCTAAAAATTAAAAATTTGGCAATCAGTAACACAGATATTACAAAAACAGGATACTATCATAACAATATTCACATATAGCTACCAATAAAAATATCAACTTTACATATTACAATTTTGAAACACGTAAGAACGAAATAAAGCTCTAAAAACACCGAGAAACAACAGATCAAAGCGGATGAAGCAAGACAGCTGCATAGTGAGACAGACCAAGAGGAGGTCGACTTGCGTCAGTTTCAATGAAAAGACTTGGTAAATCTGAAACTTAACCAACCGGTATACTTTTTGAAAGTTTAGATACCTGCACCGTTCAATTTTCCAACTATGTGCTCATTTCAGGAAACTAGAGAAGCTGCCGAATTCTTAGAACTGCCTCAACTTCTCGTTCTGTTAACGAAACATCCGTTTCTAGATCCCGATCATCCTGATCTTAAGTATGAATCGTACTTGAAACGAAGGTTCAAAGATATATGCATCGATCAAGGTCTATTCGCCGATGTCATTTTTGAGCTGGATGGCGGTGCTTGTGCTGCTCATAAGGCTATGTTAACAGCGAGATGTGATGTCATGAAAGCCATGTTTAGTGGCGATTTCAGAGAAAGTCAAGCCAAAGTGGTCAGTATCGTAATGCCCGCAAAAACTCGATATTACAATTCGACGAAATATTTTTCAACACTCATTTTCATTTACAGATAGAATTTCCTGGTGTCAGAGAGTACACATTTCATAAGTTACTATATTTCCTCTATACGGATGACGTTCCTCCAGTATCTGCAGTTAGGTGCGTGAACTTACTTGAGCTTGCGAACCGTTTGTGCTTGCCAAGACTTGTCAATTTGGTTGAGAAGAGAGTTATTGAGGATTTGGAGCATCTGCAGTCAGCAGAAGCCATAGAGCAATGCCTTAGGCTTTTGGAACCCGTTAAAGTAAGTGAGACACCAAATTATAGCGGTACCATACTGAATATTTTCTCGATTCTAGTTGCACAATGGACATCAACTTGCAGATTGGTGCATGAACCATTTATGCATCAACTACAACAAACTGTGCAGAATGTCGCCACGTAACCTGCGCTTGCTGCATCCTGATAACCAGGCATACTTGGTCGAACACCGTTGGCCACCCGTTTGGTATCTCAAAGACTATGATTATTATCAAAAGTGTATTGTCGAAAGGGACAAAGAACTGAAACCGTCTATAAAATCAGGTTCGGGTTGTTTATGTTTTTCTAGAAAATCCGAATCCGATCCAGCTTTGTCGTCCAGTCAAAATCTCTGACTGTTCTTGTCATTTTGGAATTGAATTTGCATTTATCAAAGGTTTTAATGAGAACTGAAAGATGGATCCATTTGTTTTGAAATGATTTGGAAAAAGGGGAAATCCATAATTATTGGCTAATTAAATAAAGAGTGCAGGATTGTTCCGAAATAAAATTAATTAATTAAATCAATATTTTCTAATGGAATCGTTGCTTACATACAGGCTGTAACAAAATGAGGGCGAAAGTGTTCAGGGGGTGATTCCTACCCGAAAATTAAAGTTGCAGTGCTGAAGGGTTGAAAAAATGGCATTTTGTGGGCATATATTATACCAATAAAAGGCTACTTAAGTGAAAAAAAAAGTAACAGCCGTCTACTAGATTATTTCGATTCAATTTACAAAAGATCCGTTCATGCAACATGTTGTAATTTATTTTTTATTAAGAAACTATTGCTTCTGCGGACAAAACACAACACAAGAGTTAAAAATGATTTGCAATAAATAGTTCTTCTCAACACATATTTTTTCAATTTAGAAATTCTGTACGTTCAAAGAGTTTTGTAAAATATGGAATAGGGGTTCAAAGATCACAACAGAATAAAAAAATTTCCTAGGCAGCCTTTTTATTGTTAGAACATGTTTACAAATTGCCATTTGTCCTACTTTTCTGCAGATCCCCTTCCATTTTAAAACATTATGTTCGCAACCAAACATGTGTCAACTTTTTTAGATCTTCTTTTGCGTTTGATTTGACCCTTCTCCTGTTATTCGTAATTGTAAATTCAACTGGGTTTATTTAATTCACTTCTCCCATAAATAAGGTCCACTATAGCCAAGTCTTTAACACTTATAATTAGAAATGTACATGAACAATCTCATTTTTCATATAATTTTTCCTAATATATAGAGTTCATTAGAAATTAAATTCATTGATGCTGAAAAATTTGATACATATCCTGAAAATCACTTTATAAGATCTAGCACTTCGACAGAGGTTTGGGTTAGCCTAATGCAAAATATGAAACTATAACCAACCATTCTTAAATATCTGGGCGAAATATTAATGACAGTTTGAATTAATTCTCTTGAGAAGTAGAGAATTATCTGAATCATTGAATTTGGATCCATTTTTCCTCATTCTGGAAATTTTTAATACAAAACATAATCAATCATTTGTATATTCCATTTCATTAATCTGAAACCTTTCATATTTCCCTAGCTTTACTTCCAAATCTGCCACTCTTGAATTTGTAATGAGGAACTTTCCACACTTCAGTAAGTAAGGAAATTAGAAAAAAGCCTTTTTATCAGAAATCATGTGAAATCTGAATTGCTATATCACAAAAATAACAAAACCATAATAACTGCACCTGTTCTATCTGTACCTATCGTTCAAAAGCTACGAGAATGAGCTACTAATATTTTGATTTTGTATAAGTATCAATTAAATGGTCAATTTCTGGAAATCGTTCATTATCATAATATTGATCTTAATCTGCTGAAATAATAAGATCAGATTTATATGGGGTGTATTCATATGAATTCGATAATCAACTCAATAGCTAGGCACACACGAAAGGGAAATCCGTGAGATCTGATCCGCAGTCCAGATTTGTTACAGTTCTGGACTGCAGATGGAATCGCTCCCGCCGATCTGGTCTGTCGGGATCAATGAGATATATGATCCGCGACAGACCAGATCGGCGGTAGCGATCCCATCCGCAGTCCAGAACTGTAACAAATCTGGACTGCGGATCAGATCTCACGGATTTCCCTTTCGTGTGTGCCTTGCTATTGCATCAATTTTATATCCTGATACATTCATTATTTTTGACGAAAAATAATGCCACATACCCAATATCTACATGGTCGTTTCAAATCGAATTGGTACAGTGCTTCATTCACTTCAGGACACTCTAAATACAAAATGGCCAATGGGGTGGTCGTACATCTTCACTTATCGGGGTCCTACATTGACTGGGACTCTTTGTATGCAGGGAGCCCACGAAAAGTGCAACATTGTGTGATTAGGGTTCATACTGAGCTTCTCGAACCAACTGTCTTGGCAATGTGTGGACGAGGCATTATGATAAACTTCTCGGAATGAAGATTATTTTAGTAAATGGGGACTGGTTGTTATGACGTTTAATGATGATAATAATAAAAGGGTATCTTATGATTCATGTTTGTGATGAAATGATCTCTTCATTTGGCTGTGCTAGCACCCTATTCCTAAACGATGAGTGGCAAGTTTTAACTTCGATGGGGATTTACTAGAAGTTTTTTGTGCCTTGATTTTTATTCTGTTACAAGAAAAAAAGAGTACCTCATTTTTCTCATGTTCCTGATGTTCATTCTATGTGAACATCGCAGTTCATGCTTGCTTTGTGAACATTACGACTTCACAAACTATTTTTCGAAAAAGTCATTTCAAATTCCTCCCCACTGCGAATAGTGGATGATGATTTCGTAACTACTGATGGAAAATTGGGGAAACGTGAATATGGAAGCTAGTCATATACCCATCTATTTTTGCTACGATCTTCACATATTTCAGCAGATTACTCTGTATAAAATATTGATAACGAATTTTTATAAACCTCTCTGTATATCTCTAGAATGATAAGTAATACCTATTAACCTATAGTATTTCAGTTCCCTCCCTCTTCATTTACTTATTTTTTCACTGAATACAATAAAGTTTCCTGATCGAGGCCAATAACACATCAGTTGACTGATTTCCTCTCTTAGTATTTAGTCATATTGCGTAGTGTACCCAGAACACATACCTACATATTCAAAAAATCAATTGCACTTAAGCGTTTCAAATAGTGTTATTCGAAACGTTGGATCAAGAAATACCACCAACTTAAAAAAAACCGGGCAACAAGTTTTTCGTCAGAACGGTATCCTGGATGGATAGAGCATCGATTTGAAGTTGTTTGGAAATAATCTGATGAAGGGTACTAGTTAGAAGTGGATACCATTTTCATAATCTTGGTGAAACTATAGTTATTTCGATATTAACAAAATAACTTGGGGAAAATTATACCTATAATAGAAGGAGGAAGAATTTCCTAGAATATTTACTAAGTATTCAACAATCATGTATGTGTGCAATAATAATTTGCTATTCAATAAATATTTGTATAAAATACACTTTCATTTTTCATTGAATTCGTCAGAAACAACCCTAAAAATTCATATGCATATTATAAGAAAGAAGCGGTAGTTTCACTCTACCCAATTTTTAAATTTTTGACATTCAATCACAGTTCGTCAAATTCATCCCAAGCATGTGGTGCGCTCTGAATACGCCGAATGACAATAAATAGATATTTATATAGGTAGATTCATAATATCCAGCTCAAGGAATTAATAGAAAATTTTTTTTTCTCCATTTCAGTATCGTGATGAGTTCATTATTTATAGTACTAAAATCAGTGCTGTAATGAACTCATTACAGTCAGTGCTGTAATGTCTGTAATGAACTCATTACAGCACTGTTTTCAGTTATATTTTTCGTTTCGTGGTTGTCAACAATGACTGCCGATCCTATCAATTTCCAACACACGTCAATTTGGAAATGTCAACAGTCACCAACAGCGAGGATACAAAACAAGTCACTAGGATGTATAATCTGAATTTTTCATTGATTTTCAACGGAATTTGACTTAAATAGAGAAAATATCGTCTAATACCTACTCGTTGCAGAATGCAATTCCAACACTCATGCGTTCGAAAACTCGCTCCTTCGTCGCTCGTTTTCGAATTCCGCGTTCGTATTGGAATAGGAGCCCATTCTGCAACTCGTTTTAGAATATACTATTATAGCTGTGAAAAAAGACACAGCAGTTGTTGATGAAACCGTCAATATCTAATGCTTTGTTAGAGCAATTGTCTTTTTTTTCCATGATCACACGAAAAGTATCAAGTTACATATAGGATAGGGATTAAATCTCTGACCACACACACTTCACTGTTGAGTAGACATAAATTAAGTAACGAATAAATATTGAACCCAATTTATGATCTTTCGTTCTGTGGGAAAAGAGATTTTGTTTTGCTATGTATATTTCAACAGTTTCGGTTGTTGAATTTGCAATCTAGAATTTCTTCTTTGCTGCTGTGTACTTTTTTTCCTTTTTCTCGTCTTTCCTCCTACTTGAAATATCGTTTTTTTTTTGTTAAAACAGTCTCGTTTCAGGTTCTCCTTCTTAATTCTGCTTGCTCATCTATATGTTTTATTTCTATCCAGTTCCTTTAATCTGGTTCTAGGTTTTTTGTTTTTCTACTTTCATGGTAGTCGTTGTTGAGTGATTCTTGTTATTCGCGCGTTTTTCCATTTTCTCCGTTATGAATTGTTGTCGGTGTCCAAGTTACTTGCCTGATCTCAGCTTTTCTGATAAATCATGGTGCGTAAACGAAATATGATTATTATTATTCTATTACAATCACTTCTCTGAGTTTCTTAAATCTTGATTCCTTTCCAGTTTTTCAATTTCATTTTTAACCTTCATTTCACTTCCATATGTATTCGCCCTCTTTGTAACTAATAGGTTGATTTTCACGTTTTGTTCTATATACCCTATTTGGTTTCTTGATGAGATACCTTTTGATTCATAGGTTTCCTTTCTTGCTTCTTCTATGTTTTTAAACAAGTTCAATCTTCGGTCCATTCCTGATATATACGTAGTTTTACCATTTTATTTCTTTGATCTTTTTCTGCTGAATTTGCTGTTTTCGTATTGAATATTATTTGCTTGACTCTGTCCTGCGTTTATCTCAATTCCCCATTTGGTGTACCATTCCTTCAACTAGTCTATGTGATATTGTAGTATATTCGTCGCACATAATCGGGTTATGCCTGATGATGCTAATAATACAGTGTCGTCTGCGTATAATCCGCGTGTCCCACTGTTTTTCGGTGTGCCACTTTTGTAGATGTTATAGAGTATCTTAGTAGTTATCCCTTTGGGACCCCCGTTCTGTGTTCTTTTCTTTTGATTTTCTTGTTTATTTTCACGATAAGATGCTGTACATTTTATGAATGCTGTCGGTATTTACACCTTGAACATAAAGTAGTGCCACACTTTATCAAAAAACGGCTACCATGATTTCCATAAGAATCGCAGCTGTCGAATGTCCTCTTTGCTTTTATTTCATTATTCATTTCGTGATTCTTTCCTATTGTATTCCTGTACCATGTTCTTTGCTGAATCCATGTTGTTCTTACAGGATGATGTCTTACTTTTCAATAATTTTCTGCTATCGTGCTTAGGCTTATAAGCACGGTTATTGGCCGACATATCTTCGGTTCCGTTCTTGATTTTCCTGGTTTGGGTATCATTATAGTATGGCGCTTTGCTACCAATTGTGAATCGGTATGGGGTTAACGTTTCGTCCCGGCCTCGCTCACAGGACTCTTCAGACTAGCTATTCTGAGCGAAGTCTGCCAATGACGTAGATGTTAAGGCTGCCCTGCTCGAAGCGAGCGAGGGTACCGGGTAGTAGACGGGATCGGGGATGGGTCTATAAAGGATATAGTACCGCGGTATCCTGGCTCGCTTAGGGGAGGTGCCCTCTGCCCAGCACGTGCTCAAGCGCGGACGGCGTTTGAAGAGGCGTTTGCAGATTTCTACACGCTGGTGGTAGTGAGTTACCACAATAGTTTTTGCTAGTTTCCACATATTTGGATATCTTCTAGTTTTGAAAATTTCTTTGCATCCCTATAAGTTTTGTCAGAAAGATTCCTCAGTGTACTGTTTGCTTATCTGTCCATTCCTGTTGTTTTCTTGGTATTCAAAATACCTATAATTTGGTTATTGGAATCTCGACTACCAATTGTAATATATATTTACGGATGATCGGTTTTGTAGTCAAATATCTATAAGACTTAACTCTTTATTGTTTCAGCCTATATAATTTTCTGGGTTTCTTTTGTGGTAAATTTCCGCAAAGATATCGGCCTTGTTCTTATCTAACCATATTGTGCTATTATTGTTTTTTCCTACTCGAGTTATATAATTTATACCTTTTCGATGCCTTGGCAAATTTGGATGGTTCCCTAAGCTGTGGATTTGTCCAATTCAACGTTCCATTCTTGAGCGCTCGTCTTACTTGAACAAATGCTGTAATGTTTCGAATTTCGAGCCGGGCATGGTCTCAATCGATTAGGTTCAACTCAATGATCTCGAATTCGTGGTCAGATTCATATATGTCCGTCTGGACAGCCTTAAACACAACTCTCAAACGGAAAGAAGGGGTAGGATCGCAATGTCGCTGTTATGTTCGTTAATGGGCGAAATTCGACCAGGGGTTCCGCAAATAAAGCTGTCCGGAAATTTGTTTTCATAATTATACCCAAACTACAGATTCGATGGAGATGAAATTTTGCATTTAGATGAAGAATGAGATAAGTCCAGATCGCTCGTACAGAACCATATAAAATGCTAGCGAATTATTGAAAAAATTCCAATATTTTTTAATTAACAAATTCGATATGGACGATTTCTTCGTAAGCTGCTGTCAAATCTTTTTGACATACATACATTCCTCATATCTGTCATTTGAATTTATTTCATATGACAGATGTCAACATGAGATTCACATAGGACAAGCTTCAAAAGCCGCCACCAAGTCGCTTCAATCTGAAGCTTTATTCGGGTTACAATTTTCAGAACAGTCCTAGGATTGTCTTCGAACTGCGCCGAACTGATGCCCACTCGTTTCGATACCTAGAACTGTTCTAGGACTGGTTCAAATTAAAAAAAAACCCGAACGATCCAGGTAAAAGAGAGAGCGAAACAAGATATGAAAGATATCTGTGAGATGGTCGTTCTTCATCCTTCATCTGTGTCATAACATAACCTAATTTTATACCCATTTCGTTAAAAATCCATGCGCCAAGAAAAATCCTAAAACAGTACTTGCTCGAGAGTAGGTACTGTTCTTGGACCGTCCAAGAACAGTCCGAGGACGATTCAGGGAAAACTCGAACGCAAAACAATACAGTCCTCAAACAGTCCGAAGAGAACTCGAACACGTTCAACTCCATTGCGCAAACTCCTGACGGTCCTGGAACAGTAATGGTTTGAACCCGAATAAAGCTTGAATAATGTGTGTTCTGCGTTTAAATTGGAATACCAATCTCCTTGTCCTTATGCCTGTTCTAGACTCTTGTCTGCCTTTCACAGTTTTCACACATCAGCATCAGCTGTTCGTGTTGAGTCATGCGCACATTTGCTGAAAACAATTCGATATCTGTCCCTACTCCGGATTCCCTACCCTACCAAGATCTGACAACCATTCCTCAGCGAACCGAGAACGATTTTGAAATAGTTATTCAACTCAGTTTATTTCTGTACAGTAAGGAGGAAGGTTAATGTGATTTTTTGATCGAAAATTGTTCTATATGACTAATATTCCATTTGTTATATTGGAAAGATTTGGAAATTACAATTTTGACTAGAAAATTCACGATTAAATTTTTCAGTATTTTAATGAACTTCAAATCCTTTGTTGTTAGTATTATACTTGCATCATGAGAAACTCCCAGTGAATTGTGCTGATATGTGACATATTCGCCAATAAATTGTGTTGTTTTGTTTTATTTTCCAAGAGGTGAACAGTGTTTAGTGAAATTTCGATTAGATTGGGCGTAAATTTTGACAAATCCAAGGATCGATATAGTTCCTTACTTCGAGGTTGCCAGACTTAAGTTGCCTTTCATTTTGCAACGTTGCAACTGGTTGGATATTTCCCGTTTCAGAAGAAATTTGTGAGTACCGAAGTATGTAGTTAGAACGTTAGAAGATAGGGTAATTACAAGTAAACACCATAATCAGTAATCAAATTACGTTTGATAACGAAGCTATTAGTTAAGGAAGGTAACAGATTTATAAAGCTGAAATGATTACGCTGACCTTTTCGAAGGTGATCAGCAATTCTTTCACTCGATTCTCTAGATTGAATGAAGAGGATATGTATGTCACTCGCTCAATTGTGAAAATCGAATGATCAAAAACCTTGAATTTTCTCTTCGATGAATGTTGGATAACTGATGAAAAATAATGAAAGGAATCGTAAACGAGTGATCAAAAAGATCTCATTGTTTTTTCAACTTTCCCGCAACCGGATGTCACAGGAGAGAGTGCTGTAAGATTTTATCGAGGATTTTATAGACTTATAGAACTGTGGGAGGAATCAAAAGTGAGACGTTTTCTATATTTTTGGCATTTGCATTTTATTTGAAGAGAAAATGAACAAAGCCAAAATTTCAAAGATTGTGTTTGAATTTTATACATGATTTTCATATTTCAACCTGTGGTGAGTTAAAGTTGGTGTTTCGAATGGTATACTGAAAATGAATGGGACCTAGACCTACCGTGAAATGTCGTTTAAGTCCTTCCAAGGGCGGTCCTATGCCGATTTCCTGGGGGGGGTAATAATTGAATGAAAAATTGAAAAGAATAGAAAATTTTTTTTTGTTAGTTTTTTCATAAATAAAATCGAATTGGTTGTAGTGCTCTGGGGGGGGGGGTAATTACCCCTTTACCCCCCCCCCTTAGGACCGCCATTGAGTCCTTCCAACTAAATATAACACGATTAGAAAAAATCTTCTTCTGGAATCAAATTGCGACACAGATTTAATTTATTCTTCTGAGAGCGGCTCAAAAACCGACATTCATCGGAGAGCTAGTAGAGCTTCCCAGGATTATAAAAATTGAGATTCATGAAATGCGTAATTCCGTTTTCTTCGAGTCAGAGTGTTCGAGACCTCATCAAAGACAGTGAGAATTCTCATCACAATCACACTCCTGCGAGATCGACGAGATTACCGGATGTCTCGTGGCTCTCGTGTCTCGTTTCTATAGGCGAGACGCGAGAGTCTCAAGAATAAGAGCTGAATTAACAAATTGAATATTGGGAAGCAGTGGCGGCGTTAATCATTACCATCGTGGAATGCTTTGAGATATTAATCGATCGATTTTGTTTTGTGGCTAGCTAGTTGTCTCCTACTAAATAATTCTCTGGTACCAAGTCGTTTGCTTATCGTTTTCACCGATGAAAGTAAACTTGTCTTTGAAATTCTGGATGGGTGTTTTTAGCTTTGTGAGAAAAATGTTCTTGCTGCACGAGAGGAACCTTCCAGCGACTTCTTCTTCCTGTGATTTTCAGGTTTCCTAATTTTATTGATCTCGCATAGGTTTTTGATACTACACATCGAATTCAAAATATGGATGGAAATATACAGGGTGTCCTATTTGGTTGCACCTATCTCCAAGTGTTGTAAATATCGTCTTTTTCATTTTGAAGATATGCACCTGGTTCCATACTATTTTTTAATTAAATAACAACCCAATATATCAACACTATGAATGACAGCTCATCGAAGAGCCGATTGAAGGGTCACACATGAAAACTTGCAGTATTCATGTCTCATGATCAGAGATACCAGGTGGACCATAAGTGTGAGGAAGTACAGTATCTCGCCTATAATGAGTTTTATGATAAAATGTTTCAGATTGAAGTTAAATGGTTCAGTTTGTTGCTTATTTTAAAAATATTTTGGATTATACATGGTCTTCCTTCCAAGCGGGGCAATACAAATTATCATTTTTCAAATGGACCTCTCTGTAGATTTTTTCGCCGTTGAATTGAGCAAAATGTTTTACATAAGGAGGTATTTCCTATTTTCTAAAATTTTGCGGCGTTGTCAAGTTATTGCTGAAAGTAAGAAAATCATCGGAAAAACAGACCACCACAAATGCCATCATAAAAAATTCATGGATAAAATTTAAGCAGAATTATTTGGGACATGCAACACCAAGAATGTCCGTATGCACTCAAAATTACATTTCTCAAACAGGACATGTCATACAGAGGCATTAACTTGACAAACTTCGAATATCAAAAACTTGATTTTTTTGAATGAAACACAATTTTTGTTATAATATCCATTAGCCCTAAAATTGACTGGGTGTTTCATTTAAAAAAAATGTCTTGTTTAGGAAATGTAATTTTCAGTCCATACAGACATTTCATCCCACTCTTGGTGTGACATGTCATATCGCAAATAATTCTGCTTAAATTTCATCTATACATTTTTCATGATAGCATTATTTGTGGTGGTAAGTTTTTCCGAAGACTTTCTTACTTTCTGCAATAACTTGAGAACGCCGCAAAATTCTCGAGAAAAGGAAAAACTTCTTTATGTAAAACGTTTTGCTAATCCATTCGAAAAAATGATAATTTGTATTGCCCCGCTTGGAAGGAACACTCTGTATAATCCGAAACATTTTTAAAATGAGCAACAAAGTAAACCATTCATTTTTATGTGAAACACTTCTGCATACTCTTTATAACAGGCGAGATACTATACTTCCTCACACTTATGGGCCACCCGGTAAAAATTAGCCAATAAATGAATGCAGAACATATTTGAATATTCGCTTGCCTTTCTCATACTCATTTTTTATGAATAGATATTTATTAGCATTGAATGCCTGTCGATAAGAGGATCACGTATCATAACGGAGTCTGAGGCTGCTCCCATATTGGACCAATAATTATCACAACACAATTTCCAACGATTACGATTACGCGCCTACACTGGACACGTAAAACACTCTGCATGATCGATAAGCACTTTGCTTCAGTTGTGCTGCGGAATTTCATTTTGCCAAAATTTCAAATATACATATATGAACTACATATCCGAATTTGGTAATAAACTTATTATTATAATTTAATATTGTAATGATGATGTTTTATTATACATATATGAATTTGCTACGAATTTGAACAAGCTCCTAACCTCAGGTTATTGCGTTCATTGATTTTTTAATTCCTCCTCCAATCAATAGACGGAATTATTATTGTACGGTTAATTTCAATGAAAAACAATTGGCGTTTCTTAATTATACGATTATAACCACAGTTTCATTGAATTTCAGTGGAAAATCCAATAACTCTAAAAGTACCTACTCATTCTCCTTTTATGGTTAGAAACTCGTAATTACATAGGGATCAATTTTCAGTTGAAGGTAATACATATTTCACAATAAAAGGTCAATTTTTATTATTTTGGGTTTTCAACTGACATTCAGTAAAACGGTTGTCCAAATTATGCAATAAAAAAGGCCACCTTTTTATTATTAAAATTAACCGTACAATGATCATTTCCTCCATTTGATTGGAGACAAAATGAAAACAATAATCTGAGGTAAGAAGCTTGTTCAGATTCGTAGCAAATTTGTATACACTTGGAAATGGTTATTATACAGCTTAATTCTTAGTTTTAACCCCATCGGATATGTAGTTTCTGAAATATAAATAATATTCAGCACCGTAACTAAATTGAACTGCCTCTTGATCGTGTGGTGTATTTTACGGCTCCAGTGTAGGCATCTGCGACGTTCATCGTCGTTAGACGTTATCTTAGTAAATCGTGTTAATAAAATATATTGGTGCAGTTTATGCCGACTACTCACACGCCCACGAAAGGGGTAATCTAGGGCGTGTGAGTAGTCGGCATAAGACACCGTAATGTAAGCCACTCACGAGGACTTTTTACGGGACTTTCGAGCAGCCAGCATCTCAAGAATGCTCGGAAAGAGTCGCCGTCAATGGCCGATCGAGAATACTCTTCGGCGTTCGGGACTTGCAGGCACTAGAGTCCCGCTTGGAAGCCCGAGTCTCCAGATGCCTAGTGAGTGACCGACAGGCGCCCAGTTTCGGCAGTCGATGACCGAAGTTCAAAGCGTTTGAAAAGTCTCAACTGAAAACTGAGTGTCAGTGAATGATAGACCAAAGCAAGGCTCCGAGGCAGACTCGGGTGCCTGGTGGGAAGTGAATTTTTCGGACGCTTGAAGTCCGGGTTGGACGCCTGAAAAGTCGGGCTTCCAGGTCGGCTTCCAAAATGCTCGAAACAGATGCCTCGTGAGTGGCCCGCATTACGTACATACGGCAGTTATATGAATCACAAAATTTCCGCTGAGTGTTATAGGTCGTGGGTTCAATCAATAATACAGTGTTTTCATTCCAAAAACATTTCTAACTACAATGCGTTTACATGAATCATTATGTTCATGTCATAATGGTCTCAGATCTGTTTCAGCATTTTTCGAAAATTTTAAAATAGTGCCAGAATATTAAGTCAAATTTTCATGCCATACCAGTTTGTTACTCATGCCGCGTCCGTAAATGACTACATTAAAGTAGTGCAACCCATTCATGCATTCTCAAACGCAGCTTAAATCAATAAATTTCGAAATTGAATCCAATTGCATCATTGCATTCATTCGCTTTTTTAATTTTTTGGGTTCTGTTGTCGTTGTTGCTATGTGAAGTGGAAAGCAGAAAACTGGAATGTATTGATGAAACTGTGATGCTCAGATAATTTACCGATCTCTCTGGAAAATTTCCTGCCAGTTCTTGATATTTGGACAAATATCCGATGATAAAGAAGACTGAGATAGTGAAGAAAGAATATAAACAACGCTAATTACCATACCTACTTTATTCATGAGGCCCCAAATGAAAAGATTTTAATGTATCAAATTGCATTGATATTCGGATTATTTTGATGATGCCGGCGTCAAGAATATGCTAGTTAATCACGTAGTAGAAGTTAAAGAGTCGGTTTTTTGGTGAATTTACCAGACACAAAAACCTAACAAAAGCGCCATTTCACAATTGTTGAAGGATACGAAATGAAAAGATTAAAACGAATAAGAGAAAATATAGTACTCCATTCACTCTTATAAAGTATCCTGACACGTCATGTGTATACAGGGTGGCCACTTTTTCAATGGCATTGTATTGGTAACTTTTAAACCATAAGAGTTAGAAGGTCGGTCAAATGGAGAAAAAGTTGCATATATAGAAGCATTGTCAAGCAGTTCAAACAAATCGAGATTATCAGGGCCGGTTATTGAGATATCATAAGAAAAGTAAATTCCGTCATTTTGATTTTTATTTTTTTCCCACTTTATTTCAAATATTATCAAAAAATGTTACAGGAATTTTTTATTCGACAGTGAATTATCCTCAAAATGACATAATCAGATATCGTATCCAACGTTTCGTTCTTCCTGGGCCACCCTCAACCTTATTTTTTTCAATACGGACCTGCATATTTTATGACACTTTTCGAAATAACTTTTAACGCTGATTTCAACGATATATCATACAATGTCATTCAAAGTTGATTCTACAAAATGGTGGACATTTCGAACACTTACGTCATTAATGTTTATCATTTACCTTCGAATAATCATTCGATTTGTCTTTCATTGAATGATATTTTCGTTTAATCATTATGAATTAGGTTTTTCACCTCTTGAAATTAGTGAATAATTATTACTTGTTTCTTGCTTTGATTCTGTTACGTATTAATTACTTACAAATTTCAAGAGGTGAAAAACCTAATTTATAATAATTAAACGAAACTATCATTTAATGAAAGACAAATGAAATGATTATTCGAAGAAAAATGATGAACATTAATGACGTAAGTGTTCGAAATTTCCACCATTTTGTAAAATCAACTTTGAATGACATTGTATGATATATCGTTGAATTCAGCGTTAAAAACTATTTCGAAAAGTGTCATAAAATATGCAGGTCCGTATTGAAAAAAATAGGGTTGAGGGTGGCCCAGGAAGAACGAAACGTTGGATACGAAATCTGATTATGTCATTTTGAGGATAATTTACTGTCGAATAAAAAATTCCTGTAACATTTTTTGATAATATTTGAAATAAAGTGGGAAAAAAATAAAAATCAAAATGGCAGAATTTACTTTTCTTATGATATCTCAATAACCGGCCCTGATAATCTCGATTTGTTTGAACTGCTTGAAAATGCTTCTATTAATGCAACTTTTTCTCCATTTGACTGACCTTCTAACTCTTATGGTTTAAAAGTTACCAATACAATGCCATTGAAAAAGTGGCCACCCTGTATATGTTATTCGCGATAGCCGAAATCGGCCACTGTCCGAAATTTTTGCCCACAACGCGTTATGGGTATCCAAATTTACCCACGATGCGAATAGATGTTCTTTTTTCGAGCACTGAGTAAAGCAGAATACCCAGAACGCGTTGTGGGTAAATTAGATAATCCACAATGCGAATTCGATTTTAACGCGCTTTCATTCTGCGTTGTGGACAATTCATTTTATCCACAACGGGTTGTGGGTATCGCACTTTACCCAGAAAGCGATGAACCAGAATTTGTCGTCGAATTCAGTGTGCTGTAGGTTGAGTACCTACTGGCAAGTACGAGAAGCCATTATCATGAGTATCTAACGTGAATACATTACGCACCTTGTGAATTCTCAAGTTCGATTGAAGGGCCTGTTTTCGAAATTATATCAATATGAAAACCTAATTTGAACAAAAACTAAGTGAACGTATGCTAGATTAAAAAAGACAGGTCGTTGTTATTGTTATTATCGGACGAACGTTATTTGGAGTTAGTAAATGAAATCAAAGTGGCACTACAAAGAAAACAGGATGGGCTTCAATTATCATCCAAAAAATATCGAAGATTGAAAAGATATGATTTATTAGATAACAGTTGGCCGAAAAAAAAAACTTGTTAACAAGGAACGTTCAGGAAACCAATCTGATTGATCGATCAGCAGCCGACGGAACATAATTTATGCATTTTTCTCGAAAACTAAGGAAGCAATATTGTTGAAATTTGGAAAGAAGATGAAGCTTCAATTTATCTGTGAAGAGAAAATTATCACGTGACATATTGAAAAAATTATTTCAGCAATCAACAGATAATTTAATTAATTAATTTAATATGCCACGTGATATTTTCTTAAAAACAGGAGAGGCAGAATTTTGCTTTTCACGTATAAATCAAAGATGAATAGCTTTACTATCTTTCCAAATTCCAACAATATTGCTACCTTAGTTTTCGAGAAAAATGCATAAATTATGTTCCGTCGGCTGCTGATCGATCAATCAGATTTCTGGGAAACCTAGAATGATACAAATTTTCTTTTTTCACGGATAATTCACGGATAAATCACTTAAAAAGATGAGCTATTTTATTTCGTGCTGAAACCATCTTTCGAATAGTTGTTTCGCCAACTTGATAACAAGTTAGCGAAACATCCAAAATTTGTTTAAATACAAGAAAGGCTATGTTTTTTTCTTCACGGATAATTTACGGATAAATCATTGAAAAAGATGAGCTAGTTTTATTTCGGCTGAAAAAATTTTTCGCATAATTGTTTCGCTAAGTTTATACAGGGTGGCCCACCCCAGACGCGGTTCTCATTTTGAGGCAGTAAATGAAGACATTTTGAAAAATTTTTTTTCGTCAAATGTGAAGGACAATCAGATGCACAATTTAAAATTGTTTTCACATATACAGGGTGTTCGATAACAAAGATATAGACCATAGTTACACTTTTTTAAATGGAATACCCTATATATGAATTCAAAAATTGAATGGCAAGCTCAAATAAAGATGAGTTTATAGGAACCATTTTATGTCTTAGGAGAACCATTTGAGAGAAAATGGCGAAAAATCGAAAAAAAGGAGTATTTTTGATTTGCAATTAATGAATAAACCCTTCAAGCCAACTAGACAGACAATGTTTTTTCGTATAGACGTATTGGCTACCCTTATGCAGAAAACAAAAATTTAACTCTGGAATATACTGAGTGATCATAATTAATGTTCAAACATTTACTACAAATAATGGTCAAAAACTTTCTTATTTCAAATGGCACACCCAGTATTTCTGTACCTTGTTGAACGTAAAAATTAATATTGAAACTATCTTCAATAGGTTTCCCTATACCTAAACCTAATAGTTTTCAAGTAATTTTCGATTTTGAATTAAACTTGTTAACCTACTGTTATGATTAGCGATATTCATAGAAAAACTTGTAAATATTTGTGGGGAAATGCTCACAATATTTTTTGAAATCTGAGAAACTCATATGAAGATCTCAATAATGGTGTTGCGGTCCCGCAAGATTTATTATTCCTTTATAAATGATTATCTACTGTTTTTCTGAATATGAATTCTTTTTTCAATTATTTTCAAATTAATTTCGCCTAGAAGGTATTGAGTGTCGCATTATCATTCAATCTTTCCCGGTACATGCCCTTAAATTTTTCTTTATTCCGATCGTTTTGATTCGAAGTTAAGCCATACGTTCAAAGAATCATGTAACAAACGATTCATTCAAAAAAATTACTGCTCAGGCGATGAACCTGTGCTGTCCAACATTTTCCCTATTCTTCACATTTTCAATATTTCGAAGACTTTTGGAGATTTTCAAAAGAGATCTGTGATAGTGAACCTCTGGCCAGAGAGTGAGTTGAATACCGGCATTCAGTAGTAAGGTAGTATTTGAAGGTATTTTGTGAACATCTTTGAATCTTTGAGTCTACTGATACTCAATCCAACAATTGGAGATAACAAGTATGAAGAATCAGAGGTTCATCGCCTGAGCAAATATTTTTTTAAATGAATCGTTTGTTACATGATTCTTTGAACGTATGGCTTAACTTCAAAACGATAAGAATAAAGAAAAATTTAAGGGCATGTACCGAAAAATATTGAATGAGGATGACATTCAATACCTTCTAGGCGAAATTAATTTTAAAATAATTGAAAAAAAAATTGATATTGAGAAATACAGTAGATAATCATTTATAAGGAATAATAAATCTTGCGTGACCGCAACACCATTATTGAGATCTTCATATGAGTTTTTCAGATTTCAAATAATATTGTGAGCATTTCCCCACAAATATTTCCAAGTATTTCTTTGAATATCGCTAATCATAATAGTAGGTTAACTAGTTGAATTAAAAATCGAAAATTACTTGAAAACTATTAGGTTTAGGTATAGGGAAACCTATTGAAGATCGTGAAAATTAATATAGAAACTATCTTCAATAGGTTTCCCTATACCTAAACCTAATAGTTTTCAAGTAATTTTCGATTTTTAATTCAACTAGTTAACCTACTATTATGATTAGCGATATTCAAAGAAATACTTGGAAATATTTGTGGGGAAATAAGAAAGTTTTTGACCATTATATGTAGTTAATGTTTGAACATTAATTATGATCACTCAGTATATTCCAGAGTTAAATTTTTGTTTTCTGCATAAGGGTAGCCAATATGTCTACACGAAAAAACATTGTCTGTCTCGTTGGCTTGAAGGGTTTATTCATTAATTGCAAATTAAAAATACTCCTTTTTTTCGATTTTTCGCCATTTTCTCTTAAATGGTTCTCCTAAGACATAAAATGGTTCTTATAAACTCATCTTTATTTGAGCTTGCCATTCAATTTTTGAATTCATATATAGGGTATTCCATTTAAAAAAGTGTAACTATGGTCTATATCTTTGTTATCGAACACCCTGTATATGTGAAAACAATTTTAAATTGTGCATCTGATTGTCCTTAATATTAGACGAAAAAAAATTTTTCAAAATGTCTTCATTCACTGCCTCAAAATGAGAACCGCGTCTGGGGTGGGCCACCCTGTATATCAACTTAGCGACACAAATTCATCCCGTAAGTGAGTGGTTTCCACACTCGACGATTGTCGAATAAATACCAAATTCGATATTTCGAATTCCAACTCTATGCGCATTTCACAAAGGTCGAATCGTTTTTGGTTATCGTGAAAACACACGTTGCGTTGTGGAGTCAGCGATAATTCGATGAAATCGTCGTACGGTAAAACCGTGAGAACGTTTATCCTACCCGAGGTGAAATCACGTTCTACAATCCACCGTCTTTGATTACAGCTCGCCGCGATAGCACACGGCGAACATGAAAGACTTTTGTTGCTACTCAAGCATTTCTATTGTTTTTCTGCGAAACTCGCTACGTACCTACTTAAGATTTGAGTCATGCACCAGTTTCGTCAAGTATACCAATAAAATAATAATTCAATAAGGAACTATCAAACAAACTTATAATATTAGGCTCTCATAACTATACAGGGTGTTCCTAAATTGGCGGTACAAACAAAGAGGAGAGATTCCTTGGATAATTTTGAGAAAAAAAGGTACCATAAGAAACGTTTCGTTTTTGAGGTACAGATTGTACTGGGTGTACCTACTATAGGAAGTATTTGAACGAAAATTATGAAAACAGGTGGATTTGACGGGGTGTACAACAGTCATTGCCCGTCATTAGCCCAGAAATGATCCAGGGCCGGTATTATAAAGGCCAACCGGGGATTCAACCGTTGCGTCAACAACCAAATTCCTCACTATCTGGTAGTTGGCGCACGGTTGAATCCTCGGTTCGCCTTTTATAAAATCGGCCCCCAGAGTGTGAGCAATATTTATACCATTGTATGGAAGTTGGTGAGGCTCAATTTGTGCATTTGTTTCCTTTTTGCAATTTTTGTTTGAAATTGGTGATAATCTTCCGCTCCAGGAAAACAGGAATATCAAGTAAACGAATGATCAGATCTTGACAAAATTCTACTGTTCTATTCAGAAGGAAAATAACTTTTCAACAACCTATCTTTCCTATTTCAAATCGAGGTGTAGGAATTGCATCTCAGAGGTATGAAACGATGATTATGTTGGTTTTTATGTAAAAAAATTCCCCCACATGAACAAAATTGACGGGTCCTAGCGATATTCCAAAATCTTGTTTTTTCTTCTAGATAGGACCTCTGATTCCTTTTGTGACACCCTGTATGTATAGAATGAATGAGCCGGTATTATTGGTTATGGAATCAATTTATAGTGTCGATATGTGACCTGTTGTACTCCAAAAACCGGTATCAGCTTGATATATCTTGTGTAACATAACTGGTTTCGGGTAATAGTGACTCAATCATGATGTGAAATATATCGACGATAAGATCTACAAGTCTAGGGAATTTCATCAGGCCTGCTTACTCTTTTTACACTGGCAGAAAAATTTTAAACATAAATTATGAGTGTTACAGTTTCAAAATTCTTGGACCGCGGGTAAAAAGCCCTGAATGATCTTATTTTAATGTTGAATCCGTCAGTGAACGCCTCCTTATTCAATAAATCGTTCGGAACAGAAAATTTCTTATGGTTCACAGTCCCCTATATCAAATAAAAAGGAGCTCTTAAAGGATCAGTCGAGAGTCAATCTGTCTTTCTGTCGACAATTTTCACCTTATCTACTCGGAAGAAATGATTTGGAACATAAATATGAAGTTTCGAGATTCAGTGATGAACGCATATCGAAAAAGAACGAATTTTCATCTTTATGGAAATAAATAATGAAACGGACCTGATTCGTTACTATTTTCTCCAAATGAAAGGGGTGGTACCTACTGTCAATTGAGAATATGAAAATAGACAACAGGATGAAGCAACAAATAAAAAAATATTGCGCTATTGATGTATTTGATGTTCCTAGGTGTTGAAATATATAAAGCAAAACCAAAACTCTATTTTCTCACAGAACGAAACATCATAAATAAGGTTCAATATTTATTCGTTATTTGGTTGACGCTGAAGTGTATGTGGTGACAGATTTAATTCTTATCCCATATGTAACCTGATACTTTCGTATAGGCATATTATTTCGTATTATGAATTAGGAAACAGAAATGATTCCTTTCGAGTAGTCAGTTATTCAGTTCTTTTCTTCGAGTATAGATCGATCTCCTTATTATCAAATTGAATAAATCGATTATTCAGAAATCTGTGTTTGATTGAAATCATTCCTGAATGAACTTGTAACGCAACACTAGGTTTATTGATGCACAGGATGAAATTTTGAGCTAGGAGAATGATTAAAATTTTGACGGAATCTGCAGTTCTCAGCGTATATCTAAGCTTAAATTATTTTTGACACCACAGGCTGGTCCGAAAGTGGTAAACCACGACACCACCCTGTTTTTTCGAATTTTTATATCATACTCATAATCTCCATGAAATTCTGATTTCGAAATATCCCAACTGTCATCATTTCTCTGTGTTATAAGAAAATGACCTTAAAAATGTCCACAAGTCCATTTATTCAAATGGCAAACCCTCAATTATTTTGTAGTGCTAGAGCTGTCACTGCGAACCATGAGGTTTAAGAAGGAACGTCACGAGGAACGTCAGGAATATTTTTTGTTTAAGATGATCTGTAAACCCTGTATTGAAATGAGAGGTTTAATTTCGACATTCAAGGAAGAATACCAAATGAATGATCGGATATTTATTTTTATTTATGTATATAAAACAAAGTTGTTGGTTACACCATTTATAACTCGAGATCGGATGGACTCTTTGTTATGAAACTTCAATTATGGATTCGTCTGCGGCCTGGTTATTATAAAAAACACAAATATGCTCATGAAGTAAATGCTTTCCCTTCTTTTGAATAAGGCCACTTATCATCATTAATAGTCAATCCATTCACCGTAACTTGTGCTCCAGTCTCGTTCTCGAAAAACTAAGGTCCAATAATCCCGCCGGACCATAAACCGCACCAAATAGTCACACGTTGAGGACAGAGAGGCTTTTCAACCATAACTCTACGATAATTTTGCTTGTTAACGAAGCGACCGAGGTGGAAATGGGCCTCATCACTCAAGATGATGATGATTTGATGGTATTCCGGATCATTTTCATGCATTTCAAGGACCCAATCTGAAAAAACACGACGTTGTTGATGATCGGCCGGCTTGAATTCTTGTGTTAACTGAACTTAATAATCTTTGTGCAAAATACGGTGCAATGACGTTTGTGGTATGCTTTATTCCAAAGAACGACGAGTAATAGACAAACCTGGGTTTTCTTCAACACTTTCGACTACAGCAGCAATATTCTTGGCTGTTCTTGAGCGACGTGCGAGGTTTTATTCTTCACATCACTGACTTGTCCCAACTGCTCAAATTTGTCCACCAATTTGTGTATTGCGGTTCGACAATGTCCATAAAGTTAGCAGTGCCACTTTCGAGAAATTCAATGAAACCTATTGCATTAATTGTCGAATAATTGTTGAGAATTTGTCGTGAAAGGAAAAAAATTGTCGCGTCCTTAGTTTTTTTTCTACGGGGTGGCTTTGCTAACTTAACGTTAAGTTAGCAGAACCACTTTTTCAATATCGCCCGAATCTCATGAAAATGGTTACAAATAATTGTCGAGTAATTGTCGTAGTCGATATGAAGTAAAAAAAACCCAAAAAATCCATTCCTTTTTGTTTATTTTACGTCTTTTTCCCGCGAGTTCGAGATATTCCTAGAATTATCGCATTTTTGGCAACAGCGCTTTCGTAATTGACTCTTTTTCTATTGCATTAATTGTCGAATACCTGCCTCGAATTTGTCGTGAAAGAAAACAATTTGTCGCGTCCTTAGTTTTTTTTCTACGGGGTGGCTTTGCTCACTTTATATTAATTTAGCAAAAAGTCGTCGAATATCATCACGATGATCATGAAAGATTGTCGAGTAATTGTCGATGTTGAAATAAAGTAAAAGACACACACAAAATTTAATCTTTCTAGCAATTTCCACTCCATTTTTTCGCGATTTCCCCATATTTCTTGAAATATCGCATTTTTGGCAACAGCGCATTCGTAATTGACTCTTTTTCTATTGCATTAATTGTCGATTACTGTCCCGAATGTGTCGTGAAAGAAAAAAATTTGTCGCGTCCTTAGTTTTTTTTCTATGGGGTGGCTTTGCTAACTTAAGTTAAGTTAGCCACCCCATAGAAAAAAAAACTAAGGACGCGACCAATTTTTTTCTTTCACGACAAATTCGAGGCAGGTATTCGACAATCAATGCAATAGAAAAAGAGTCAATTACGACTGCGCTGTTGCCAAAAATGCGATAATTCTAGGAATATCTCGAACTCGCGGGAAAAAGACGTAAAATAAACAAAAAGGAATGAATTTTTTGGGTTTTTTTTACTTCATATCGACTACGACAATTACTCGACAATTATTTGTAACCATTTTCATGAGATTCGGGCGATATTGAAAAAGTGGTTCTGCTAACTTAACGTTAAGTTAGCAAAGCCACCCCGTAGAAAAAAAACTAAGGACGCGACAAATTTTTTTTTTCACGACAAATTCTCGACAATTATTCGACAATTAATGCAATAGGTTTCATTGAATTTCTCGAAAGTGGCACTGCTAACTTTATGGACATGGTTCGACAAGGTGCTTCACGACAACCCAAATAGGTCCGAATTGTACGAACCGTCTCTGCTAATATTAACCATTTTTATAGTGAATTTTAATGATTTCAATGCATTTTTGATGCGTGTATCGTTCCATTTTTATTAATGGCGTAGTTGCTACTTGTCATATGTCAAAAAATGACAGCTTCAAAAGTTACATCTACCTAAATAATAGCCGGCTATTCAGAATATCACATCTTATTGGAAAATCTATATTTATGGAGTTTGAAGAGTCTTCTTCAACAACATTGCATACAACGTAAATTGTAGGGCTTTGAATGAACTGTCACCGATTTATTGTTGTTATCATTATCATGCTTATCTTAATTTGGTAGACACGCAGACTGTCTGGTGTTTACTTCAAACTGTTGCGCACTATGTTCCTGTTCATTTGTTCGCTTTGAAGATTAGAAGTTTGACGTCAACATACGGTGCTGTTTGTCTGAATTATTAACTGAATATCAGCCTCGAGCCGAGTGATATCGCTTTTCGTTTCCATGAACAAAACTTTCATTATATTGCGTTTTATTTTGGATGGGAAGTTAAACCTTTGTTCTTGATTTTCTGCACTTATAACTAATAAGTAAGGTATAAGAGGTACAACTTATTGATGTTTTTAAATAATTTTAAATTCGAAATGTAGATACCTACTAAATTTCGAGAACAACTTGTAAGATGCTGCATTTGTCATATTGCATTTTGCATCTAAGTTCAAAGTAATTCCGTTTGTTTTCGAAACGGGCCATTGATACTTGTGATACTTAATTTCTTAGTCATGGTTTAATTTTGTGCGCATAGGTTAACAACCTTGACAAAGCAAGGGTCACACGGCACACATTGTTTACAAACAATGAGGCTTTAGCATAGGATTTCTTGTCAACAGCATGATTGAAGAGTTGACATTCAATTTGAAAGATACGGGATTGGTTGATATTATTGGGTGTGGATTTACGTCATTTCGCGTCGATTCGCATGGCGTTTATAAACATGTTTTTCAGAATTTACCAATATTTTTTATGTCATTGGTTTATCAAGAGAAAAATTGCCAAAATGATACTTGGGTTCGTATACTTTGAAAATACTGAAGTTCGTGTCGTCCCATTGGACAATGGAAGGTTCTTTTAGTTTCATTTGTATAATGGGGATTTCCAGTACCTCAAAATATGCACTTTTCCTCACATGACGTAATGAAGGGCAGTTTATAACACATTTGTAACCATTTATTCACTCTGAATTTTGTAGAACTGATTAATTATTCGATATTGAAAATGTGATTTCAACACGTGTGAATTCAAACGTCCCCTGCTGTGGCTCAATTTGTAATATGATTAGTTGAAGTTTGTGATGGAGGAGACAAAGCCCAGAGTAACTGAGAGACACGCCGCTGTTGTCAAGTCTTTGTGAAATCTCGGAATTTATTCATAAATATATTCAGTAATCGTATTATTATTTGACGTGATCACTATAATGTTTTTGAAACATCGTCATATAACAACTTAATTGCCATCAAAGTTGATATAATACTCATTCTCTGAAAATACGAATAATGATGTGGCAAACACGACTACAAATTATAAATAAAAACATAACCTTCTTATTTGTCATTATTCGACATTTCGACGTCTTCTTTGCGTTCTATATAATGGCGTTTCTTACAGTTAAGTCTAGGAGTATTCTATACTCTATATTCTATACTCCTAGGTTAAGTCAACGACTGACAACCAGATCGTCCCTATACACAGTTGCCAAATCAATAATTATTCTTACCACTAATTTGCACTTCTCAAAATAAAAATAATTATTAATGCTTCCTAAATAAGAAGACCGGCCTATATACCAATTCTTACCTGTGTAGATTAGGGATAATTATTTTTAATTGAATTTCTCACCTTTCTGCTTACTTGAACCCTGTTTATCTTCAATTAGGAGGTCGTAAATTGAATGATATTATGAAGCTTTATGGTGTACAAATGAAAATGTCATGATGATGAAAGAAAAACATCCAAAATCAACATTATATTATGATATTATTAGGAAAGTGAAAGCGAGGGCTTTTTTCAGTCTAATTCTTTTTTTGTGATTTGGCAATGCTGTCATTTTTATATGAGCAGCATGTGATGACGAGTACAACCAATCAAAAATCTCTCCAGACACTGACGTCACACGATTTCCCGCTTTTTCTGATCGTTTGAATTCGGTAGAATATTTTTGAGTGTTCATTTTTTTTCAAGGGTTTATATTGATGAAGAAAAAATAAAAAAAAATCATGAATTACGTGAGAATCCAATATGTTAAAATATATTTTTTTGAAAATGACTGGAAATGTCCATTCTTATGACCGAATTATTTGAAAGGGGAGATACCTACTTCTAGGTTGTCATAAAATGGGGAGTAGCAGTTTCATTCGAACTTGGGTGGAGGAATATTGTAATTTGCACTTGTATAGTTTTGTTTTGATAAGAAAGTTTTGAAATTTATTAATCATAGAAATACTATAAAAAACACTACGTCACTCAATAATATGTTTATTGTAAATAACAGTCATGAACATATGAAAACAAAGAAGTGTACCTACATATGGTTCATAACTATACAGAAGGCAAACTGGAAACGAAATACTTAATTATGAGTTCATTTCACCTCATCGGTGAAGTGCTATTTTTCGAAGCCATATTTACGAAAACAATCTTGAATTAGCGATCAAAATCCTTCAAGCGCTTCGAATTTTTGTTGGGGCGCGTGGCATATCCAATAATAGTTATTTTGAGAGAGAATGCCATTGAGAGAATCAGCAGGCGCCATATGACTAATAGCCGTTTTATATTTGTGGCGAAAAGAGATTTATTGAATATTTTACATTGAGTTCTGTTTATCGGGGATTTGATCTCGATCCAAGATATGCAAGATGCAGTAAACTAGATTCTTCTGATGATTACACTTTTAATTTTTTAACACGTGCCAAGGTTTCGATTTGTAAATACGAACTCCTGCAGTAAAGTTCTGCATAATTTTATTGCTATCTATCATTTTATCGCTCCTATCGCATGAAATATTGACATAATCCTCTTCGTACAAGCCTTTATGTTCGATTGATAGAATGGCAAAAGTTATATCTATAGAGTCTAGACAAGTGACAGTTGGAAAAATTCATTCCGGCCATATAATATATGTCTATAAAGTTAGCAGTGCCACTTGCGAGAAAATCAATGAAACCCATTGCATTAATTGTCGAGAATTTGTCGTGAAAGAAAAAAATTGTCGCGCTCCTAATTTTTTTTTCTAACTTAACATTAAGTTAGCAGAACCACTTTTTCAATATGAATCGAATATCACAAAAATGATCATGAATATTTGTCGAGTAATTGTCGAAGGCCATATGAAGTAAAAAAAAAATCCATTCCTTTTAGTTTATTTTACGCCTTTTTCCCCGCGATTTCGTGACATTTCTGAAATTAACGCATTTCTGACAACAACGCATTCGTTATTGACATTTTTTTCTATTCATCGCGTCCTCAATTTTTTTCTACGGGTGGCTTTGCTAACTTTATATCAAGTTAGACGTGACAAATTTTTTTCTTTAACGACAGATTCAGGAGGGGTATTCGAGAATTAATGCAATAAAAAAAATTCAATAACGGAAGCGCCGTTGACGATTATTCCAGAAATATCACGAAATCGCGGGAAAAAGGAGTAAAATAAACTAGAAGGAATGATTTTTTTGTGTTTTTTTCACTTTGTATGGACTTCGACAATTGATCGACGATTATTCATAATCATTGTGATGTTTTTCGATCTATATTGAGAACTTAATAATAACTTAATATGAAGTTAGCAAAGCCACCCCGGAAGAAAATAATTAAGGACGCGACAATTTTTTTTCTTTCTCGACTCATTCAGGACAGGTATTCGACAATTAATGCAATAGAAAAAAAGTCAATAAAGGAAGCGCTGTTGCCAAAAATGGGATAATTCCAGGAATATCACGAAATCGCGGGAAAAAGGCGAAAATTTGTCGCGTCTAACTTCAACTTAATATAGAGTTAGCAAAGCCAAAGCGAAGCATCATAAGCTCTTGTTTGGTATCGAAATATAAATTTTCAAGGATCTTGAATTCATTCAAATTAATTCAAGGTTCTATCTTCGAATTGCGGAATGGAATCTTTTCGAAAATGAAAAGTTTCACATCCATTCATTAAATGTGTATTGTTGATGTGTCACTTTTTGTCCTAGGACTTTTTTTTCGTCAAATTTCGTGGCTATCATAGTTTGAACTGTAGAGAGATCATATCTCGACAAACGTTTGAAATAAATTTGAGTTGAAATCCTGAAGCGTTTCAAGTCTTCTGCAGTTTAACCGATCACTCTACAGATTGTTCGGAAGATATGAAAAATAGGTATACTTTCTGAAAAGTTTAGAAACGACACTTTACTTATTTCAGTTTTATGTGGAATGTCGAGCAGATTTGAGTGTTTATTTGTTGAACGAATTTTTGCGCTTATGGAACCGCTAGTTCATATCTATTAATAGAAAAGAGAAAATACTCACGCACCAGAGGTAACAATGAACAAAAGAAGTATGTGAGAGACCACAACGAAATTGTATTTTCGACATTCAGAAGGATGCTTATATTTTTAGAACGATATCAGTAGGGCATGTTTGAAATAAACAATATTTCGACACTTTTCATATTAATGCTGAAGTGTTGAGCTTACTTTCAAGTCGATTTTCGTTTGAAAAATAGCTTTGCTCATTATTATCTCTTTATAAAATGCTTCAATGATTTATAACCATGACGACCATGAACAATAGGAAAGACCTCACACTTGGAATGGGGAACTATTTCCGGGACTATTTCTATATTTTCAAACAGAGGTCAAGAAATAAAGCTCTAAAACTTAATTATTAATTCGATTTATTTCCGTTTCCCATTGATTTTCCCTTGATTTTCTCAGACATTCTGAGAAACAAGTGAGAATGTTTCATGAACCATAATTATATGAATCATATTCTTTATCTCATAATTGGTGGCACCCAATTTTTGATATCGTTCTACTTGAAAATATACAGAGAATTTATTATTCACTGTCTATCGTACTATATGCTAATGACCAGAGTTCGGGGTCAAATTCAATTACATATGTTCTTCCGACCGTACCTAAACACGATATACACTCGAAGAGTTTCTTGACTGCGAATCTACCTAAAAGGTGAATCTACTTACATGGTGGATGAACAAGCGCTCAAAAGTGCTTTAAGTGACCCTATTTTTAAATGATAACAGATGCTCTCGAATTCTCTTCTATATACAAATTTATGTTGAATATAGAAACTTTTAATCTGGAAGAATATTATTGTTACGTCAATCAAAAGGCCTCTATTCTTAAATTCTTATCGGCTTGTTTCAAATTCATTACTGTATTTTTCATGTATGTGATAATTTTTGTGAGTTATGAATATTGGTTATCATTATTATTATTATGAATATTCCCTTTCTCGTTAAACCAGTGGAGGCTAAGCTGAAAATTAGAGGGACTTTCTGTTTTTTAACAGTCCTACATCTTGAAAAAAATATTCAGGGTGTTTAAAAACAAGTCCGAAAAATTCAAGGGGGTGATTCCTTGTAAGAAATAAAGGGTAGTTTATTATTTAAATGTTGGGTCCAAAGGTCGAACGTTAAGCCGGACTCCCACTACTCGTGTATTTGGCAAATATTTGCCACTTGCCTATATTTGGCATGTAGTGGGAGTGGTTCACTCGGCCAATACTTGTCAATCTTGTCATTCAAATTCGAAACTTCGTCTACTTGCCAAGTACGCAAATAATTACGTACTTGCCAAATATACGAGTAGTGAGAGTCCGCCTTTAGGGAGATGTCGCGGTTCAAATGTGGCGGAAAAATGATGTTTTTATTTTGAATCTTAAGAAAGATAAGCGATAGAATGATGATATTCTATGGAAGTATTACTTTTGTGAAAACACACTTTTTTGATATTTTTTCATGTTTTCAGAATGAGAGGAGGGGGTTGAAGTTGACTACTCCTATCATTTTCGTTACCTAAATTTAAAGAAAAACTTACGCAACGACTCGAGAAGAACCAATTTCGGATAGCCTGGTTTAGAAATTTTTTTAACTTCTGTATTTCCTTGTAAAATTTATCGTTTTGAAAGAAAGAAAAGAATAAAATGTAAATCAGTTCTGTAATAAATTGTCTTTTACCGGCACGTAATGATTAACACTGATTTTTTTCACGGGAAAAATACAAGAGATGGAAAAGTTCCTAACCAAATCAGGTTATCCGAATTTATTCTATCCGAGTCGTTGCCTGAGTTTTTCTTTAAATTCCATTTTCCGCCATCTTTGAACCGCGATATTCCCCTAACGTTTGACTTTTGACACGACATTTATATAAAAAACAATTCTTTATTTTGAACAAGGAATCACCCCTTGAATTTTTCGGACTTGTTTCGAAACCCTGCATGAGAGTAAAGTATTACTCAAGTAAGCCAGAGTATTGAATAAAAAGGATGAATTTGAACAAACAGTTACGGAATGAATTCGGCAAAAAATAAATTGGCAACAAATTTGTGAGATTCGGAAAAGGAAATACATAATGAAATCTACTTTTTGTTTTCCTGTTCGTGCAGGAGTTGAGTGATTTCGAAAAATACATGGGAGGGCATGTCTGCTCGTTTTCATTATGTGTTTGCATGGCTTCAGTGAGAATGAGCAGAATAATTCGAATATTTATCGAACCCGTATAAATAGACTTCAGCGAAGGCTAAATGCACAAGGAAATCGTGCGAGTGCCAACATTGTACGTGTAAGGATAATCCAACAACGAGATCTTGCCAACTATAACTCATCATTGGACCTGTGGTAGATGTCAATATCCTTTTCCGGTGGGATATAACAAGCTTGTCCGGCGATGTCAAGAATGGGATATAAATTATTATACCTCCATTTATTTATAAAGAATGGGAGATAAATTTATACGGTTATGAAGACATCAATATAAGATTATTTGTAACTTGAGAAATGAAAGTTCGAATCCGAAAATATCACCATTGAATCATCCAATCACAATCACCCCACCCTGGACGCAAGTTTAGCTGCATTTCTAGTTTTATTCGCTTTCGAGAAATCTCATAGAAAGGCCGTTAAAAAGGTTCTGCCATCGGTGCCATCAAATTGAGAATACTATCCAAAGAGCGAATAAAAAAGTTTCGGGAATGTCCATTTTGTCTATAATAGTCTCGATAATAGTGTTTTCGACTAATAATTTATTTTTCTTGGGTTTTCGAGGTTTCAAGTCTTCACTCTACAGATTGTTCGGAAGACATGAAAAATATACTTTCTGAAAAGTGTAGAAACAAAACTTTACATTTTGTAGTTTTATGTGAAATTTCGAGCAGATTTGAGTGTTCATTGGTTGAACGAATTTCCGCTAATTTATATCTATTAATCGAAAAGAGAAGATACTCACGAACCGAAGGTAACAATGAACTAAAGAAATCTGAGGTTGAGAAACCACAACGAAATTGTATTTTCGACATTCAGAAGGATGCTTATATTTTTAGAATGTTATCAATACGGCAAGTTTGAAATAAACAATATTTTGACGTTTTTCATATTAACTTGATGGTCAAAGTGTTGAATTTGCTTTCAATTCGATTTTCGTTTGAGAAATGTCTTTGTTTATTATTTCATATCTCCTTATAAGACGACCATGAACAATAGGAAAGACCTCACACGAGGAATGGGGAACTGTTTTTCTATTTTTAACAGAGGTCAACAAATGAAGCTCTGAAACATTACTTCGATTTATTTCTATTTCCATTGATTTTCCCTTGGTTTTTTCAGAAATTCTGAGAAACTACTGAGAATATTATGAATCATATAATATAATTATATGAATCACTGAGACGTTTAGCTCATTGAATATACAGGGTCGGTGAGACGTTATGGAATTCAATAGAAACCCTGATTTTTCTGAGCATAGAATCCTATGAAATGTCATTTCAATTAGAAACTGCAATTTTTTCGGAAAAATAGTGATTATTTCGAAAAGAATGAAGCATCAGTGGTGGACAAAGATGAGAAGATATTATGCTCGCATATTATGGCTATTATTCACTTGGACCTGCGTGAAAAATATCCTTCTTAATATGCTCGTTGAATAATATATTATCGCTCATCTTTGACCACTTCATAATTTGTGGGTAATCACAATAGGGAAGTTTCACATTATTCAAAATCAGGTGCGCTGCAATCTTTTTTGCAAATATTCCCCCAATCCTATTGATTGATTTCTATTGCGGAAAAAAATTATGTTTTATTCGTAAGTAATATCATGAGGGCATCTAATTTTTCCGAGAAAAATCGAAAAAATACTTTGCTAAGTAATATTTCAACAAGGGGCATGAGTGATAGATGCATAGAATTTGTTCAAGACTTTCTTGTCGATCGAAAATCTGAGTTCTTGAACTACTTTTCATTTCTCCCGAAAGGGGTCGCGCTATTTCCATGGCCGCAGTAGCGCCACGACAGATAAAATATTGCGGATTATTCCGGAAGTAAAACGAGAACTCAAATCTAGAGATCCACATATTTTGGTCACGATTTTCAGTATGGAGTCGTTACACCAGGTATTTCTATGCATCTATCATGAGTGCTTATGGCAACAAAAAAATCCGAGTCGAAGACGAGGATTTTTGCACCTGCACGAATGTTTTTCATAAGTAATATCATAAACGCATCAAATTTTTCCGAAAAAAATCGAAAAAACACGTTGCTAAGTAATATTTTAACAAGAAGCATGAGTGCAGGTGGCAACAAAAATCCGAGTCGAAGACGAGGATTTTTGCACCTGCACGAATGCTTTTTGTTAACAAAATATTACTTTGCACTGTGTTTTTTCGATTTTTTTCACAGGAAAAATTAGATGCACGAATGGTATTTGACAAGAATATTTCATGAGTAACAGATTATTCTGGATGCATCTATGTATGTATTATCAATTTTCGTTGACAACAACTGTCAAATTTTGCCGTGGGTAAACCCGAAAAAACTGCTGACAGCTGCTGCCATACAGTTTTTCCATCTAGAAACCATTTGTGATTCAAAATTGAGCGTTTCTGATTGGTGGAAATTAAGACGAGGGAAATAGTCATTGAAAAATATTACTTTGCATTGTGTTTTTTCGATTTTTTTTTCACGGAAAAAATTTGATGCCCAAATGGTATTTGACAAGAGTATTTCATCAGTAACAGAATATTCTGGATGCATTGTATAGGTATTAATTTGAGAACTGAAAAACAGGTAATTTATTCAATCACAAAATACTACCAATTTAATTATCGTAATTTTTGGTGACAACAACTGTCAAGTTTTGCCGCGGGTACACTCGAAAAAACTGCTGCCATACAGTTTTTCAATCTAGAAACCATTTGTAATTCAAAATTGCGTGTTTCTGATTGGTGGAAATTAAGACGAGGGAAATAGTCAAAGTGAAAGCACTCCTTGTAGATGGTCTGAAATTGTCAAACATTCAATACAGCCCCAAAAAGTAACACTTTTACTCCTAATAAATCAATATACGAGAATAACATTTGAAGTGCTCACGCACTCGAAACAGAAATTGGGTGCAGACAGATTCTTTCGTCGACATTTTTATCCATTGTCAAAATCGCGAAACACACTTGAAACTGTCAAACGGGGCAAGTGTTAACAGGGACAATTGGCATTCAAACTCGGCGTGTGTGTACATAGAAGACAATTGTGCCAACTCAGAAACGAAAAGAATTACAGCAAAATCTTCAAGCAGGCTTTTCAAATGATCAGTTCATACAATATGGTAAAAAATTTGGGCAAAACTGGATTTTGTTCTGAAAATACAAGTGGAAGATTTCTCAGATCTCTGGGGTCGAAAGCCAGAAGTTAGGGAATGTTTTCGAAATGGAAATGACAATTTTTCCAATAACACAAGAACCAAAAATAGCATATCATGGTTTCTATCATTCTTCGTGTTTTTTAGTTCCATTTCAATGAACTGGATAGGTATTGCTATTCTCAGAATGTTATAGGTTTCCAAGTCCTGTATATTTATCGATCTGATACTACGTTCGGACTAGGCCAGTAGATTAGTAGAGTAGCGACTAGTAGCGAGTGATTTAGTAACTTGCCGTGTGCGAACGCCAGCAAGCTAGTTGAGTTCACTTGTCAGTGGGCGAATCGACTCTCCACTCGACTAAACTACTGGCCTAGTCCGAACAAGCCTTTAGCTTCGTTCAATTATTCATTTATTGAATAGGATTCAGCTGAGATTTGATGGGAATCTCAATTGGCGTCATTAAGTTACATAAGTAATAAAAAAAACGTGACATGGATTTCTAGGAAATCGAATCATTTTGCTGATTCTTTCATTTCGTAACTGATCAGGGTCATGCTCGCAAAAAGATCAGATGACATCAAACGATGGCCGCGAAAGCCTCAACAAATTCATTGATCATGGTCCAATTTTTCATTTATAGAGAAAAGTTGTCTTGAAGAATTGAAACGTCAGAATCATCACATCTCAGTATAGACATTTTCGGTTTTAGTTTGGTTTTCGTGTGATCGTGTGAATGTACAGGTGGCTCTTCAGTTGCCGTCGAAGTTTGTTATGGTTATGACTCTTCGCCTCAGCTCATTTTCACTTTTCACTGAAGGCTTCTCGATAATTCACGTTTTATTTTTGTACTAGCAACGAATAGAAAAAAAACGATGCGTTTGAGATCAGGCGAACGAGGAGGCCAGTTACTCAATTGTTCTACCTCGCCCACTCCCAGCTGATCTCGACCTCATTGCGGTGGAGGTCCATGAAGAAGGAAAATATATCAGAGGTTATAATGAAGAAATGGAGAATAACGTCCCTAGGACATAGCTTAATAAATGAGGGAAATGGACTAGCAGAGATCTGATTTCCGAAGCTACCGCAGGAAGGGATATGTGGCACTGAAAACGGCTAACAAGCCAGAAACTAGTTTGTCATTATCCTCCTGTGGTGGCGACACCAGTGGTGTACTTCGAAAATTAGATCTCTGCTAGTCCATTTGCCTCGTTATAATGAATTATAAAGTTTTTGCGTTGTACGTGTGTGAAATCATGTGTGCCTAATTCTTTGAATTCTTAACGATTATATTATCACCTCACTAAACTTCTTAATATCAAAAAATTAGGAACTTCCTGGAAACTATATCAGTCGCCATACAATGATAATATAACACAGTATTTCGAAGCAATATGCATAAATTCTTTGATTCTTTCCCTGAAATGATTATTGCGCCAAAAATTCGTTTGCCATACTATCTCTATCAGGCTATTTCCTGCTGTTTGGCTCATGATGTGTATAATTAATATAAATAATTTCAACTGCACGTAAATTGTCAGCAGATAAATGCCAGCCATCATGTTCATATAAACTGCTCCACATGAGTTAGGGATATTGACTTAAATTGCAAAAAATATAGTTAAAATAAGATTTTTGTGATGAAAATTCATATTAGTATAATTTCAAGTTGCAAATTAATTTTAGCATGTAGGTCTGTAGTGTATACAGGATGGTTAAGAAAAATCGAGTTAAATTACGAAATTTTATTCCCAGAGAATTCAAGCATTTTAAGACTATCAATACCAGTATGGCCTCTATAGGTATCAATAACAGCTTGACATCTTCTTTGCATACTACACACGAGGTTGTTGAATATTTCTTGAGGAATTTGGTTCCATAAACGGGGCAGAAGCTTGCCCATTCCAGTCTTTGACGCTTATGGTCACGTGGGAACTCCTCTTAATGGACTTCTAGAACCTAGATTCACCTCTCTCAAAAGTCTTCTGATGGTTTCGATGGAAACTTGGACCCCATCTGCATTTTGAAGAGTATTTCGTGGCATTCTACACGTAGATGCAGGGTTTCTTCTCGCCGAAACGGTGATGAAACGATCCTGAGCAGGTGTTGTTTTTCGTCGCCCACCAAGCCTTGGTCTTTCCAACACGGAATCTGTCTCCCTGAACCTATTCCGAAGTCGAGATATCACACTTCGGCTGACTTTGAGCCTTTCCGCTACAACAACCTGAGTTAGGCCACCCTGTAGCATTCCGATAGCCATATTAGCCTCAGCGTTTGTTAATTTACGTCTTGACATTTTCAGAAAACCCGTTTCAAATCAAACCTGTTGATAAACTGACTTCATTTCAAAATACGAACATTCATGAAGCATATGCAAAGAACCAAATTTCAGAAAAAAGGCGACCAGATTGACGAAATGTCTCATACTGATTTTTATTGGATCGATTCGAGTTGTTATTGAGTTTTAATAGTTATTTAATCAACTAGTTTATTAATGACAGCGATTAATGGTTGAAATATTTTAACGCGTGAGCGGAGCGAGCGCGTTAATGTTTGAGACCATTAATCGCTGAATTAATAAACGAGTTGATTACAAGATTTTTCCGTCGATCTCATTTTGAATTGAATAGTAATTCTCAGTTGAAAAAAAAATGTTTATTTGACATGATAAATTTGACGGATAATAAATTTCTATGTTCATTTCGATATATTTATTGTTATGTTTCCTATAGAACAATTAGCGAAATTCATAGATGGCATATTTGACATGTCAGATTTTGAATAATCAACATTCATATCGTTGCCATTGTTGAAAACCATATCTGCTAAGCAATCTGTGGAGCTGGTGGAAGCCATAGGTGTGGAAGCTGAAGTAATACGATCACATAAAATTTTTTCAGCTGTTTGTATTTTATTTCGTATTGAATTATCAATGTAGCCTTCAGCAACAGAAGTTGATTTCCAACCACCAAGTCGTTTGATGGCTGAAAAATCTGCTCCACTGTCAGATAGAATAGATGCTGATGATCGCCGAAAACAATGACCAGTATAAAGAAGTGGTTGTTCTAATTTCAGAAATTTTGCAATGACTGATGGCATTTTGGAAAATGTGTTCAGACCTACTGGCTGAACTGAACATTTGAAATTTTTATAGAAAACAAAAAATCTTTGATGGGGTGTGTGAACAGGTCTCAAGCATATATATCTCTTGATTAAATTCAAAAGCGTATGCTCATCATTATCAACCACAGTGAATATCCTCTTCGAGTGTGTTTTGGAAGAATTCACGGTCAACAAAAATTTCGAACCCATATCTTGAACATCATTTTTCTGTAACCTAAACAATTCATCCTTCCTTAATGCACCCGCCACTCCGAAAATCAATGCTACCTAGAAATATAATAATGATAGCTATATTTATTCAAATTTTTATATTATACTTAGAATAGACTAATTTAATTCCATTTTATATTTAAGTACCTTCGTCATCAAGAATTTATCGTCAGGAGCATTCGAAATGAACTCTTTTATTTGTTCTTTTTCGAGAACTTTCGATTTTTTTGGGACATATCCCACTCTTTGTCGTTTGATGAACATTATCAGCTTGCTGTATTTGCTTATATCGATATCGTTTTTGATTTTCAAAGTGGCTTTTAACATAGAGAATTTCGGCCATAAACTTGCTAAATGCCCTTTTTCTGCAATTGTCGTGAAGTATGCCAAAAATACAGATTCTGAATAGTGCGAAACCTTCTTCTCCTTGCACCACGCCATGAATTCTGAGTAGGTTTTCTCGTACAAATTTCGGCTTTTTTCTGGTAACAAACTCAATGATGCTTCTTTAGCAAGTTCTGCGACATCTGGAGGTGTCAAAGACATATATTCACCAAAATTCATTTTATTTCGAATAAACTGGCAACAGATAACTGGCAAAATCAAACTCTTATAATTGAAAACACGTAAATGAATTTGACAGTGCAGTGGTGGTTTGATTTGAATTATGAATTCATATCTCTGTGGAATTACATAGTGCAGAATAGCTGAATATTTCTATGAGCCGTTGCTAATGACAATTGTGCATTAATAGGGGCTATTAACGATCAATTTCTCGAGCGAAATCGATCGTTAATAGAACTGTTATACCGAGGTCGACGGAAAAGGATTTTACAGCGATTTTCTCGAAGATTACATACTTTTAAAAACGATTGAATACGATATCCCTAACTCTTGTGGAGCAGTATATTTGGTGTAATCCACATTTGATTCTAATTTTGAACATTTTTTTAAAATGATGGATGTATGTGGAATAAAGTCTGTCTGAAATTGATTGATATACAAGGTGCTTAAAAATGCCTGTCATAATTTCTAGGGCTTATATTAGCTATCTGAAGTCACTTGGAAAACTCGTAAAAACTTTCATCCAGATGTAAGTAGGTACCTACTTATATTTGATATTTGATCGCTTCAACCTAAATTTCGAACAAAAAGAAGGATTCGAATGGAAAAAATTAACGAATGCCTCTAAAAACGCCCTTGGCAATTGCTCTTTCGAAAGAAGTATTGAGAGACACTTGAAGTTGCATATGTAATTCCGTAAATAATGGAAGTGGATATGATAATACATATATATCTTAGCGAAATTATACACACTGTACATTGATAATAACTGCTAACTATTGAATATTCACATATGAATACTCGATGGTGAAACTTATAAAACATGAATAATCAAATTATTTCCATTTGGACTATGCAAGCTGCAGTCCACACTTACCAGCATAGTTTAATAGATAATAATAATGAATAATTATATTGATATTTGCATACAAAATCGAAGTGCATGAATTAGAAAAGTAAAGCAATTGTAGTATATTGTAGAACAGATTCGATAACATACAGGAAATAAATTGGGTCGATAGTGCTAACCAGTGGCGCAGCCAGAATTTTTGTTCGGGGGGGGCCCGACGCAAATATTCAACTGTATCTACTGATATACAGGGTCTTTCACGAGGAACCTCACCCATATTTATACGGGAAACTACTGAACGTATTTTCATGAAATTCGGCACTTATAAGTATTTCACGATACTGATGAAATCGAAAATATTTTCAAGGCATGAGCACCTCCGGTTTTTCCGGAAATGACGTCAACTTCCGTTTTTCTAATTAGAACACCTTTTTTTTATTGCAGAAATAGATTCCTTAGAAAATTTCAAGTTATTTTGATGTAACATTTTTCAGTTTTGGTTGGAAAATTCTCTCTGAGCGGGAAAATTCGAAAAAAAAAATCGAAAATAGAGCTCCGCTGAAACAAGAATAACTTCGAGGTTTTTGAATGGAAAATTTTCATTTTTGGGATTTTTCAAGATGTAAGATTGATGTATCCACTTTAAAAATCGAAATCGCGATTCATGATACAGGGGGTGAAAAAATCGCTTTCAAATTTAGGGATGACAAAATCGTGAAAAATCAATTTTTTCAAATCAGAACCCCATTTTTTTATGGCAGATATTGAATCTACGTTAAAAAATAATATGAGTGTATGCATCACACCCTTGCCCTAAAGTGGATATTAAAAAAATTGATTTTTCACGATTTTGTCATCCCTAACTTTGAAAGCGATTTTTTCACCCCCTGTATCATGAATCGCGATTTCGATTTTTAAAGTGGATACATCAATCTCACATCTTGAAAAATCCCAAAAATGAAAATTTTCCATCCAAAAACCTCGAAGTTATTCTTGTTTCAGCGGAGCTCTCTTTTCGATTTTTTTTCGAATTTTCCCGCTCAGAGAGAATTTTCCAACCAAAACTGAAAAATGTTACATCAAAATAACTTGAAATTTTCTAAGGAATCTATTTCTGCAATAAAAAAATGGTGTTCTAATTAGAAAAACGGAAGTTGACGTCATTTCCGGAAAAACCGGAGGTGCTCATGCCTTGAAAATATTTTAGATTTCATCAGCATCGTGAAATACTTATAAGTGCTGAATTTCATGAAAATACGTTCAGTAGTTTCCCGTATAAATATGGGTGAGGTTCCTCGTGAAAGACCCTGTACAGGTAGAGAAGTTTGCATGCAGAAAAATCTCGGGGGGGGCCCGGGCCCCTCGGGCCCCCCCCTGGCTGCGCCCCTGGTGCTAACATTGAATTATAAATTCCTGCTATTTTATACAGTGGGTACAAAGCTTTTATCATTCTACTGATATATTGGCCAAGGTCGAATGTTCCATGATCTCAGTGGCTGTTCTCAATTTGATTAATTCAGTATTGATTGAATTGTTTCTTGAGAAGTAACGCTTTTCAAGAAATCGATAAATATACTTCCCCACAATAGTTAATCCTTTCAGAGGTGGTACAGTTACTATTGGGGAAGGCATTTGTTTCAATGGACGTACAGAATTGTTGGTGCTTGAATGCGCACGTCGGTGAAGTTAGCTCCCGGCCGGCCGGCTCCAAGCGCTGCTATTCCACCACGGTCAATAGGTACTCTGAAGTCGTTTCGACGGAAGTTTTTATTTTTTTTCAAGAGTTTGAGATGGCGGCCAAGATATGTGAATAGCTGATTGAATAGATGGATAGAAGGACTATTCCCATGATTTTTTCCGTTCAATTTGGATGGACCTAAAGGGCCAGCTCCAAGAATCAAACTATATGTAGAGGTTGTCTTAAGTCGTTTCGACAGAAGTTTTTATTTTTTTTTCAAAACTTTGAGATGGCGGCCAAGAAATGTGAATAGCTTATTGAATAGATGGATAGAAGGACTATTTCCATGATTTTTTCCGTTCAATTTCGATGGTCCTGAAGAGCCAGCTCCAAGGATCAAACTATGTCTACACATAGTTTGATCCTTGGAGCTGGCACAAGCACAAGAACTGTGATTGACTGATTGAATAAAGGGATAAAAGGACTATTCGCATGATTTTTTTCATTGCGAATAGTCCTTTTATCCCTTTATTCAATCAGTCTATCACAGTTCTTGGCCGCTATCTTCAACTCTTGAAAAAAATTTACAGATTTCGCAATCCTTGCAACCATCAGAGACATTGGAAATGATAACACCACATTTAAAATCTTACCAACATTTATTCGCATTTTAACTCAAAATAAAATAGTATTTTCAATAATATTAATTGCAAGAAACAATCAACATTCCTATTCCTAACATGAACATGTAAGAGGAGACTTGTCGCTGTATTTTAAAACAAAAATGTTCTTTCTAAAGTAAGTATTCTTAAGATATAATACATATACCAATATTAACACATGGATGTAATGATGTATCGAACTTAAAAGAGCCAGTACTCAGTACTGGTAGATGCGCCTACATTTACAACATCGTCATCATCACTTGAAGATGAGTGAACTCCTGGACTCATTTTGAATTCTTTTAATTGGTCGAATCCGAAAGACCTTCTTGGTGGTCTATCAATTTGGGAGACTTTCATATAGGCTAACAACTCTACGTTGAAGTCTAAACTATAACCAGATTTAGTGATTTAATAATAATAATAATAATATTCTTTATTTCCACAATCAAAATACATTCTGACGGGGATACAAGTCAACTAAAATTTTAAGCATACAATATATTAATTGAAAGCATTAAACTTGGAGATTTCACTATTCAGATATTCATCCACATTCATCACTTGATTAAACAACAATATAAACACTCGAAGTGCTAATGAAGGAAATAAAACAATGACCTATTCTTCAAATACCGAAATAAATGCCCAATCTGGCTACTTTGTGGCGAATTTGACGGACCGCTCACCACGGCCCAGATCTCACTTGATTAAATAACAATATAAACACTCGAAGTGCTAATGAAGGGAATAAAACAATAACCTATTCTTCAAATACCGAAATAATTGCCCAATCTGGCTACGTTGTGGCGGATTTGACGGACCGCTCACCGCGGCTCAGATCTCACTTGATTAAACAACAATATAAACACTCGAAGTGCTAATGAAGAAAATATAGCAATGACCTATTCTTCAAATACCGAAATAATTGGCCAATCTGGCAACGTTGCGGCGAATTTGACGGACCGCTCACCGCGGCCCAGATCTAACTTGATTAAACAACAATATAAACACTCGAAGTGCTAATGAAGGAAATATAGCAATGACCTATTCTTCAAATACCGAAATAATCGGCCAATCTGGCAACGTTGCGGCGAATTTGACGGACCGCTCACCGCGGCCCAGATCTAACTTGATTAAACAACAATATAAACACTCGAAGTGCTAATGAAGGAAATAAAACAATGACCTTTTCTTCAAATACCGAAATAATTGCCCCATCTGGCTACGTTGTGCCGAATTTGACGGACCGCTCACCGCGGCTTAGATATGGGCTAAGATCTCACTTGTTAAAACAACAATAGGTGCGTTTGAGTTGACGATCGGCGGAGCGAGTAGATAGTGAACAGAGTAAGAAAGAGGAGCTCCCGAGCACTTTTGGCAAATAGAGCACGCCCCGACCGTCAAAAAAAAACTCAAAAGTAGACGTGGAGTGCGCTCGGAGCATTTTGACCGTCAACTCGAACGCACCTAATATAACCACTCGAAGTGCTAATGAAGGAAATAAAACAATGATCTATTCTTCAAATACCGAAATAATTGCCCAATCTGGCAACGTTGCGACGAATTTGACGAACCGCTCACCGCGGCCCAGATCTCACTGGATTAAACAACAATATAAACACTCGAAGTGCTAATGAAGGAAATAAAACAATGATCTATCCTTCAAATACCGGAATAATTGCCTGCGGCGAATTTGACTGGCCGCTCACCGCGGCCCAGATCTCACTTGATTAAACAACAATATAAACACTCGAAGTGCTAATGAAGGAAATAAAACAATGATCTATCCTTCAAATACCGGAATAAGTGCCCAATCCGGCAACGTTGCGGCGAATTTGACGGACCTCCCACCTGAGTCCAGAATACATTAAAAGACACCAACGGTGCCGTATTTCGACCAATAGGAGGAGAGCACGCTATCCCGTTTGATTTTCTCTTCACGTCATACGTCAGCATGGTTTACGTCATTTACGTGTATAAAATCGATTCAACAGTTGTCAAGTCAACGTGAAATACATTTTGGTTATGTTTATCGAAATTCATCTCTGTCGTAGAAAGGGTTGTGTGCTCTCTATCAGTTGAATATTAATAATTGACTTCGAACTCGAACTATTGAATTGGTTGGAATTCATGCAAGATCTTTTTAAATGGAAGAAGACATGAGAAACTTCACGACTGCTATTTGATGAGAAAGAATTATTCTAGATAACACCAAAGAATCAGATAATTACATTTGTATACTTTCTAAAATCGCTGCCACATTTCGAAATTCTCGACTTTGAGAAAGAAAATACATTTGAAAGATTTCCATAGATGTTCATTGTTGCCTTACAGATTTTTCAAATATTAAAATCTACCAGTAATAAAAGTATTCAAAATCAGAAATCTATTTAAATTCTCTCGAGAATTGGATCCAGAATTCGGTGAGGGTTTTTATGTAATTCGGGCACATTAATGAATATTTGAACAGTATATAAAATTTTAACGTTAACACTGTTCAATTAAATATGACTGAAAGTACTGCATATTATTGAAAAATATAACAAATTGCCTGTGTTGAATCTCTTATCTACTTTCTATTAGGGCCTCCAATTTCATTCATTGGATTGTCATTATATTCTACATATTGACATAACAAAATATATGATTATATCTTAATCTGAATAATAACAAAGGAGCGGTGGTATATATTTATTCAATCAATTCAGCACATTATCTCATACATATCACTTCTATTGCTACATTATTCTTCCTGAAGCTATGAAATTATTGTAGGGTGACAAAATTCAATCATTACTACACCGAAATCTGCAAAGGAGTTCTTTGAAAGCATAATTACTTATGGATTTGAATGCCATTATGACCTACATGAATGCTTTGTGAAACTCTATACCACAAGCAAAGTGAATATTTACATACTAATTACATGTTACCTACAATTCTCAAATATTAACTTTTGCTATTCAAAATAAGGTTCAATCACTGAATTTGTCACCATTGTGCATTTTTGTCTACTTGTGTACAAATTTAAGTCCACTGTATAAATTCTAGCCATTCCATTAATCAAGCCAATATCAATCGAACAGGTAGTAGGATATATTCATTGTGGAATATAATATTAGCCCACCTTTTTCATGAACGGTTTCTAAAACTCTACACGAAATATACCATGCGAAAGTAAATATCAATTATCTTGCGTCAAACGTTTGGAACTAAGTTCATCATAGTGACCCACATTAGTTTCCATATTCACCTGAATATATCGAGAGAGTTCGTTACAGCTGACCCCATCTCCCTTCCTTCAACCTCTGGTCCTCCCATTATTTGAATGTCAATCCTAAAATTGAAGTAAATTTACTAATAAAACACTAACATGCTATATTAACAGTGAACAGTTACCACCAGAAGTACTAACTTTCACCGAAATTCTTGATGGACATAATCCATATATTTTTATACCTCGATCTTTCATGCTACGTTGATTACATTGACTCGTAGATAAATTATGTTCAAGTAAAATCAGCTGACATAACTCATAACATTAATAAACCAACCTGTAGTATTACTTCTTGTTCCTTAAAAAAATTATGAGTGCATTTTTCCCAAATGGATGAATAATTCTTCATGAGAGCCAAAAGATATTTAGTCCTGTACAGGGCAAAGTGGGCACTTCAAATGAATAGAATGTCTTTTTGATCAAATGGTACAGGTTCTTCATGATGAATTTTTCTCATATGCCGATTTCTTGTTGATGATCTTGAAAAATGCTCTTGGTATACGAGATACAGCAAACTTTCACTGAAAATTAATAATCAAAATGAAACCAAGTATAAATTTTTACTGATTAATGATATACTCACTCAACTTCGTCCATGCCTATTGCTTATTATAGAACAGAACTCCTTGTCAATATGATGCAGCAATTAAAATTGCTTTTTGTAATAAAATTGAATTGAAATTCTGATGAGCAGAAAACAATGAGAATTTCTCAAACGTCAAAACAAATCATGGAAATAGAGAGAAGAACATTTGACGATTTGACATTAGACAAGGAAAGAGAACCCTGATGTCATGTGCAGATATTCCGTACTGTGATTGGTCAGAAATTCGGCACAGGTCGCCGATTCTCGTATGCTGGCGTATGCTTGCCCAACACACCTACGTTAATGAATCACGCGATAACTTTCGAATGCTTTTTTGGTCTACTGGCGACACTTTTGTCTTTTGACCTTGAACAAAAACTCATAATTTGCCTGCAATATACGAACATAAACATTTCCAATGTTAAAAATAAAAACTTCTGTCGAAACGACTTCAGACAACCTCTACACATAGTTTGATTCTTGGAGCTGGCCCTTTAAGTTCATCCAAATTGAACGAAAAAAATTATGGGAATAGTCCTTCTATCCATCTATTCAATAAGCTAATCACAAGTCTTGGCCGCCGTCCTGAACTCTTGAAAAAAAAAATAAAAACTTCTGTTGAAACGGCTTCAGAGTACCTATACACATACTTTGATCCTTGGAGCTGGCCCTTCAGGGTCATCGAAATTGAACGAAAGGAATCACGGGAATAGTCCTTCTATCCATCTTTTCAATAAGCTATTTACATATCTTGGCCGCCATCTCAAACTCTTGAAAAAAAATAAAAACTTCTGTCGAAACGGCTTCAGAGTACCTATACACATAGTTCGATCCTTGGTGCTGGTCCTTTAGGTTCATCCAAATTGAACGGAAAAAATCATAGAAATAGTTCTTCTATCCATCTATTCAATTAGCTATTAACATATCTTGGCCGCCATCTCAAACTCTTGAAAAAAAATAAAAACTTCTGTCGAAACGACTTCAGACAACCTCTAAACTTAGTTTGATTCTTGGAGCTGGCCCTCTAGGGCCTTCGAAATTGAACGAAAAAAAACATGCGAATAGTCCTTTCATCCATCTATTCAATAAGCTATACACATATCTTGGCCGCCATCTCAAACTCTTGAAAAAAAAATAAAAACTTCTGTCGAAACGACTTCAGACAACCTCTACACATAGTTTGATTCTTGGAGCTGGTCCTCTAGGGCAGTCCAAATTGAACGAAAAAAATCATGTAAATAGTCCTTCTATCCATCTATTCAATGAGCTATTCTTCTATCTTGGCCGCCATCTCAAACTCTTGGAAAAAATAAAAACTAATGTCGAAACGACTTCAGACAACCTCTACACATAGTTCGATTCTTGGAGCTGGCCCTTTAGGTTCATCCAAATTGAACTAAAAAAATCATGCGAAAAGTTCTTTTATCCCTTTATTCAATCAGTCAATCACAGTTCTTGGTCGCCATCATCAACTCTTGAAAAAAAATATAAACTTCCGTCGAAACGGCTTCAGAGTACCTATACACATAGTTTGATTCGTTGGAGCTGGCCCTTTAGGTCCATCCAAATTGAACGAAAAAAATCATGGGAATAGTCCTCCTATCCATTTATTCAATAAGCTATTGACATATCTTGGCCGCCATCTCAAACTCTTGAAAAAAAAAATAAAAACTTCCGTCGAAACGACTTCAGACAACCTCTACACATAGTTTGATTCTTGGAGCTGGCCCTTTAGGTTCATCCAAATTGAACGAAAAAAATCATGCGAATAGTCCTTTTATCCCTTCATTCAATCAGTCAATCACAATTCTCGACCGCCATGTCAAACTCTTGAAAAAAATAAAACTTCTGTCGAAACGGTTTCAGAGTACCTATACATATAGTTCGATCCTTGGAGCTGGCACCCTAGCGCCATCGAAATTGAACGAGAAAAATCATGCGAATAGTCCTTCTATTCATCTATTCAATAAGTTATTCACATATGTTGGCCGCCATCTCAAACCCTTGAAAAAAAATAAAAACTTCTGTCGAAACGGTTTCAGAGTACCTATACACATAGTTCGATCCTTGGAGCTGGCACTCTAGGGCCATCAAAATTGAACGAAAAAAATCATGCGAATAGTCCTTTTATTCCTTTATTCAATCAGTCAATCACAGTCCTTGGCCGCCGTCTTCAACTCTTGAAAAAAAATGAAAACTTCTCTCGAAACGGCTTCAGAGTACCTATACACATAGCTTGATTCTTTGGAGCTGGCCCTCTAGGTCCATCCCAATTGAACGAAAAAAATCATGGGAATAGTCCTTCTATCCATCTATTCAATGAGCTATTCACATATCTTGGCCGCCATCTCAAACTCTTGAAAAAAAATAAAAACTTCTGTCGAAACGGCTTCAGAGTACCTATACACAATACACATAGTTCGATCTTTGGAGCTGGCCCTCTAGCGCCATCGAAATTGAACGAAAAAAATCATGCGAATAGTCTTTTTATCCCTTCATTCAATCAGTCAATCACAGATCTTGGCCGCCATCTTCAACTCTTGAAAAAAAAAAAACTTCTGTCGAAACGACTTCAGAGTACCTATTGACCGTGGTGGAATAGCAGCGCTTGGAGCCGGCCGGCCGGGAGCTAACATCACCGACGTTGAATGCGCAGATTTAGGTACATATAGAAAGTCATTGACAATATTATTTCTTTGATTCATGCTACTATTGAGCCAAATTTCTTATTTTTCGACAATATTGCGTCACCCTATCGTGCGAGAATTGTGTATGAAGCTTTGAAAATTCATTGTATTCCGGATTTGGCCATGCCCCCTCGGTCGCCAAACCTCAATCCCATTGAATACGCTTGGTATCGGCTACAAAGAGCTATAAATTCTCATCAACCCTACATACACTTCAAGAACTCAGACAGCTTTCACAGCATTTCTGGAGAGAAATTGATCAAAGGTACTTTAACAAACTCTTTAGAAGTATGCAAAGGCTGTGTGTGGTTGATGTTCAGCAGACCATACTCTTTACCAAACTTTATTTTTTAAATTTTTGAGTGGAATGAGTTTTCACTACAAATACTAAAAATAAAAATGAAGATCACGTCCTTTAGTTGGACCAACAACATAAATGTGAGAAATGGACTAGCAGAGATCTAAATTCCGAAATACACCACCAGATGGCACCACCACAGCAAGACAATGACATACCGGTTTCTGGCTTCTTTGCCGTCATCAGGGCGGTGCTAGGGAGTAATATAAGTTCTACCGTTTCAATTGGTTAATACCGCAGTATAAGGCTATATGGCACTGATGACGGCAAAGAAGCCAGAAACCGGTATGTCATTGTCTTGCTGTGGTGGTGCCATCTGGTGGTGTATTTCGGAATTTAGATCTCTGCTAGTCCATTTCTCACTAAAAATAAATTTTCACCTGAAACTTTTGTAGAGTAGTATATCACTGAATATGAGTGAATGACGATCACTTTCAAAATCACATACAGAATGCTGTGAATCAGAGATCATACTAGATTTGAAAATTATCTACGGGCTGACATTCTGAGTCGAAAATAATTTTCAACTACATAATCGGGGCTATTCACTAAGCAAAGTTCTTATGGATAGCAACTGTAAATCGTCGTTATCCCATGCTTATTACATGGGATAACGACGATTTACAGTTGCTATCCATAACAACTTTGCTTAGTGAATAGCCCCGATTGTTTACACAGAACGAAAGATCATGAATAGGGTTCAATATTTATTCGTTAGTTGGTTGAAGTCTACTTCACACTGAAGTGGATATGGGGACAGAGTTAATTCTTATCCCATATGTAACCTGATACTTTCGTATAGGCATATTTCGTTTCATGAATAGAAACGATTCCTTTTTCCTTTCAGGAAGTTAGTTATTCAGTTCTTTTCATCGAGTATAGATCGACCTCCTCATTATGAAATTGAATAAATCGATTATTCTGAAAACTGTGTTTGATTGAAATCAATCCTAAAGGAACTTATAACTCAACAGTTCTCTAGGAAAATGAGATATTTCGTTTTGCTCTGGATAATGTTTTGACATTTTGAAAATAAAGCTGGTGAAATTATGGCTAAGACTTCTACGAACTTTTGTAACCATTTTAATTTCTTTATGAACTGAATACTGGTTTCAATCAACTGCCCAAGTGCCCAATACCTCTTGGCATCCTATGAATATGATATTTTCAGCCATATCGTTAAATTCTTCCTGAAGGGCAATATCAATTCCTGAAAAGTTGAAGGTGAGTTTTGGCGATTGAAGATTCTACACACAAAAAATCGTCATATTACATTCAAAAAGTTGTGAGTTGGGCCAAGTTTTTTGACGATGTGTGTAAAGATAAAGGGAGAATGATTGTTCCTAAAAAGTGGGTAATTTGAAATTTATTAGTATGTTTTCTGGTGCGTTCTAGTTAACGTCGATTTGGTCCATGAGTTCATAACCCTTTTTTCGACCTGCGTTGCATACTTCATATTTTGTTCATGAATTGTTCGATAGTTGGTGATTCGAATATTTATTTTTGCAACTTGAACTTCTCGATAACAGGAAAATAAAGATCTCCGCGGTCATACGCAACGTACAAACTGGGGAATCGGCAAAAATAACAAATGCGAATGCCGATTATGAATGAAGCATACGTGAAAACACTTAAAAATATTTTGAACTGCGTCACTTCGTGTGTCAGAATGGGGATACAGATATCAACAATAATCTGAAATGGATAGGATCTCACAATCAGTTTTAATTTGGTAACATAACGAAGTGTTTGTGTTGGCGTACATATTGGAGAGTTTTTCATTTGGACTGTTTACTATTTTGATTGTTCTTGATTTTCCGACAAAAAGTGAGTAATGAATTTTTGATGGATGAAAAATAGGGATTTTTGAGGATAATATTTTTGATTTTGTTTTGAAGGAATTCATCTTCAGTATTATACCGCATACTGCGAAAACTCCATTTACATACCTACTTCATCGAAAGAAATTTCGTGCGTGGACTCATGAAAAACAAGTCAATAAATACCTAATGTTTCGGCATCATATAAACATAAACTGATATTGATTAAATTCTGTATTCACAGGGCGTCTGCCCTGATAATAATTCGTTATCGATGGCACAGGTAGAATATCTAAATGTCCGGTACGCTAACAAAAAAGCATCCTTAAAACCAGTATCAAAACTTCATCAAAAACCTCCGCGTCAAAATTATGATAGAAATTCAATTCCTTAGTAGAAAAATATTTGGCAACAAAATCCTGAAACAGGTCAATTTTTGTCTCACTTTTACCAAATTTTTATGCATTTTTGTAGGATTTTTGTTGCACCCTGTGCCATCCCCATCAACCCTCTGAATATTTTGAAGTGGGAAAGTGGGTCATGTGGTACTTTGGCAAGGTCTTTGTCACTGTGAGGGGGGTTGAAAGGGATTGAAAGTTGTGCATGAACAAAACTGTAATAGTCGACTTTCATTCGGTGACAATTTTCATTAGGTACCATCGTCTCGAAATAAATGAGCCATGACAAAGTGCACATACTGAAAACCTCTTTGAACTAACCTCGGAACTAACTAATTTTTCGAAAAAAAAAATTTTTTCTTGAAAATTTCTGCACGCCTGTAAAAAAGATACAAAGTACCACATGACCGACTTTCCCTATTCAAAAAAATTAGGGAGTTGATGGGGATGACACAGGGTGCAACAAAAATCCTTCAAAAATTTGGTAAAAGTAAAACAAAAATTGACCTGTTTCAGGATTTTTGTTGCCAAATATTTTTCTTCTGAGGAAATGAATTTGTTCCATAATTTTGAAGCGCACTGTATAGTGAAATATTTCCAGTATTAACAGACAAAAAAGTTTCTTCAACATCTTTGGAATTATTGAATTCACATAATATTTTTTCAAATTCATTACTTTCCCGAAGTGAATAAATATTTTCATAAATACGTTATTACTACGACCTTTATGCAGGGAGCACAGAAAATTGACTCTAACCTGACATTTTCAAAATATACAAGGTAAAATGTGTCATAATGTCATGGCCAACCGGGATACTTTATGAAAGTGAATAGAGTAGATATACAGCGATAATATTCAAAGTTTGGTGTAGGTTCGGTAAAAAAGTGGCATTATTTTCTTTCGGAGAAGTTGCAGCTATCGAATTTACCCACAAATTTCTGACATAGGTTGTATAGATTGTCATTCAAATATTTTTTTATCCTATTCCTGTTCTGTCTATTTTTGGTTGTGGGGATTGGAGAATTATGGTATGCCAAAGGCGCCTCAGCTGTCTAAAATACTAATAATAACATCACTTCAACTCGGATCAAAAATAATCCTACAACTTATCTCAGGTTCATTCAGTAATTGGGAATTTACTGAAATTGTTGTTCAATCTGTATCGGACCACACCAAAAATTGAATCAATTTAAATAAATTATCAACTTTAGTACCTTTATAGATAAGAACCTAGTAAGTGTGTACAAGTGTTTTGCCTGTACCTACATGGTGGTTTTTTACATCCACCTACATAATATGCAGAGACGAATAATATCTGGAACTTTATTTTGGCAACATAATGACTTTTTGTCAAGAATGCTATGATGATAATATCAATTTCAATATCCAGCAGGACTTTTCTATCTGGGCGACTCTGTGGAGATTGATATAATTCCATACAAATGATATTGTTTCATTTTTGGTGTGACTACCAACTACCAATTAGCTAATATTCTAGAAATTATTCCTTCAAATGGGTGATTTTTTTGAGACCTATAGTAAATTAAAAAGAAAAACATGAAATTCAGAATTATGCATGAAATCTTTGTTTGAATCGATAGTATACGGTCCATAAAATTTAATGTTTGAATATTATTTCATGGAAATGTTGCCGCGGCTGCGTCTCAAATGTCCATCCGCTCAATCCAATTTTTGCATACTCTTTCCACATTTCGGCCGGTATCTCACGAATAAATGCTTCAATGTTGTCTCCCAATGCGTCAATCGAAGCGGCCTTGTCAGTTGTCAGTATAGACATGACCCTCAACATAGCTCCACAAAAAATAGACTAAAGGAGTTGAATCGCAGGATCTAGGCGGCCAATTGACCGGTCCCAAACGTGAAATAAATTGTTCACGGAAAACCTCCTCTCAATAAGTTCATTGTTTCGTGCGGTGTGTGGCATGTGACACCGTCTTGTTGATACCACATGTCATGCAAGTCAAGTTCTTCCATTTTGGGCAAAAAAAGTTGGATATCATCTCACGGTGGGCGCCGAATCGATAATTGATGGTCATCACTAACACTGGCCGATACAGCTGCGATACTTTCTTCAGTTCGCACAGTACGAAAGCGTGTTGGTGGTTTATTGTCCAACAATGTGAATCGGGTGCTAAATTCAGTCACAATAGTCCGAATAGCCGCATTTTCTTTCCTTTAATTTTTAAATTATATAAACAGTCGAAATTTCTAGGTCATAATGTCTGGAATGATCAGACTAGAATTATATCGTATGATTTCAACTCAATGACACCGCTAGAGTAATGTGTACATCTCATTTGTTTTATTATTAGAACATAAGTATATTATTCCATGTTGTATCTAGCCTAATCGAAAGTTGTTAATCTGATAAGATAACAGCAACAATTATTATTCCGGGGAAGTTGGTTTACGATTTGCCACAGTCGGAAAATCCCTATTTCATGCACAGTACACACCATAAATTAAACAGAGGATTATTATTTATTTTTTAATTGAATATTTCTTCATTGTTGCCTGTATCCGACTTATACGAGTGGCTTTCAATGGGTTTTAGCATCATAGAGAAGTGCTGTATCAATTAATAACATTGTCTGGTCTTCGACTTGTCCACATTCTCATTAATGCTAGTATTCAGAAAAGTGAAACCACGCTCCATCAGAAATAGAAAATCTTGACGACAAAGCTATCCTTGGGGTTTAATCAACCTATGGAACTTTTTAGTGGCAGGTTTGTTGAAATATACATAGCAAAACCAAATCTCTTTTTTCCCACAGAATGAAATATCATAAATTTGGTTCAATATTTATTCGTTATTTGGTTGAATTCTACTCCACACTGAAGTGTATGTGGTGACAGATTTGATTATTATCCCATTATGTAACCTGATACTTTGGTATCGGCATATTACGTATTATGATAAGGGAATAGAAACGATTCCTTTTAGGAAGTTAGTTATTCAGTTCTTCTCTTCAGGTATACATAGATAGACCTCCTTATTAATGAAATCGAATAAAATCGATTATTCAGAAATCTGTGTTCGATTGAAATCAACCCTAAAGGAATTTATAACTCAACAAGGACCGTATACTCCTATGCCTATTCCTTCGGCAGATTTTATTCCATCATCAGGGTACCAAATGGTTGGCTTATTGTCTATTTGATTTACGTAGTCCACTGCACTTTGTTTATCGCGTATGACCATGGTAAATGGAGTCAGAGGGTTTGGCCAAGAGGTTCGAGTCTATTTCATTCAGGATCCTCCTGTGTCCCACCCATTTACGTGTAGGAGCTTGCTGTTACTCAATAATAAGTACATCCCAATGATCCATCCAAATTTCCATCCAAATTCAACAGCAGGCATCCAAACAATACTTGAAGCCCCTTTTATTCAACCGTACAAATCTAGGAGCTGCTCAATCTTGAAGTACAGGAAATCTGTGGGCCCAAGCCATAAAGTTGGTGTCCAAAGTGTTTGCCAGTAGAGATTCAATTTATTGTTGTTGTATCCACATTTCCATACATCTTAGCACTGTGTGCAAAGTTACCAGAGTGTTGAAATTGGAAGAATTTAAAATTACAAGACATTCAAATATTAGCGTGGGAATGTGATAAATCTCATGAACAACTTTAACCTTTTCGAAAAGGTACGGAGTAAAGATTTTTCCATTAACTCCTCGCACGTTTTCGGAGTAACTGATTCACATGAATTGTGAAACGAAGAATGTTGCACGAAAACTTGACTCTTGGTTTCCACGTTAGATCATGCTCAAAGATTAAAAAGAACGTGCATTACCATTTTCGTGAGATTATCAACGCATTCTTTTTCATGAAATGAAGAAAATCGGAGTTGAACCCGTTATTAAAACCTACACGTGGGAATTATTAATTTCAACTTCCACACGCTTGAGATCGGCCGATTATAGAATTTCTTGAAAATTATCGGAGGTAATATCACAAGACTATGACAAATAGCCGACTATTATTTTCGGCCTAATTCAATCGAGAGCGTCTTGTATTTCGACAATTCAATAAGACCATATGAACATTAATAATCTGAATAACTCCCGAGAGCTTTAGCTCGAGGGAGTTATTCTTTGATTATTAATGTTCATATGGTCGAATTGAATTGTCTTGAAATACAAGTTGCTCGAGATGAATTAAAGAAAATAATAGTCGCTTTTTGTCATAGTCGAGTGATATTCGGGAAGATTATTTCATGAACACGTTCAGACAAGACAGAAGAAGGCATCTCTATTTATTTTATTGAATGTTCAAATGTTTCGCTAAGATTCCTGTCACTTTCGCTGATGTGAAAGCAAGCCAATTCATAAACTTCTAATCACACTTACTTTTTACAACTACGAATTAATCATCAACAATAACTAAAACTCAAATATATAATAATTGATTATTTGATATTGAAAACGCAATTATTGTAAGTGATATTTGCACCAGCACCATAGATAAGTCCTGCAGGTGTCGCCTTTTCTATTTTTTCTTGTATGACCTGTGCTGCTGAAGTTGTAGGCTGTGTTTCTTCAAACTGTCGCATTCTATTCATAATTTTGTTGTGGTTTGTTTGGTGAAGTATTTCGCTACTGAATTCCACATCCATTTAACTGAATACCTACTCTTCATATTCTTCACCATTTTCTTTGCGCATATTCCATGCCCATTGCCCAATCTTGAAGAATTTCGGCTATTTTGAAAGGTGGGGTAGTCGCACAAAATTTATGATTTTTCCGCCGACAAAAAGACATAAATTGGATCCAGACAGACTGTATTTTTCGGAATGGATTTAGATACATTTTCACTGATTTTCGTAGTGGAATATGAACCAAAACGCGGCATTTTCAATTTTGAATGAATGTTATGTCAAATTTCGACACTTTATCATAGCACACATATGCAATCGAAATAAATAGCCGCTGATATTTCTTTGTTTACCTGAATATCCGATAATATTGCATATCGCGTGACTAAATTCGTGACTTTTCATTGGCGGAGCCATGTGTGAATGAAATAATCGCAAATATGAAATCAAGGAAGGTATGAATTTTTGAATATTGACAGTCACCACAGACTTCTCGAAAACATTTGAAGCAAAGATTATAGAGTGCTATAATCTTTGATTTGAAGTTTATCATCATTCATTACTGTCATTTCATTACTTCGAAATTTTACTAGTACATTAAAGTTAAACTCTTCAAAGAATATAACCTCGATCCATAGGAATTCAAACAACGTATTTTCTTCATTTATAGAATCACCACACAAAAGGAAACTACAGGTTGTCCGTCGCTCTATTTGGAGGGGATGGTTTACCTATTGGCTGATTGGGGTATGGGAGAAAATGAATTACGACATCGAAACTATGCGGATCAGAAAACGGAATTGCAGCGGAGACTTTCAGAGCAGTTCGATACTGACCAGGAGGAAGTAGATCTTCATCCATTGAGCAATCAGGTAAGAATATACCATTCGTTCATTTATATTTCACTCTTCAATAAACCGAGTACGAGTTATTCAAGGAAACCTAAAAGTAATTAACAGTGATAACTCCACCAAGCCTATGTCGTACCAGGCGTATAAATGGAATAGGCGGACAAAACGATACATTTCGTAGAGTGAGGTCTTCAAGAATCAGTTTGTTCAGCCTCCATATAAGATCATACATGCTAGATCCGTGGCAATATGTAATTTGTGTAGGTATGCTCTGAGCCACTGACTTTATGGTGAAGGCTGCAGATCAGTTCTAAGATAGCCAGGACTTGCTTCTTTTGGTGGATCTGTTATTTACGGCCTTGTAAGGGTGACAAAGTCTGGGTCGAGTCATCCAATCCTAAAGAATCCTTTAGCCCGTGAATTGGTCATTCCAGTTACTGATTCCATTTCTGATACCTCACAAGTGCCAAGGAAATCACCTACTATTTCGTTTCTCCTAATGTCTGTGTGACTTGAAATCGTTTAAACATCAGTTTTCTACTTCACCCAAGCAACGGTAGGAAAGCTCTGCTCTCTTTTACCATAGCATTTGTATGCAGCTTGGGTTTTGGAAAAGATTTTCATTGGTCTCCCTTGTTTTTTGTGCCTGAGAGAATTGCGTATCTGACGCTATATCGGCTCTCGTGTTTGTACCGATAAGCAACTCTTTCGAAATTATTCATTAACCATCCTACAGGGTGATTCCGAAGGAGACCGTCAAATTTTAGGAGAAGTTTACACTAGTCAAGGCAGTTTCCAAATAATGTTTGGTTTATCATTGAGAGTCTAAGGGTGATTTGTCCGCCTCGACCGATTTTTCTTTTATTCATAACTTTGGTATGGATTGATCAATATTGATGGAATTCTCAGTGTAGAACAATATGATTGTCTATTTTCAATAATTTTAACACTTTTTCAAAAATACAGGGTGAGAATTGTTATAGGTTCTGAATAAATTTGCAGGTTGAAAAAACACCCTGTACATTACGTTTTCAAAAATTCGCTACCTGCTTCAGATTCTACTATAAGTTAACATTACTGGCGTTTTTATTTTTTTCTTGGCACACGTCCAGTTTCCCTAGAAAAATTTTTTAAAGATGAACAATATCGTTATTTCTCTCCAAGGCAGTAAGGATATTCTGAACCGGATAGTAAAACATTGCCTTGGAGCGAAATAACGATATTGTTCATCTTTGAAAATGTTTTCTAGGGAAACCGGACGTGTCCAAAAAAATAAGAACTTATGTTAACTTATGGTAGAATCTGAAGCAGGTAGCGAATTTTTGGAAAAGTAATGTACATGGTGTTTTTTCAACCTGCAAATTTATTCTGAACTTATAATAATTCCCACCCTGTATTTTCGAAAAACTATAGGAATTATTGAAAGCATACAATCATATTGTTCTACACTGAAAATTTCATCAATATTGATAAAGCCATAACAAAATTATGAATGAAAGAAAAATCGGTCGAATCGGACAAATCAACCGGTGGACGCTCAATAAAGGCCTCCTACCATAAACCAAACATTGGTTCGAAACTGCCTTGACTAGTGTAAACTTCTCCTAAAATCTGACCGTCTCCTCCGGAGTCACGCTGTATAATCTATTCACTCAGAAAATTATTCTAGTAAATACAACGAAAAATGTATGTTAGGATAACAAAATGAAGATCCCTATTCGGTCAATCTAAAATTCTATTATATTAACAGAAGCACTTTTGTTAGCTGCCTTATTGAAAACTTGTTGTAGATAAAGAATCTTCTGTTACCATTATAATAAAATAGTTCTTCCGCTAATATTGCAGTTGTCAGGTTTAACGAACATATAGATACTCATAACAGTATCTTCTATTACCATGAATAATATATTCCTTCACGTTAATAAAAATATTATGTTAGGGAGATCGAAATCGTATGATTTCAATAACACTGCTTTCTATACAATGGAAAGTGAGATTGTTAAATATACAAATTCATACTTTTTGGCCAATAGTATTACTCTTTGTGCTGATAGAGGGTTTTATTATTTTGTTAGAATGTAATATTCATACGATATTATCCAACTATTATCTATATATTCTAGATAGAATATATTTTGCTCCATTCAGAATATTCGATTTAATTCATAAAAAACAATTAACTATGTATTATTAAATTCATCAGTGAAATTTATAAAAATACAAAGAGGCAGACAACCGACTTGGGGAGCAATTGCCTCCAGTAAATGTTGCTGAATTTACGATATTGCTGTGATGTCAGCTTCCTGAAAATATTATTATTCAGTATCTAGTTATATGTTTATTCAATGTCTAGGTATAGGTCAGTTGAAATCAACTAATTTATAATTATGAGTTTATTGGAACAGAAAAATAAAATATAATTCATAAATATAACAAAATTACAAGTACCTATGAAAAATTTGGGAACTGGAGCCGAATTTTTGAGGTTTTCTAGATGTTGGAGCTATGGCTGCATGCAGAAGCAGCAATATACCTACATTTCGTCCATCTGAAAGAAATATCACAATTTACTATCGAGAAGTTAAAAATGCTTAATCTAACAGTTTTAAATAAACATGCGATGAAACTTAGAGAATCAGTTTGAGATGCCTCATCAAAATATAAAGGTCGTGAAAATTCTTTTTGCAACGGAAACAAATCATTGCATTGGTCTAATGTACCTACCTCAATTTTGCCAAGTTCTGCGTAATTCGGACAAGCTCTTCGAAAATTATCCTATCCCTCCAAGAAATATGTGGCTCCTCAGAACAAAATTCCTTGATATGACGAGTAGTTATCAATATGAAAGTTTCAAAAGTAAATCTATCATCTGAAAAAAATTTAAAGATTCACAATATTTCAAAATAAATAGAAAGATTTATTTCCAAAAAGTGACTGACGGGTGAATTCACTATTCAACAAAATTTCTGCGACATGGACAGACAATATCTTTCAATAATCTCATCAATTTTGGCATGTAGTTCTCTGAATCTCAATTCAGCATTCGCCATTTCGACATCTTTGTATTTGTATATTAGATTGAATACCTATTTCAACGAAGAGAAAGAAATTTCATTACTTACCAATACACTTCTTGGCAAGCTTTTCAGCTTCAAAAATTCCAGCTTTGGAGAATATCACTTTAAGTTCTCGCTCAAAACTAATTCTTCCACTCTTTTTCTTTTTTAATATCACCATATCTCAGGACCAAACTCGTACGAAATCAGTAGCGCTGTAAATATAAGCTTGCTGTTACGCTGTTCGCGTATATCCGTAGCAGTTCGTGGTATTAGCTTATAGAATAAGGACTGTTAAATCAGCAGCGGGTTGTGTAATATTAGCAGTTTTGTTGTTTTCTGGTAACGTTTAACTATTAACATAACGAATATTTTATCCCTGTAATAGTATATGATTTTCATTTCATATAACTATGAATAACAATAGGATTGTTAAAATAATAATAAAGGTTGTGAATATGATAGTGTATTAGGTATTCTATACAAATAATTTGTATTATTTGTACAAAATTAGTGACATCGAGGTAATAGAAATTCAGGCTTCTTTTTATAGAATTTTTCGATTCTATTGAACAGCAATACATTCAATATTAGTGAATTATGTAGCCTTAATGAAAATAATATTGTTATCACAGTAGTTCTTGTTTTGTTGTGTTAACAAACCTCATTCAGGATAACATGAATGCTCTATTGTAGGTACAGCAGTTTTTTGTAATCGGAAAAGTTTTTTGTTGGATTCACAATTTCAATACATTAGACTTCCAATAGTTGTGCTTCTGTTAATTTTACTTAGAAAATTTTCTGAGTGTTTAGTTTCTGATGTATTTTCTTATTAGTTATTATCATCCATTGCTGCTTAGGTATTAATACTGTATAAATGTACTACATAAAACTGAACATATCTGGATTGTCCAGCTCTCGCTTATTAAGTTTTTAGATTGGTATCTAGTCTCGCTGCTCTGCTGCTCACAAGTATTATATCCTAAATCAAGCAGTGTCTCCAACGTGTAGTTCTGAAAGCTCCTGTCATCATGAGACGGATTATAAAAGGCTTCTTTTGTACATCATTTTTTCAGCGCACGTTCTTCTCAAACGAGAGCAATCATCATTTCATGATGTCTGTATTTGGACCAATAATGATCTCCATCGAATCTCTGATCAATAATCCAGTTCAATTCTCCTCATCAGGCCGGCCTTCTCCTTAAGGTGCCGTCTTCATTCAATCGATTCAATGAAGGTTGGGAACAATATTAGCAAATGTGTCTCGGTCTTTAGTAATTTGGACAGGTAGTACCAGTTTATGCCAGTACATTTTCTTCTTCCAATGCAACGGTGACCCTCAATTTCACCCTCCATTATCATCATCAACTTTGGCGTTTGTTACTCCGTATTACATGACATAGATAGGCGGTTTCTTCTTCTTAACGTTCGTTGACAGTTCCCTTTTTCTCTGTGTCTGTTTCTACATTTCGTCATTTGTTATATCTGCTGCCCATGGTGCCCTAAGAAGTCTACGGAGGAGCCACTTTTCGAACGCTTCGGTCTTATTCATTGTACACTCTCTCAGTGTCCACACCTCACAACCGTAAAGTAGCACAGAGTATACGTAGCATTTCACGAATTGATATCGCAACTCTGAGTTATGTGTGGGATCACATAATAATACTCCATTCACTTTTACAAAGTATCCTGGTTGGCCAAGATTTAGGTTTATCAATTTTTACTTGAAGCTGTAGGTTGGCACTCGTGAAATGTCAAATAATTCTGAGAGACGTTGCCAATGCTAATTCCTATTTACTCTTTTCCAATGAATAGAGTTAAGGCGAGTTTATTCAGCGATTAAAATAAAATAAGAACTAAAATAAAATAAGAAATAAGAGCAGACAACATAGGTTTATAGAGATCACTAGAATAAAATAAGAAATAAGAATGAACCAATCAAATCGCAGATTTTTTGACAATGACTTTTGTGTTTTGTGCAAGTTTAGAAAATCGCCTATTCCGCCTTTTATTCAAGGTGATAATCGCAGTACTTGTCATCAATAACAACATCGCTCTCATCATGATTTCCTGGTCATCCATATTAAATATACCATCAATAATGACTTAAAAAAATATTCATTAAATTTTACGTTAGAAAACTAGAACTTGTCAAAAGTGTCAATACGGAAAAGATTGGGGAGTGGATTTGGGTCATGCGCACTATCATTTTCCAAATAAAATAAGCGAAAAAGATAAAAGTTGGCCATCTCTTATTCCTTATTTTAGCTTATTTCCTGTATAAACGCTGTCATTGGAATGCATCAAGTGAACATTCTTATTTTATTTTATTCTAGTTCTTATTTTATTTAAGTTGCTGTATAAACTCGCCTTTAGTTCTCTTGAGGTTTAACTGTGACACAGGATTCGTAGTACTACTACATTTCCATACTGTAGTAATTCAAGTTGTGCAAAAAGGTATTTAAATGTCTTCTGTAGGCTTATTTCTTGAGAATTTTGAAAAGTGGGGAATTCCATAGGTGCGTCTGTTCTGTTCTTTTAGAAGTTTTTCTGTAGGGTAATTCGAGTACTATACTGTCCATTATTCTTCTGAAAAATTTCAACACTCGATTCTCGATTTCCGTAAGAAAATAGCATAACTGAATCTTCCAACTATGTTTATACAGGGTGGCCACTTTTTCAATGGCTTTGTATTGGTAACTTTTAAACCATAAGAGTTAGAAGGTCGGTTAAATGGAAAAAAAATTGCATTCATAGAAGCATTGTCAAGCAGTTCAAACAAATCGAGATTATCAGGGCCGGTTTTTGAGATATCATAAGAAAAGTAAATTCTGTCATTTTGATTTTTATTTTTTTCCCACTTTATTTCAAATATTATCAAAAAATGTTAGGGGAATTTTTTATTCGACAGTAAATTATCTTCAAAATGACATAATCAGATTTCGTATCCAACGTTTCGTTCTTCCTGGGCCACCCTCAACCTTATTTTTTTCAATACAGACCTGCATATTTTATGACACTTTTCGAAGTAACTTTTAACGCTGAATTCAACGATATATCATACAATGTCATTCAAAGTTGATTTTACAAAATGGTGGAAATTTCGAACACTTACGTCATTAATGTTCATCATTTACCTTCGAATAATCATTTCATTTGTCTTCCATTAAATGATATTTTCGTTTAATCATTATGAATTAGGTTTTTCACCTCTTGAAATTTGTGAGTAAATAATACGTAACAGAATCAAAGCAAGAAACAAGTAATAATTATTCACTAATTTCAAGAGGTGGAAAACCTAATTCATAATAATTAAACGAAAATATCATTCAATGAAAGACAAATTGAATGATTATTCGAAGGTAAATGATGAACATTAATGACGTAAGTGTTCGAAATTTCCACCATGTTGTAAAATCAACTTTGAATGACATTGTATGATATATCGTTGAATTCAGCGTTGAATGTTATTTCGAAAAGTGTCATAAAATATGCAGGTCCGTATTGAAAAAAATAAGGGTGAGGGTGGCCCAGGAAGAACGAAACGTTGGATACGAAATCTGATTATGTCATTTTGAGGATTAATTTACTGTGGAATAAAAAATTCCCGTAACATTTTTTGATAATATTCGAAATAAAGTGGGAAAAAAATAAAAATCAAAATGACATAATTTACTTTTGTTATGATATCTCAATAAACGGCCCTGATAATCTCGATTTGTTTGAACTGCTTGACAATAGTCCGTATTTATAAAAATGAAGCATTTACTCTCAAGTAAAAGGTAGAAGCAAAAGGTAGAAGTTAAAGGTTTTGCTTCAATTCGTATTCATAATCTCCACCTTTTCCTTGCAAGGAAATGCTTCGGATGAGTGAAGTAAAAGGTACACCGATTTACGTATTCCTCTCCAAATTGGGCTGGCTTTTCAATACGAATGTGCGTGCAGTCAACAACCCCCATAGCTGTTGGCAAATGGAACCTGGTCAATCACTTTTGGCCTGCATGATCTGATTTGCAGTGTTGTACCGGGTTTTTCACTATAAATTGCCCCCCCCCCTCTAACTCGGTTACAGAAACAGATTCGTTAAAATACTTCATACGAAAATTGTACGAAATCAAATGAATATTTTGAGAATGATTACGTCAATTGGTAAATATACAGGGTGAACAACATATTGAATGCAACTACATTTTTTCAAATGGGACACCCTGTATTTTCTTCCTTATTTTAATTGTTCATTTTCTCCTAATATCGAATAGTTATGCGTATGTGGGTCTATCTCTTTTATTTCCAGAGTTCCAAGTTTGGAAATGAAACTACGGAATAAAAAAATGCATACCTATGAGAAATCATTTCGAAATTCTTTATATTCAAACAATTTACTTAAGAGGGGTCTATACCATTCGACGTTCAGTTCAAAACGCGATTCGGGATTTCTCACGATAGGGACGATTTATATGGGGTTTTCACTATTATTCGATTTGAATAGTTCTTCGTGTCGGAAAGTTCATAATTTTTTTTTTCGTCGAGTGGAAAAAAAGTTAATGTTTTTTTTTCGACGAAAAAAAAAATTTATGAACTTTCCCACTTGAAGAACTCTTCAAATCGAATTATAGTGAAAACCCCATATAAATCGGTGATCTCTATCGTGAGAAATCCCGAATCGCGTTTGAACTGAAAGTCGAACGGTATAAACCCCTCTTAAAAGCAATATTTTTTCAAAGAATACCTAACAGTTTCCAATAAAAAATAAAAATAATAATAAACTATGGTAGTATAGAATAAATAATATCAACTAAAGAAATTGATTCTTGAAATTTGAAACTCTGTGGTACTCAGAATAAGAGAGAAAGTCAAAACATAAGTTATATATTCGAAATAAGAGGAAAAAGAACTTGCCAAATATAGAAAAGTATACAGGGTGTTCCATTTGAGAAGATGGAGTTGCAATCAATAGTCCGTATTTATAAAAATGAAGCATTTACTCACAAGTAAAAGGTAGAAGCAAAAGGTTTTGCTTCAATTCGTATTCATAATCTCCACCTTTTCCTTGCAAGGAAATGCTTCGGATAAGTGAAGTGAAAGGTACACCGATATACATATTCGTCCCCAAATTGGGCTCAAATCACATGAACTTTTTTGAAAATGACTACGTCAATTGGGATATATACAGGGTAAACAACATATTGAATGCAACTACATTTTTTCAAATGGGACACCCTGTATTTTCTTCCATATTTTGATTGTTCATTTTCTCCTGATATCGAATATACAGGGTGTCCCAGAAGTACCGCACTTCCTTCAGGGGATCGAAAGTGAAAAATATTCTAAGCCCAAATATCCATGTTTGAAATTTTTTGATAACGTAGTTAATTTGTTATTAATTAATGAAAGTGACCAATGAGGAGCGCCCGACAGAAGAATAAGTAGGCAGAGGGGACGCGAGAGAGACGCTAGAGCTGCGGCCGGCAGTAAACAGAGACTAGCGTCTCGCTCTCGCGTCCCCACTGCCTACTTATTCTTCTGTCGGGCGCTCCTGATTGGTCACTTTCATTAATTAATAACTACTTAACTACGTTATCAAAAAATTTCAAACATGAATATTTAGGCTTAAAATATTTTTCACTTTCGATCCCCTGAAGGAAGTGCGGTACTTCTGAGACACCCTGTATATGCGTATGTGGGTCTGTCTCTTTTATTTCCAGATCGAGTTCCAGAGTTTCAAAGTTTTGAAATGAAACCCCGTAATAAAAAAATACATATGAAAAATCATTCCGAAATTCTTCATATTCAAACAATTTACTCCAAAGCAATATTTTCGCAAGGAATACCTAACAGTATCCAATAAGAAATGAAAAAAATAATAAACTAAAATAATAAATATAGAATGAATAATAACAACTAAAGAAATTGGTTCTTAAAATTCGAAACTCTGTGGTACTCAGAATAAGAGGGAAGGACCAAACATATGTTATATATTCGAAATAAGGGAAAAAAGAATATGCCAAATATGGAAGAGTATACAGGGTGTTCCATTTGTACCTTCTTCAGTAACAAAGTTGAAGGGGGGGTCAAATTATGGTGAAAAACCCGGTACAATATCCAGAAGAAGTGAGAAAAGTTGTTGTGAACCTAGATTCCTATTTTTGGAAGCAAATCCTTCAGTTTTTGAGCAAATGCTTCTTTTCATAAATACGGCGAACGTATCAACTTGGAAGCAAACTCCTCGAAGCAAAACCTTTTCTTTCAATTCTTTTTATGCATATACCTTGAAGGAATTGCTTCATTTTTTGAAAGTAAAAGGTGAGGCTTCTTTTTATAAATACGGCCCATTGTGTTGCCCATTCTGTATATATTTCATGTTACGGAACCATTTTAAAAAACATTAGTCGATTTCGTGAAACTTTCGTGAATAACATTTTTCTGTACCTCTTTCAGTAACAAAGTTGTAGGGGGGGGGTCAAATTATGGTGAAAACCCCGGTACAATGCATCAGAAGAAGTGAGAAAAGTTGTTGTGAACCTAGATTCCTATTTTTGTAAGCAAATCCTTTAGTTTTTGAGCAAATGCTCTTTTTTATGAAAACGGCGAACGTATAACCTTTTACTTCGAAGTAAACTCTTCGAAGCAAAACCTTTTCCTTCAATTCTTTTTATGCATATACCTTGAAGGAATTGCTTCATTTTTTGAGAGTAAAAGATACGACTTCTTTTTATAAATACGGCCTAATGCTTCTATGGATACAACTTTTTCTCCATTTGACCGACCTTCTAACTCTTATGGTTTAAAAGTTACCAATACAATGCCATTGAAAAAGTGGCCACCCTGTATACGTGAAATATTTCCAGTATCAACAAAGAAAAAAGTTTCTTCAATATTCGCCAGAGTTTCGGAATGATTGAATTCACATAATATTTTCTCAAAATCATTATTTTCCCAATGTAAATTAACATTTTGATAAACACGTAATTACTACGACCTCTATGTAAAGAGGATAACGTTGCGTATTTATCTGACGGGTAAATGACTATAACCTAACATTTTCGAAATATATACGTTGAAATGTGTCAGGATGTCATGGCCAACCGGGATACTTTATGAAAGTGAATGGAGTATAGAAGATGTCTTATTCTAATAGAAATTCGAACAGGGGTTCCGTTCAAAATTTTGTTTTTCTGATAGTTTCAGAAATACGAATTTGATCGATATGAAATTATGCATCTTGATGTAGAACGTATTTGAGAACGTATTTGAAATTTTGCATCCCAGTTCGTTTAATCAGAACCATTTAATATTCCAAAGAATTATTGGAAAAAAATTCCCATTATATATTTCTCTGATAACAGAAAGCTGCTGTAATTTTTTTGCCAACTTTTTTCGTTGGATTATTGAATGCGAATCTACCTACATGGTGGATCTACCAGAGAGTTGTATAAACGAGTGTTTAAAAATTCCTGGGTTTCGGATTGAATTATTATTTTTTGGGTCACGTGAATTTTCTTTCTGTTCGAAAATATCAAATGATATGATGTGAGCTTATCTGCCTAGCTTTATCTCTCAAGTCCCTTGATTATGTAAACAATGAAAAAATGTAGGACTATAAAATGGGATGGAAAAGCTGAAAAAATTTCAGTGAGTTGGGGCAAAAGCTCTTCGTTTATCGATATATGTGGAAAAAGCTTTCTAGTACACTGAAAGAAAATTCTCAGTTTTAGTTATTAAATATTTGTTATTGCCAAATTTGTTGAAAATTATTAAATAAGATTCACAACGAATATGGCTCATTTATTAAAACTATTAGTAATATGTTTCGATATTCACTAGAAACAAACGATTTGGTGCTGCTATATTCAGTAGTTTTAAACAAAATAATTTTATTATAAATAAATTATTTATTAGAGAGATTGAAATGTATTTATCAATAAGTTTGATTTTCAATCAATATCATTTGGTGATTATCAATAAATGTAGAGTTAACTGTTAATAAATCTTTGTTAATGTTTATTATGTTTAGGATGTGATATTTGAACGAATCATTTGTTCATAGTTAATCTACAATCATAAATGATAATAAACTTTATTTGTCTGAGTGTGAATTCCGGTACAAACACGGTTGGTCGGGTAGCGCCGCTAACCATTCTAGCGTTGTCTGAAGATCAGCCAACACAAACGGTTCCAGATTCCAGAATTATTCCTGACGGCTTGCTGAATCTGAATGTCCTGGTTTGGCTAGTGTTAGTGTTAGTGTATAACAAAAAACAATGAAAGATTTTTCTTTCTTTCTCTCGGAATGTGGCGTCACCGAGGAGATGCTGAGAGATTTTGAACGTAAGTACATCACCTTCTCAAATGGCTTATGAATTTATAGGCTTTGAAACAAATCAAAAAAATGTATGAGTCAATCGTGAATAAAAATCCAGAATATCTATAGAAATCATATCATACGGTTATCCAATCATAACCATAAAACCTAGACCGGAGCTATACGAAAAGCAAATTCAGTTGTTGAGCTTGAGAGATTGTAGGTAGTAATTGCTAATTACTTTTTAGTTTTCGTAGACATTCCAACTCCAAAAAACATAAAAAGAGGAACATGTTAAGATTTTTGAAATTTTCAGTGTCAGTCACATTGATGTCGAAGAACCCCCTCAGAAATACATTGAAGTTGAAGATATTCCACAACCAGTCAGATGCAACACATCAGATGGTGAAACCATCAATAGAGGAGTGCCTGGTAAAAGAAGATTCTGATTTATTAAAATTGTTTATATGAAAAGTTAATCTGTTGTGGAATCAACAAAACTCTAGAGGCATATGAAATAATTGACTCATCAAAAACATGTCATATTATAGATTTCAAAACACATTCCCACCAGCATACATGTTGTTGGGGATAGTTGCAAATTTATAACATCTATATCAACCAAGAATAGAATAATGGGGGTTCTCATTTTTAAATTTGATAATGTTCAAACACTTTGTTTCTTATATAGATTACAGTTTATATATATTGAATCAAAAAATAGTGGAATTGGTTTTGTTTTATGTTTCATTTTATGTATTTTATTTATATGAGAACTATGTATTTTTGTTTCATATGAGGAAGTTGAAAATATATTAATTGAATGAAAGATGAATCGTTTCTTTACTGTTTCCCTCAAACAATTATAAATTAAAGTGGACAATTTAATTCATTATTAATGAACAAATATTTTGTCTTTCGGAATAACTATAATATATTTATTGAGTTTTGTTTTTTCTGTGGAAAAATATTTTGATAGGTTTATTTGGGAATTATTCATCTACTAATAAATTTTTCATTCATAAGGGCCCGATATTTTCACCTGCAGATAACATTCCATCAGATATCAAACTGACGGATAACCCCAACTGATATCGGATAGTTATCCGTCATTTTTTCATCTGGAACTTTATCTGGAGGTGGAAATATACCTATACCGGCTCTCATGAATAAAACAATTATCAGGAGATAATTAATTCCCAAATAATCCTCCAAAATATTTTCTCACAGAAATAAAACAAGTTATTCCAGGAAACAAAATATTTGTTAATTAACAATAAAGAAAGTGTTTTCATGTTGCACTTATAAACAAACAAATACGAATAATAAATGAATTCGAATTAATAGTGATAAAATTAATCTCAGCTACATAATAACTATTAACAGTTATTTTGTTGCGATAAAAATTTGTTTGGTTTTTGTTAGTATTTGAAAAGAAATATTTATTCATACTTATGATACATTCATTATTCAAAGCAAAATGTATATTTATTATCAACAAATGAATATTATGATGGAAGATAACCTTGAATAAGTCTTTATTCAACAAGATGTAAACAAATAATTTGTTTCTCCAAAACAAATGTTTAATAAGCCATATTTCAATAACGGATTTGGTGATAGTTAATGATTCTTAGTTAATTTAACCAAATTGTTCTTTCAGTGTAGGAGATCGGGAAAATCTAAAATTGGCCCCACAAGAAGCTGCGTCTATTTATACAATACATGCTCTCAACAGATTTAGACTATCAGGCCGCTTAGGTATATGTTACTAAAGTTCAGGAACTATTTCCGCTATACCAACCCGTACGTTCATAACCTGATCATGTGTTATTCCGCAACCGCGAAATTGCTATGGGAAATGTAAAGCCGCTATACTGATTACTCAGCAGTGAGTAATAGTAGGTACCGGCAAAAATTACGCTGGAATAGCAGCGTTATTATTTCTTATCTTATTTTTTTTTCTCAATTTTTTTTACTTCATCTTAATCTCAAGTATTTATAAAAAAACATTTGGAGGACCGTGCACAGAACACCGATAATACCGTAGTAGTCACCTCACTGGTCCATGACGCCTGATCCAGCTATCGCCGAAATTGTTTGTTATTAAATTTCTCACAAGGTCAACAGGTCAGGAAGTAAGAATCGTCAATCGACACGTTTTGCGCGTTCGATGTCCGAAAGAGACACGTTAGGATAAATGAATTGTATACAAATAGAATCTATTTGGATCCTTGCATACTAAATTTTGAATCATGCAGGTTTTACACGAACTTTGTCAATGAAAGTTGGATTCGTTACATGCGTTTCATTATTATATCGAATTATAGTATCTTCTGTATACCATACTAAAATGATAACTTTGTAATTAATAACTGAAATGAAATGACTGTAATAATCAAGTTACAATACAGATTTATACTCTTCATTGTATTTGTTCATTGTTATTATTTTTCGATTGTATCTCCTCAGTATTCAGGTCAATAAAACATTTTGATGGAAGACATTTGAGAATCATTTCTCAAAAAGCTTTTTTTTGTTCAAGGTTGGTGGCCATACGAGATTAATGGTTTTGAATCCAGGGACGATATGCAAACCTCTCAACTACAGGGAACTGGAATTCTATCAGAATATTCAAGAACAAGACATCAAAATGTTTGTACCCAAATACAAAGGTAAGCTGAGTAGAATAAATCAAAAAGTGGAGCCAGCCAAAGACTCTCGATTTAGGATAAGCAGTGCCCTTTTTAGATTTTTTCCAAATGTATACACAACACCTCCAAGATGATATCATAATATTTTCCTTGAAAACTCATAAAAATACATAAATGTCGAATTCAAAGCGACATTAAAGAAACGAAGATTTATAACTGGCGAAGTTGTGAACACACAGAATCTGTGTAACATTGAAAGAAAAGGTACATTCGAGAATGATCTCATCTTGGATAATCTACTGTGGTTACGTGATGATCCATTAGTATAGTACCTACATTACAATGTAACCTTTGTATAGAAGCTTTGAAACTGAAATAAATACTGAAGAAATATCTGACTGATTTATGGTGCATGCATAACACTCATGAAAACATCATTTTTGTTGACATATTAATTATTTTGTGGCGAAAAAATGAACAAAGAACATACTTCCAATTTCTATTTTGAGTTTTCATTTTTTCATATATCCCTCAAATTTTTGTTATCTGTATACCTGATGTACGAATGATTGATTCTGTTTGAAAATAAAGCATGAAAGTCTACATTTTCTATTTATCTACTATTCTATTATGTGAAATAAAACATCTAAACTTCCGAAGTTGTCATCTCAATCTATCCCAAATTTTTCAAAATTGATTTACATTGAATCTACATATTTCAATTGAATAAGAGATTTTTTATTTGGTGAGGTAAGTAATCTTTTAATTAAATCATAGTTGCTCTGAAGAATATTGTTATATTCACAGAATTGAGTTTTTCAACTCTGGGAACAATTTTTCAGATAGTAGTTAGGTAATGTGCCTGAGAATCTTTGTAAAGTGAGGGAATGTCCCTGCGTTTAGTATTTTGTACACGACAATCTTGTAATATTCTGTTGAAGGATCAATTCTGTGAAAATTGTATGATTGACTGGGGGGATTATTTTCTTGGTTATCCCAAAATCGTTTCCTTGTTTTATTGAGGGTTTCGCCTGCCCTGCCATGGAGTGGCTGACAGACGGAGTGGGAAATGGCACCATATGCTACCCTGATTGAGAAAACGCAACAACTGTCGATTTGAGGGGTTTGTATGGACGATCCTCCTTTGTTACGGGTTGGAAAGGCTAATTTTTATTTTTTGAAATACCCCTTGCAATGTCTCAAGCCTGTATCATTATTAAATTTTATTATTTTTATTCAGTATATCATAATTTGTGTTGACTTTTTTTCAAACAGGTTTTGAGATATTTGCTTTCGTAACTGTAACTTGAATGTTCAAATTGAATTAATCAAAAAATTTTCTCAGGAATCAATCACATTATATCTTAGCAATTCTATATCCAAATAAATATCATTGTATCATCGTTTTGTTCTTCATTGCTTTCGCTGCTTCTGTCTTAGCCGTAAAATTCTGTTTAGACATAATGACAACAAAATAATTTCTTGATGAATACATGAGATGAGCATGGTACAAGCCAAGCATTACTTTTAGTGATTTGGTCATGTATCATGTCATCTGCAACAATTGGCACGAATTTATTTGTAAAAATTTTTGAGTTTGCTTCACTTATTCTATATGATGTGGCGAATTGTTTCAGGCGTAATGCAGGCCACACTATGTAGCGGTGGAAAAATGGACAAAAGATATAGTCCTAGTTTTCGAGACGACGCTTCCAGAAATAAGACTGACAGAAAAAGGAAGAGAGAAGATGTACTCAAGTGAGTATCAGGTTTCAACATTTCAAAAAGATATAAAATAATTGTGTTAACTTTCTCGTGATTTCGGAATTGTTCTCACCGTGATTCATAAATTTGGAATCAAATACAGCCTTCTATGATATTCGGTGAGGTTTAGTTCCATTTTTCAGAAAGTAATTTTATCCTTTACATATAATCATCATGGATAGGTACAGGGTGGCCAGATTTCGATGATTTAGTACTACAACTCCTAAACTATAAGAGATAGAGAAAAAGTAATATACATGTCATGTTCTCTTTTTTTGAGAAACCGAAATTGCTTGAAACCCCAAGTTGCTACGCCGTCTAGTTTCCGAACTACAGGGCGATTTTGGAATTTGGCCAATTATTATAATTGACTATAACTTCCGTATTACAGGATCTACGCTCTCGAAACTAACACATCTTTAGGGCACTTTTTTTACTGCTTTTCAGCGGTGCTATTGGATTTTTTGTATCTGCTCAAATTTCGGAGCTATAACAAAAAATTTTTTTTTTCAAATGGAAACCATAATGGAAAATGATATTTCCGAATAGATCTTCCTTCAACGATTTCAAAAATATATATCATGTTATACTTCCGAGTGCATCATATATCGAAAATTTCGAAAAAACACTTCTCGTTCAACAAAATCCAAGCAGGCTTTGATTCACTTCCTTCAAAACTGGGACGGTCATAGAATTCCATGTCTTATTTATTTTCACTTGTCAAATTCAATTCAGTTTCATCATTGTATCGTCTGGCGCTTCTAAAGTTCTTATTTATATGACATCATGCAATTTATGTATTTCCTCCAATGGCTCGCTCCAATGGACTACGATTTGAACATTTGTTGTGAATATACTTTTTTTCAAATGAATCTATATTTTTTCTTGAACAAGCTTTTTTTTGCCCCTCATGAAAACATTTATTATTGCTATCAACGGGTTACATAAGTATTCGAATGCTTTTCATTTTTCAATTTAGCAGAGAAATCATACTAGAATCAACAAGTTTTGCGAAGCCCCTCTATTGGTCTGAGCAATAATAAAGCTAATATTTCCTGAATCAATTTGGCAGCTTACAATAAATGTGAGATATCGAATTCTATGACCTTATAAGAATGTTAGAAGCTCCAGACGATACAACAATGATGAAACTGAATTGAATTTGACAAGTGAAAATAAATAAGACATGAAATTCTATGACCGTCCCAGTTTTGAAGGAAGTGAATCAAAGCCTGCTTGGATTTTGTTGAACGAGAAGTGTTTTTTCGAAATTTTCGATATATAGTGAACTCGAAAGTATAACATGATATATATTTTTGAAATCGTTGAAGAAAGATCTATTTGGAAATATCATTTTCCATTATGGTTTCCATTTGAAAAAAAAATTTTTTTGTTGTAGCTCCGAAATTTGAGCAGATACAAAAAATCCAATAGCACCTCTGAAAAGCAGTAAAAAAAGTGCCCTAAAGATGTGTTAGTTTCGAGAGCGTAGATCCTGTAATACGCAAGTTATAGTCAATTATAATAATTGGCCAAATTCCAAAATCGCCCTGTAGCTCGGAAACTAGACGGCGTAGCAACTTGGGGTTTACAGCAATTTCGTTTTCTCAAAAAAAGAGAACATGACATGTATATTACTTTTTCTCTATCTCTTATAGTTTAGGAGTTGTAGTACTAAATCATCGAAATCTGGCCACCCTGTACATAAATAAAATTCGGCTAGAAACTTCATGAATAAATATTTTTGTAGGATGAAAGTTCATCACACTGGAAACCCTAAAGATGTCCTCAAAAGCATTTCTCATGCTGACAATACGAATAAGCAATACTTCTTGATGCTTGAGAATATAACTTCCAAATTCACACATCCATGTATACTTGATCTCAAAATGGGTACTCGACAGCATGGAGACGATGCTTCGGCTGAAAAAAGATCAAAACAAATGGCTAAATGTGCAGCAAGTACATCGGCTACTCTTGGAGTAAGACTGTGTGGAATGCAGGTAATAAAAAAGATAGAATAATTTTTTCTGGGTTTATCGCTGTAAAAATAAATTAATAGGAGGGAGCTGCTATGCCCGATTACCCTCCTAGCACCAGCCGCCACTGCTTTAGTCGTAATTATAATTTTTTTCAAGGTTTACCAAGCAAATATGGAAAAGTATATGAAAAGGGACAAATATTGGGGCAGAGAGTTGAATGAAGAAGGATTTCAAGATGCTCTTTGTACATTTTTTGACAATGGTTTTGGACTACGGGTGTCTGTCGTGAATAAAGTTATAACAAAACTGGAACAGTTGAGAAGAATCATCGAGAAACAAAGTTCTTATAGATTCTACTCGTGGTGAGTTATTTCGTGATTATAAATGCAGTACAATTCAGCGAAATTAGGAGAACCTGTTTTTACTTTTTCCTCCTTCATCTTCCTGAGAGTTTTTTATTCTGAGTTCTATTTTCATGCTTTATCACGATTGGTTCGGCACGTCAGTATAGGCTATGAGTATTCATCTAAATAGGCATAAAGGAGTCCATCAGTATGTATCAATAGTAATCTATTGATATTCTTTCAGTTCTCTATTGATCGTTTACGAAGGCAATGGAGGAATTCCTTTGGTGCCTGAACACTTAGACAATTTTGATACCAGATCGTCAGAAGATAACAGCAGGGAAGTACCATGCTTTTATGATGCCGATACAAGTAATTCTTCTCTGGACTTCAACTCGAGTCAAGATGAGGTGTCGCAAGATTCTCATCACAGAGGTTTTGGGGAGGCAGCTGCTAAAGGTGTCAAATCAAGTGAGTACAACTTTATCCAGATAGGACTGAAATTGAAATAATGAATGGTGTTGTCTGCTTCTGAATTGAGATAATAATTTCTATTCTTCTATATTGGCCATCGATGAAAATCTTTCAACCTTCTATAAGTCAATTAATCATACCTACATAAATTAAAAAAATTGGCAGTGTTGTGATAGTTTTCGTGTCATATTGCTGATGAACATCACGATATTTGAAGAAAGAAACCCGCCAAAACTTTCGTGATGTTGATTGAGTCTTTTTCTTATTGGTTGAATTTTATTTTTTTAGTTGGGCTGGGTTTTGTAACTTATTGCGTCGATGATTAAACAATGTTATCATTCCAAATTCGAACCTCTACTATTTGGCTATAAGGTTATTGTAGTAGTTGTATTTAGTTTGCAGATGATCTGTCAAGACAAGTAAGGCACTACCTACCTCTTCTCGAAACGTTTGGCCTTATTTTCGAAACTTCATAACTACGAACTGAATGATACATAAACTATGTTTCCTTGGCGTAGCCATTGTTAGTACTATTCCATCAAGTGCCATCGGTCTACTGAAATAATTATTATATTTGTCTCGTTTCTGCACAAATATATCACAACAGTGTAGTGTACTGAAAAATCATTTTGAAATTTGCTTCCAGGTAATTTTTTCAACATTTCCGAAGAAACAGTATTCTTAGATACCCCTCCAATGCCATCTATTAGAACTTCCAGTCCAGTTTCCGTAGATAGTTGGATGATGTATTCAAACAGCAGTAGTGACGAGTATTCTTTATCAGGAAATTTGAATGATGGGAGTTCAAATGAAGAAACGTCAGATTTCGAACCATCTTCTCCACAAAGAAACAAAAAAATGTGAGTATTGATTTTCTCATTCTCAAGGCATTCCGGATATCGAAATCAGAAAAATAAAATTCGCTATTCTCTCATCATGACAATGTGGTCCAAAAGATCGATTTTCAACTCCTAAGGAAATTAACCTTAAGGTTGCTTACACATATGTAAGCCAACTCAAGGTGGCAGTGCATTGTAACCCCTTCATACAATGTACAATGAAATTATTCCAACGTTGAATTTCAGGAGATCCTGATTCTTATTTTCACAACTCGTATTATGCCATTTTTCTTATTGATGATTGGATTTACTGACCGGTTGATTGATGTTGACAATTATTTCAGTGGCAACCTTCAATTCAGTAACCTGGATTTAGAAGATGATGATAGTTTAACCCCAAATTCCTCACACAAAAACCCAACAAAACGAATTCGGGTTAAGAGCAGAAATCTATCTCTGGCATCTGTTAGCACCCTTCGTCCATCAGTTCCAGAACCACCCAATGTGGACGTGAGAATGATTGATTTTGCGCACACCTCTTTTGTTACGAATGATGAAAAAGCGAAACCTACGGCTGTACATCAAGGACCAGATGGTGGTTTCCTGCAAGGACTTGATAGTCTTAAGAGGCTGCTTTCCCAACTTCTAGAAGGTTGATGATAAATTTATTGACAGGTAATTCTTTCATACAAACAAGCGACGTTAATGAGATGTAAAGTTAGGTCGCGTTTCCTGTCAGGAAGGTGCAATATAGAAAAAAAAATCTTGAATATTAAGAATGGTGATTGGACATAACAACAAGGAAATTATTATGAAGTAATAGTATTTAAGGACTTGATTTGTCATTTCCAATATCTCCCAGTGATATAGAGTTAGATTTTGAACTCTATAGCCCACTTTGAGGGCAGAAATTATGTGATAAATAGATTAGGAATATAGTCAGATATTGAAACAGTTTATTCAGTCAAATTCCCATTTGTTGCATTCCTGGACAATATTATATTTTAGTAATTTCCCGAAAACTACAACACACTTAATGAATGAAAAAACCAGATAATTACAAATATAAAATTATAGATATTTTTGACTTGACTTTGTTCTGGAAGTAACGAATTTGGACAGTGAAACAAATTTGGACTGGTGAAATACCAAATTTGGAGGGAAACCTTTTAAACTATGAAATAGAAGTAATGAGGCATCAATTTCGAATATTGCATTTTCCAGTCTTATCAGTTCATAACCTGAAATGCATTTCTGCCAAATTGAACTCAGATTAACTATTACTTAAATGCAAAAAATAACATTTTACCTAATACAAAACCAAATCATGATTGTAAATTTTTCAAGTATTTGTGAATGATTTTTAATTTAATTCGATAAACAGTATTCTTGTACAAATTAAGAGCATGGAAGATTGTTGACTGACTTCAAATCTTTGTTTTTCTTGCTAGCTGAAGAATGAAGCATTATTATATTTTCATTTTATACTGTGATTGTTAGTACATTTTAGAAGGGAGTTGTTTGTAATTTCTAAACATTCCAGATTGTGTGCTAAAGATATTCATCGTTTAAACACATATTTCGAATTTTCAGAGTCACATACCTATTCAGGAAACCATACTGCATTTCCCTTATATCATTGAATATTTGAATACAAATGAACTGTACAGGTCAACATCATAATCAGGTCAATTTGATACCATAATCATCCAAGAAAAATTAAAGACCGGTCATAACTACAATGGAAGAATGTCTGTAATTTTTGAATTATTCAACTAAAATTTAGTGAAAAAAATCAGTATTTTCATTGACTTATACAGTTTGTTAGTATTTCAATATGTTTGAATTGAAATTTTGCGGATTTTCTATTCTATTCCCATATTGGGACCATTTGCGATATTCAATTTTTTGAAAGAAATTGAATAACGTGTTTCAAAAATTTGAGAAATTGTTTGATAATTTTGGGTCATATTAATGAAATTGTTTCGTGTTCAAATTGTACTCTTGTTGAATTAAAAGAAATATAATAATAATGTGTTTCTTTCCACCCCCGAAAACTCATTTCCCAGCTGTCTTCCATGAGAGTTGTGTATTCGATTAAATAGTGGCTGTTTCTGGATACTCATGATTGTATTTATTTTCAATATTTATTGTATGTCACAAAGATTTCTTCGACGGGCTTGAGCTACTCAATCAGTGGATTTACCACATAAGGAGTATATGTATTAGCGGTACAAATCATACCTTTCAGAGAGTTCGACAAATATTCAGGTAAATTCCTGAATTGGATACTGTTGCTGCGTTCCACTGAGCGCTCACAATGATCAAAATTTCCTTTCAGGCGTTCTGTTCGCGGCTAAAATGTCACTAATGACGTAATTGTTTTCGCCATAGACATAGACTATTTTGATAAGTCTATGGTTTTCGCCACGCCGCCCGCGACCACAACGACCTATATTGAAAGATGTGTCGAAGCGGTCGAAATGTTAGGAAATTTGGAGGGAATATAATAAATGAACATTTCGATTTTATTACAACATCCATTGTTTCAATACTCTGCTAAAATGAAATATGAAATACCTTTCAATTTCAACCTTCTATTTCAAGCATCTGACTTGCTCTCTTGTAGCTACTGGCTAGATCGCTCAACTGAGCCATTTAAAATGCTTGGCGAATTGTTGACAAAAAAAATCTAAGCCGAAAGCATGGACGTTTTTTTAGACAGTAAGTTGTCAAGAACTTTTTTCGTTGGATTCTTGAATGGGGATCTTCACCGACGTGTGAAGCATCTTATTTCTCCAGTTACATGATTTTGAAGTCGGGTTTTCTGGTTTTTCTTCATTCATTCGTTTCTTCCAAACTTCTGTGTTTAATTAATGAACGAGTTGATCAGGAGAGGTGAGTAAAAAAAGGAGGAGAATGGCAACTAAATAGGAGTTTCAGATATACTGAGGAATCAATGTTCTAAAACTTTTATTCAGTCAAATTTCTGCACAAGTATAGGTACAAACTAATTCGATATATCCGTTTTTGGTTTTAGAACACCTAGATTTTTTAGGCTACGTGGCCCTACGCCTAGATGATAACAACTTCAGAGGGAAACGCTAGTTCAGATCGTGGAAATTGATCATATTAAAGCCATCACAATACCGAAACCATATAACTCGAAATTATATCGTGTAAAACACAATTTTGATGGGAATTGGACACTATCATAATAATTTCAAGGAAAATTATTGTGTTAGTTCAAACATCTTCGAAAATGGATCATTATATTATCGGTGAAATATGAACAAGAAAATTGGATATTGCGGGCGCACTAAGAGATGTTGAAGTTACGCTATGGAGGATTTCTTTTCAGTTTTCAGAAATATCGGACTGAATGGTTGATAAGGGGAATGTCCGAATATGTATATCATTTTCATATGATGAAACCGGATTTTGCTTGCTAGATGGTGCATTTCGCATAAGCAGATCTTTAACAGTCGATCGGAAAACCCACTTCATGAAGAAACTTTTCTATCAACATATATGTTCTGGACAAATAGGTCCAGAAACCCTCAGTTTCAAATAAACCGGGTGTTGAAATTTCGAAAAGGATCGTTTAATTGCTTTTTATAATATCCTTCACGAGATATGATATGCGACCATAAATTTGGTAAACAGCATCACATTGTATCCTAGAATGATCTAATCATCAGAAATACTACATTTTTCACGGATGATTTGTTTGATTTCAATGCACCTCTCACATATGGACAACTGACAACTGGTCAATACCGAGTGGCACCGAGTGAGATAGCTATTAACGCCACAAGAGAGTTGGGAAAACTATTACTTGGTGACTTAAGGAAACGAGTGCACTAAATTCTAATCTTTGACTTTTCGATGTATTTATCTCCACTATTTCCCAAATTCTGAGTTTCTAAAAGTGGTGTGACTTTCCAATTTTTAAATCGGACATAGACTGAAAGGTAGATCAAGGATATTTCTAATGAGTCTGCATCAAGCCTGATCGTTACACAAGATAGGTGAAATATTTCAATATCTGTCCTTTTTTTCTAAATATCCATTATCATAAATCTTCAAATAGTTCATTTCATCGAAATTTTCTGATCCTTGTTCGTCAGGATCTCGCTTAATTTATGCAAAATTAAATAATTGACTGATTGGTTAATATTTTATTCATTTTGCATTTTTCCACTTCGGTATAAACCGTTATTGCAGTCATTTTCAATGAGACGTCGCGCGGCGTAGTAATTTCGGAAAATCTGAACTTCATATTGGTCGATTGGTTGTTATCAGAGATCCTGTGTACTGTACAGGGCCGATCCTAGGGTGTTGGCCGCCCGCGTGCAGAATCCTTATGTGCCGCCCCAAAGACACAAAATATACTTTTTTTTATGTATATACATAATATATACAGGGTGTCCCAAGTGCGAGTGCCTATTAGACGTTTCTGGGAAACTAAACATATTTGAAATCAGAAAAGTGGGATTATATCTTGTCCGAAATTCTCTACCGTCCTAAAATATTTTTGTAGCCTGAGCACTTCCGTTTTGACAAGGAGTGGAAATAAATTTGTTCAACAAATTTTTTTTCAATTTTTTCGTTTCTGAAATGATAGAGTATTCAATGCTGAATACATTTCAGTTGAAACCTTTGTATTTATTCAAATAGTTCTCAAAATATCTAAAAAAAACCTGAAAGAGTCAAATATTCATAGACAGTATAATGTTCATTTTTCTCATTCTCAACATTCCAAGTGTAAACTGTTCTCTCAACGTCAAAGTAGAAGAATGTGGAAAGGTCATGCAGTTTTTGGAATTCATGAATATCATCACAGAGTGTTTTAAATTTTGGGTCGAAAACTGTGGTCGAAAATTAGCAATAACTTCTATTTTTCAAATCAGAACCCTATTTTTTTATGATTGCGTTAGATTCTGCAAATAAAATAGTGATAGCACTCTAAGATACTCTTGCTCCTGAATTCAGTAGTTTCGGAGTCATTTGAGATTTTCTGGATTAATGTTGTACGTAGAGTCAAATAACTTAGAAACCACTGAATTCAGGAGAAAGGGCATCTTAGAGTGCTATCACTATTTTTGTTCGGAAATTCCAACGCAATTATAAAAAATTGTGTTCTGATTTGAAAAACAGAAGCTATGGCCAATTTTCGATCACAGTTTTCGACACATAATTTGAAACACCCTGTGATGATATTTATGAAATTCAAAAGATGATTAGAAAAATGAACATGATACACTGACTATAAATATTTGACCTTTTTTTTCAGGTTTTTCGATATTTTGAAAACTATTTTAATAAATACAATGGTTTTGACAGAAATGTATTCAGCATTGAATACTTCATCATATCATGAACGAAAAAATTGAAAAAAAAAATTGAAACAAATTTATTTTCACTCCTTGTATAACCGGTGGTCAGGCCCCAAAAAGATTTTAGGTCTATACATATTAGATTTAAGGGGGGGATTACCCCGTTACTTTTTCCGTAAATATTTTTGTGATCCCTCTGCCCTCCGACATCTTCTCTAAAGATTTTTATGTTATCTTACACAATAAAAATGCAATTTACATGCACGTATATAATATTTTTATATACTACTGTATTCGTGTGCTAGATGATGAATCATGTACTAGATACATGATACATCCATTTCAACAAAATGAAAAACATTCAATAAAAATTTGTAGATTATATAGGAAAGAAACACGAACTAAATACTAAAGAAAACGAACTTATATGTCACGAAAAACTATGTGAATAAGCAGGAACTACTACATTATCTCTACGATATAATTCTGAACTACACCTTTTCCAATTGTAATTCAGAAAACGTAAAATGTAATTCAGAAAAGCAAATTTGAATTTCAGAAAATGGAAATTGTAATTCAGAATAGTATATGATATGTATCACCTTACTATTCTGAATTACAATTTCCATTTTCTGAAATTCAAATTTGCTTTTCTGAATTACATTTTACGTTTTCTGAATTAAAATTGGAAAAGGTGTAGTTCCCCTAAATGCCAAATTCTGACTGCCCAAAAATTGTACTACAACAATCATTCTTTCAATGATGGCACGCCATCGCTTTTTTATCGATTATAAACATTTTGTTGTTCCGCATCAATAGTAGGTACAATTCTTTTCCAATCTCAATTTTAACTCGCACCAAGATTTCACAGAAAATGTTTAAGCGCAATTTCATGTTTATTTCAGTTCATTGAATTTTTTGGTCATCTCATTCAAATTTTGGATGATTAGAGTAATAATCGATAATTAAAAACAATTATCTCTTAAAAATTTTTTGAAAATTATATTTTTCACAAACTGACATAAAAAGGTGGCGGCCTGCGGCAGCCCCAGGAATTTGGCCGCCCGCGTGCGGGGCACGCGCTGCACACCTGCTAGGATCGGCCCTGGTACTGTACTCAGTAACTCAGTACCCATTGTTGTTTACAGTTTTCATTATTGTAGGCGAACGTTGTTTGGAAATCAGAATGAACATTCTATTTTATATGAATTCGTTTTTCTTTCCAAAATCAAACAAGGTGACATATGTTTGTACCTATATACAGCTACTTTTCTTGATCCTTTTTCTCGGAAAACAGCTTTCACACCAGGAATCAACAACAGTATAGAAAATCTATCCAAGTATACTTCTTGTATTTTCTAAAAATTTTATGCACGATAATAATAATAAATAATGAAACTTCCCTCAGCTTCAGTTATAACGCTCCGCAGACGAAATCCTGTTATTTTCAAATTTTAATAATTAGAACAATTATTATAACTGATTCAAATTCTCTCTCTCTAGTAATTTCATTTGTAGATATTTATTTTGGCCATTGAATATTATTATGATATATATTTCGACCGTCGCCAAACTTAGGAAAAAGTTTTTTTTTTCCTCCTTGTTTTTGTATTTGCTCATTATTCTCATTTCTGATCTTTACTGTTTTTTTTGTCTAACTATGTGCATTTGTATTCATTTTGTAATTCTTCGAACTTATAGAATTTTTCTCAAGGTGGGCGTTCAATGTAGTGTGTTTTTATTTCAAGTTGCATTTGAAAATGGTTTCACTTTGAGAACTGAAATTTTGTGGGTGAACTCAGAAAGGATTGGAGTTCTTAATGAGATAATTGAGATTAATTGCATTTCAACAGTTCATTTTTTTTCTTTGAAAAATAGAAGAAAATGAGCCAACTCATGCTTCTGTTTTATTTCAAACGAAAGACCCATGAAAATAGTTCGACTTCCGATTAAAAGTGAATCTACAGATAATTTCATTCAGAAAAACAACTTGAAATACGGAATTGGCAGAGAATGGCCAAATTCAAATTTTCGCGGGAAAAAGTTCCTGCTTTACCCACATTTTCACTAATTTCATAGTTCAGCGAGTTTCGGATAGAAAGCGCCATTGTACATTTCATAGAGATAATGTAAGTTCTATGGAGATATTCCGTAAAATGCACGGTGGCGCCTCTATCGGTCGACTTGTCCTACACGCATCAAACGGCGACCTTAACTATAGCCAGAGAATAATAAGGTACTTATAATTTTGAAAAGATAATCGTATATCGTAGTTATATGTTGTGGCTGAGAGAGCCATTGTTCAAGACAACGATCGAATGAGCTGTGCATGCCATGTCATAAAAAGAAGGAAAGAAGATTCAAATAATTTCACAACTAAACTAATTATTACAGTGCGATTTTTTGATGGTCTATCTATGAATACGGGCTTTCGAAATGTTTTTTTTCTCATAATTTCAAAACTGACTCCGAAAAGAACCATTGTTCAAGACAACGATCGAATGAACTGTGCATGCCATGCCATAAAAAGAAGGAAAGAAGATTCAAATAATTTCACAACTAAACTAATTATTACAGTGCGATTTTTTGATGGTCTTTCTATGAATACGGGCTTTCGAAATGTTTTTTTTCTCATAATTTCAAAACTACGAATTCAACCGATGTAAAATATTGCATTTAGTTAAAGAATGACGTATCCAAGCTTTATATAATATGCGAAATTCTGTGATAAAGTGCACTTCAGCGTGAGGTCGGACATGGGGCATGGGTCGGACATAAAATATTCATCATGTGACTAAAGCTCATTGTGGTTTCTGCGGTAACATAGAAAATAATTGTCAAATTTTCCATCAGCAGCATGAATCAAATATTGAATTTCAAAATTGAAAAATTGAGAGTAATCCATAATTCAGTTTACCAATTCGATCAAAATTGCAATAATGATGTGTTATCGACTCTTGCACATGTTAACTATTTTATTAGTAATCCAGGTGAGTGTGAAATATTGAAGATGATCTAAAGGAAAATAATTTTTCCTGATTTCAGCAAATCGCCTCAGAGCATGATGTTAATATTCAAAATAATTCTGACCAAAGTGATTCTGTCTTCGAAAATATCAATCAAATAGTGAACCTTTCATATAGACACCTGTATGATAAATTAGATATAATATATCAAGGGCTTCAGAACATCCAAAGGTTATGTGAGGAAGGCGAAGTTTTGAAGCCGGAGATTGTTGTGGAATGTGTTCAAGAATATGGGAATACTTTGAAAGAGAATGTGGAAATTCTTCCTGAGAAACTGATAGATTTCATAGGTGATCTAATAGGTAATAACTGGAACATTTTGGATCTCCCTAAGGAATTATTTCGGAATTAGAGGTACGATCAGTTCTATCATTGTTTTCGGATTGTTTCTACAGGTATCTCATCCCAGGTATGTTTCATGAAGTGATGGATGATTTATACGATATATTCATGGAAATTTATCTTTTATTATTGTTTTTCCTCGAAATTTTACAAGATATGAGTATAACCATTGAATTCACGTTGTATATGAGATAATGAAATATTTCTTAGTATTCAAGATGTAGTCAAATTTAGGTTCATTACCTTGAAAGAAGTGTTGGATAATTCACATATAATATGGTGTGGTAATAGTTTTCCCAGACAAAATTAGTTTTCCACTAATAAATAACAAATATATTACAGATTTTTACTGGTCAGCTGTCGAATGAATGGAGCAACATGGAATAATAAAAAAAATAATATTCAACATGGAATTTGTTCAGTGATTTTGCACAAGCACAATTTTTGTATGGTATTTAATAAATTCTCGATAATATCAATGTTTCATTTGAGTTTGGAAAATACTGAAATTACTTTGTTCTATGACGTGAAAATAACCTTTACTTATATCAATACTAGCGACCCGCCTCGACTTCGCACGGATGCAATGCAATCCTTATAAACAACTGTAGTGCCGGCGCCGTACCGCTATGTCCCTGCATTTTAAAGCTAAGCGTCCACATGTCGGCAACGGACGCATCGGACGGATCGGATTTACGGAATTCCTTTGCAGAAATGCCGCCGCTCCGATGCGTCCGATGCGGACATGTGGACGGGCTTGCACGAGTTTCTATACAAAGAATACTGAAATCCGTTTGATCCGAACGGTCCGATGCGTCCGATGCGGACCTGTGGACGCTTAGCTTAAATCTGTAATATCTTCGAAAATATTCATTTAAATTACATGCTGAAAAGGGCCATATTGATCTATATTGAATGGACAATGTATTTAAGGTACTCAATTGGATAAGGATTAATGCTGTATTGTTTAAAATAACTTCCTAAATGAGCCATTTTTTCCCGTTATAGTGCCAACCCACGGGGAAACTTCTCGGGACACTTGGTGTCCGCATCTGAAATAAATCATGGTCAATGAAATGTACCGTGGTCTAATGAAGACTTTCCGATGCTAATAAGGTGGGTTTTATCACCTCTGCTGTGGAATTTGGTCATGGACAGCCTACTGGCATGCTAATGATCTAGACTCTAGAGGTAACAATTTTAGGCAAGCATCAAGGCACGATTAGTGATCCCATGCAAATTAGTGACACTATGCATCACCGAAAAGTGGAGCGAGGAAGAAGGACTTCCACTAAAGTGAAGGAATATTAATCCTAGAGCACCATCATTGAATGGTTAGATTCTTAAATTAAGAATCTTCCTGGATAAATATCAAGGAAGGTTAAATATCTAGGAGTCAGCCTAGATGGTAAACTAAACAGGAAACAACACATCGACAAAATTCTTCACCAGGTCACAGCGGCCATATGGGTACACAAAAGGCTCTTTGGAAAGACCTGGTACTCTGATTCCACATGGTTATAGTACGCCCGATTGTCATCTATGCGTATTAACTATGGTGGACGAAATCAGAAGAGGTCACCACATGCAGACATTGCAACGTAGACATGGCTTGTGAAGGTGTAACCAGAGCCAGCAATAAGACTCCCACAGCAACCCTTAATGCTTAAAATCTGATTCCCCTATCCATGTTAGGAAATGTGGCCTGCGAGACGCTTGCAGAATTTCATTCAACAGGAAGCTTCTACCCAGTAACAGAAAGAACATATAAGGATTCTGAATGAAAAAGACTCGAACCGAGAGGTTCGAAAAGAAAACTCAAAAGAGGCACGCATATATTTAGCAACAGACAGTCAATCAGCAGTAAGAACTCTGGAATCTGACAGCCAGAGCGAAGAGCTCACTCGGGAATACCGCAGTACCATAAAGCAACTGGTCACAGGCAGCAGAGTGACTCTCTTATGGCTGCCAGAGCACTGTGGCATTGAGGGGAATGAGAAGGCTGATGCACTTGCGGAAAGAGCATCCAGATTGAACCTGTTGGACTCACTGGCGGATCCAGACAGTTTTTCAGGGGCGGAGGGCATGAATTATTTTAGGGGGGGCCATGAATAGACAAAATTTTTTTGCCAGCGTTATAGGACTACTTATAAAGGGATTATTGTCAACTTCGGGGTCCATGGTCCCCATGGCCCCCTATGTCCGGCAGTGGTTGGACCTGAATCCTTTTGTTGCTTTGGGAAGGACCACTTTGAGATAGCGTTACAGTAATGAGAGATGCAAAACATGACACTTCAAAACGAGCTGAAAGATTTGTAAAGTTTCCGTCTTACACAAAAATGCTTATCCAGTTATCCAGTTAACTGCTGACGGGACACTGTCGTAATAAGTATCTCTTGTATCGAATGGGCTAGTCGGCGGACGACATTTGAAGGCTATGCGAATCGGAGGAAAAATCCGCCGAACACATAGTGTGCAAGCTGATTTTGCCTGCCTCAGGATCTTATATTCCTTTTGAAGGTGAAATGAGATTAATAATTTTTCAATACACACCCGATTAATTGATTTCTCTGACTGCATTCAATGATAAGATGAGAGGACAATTTCAACTTATCATCTCAAGAGTTAGATGCATCCATCCCAGTCAGCCCTCAATCGAAACGAAAAAAGGCATCAATAAGTCAGCGAATATGTTGAGATAATTGCGCAGATCTCACCGAATTCCAACCAATTCGTCGATGGAAAAGATGATGATTGAAAGTTAATCGATTGCTGGAATAATTGCAGAAATAAATCTCTGTTCTGAGCCCGTTCTGCTGAGTACCGGATGACCAGGTTACCGGCTTATGGGTGGATCGAGTAGCTCAAAGTCTGGACAGAACTGATTCGGAATGATAAGCAAAAAAAAAACAATCAACCAAATTGGGATAAGTAGAACCCAAACCATCAATGTCAACTCGTGGTGAATAATGCTTGTCGCAAATGCTCCAACGCATCTGGCAGATATTTAGACTCACATATCCGTCGATCACCAGCATTCGTTGGGGATGGTGCTTGAAGACTTTGTGTAGATTTCTGTTGCGTAGGTCCGTTTTCTATAAAAGCTAGTTTTTAAATTGACAAAAAAATTTTTTTTTCTGGATATAATTTTGTTTCTCCCAATCTTACGACCGCAGACTCATCTAATAATTTTTTTTTGAAGAGGAATAAGAGCTCTGTAATGCATCAGATCATCAGAATTTGATCGCTCCAGCGAATTTTCAAAACTTGGGAAGTGGGTACGTATGAAATTTTTTTTCTCTCCCAATCTTACCACAGCAAACTCATTTAGTATTTTTTTCTGAAGAGAAAAAAGCTTTAAGATGCACCAAAATTTCATAGCGCTATCTCGACCACAGACGCCATTAGAAATTTTCAAAGTTTGGAAAATGAGTTAAAAAAAATTTTTTTTATACAATTTTTTTATTCCAATATTACTACCGCAGACTCATCTTATCATTTTTTTTTGAAGAGGAATAAGAGCTCTGTAATGCATCAGATCATCAGAATTTGATCGCTCTAGCGAATTTTCAAAACTTGGGAAGTAGGTACCTACGTATGAAATTTTTTTTCTGGATTTATTTTTTTTCTCTCCCAATCTTACCACAGCAAACTCTGTAACGGAGCAAGTTTTTCGGCTGAATTAGAGAGTACATCGGCTCGCGGTAATTGTCGCGATGATCGATGCGTGATAGGTCATGATCGCGGGGTCAACCGCGTTGGGCGTGGTCAGCGCCGCGACCCGGAAGCGTATAAGATCGGACGCGCGGTCGGTAATTAATGAATAAGTATACTCCATTCACTTTTATAAAGTATCGCGGTTTGCCATGAAATTTTGACACATTTCACCGTATATATTTTGAAAATGTTAGGTTATGGTCATTGCACTGTCAGATACACCCACAACGTTGCCGTTTCTGCTAAAAAATCGTAGTAATTACGTATTCATCAAAATGTTCCTTTGGGAAATTAATGAATTTGAGAAAATATTATGTTAATTCAGAAGACATTTAACTACATTTTTGCACAACCTGAAATACTCCAGCATTAAAATGTAGTAGTTCTACGAAACCTGCGCCACAGTTAAATCTTCGAAGAAATAACTCCATTTACAAAGTTGAAAAAGAGTAAATAGAAAGTAGACCTGGCAATGTCGCTAAATTTTCACGAGTGCCAAACTGCGTCTGTTCTAGGGGAAAAAACTTGATAAACCTAAATCATGGCCAACCGCGATACTTTATAAAAGTGAATGGAGTATACCAAGCGAGACGACGACGAGATCGGACGTGCCGAGAGATTAAGTTTGAGTGAAAACCAGTTTAGTGCTCAAACGCAACGTTGATGTTCGTATCCAAGTTAGTGCTTGTTAAAAGTTTTGTGTTTACGCTCGTTGAGTCCAGGTCCGAAAGGATCGTTGGTTCCGTGCGTGAGTGATTTCAGGACTTTTTAGTGAAGTTGAAAAAGTAAGTGAAGTGACTATTATCCGAATTCAAACATGGATGATCATTCGGATAACGATGGATCCTTCATGGATATGGAGGATAGATATACAACCTCCGAGGATGAGAGTGATGAATTGAAGGAACTCGTCAAGCTCCGAAAGGAGAATGACGAGCTCAAAGCCAATCTAGCGGCCCTGACAACCTGCATGGCAAATTTGACCAGCGAGATGAAACTCTTGAGAGAAGAACTCTCCAAAACGAAGTCCCCAAATCAACAGGTAAGAAGTTATTCGCAGGTTTTGACTTCTGAACCAGGAACATCGGCCCAAACCAATCCCAATACAGTTATCCCTCCCAAAAAGATTACCTCAATAATTGAGGATAGCAATAAAGTCCCCAAACCTCAAGGAGCTCCTCCAGCCAAGCGTGCCAGAAAAGAGAGTACGTCCTCAATTGAGAACAACTCAAAAAAGACAACGGTGACACCTCAGTCACCTGCTACAGAGAAAATTCCCCCAGTGACAATGATGGGAACGTCAGACTGGACGGAAATGTCCAAAGCTCTCTACAGCAAGAAAATAAATTATAACCGGGCAACGGTTGTTAAAGACGGCATCAAAATTATTGCCTCGTCTGCAGAAGATTTCAGGAAATTAACAAAATTCCTCGATCAACAAGGTAAGGAATATTTTACTTACCAAATGGAAGAAGAAAAGAGAGTATACGCCGTCATAAGGTACTTGCCACTTGACGCGGATATTGTCGTGATTAAAAATGATCTAGGACTACAAGGCATCAAAGATGCTGAAGTAACGAGAATGACGTCGAACAAAACGAAAAAGGCAATGCCTCTCTACCTTGTGAAAACTCAACACAAGGAAATATTTCAAGTGAAAAAACTATATAGCCTCTGTATAGAAATTGAACCAAAAAAGAAGCCTGAAGGCCCTGGACAGTGCCATCGCTGCCAGAGATATGGACATGCACAAAATAAGTGCACATTTCCGTGGAGATGCGTAAAATGTTTAGGGGCACATTGCACAAAAGAGTGTGCATTGACGCAAAAAGAAGGTGAAAGGAACGCGACATGCGTTTTATGTAACCAAAGTGGACATCCCGCCAGTTATAAAGGCTGCAGCGCATATAAAAATCTTACGAAGAAGAAAACACCGACAAAAAAAGAAGCCCCCCCAAGAAAATCGCTGAAAAAATAGAGACTGTTGTTACTGCTGAAAAACCACAGGTACAAAAACAAAGAACCCGTCCACAAAACCAATTGAAACCAGAAGGGAAGACCCTAAAGATGAACTTGACAAACTCACTGAGAAAATATTCAGCAGAATAATGCAGAAATTTGAAAAAGAATTCGAGAAGAAATTTCAAAACTTATTTGGAAATAAATAATTTATGAACATGCAATCACAGCTAGAAAATCTGAAGATAGTTTCCTGGAATATTAACGGAATCAGAGCCCGTAAATCAGATATCGAACATTTGTTAGAAGAAAGACATCCCGATATTATGGCGCTTCAGGAAACTAAATTAACTCCTAAAGATAAAATATCCTTCGAAAACTACGAAATATACAGAAGAGACAGAAATGAAAGAAACGGTGGAGGGGTTGCTATTCTCGTTAAAAGGGACGTGAACCATTACCTGAATGCGGTTGTAAATCACGAGAACAATGACGCAACTATAGAGGCACTATCGATCACAGTAAAGATAAGAAGAGAAAGCATTAAGGTATTCTCTGTATATAAACCACCGCAAATAAATCTGCCAGAGGAAGAGATGAAGATTTTATTAGGGGGTCATTTTCCAAGAATAATACTTGGAGATCTCAACTGTAAATCTCAACAATGGAATTCTAAAATAGAGAATGCAAATGGCAAGAAATTGAGTGAATATGCCGAAAAGGAAGATGCTATAATCATGGGACCGGAAATACCGACTTATTTACCTTATGGCAATGGAACCCCTGATGTGCTAGACATAGTTATAATGAAAAATATAAAACAAGATTTTGCTCTTGAAACGATAGAGGATGGAACTTCTGATCACAACCCGATAGAGTTCATTTTAGGACATGGACCTAGAAATGAAGTGACTCAAACACGAGAACATACCGATTGGGACGAATATAAGAATAAACTCCAAGAAAATATCACGAGTATTCCACAAATTAACACTCCTGATGAACTAGATAAATCAGTCATAGCTTTGGAGAGTGCGATTATGAAATCCTATGAAGAGAGCACGGTTAGAAAAACTAAACCTACTCTCAAACATCCCTATGGCGATACTCCAAAAGAGGTGAAAGAACTGATTAAAGTCAACCGAAGACTAAGAAAGAACTACAGGATGTATAAAACAGATAATGATAAAATCAGACTGAACAGACATAGTCAAATACTTAAAAATGCACTAAGGGAGCTCAAAACAAATAGATGGAATAAGAAAATCAGTGAACTCAACACAGAAGACCACTCTGGATGGAAAATGCAAAAAAATTTACGTAATGAAAAAACTCAAATTCCACCACTGCATGGAATGCATGGAATGGCATATTCAAAAAGCGATAAAGCTAACGCTCTTGCCGATACTATAGAAAGGGAGTCAAGAATTAACTATTGTGAAGAAGACGATGAGGACCTAGAAGAATTAATAGAAGATAATGAAGAAGAAATGAAAGAATCACCACCGGATGACAAAATCCCTCACCCAACATCTCCGGCAGAAATCAAAGAGATAATCAATAATTTGAAAACAAGAAAGGCTCCTGGAAAAGATAAAATTACAAATCTCATGCTGAAGAAAATGTCAAAGAAAGGAACGGCAGCTCTCACTAGCATAGCAAATGGCGTGATGAGATCAGAGCACTTTCCGAAAAGATGGAAATCTGCCGAAGTGATTGTTTTCAATAAACCAGGTAAAGACAAAAAGTTCCCACAGAACTATAGACCGATAAGCCTGCTCCCAGCCCTAGGAAAAATTGTGGAGAGAGTCTTAGCCAGACGACTTAATGAAGAAACAGAGGCCCTGCAGACGATACCGAGTGAACAATTTGGGTTCCGAAAACAACATTCAACTGAACAACAGCTCCTAAGAATAACCGAGTATATCACAGAAGGATTTCAGAATAAACAAGCCACAGGACTACTACTACTAGATGTAACCAGAGCTTTTGATAGAGTATGGCATGAAGGACTAGCATATAAAATGAAAACCGCAGGTTATTCACCCAAGTTATGCAGAATAATAAGAAATTATTTGAGAGATAGGAACTTTTGTGTGAAAATAGGTGATGTTCATTCCACACTCAGATATTTGGAAGCAGGAGTTCCCCAAGGATCCATACTAGGACCGCTACTTTATAACATATACATACATGATATACCAAGAAATCCAAGATGCCTGCTTGCTCTATACGCGGACGATACGGGCATAGCAATTAGGCACAGAAATACAAAAATAATTCACAAAAGACTTCAAGAAGCTGCAGACGATATCAGTCAATGGTGTAACAGATGGAAAATCAAAATCAATGGAGAAAAGAGCCAAGCAATACTCCTTCAAAAGAGAAAACTGAAGATGGAATCGAAAATATCCATAGACGATAATGAAATAGAATGGCAGAATGAAGCTAAATATCTAGGAGTAATATTAGACAAGGGACTTACGTGGAAACAACACATTAAGTATGCAGTGGATAAAACGAATGTAGCAATGAAAAGACTATATCCGATTATAGGCAGAAGAAGCCAAATGAACAGAAACACGAAATTGAGGATCATAAAAGCAGTAGCCAGACCGCAGCTAACTTATGGATCAACAGCATGGGGATATGCAGCGAGAACCCATATAAAGAGGATACAAAGTACAGAAAACAAATTTCTGAGATGGGCATTAGACGCCCCCTGGTTTGTTAGGAATGAACAGATACAAAAAGACATAAAATGGGAGTCCATTACTACATTCATCAAACGAAAAGCTGCAAAAGCCTATGAAAGAGCTAGTGAACATCCAAATGACGACCTTAGAAGCTTAGTTGACTATGACCCCGCTGAAGATGAAAAAACAGCTAGAATTTACCGCAAAAGACCTAGAGACCAATTGCGAAAATGAGGATATAGAACTCCACACTTAGTAAGAGATATCCAATTGAAGGATGTACACAAACACTCAGCATAAAAGAATGCGAAAGAGAAAATAACAGATAAGATGATGGAAGGTTTATAGGCTTATGCCCGGAACCAACCGCAGGAGAGGTGTTTAGTCGGTAAGAATCCGACACTACCCAGAAAGACTGGGTGTCTGATGTAAGATTCACCTCTTCTAGAACAAAAAAAAAAAAAATTAATGAATTGCGGTACCGACAGTCATCTTCAGAAAATCCGAATCCAGGCCCTCAGGTTAAGTGAAAGAAGCGGTAGTGCGTGCAAATCCAGGTTTTCCAGGTTCCAGGTCCAGGTCCGGTTATTAAAAATAATCCGAAACAGTGAGTAAACCGAAGGGTTACGCGTGAGCAAGGTATGATTATTTCATTTAAATTTTATTTTGTTGATTTGTCGGTGTATTACTGTATTTTCTCATTTTGATCCTTTACCTCTCTGGGTCATGGAATTGTGTAGTAGCTTCAAACGGCCTGCATAATTCTATGAATTTCCCCAGTATGCGGGGATGTACATGTTAGCTTGAAACGGCGCATTTACATCTTCGTTGCTAGGATGTTGAAATAAAAACATTATACAGGCACTTTTTCTAAGAGGTTCATTTGCTGAGTTATAACATAAAGTTTTGTTTTTTCTTATGGAAACAGTAGTTTGAAATGACTTAGAAAGAATCGCCATTTTTTTCCCGTTTCAGAAATGTATCATATGTTAAACATCTCCCTCAGATTCGTTAAGACATTATGAAAAATATGGTTTGTACCTATATGGAATTCAAATTTTTGAGTATCAAGTAGGCTGAATCATAGAATGATGTGTCTCTACGCATGGTGTAATTATTATTTCACGATTGAATACTTGACGGTGCGATCTCTGTTTGAAACAACTGTCAGTAAATAAAATTTGAAGTCATCGTTGGCGGCATTATGGAGATATTCCAAAATTACGAAAAATATGATATGTTGAAATGTTTAATTTTAGCGAATGAAAATAGTGGGGCAGCAAGTGATTCAACTGTGAAATAATAATTACACCATGCGTAGAGACACATAATTCTATGATTCAACCTATTCAATACTCAATAATTTGAATTCCATATACAAACCATATTTTTCATAATATCTTAACGAATCTGAGGGCGATGTATGACACATAATACATTGCTGAAATGGGAAAAAAATGGCGATTCTTTCAAAGTCATTTCAAACTACTGTTTCCATAAGAAAAAACACAACTTTATGTTATAACTCAGCAAATGAACCTCTTAGAAAAAATCAGAGTACGCCACTGGATTGCTATCAGAAAAGTGCCTGTATAATGTTTTTATTTCAACATCCTAGCATAAACAGAAACGGAGATAAGGACCAAAGTTGGAATCGCCCAAATTTCAATTTTGGCCTATAACTCGGAAACAAAAGAAGATAGAGGAACGCAGTTGATGGCATAATCAGTTTCTCGAAAAAAGAGGACTATAACGTGCCATTCATTTTTCTCTATCTCCTCGGGTTAAAAAGTTTTAGTTCATGTAGCACCAATTTTGCCTACCCTGTACACCGAGGCATATAGACATCATTCTACGACATGTACGCCGAGACACCAGCACATCATCACACATCATGAGCACCGCTACGTACACCGCATTACCATTGGCACCATCACATTACACTTCAACTATCGAAATCATTGTACGACTGTCGTTTTCCCTTGATTTAACATCATTGTGTAATTGTGTATATCTATACATTTTTCATTGACATCATTCGCTCATTGTAGATACATATTACCGAACATAGAATATAAGTGTCCTGGTCATTGTGTGTTTTATTTTCCCGAGCAGAATTTTTACGATAATTTTCAGAGACAGGGAATAAAATATATTAACATCAGGCCCCTGGGCATAATCTTCTCTGACTGCAGCTCCTGGACGCCCGTAGTTGTACCGCCTACGGGTTTCGAGTGTCCTCAACACTTTAAACTAGAGGTGGCGCCCGAGGTTTCTGTCTTCGGAAGGTAAGATGGTAAAGAAGAGAAACGGAAGGTCGTCACAACTCATTTATTTTTTTTCTGAAGAGAAAAAAAGCTTTAAGATGCACCAAAATTTCATAGCGCTATCTCGACCACAGACGCCATTAGAAATTTTCAAATTTTGGAAAATGAGTGAAAAAAATTTTTTTTCTATAAAATTTTTTTATTCCAATATTACTACCGCAGATTCATCATTTTTTATTTGAAGAGGAATAAGAGCTCTAGAATGCACCAAAATTTCACCGCTCTAGCTTGACCACAGGCGCATTAGGAGGTCTCAAAGTTTAGGAATCTCGTTGGGTTCGGAAGTTCTTGTGTTTTTTTGGCAACAGGTGGCTATTTCTTACCTGTTGTTGGGAATATTATGCTGTTTTCTCTGTTCCGATAAGATTTTGTCTAGGTGTAGAAATGTATGGAACAATGATGAAAGATTTGATCAGATCCTCTTATAAACACAATCTTTGATGGTGTTGATTATTATAATTTTCTGTGTGCGATGTCATTTTTTTATGCTGAAGGCGGGTTGGGTATTAGGACAATTACTATTACGTCAAAGTGGGGGGGCCCAGACGTTACGGGGGCCCGGAGGGCCACGCGGATGTGGTAACAATATGTTTGAAATTCTTATTCTATTCTAAAAGGCGAAAAAGTTTTCAGAATGTATTCAATTTCATCTGTTTCTGACGTTACCTATAACTGTGGCCTCTGCTGAGAGGTCATTTTCCAAATTAAATATCATTAAAAATTATTTACGGAATAAAATGTCCCAAGAGAGACTGAGTGGTCTTGCAATATTATCCATAGAAGCAGAAGAAGCAGCTGCTATGGATAAATCAATTTTTATAAACGAATTTGCAGATAGGAAGGCAAGAAAAAGGGATTTCCACTGAGTTTATATTATACAGGATGTTTCACCATAAACTGGAGAAACATATATAGCTGTGTAGATGACACCGAGGAAGTCATTTTTGCCTTATGACATATACCCCGTTTTCGACGCATAAGCGAGATACAGGGTGTTTAATGTCAACTTTGAGCAATATTCTGATGACTGTGGAAAGTTATGCGTGACATTTGAAATGACGGTTACTGGTCACATCTTAGTATTTTTTAGGGCTCAATTCAATTGTGGTGTAGAATTCTGAAAAAAAATTTCGAAATGGCGGAAAGCTTGCAAAGTTGTAATTTTTTTTTTCGGTTGCCAATTTGGAAAGCACTATTTCAATTTTCGCGTGGGGGGGGGGTCATAAATCCTAGACACGCTACTGGTCAAAGTCACCCGATTTGCCGCCCCCCTGGACATGCCGCCCTTGTGCAGTGCACGTCTTGCACGCCTGCTTACGGCGGGCCTGCTCCTAATACAGGGTCTTTCACGAGGAATCTCACCCATATTTATACGGGAAACTACTGAACGTATTTTCATGAAATTCAGCACTTATAAGTATTTCACGATGCTGATGAAATCTAAAATATTTTCAAGGCTTGAGCACCTCCGGTTTTTCCGGAAATGACGTCAACTTCCGTTTTTCAAATTAGAACACCATTTTTTATTGCAGAAATAGATTTCTTAGGAAATTTCAAGTTATTTTGATGTAACATTTTTCAGTTTTGGTTGGAAAATTCTCTCTGAGCGGGAAAATTCGAAAAAAATCGAAAATAGAGCTCCGCTGAAACAAGAATAACTTCGAGGTTTTTGGATGGAAAATTTTCATTTTTGGGATTTTTCAAGATGTAAGATTGATGTATCCACTTTAAAAATCGAAATCGCGATTCATGATACAGGGGGTGAAAAAATCGCTTTCAAAGTAAGGGATGACAAAATCGTGAAAAATCAATTTTTTCAAATTAGAACCCCATTTTTTTATGGCAGTTATTGAATCTACGTTGAAAAATAATGTGAGTGTATGCATCACACCCTTGCCCTAAAGTGGATATTAACTCAGAAAATATCCATTTTAGGGCAAGGGCGTGATGCATACACTCACATTATTTTTTAACGTTGATTCAATATCTGCCATAAAAAAAAGGTTCTAATTTGAAAAAATTGATTTTTCACGATTTTGTCATCCCTAACTTTGAAAGTGATTTTTTCACCCCTGTATCATGAATCGCAATTTCGATTTTTAAAGTGGATACATCAATCTTACATCTTGAAAAATCCCAAAACTGAAAAATTTCCATCCAAAAACCTCGAAGTTATTCTTGTTTCAGCGGAGCTCTATTTTCGATTTTTTTTTTCGAATTTTCCCGCTCAGAGAGAATTTTCCAACCAAAACTGAAAAATGTTACATCAAAATAACTTGAAATTTTCTAAGGAATCTATTTCTGCAATGAAAAATGGTGTTCTAATTTGAAAAACGGAAGTTGACGTCATTTCCGGAAAAACCGGAGGTGCTCATGCCTTGGAAATATTTAAAGCTGCGTACAGATGTGCGAGCCGAACCTATCGCGAACCGCTCGCGAAGTGTTCGTGTCATGTTCGTTAATTTCACGTACACACTTGCGATCCGCTCGCGAACCAATACCAACGACGGCTTACGAATTTACACTGGGCTCGCGTTGTGTTCGTGAAAAGCTGCGTATACATGTGCGAGCCGAACCTATCGCGAACCGTTCGCGAAGTGTTCGTGTCATGTTCGTTAATTTCACGTACACACTTGCGATCCGCTCGCGAACCAATACCGACGGATTAACGAAGTAACACTGGGCTCGCGTTGGGTTCGTGAAAGGATCCGACTATCGATGGATCGGCGCGAGCGGTTTGCGAGCGGCTCTATAGAGGTTCGACATGCCGTCCAAATAATTGTCGCTATTGGTTCGCGAGCGGTTCGCGTTAGGTTCGGCTCGCACATCTAGACGCAGCTAAAGAATCCCACTATCGATGGTTCGGCGTGAACGGTTTGCGAGCGGCTCTATGGAGGTTCGACATGCCGTCCAAATAATTGTCGCTATTGGTTGGCGAGCGGTTCGCGATAGGTTCGGCTCGCACATCTAGACGCAGCTTTAGATTTCATCAGCATCGTGAAATACTTATAAGTGCTGAATTTCATGAAAATACGTTCAGTAGTTTCCCGTATAAATATGGGTGAGGTTCCTCGTGAAAGACCCTGTATAGCGGTGGTACATGTAATCTACTTGCACATGTGAGGAAATATAACATTCGTCGTGCAATGAAAGTTTCTGCAGCACTGGATTTCAAAATGAACATAAACCGTTCTTTATTGGCCATCCTTCAGCCTACTGGATTTTATCGAGACATCGAGTGCGTTGGCCATCTTTTCATCGCTATCCTTGGTCCTTTTTATTCAAAGGGGTGTCTTCACCCGCTCTTTTACTTTACGTAGTAGGAACGTATATACGTAGTAACTTAACGACTGGGCTGTTTCCATCATTTGTAGGAATTTTCAATTTCAACGTTTCGGCCGGATCACTTGGAACCGGCGGGGGCGCTGAGGTATTGGAAGATTTTCTTAATGCCATTAACGTTGAGATGAGGAAATTAGAAACTACATCACATTGATCTTGCAACTTGGGATGATAGTAGGAAATATAGGAACACAAAGGACAGGTAGGACCGTAATAACAAGATCGCTTTTGCGCGATGGGGGTTCGAGATGAGGCCGCGGTTCTGGAAAAGCGTGCGGACAGTTGTTGCACAGCGGCCGGTGAAACTGGTGACGTCAAATGTGAGGACTCCCGCGTAAATTCGTTTTCCACCTTTTCAGGACACTGACTTTTGCCGTTGCTCGTTGATTTTTGATTTTTTCTGGAATTATGGAATGGATTACTGCGCTTGATAAAAGGTATAAATTCATGCAAAAAATTCATCTTAATGAATATCCAGGAAATTTTCTTTAAAATCTTTATTCAACTCATTTCGATAAAAAACGGATTTCAGCGTGATATGAAGTGATTTTCACAGAATACACAGAAGTTTTTCTTCACTTAGAGATTGAACGAACGGAATTGATCCAGGTATTTCCTGTTTTCTATAGAGAACATTCTGAAAGAAAGTTATTTGATTTTTGGGATTAATATGGGTAGATGGTTATTCTCTTCATTTCCAATTGCAGTACGTGAAATTTGTGTGAATACATATACAGGGTGAGTCTTTGACTTGTACATATATTTTAACTGAAGATTCTTGAGGTCAAAAGAAACCTTTTTTTCATTTTCCATTTTTCCGAATTCGGCTCTGTTAAAAAGATATAACCATTTGAAAAAAAATTGGGCTCAATACGTTCCTGAAATGATCTTCTGGAATTGTTGCAAAGTTCATATTTCTCGATAGAATTTGAGTTTATACATTTAGGGAATACTCAAGTACTAACCTTACTGGAATAAAAATGTTGCAAACACGATAATTTCAACAAAAACAGTTAGTTTCATCGAATTATATCTGCAACTGAAAACCCACATTTCTCACACCAAAATAAGTTCCTTCTTCGATTTTTCTGCAGATTAGTTTGTGAACACTATTAACTTGTTCATATCTTCCACGAAATTCCCGAACAATATCATGAAAAAAGACTTTTAATTCAGATCATCATAATTCATTATTAAACAACCTAACCTTATCTATTTTGTATCCATTCTGTGAATGTTCGCACAGAAATTTCAAGGAAATGTTGTCAGCTTTCTGATATTTCCATTGAGGTTAAGGATTTATTACGAACCATAGAATAAATCACGATACACTTGTGTACCGTGGTATAAATATCTATGAATTTTGCCGTTTCCATCATAAATCGAGTTTGCCGCCAATTTAACCACGCATGCGTTGAGCGAAAACCGAAAAATTGGTTAGGTATCTGCAAGTCAACTATAAACAATAACAAACCAGAGTCTCTGAACACTGTAAACATTATGTGAAGTTCTGAATACATTCAGTGAATTATTGTTCTAATGTGTTTTATTATGTGATGTGAATTATTATAATCTTAACCGTGTCGAGTTTATAAAATTCCAGGAGGATATTGTTTAGATGAAAACATCGATTCAGATTATAAGGTATCATTTCAGTTTTCATTAATTTCAATTTTATCTCCCACATTTTCGGGATTTTATTATTTAAATATCTCGACAAAGTTGATAAATATTTTAACAACATTGCAAACTCGTTGAAAGACCAGAGAAGGAGAAGGAATAATATTCGATGATATTTAATTCAGAGACGCATTCAGATTATTCTTGAAATTAATGATTTTTTCGTCAAATTTCTCCGGGTAAAATTGGAAATAACTCGGAAACGACGCGTTATTGAAAAAAAATAAGAATGATGGAGATTTGTCGATTTGTTATTGTTTATTCACAGTGAAGAATGCGAACAGTTGATGGAAAAAGATCTTTGGTGAAAGTGAATTAATGTGATAATAACACTGTAGTGTCGAGTTTATAAAATTCCAAGAGGATATTGTTAAGATAGAAACATCGCCTCAGATCGTGTAGTGTTGAGTATTCATTTTGCATTAATTTCAATTCAATACGTGGTTTGTATGGAACATTCATCGTTAATATCCGAATTTTGTATTCCATTGACATTTAAGTCTTGACAAAGTTGATAAACATTCTGACAGCATTATTACCTTGTATAGAGTTCATTAATATGAGCCATTCTGTGATATTAAAATTGCAGGGAAGCATTCAGATTATTCTTATGATTTTTGATTTTTTCGTCAAATTTTATCGGGTAGAATTCGGAATAACTCGAAAACGACGCGTTTTATTAAAAAAACATAAAAATACTTTTGAATTCTAAAATGATTGATTCTTTCGAAAATATGAACCGTTTATGTTTTTCAAGTTGTTTCATGGTATTTTTTCGTGGGTTCATGCGTGGGCTACGCTGTAACTTTCATACCAGGAGAAATTTCGAATAAGTTCTGATTGAGGAATATGCACCATGAATAGAGTAAACAATCAACCAAAATTCAGTTCATTTGAAATAATGGTTCGGAAGATATGAACAGGAAAGTGTTTTTTTCGTGGATGTTCGACACCCTGTATCTTCCAAACGAAACCGAATTTTGAAAAATGGTATAGAAAAAAAGTGTTTCGTTTGATGATAGGAATCTACAGTCAAAATATATGAACAAGTCAAAGATCCACCCTGTGTACTATATGAGAAGTATTATATTGGTGCTATGTCACGAAAACGTTATACACTTGATGATATTTTACTAACTCCGTTCAGCTTATAACAGTTTAATCATTAATTGGGAAGTACGTACAAAATGACATAGGGTTTCATTTCAGAGGCATAACTTGTTAGTAGTGAATCACAGTAATGTCATATTCGACACCTGATCTTTGGTCCTTTCTTTATAAAATCTAATCAACCTTTATGAAATAAATGTACCAAGAAAGAAAATATTCTTAGACAATCTTAGATAAATTGGGATAAACGAAATTCATTTTGTCCGAATGCTATGGACAAAATGACATACCGGCAATAGGCAACTGTATTTTTCTACTTATAGTTACAAAACTACTGACAAAGTTCACAAATGAAACGCTTGGTTCTTCTAGGAACATCCGCACAAGATGCGTGAGCCCAATGCAAGCAATGCGTGCACCGTAACCAGTCTTCTTCAGGGCTAATCCTGGAGAAGATATAAATCGAGAAAAAAGGTCTCATAACAATAGATAGATGGACACTGGACAGTCGTCTTCATGATCTCGAAAGTTGCTAGGAACATTTTCTTCTTCATTGTCTTCTTTAAATGATGCACTAGGGACTTGTCTCCTTGTTTTGGAGAAGGTATTGGCTCTTTTTTGATTTGATTGCAATCTTATTAGGTGTAGAAGTTGAAACTAAGAACGTTTGTCGAGTCCTCGGCTCACGTTTGCCTTGTTCACGTATAAATTGTCCTTTAGGGATTGGAGAAACCTCCTCATAGGATCAGCAAGAGTAGGTTAAGATACATTGCCTTTATTAGACGCAGATGAATATTTTGTTATGAATATGTTAAGACAAGTCCTGATTCTTTGTTTGCTGATGGAGCTTGAGATGGATTGTCTTTGTTTTGTCCGGTAGATACGGTTAATTCAGCTGAAATACCTATGTCATTTTGTCCGTTCACTGTATATGTCATTTTGTCCATATAGCGTTATAAAACTAGAAATGTATCGAATTAATACAAAAAGTATATTCAACATAAAAAAAGCTCCGTGAATACAATGACAAATGAGTGAAGTTTGAATTGAATGCAATTTGAATGAAAAAAATGGTGAAAACTGGCCATTTCTTCTTAAAATTTGGCGCAATGAAAAAAAACTCGTGACCTATTGATTTCTGTTATCACTCATAACGACCGAATGAACCAGAGTAGCTCTTGCTAATTTTCAGAGGTTAATTGAAGCCACTCGGGTCGTGTAATGTGGTAGGCAGTTCCGCATTTCATACCTCCGAACTCAAGTTATGATGCCTATGTCATTTTGTCCATATATGTCATTTTGTACGTATTTCCCCTACTAGTTAAACCTACGATTTAGTGATATACCATTGCGCCCTTCTCGTCAAGTAGGGGGTTTATGAACAATTAAGCTAAAGGGTTTTCCAATAAGAAGTGATATTTTGACATTCAAAGAAAAATGCCATTTTTTCAAATTCATGATCGGATGTTTATTCCATTATAAAGAGGAAGGTATGCCGTTAATAATGGAAAATGACATCAGCCACGACTACAGGACTATATCTTTCTCTCTCATGAAATTTTCCATAACCAAATCGCGAAGTGGCTGTCCTATGTCCTCGATAGCCTAACGAATTCTATCTTCGAGGTTTCGAATCGACGCTGGGCTCCTGGCGTAGACCTTCTCTTCCACATGGCCCCAAAGGAAGAAGTCGCAAGGTGTTCAATCACAAAATCTCGGAGGCCACCTCTTCGAGAGAAAACACGGTCCGGGGACTTTTTCCGTAAAAGATCAATGGTTTCGTTGCTTGTGTGGCACGTCTTGTTGAAAGTAAACGTTGTCCAAATCAATACCATCCAATTCCGGACAAAATACGGTAATGACGTTTGTGGAATGCCTAATTCCAACGAACAATGAGCAATGGACAAACCTACGTTTCTTCAACACTTCGGCTGCAGCAGCAATATTCTCGGAGTTCTTGAGCGACGCGTACGGGTTTTATTCTTCATATCACTTCATATCCCAACAGTTCGAAATTTTCCACCAATTTTTGTATTGCGGTTCAAGCTTCAAGAGTGACATCAACAGAAATAGCAGACTTTTCAAAATAATACCTCTTATTGGAAAACCCTTTATTTCATACTTTGCCTCGAAATACACTTTTGATGGTTCACCCAGTCTGCGTGATACCATTCAATATCGGACTTTACAGTATGAATTTCCGTGTTATGCTATAATAGAAGGAACTGTGTAATTGGACTGATGTAAATAGATAATGGTTGATGAGGCTGAATGCCTGAAGGTTTGGTCTCTCCATGGAATGTATCGAGTAATGTCCTCCCACGCGATATTGCGATATTAATATGTATAATGAATATTAGCATGCTTATGGCTACTCTTCATTTTTGCCCTGAAAAGATGCTTGTCTTCAGACTTCCACTTTTTCGTGCAAGCATCTTTCACAGAGAGGGATTTCATAGCCGGGTTGCCTTTTTCGGGTAAATGAAATTTCTATGGTCTTGGCGGAGTTAATGTTTAGCCTTACTGACCAGCACAATTGCTCGATAATTCTCAAACCCTTCCGCATTAAATGTCATAAGGCCATCTCCAATTTTTCTCTAACTTTTAGGACCAAGTCGTCAGCATAGCCTATTCATAATCCGAGCTCTGAAAGCTTTTGAAGTAGCTCATCCACTATAGCTACTGGGCTCCATAGAAGGAAAAATATTGCTCTTCCTTGAGGTATTCCTCCAGTAGCTTCAACAGACCCAAGGGCGCACCCAGGATTAAATTTCGGGGGGGGCTGAATCGAAATGCAAATTTGATATAAGCTATAAAATCGTTGGTAGTTTTCGTTATGCAGAAATTTTTTTCTAACACTTTGAATTTCGGGGGGGGGGCTGCAGCCCCCTGGCCCACCCCCTGGGTGCGCCAATGAACAGACCTGTGCCATTTAATGCAATGCATTTGTTAAAGGTCTATTATCAAACTAATCTAATGAAGACACCTAAGGTATGTAAGTGACCTATAAGGTTGCCAAAGTTCCAATTGCTACAAGTTAAATCTATTTAGGATTGAAATATTTGGATATTGTCAAAGAATTTCACATCCAAGAAATATCTACATTATTGAAGAAACTGAATACTTGCTAACGTAAGCTCAAAAGTCAGTCCGAATCCCTTAAGATGATATATATATATATATTCTTTTGAAAGAGAGTATTACAAACTGCTTTCTTAAACCAAACAATACATGGCATATGGCACGTGTGAAGAAATGGCAACAAGGACCAGATTATATAAATGAATAAAATCTGTTTCCCGCTCCAAATCTAAGTGATATCCAGTAGGTATGAAGAAGACTGTATTCATTAATCTTCCATAAAAAGTTCCACTTTTTTCGAAAACACCAAAAGGCTCATATAAGATGGGAGTGTATTAAAATCGCACAGTGTGATAAATAAACTGGACACCCCTCTAAACAGAGCTGGGGTATTTCAGCTTCTGATCTGCATGAGAAAAACCGTCCTACGATGGAGGCTTCTATGTAGATCAGGCTTTATGTTGTGAGTTATTATCCTGAAGTTTTAGTAGGTCTCTTCAGTTAGAAAACAGGATAATCTGTATTAAATGGAGGAAAGCGCACTTAATCATTGTTTTTTGTGATTTACGTCAACTGCTCTACTCGCATCCTTTTACGATTATCCCTGACACTGGTTTAATTCTTGAATGTGGAGATTAGTTTGGGAATGTTTGTAGTTATTCTATTTTTACACGAAAACCACCATGAGTAAATAGGGAGAAAGGACCATGCACTTTCCTCATGTAAAGTGGCGACCGGTCAAATTTTCTGAAAGTTTGGTATGTTGTTGTACCCGACTTCGTAACCGAAAAGTGTCAATGGGCCCATCCCAATCCTATGACTAGTTTTCTAAATACGGGGTGTTAAAGTTGAAAATTGCCTAGATTTTCGGATTTATTTTTCACTTATTAAAAGTTAGATTGGATTTCTGTTGCATACAGACGTTTGCTACATGCTCTAGTAATGAAATTAGGGGATAAGTATGATCAAAAATATTCATATATACAAGGTGATTCACGAATGTATGACGATAGTTTTTTGCCAAAATTCACTTTGTCTACTGTGACGTCAGGGAGGTTTATTTTTGAAACGTCTCTTCGATATAGTATTTTGACGAGAAAATATTCTACAGTACACATTTTTTATACAGGGTGTTTCACAAGGAGAACCACTAGATATAATTTTTTTTTTTTAGGATTAATTCGAAACCCTGTATTTATGGATTGATTTTTGGGAAAAGTAATACCACAAACATACGTGTGTCTCTGATCACCAAAATATTCATGATGGTTAATTCATAGGAAGGTATTCTATTTTGGAAGAAGTACAAAAGATATGAACAACCTGTATTCAAAAATTTCCTCGGTCAAATGTAACTATTTTCTCACTACATATTTTCATAACACCTTCAGAGGTATGAATTCTAAATCCGATACTATGACCAGTTTCCGAGATACAGGGCGTTTAAGGGGAGAATGACTGATTTTTCGTTTCAATTATTTCAAAGCATGATTATTTTGGGAATGGTTGGCTGTATGGCTCATCCTGTATGAAAAGTAATCATGATGAAGTATTTCAGGCTCGAAATTGTAAACGACTAGGTATTAACTTCATGGAATAATTTCTCTGTGACAGAACTGGAGAATTTTTGAGTGTTTGCAAAAGCTACTGTGGTTTATTCGTGAATAACCCTGTAATAGTAAATATTTTTAGTTGAACTTTTCCGTGTATGTACATCTGACCGAAACTCATATTAAACCCATTGGTGCAATTCTATTTTAAGAAAAAAAAATTCTCCACTTCAACGCCCTGTATCTCGGAAACTGGTCATTGCATCGGATTTTGAATTGATACCTCTGAAGATGTTATGAAAATCAATATGTAGTGAGAAAATAGTTACATTTGACAGAGGAAATTTTCGAATACAGGCTGTTCATGTTTTTTTGTACTTTTCCCAAAATAGAATACTTTCCTATGAATAAACCATCTTGAATATTTTGGAGATCAGAGACACACATATGTTTGTGGTATTACTTTTCTCAAAAATCAATCCATAAAGGGTTTCGAATTAATCCTGAAAAAAAATAATTATATCTAGTGGTGTGGTTCTCCTTGTGGAACACCCTGTATAAAAAATGTGTCCTGTGCAATATTTTCTCGTCCAAATACTATATCGAAGAGAACTTTTCAAAAATATGCCTCCCTGACGTCACAGTAGAAAAAGTGAATTTTGGCAAAAAATTACCGTCATACATTCGTGAATCACCTTGTATATATGCATATTTTTATTCATACGTATCCACTAATTCCTTTACTAGAACATGTAGTAAACGTCTGCATGCAACTGAAATCTAATCTAACTTTGAATAAATGAAAAATAAATCCGAAAATCTGGGCAATTTTCAACTTTAACACCCCATATTCAGAAAACTAACCATAGGATTGGGTTGGACCCGTTAACACTTTTGGTTACTGAGACGGGTACAACAAACTTTCAGAAAATTTGACCGGTCGCCACTTCACATAAGAAAAGTGCGGGGTCCTGAATGAACCTTTTCAGGCAAAATTCTACCGAAATAGGAAAAATTGTAGATCCTATTTGGAATTTTTCAATATGCAGTTGAATATTGTTTTCCAATTTCCTCATGCATTAATTCTCATCTTTGATTTCTGCCAGTTCACTCAGGTTCCTCTAAAAAATGGTTTATGAATTTGTTATAGGCTGTTTCTCATCTTCAGGTACTGCCATAGACAGGTCTACCAGAAACAGAATGTCATTTGAGGATTGGGCTACACTCGATTTCAGTTTTTCGGCTTATTCAATTTTCAAATTGGTGAGAGGACATTTCTCATTTGTTTTCCATATCTAGTTTGAAATAATAATGTAAGATCTAATTATGGTGAGAAAAGAACGTAATTTCATTCTTCCCCTTTATTGTCCAACAAACAATAGAAGAAAATGTTTGCATTTTCACTGGTTATGAGATCTAGCGTGCCATACATTATTCAGGGGAATGCGTGTGGAATAATTATTATAGGTGATATGAGAAAAGGGCAATGGGCTGTATTCCCAAGTACTACACCTGCCACCATTCCACACTACAGTCCCATTATTTTTTTGGAAGTGGTGATACTAGAAGGTCATAGCTAATCACTCCTCAAAAATTAGCTTGAGCCTAAAGTCTCAAACCTGATTAGGTACGTGTATTAGGCATTAGGGAACCCACATAGTATGTGATCTGTGGGCTCATCATACTCAGAGTTTCCAACTGTCACCACATCTGTTCCTTATATAAAGGGTTTTCCAATAAGAGGTGTTATTTTTGTTCGAGTTTTACGAACCGTCTTGACCAAATTTTCAGCATTTTTATAGTGAATTTCAATAATTCCAATGAGTTGTTGAAACGTTGATTGTTCCATTTCTATTAATGGCGTAGTTCCTTCTTGTCAAATGTCGAAAAAGACAGTTCAAAAGTGACATCTACCTCGTTATGGAAAACCCTTTAGTTTTGTCGTATCTGCTATCGATTACGACAAAATTTGTATGAGACTTTCTCTGAAAATTATGCAGGGAATGTCTCCTCTTCGTCCTCCAATTTAGGAACTTCGTGTATAGACTTTTTAGATTGAGAGATATTAACTTGGTTCCATACTTCATCTCAACCGTATATTTCAAAAGATTGTATTACACCCCTTCACAATGGAAGTCGCAAGAAGTTGACTCATAAGATTGTGATCACCTCTTCGAAAGATAACACGGTCCGGAAACTTTTCCCGTAAAATATCGATGGTTTCGTTGCTTGTTGAATGAAAACGTAGTCCAGATAAATACCATCCAAATCCAGCCATAAAAAATCATCAATCATCTCTCGATAGCCCAATCAATTCATCGTAACTGTGGCTCTAGCCTTATTCTCGAAAAAGTTAGGTCCAATGAGCCCGCCGAATCATAAACCGCACCAAACAGTTACACTTGGAGGATAGAGAGGCTTTTCAACAATAATTCTTGGGTTTTCTGAGCCTCCGATGCTACAATTTTGTTTGTTGACGAAGCCACCGAGGTGGAAATGGACCTCATAATTCAAGATTATTTTTCGATGGAATTCCGGATTCAAGGATCCAAGCAGCAAAGACGTTGTTGATGATCGGCCGGCTTGAGTTTGATCTTTATAAGCCTTAAGACCCAAATCTTTAAGGTGCGTCAAGTTGGTGACACACCCCCCGAATTTTGGTATCGAATTGTTTTGGGAATTTTGTGCCCATTTTGTGCCAATTTGTGCCGTATGTTATGAATTTTGTGCCCGTTCCGTTTTCGAGATATTTCAAGTTTTCCAAGTGTGTCACCAACTTGACGCTGTGACACACTTGTGGAAATTTGAAATTTTTTTTCTTTCGATAAATTGTGCCCATTTTGTGCCAATTTGTGCCGTATGTTTTGAATTTTGTGCCCGTTCCGTTCTCGAGATATTTCAAGTTTTCCAAGTGTGTCACCAACTTGACGCTGTGACACACTTGTGGAAATTTGAAAATTTTCTTCTTTAGATAAATTGTGCCCATTTTGTGCCAATTTGTGCCGTATGTTACGAATTTTGTGCCCGTTCAGTTCTCGAGATATTTTGAGTTTTGTTTGTGAGGAGCGTCAAGTTGGTGACACACCCCCCGAATTTTGGTATCAAATTGTTTTGGGAATTTTGTGCCCATTTTGTGCTAATGTGTGCCGTATATTATGAATTTTGTGCCCGTTCCGTTTTAGAGATATTTCGAGTTTTTCATGTGAGTCACCAACTTCACGTTGTGACTCACATAAGGAAAGCTGGAAATTCTTCTTTGGATAAATTGTGCCTATTTTGCGCCAATTCGTGCCGCATAGTATAGATTTAGCATGCTTGCAGTTTTCGAGATATTTGAAGTTATTCCTGTGAGATGAATAGATGTAGCAGAATTCAAAGAGGAGCGTTAATTCCATGTCATAGTTTTATGTGATCATTTTAAAGTATGAGTTGTTGAACTTGCAGACATTCGGTGAAAACAACCAAATTTCAATGATTCGACGACCTTTTCACTTAGAATAATCAATTCAATATAATATTTGAGTTGATGAATTAATAATATAATATAGGTACAGGTTTATCGAATACGTTGGCACATCCTCAGTTTCAATTATGCAGGGTGTTTGGTAATTTGACGTGAACCTTGTAAAGGGATATACTAGACGTCATTTGCAGTCAATTGCGTCGAGTGAAGCATTTTGAAATTTTCTGCTTCGTTATCGAAAATAATTAATTTTGTGAAAACTACTCTAAATATTCAATGAATATTTTTTTCAAAGCTGAGGAGATGGTCCTCGTTGCTGTATATTCACTAAAAATTCAGATAACCCGAGATTAGAGGGTCATGGCTGCACCTGTTTTCCTCATAAAATCTTGATAAAACAGGTGAAAATTACTTGAAGAAAGTATTATGGACTTGGTGTACAAATCTCAAGAAAAACTTCCCTGTCTCATCAGCTTTCCAAAAAGGTACATATGTCAATAACTGCTTCATGCAATCTAAGTCCTTTATTTCACTCGGCGTGATTCGTAAGCCGTAAGCGGAGCGGGCCATGGTTCGATCACTCGGAATAGTTGACATGATATGACAGATCATATATTAAATTATCAAACTGTTAGTTGCTTGCAGTTACAACAATAAGAAAAGTTAATTTTTCCTGAATAACCGTTGAAATCTTCAACAATCGATTGAAAGTACTCCAATGGCTTGTTGTGGAAACGCAGAATATGCTGACATTTTGTACTTTTACGGATTGTGTGATGGAAATGCTATTGAAGAGGGAGATCCGGTCCGAAGAATGGACTTTTGTCGGTTTCTTCTCAAATGCGATATCGAGGGTCCCAATTTCTTGAAACACATCTTATGGACAGATGAATCTGAATTTAACCAAGACGGAATAACAAATTTCCATAATGCGCATTATTGGGCGCCAAAAAGTCAGAATCCCAGAAAATGTAAAGAAAAGATTTTCTTTCAATGTATGGATAGGCTCCGTCTACATGTATTGTTGGACCAGTTTTTTTACCTGATAACCTAAATGGGATCTCGTACGAAAATTTTCTGCGTGACGAGATTAGGTTGCAATTATAGAAGATGTACCGCTGACAGTTCGATCACGAATTATTTTTCAGCATGATGGCTGTCCAGCTCATTACTTCAGAAACGTGCGGTTGTGTCTAGACCAAAACTATCCCCAACGTTGGATAGGACGTTGTGGGCCAATTTCTTGGCCGGTCAGATGTCCGGACCTGACCCCATGTGATTTTTACATTTGGGGTCACATGAAACAGCTAGTGTATAGTAGGTACACCAGTGACGACAGCTGAAGAATTGAGGGAGCGAATTTTGACGGCTGCTCAGCATGTAAAGAATAACTTCTCAACGCGGGTAACAATTTCTGAAGTACGCCGTAAACTGCGTTCATGCATAAGAAATCGAGGGCGACAACTCAAGCAGGATCTCTAGTTTTGTTAATTTTTTGTTTATGTTTATGTCTATGTTTATGTTTATTATACGGATTTGTTTGTGGTTAGTATCATTAAAGCAACTAACAGTTTGGTAATTTAATTTGTGATCTGTCATGTCACCTATTCCGAGAATAATTGCTGAAAGTGATCGAACCATGAACCGCTTACGAATCACGCCGAGTGAAATAAAGGATGATAGGATATCTAAATGACTCGAAAAAGTCTGTTGTCTGCTTGGTTTTCCGGCCATATTTTTTGATTGCATGAAGGAATTATTGACATATGTACCTTTTTGGAAAGCTGATGAAACAGGGTAGTTTTTCCCTACATTTGTACACCAAGTTCATAATACTTTTTTCGAGTACCTAATTCTCAATTGTTTTATCAAGATTTCATGAGGTGCAGCCATATATGACCCTGTATATCTCGGGTTATCTGAATTTTTAGTGAATACTTTTTCGCAAGAAATGAGGACCATCTCCTCAGCTTTGAAAAAAAATATTCATTGGATATTTAGAGTCGAGTAGTTTTCACAAAACGAAGCAGAAAATTTCAAAAAAGTTGAAAAATAGCGATATCTTCGTAACCATAGATTTTCGGACCATTCTTCACTCGACGCAATTGACTGCAAATGACGTCTAGTATATCCCTTCACAAGGTTCACGTCAAATTATCAAACACCCTGTATAATTGAAACTGAGGATGTGCCAACGTATTCGATAAACCTGTACCTATATTATATTATTAATTCATCAACTCAAATATTATATTGAATTGATTATTCTAAGTGAAAAGGTCGTCGAATCATTGAAATTTGGTTGTTTTCACCGAATGTCTGCAAGTTCAACAACTCATACTTTAAAATGATCACATAAAACTATGACATGGAATTAACGCTCCTCTTTGAATTCTGCTACATCTATTCATCTCACAGGAATAACTTCAAATATCTCGAAAACTGCAAGCATGCAAAATCTATACTATGCGGCACGAATTGGCGCAAAATAGGCACAATTTATCCAAAGAAGAATTTCCAGCTTTCCTTATGTGAGTCACAACGTGAAGTTGGTGACTCACATGAAAAACTCGAAATATCTCTAAAACGGAACGGGCACAAAATTCATAATATACGGCACAAATTAGCACAAAATGGGCACAAAATTCCCAAAACAATTTGATACCAAAATTCGGGGGGTGTGTCACCAACTTGACGCTCCTCACAAACAAAACTCAAAATATCTCGAGAACTGAACGGGCACAAAATTCGTAACATACGGCACAAATTGGCACAAAATGGGCACAATTTATCTAAAGAAGAAAATTTTCAAATTTCCACAAGTGTGTCACAGCGTCAAGTTGGTGACACACTTGGAAAACTTGAAATATCTCGAGAACGGAACGGGCACAAAATTCAAAACATACGGCACAAATTGGCACAAAATGGGCACAATTTATCGAAAGAAAAAAAATTTCAAATTTCCATAAGTGTGTCACAGCGTCAAGTTGGTGACACACTTGGAAAACTTGAAATATCTCGAAAACGGAACGGGCACAAAATTCATAACATACGGCACAAATTGGCACAAAATGGGCACAAAATTCCCAAAACAATTCGATACCAAAATTCGGGGGGTGTGTCACCAACTTGACGCACCTAAATCTTTATGCAAAATATGGCGTAATGAAGTTTTGGGGAATGCCTAATTCGAAAGAGCGACGAGGAATGGACTAACCTGGGTTTTCTTCAACACTTTCGGCTACAGCAGCAATATTCTCGGTTGTTCTTGAGCGACGTGCACAGGTTTTATTCTAGTTTTACGAACCGTCTCCACTGAATTTTCACCATTTTCATAGTGAATTTTAATAATTTCAATGCAATGTTGATACGTGTATCGTTCTATTTCTATAAATGGCGTAGTTTCTTCTCGTCAAATGACAGCTTCAAAAATGACATCCACCGAAATAGAGGGGTTTTTAAAATAACACCTTGGTTTGATAAAAAGGAGAATGGTCATCCTCACATTTCCGGGTAATAGATCCAATGGTCATTTCGGTAAAACTGATAAACCTCTTTAAATCTGATTTACATCCATTTATTCTTGCATCTGTCTAGGTCCTAGGAGGACTTACATATTATTCATTTTCTCTATTTCAGTATCGTAATGAGTTCATTACAGTTTTCAGTTATATTTTTCGTTTTTTGGTTGTCAACACACGTAAATTTGGAAATGTCAATTTCGTAACAGTCTGCCAAGATACAATACAAAAGTCACTAGGATGTATAATCTGAATTGTTCCTTGAATTTCAACGAAATTTGACTGAAATGGAGAAAATAATGTCTAATACTCGTTGCAGAATGCAATTCCAACACTCATTTCGCATACGTGTTGGAATAGGAGCCCATTCTGCAACTAGTTTCAGAATATACAATTGTCGAGTACTTCATAACAAAAACTTGTAATACAATTCAAATTCTGTAGTGTTCTCTACAGTTATCAAAAGGATTATCCAACGATACCATTTTTTTCATGAGATAAACTTGGCTATGAGAGATAGCTTCCGTTTCACTGCTTCGAATTATGAATCCATGTTGACCTTACTGATACGCCTATCTCCTCAGTTAATTTCATAGATGGTTGAGCAGTTCGAAAGGGAACTCATCGGGGTATATCATATCATCTTGTTCATTGGTCGTTATTTAAAGATTCCCGGCCCTGTATATTTCCAGTTATGTACTCCCAATTACGTCTATGCCTTCTATTCAGAGCAAATTAGGAAATTCTATTGATATTATACAGGGCATATTGGTTTGTTGATGAGTAAATAAAGTTATTTGATATACTGGCTATGACTAGAAGCTACAGGGAAATTGAGCGGGATCGGATCGATATTTCCCTCAAAGAAAGAAAAATGCCTTTTTTCAGATAAATGATCAGATTTTTATTTCATTATAAAGAGAAAGGTAATGGAAGAAAACATCAGCCCAATGATCATTATACGACCACGACTGCAGGACCATATCCTTCCCTTGAAATTTTCCATAACCAATTCACAAAGTGCCCTATGTCCTCTCTATAGCCTCACGAATTCCATTTCTGAGGCTTTGACTTGACGCTGGGCTCTTGGCGTAGACCTTCTCTATCACATGGCTCCAAAGGAAGAAGACGCAAGATGTTGTTAAATTAAATCACAAGATCTCGGTGGCCAATTGTGATCACCTCTTCGAGAGAAAACACGGTCCGGAAACTTTTCCCGTAAAGGATCAATGGTTTCGTTGCTTGTGTGGCATGTAGCGCCGTCTTGTTGTCCAGATCAATACCATTCAATTCCGGCCATAATAGTATATTCTAAAACTAGTTGCAGAATGGGCTCCTATTCCAATACGGATGCGAAATTCGAAAACGAGCGACGAAGGAGCGAGTTTTCGAACGCATGAGTTTTGGATTGCATTCTGCAACGAGTATTATACGATATTCTTTCTATTTCAGTCCAATTTCGTGAAATACTGAAATTCAGTTCATACATTCTAGTGACTTTTGTTAGGCAGTTGGTGATTGTCACGAAATTGACATTTCCAATTGACGTATGTTGAAATATGGTAGGATCGGAAGCCAGTGCTGACAACCACAAAACGAAAAATATAACTGAAACAATACTGTAATGAGTTCATCACAGCACTGTTTTTAGTACTGTAATGAACTCATTACGATACTGAAATAGAGAAAAAATCTTTAATCATCTCTCCCTAGCGCAATCCATTCACTGTAACTGTTGCTCCAGCCTCATTCTCGGAAAATTAAGGTCCAATGACCTCGCTGGACTATAAACCGCACCAAACAGTCACACGTTGAGGATAGAGAGGTTTTTCAACTATAACTTTTGGGTTTTCCGAGCCCAAGATGCGATAATTCTGCTTGTTGACGAAGCCAACGAGGGAGCGGCAACCCAAATCTGGCGACTACACAGGCCATCTTCGCATTCTGAATGAGTGTAAGCAGCTTTTAGACGTGGTCACAGACAACCTCACCCTTAAACATGAGTTTCAGAAAAACTTCAGCGTGACAACGCCAAGTCGCGAACAATGGATCAACGACGAAATGTCGTTCCCTGCAGGGTCTCTCGTGTTCTACACTGATGGCTCGAAGACCGAAGACGGTCGAGTCGGAGCCGGAGTATACGGTCCCTCGATACAACTAGCCCTATCAATGGGCTTTTGTCCATCGGTGTTTCAAGCGGAAACCTTTGCCATAAGGGAGTGCATTGCACATTGTATGGGATGTAACTACCGGAATAAAAGGATTTATATACTATCTGACAGCAGAGCACCCTACTAGCGCTTGACTCACCACGAGTTCGGTCAAAGTTAGTCTGGGAATGCAAAATGTCACTCAACGTAATCGGGCTCAACAATCAGGTCAACCTCGTTTGGGTACCTGGCCACTCGGGAGTGCATGGTAATGAAATGGCTGATCAGCTAGCAAGGAAGGGTGGACTTGTCCCCTTCATTGGGCCGGAGCCTTTCTGCGGCTTCCCAGCAAGCCATCAAGCGATGGCTGTTAGAGAATGGGAACAGAAAAGGAAGACTAGGTCCTGGCGACTGGTCCAGGGACAGAGACAGGCAAAGTCTTTCCTCTCCTACTCAACGAGCTGGACCAAAAAAGTTCTCGCACTAAGCAAATCAGAACTGAGGAAAATGACGGGAATACTCACGGGACACTGTCCGGTAAATTATCATCTTCGGAACATGGGAAAGGTTCCTGATGATACCTGTCGCTTCTGTCAAGAAGCCACCGAAACAGCTGAACATCTGCTTTGCAGTTGTGGAGCTGTCTTCAGGAAAAGGCTACAACATCTTGACTTCTGTTTCCTAAAACCGGAACAAGTAATGGGCGTGGCACCGAGAAGAGTAGTGAAGTTCATAGAGGCTTTGCTACCTGACTGGTAAACAGCGCGGGGTTGCACAATAGATCTTCAGGTCAAGGTGTTTGCGAGGCTAAGCTAAGTCTAAACGCCCCTCCTTAAATCTAATCTAATCTAAGCCAACGAGGTAGAAATGGGCCTCATCACTCAAGATTTTTCGATGTAATTCCGGATCATTTTCATGCATTTCAAGGACCCAATCTGCAAAGACACGACGTTGTTGATAGGCCGGCTTGAGTTCTTGTGTTAACTGAATCTTATATAAGCCTTACGAACCAAATATTTATGCAAAGTACGGTGTAATGACGTTTGTGGCTAATGTCAGAGAACGACGAGGAATGGACAAGCCTGGGTTTTCTTCTATACCTCCGGCTACAGTAGCAATAATATCGGCTCTCCTTGAGCAACGTGCAAGGGTTTTATTCATAACATCACTAACTTGTTCCAACAGCTCGAATCTTTCCATTAATTTCTTTTGTGCGGTTCGACAAGGTGCTTCACGACGACCAAAAAATGTTCGAGTTTTACGAACCGTCTCTGCCAAATTTTCACCATTGTCATAGTGAATTTCAAAAATTTCAATGCGTCGTTGAAGCGTATATCGTTCCATTTTTATTAATGGCTTGATTTCTTCTTGTCAAATGTCAAAAAATGACAGCTTCAAAAGTGGCATCTACTATTCAAAATCACACCTCTTCTTGGAAATCCCTTCATATGATTTGGTTACGAGAACTGGGTAATATTTCACTTGAAGCTTGAAAACTTCCTTTTTCATTAAGTTCCTTTTCATTTTTTATCTTGACGCAAAATAAAAATATCATCTCGATCAAATAAGTACATGGTTTTCAAATAATCAGGAGAACAAAATTTGGAACGGCTATATTTACGGAACCCCTGGTCGAATTTTGCCCGTTTGAACGGCATTCCCAATCCGAATCTACTACAATCTAGGTTTTTCAGTTCTAGAGTATCGTCCTATAGCGTGTTGCTGATAAGGTTTACGTTTCGCCCCAGCTTCACCCACAGGACTCATTAGATTTGCTGTTTTGAAGTCTGTCAATGACATAGGTGTTGAAGTTGCCCTGATCCAAGCAAACGAGGGTACCGGGGTGAAAGATGTGACTCGTCTTTGAGCCGGTAGGACCGCGGTACTCTGGATCGCTTTGGGGGGGGGGGGCTCTGTTGAGAATATGCTCAAGTGCAGAGGACAGTGAGTTGCCACAGTGCTCACGGTCGTTGGTATAGTAGGAATTGAATTTGACCACTGATTTGTCGTCATTAATTCGAACCTCATCGTTTGAGACTATTTCCGGTTCAAAATTCGAAAAAAAGGGACATCGTGAATGAGCGTTTGGTCTGATGAGAGGAATCTACAGATGAAAAATGTACAAATTATGAGGACTCACTATGAATACATGCATCAAATTTTTGGATCTTCGTAATCAAATAGTGATGTTTTCCGCATTCAAAATTTTGCACACAGACCATTGAAATCACTCATCATATGGGAGACTGTCTTCAAATTTTTGAAGCGGAAGTCGATAGGGTGGAAGGAGTAAGATGATTATTCGATTCCTCAATCTTTTCCCAACGAGATTGGCAATTATTGAATTTTTTAATCTTTGAGATTGTTTTTGAAAGGGATACACAGTATAAAAGTTTGTGTTGTTCATCTAAGTCTTTGATAACCTCATAACAACTGAGGGAAATTTCAGAAATCAGGATTCTGATAGACGCGCATAATTCGGATTAAATAATGAGGAAAAATCGTTTTTGTTCTGCAGTTATTCTAAATTGAACCTATTCTTCCATGAAGGAGCTTGATAATAGGTTGAATATTGAACTCGTTAAACGAAAAATGAGGAGCAATGAACGAGATCCGCGAAATATTTTAAAATCTCCGATAATTATGGCATAGAAAATGATGAGATGATGAAAAACCGCGATAGAATCCAATTAGGAAAGGCATTCTTCATATTGAATCCGCAGGGTATTACAAGGAATTATTCTCTTAGCTTGTAGCTATAAAACGGGTAGATTGAAGAAACCTTTAGACTCTCATAAAGGAAACGTCAGATAACTTTTCTCCTTCATTATCCGTATCTACCATGAAACTATTATACCATGGCAATTCAAACTTTCCACTTCGACATTACAAATTATAATTCATGCATTTATTTGCATTTTCAAAATATTCATTTTCGTGAAGGGAAACCGGGAACATTCAAGCACCTTCATTCTGGCTTGCATACGGTGGCATTTTGAATTTGACAGATATCTTCAAAAATTTGCTTGAAATAGTAGAGGAAGAGCCCGTGACCAATTTCCATATGTCATTTCATAACTCACCAAAATTTACTTGTTCAATATTAAATATCTGCTCGAAAATAAAACCATTTCTGCCAGCCTATAATGGCCGGAGTAGACTACCATAAGCGCTCAAAGAGGCCAGAAAATTAGGTTCACCTATGTCATAGTATCGTTCACAAAACTTTCAGGAATTGTTATTGGTAATATATTGAATCTATAAAAAATAATGACAGAACTTTTCCGTCCCTCCTACGTGTTGGCAGAACTCTTTGAAAATTCATTAAGAACAGCTGTAGGTACTTATGTCATTTCAGTACGCTTGAAATTTACAGGAAATGAAGAAAATGTGCCTAGAAAGCGAATTATAATCATGACAGAAATTTTTTACATCACGAACCATTTGCCAGAACGAGAAATGCGCAAGTACGAGCGAAATGAGCTTATTCATATTTGCGAGTCAGACCGAGAGCGCATATTGGGCATATATTATTGTCAATTAAAGGAATAAATTAAAGGAATTGAAGGTGATTTTCTTACATTACAACAATTTATTTAGTAATAAACTATTCAAAAAATATGCTCTTCCTACGCATCCTCAAAATTTGTTTCCTCATCGTCGTCATCTTGGTTGACATTTTCAATGAATGCATTGTTTCTCACTCGAAGAATATTTTTCAACAGTATTATAATGGTTAGTTCTCAAAAAATGAGTAAAAATATTTTCACCAACAGATTATTAATAAACATTGACTTTGTTAGATGAATTCTGAAATCTGAACTGAGCTCCAAGAATTTTTCGAATGGATTGAGGAGGTCTTGAGTATACCTATACCCGTGTGACTTACGAAACATTCAAAGAAGTGTAAGATCTCAGTAACATAAAGGGGTAAAGAAATAAACCATCAGGGCATTTAAAACCTCAAAAGTTGGGTAGACTAAGAGTAGTAAAAGAAAGTAGGTATAAGACTTTCACAGTGAGCTTTTGTATTACGAGTACATGCGAGAATACCCTTATCATCGGATCAGGTAAATGAAACTGAAAACAAATTCTATAATCTCATGAAAGAATTTTAGCTTTCTCCACATAATTTCATATCAACTTTCGATGAGTCTCGTAAATGCCCAATATGCGCTCTCGGACTGACTTGCAAATGTGAATAAGCTCATTTCGCTCGCACTTGCGCGGCAACATTTCTCGTTCTGGCAGATGGTTCGTGATGTGAAAAATTTCTGTCATGATTATAATTCGCTTTCTAGAAACATTTTCTTCATTTCCTGTAAATTTCAAGCGTACTGAAATGACATAAGTACCTACAGCTGTTCCTAATGAATTTTCAAAGAGTTCTGCCAACACTTAGGAGGGACGAAAAAGTTCTGTCATTATTTTTTATAGATTCAATATATTATCAATAACAATTCCTGAAAGTTTTGTGAATGATACTATGACATAGGTGAACCTAATTTTCTGGCATCTTTGAGCGCTTATGGTAGGCTACTCCGGCCATTATGGGCTGGCAGAAATGGTTTTTATTTTCGAGCAGATATTGAATATTAAACAAGTAAATTTTGGTGAGTTATGAAATGACATATGAAAATTGGTCACTGGCTCTTGGTCTATAGTGAATTTGCTGAAAATTTCTCATTTCTGATTCCACTATGTCTTCAAATGAGAAATTGCCTGGCATCTCCTCTGCTTGCTTTTCACCAAGGTATCAAGAATATCCTGCTGAATTTCTTGCCGACGTTGTGGCAAAAGATTTCGGTGCTGTTGAAACATTTCCGATTGGAACCAAGTGTGCTCGATTGGATTTCGGTCAGGGGATCTTGGGGGCTAATTATGTATGTATTTAAATATGTAGGTACTTAGACTTTGACATACACATTTCACCTGATTCCTTTTTTTTTGCAGACCAGGTGATCGAAGCGTGAAAGACGTAGAAACAATTTCGAATCGGCTGAGACGGGTTGAACCGATCGGACGGTTACCAAACGCTGTTCTGCATCAACTTGCATTTGTTGGACATTATGAGGATCTTGATAAAGGTGTAACATGTGAGTATCTATCGCCATTATGATTCATATACAGGAAGTCACAAAATCTAGTCCCTATGAGACGTTTCTGGAGAACTATTTGAAATCAGAAAATTTGTTTTATGAGATTGTTCGAATCCTGCACCTCCTTGAAATATTTCCTTGTTAGATAATGCAAAGGTCGATTCAACGTGGGTTTCATGGCACTGCGACCGGTCTATTGTGCCATTACGTAGTCAACAGTAGTCTAGTATCTGGTATTGCTTCAGGGTGGGGACTTCCTCACTCCTACAAGTTTGATGACCAAAGCATTTATTGCGTTGGCGAGACATTCCCTCACCAGGTGGTTCGGAGTTTCTGCTAGACCCATTCCCATTAGTTGATTTCTGAGGCAACAATGCCCTGTGAGGAATCTAATGAGGAGGTGAAGCATATTCTTGCGAATTCAAGCATGTCTGCCTGAGGGACGCTTGGACAATGGCCTAACGGAAGTGAGCATCTCGTGCTATCCCTAAATACTCTAGCGTCAATTCGCGTAGTGCTTTTAAAATAATCTGTGTACCATTTGAAATTTGAAGCTATTCTTTCAGAGAGCTTGGATTGTGGGCTCCTGCTCCCGATCTTCTTTTCTACTCAGTAACGTAGTGAATGCTTTCTCCATGCTAATTCAATTTATCATCTCGTCCCTGGGATTGCTGATGGGATATATTTCGTCATGGATATTTAGGCTCTCTGATTCCTTATTCTCTCATTGCCTGCATCTTTTGTTTATAATGAAAATATAAGGTGTGAGATCTGTTATGATCTTCAATGCTCTGGTGTGGCACGTTCTCATAGCTTTATTGTTAGAATCACAGGCTCACCTTTGTAATCTAACTGGGACTTCCCCTTTATTATTCTGACTTGGCATACCAGACTTTTGCCGCATTAGTTTTCATTGGTCTCAGAGTTATGACGTTCATCAATTTCAATACTTTTGGGTTACATCCCCAAGTCGCAGAAGCTTGTTATCTTGGTTTATTCTCAGATATTGGTCTTCAAACTTCCACTTTATGTTATTGTCATTTAGTGCGATGGATCTCATAGCTGGGTTTCGTTTTCCAGGTGAGGATTATTGTGATTCTGGTTGTGTTCATGACCATCACCATTGATAAATAATTTTGAAATCCTTTCGCATTAAATCGCACAAGGAGCTCTAGAACTATTAGGACTATTCGAAGTTAAAAGCCAAGCCCGTAAATCTGTGTAGTAGCTCATCCTCTACTGGGCTCCATAGAAGGCGAAATATTACAGTATTACACCTCCTCGAGGTGTTCTGCGAGTGGCTTAGACAGATATCGTTTGATTACACTCCTGTACCTCGGCTATTCTCGTTTTCAACATCTCCTATATCCATTTGATGATGGTTTTGTTTACCCCTCTCCCTTTGAAAGCCTTTTTGACCGACACATGTGTTGTAATGTCAAAGGCCCCAGATATGTTATATCTAGGGCCTTTGTGTAGGAATAAACACATTGCGATATTTTCTGGACGACTTCAGTCGGCTGATACAGAGTAGTCTCTGTTGATCGGCTCGCTCTACAGAGTGGCCACTTTTTTAATGGGATTGCATTGATCACTTTTAAACCATAAGAGTTAGAAGGTCGGTCAAAAAGAGAAAAATTTGCATTCATAGAAGCATTGTCAAGCAGTTCAAACAAATCGAGATTCTCAGGGCCGGTTATTGAGATATCTCAAGAAAAGTTGATTCTGTCATTTTGATTTTTTTTTCAATATGGACCCACATATTTTATCACACTTTTTGAAATAACTTTTTACACTAAATTCAACGATATATCATACAATGTCATTCAAAGTTCATTGTCAGGTGATTTTGACCCTTATCCAAATTTCTTTCGGTCGGATCTGTTATTACCTTCAGTTTAATTAACAAGGTGCAATACATTAAGAACAGTTATATTGTTGGTAGAATTGTTTTTCATACATACACAGAACTCTAGGTTTATTGGATGCATTATTTTCAAGTAGTAGGCCGTGGATAAAAAAAACATAACAAGAAATGACATTGTATGATATACCGTTGAATTGAATTGAAAGTTATTTCGAAAAGTGTCATAAAATATGCAGGTCCGTATTGAAAAAAATGAAGTTGAGAGTGGCCCAGAGAGTACGAAACGTTGGATACGGAATCTGATTAGGTCAATTTCAGGATAATTTGCTGTGGAATAAAAAATTCCTGTAATAGTTTTTGATAAGTTTTGAAATAAAGTGGGAAAAAAGAAGAATCAAAACGACAGAATTTAGTTTTCTCATGATATCTTAATAACCGGCTCTGATAATCTCGATTTGTTTGAACTGATTGACAATGCTTCTATGAATTCAACTTTTTCTCCTTTTGACCGACCTTCTAACTCTTATGGTTTAAAAGTTACCAATACAATCCCATCAAAAAAGTGGCCACTCTGTATAAGCATGCTGACACCCCCAAAGTGGTTTTTTCTCCAGACATTCCGTTCTCCATCGCTTTTAGTAGAAATGATGCTGAGCAGATGGGTCTAAAAGATCGAGGATCAGTTCTATCTTTCTTCATTATTTTGGTACTTTAGCTCTTTTCCATGACCTAGGTATAAGACCTAATGCTAAAAAGCTTCTTGAAATCTTAAGAAGGTTGGGAAGAATCTTCTCCATTCCTTTCTGCAAAGGTAATATTCCATCTACTGGTGATTTATACGGTTGGAAGGTGTTTATTATTGCACATGAAAACTCTTGTGGTTTTTCTTTATCATCTTGTCACTGTAAAGGATATAGTTATGTAGTAAAAAGGGGTTACAGTTCACTGCGACCTTAAGGTCTATTGTGCCCCCTGACAGAGCTGTTATCATCGCGCCTCCTCACTGTAAAGGATATGTGATGGGATTTATCTGGTCAGAGACAGAGACAGAGACCAGGCCCTCTGATTCACAAGTTCCTCTTTGCCTGTACATTTTCTTGATAGTCTCAGAATAGACTCATGAGCTAATGTATCTACACAAGATGAAGAGATGTGTGATCTGTGATAATCTCCATTGCCATTGCTGGATACGTTTTCATATCTCCAGTGATACAAACACAGGCTCACCTTCGAACTGTGTCGAGAAATTTTCTCGAATTCATCTATAATTCTGATTCTACCAATCATGACGTACACCTATCGCAGTATTTTCGATTTAAGATGCCAAACCAAGTCATGGAAAAAGTACATGTAATCAAATTTAAGAAGAGATATGAGATACAGAAAAAAAGTTGAATTGCATATTCGGGTATGAAGCTGGTTTGATATTGGAAATTCATCTCTACAAAATAGATACGAATGATCTAAGAGAGCAAGAATGAAGACCAGAAGATAAGACGTGAAAAAACTAAACGGTTATGTAACACGAACGAAGTTGTAATTTTCAGCTTCAACGAAGATACTTAATTGACAGCGCAGTTGTTTTTCCAATGAACTCAATCGATTATAAGATAGTTCAGAAGTTCAGAAAAGTGAAATTTACAAGCTAGGAAAACCAGAAAATTGTTTTATAAATATTGAATTTGTGTCACATCAAACAAAAGAAAGAAATTTGAAAACGTGAAGCCCCTAATGAGCGGGGATAACTGTGCTAGGGGTCTGGAGAGATATGGGTTGTAAATATCTGTTCCGTGCAAAATCCTTTGAAGAGATTTTGTGTGAGACGACGTATAGAGTAAAACACTTCGTAACCCTCCTAACACATTCCTCCTTCAAGATGTCAGAGAAAACGTATTTTTATTGAAAGAACCCAAAAAGGATAAGCATCTCTTCTGTAGGTGGTTAGAAATCTGAAATTTTGTCTGATGAAAATCAAAATCGCTTACGCTTTCCATTTCAATTTTTCCAGTCCCATAAACTTAGTGTATTACGGAAGGTTTTCACGTCAGAGTATCTAAACGAAGATGGAATAGAGTTTTCGCAGAAACTTGACAATTCAATTACCTCGTCTAATAAACCGGAGCAAGGAGTTGGAAATGCTAAATCCGCAACAATTTTCCATTTCTTTGCCGTTTTCCCTGTTACGAGCTCAGGAATGACGCACATCCGAGATCAAAGGTAAACGGTGTGTTCTCAGCGGAATCAGATTAGCATTTTTCTTCCAGAAGTTTTATGAGAAATCTTAGTTTGCACAAAAAAGAATGGGAATTTCTTGACAATGAAATGGATGAAAATTCGTTTAACTTCTTGAATTAATAAATCCACTGTAGCCGACATCAAACATTTGAAACTGCGGAAAATCAACCGGGGTCTCGGAGATAAGATTCGACTCATTGACGACGAATCCGTCGTCTAATTCAATTCTATCCGTTCGGAGTCGGAGTCTTATCTTATTATGTGAGACACTTACTGGCTGGAAATCAAAAAATTCAGATCTTGATAAAAAACATTTCTTGTGAACAAGATTTTATCTTCAAGAAATTTATGAAATATTGGGATTCATCAATCATTCAAGTTCCCTTAATAATAATAATAATAATTTAATCATGCTATTACATCACATATTATATGTTTGCACTTGTCAAGCAACTTTCAAAGTCACAATTAAAAGTAATATTACAAGTATTCAGACAGTACATACAGAACTGATACAAAACAAACAGTGCTACACGCTGGACCAAACCGTACCTGTATCGAAATTCAGGAACTCGTCAACATCATAGAAGGCGCAATCACACAACATTCCCTTTAGAGTAAGCTTGAACCTATCTGGAGGCTGAACCCTGATGTGATTGGGAATTTTATTGAGGAATTTTTTTCCGATATAAGATGGGAATGATTGTGTTTTGGAAAGACGACATCGTTCATATCTGATCAACTGCCTTCCACGCGTGGAGTAATCGTGATACGAGCCATTCACATTGTAGTTAGCCATATTTTTGTGAGCAAACATCAAAACTTCCAGCACATGTAAAGATGGTAGAGTTAAAATCTTATTGGAAATAAATGCCGGTCTGCAATCATCCCTGTACTTAAGACCAACCACTATCCTGAGAGCCCTCCGCTGCAGCGCAAAAATTCTCTTTCGTTGGGCACAGTTACCCCAGGCTAAGATACCATATCTTAACACAGATTCGACAAGAGCAAAGTAAGCTATTCTCAGAACAGAGGGTGACAAACGATTGGACATGTTTCTCAGGAGAAAGATGTTCCCACACAGCTTCGATGCGTGCCGATCAGCATGACCATCCCAGCGAAGAGCCGAATCCAAAATGACACCCAGGAACTTAGCATCACCCAGAAGATCGCCCTCGTCCACATGACGCAACGTGAAAAGCAATCTGACAGTTTTGTCTTCATTGACCATGAGTCTATTTGAAGTGAACCAGTCGAGAGCTCTCGACTGCGCAGCCTCGCCGTCCCGCAGAAGTGCACCAAGGTCACCGGATGCCAGAGAGACAGTTGTGTCGTCAGCAAAAAGAGAAATTTTATACTCATCAAGATATGATGGCAAATCATTAATAAAGATTAGAAATAGAAGGGGTCCAAGGACAGATCCTTGTGGTACTCCCAGTTCCACCCTACCACGCTCGGACCAGACATTCTTACTGAACACTACTTGATGTCTATCTGACAAATATGAAGAAATTAAATCACAACTATCTCTCGAACACCCATATGCCCCCAGCTTCCCCACCAGAATCATGCGGGCCACACAGTCGAAAGCCCTCGCTAGGTCCAGGAATATAGATAGGGAAAACTCACCGTTCTCGAAGCATTGCAGAGTATGCTCAATAAAACTTATGACAGCACTGGTGGTGTTCCTGCCCCTTCTAAACCCAAACTGTTCGGCACAGAGCAAATTATTACCTTCAAAGTATTCAAGCAGCTGAGAACACAATAGCTTCTCGAACACCTTTGAGAACACCGGCACCAACGAAATTGGCCTGAAGTTTTTTATATCCTCCCTACTACCCTTCTTGAATATCGGGATCACCCTGGACACCTTTAGGCAATCCGGATATGTACCATTATTGATACAAAGGTTGAAGAGCCCTGCAAGGGGAAACACCAGATTATTTATATTTTTTTTTATTAAGTACGTTGACAAGCCATAGAAATCTGTACTCTTAGATGGCTTCAGAGACATTATGGCGTCTCTAACATCATTATAGGAGACATTTCTAAAATAGAAGACAGAATCCACTGCAGCAGGAACATTAGTCACTGGGTCAAAAATTTGGTCTCCCAAATTTTCAACTGTATTTTTTGCGGCAGTTATAAAAAAATTATTTAGATCGTTAGATGAGAAGTGGAATTCTTCATCTTTCTCCTGGCAGTTTTCAACTTTTATTAGGTTCCAGATTGTTCTAGAAACATTATTGGAATGTCTTATAATCCGGTCATTAGCCTGTGTTTTGGCCAGTTTGATTTTATACTTGTACATGCCTTTCAGCCTATTGTAGGAGGATATCAGATCATCGGTCTGATAGCGGACAGAAAGGTCCCTCATCAATCCCAGGTTATCCCTCATATCACGCAACTCCTGGGAAAACCATCTGACACCTCCATCACGAGAGTTAGACTTAATCTCTCTCTCTAGGAAGCATTGTGCAAATAGGCGCACAAATTCATCATGGAAAATCTGAAAACGCTTACCCACACTAAGGTGATCCTGGTCAAGGTAATCCCATGTAAGTTCACTAAGTAAACTATGAAAGGCGTTCAAACCTCTCTGCGTTAGGGGTCTAGACTTCCTCACCACGGCACAATTGACAACTTCATCCACCGGGATAGCCACACCCACCAACTGTGCAGAATGATCCGAGAATTCAAAATCAATGACCTTTGCATCGAAATGATCCCTGGCAAAATTTATGAAAATATTGTCTATACAATTTGGTCCACGCGTAGGCCGGAAAATAGTCCTCGCAAAACCATTACATGCTAAAATATCACAAAATAATTTACAACTACAGTCAGGTTGATTGAAAGGAAGATTGAAATCTCCCATAATTACCACATTACACTTTGAGCCCTTCAAAACATCTAAAATTTGATTGAAAATTTCCAAAAATATGTTAAAATCACCATTAGGTGCTCTATAGACTGATAAAGAGATCAGATTATACCTAAGTATTTTTACAGCTGATACCTCGCAATGAGATTCAGTTGACAAAAAGTTAAATTCATCTAGACATTTGAAGAAAACATCACGTCTGCACAAAGTAATGACTCCGCCCCTGGTCTTCTTCTTACTGCAGAAACTATGAGCCGGTCGCCAACCATCAAGTGTATATGCTGCTGCCTCATTTTCAGAGAGCCAGTGTTCAGTGAGAGATAAAATTACAACATCTTTGAATTGATCTAGTAAGGCCTCCAAAGAAAAGAGGAAGGTTTTCCTAAGCATAAACCTATTCAAAGAAGTCATAATAGCTATTTATGTAACAAGTGCATAAATTAGGTCTTTATGGACGAGTCCAAAAGTTTATGCGAGCGAGGCCAATATTTGGGCAAGTCTATAAGCCTAATTATGTACGAGTTGCATACAAAGCTTTATGTTTGACTGCAATGCAGAAATGTTATTTTCTGAAATGGCAATTAATATATTCGTCGCTTTATCACAAAGAAACATTAAGTGTGCCTTTGCCTCTCTTACCTTAGTAACCATCAGCGACCTTAGCAACCTCACTGAACAATGTTGTTTACTTCGTTAATTCTGTGACAAACGTCATAATAATCCAAAAAATGGATAGTTCGGGAGAGGAAAGCGTTAAAAATTTAGCCGCAAGTGCCAAAGAATCTCTCCTACCCACTAAAAGTGCTTATGAAAATTTGTATACGGCCTATAACAAGTGGTTACAAATTGCAAAATCGAAAAAAGACTGTGACAGTTGAGTCCAATAAAGTGGTGTCCAATAAAGTAGTCAATTATGGACGCTAAACGAATGCATGAATCAAGGGTTTATGGAGCAGTCGAACATAAACATTAATTTGGTCTTATCTTTATTTATACGTTATTCACATGAAAAATAAATAAATATCGATGGTGTCTCATTCATCTTTCTCTCCAGACTGAATTAACTTCAGTAGTGGATTTTCTGGGAGTAGGCCAAAGCTGGGGAAGCATAAGAGATGGCAGGGGCAGCGTAAGAGTGGATGGCTGGAGCAGCGTATGATGTGAAGGCTGGGGCAGCGTGTACAGCAGCTACTGGAGAGGCATAGGATACAGCTGGAGCAGGGTGGACGGATACACCTTGAGCTCTGACCACTGGAGAAGCAGCATAGGTGGCTACTGGAGCGGCATGAACAGCAGAGTAGGTAGCTACAGCTGGGGTAGCGTGAATAGGGGCGGCGTATGACACAGCTGGGGCAGGGTGGACAGATACACCTTGAGATCTGACGACTGGGACAGAAGCGGCGTATGTGGCTACTGGAGCGGCATGGACAGCGGAGTAGGTAGCTACAGCTGGAGCGGAGTAGGAGATAGCTGGGGCAGCGGCGTAGGTGGTAGCGTAGGATTTGATGACTGGAGCGGCAGCAGCATAGGTGGCAACTGGGGCAGAGTAAGATACAGCAGACTGAGAGATTCTGTTGTTGTAAGAGTAGGAAGTGGCAGCTGGGATGGTCTTAGCAACGGCCACTGGAGCGGCATGAACTTCGGTTACGGTTGGAGCGGCATAGGAGATGGTTGGAGCGTATGCAGCACTTTGAACTCTGTTAGTGTAGGAGTATGAAGAAGCAACTGGGCTGGAGTGAACTGCTGTTATTGCTGGGGCAGCATAAGATACTGCTGGAGCAGAGTAGGTTGCTACTGCTGCTGGGCCTCCCAAAAATCCGGCGTTAGCGTAGGCCAATGCGGCGAAGAGGATGATGAACTGTGCAAATAAAAATTAGTGTTAATAATCAAGAACACGAAAAGAATGTTATAGATTAGTTATAGGTTCTTCAAGACCAATACGTACTTTAGCTGCCATGGTAGATCGTTGCTTCGAATTCTACACAAGAAGTGAATAATCCCAGAAAAATGTCCTCACTTTTATATCCAATCTAGATATGAGACAGCTGATTTGAATGGGCGTGCCCATGTAAAGTGAATTTGTAAATCATAAACTAGTTTCATTCACTCTACCGGTTCGTTCTTCGCGTTTAATTCGATATTTGCGTAATTTGTGGTTCATGAACAATGTCCTCAACCTGACATTTGACGAAATTCCGGTGGCATTTAAAACAGTTAATTATAGTGGAAGCTACAACTCAAGATCAATAGCGATAACGAAGACAAATCGTGGATTATTATACTGTCGATATTATTATTCAACACAGCTTGACAAATATTTCTGTTACATACCTACTTGAAATCTTCCATATACTTTTTGAAAACTTCATTTGACAATAAGAAATTTTCATTTTTTCAACTTTTTTGGAATTTTGGCACAAGGATAATACGCCCTGAAATTGTTTTTCATTTTGTCATTTAGGTGAATCAACAAATTTGTCTTGGAACGATATTCTCAAACGAGGGCTATACTCCGTGCCAATGACTGATGTATTTTCGAGTCGAGATTGGTCTCAATCCTCAATTCTCGAACCGAAAAATGGGCAAAACTTAATTTAAGGTTCCGATAATTTGTTTTCCTGATCATGAATAATAGACGATTTATTTAACAATTACTGTTTTTTTGTACAGCTGACCATTTTTTTTCATCTAATTCTTGAATGCGAATCTACCTACAAGGCGGTTCTACGAGGTGGGTGAACGAGGGCTAAACAGCTTCTGTTTTTTTCAAGTTGTACTATTTTTAAAAACTTTTATCGAACTTGCAATGTATGAATGTATACTCCATTCACAATTATAAAATCACAACTCTGGCCTTGGAAATTTGACACATTCCACTCTGTATCGAATTTATGACGTTTTTCAAAATATTTTTATGTTCCAAGTCAACACTATGTTGCCCTTTCTACATTCTTAGAGTATTTCTCAGAATGTGAATGAATTGGACAAGATGTGATGGACGAAAATAATTAACGTTTATATGAATTGATAGAAAGGATTCCTTTTCTAGTTATTTGCATGAAAAGTATAAGAGATCACTGTTGAAATATATTTTTTTTCGCCATGGAAAAGAATTGCATTGCTTTCACATAATTTTCATATGCATGCTTGTGAAGATTTAATGTTTATTATCCTCTTGAACTGAAAGTTCAAGACTTGACGACATTTTATTTATTTGATCTTATGAACATGGAGTAAAATATTCTGATTGTATAGTGATTTATTAGATTAAAAAATATTCATACATTACTACCACATTACTTGTTCAAATAGATTGGAATAGGTCGAACATATGCTACACATTTATCATTCACCTGTTCTAAAATAAGGCACAAACTCCTGGAATATGGAAAAAACCGATGTATTCTGGTTCAATACAGCCTATTTCTACTTTCGGCAAAGGATTGATAGGAATGAAAGCTCCAGTGACACATTTCAATTCATCGGAATCTGAATGCACCAACTGTGGAATGCAATATAGTCATATTTCTTCTTTTTTTTAGCTTTTTCGACGTGTATTTTTTCTGAAACGTGAAAACGATCAACAATAATCATTTACAGACCGATGATGGCCATCCAGAACCCGTTTAGGTACTTACGAAAATCGTGCAATTTCATTCTGCAAGTTCTTTCCTCATAATTCCTCGAAAATCCTACCTGAACCATATTTTCCGATCGCTTTCGTTAGAAGATCGTATAAGGAAGCCTTTTTTGACCATTTACACATTCCAAATAAATTTTGAGCACCAAAAACGATATCGAAACTAACCAAACTTCTGGGGGACCGGAATTTCGTTTGAAATCTTTCAAAACGGCCAGATACCGAAAAAAACTTCGTTATCAAGTGTAAAAAGGTCGATTAGTACTTACTTTCGCTTTATTTATGCATATAAATCGATTTTTGGTCCAATTCAAATTTGCCGTTCGTACTCACGCCGAAGCTCGTGAAAGGAAAAAATGACACTTGCACGAAACTTCTTCTGGACGACGAAGAACGGAAAAATAGGCGATTTCCTATCGATATTTCGCCCCAAAATCGCCAATCGATTCGAACTAACAGAATGTGGAAAATCTTTGATACTTTTACTTTGATGTAAACAGAAAAACTGGCATCGTCGTTTCGCGCACAGATTTTTCATCAGGTGCACCAATTCCTGAAAACGAAACCATGGCCAGAGTTGTGATTTTATAATTGTGAATGGAGTATAGGTATGTTTTTTTCATTACCGTGTTTCGTACGGGTTTTCGAACAATTTGTCAAGGCAAGTCTTGTGGCTACGAACCCTGCAAGAACTTTCGTACTATTCTAGCCGTGCCCAGAATGACCTGTTTTTGCGAGGTGGAGATGATATCACGGTCCAAGTTCAATCCTGTATTCTCCAGTAAATGCCGCTCAACTAACCCATTAACTGAGACTATCAGAGGCATAATACTGATTGATTTCAGGCTATGAAGCTCACGGAGTTGGAAGGCTAGATCAGCAAACTTGGTTATTTTTTCAGTGTATGCCTTAGAGATGTTATCATCGTATACATACATATTATGTGTGTAAATGTTTGTTCGGGTGGAATCTTGCTACTCAATTTTGAAGCAGATATCTTCAAACGATTGAGCTGAAATTTTGTATACACGTTTAATTTGAATGACAATAAACGATAAGCTGTGTGACTTCATTCTATATCCAATATGGCGGACCGTCCAATATGGCGGAAGAGTTATTTGTAATGCATTTCTATCTTAATATGGGTATTAAATGAAAGAGCTTGTTGAGAGTAACTCGAAAAATAATGTGACGTCATTCTGAATCCAATATAGCGGAACATCCAAGATGAAGCAATAGTTATTTTTTATGCACTTCTGACTTCTGCAATATGGCTATCAAATGAAAGGGCTTCTCGAGTATAACTAGACAGCGATAACTGAAAAGTAAAAATAAATTGAAAGCAGAAAAACCTTTTTGAAAAGCTTTTATTTGAATGCTAAAAAAAAGAAAATAAAATTCTCCTTCAAAATTTTAATCATCAACTTATAACCTCATTTTTATGATCATAAAAGCTTTTTGCGAGGTTTGCGTGAGTACCCATAAATCTTTAATTCAACTGAAATAAAAAAAAATAAACTTAGCAGATTAAGTCACCCAATTTAATAGGTACTAGTTTATTTACACAAGTAAATCGCGCGACAAGCTTTTTTGGAGATATAAATTGTGTATAATGAGTTTATAAGTTAAAATTTTAAAGAAAAATTTCATTTTCTTCTTTTAAGAGCATTCAAATGGAACCAATTTAAAAAAAGTTTCTTTGCTTTTAATTTATGATGGGTCACACTGTGGCAGGCACGGGACGAAGCCAAATTTTGGGGGGGTAGCTTCGTAAATTCTCCAACTGTGCATTGTAGGATTAGAAAACCAATGGTTGAAGGGGGGGTGGTATTTTGGGTTGCGAGTCAATGGAGAGCATTAAGAATATTTGGAACATTTTGTTTTTTAATTCTGCGTTACCAGATCAACACATACTCTACACTCTACAGGATTACACAGCATCTGTTATCATTATTTGGTATGTTTAGATCTTTAAGTTCAATTCCAAAAAAAAAATAATTTATTCAAGTGTACTGAAAAAAGTCCACATACCACACACTTCACTTTGAATCTTTTTCGATTCATTTTTGCGTACTCAAGGGGCCGTTATACGGCACCGATTCTCTATTCAAAAAGTGCCTCTCATTTTTCCAAGTTTACGCCCTCAATTTGTAACCTTAAAGCTTGATTTCTTCTTCAAATCGAAGTTGAAGGATGTCTTGAGGGGACTCTGATTTCTTTTCTTCGAAAAAATTATTTTTTCGAATGAAAAAATCGGGTTGGATTTGAGAGTCTATGAAAACTGACTTCATAATCGTTTTTCGGCGGTTGTTCATCAAATTTTTTTCTAGAAAATTCATTGGAGTGCCCTCGACAAATAAATTTTCTATATTTGAAAAAAAAATCATTTGGATAGGCGCTCAATCAATCCAATTGTCGCTATTCTCTGCATGCTTTTGTCCGGCTAAACGTGGGCTTAGTTCTACCGGCTTAATAAGCATTAAATTCGAACTTTATTTGAAAAAAGGTCAAATTAATTCATATTTCAAGAAAACTTTCTTAGAAATAATGTATTCCATTTCAATTGAAATCCAACTTTAACTTTATTCAAAAAAAAGTCAAATTAATTCACATTTCAAGAAAACTTTCTAAAAAATATCAAATATGTATTCCAACTCAATTGAAATCTTTTCAACTGCTTCAAGATTTTTACAACTGTTTTGTTCCAACTGCTTCGAAATTTTCACAACTGCTTTGAAATTTTTCCAACTGCTTCGAAAATATTCCAACTCTGCTTCCAAAACATATTCGTATAAAATTTCATTACAATGTTGCCAGTAGTTTCGGCAAAATCGTAAAAATGTGTATTATTTTTTTTTCTCCAACACCCTTTATCTTGAACGAATGGCGTTAAGAAAGTTGTTCACAAAGCAGACCCCAATTATTTTTCAGTTTTCTACCTATCCTAGAGACAGGGTAACTTTTTTTTAAACACCCTCTATAATCCGAACTTGTTATAGATTATAGAAATCATTCAGTATGATTTCTATAATCCGAATGATTTGATAAACCGAACGTGTCCTGACAACTTTCTGTTCGGATTATTTATACATTACTTTATTTTGCCTACAGAAAAACATTAAAGCTGTTCGTTCTCATCTGCCAAATCAAGGGATATGATCGAAAAGAACATTACTTATTTACTGCAGAAAAACAGATGGATAGAATATTTTAATTTGATCGTTCAGAAGATGAGGACTTGATCCAGCATTTCAGCAGCTGCAGGTGCACCAGAAGGTGGATGCTTGCTACTTTTCGACTCCTTTCTTGCTGATCAGTGCATATTTATATAAAGCGTATGGTGAAACCATTGTAAGGAATGAGTGACTAAAAGCACTGAAGTGAATTCATGTGCTCGACTTCATCAACCTTGTAATCTACTGTGAAATCTTTTTGACAGAAACTGTCAAAGTTATCGTCTGCGATCTCGAATCTGTTACATTATAGAATTTCATATCGTTCTAGTGACTCGATATAACTCATTCACAATCTGAATGCAAAATTTTAGTTGAAAGAAGTTTTATCGAGTTTAGGTTTGAGAACTTATGGTAACCAAAATTTGACAAGTCACTATTTCGAAAAAAGCACTACACAACCATCAGCAAGTAGTTTCAAAAGATGGCCAATTTGGCCAGACAATAAATGAGGTGGACTGAGATAAAGATTGAAGGCAAAGATACTGTGTGACTTTAATTAGTGAGACAGATTGATATTCAACTTTAAGAGGGACCTGAATGGGTAGGGAAGACAAGAAGTCATCGTCACAACACTTGTCACTTCCTTCTCAACAAAATATTATCGCTCATCCTTTGTAAAGAAAAATTATTTAGAAAAACACACCATAAAGGCTTCTTCTTTGCGAAAGCTCATAACTTTTTCCATGAAGAGGATCGAAATCCTTGCCAAGTTAGATATTGGTAACATAATGAATTGACATCGAAAGCAATGATATTATTCTAGCATTGAACTAATTGAAAATAGGAGAATCTATGTTTGAATACATGCTCCGGATTATCTTTAAATCATGATGAAAGTGTTGATATAACTCTACTACACGAAACAGATGAGTAAGTGTGTATTGCCACCAGCATGAATAAAAATATTATTATGCTAATTAAATGGCTTTGATCTCACTTTTGAATTTGTAATCCGATTGAGTTATAGATGTCAAAACATGCATTCCATTGAATTCGGGGAAGTGATCGCATTGCATAAGGACATGTTGTTCAATATCACATCCTTTTTCTGTACCTACTAAAAAAATCTATTGGATGTAGGAATTTAACGAAACTGTCATTATTTCCATATTCAAATGGCAACTTTAAAATGAAATCTGGTTGCGGTGTTTGTGAGTTCATTTGATTAACAAATATATTTTGTAGGATTTTTTCTCCATATTGTTACTTTTCGAATTGAGGATATTTTTCTTTGAATATTGCTGATTTCATGCTGTGTTGTCGTATGACGTTCGGTACTGGTTATTATTTTCAGTAGTAATATCACAAGAGAGTGAGAATAAATTGAAAATAATTCGACAGATTTTAGAAAACTTGTTGCCAGGCAATAGACACGAGAGCCCGAAGGGCTCGAGTGGCTATTGCCAACTGGCAACAAGTTTGAGAAAATGCCTGGAGAATTATTATCTAATTTATCGAACTCTCGTGTGGTCCTATTCGATGGATTATTTTTTGACGTTATTCTCTGACGTTACAATCAAAATCATCAATTTTTAAGATTTTATATTTTTATTTCAACAAATTTATACTTATTACTCGACTCAATATAAACAGAATGAGTTATACAAATTAGGATGCATTGAAGTTTTGAACATGAAAAATACAATTTCTTCTGGAAGCCAGACGGTGTGTTTTTGTCGTTGAGTTTTATCATGTCCAAGATTTCTCCTTTGCTCAAACTCGCAGAACTTTATTTCCTCTTTTCGAGCTCTCCCTGTAATAACTTACGCTTGGTATTTTTAGCATATCTGGTGGATTTGAATTCGATATCATTGAATGGGTCGAATCTTCTATTTAATTGGTCGTAGTACAACTCTTGCATTCATTTTGCGGTTTTATTCCACATTGTCTTCTACATTCTGTTTCTTCATATTGAACCCAAAGTCCTTCAAAATAACGGCTTGTTTTGTTGTTGATGTCTTCTCTTCCAATTTGAAGCTCCTCTCGTCGCAAAATAATTGGAATTGTTTCCAAATCGACGCGCTGCTTATTTTGGTATTCTAACATACACTTTCAATGATTATTTTATTTATATCATCGACTGATGATTCACTAAAACTTTTGGGATTCATTTTACGAATTTCTTGAAAATTTACGACAAACGCGTCAAATCAAGAAAATCCGTTGTCATGTGGTTGTCAATCAATAAAAACAATGTACATTGAATTATTCTCGTAAGTATTATCATAAGTGCATCCAATTTTTCCGAAAAAAATCGAAAAAACACGTTGCTAAGTAATATTTTAACAAGAAGCATGAGTGCTGGTGGCAACAAAAATCCGAGTCGAAGACGAGGATTTTTGCACCTGCACGAATGCTTTTTGTTAAAAAAATATTACTTCGCATTGTGTTTTTTCGATTTTTTTCACAGGAAAAATTAGATGCCCGAATGATATTTGGCAAGACTATTTCATGAGTAACAGAATATTCTGAATGCATTATTGTATGTATTTATAATTTTCGTTGACAACAACTGTCAAGTTTTGCCGCGGGTAAACCCGAAAAAACTGCTGACAGCTGCTGCCATACAGTTTTTCCATCTAGAAACCATTTGTGATTCAAAATTGCGCGTTTCTGATTGGTGGAAATTAAGACGAGGGAAATAGTCGCTGGAATAATGTAGGTAGATTATTTCCACTATAATAATGTTTTGATTGGCTAGAACGTATATGAATTACTGAAATTGAAGATTTCTATTGGTTTCGAGAAACGTCAAAAAATAATCCTTGATATTTTTTTTGTAAGTATAAGTCAATATTTTGGGAATAAGTAGCTTGGATTTCTTGACTAGGTTCAGGATTTACGAGTCTACTTTTTATTCTCTTATGGAAGTGGCACTAACTTATAAAAAATAAGGGTCATTCCTATGCTGCTGATGCACCTCCCTGAGCCATAAAATGTACCTTTTCTGTGATATTTTGTCGAATCCGGTATCAACATTGTTATTTTGCCCTAAGGATTCATATAGTTAGCAGACGTAAACATATCTCCCTTCTTTAAAAGTTTGAGAATCCCAGCTGCTGATTACAATTGACCTACCATCATTTTACTATTCCTCTTTTCTTTTCAACATTTTAAGTGTTTATATATTCATGATTTTTATGTTGAATTAGTTCAAAATGTTAACCTGATGAAGCCAAATTGTGGTGAAACAATTGTTTTCTAACAATATAAAATTTTGAGGAAATTAAGTATTTTCGAAAATATGAGTGAAGGCTACTTGAAATCGTGGGACGTATACATATAATCTGTATATTTAAATGTGTTTTATGAAGTCAAAGATCGTGTGCTTGGATCTTCAATCAACTGTTTTCATTTAATATTCAAAAAGCCTGAAGAGGATAATGATAAGAAAAAAGAGTAATGGAATAAAACAATTTATTCTCATGAAAATAAGTAACAGTTGCTCATCTTTGCGATGAAATATCACACAATAACAATTGTCCTAATATTACTTTTTAGTAGTGGAGTTTTTGGGAGTAAGCCAATGCTGGGGCAGCATAGGAAGTGATAGCTGGAGTAGCATAGGAGTGGATAGCTGGAGCAGCATAGGACTGGATAGCTGGGGAAGCGTATGCGTGAACTGCTGGGGAAGCGTATGTGTGTACGGCTGGGGAAGAGTATGTGGAGTAGGCTGGGGCAGCATAAGAGTGGATAGCTGGGGCAGCGTATGTAGAGTAGGCTGGGGCGGCATGGAGAGCAGTTACTGGAGCGGCATATGATAAAGCTGGTGCAGAGTGAACAGATACACTGTGAGATCTAAGGACTGGAGCGGCAGCAGCGTATGTGGCTACAGGAGTGGCGTGGACAGCGGAGTAGGTAGCTACAGCTGGGGAAGCGTGTACAGCAGCTACTGGGGCAGAGTAAGAGATGGCTGGTGCAGCAGCGTAGGTGGTAGCGTAGGATTTGATTACTGGAGCAGCGGCAGCATAGGTGGCAACTGGAGCAGAGTAAGACTGAGAGATTCTGTTGTTGTAAGAGTAGGAAGTGGCAGCTGGGATGGTCTTAGCAACGGCAACTGGAGCGGCATGAACTTCGGCAACGGTTGGAGCGGCATAGGAGATGGTTGGAGCGTATGCAGCACTTTGAACTCTGTTAGTGTAGGAGTATGAAGAAGCAACTGGGCTGGAGTGAACTGCTGTTATTGCTGGGGCAGCATAAGATACTGCTGGAGCAGAGTAGGTTGCTACTGCTGCTGGGGTTCCCAAATATCCGGCGTTAGCGTAGGCCAATGCGGCGAAAAGAACAACGAACTGAAAAGGAGAAGTTACATTCAATATGTGTATGGAACAAAATACGATAATAAATCCAAATGCGTTTAAAAGAATTTAAGAAATAACGTCAATCATACTCACTTTAGCTGCCATTATTGTATGTGATGCTCGGAAGGTTACACTGAAAATGATGCTATAAACGAAGAAGTATAACTCTTTTATAGTCAATAGCGCGAACGAACTGATAAGTATGGGCGTGACCATTTTTAGTGCGATCTACCTTATAATTTGTTAATCGTAAACTAGTTCCATTTCTTCAGTATATGCCAGGTCGAAAGTTGAGATTTACGTAATTTGCAGTTCATTATCAATAGCGTAAACCTGACATTAAGAGGTGACCGATGGTGGCCCAATAACGAATTATTTATTCATACTGTATTAATATTTCGGTACGATTCAAATAATTCCAACGGAAATTATAAACTCATTTTCTCAGAATTGGATTGTGAATTAATTCAATTGAGTCTTATTGGAATAGACAGGTGTTTGATAAAGAAGCCGACAAACAAAGATGGATAATATTTTCTTTGAAACTGCACTCGCTCCGATTATTTTTTAAATATTTTGTTTCCACATTGAAATAAAAATACAGGCGAAGCAGATTTTCATCAACACATTCTCTTTTTTTGACTGTTTTGATATGTTTAATACCACATTGGCACATTGTAAAAGTGGTGATTATCTGACTATTGTTTTGAATGGCTTTGAAAAACATATACGAGAACCAAATTTTGTTTCATTGTTCACTTTAATTCGATGCATTCCTGGATATAACCGTTGTATCACCCGATGTACAGTATGTGCCAAATGGAACTGGAAACTCATATTTATAAGCTAGATGCATGATCGAGAACTTATATCTGTGCCTGATGGTCAATTTTTTTTGTCAAAGTCATTGGTGAAAAACGCATAGCGATATCTATCCTTGTTATTTCATTGCTTAGCGGATTTTTTGTAAATGACTCTGTTCTTGTCTTAAATTTCTCGTTTTGAAAAAATTTTGAAGAATTTTTTTATGCAGAATTCAATGGAGTATTCATACTTATATAAAGGGGACATCCCATATATTCAGTAGAGGGATAACAATTCCAACAATAAACTAGATATTTTACTCTACTATTTGAAACAAGTTCCAAATTTTCACGCTCACCTTTACAAACTGAAGCGCCTCCTTTCAACAAGTAGGCTTCGGATTATGCGGTGAAGAACAAAATACGAATGTTTATTCATGTTTAATCCCAAATATCGAAATATTGGGACAATAAAGACTTTGCTCAATTTAATTGAACGCAAATGGAATGGTTATTCAAAGCTCTATGGAAATATACAAAAATATATAGGATCCCCTATTTGAAAAGATATCGAATTCAACATCAAAAAGTGTTTCAGGAATGTATCGTCAGGAGAAAAATTTACAGCATTTTTTCGAAAATACACCCTTGCCAAAATCACCCTATAACTCTGAATCGATGAAGAATATTGATTTGCTGAAGTTGACATTCATCAGGCGCCGAGATCAGTTTTCGTCTTTCAATCTCATAAATAGAACTTCACATTCAAGTCTCCAATTTGTTACGTTAATGAATTCACTGAAGCATGTATTGATTTTTTTCCGAGTCAATTGAATACAGGGTGGTCCACCAGTAACTTCACTTATTTTGATGAACAAGATGGGGGCAAGGACACAACAATCAAATATACACACATCGTCAAAAGTCTTGTTCCTCCTAGGTTTCCTAATCTATGTTCTGGAAATTAGATGAAAATTTTTCTCTATTTCTACAGCAGTATATTTGATAGAAAATCTTTGTTTGTTACACTTTGCTTTATGCAGGTTGAGACAAAATAGTAAAAATGAGAAAAAATTTGAATTTATCGATTTTTTTTTATTTATTATAGTTATTCCACAACTGAATGTGAATTAAATTGTCTGTATTACCACCACTTCTTTCAATCAACTGCCCAATACGCCTAGGGATCTCAAGAATCAAGTCATCAATGAAATTTTCAGCTTATCGTTCTATTCTTCCTAAAGGGTTAAACTCTTGGACTATACAGTGTGTCTGTGCATTAGCGATAATTTAAGGGCATCATCCACATTTTTTTCACATCTGTAGGACCTTTATGTCCAAAGAAATCGATATTATTTGAAAGGGTCAACTAAAATAAAAAAAAAATAATTTGAAATGGCGGCTATTCAAAAAATAGGGGAGTAAACCCCCAATGTGTGTATTTTTGTCGATAAAATTAGGTATATTTGATGCCCTTAAATATACTGTATACAGGGTGGCCACCTTTTCAATGGCATTGTATAGATAACTTTTGAACCATAAGAGTTAGAGGGTCGGTCAAATGGAGAAAAAGTTGCATCCATAGGAGCATTGTCAAGCAGTTTAAACAAATGGAGATTATCAGGGCCGGTTATTGAGATATCATAAGAAAAGTAAATTCTGTCATTTTGATTTTTATATCTTTCCCACCTTATTTTCAAATATTATCAAAAAATGTTACAGGAATTTTTTATTCGACAGTAAATTATCCTCAAAATGACATAATCAAATCTGATTTCGTATCCAACGTTTCGTACTTCCTGGGCCAACCTCAACCTTATTTTTTTCAATACGGACCTGCATATTTTATGACACTTTTCGGAATAACTTTTAACGCTGAATTCGAAGATATATGATACAATTTCATTCAAAGTCGATTTTACAAAATGGTGGACATTTCGAACCCTTAGATACGTCATTAATGTTCATCATTTACCTTCGAATAATCATTCAATTTGTCTTTCATTGAATGATGAATTAGGTTTTTCACCTCTTGAAATGAGTGAATAATTATATACTTGTTTCTTGCTTTGATTCTGTTACGTAATAATTATTTACAAATTTCAAGAGGTGAAAAACCTAATTGATAATAATTGAACGAAACTATCATTCGATGAAAGACGAATGAAATGATTATTCGAAGGTAAATGATGAACATATAATGACGTAAGTGTTCGAAATGTCCACCACTTATATATCGTTGAATATATCGTTGAATTCAGCGTTAAAAGTTTTTTCGAAAAGTGTCATAAAATATGCAGGTCCGTATTGAAAAAAATGGGTTGAGGGTGGCCCAGGAAGTACGAAACGTTGAATACGAAATCTGATTATGTAATTTACTGTCGAATGAAAAATTTCTGTGACGTTTTTTGATAATATTTGAAATAAAGTTGAAAAAAATAATAATCAAAATGACAGAATTCACTTTTCTCATGATATCTCAATAACCGGTCCTGATAATCTCGATTTGTTTGAACTGCTCGACAATGCTTCTATGAATGCCAACTTTTTCTCCATTTGACCGACCTTCTAACTCTTATGGTTTAAAAGTAACCAATACAATGCCATTGAAAAAGTGGCCACCCTGTATAGCGAGTATAGTCAAAGGTCGAACTCAAAACCTGAGAAGTTGAAGGTGAGTTTTGGCGATCGGATATTGCTCTCCCTAAGTATAATATACGTGCTCAATTGGATTCATGTCCGGTGAGTTTGCTGGCTAGTTCATGCCTGGATATTTTTCTATTGAATAATGTTTTGCCAACGGGTAGCTCCATGTCCAGGTAATAGCCGAAGTACGCATAAAGGTCTCCTTGGCCTTAGATTTGAGAAATGCAACCGTCTATAAGTTCTCAAAAAAAGATTTCGAAGGGCCGTTACAGATACCGTTCGATTCCTTCGAGTAAAATTGCCGATAAAATGGTCTTCCTATGCAGTTGTTACTCTGGGACGACCAGGCACCGGTCTTCGGGCAACGTTGCCGGTTCCCAGGAAAAGGGCCACTATGCGCCTTACTGAAGTTTGGGAAATATTCAAACGTTGCGCATCAATATGGTGGGTCGACAAAGATATGTAGAGCTACTATTCTTGCCCGGTCAAACTGAGAAATTGGATGTCCTGGCCTTCCCCACGGAATATTCTCAATATTACAACTCTCGTTATTCGCTGAAAACTGACTTACTTCGAATACACCTGTATTCTCTAGAACAAGAAATATTTTTTGCAGGTTTATTGTTTTCATTCAAGTTATAAGATAGTGCTTGACGATGTGTGTAGGCTCTCTTTTTTTTGAATAGGGAAGAGTGATTTAGTAGGTAGAATATTTGGTTAGCGATAACTACCGAACAATTTTTTTCAAAATTTGGCAGCTCCATGATCTCAGACCCTCAAAATGTTTATTAAAATCATACCGATAGAGTACACACTTTGTTTTTACACCCTGTACATGAAATACCAATAAGCCCTCAATATAATCTGATTTTGCATAGATTGGCTTTTCCACCCGAAAACCGTTAATTTATTGTGCACAAGTGTCTGAAATTGTGAGCATGATATGAGATTCGACTTACTGATGGAACATTCGTGGTCAAATTCAATTCGGTCCGCCTGGCCGGCCGATAACACGATTACTTTATCGAAAATAGTTCAAATGCCTCGACAAGGGCAATCCTAGACTACAGTTCGGTGTTAGTTTAGGGTGTATGAAAAAAGCTTTGTATTCGATATTTACAATTTATTTTCAACAATTCAGCTAGATACAAATAAATAAACGAAAGGTTGATAATGAATCCAGTCTACTGAGAAACTGTCAACTCCATCATTCTCTTCCTATCTATTCGGTCAATTATTTACAAATGGTATTTTTGGAGAGCCAAAGGAGCAGAGTATGAGAGAGCTGGGGCAGAGTAGGAGAGAGCTGGAGCAGAGTAGGAGAGAGCTGGAGCACCATAGGAGATAGCTGGGGCAGCATGGACAGCAGCAGAGTAAGATATGGCAGGGGCAGCAGCGTAGGTGGTAGCGTAAGATTTGATGACTGGGGCAGCAGCAGCGTATGTTGCGACTGGAGCAGCATGTACGGCAGCAACTGGAGCAGCATAGGCAACAGATTGGGAGATCTTGTTGTTGTAGGCGTAGGAAGTGGCAGCTGGGATGGCCTTAGCTACTGCAACTGGGGCAGCGTATGAGATGGCAGGAGCAGCGTATGAGATGGCTGGAGCAGCGTGTACAGCTGGTGCGGCATAAGCTACTGGGGCAGATTGGATTCTGTTGGTGTAGGAGTATGAAGAAGCTACTGGTGCGGCGTGGACGGCAGCTACGGCTGGTGCAGCGTAGGAGATTGCTGGAGCAGCATAGGTAGCGACGGCAGCTGGACCTCCCAAGAATCCGGCATTAGCGCAAGCCAAGGCGGCGAAGAGGACTACAAGCTGTGAAATGAAATTGAAAATTAATACTGCACACAATACTGCAATCCAAATCGGAAATTTACTGAAATATTAACAGTAAATCACTATGTCTGAAGCAGTATGAATTATTCAAACTTACTTTGAATGCCATTTTTAGATTGCTTTGTTGTTGCTGTGGAGCTTGCACTACAAATGATACTTTTCGAAAAAACGATTCGCCTATTTATACTCGAATCTCAACTGAAGAATTGGTCGTATTAAGGTGGGCGTGTACTGACAGTAATGCGTACTTGCTCCAAATTGCAAATCCGAAAACCAGTTTCACGTTAGATTCTGTACAATTATTATTTCGGTAGTATTTCATGTGCAATATGAATTACTGCCAGATAGATCGAGTTCTTGCGACCTGACATTTAAACGATCAATTTCGTTGCAATTCCATGTTAAATAACAAAGAAAAGTTGGCTTTCATGGTCAAAGATATGTTTTTCGTTTGGTAAAGTTTAAGGTTTTCGAGAAGTATCCGAATGTTTGATCTTGGACAGGTAAGAGTCATGCCAGTCTGATATTCATGTTGCTAATGATCTTTCGAATACATAGTGCAATTTCAAAGACTTGCCCTCAGGCAATACGTCGATAAGGTGAGAATCCCTTGAATTGATAAGTACACCATAGAAATGGCCAATCGACATTTTGGTTACCACATGTGGTTTGGACTACTCTCCCAATGCTCTGTTTTATCTTTCCGAGAATTTTTTTGAACCAGCATTCCAAGATAATTAAAGCTTCAGAAATTCGTACTTTGAATAATGCGAATTTTTCCAGGCTGATTTCGATCGATTTTAGGAATGATGAATATCTTCTCTGTGAATTACGGATGGAAGGAATTAACAAAAATATATCAATTCTGAAAATTATCTCCATATTCTTCCTTTGGTTACTACCAAATGTCATGATATATTATAGAAATATGACAATGAGTGCAACAATACATTACATTCGCAAAAATTAAAAAATGAAGAACATGCAGAAAGTTCAATGATATGAAACCTTTTTACAACCAATTTCGATGCAGTTTATGTTTGTATTGACATTGGTAATTACTGTTTACCCATTTAATTATGCCTATTTTTGGGGGAATCTTCTTTTGAGGTTTTGCTAGATTTTCTTCTAACTTTCAGTTTGTACCTTAACCTGTTGAAATTATTCCGTAAATTTGCTCTAATTATTCGTTGTCAGTTGGAATATAACTCATTGATCGTTTGCATGTTTTTTCTATAATTGGATCACATTGACCATGAAGTATAATACATAATTTCATCAAGACTTCATGCAAATAGATATTCCTTCTTCATTCTTTTCAGATCATGATTTCGTTAGTGATTTAGTTAAAATTTCGTTATTGAGGTATGCACAAATTTTCGAATTTTCATGAAGATATGTTTCATTTTATGGAATCCGGAGAGTTGCTCTCAAATTATTCGAGAATTATGCAATTAGATATTAACATAAGGCAAGAAACAACAAATGACAGAAATATCGAACCTATTCAGTAATAAACTAGGCATTAAGATGACTATTTCCCTAGTCTTAATTTCCATCAGAAACGCACAATTTCGAATCACAAATGGTTTCTTGATGGAAAAACTGTATGGCAGCAGCTGTCAGCAGTTTTTTCGGGTTTACCCGCGGCAAAACTTGACAGTTGTCAACGAGAATTATACATAATGCATCCAGAATAATCTGTTTCTCATGAAACAATACCAAATGTCAAATACCATTCGGGCATCTAATTTTTCCTGTGAAAAAATCGAACAAACACAATGCAAAGTAATATTTTTTTTAACAAAAAGCATTCGTGCAGGTGCAAAAATCCTCGTCTTCGACTCGGATTTTTGTTGCCACCTGCACTCATGCTTCTTGTTAAAATATTACTCAGCAACGCGTTTTTTCGATTTTTTTAGGAAAAATTGGATGCACTTTAATATTACTTATGAAAATACCACAGGAACATTACTTGGTCCCATTCTGTTCAGTTTATATCTAAATAGACTCCTAGAAATTCAAGTGAAGGGTTCAATTTTATCATACGCTGATAATTCAGATTTGAACATAAAAGGTAACAGTTGGCCTACGGTGAAAGATAATTTTAGTAGAGCCATGGAAAAAGTCGAAACATGGCTTCACGAATATAAACTGTCCTTTAAAATAAAGGAAAACATAATATGTAGCATTTTCCTTGACAATTGCTTCACGCACCAACTTTTCATCTGAATATAAAGAGTGTTTCATTGGTAAATGAACCTACGGTAAACGGTTACCTGACCAGACATGATAAAGAAAGTATCAGAGATATTTTGAAGAGGGCAAGAATGTGTATTGAGCAAAACGTTGGTACTTTCGAGCACCTTCGGGATTCACGTTTTTATATTTCTTCTTTTATCGTTGTTGACTTCAAATGTATTCTTCTCAATAAATAATGGTTTTCGAGAATTAACTTGAGATAATTCAGATATTCAGCCAATTATTGGATTGAAAAAAAAATCACGTACGGACGGACGGAAAGAATAGAATTTGACAAAGATTCTCCATCAGTATGTCGACATTCATCGTTTGGGACAATTCCCGGATAAAAATACTACGTGATTTAGCGATCGGTTGAGTAGAGCGAGCGCTCAAAATGAGGAAAAAGTTGTACTTCTTCAACACGGGAATCGAACTCGATTTTAATTTATGGAAGGAAGTTACCAAACATTTTCCTTCATAGAAGATTTTCTGCTATCTGATCGCGAATGTACCTGCCTACGAGTGGCAATGATTTTTTAGCCATTAAAAAAGTCACGTTTCTCGATATAGGAAACCCGAAAAAGTGAGAGGTTCCTGTGAATCAAGGATAATTTACATGTTACGTTTATAGGAACCTGTGAGTAACGAAATAAATGAAATAATATCGTCTGAAGGTTCTCACAGCACGCAAGATATTAATGAGCAGTTCGATATATCAATACTATGGCATCAAAATACGAGTATCACCGTATAATTATGAAATACTGTCAGATGCGGACATAACACCAACAAACCTCATCGGAGATACCAGAAGAATTATTATTTAACGTTGTGATATTGAAGGTCTTATACGAAGAATGGCATGATGAGAATGATCTTGCAATTTTTTCTATTTTTAATATTCATACTCATGATGAAATGTTTTGATTGTCTGAAATTGAGGTTGACTTTGTAGGCGAGTATATTTTTTATGCAATTTATTTTTGAATATTGTTTGTAAATGGCCCAATCTGAAATTCCAATTTTGCTTTGCAATAAATAAAATTCTGGTCATCGATGAAGCTCATTATTGGTTGCATGGTTACTTTAATGAATAAAATTCTATCATTCGGATTGAACATAATAATTCAATATCAATTACCGAAAAACTATACTGCTCCACAAGAGTTAGGGATATCGTATTCAATCGTTTTCAACAGTATGTTATCTTCGAGAAAATCGCTGTAAAATCATTTAAAACTCAATAACAACTTGAATGGATCCAATAAAAATCAGTATGAGACATTTCGTCAATCTGGTCGCCTTTTTTCTGAAGTTTGGTTCTTTGCATTTGCTTCATGAATGTTCTTATTTTGAAATGAAGTCAGTTCATCAACGGCTTCGATTTGGAACGGGTTTTCTGAAAATGCCAAGACGTAATAAATTAACAAACGCTGAGGCTAATGAGGCTATCGGAATGCTATAGGGTGACCTAACTCAGGTTGTTGTAGCGGAAAGGCTCCAAGTCAGCCAAAGTGTGATATCTCGACTTTGGAGTAGGTTCGGGGAGACAGGTTCCGTGTTGGAAAGACCAAGGCTTGGTGGGCGACGAAAAACAACACCTGCTCAGGATCGTTTCATCACCGTTTCAGCGAGAAGAAACACTACATCTACGTGTAGAATGCTACGGAATACTCTTCAAAATGCATCGAAACCATCAGACGACGTTGGAGAGAGGTGAATCTAGGTTCTAGAGGTCCATTAAGAGGAGTTCCATTAACACATGACCATAAGCTTCAAAGACTGGAATGGGCAAGGCAACATATCAATTGGAACGATCAATGGCGTAGTGTCCTTTTCACTGATGAATCCAGATATGGACGATTTTCAGATTCTCGAAGAATAAGGGTATGGACAATCCAACGCATACCCCGTAATCGTCGCTATCTCCAAGAAGTCCATCCATTCCGAGGGGGTAGTGTTATGGTATGGGCCGGGATATGTTTCAACGGGCCCACAGATATACACATTTGTCCTGGGAATATGACCGCCTTACACTATAGGGAGCATGTCATTGACAATGTTGTGCCAGATTTCCACGCTGCTATTGGTGAAAGTTTTCAATTTCTAGACCGCACCGTGCAGCCATAGTTCAGAATGCGCGCAAGAAGCTTGCAATACCTCCGCACTCACCAGATTTGAATTGCATAGAACATGCATGGGATATGCTCCAAAGAAGATTAGATAATCATCAACCTACCCCAGAATCCTTAAATGATCTGAGAGAGCTTCTGCCCCGTTTATGGAACCAAATTCCTCAAGAAATGTTCAACAACCTCGTGTGTAGTATGCAAAGAAGATGTCAAGCTGTTATTGATGCCCGTGGAGGTCATACATTGTATTGATAGTCTTAAAATGCTTGAATTCTCTGGGAATACAATTTCGTTATTTCACTCGATTTTTCTTAACCGCCCTGTATATACGCTGCAGACCTACAGGCTTAAATTAATTTGCAACTTGAAATCATATCAATATAAATTTTCATCACAAAAATCTTATTTAAACTATATTTTTTTGCAATTTGAGTCAATATCCCTAACTCATGTGGAGCAGTTTATTTCATTTCATACAGGAAAAGTCACAGATTGGTTCTTTATAGGTCGGTGAAATCATTTCAAAAACGATGATGAACAGAATATTACACTCAACAATGGACGGTAGACAGAGTGATCCTGAATTAGAGATACAAATGGATATTAGGGGGGATTTCTTGCATAATTTTGGGAAAAAACGTCCCATTTTCTGGACACCCAGCTTTCACTCAATTGTTTTAAGGGCTCCTAATCATTTTACCTTGCATTTTTTACTAATGTTTCTCAACGCGATTCGTAGAACACTTTTTTCGGAATTTTCCTTAATTCAGAGGGAATTGCCGAATCTGTATAGAAACTAATATATAGGGTGTTCGAAATATCTTCGTTGGTATCAAAAGAAACTACTCATTTCATAGCTGAGTGAGTGAACAGGGCTAGGAAATGTCGAATGCGAATCAAATTTTGTATGGTTAGATCATGATGCTTTCGTGCATTTTTATATTAATTTTCCGCTTGCGAAATTACAGGAAGCAAACTAGGTACCTACTACCATTGAGATTCATATAAATATGAATACTCAATGTTTCAATGTTACTACCATCATTTTAACCGAATAATCGGACATGAACAAGCTCTCAAAATCGATTGATTGCACTTATTACACAATATCGGCGGATAACTCGATAAACTTCTGGATACTTAATTACCATCCGATTCGAAAGATCTGCAAATTGATTTGGAACGGAATAATAGAGTCAGTACTCGGCAATGCTCCATCACGATCTGGTTCTTTCGAAACTGCATTCTGCAGAAAAACGGGTTTAATGGGTACATATGTCGGTCAATGTATCACCGTATCAAGATAGTGACATAACTGGGCTGTTTGATCTTGGCACCTGAATGTCTGGAGCAATTTATTGCTCCAAGATACATTGTATAAATAGATTGCGTATCTTCCTTATTATTCAATGTTTTCAAAGAATTTCATTCATGGGAAAGTGTTTTATTATGGTCATTCACTGCAGTTGGGTTGGAAGACATATTTTGTGTATTTCTTGAATATTTCATTTAATATCTAGACATTTTATCATTTTATTGAAAATTCCTGGTAATTACATTATTACAATTATTGTAGTTATGGAGTTTTTGCGTGAAGAGAAAGCACTTTGCGTTCGTGGTACCCAATAAACACACGAACGTAGAAAAAACGTTGTATTCCTGAAGAAATGATACCTTTATAACTCTTTGAAAAAACGGAAAAATGTGGATAAGTAATACGTTTCTTTCCACATTTATTCAACGTCATTTATTTTTGTAAACATTGTTATTGTGGAGAAATATAAATAAAAATAAAATAAAAATATTACGTTGTAATGCAATTTCAACGTGATACCTTCTTCCACGATTTTTCAACGCTTTTTATCCATTTACATTCTACCAGATCAAAACGTAGAAATGCAGTTTCTCGGTCAAATCAACGTTGAATAAAAATATCGTTATTTTGATAATACAACATTTCACAAACGTTAGTATAACCATTGAGTTAGTTTAAAGATACCTAGAGAAATAACGCTCTTGAACGAACTGAAGCTAATATTTTTGGCCGTTAAGTGGCTGCACAACGTATCTACTAAAGAAACTATAATCTGCCGAACAGTCTGATCTATTTTGTTAGCTATTCATTTACAGAAATCGGTAGGGAGTTAGGAGTTAGGGATATCGTATTTAATCGTTTTTAAAAGTATTTTATCTTCGAGAAAATCGCTGTAAAATCATTTCTCCATTTCTGTATCGTAATGAGTTCATTGCAGTACTTAAAACAGTGCTGTAATGAATTCATTACAGCATTGTTTTCAGTTATATTTTTCGTTTTTCGGTTGTCAGCACTGGCTTCCGATCCAAACGATTTTCAACACACGTCAATTTGGAAATGTCAATTTCGTAACAGTCACCAACTGCCAAGATACAATACAAAAGTCACTAGGATGCATAATCTGAATTTTTCATTGAATTTCAACGAAATTTGACTGAAATAGAGAAAATATCGTCTAATACTACTAATATATAACATCGTATGTTTTGTATCAATATGAGTATAGAAATTGGTTAAAAACCTATTTTCATCTGAGTCCCAATATTTTCCATGGTTCAAACTGTTGATGAGCACAGAAAAATGGAGCTTCCTATAACAAGAGCAGTCTCCTTCCGTCAATTCCATTATTTCTATGCTTTCAACTAATTTCTACAAAATTCGAACATGGATATATTTCTGAATAGTATATTCTGAAACTAGTTGCAGAATGGGCTCCTATCCCAATACGAATGCGAAATCCGAAAACGAGCGACGAAGGAGCGAGTGTTGGAGTTGGAATTGCATTCTGCAGCTAGTATTAGACGATGTTTTCTCTATTTCAGTCAAATTTCGTGAAATACTGTTGAAATTCAATGAAAAATTCAGATTATACATCCTAGTGACTTTTGTGTTGTATCTTGGCAGTTGGAGACTGTTACAAAAGTCACTAGGATGCATAATCTGAATTTTTCATTGAATTTCAACGAAATTCGACTGAAATAGAGAAAATATCGTCTAATACTCGTTGCAGAATGCAATTCCAACACTCATGCGTTCGAAAATTCGCTCCTTCGTCGCTCGTTTTCGAATTTCGCATTCGTATTAGAATAGGAGCTCATTCTGCAAATAGTTTTAGAATATACTATTAAAACTCAATAACAACTTGAATCGATCCAATAAAAATCAGTATGAGACATTTTTCTGAAGTTTGGTCTTTGCATATGCTTCATGAATGTTCTTATTTTGAAATGAAGACAGTTCATCAACGGCTTCGATTTGAAACGAGTTTTCTGAGAATGCCAAGACGTAAATTAACAAACGCTGAGGCTAATAGGGCTATCGGAATGCTACAGGATGGCCTAACTCAGGTTGTTCTAGCGGAAAGGCTCCAAGTCAGCCAAAGTTTGATATCTCGACATTGGACTAGGTTCAGGGAGACAGGTTCCGTGTTGGAAAGACCAAAGCTTGGTGGGCGACGAAAAACAACACCTACTCAGGATCGTTTCATCACCATTTCGGCCAAAAGAAACCCTACATCTACGTGTAGAATGCTACGGAACACTCTTCGAAATGCAGATGGGGTCCAAGTTTCCATCGAAACCATCAGAAGACGTTGGAGAGAGGTGAATCTAGGTTCTAGACGTCCATTAAGAGCTTCTGCCCTGTTTATAGAACTAAATTCCTCAAGAAATGTTCAACAACCTCGTGTGTAGTATGCAAGAAGATGTCAAGCTGTTATTGTACCCGTGGAGGCCATACATTGTATTGATAGTCTTAAAATGCTTGAATTCTCTGTGAATAGAATCTCGTTATTTTACCCGATTTTTCTTAATCATCCTGTATACGCTGCAGACCTACAGGCTAAAATTAATTTGCAACTTGATATCATATTAATATGAATCTTCATCACAAAAATCTTATTTAAACTATTTTTTTAGCAATTTAAGTCAATATCCCTAACTAATGAGGAGCAGTTCATTAATTAATGAGATGTTTTTCAAATCAACTCGATTCTTACAACTTACAATAAAAAAATATATAACGAAAAGGCTCTAGAAAAGTTCTTACTATAGTTCAACCTCTCCCTAAGATTCAAAGTTCAAATTAGTTTTATTTCATTCGGTGAAAAATTCCAGTGGAATATAAAAAGAGATTGAATATTTTCATGATGTGTATTACATCATATTGATTATCAATTCTCTGTTGTTCAAAGATGCCTAGTTTTGGAAACTTGAGGAGTTTGAATTTCATACGCCTGGAGTATACATACTGTATCAATATAAGCTGTGATGGGATTTACAATGAGGTCGTTGTTGTCGATTAGTTTATCCCAGATAGGGGTTCTGATGATACAATCCTCTTCAAATTTGGCAGGAACATCCGAGTCGTTATTTTACAAATACAAACTGAATTCATATTGTGTCGAGCTTGATGCTAGAGAAATATTGGAAGCTTTTTTCAATAACTCGCTAGCATTTTGAAGGATTCTAGCTACGGAATCTGGAGAAAATTTTGTAAGTAGCTTGAATACCTCTGCTCTATTTTCATCTAGATCTAATTCACAGTTTTGGAGTTATCAGAGAAAAAATATTTCGAACGGATTCTATCGTTTGAGACTGTTCTCGGATTGAAATTCGGAAAATACGACATCGTGACAAAACGAGCGCTCAGAAATCACAAAAAAAAATTTTCATGTCCGAACCAAATCACCCAATTCGGATAAAATTGCGAATCATTGAATTAGATAAGATGAGTAACTTCAACTGCTATAAAAAATCGGGAATTTGTTTTTACTCACTTAATTACTTTCTTTTAGCCATCAACAATGTGTATAAAAAATTACATGGCACGTTAGAATACATGTGGAGGGTGGGCATATTTCTATGTTTTAGCACTACAACCAGAGGAGATCGACAAAATCTGATACCCCATTCTCGATCTCTTTATTGGAGAAACTAATAAGAATAGTATACCTCTTTGGCTACCTACTTTTGTTTTCGAATTATAAGCGAAAATTGGAAAAATGGCGATTTCGAAAAAAATTTATATTTCTGCTGATATAGGTACTTATGATAGAGCTCTGATATTGAAACATTATACAGGCACTTTTTTACGTAGAATCTAGTGGCGTGCTCGTCTTTTTTGCACCATTTTAATTACGAAGCTATGACCTGAAGTTATGTTTTTTTAAATGGGAACACTAGATTTCTGTACCATTTTCTGAAAGTTTAATTGTTTCTGATTTCAAAAATATATAACATCGAATGTTTTGTATCAATATGAGTACATATAGAAATTGGTCAAAAACCTATTTTCATAAGTAATATCATAAGCAAAGACTATAGAGAAGGAAGATTGGAAACGAAGCGACAACATTGACGTGAGCGCCGTCTGGTGAGAGGAAAGTCCTGAGATAGATAATAGGTGGCTAAGAGAAGTGACATTATGTTACCATGGTTATACCACATATGGTACAATTCAAACAGACAAATTCAAATCAATTTTAGATTATTCTCCAGTTGAGTTCGTTTAGATTAGATCTACAAAGAATAATTAATAGTTGTATTCGTTAAGTTTAAGTTTAATTGAGTTTTCGTATTGTATTTGAGTTATATATCGTGTAGTGTTTGAGTTTTCGTTTAATATTTGTGTTTTCGTTTGATTCGTGCTTATTAGTATTCGTTCCTGTGTTTCGGTTGTTAAATATTTGAAGACAAGATGCCATCCGGAGCATGCTGCATGGCAAAGCAGTGTACTAATAATAAAAGGAATAATCCGAAATTATCCTTCTTTAAATTGTATGTATATTTTGAAATAAAAATATGTAAGCAAATCTATTTGGTGTGTTTAATTAGTATCAATTGAATTAATATGTAGATCAAAAATATAATCCTGAGCAGAACAGAAGCCCTGCTTTTGTTGTGTCACCCTGTATATTATTGTCTGGGCTCGATAGGTGGAAATCAAAATTATTACTTATGGTGGTATTCAAATTTCGCGCTCTTTCCAGTAACAGTAATCTGTAATGAAAAAAACTACAGTCACTGTAATCTGTAATGAAAACGCCATCTCGTGAGTAAAAAGTCCCGATATATATATGCATAAAACGTAGTCGGTTTTTAGTACGAGAGATATGAGGGCGTTTCCTATCTTTGTACTCTATAATCTTTGATCATAAGTGCATCCAATTTTTCCGAAAAAAATCGAAAAAACACGTTGCTAAGTAATATTTCAACAAGAAGCATGAGTGCAGGTGGCAACAAAAATCCGAGTCGAAGACGAGGATTTTTGCACCTGCACGAATGCTTTTTGTTAAAAAAATATTACTTCGCACTGTGTTTTTTCGATTTTTTTCACAGGAAAAATTAGATGCACGAATGGTATTTGACAAGACTATTTCTTGAGTAACAGATTATTCTGGATGCATCTATGTATGTATTATTAATTTTCGTTGACAACAACTGTCAAGTTTTGCCGCGGGTAAACCCAAAAAAACTGCTGACAGCTGCTGCCAAACAATTTTTCCATCTAGAAACCATTTGTGATTCAAAATTGCGCGTTTCTGATTGGTGGAAATTAAGACGAGGGAAATAGTCATCTGAAAAATGGAGCTTCCTATAACAAGAGCAGTCTCCTTCCGTCAATCTCATTATTTCTATGCTTTCAACTAATTTCTACAAAATTCGAACATGGGTATATTTCTGAATAGTATATTCTGAAACTAGTTGCAGAATGGGCTCCTATCCCAATACGAATTCGAAATTCGAAAACGAGCGACGAAGGAGCGAGTGTTGTAGTTGGAATTGCATTCTGCAGCTAGTATTAAAAGATATTTTCTCTATTTCAGTCAAATTTCGTGAAATACTGTTGAAATTCAATGAAAAATTCAGATTATACATCCTAGTGACTTTTGTGTTGTATCTTGGCAGTTGGAGACTGTTACGAAATTGACATTTCCGAATTGACGTGTGTTGAAAATTGATAGCATCGGAAGTCATTGACAACCTCGAAACGAAAAATATAACTGAAAACAGTGCTGTAATGATCTTATCACGAAACTGAAATAGAGAAACTCTTATATCTCCAAATGGATTGCGAAATAAAGAAAAGATTTACATGATCTATCATTTCAATCGATATACTTATCAGTGGCGTAGGAACGCCACCACGGGCCTGTGTTCAAGATATTTTCCGGGCCCCTGCCCTCCCTATTAACGCTAGTCGTCCCAAGCGTCCGGGCCCCTTATAGGGGCCCGGGCCCGTGTTCTTCGAACACGCCGAACACTGGTCACTACGCCACTGATACTTATAATATAATGGGATGTATGCGGGAGAATATTTTTATTTGTCTCCAGAATAAATACGCATATGAAATAACGCATATAGGTGAAATTCGATGACAAGATTGTTCTCATTTCTTGTGTTGTAGGGGTGATAGTCTTTGTGTCTAGTAAATTCATTTTCCTGGAAAATTTATCTGGAAATCAAGCAGCTTTGGACATATTCAATGCCTGAGCGGGTTACCGCTCTGGCTACAAAAAATCTCATAACTTGAAGTTATTGTTTTCATAATTTATGGATTTTTCCAGTTATCATTGAGATTTTTTGGTAGTTCTGATTTGTATAAGTTGTGAGTTTGATCTTATTTACATGATTTTACCAGGCGGTAAACAAGATCCAGTTTCGCCAAGGGTATAATTCCTTTGTTTCTGACAATAAGCATTGAAAAACCTAAGAATTTCTCACAGATCAAGTGGTAGGCGGTACATAATCCAGTGTTCTGATTTCATTTTTGTCTTTTTTATCGTCAAGAAAGAAAGGCTGAACGAAAACAAGATCGTATGACTGACAACAAATTGTTTCTTAATAGTTTTCGTTATACAATTTTTCAATGTTACTGCTTGACATTTCGAGTAACATATTGAGGCAAGTCTTGTGGTACCAGTTCATATAAATTCTAAAGTAGGACGATATTTTTCCGCAACCTAAACTACTCGGCCTACGCAATTTAGTAAAATGAATGATATATGAACTCGACGTGAAGAACATAGCATTTGCCAATTATCTCGTTGGGTGATTTGTTGAATTCGATGTAATTGTTCATGTACAAAAACGAAACGGTGGAATTATTCGAGAGGTAGAGAACAACATATCGTGAACTTTCCGTGAACTGGCATCAAATATTCGGTTAGTCAATCCTGACTTTTCGTGTCTGTATTCTTCGATTTTTGACAGGTGCTGACAATTTCTTTGACAACTGTCATTGGGATTCTTGATGCGAATCTAACAAACTGTGGATATAATTACAAGTGCAATGATAAGCACTCAGAAGCACTTATGACTTTACGTCCGTGCTTCAGGTGCCCACTTTTGATTGGTCGAACAATGAAATGAAAGTATTTCCACTTCGCTAACCGCAATTTATCAAATAGTATACACTCCCTCTCTCTTAACACAAAAACAATAAGATGAAACTTGAACCTCATTAGCATTTCGAAGAAACTGAGTTTCAACAGTGCTATTATTCAACCCCATAGACCCACTATGAATCATCCTGGAGACTCTGGGGGTTTCAAAAACCGGAAATGTAAACGGTGTGGATTTTCCAGCCATCATTCCGTGAAGAGGGTCCAAATTTCAGGAGCAACTGAGCACGTGATGCAATGAGGAATGTATATTTCATACCGTGCAGAGCCTACGGTAGACTTGATAGGTTTTTTTGATAGATGACGGGCTATTCTTTTTTTCCTCTGGGGGTCAGTCCAACATTCCTGCAGAAAAATCATTAAATCACTCAGTTTCATGGGGGACCGTCAAATAAAACTTCTGTAGTTTCGCGTGGGGGCCCATGTTCACTTAGCTCCGCCACTGTCCCGCTGAACATTATACAAGGTTTCGTAGATGCATGTCACTTCCTGAACATATGCATTTATCATTTAAAATTTAAACTTGTTGATGAACTCTATAATAAAGAAGAAGAAAATTTGAAGAAATATGGAAACAAAATGTGAATATTTCCTAAACTAATCGTCCAATTTGCCTTAAACTCCCCATGTGAATCAATGAAATATACAGAAATCGTTATCATCGTGTCATCAGAAGATAGAGGTTTGGAAATAATCAATTTTTCCAATATGTTTTCATTCTTGAAATCACAAAATCTCAACGAAATTTTGTACACACATTATTTGGTTATTGTAAAAAACATATTTCCTTCTAATCTTCAACTTGTCCTTTCGAAGCTATGGTATACACAGTTAATCTTATAGTTGAAATTGTGAGCCAATCACTCACAAAAAAAACCCACTTGCTCTTTATCAAAACCACTTTCCTGTCGAACTCCCAGTTTGATTAGTTTCAAAATTACATAAAAATTTGCGAGAACCGACCTAACTCTACCGCCAATTAACACAGGTACTTCCTACGATTTCCGCATTTTCCCTTTTACGCAACGTCTTCCCATACGCTCTCAACGCACACGAAACCCTTTTCCTGCTTGCTTACTTGACGACACTGTCAGTTCTCCCTTGATTCCCGAAAATTATTCTATTTGAAGCAGATTCCCCTATGTTTCTTGGTTTTTGGAATATTCTAGAAGGAATTTGACTGGGACGACGTGGTTTTCAACTATTGGTTGAAAAACTCTAAAATTCGGTGTCGGGGAAAATATGTATTTCTCTATTTCAGTATCGTAATGAGTTCATTACAGTACTAAAAACAGTGGTGTAATGAACTCATTACAGCATTGTTTTCAGTTATATTTTCTGTTTCGTGGTTGTCATCAATGACTGCCGATCTTATCAATTTTCAACACACGTCAATTTGGAAATGTCAATTTCGTAACAGTCACCAACTGCCAAGATACAACACAAAAGTCACTAGGATGTATAATCTGAATTTTTCATTGAATTTCAACGAAATTTGACTGAATTAGAGAAAATATCGTCTAATACTCGTTGCAGAATGCAATTCCGAAACTCATGCGAAACTCGCTCCTTCGTCGCTCGTTTTCGAATTTCGCATTCGTATTGGAATAGGAGCCCATTCTGCAACTAGTTTGAGACAATATACTCTTAGTTGAAACCATGGACACCAAAAGACTTTAATCAACTAGAATCTAGATAAAGCTTCTGAAATCGATAAAACATGTGGTAATCGTTTCAAATGTAGGCATCATTTTGTACCACTTTTCCCTACAGACATTTGGGCAAATGATAACGCTCTTGTTCAAAGGAACAAGCGCACAAAAATCATTTTTGAGGTATCTGTCGTGAGTGACTTTGAGATCGAATTCGAGAGCATGTATGACAAACAAAACGTTTGGTTTACGTAAAAGGAGCATTGAGAATTTCCGATTTCTACATACTTCCGTGAGATTTCATTGTCGAACTGTATTTGAGAAATATTTATGTCCCATAATGTGTTATTATTTCGGTGTTCTGTTAAGGTCACAAAATGTTGCGATTTTTCATCTTACCAACGAAGGTAACTCTTTTAGATTGGCAATTCGATAGCTATTTATATGTGTTCAACCGATTCGATAGCAGAATCAATTATGAATAAATAAGAGGCGTATTGCCATTTCAGGTCAGAATGGTCCATTCAAGTCGAATAAATTATTCATACGAATTCAAAACAACACTAAATTGCACAGACATTGAATAACTCCCTCAGATAAATGATATATTGATCAGGTATAAAAATAAGTTGACAATGTTTACTCGTATCATGAGCAACCCAATTATTTCCAAAAAATGATTCAAATCTATGCCAAGATCGATAAATGCTATGATTCACTCATAAATAATTAAGCAGTTCAATTAGGTGAGAATGCTTTCAGATTGCGAATTCATTTCTTCGAATTCAAGGGCCATAACTTTGCCATCTTGAAAGTTTTGTGAAGCTGTTAAGGTGATTTTTGGTAGAATGGTTTATTTTAACCAGTTTCATCTCCTGTTGAAAATTGAAGATCTTTGAAACGTTCGAATTGCGACAAATCGCATTCGTATTGATATTGGATAACTTCAAAATGAAAATAATAATACTAATTATATTGGTGATAATCCGTCCTTATGGGAGAAGCAGCATTGGAATAGTAATTGTTTAGCACGATAAAATTGGAAATGAAAAAATTTATATTGAAAAAGATTAAATTCTGGTCGAGAAAAAGTTATTTTGTATCAAAATACATTGGCCTGAAATATAAAATTTCATTAATACTGTAAACAACCATTTGGAGCAAAAAAACATCAGTACCACTAAATATGTACCATGTATAACCATGTAACCATGTAAATATAGAGGTTCTTCTAATCTGGTACAGTGTGTTTTACGAGTCATATGATATTTTTCAAGGGCTATCCAAATATACCTACTATCGGAAAAATCGTTTTATAACAAAAAAATTCCGCATCGAGTGTTAAACAGATTTTTTTTTGTGATAACCATCCAGGACTTTTTTTGACCTTTGTAGGACCACTAATTGTTTGAGAAAAAATTAGTTTGTCCAAGAGGAAATTTTGGAAGGATTCAATTAAAAAATCGATCGATATTTTTTTATTCTGGTTTTATAATAGCGTTCAGGATAAAGAAGTTATCTACAGAAATTTTAAGAGAATCAAGAACATAATGAAAATCGCGAATTTTTTTACACCATATTTGAATTGAGTACCAAAAACTTCCAAGATCGGACTAAAAACTATTATTTCAGAGTGCAGTAATAACCATCACACCCAACAAAATATTTATCAAAAACTCGAAAACCCTGTGTGTCATTTGTGCTTCGAAAACTTTATACAGAGTGTAACAGCCAAATGGAATAAATTCGATAACGAATAAATGAGGGGGTGTTAGGAAAAACGCTCGGACCCATCGATTTGTAATTTCAAATGCGCAAATTTTTCAAGAAAATAAAATTATATAGGGTGTTCCATGCGACCGTGGCCAATACCAACTTTCTTATTTCGAATGCAACCCTCTATATATTATTTATTTTTTGGATTCTTCAGAAAATTCTAGACATAATTCATGTACAATGTCCTATACCTATCTTCAACTTTTTCGGAAATATTAAGTGTTTTCAGATTTTTTACAATTTTACATTAGACTTGTTTTCGTGGGGATATGTCAAAAGTATTGTATACGAAACGAAACCCTTAAACTCAGAGAACCTGAAAAACCGAATCACGCTTGCGATTAGATCAGTCACGCCTGAAATGTTGAGTAACGTTAGAAGACAATTCTACACCAGATTAGCATGTTGCCAAGAGATTCGCGGCGAGCATTTTGAACATTTCCTACATCGACATTAATGTTTTTTTTGTTTTTTTTTAATCATCAAGAAATAATCAGTATTACTTATTAGGATTCAAGTGTAATGTACCGAATTTGTGAAATAAAATAATGTTTATTTAATACGTTGATTTTTGCAATAAACCCGAAAACACTTAATACTTCCGAAATAGTTAAAGATAGGTATAGGACATTGTGCATGAATTGTGTCTAGAATCCTCTGAAGAAACCAAAAAATATACAGGGTGGCCCACCCCAGACGCGGTTCTCATTTTGAGGCAGTAAATGGAGACATTTTGAAAACTTTTTTTTCGTGAAATGTAAAGGACAATCAGATGCACAATTTTAAATTGTTTTCATATATACAGGGTGTTCGATAACAAAGATATAGACCAAAGGTACACTTTTTTAAATGGAATACCCTATATATGAATTCAAAAATTGAATGGCAAGCTCAAATAATGATGAGTTTATGAGGATCATTTTATGCCTTAGAGGAACCATTGTAGAGAAAATGGCGAAAAATCGAAAAAAAATGAGTATTTTTAATTTGCAATTAATGAATAAACCCTTCAAGCCAACGAGACAGACAATGTTTTTTCGTGTAGACATATTGGCTACCCTTATGCAGAAGAAAAAAATTTAACTCTGGAATATACTGAGTGATCATAATTAATGTTCAAACATTAACTACAAATAATGGTCAAAAACTTTCTTATTTCAAATGGCACACCCAGTATTTCTGTACCTTGTTGAACTTAAAAATTGATATCGAAACTATCTTCATTGGGTTTCCCTATACCTAAACCTAATAGTTTTCAAGTAATTCTCGATTTTTAATTCAACTAGTTAACCTACTATTATGGTTAGCGATATTCATAGAAATATTTGGAAATATTTGTGGGAAAATGATCACAATATTATTTGAAATCTGAAAAACTCATATAAAGATCTCAATAATGGTGTTGCGGTCACGCAAGATTTATTATTCCTTTATAAATGATTAGGTATCTACTGTTTTTCTCAATATCAATTCTTTTTTCAATTATTTTCAAATTAATTTCGCCTAGAAGGTATTAAGTGTCATTATCATTCAATCTTTTTCGGTACATGCCCTTAAATTTTTCTTTATTCTTATCGTTTTGAAGTTAAGCCATACGTTCAAAGAATCATGTAACAAACGATTCATTTAAAAAAATATTTGCTCAGGCGATGAACCTTTGATTCTTCATACTTGTTATCTATTAGTAGACTCAAAGTTTCAAAGATGTTCACAAAATACCTTCAAAAACTACCTTACTACTTAACTGAATGTCCTTATGCTGGTGAAACTCGTTCCACTCGGTACTCAACTTACTCTCTGGCCAGAGGTTTACTATCACAGATCTCTTTTGAAAATCTCTAAAAGTCTTCAAAATATTGAAAATGTGAAGAATAGGAAATGTTGGACTGGAGCACAGGTTCATCGCCTGAACAAATATTTTTTTAAATGAATCGTTTGTTCCATAATTCTTTGAACGTATGGCTTAACTTCAAATCAAAACGATCGGAATGAAGAAGCGGCCCCTAGACGGTCAATCATGAATGACAGTCTGACTGAACAATAGGATTGTCAATCCTGCCTTCAATCTTGAAGCCCCTACACATATCATTCAAACTGACAGGCTGATTGAAATGACTTCAGCTCAGTTGAAATTTAAACACCAAATAGTACGCTTCTAATTATTATTGGTATAATGTCTCCAAATGAAAAAAGTAAAGATAAGGCTTGTTTGGCCATTATCCTTGCATTGGGCACCAAGAAGACAATAAAACGTCTTTCACTGTGGCATTTGGCTTTATTTCTTTATATATGTTGAGGAATTTTCCCAATGCAACATTTTTTTATATTTATTCATGTACCTGGGATGGGATTTATTCCACAGTTCGGGGAAAGATTCATAAACACTTTGAACCTTTGAAGGCAGTTTCGATCGTCAACCCTTTGATTGCATTAATAAGACTGAGGAAAAAAATGATAGAATCACTACACCACCATTCAGACTGTCAGTCTCCCCTCCACTAAACGTGATTGAACCTCGGATTTTAAAATATTTGGAAATTCGTCAGTCCATTCATCATTCCATCAGTATAGACCTTACACCTTCAATCGGAATGTCAATCTTCGCTCTGATTGTCATTCCGAATGATCGTGTAGGGGCCCTATAAGGGCATGTATCGAAAAAGATTGAATGATAATGACACTCAATGCCTTCTAGGCGAAATTAGTTTGAAAATAATTGAAAAAAGAATTGATATTCAGAAAAACAGGAGATACCTAATCATTTATAAAGGAATAATAAATCTTGCGTGACCACAACACCATGATTGAGATCTTCATATGAGTTTTTTTTTTCAGATTTCAAATAATATTGTGATCATTTCCCCACAAATATTTCCAAATATTTCTATGAATATCGCTAACCATAATAGTAGGTTAACTAGTTGAATTAAAAATCGAGAATTACTTGAAAACTATTAGGTTTAGGTATAGGGAAACCCAATGAAGATAGTTTCGATATTAATTTTTACGTTCAACAAGGTACAGAAATACTGGGTGTGCCATTTGAAATAAGAAAGTTTTTGACCATTATTTGTAGTTAATGTTTGAACACTAATTATGATCACTCAGTATATTCCAGAGTTAAATTTTTTTCTTCTGCATAAGGGTAGCCAATATGTCTACACGAAAAAACACTGTCTGTCTCGTTGGCTTGAAGGGTTTATTCATTAATTGCAAATTAAAAATACTCCTTTTTTTCGATTTTTCGCCATTTTCTCTACAATGGTTCTTCTGAGGCATAAAATGGTCTTTATAAACTCATCATTATTTGAGCTTGCCATTCAATTTTTGAATTCATATATAGGGTATTCCATTTAAAAAAGTGTAACTTTGGTCTATATCTTTGTTATCGAACACCCTGTATATGTAAAAACAATTTTAAATTGCGCATCTGATTGTCCTTTACATTTCACGAAAAAAAAATTTTCAAAATGTCTTCATTTACTGCCTCAAAATGAGAACCGCGTCTGGGGTGGGCCACCCTGTATAATTTACAGGGGTTTGCATTTGAAATAAGGAAGTTGGTATTGGCCACGGTCACATGGAACACCCTACCTATATAATATTATTTTCTTGAAAAATATGCGCATTTGAAATTACAAATCGACGTGTCCAAGCGTTTTTCCCAACACGCCCTTATTTATTCGTTATCGAATTTATTCCATTTGGCTGTTGCACTCTGTATATTATGAGGCATAAATGTTTCTCCTGATATCACCTACACGATATATGTTCGTCTGATGAAACACTCTGTACATCAAGATTTGATTGTGTTAATCAATTCGTTGCCTCGTCCCATTCTGAAGTTCTTTTCGCACAATTTGTTCAGTGGAAATTTTGAGTCGTTACATAGCTATCTGTAATAATATGACGAGAAAACGGTGAATTTCTCGAAATTGAGTGTAGCTTAATTCAAACAAAAATAAAATTTCGTGGTATATTTATTTTGATGGGTTGTTTATATACATATTTCCATAATAAAACCATATACAAATAAAAATGGAATTTTCTTCAAATCAATACCACTTTTTAAATTCAAGCCAAGAATTTGCTGTAACCTGCTCCATATGAAAGAGCTCCGTAAGAGAGAGCTGGAGATGCATAAGAAAGTGCTGGTGATGCAGCATATCCCAAGCCTGTTCCATAAGAGAGGGTTGAGGCAGAGTAAGCTGTCTTCAGGGCGGGACTACTGTAGGCAAGTGCTGGGGCAGCGAATGAAGTTCTGAATGCTGGGGAGCCATATGACAAAGCTGGGGCAGCGTAGCCAGTATTGATAGCTGGGGCAGCATAGCTAGTGGTGAAAGCTGGTGCAGCAAGAGCAGGCGCAGCATAAGACGCCGCTACTGGATAGGCAGATTGTGAAATCCTGTTACTGAAGCTGTAGGAGCTAGCAGCTGGCAAAGTCTTAGTCAAAATTGGAGCGGAGTAGGAGATGGCAGGTCCTGCAGCAATTGCTGGAGCACCGTATGAGATTGCAGGTCCTGCAGCAAATGCTGGTGCGGCGTATGAGATGGCAGGTCCTGCAGCAATTGCAGGAGCAGCGTAAGAGAGAGCTGGGGCAGCTAATCCTAAGTTTCCTGCATTAGCGTAGGCCAAAGCGGCGAAGAGAACGATGATCTGTGGGAATTAATGAAATTCACATTAATATTGAGCATGCCATACCTTGTGCGGTGAACTGTTCTCTAATAATAACGAAAATGAACGTTTTATTTCGTGCTTGATCTTCAAATCTACGAAACGCTTTCGGCTACTTGAAATATAAAAATGAATTTCAATTCCAATGAAAAGTGTAAACACTCATTGGTTGTTCAGTATCCTCTGTAGCCTTCAAATCGGTTCTTCCAATCATTAGTTAAGAGCTAAAGAAAAAGTCCATTGCTAATTCACTAGCAAGGGACTCGGTAATTCCGATTTTTTTATTGCCGAGGGTTTTGCTTCATTTAAAGAAGGTATAAATTTTCCCTTTGCACCAATTGAGTTCTAGGCTTAGCCTCAGGTTAGTTCTGAATAAAGTCAAAAGTAAAATTTTTTCGATGAATGCGAGGAAAGCAGATATGACCATAATATTCAAAAAAAGACTTACTTTGCAGGCCATTGTTGAAGTCCAAGTGAACTAACTGTATGTGTGATAAATATGTAGAAATCCAACAAGCTTATATACCAAATTTCCGAAAAATGGTAGGTGTATTTACGAGCAAATTGAATTAATTTCGACTCGTTTATCCAGTAATGCACATTTTTGAAACAATTGTTATTATCAATCATAACCAGAGCTGGTTCGCAATCCGATTCGTGAATTCACTGCAACTTCATTTAAATGTCACCCAGATTTAATTAGTGCGAAATTAGTACATTTATTTGAACTTTTTCATATAAGGTACTATATTTCTGGTCAGCATGAATAGCATTGTTCTCTCTTTCATAATAAACATTCCAAAATATCTGATGATAAAATCAAATATGAAAACAGTTTCATTTCCATATATGTATTATTCTTTTGTGATATCAGTTGAACACCTACTATCTATCTATCTGCTCATCATGTTACGAAGATGACCGACGTCGACTAGGAATGAGAGAGAATCTTGGAAATATCCCTAATTCAGAAAAACGAATTGAATTTCTCAAAGAATGTCAACTTTAAAATCGTCCCTATATGAACTTGTATATTCTCAAATTTTAGTTCCTCAAGCTTCGAGTGTTTACAGTTTTATATTTAAAATGAGTTGATGTGTTCTACTTCGTGTCAATGATCTAGATGTCGAAACACGTTAATTCTGAACAATAAAAAAAAGTTAGAAATCATAGTTTCACTTTTCCTCATATTTGAGAATTTCTGTATACTTATGATAATTTCTGATAATTCAATTTTCTATGTTCAATTTTCTATGTTCAATTTTCAATGAATTAAATCCAATCAGAATTTTCACCATCAAAATCAAAAGCGTAGGCAATCGCTGCTAGGGAAATCAACAACAAACATTCAATAGTTGAAAAATTAGAAAATTCGATTCGAGCTGTTAATTCAATCAACGGAAGAATTCTTCCGTCATAAGACAATAAAATTGTTATTTTTCAATTCAAGATTGAGTGTCCTTAAGATTGGATTGTCTACTGGATTGTGTACTTCAAAGTTAAATAAAAAATACAAAAAACCAGCACCAAGAATTTTAGTTTATGTGTCATTGAATAGACAATAAAATAGTTATTTTTCGTTCAAAACTAATTCAAGATTGAGTGTCCTAAAGATTAGATTGTCTACTGGATTGTGTACTTCAAAGTTAAATAAAAAAAAAACAAAAAACCAGCACCAAGAATTTCAGTTTATGTGTCGTTGAATGGAAAAGCAGTATAGGGAACCTTTGATTAAAAGGAATATCAGCATTTGAGAGTCTACCTCCGACTTTTAGGATACCGGTGAAATCAATAAAGAGTTGAGTTTTTGAATAACTTTATTTTTCAAAAACTTTCCGTTCTGTATATAATCTATCTCACTAGAAAAATACCGTCGTTGAGTAACTTGAACAATTTTGATCTCTGCTAAACTAAGTTCAGTAACAGAAAGTGAATGATTAAATTTTTTGAATGATTTTTGCAATTGTTACTGAACCTGAAGCAATAGCCTATGATCCTCATGAGACGAAGTAAGTCAGAATACTTTGTGAAACCATCATAAATATCCAATACTGTTTGAACGAAGTTAATCGACCCCACTAATAATATTTCGTATAGAGAAAGTTGCCAAGACTGACAAGCTCAACAAATTTACTGTTGAAAAGTTTTCACTTTTCCCTCTGGCCGACGGCACCGATTCCCCTTTCGAAAAGTGCCTTTCATTTTTCCAAGTTCACGCCCTCAATTTTCCACCTGAAAGCTTAATTTTTTTAATTCTTCGGGAATTACAGACAGTTCTCTGCGATTTCACACTTTCTGGAAGTCTTTTCAGTATTCACATCATTTTTTGCGTTATTTTAGCTCTTATCCAAATAGAATTTTTTTGGAATATAGAGAAATTGAATTGAGTATATTTTCATAATATACTCTCAAATTCAACCTGATATTTTCATGCGAAAAAAAATTTTTTTCAGAGAGAAGAGATTGGAGTGCCCTCAAGACATCCTTTAACTTCAATTTGGAAAAAATTAATCTTTTAGGTGAAAAATTGAGGGCGTGAACTTTTTGAATGGAGAATCGGTGCTGTAGCCGTCGGCCAGAGTATAACGGCCCCTTAACCCCCTTAAGATCTAACTGTACAAGTTCTAACTCCACAATACCCACATTATGGTATAATCGTGAGTCTTTTGGTTTCAATGTCGTATTTTGCATTGGTTTCATGAAATGAAAAAAAAATGTTCACCGCGTAATGGCGAAGCCATAATTTTCGGCCTGAATATAAGTTTTGTTGAGTTAGGGCTCGTAGGGTTACTGGCTTGGCTTTACATGAGATCTCATAACATTTAAACAGTGAATGTTTCGAGCTTTCTAGTAGGATTTCATTCCTTTTGTGCGATTCATTTCGGTAATTGCTGTAGTGGTTCATTTCTCTCGAGGAAACCATTGCCCATATCGATCCCGTTTTACATTTTCATTGAAATATTTCTATAACGGTGTTCTTATGAAAATTGTTTAGGATAATCAGAATCTGATTTCAATGATATTGTAGGCACTATCAACTAAATCAAAAATATATTATCTACTCAAGCTTGATTGTATCAGTTCACCATTTCCGAGAGATCATTTGAACACTACAATATCGGCGTTTTTGAGAAAACCGTTTTCAACCAGAGCGGGAACAGAAATTCTATTGCTTGTGGCAAATTTTAAAAATGCGGATATTTATACTAACTGACAAAGAAACTGCTACACGCAGGAGAAGATGTTTAAATTTTGATTTCTATTTGGTAAAACATACAGTGAATGTTCAAAATTTGGAGAAAAAAACGAATGTTTTACAATTTTTGTAAATAAATTTGTTGATAATGTGTTTGTCCACCACAATTATCTATATACACTCCCCAACACATCTTGACATTGATGCAATAAGATGGTCTATTTCTTCTTGAGGGATACTATCTCAAGCTACCTGTACTTCATTTCTCAGAGCAGCCGAAGTCCGTGGGGGCTGGGGTGAATTTCCAAGCCTTCTACCCATGACGTCCCAAACATGCTCTATGGGCGAAAGATCACATGGGTCGCTTCAAAAAAGTTTAAACTAACTCAGGCAACATGGGGACGAGCATTATCTTGCTGAAATATTGTATTCTCGAGCCGGTTAAGGTAAGGGAGAACATATGGCTCCACCGCTCCACTATTTCTTGAAGGTAACGCAGCGCTGTCATGTTACCCCGAATAAATACTTAAGGTGACCTACTTGCATGTGCAATAGCACATAATACCATAACGCCTACTATCTGGTGTAGGTACATGACAAACTGAGGTTCCCGTCTTTCTCCCCGACGTCGTCTAACCCTTCTTCGGCCATCATGTGCAACCAAGGAGAATCGAGATTCATCAGAAAAGATGACCTGATGCGATTACACATTCTAATGTTGTCGTTCTCTGCACCACTCTAATCCTTGTCGGCGATGCTCAACCGTCAGAGGTAACACAAGATTATTATTCATTTATTATTCGGCGGTGAACCGTTCGGAAAATTACAGTCCGATTACATGAAAAAACCTTCACGATTTTTTTCTCCAAATTTAATAATTTACCTACCCTTTGCTTTACTATTTCTGTTTCACCAAAAAAATTTTAAATTTAATCAGCTCTTTCTGGGTGTTGCAGTTTCTTTGTCAGTTTATTTTGCAATGAATAGATAGCGCTCGAAAGTGAATCAAATGAAATATTGTCAGAACAAAAATAATATTATAACTAGACTATTCACACAATATGTCCCAAATTAACTAAATATTCGTTTTGAAGTTGGATCCTTGAAGGAAAAGAGTTGAAAAGTTTCCTACATCTGCTTCTATTTGTTTTGATCAATGGTCAAATTATGTTTTGAAATGTTGTAATCTTCATTTCTGATATTGAAAAGTTATCTATTTTCCTTGATGATTAGTTTCTATTTTATGTATATAAGATATTCTTGTATATTCAGCATATCTGCATGAACCGTCAGTATTCTTTTTCCCTCTGAAAATTCCAGGACATGACTGGATTTTCTTTAAGTTGAACAAGGTTCTTACGGCAAGACTGATAGTGAAGACATATTCCCGGATTCGTAAAATGAAAATATATCATTCACTCAAGTTAAGTCCTCTCAATTTAACATTCTCTAAAGCATTTGAATAATAATATTTGCGTTCTTGGGATAAAAGTTTGAGATAATCGGAATCTGATTTCTCCCCATTATTGATGATACACTCAACTATAGAATTGGGAGAATCAATAGCATGGGAACAACCTTCAGGGTCTATTTTCATCTTTCCACATTAACTGAATTTATTCGTGTCATTGGACAGGTATATTGGGGGAGCAGTCAAAGCAAAAACAAGTGTACTCTTTTTTCTTGGGCTCGAACTTTCGGAATAATTTATTCCTTCATCAGGAGCAGCTAAAAATACATTTCTACATCAGTCAACAGTAATACAAGTAATTTTCACAAACTTACAAGTTGAGGTTGTGTTTAAAAGTTGTTGTTAAGTATAACATAATTCGGTTGAGTCGTCATATAAGTGAGACTGTTAGGAATACAACATGGAACGTCATGACTTATATGACGACTCAACCGAATTATGTTATAACAACAACTTTTAAACACAACCTCAACTTGTAAGTTTGTGAAAATTACTTGTATTACTGTTGACTGATGTAGAAATGTATTTTTAGCTGCTCCTGATGAAGGAATAAATTATTCCGAAAGCTCGAGCCCAAGAAAAAAGAGTACACTTGTTTTTGCTTTGACTGCTCCCCCAATATACCTGTCCAATTTCATGATAATCAGTCGATATTGCCTATCAGATTTATTCGTGTCGTTATCTTTAAGTTTGCCTTACAGTCTTGCTCTAGGGAAAACATGGAGTATGAGTAATTAAAATCTGCAAACCCGTCTTGTTGGAAAACTTCAGCTTCATGAATAAAAAATTTTAGCATTACTCTTTGCACCCGGGCTCAGGCTGTTCGAGCCCGACGGTCATTTTATTGTCCCAAAGGAATTTGCTACACTGTATTATATTAGGGAGAAGGAGCAATGTTTAATTCTCGCTTGGAAACGGATGGGTTGACATTCCGTAATTTAGCAATTTATTCACGATTACACGAACATTTCAATGAAAATTTCCTTATCATCGCTTTTCGCAAGATGAAGATTGCATAGACTTATGATTTTGAGGAATGGATATTGAAAAAATTCATCTTACGATGATAAACTAATTTCTGTAGATTTCAGGTAATACCCCAATGAATTCAGGTTTTAACACGTTGAGTGCCATGTGAGACCACATAGGTATCACACTTTTTTGGGAGCGGCGAGCCGCGTGAGAAGTTGAATATGCAAAAAAAAAATCGTGGCCACTGGGTCAGTTTTTTCAGAAGTTATGGTGGCACTCAACGTGTTAATGACACAGAATAACTGCTTGCATTGTCAGTAATATTGCGCATGAAAAATAAAGCATATTTTCAAAAGGAAATATTCATAATGAGTATTATTATTTGAAAAACATTAGTATAAATGTCAACCAAGGCCACATCTCGACTTTCTAGAACAGGCATGGGCAACCTTTTTTTGGAGAGGGCCAATTAGAAAAATTTTTAGTAGACCACGGGCCAAAATAAAATTTCTAACAGTAATAAAATTTATACAACAAAATTGAAATGAACCTTACGTTCCTTGCAATAGAAAAAATGAAAAAATATTCAAATGGATATAATTCAACAAAAAAACATTTCCGTAACTCATCATTGTCATCAATCACTAAATTTTGACTAATCAGACACCTGGGATTGCGTTTTCTTCACAAGAGCATCAATATTAGGTGGGACTGATGTTGTTGCTACACGTAAGGTATTTTCCAAATTAGAATCCATACCTAATCCTTGATGAGTTCTTTGATTTTGTGATTATTCATTTTTGAGAAAAATTGCACACAGCAATGAGTACCGCCGAAAAGAGACATGAATCGACATATGAAATTGACTAAATTTGGATACTTGTCTTTAGAAACACATCTCACATAAAAGTCTCGCAAAGGTAACTCACGATAGAAATTTTTCAGAACATCGTCCGCTTTGAACTCAATCTCTCCATGCATCGAACATTAGATATCGCATACACGCGGAAATGTTCGAAGAAGCCGCTAGAGGTCGCATGCTAGAAATGAAAACTTGAATATTATTTTTTCTTCTGTTATTTGAAGAGCTTATTTGGGGGTGCGTGGTGCGTCGTGTGTGCAAAAATTTATTGGCGGGCCAAGAAAATTCTATTCGCGGGCCGTAGGTTGCCCATGCCTGCTCTAGAACCTGCCAAAACTATATTGTCGAGGGAGAACACTGAAAGTTTTATTTCCATTCAACAGAGTAGATGCTGAACCATGTTTCAATTTCTTTAGATCTCATCAAAGGACTCAACTTTGATCAGAATAGGATTGGAACGTGGGTCCTTTCAAAACAACACCAGCTGCAGTCGTCAGCAGTAATCACATCATGGCGACATTTAGAGGAAAATAAGACCAACAATTCCATTTCGAAATCTTAGGTGCATTTGCCTCAACCACAGAAAGGTTCTGGACTAGTAGGTGGCGTTTGTGCTCCTTTTCTGGTTCTTCGTTTACCTCGATTCCTGTGTAATCATGAACGCAGACTAAAGAGACCTTGTTGTTCTTGCCTACTTCATTAATTTCCTTTCGGCACTCCCATATCAGCTCTGAGTGAATCTGGCTTCGATAAAAGCTAACTATCAAAATGGACCACTATGGCACATTCTTGATTGTTTACTAAAAGGTTTTTATCTACGCGTCTTTCGATTGCAAGTTTTTCTACCCGATAAACAATCGAGTGGGAGCATAACGATAGTGTTCTTGCCTCGTATAGGTACTCCAGCGCCAGCTCTTATGGTGGTTTTTCAACTATCTGTATACCATTGCTGCGACATTTTGGATACTGTATTCCTTTTACCATCCTTTTTACATAACATTGGAGTTCATCTCAATGCTTGCTTTTTTGATCATAATATCACTAGGTAAGTTTGCTGATGAGGTGAGCTTTTCCAGAGAGGACCAGACTGTATGACTTTTAATTATCTCATTACCTGTGCCTTCCCTTAGATATCCTGAAGATTTCCTCAGTGTCTGGAATGGGTAGACCAATTAGTCCACTTCTAATTGGTCTACCCATTCCATACACCATGTATGTTCTTCAAGACATATACCCATTAACGCCCGAATTATTTTTTTTTCGAAATTGTTGATATTTTTGATAAATTTGGAATGACTGTATATTCTGCTATAGCATATTTTTCGAATTGAGAGAAAAGAAGAAGTAGTTCAACCAAAAAATGGTGTTACCATATGGTAACGCTAGGCGCATAGGTGCATGTTTTCGGTAGAAATGAAAATAATGAAAATCATATCATATATTATTTAATGAGAGTGAAATATACTGAAACATTCGATACATAAACCAATATTACATTTCTAGTACATTATAATAATATATTATTTTATTGAGAGTGAAATATACTGAAACATTCGATACATAAACCAATATTACATTTCTGGCACATTGTTCTTACATGCGAGGCACATCCCTCACCTGCGCAACGTCTTCTTTTTTTTAATGGGGTTTGAATAACAAAATGATTCATGCCATCGTAACGTATATTGTCGGAAACTCTGTTTAGATAAAGTGATAACTTTGAAATAGCTGGCCTCCCCGATCCTCGAGGTGGTATACCATACGTTCGTAGATACGTTTGAACTATCGACCTTCGAAATTGTAATTGAGTCAAATTTCCTGACTTTCGATGGATTTGCCATGCGTTATGGACGCATTGTCTAAAACCCATGTGAAAATGCACCACCACCATTTTTTTCCACGTACTCCAATCCTATACTGGGCGATATTTTGATCCATGCGATCTGTTCCCCCCATATATTTATTATATTTAGAGATGAGATGTGGTCGTGTTACTAGAATATGTCTTTTCTCACTTTGAGAAAAACGACGAACTTTTGCATTTGGCTCTACACCAAAACAGGTTGAAGCAACTGTGACAATACTGTTATCTACCCACCTGACAACTAGAATACCATTATTCCTATCTATAATGGATTCATGAGAACCCCGTGAGCGTTTAGCCATAGTTTTTTTAGAACTGAGAGGACAACTTTTGGGAAGACGATTTTCTCTGACAGTTCCAGTAGCCTGATAGCCACTATCTCTGAGGAACTTTAGTAAAGTGAATCCTGTAAATAAATTATCAAAATATAATTTATATGGATAGAAACCCTTATTGGATTGAAGTTCATCTAACATAGAAACTAGAGGAGCAGCGGATTTTCCAAACAGTTTCTCATAGTTTTCAGATCGCCGAGGGTTATTGCCCTGATACATTTCAAAATCGACAATATATCCTGAAGGAGTGTTGAGACACCACATTTTATATCCGAAACGGATTGGTTTGCCTCTAATGAATTGTTTGCACCTATGACGACCATAGTATTTTATCATACTCTCATCATAACAGAGATTTTCCTCCACCTCAAAATACTTCAAACAATTACTCTTCACTTTGTCCATAAGTGGACGCAATTTCCAAATTTTATCATGCGCATCAGGATGGGTATTTTCCGAAAAATGGATAAAACGGCAAATTTCGAGAAAACGATTACGCCGCATTGAATTATAAACCAATTCATTTTTCATATCTGCTCCTTCATCCCAATAAAATCTCTTTCCAGGGAGCTCGTTATAGCCTGTCAGGAGCAAAATGGCTATGAAACATTTGATTTCTTCTTTACTAATTTTCGGATCTGCCTGATTTAAAAATAAGGCATATTTGCTAGATTGCTCTATGAGGAGATTGATGATTGAATCATCAAGAAACATTTCTAATAATTCAGCCGGACTTTTATCCCTGTTATTATTATGGAAAGAAGGTTTTGGAAAATCACGTTGATTCGGTTGAAAATCACCCCGAATCCATTCAATTTCTTTGAGATTTGGAGTTTCAAAATTTCGCATGGATTCCTGAGGAGTGATTGAAACCACCTCTTCCTCTTCTATTTGTTGTCCGAAGCAACTACCTAGACCGTTTCCATCAGAAAATTTTAGTTCTGTTGGAGCTCGCAATTGTGATCCAGGCAAGTTATCCAGTAAACCGCCACCATCTTCCTCTCCGGAATCTTCATCGGACAGTAATCCACAATCAGGTGGCTCTATAAATATGTCAGTTATATCGACATCATCTCGATATGCTATTTCCAAAGCTTCTTGTAATGAGAGCCCGTGCCTGAAATAAAAATATGATATTACGCCAAAAAGTAAGTAATTGCAACGCCTAGCGTTACCATACGGTAACATCGACGTAAACATTGCTGTAACTTGAGAATCAAAAAACGAACATTTTTGCTAATAATCAAAATATACTCTGAAAGATTCTCAAGTTATAGTTCTCAATGAATGAAAACGATATATGAATATTTAGATATAATATACTCACTCGAATCTTACATCCATCGCACTTTTCACGAAGAAAAAATATGGGCAGATTTGAAGTACGGTGTGAACAATATGAAAGACAATCAGATACTGACGCGCCTGAAATCTGACACAGTCATTCATTCTTTTATGAAATGCAGCGCTACCTATTAGAAGTATGTTCATCTAAGCATGTAATCGAGCTTGGAATAGGAATCTGTTACCGTTACCATACGGTTACGTAAGGCGCTAAAGGGTTAACAGAGTTATCCTGCATTGATTCACTTTCTATTCGATAAATGCATATTTCCCTCTTTCCGTGAGCGTGAGTAGGCTATGCTGTTAAAGGCATACTTCTCTATTAAGTTTCGTTTATTCCCAACGTCTTCTCCTCATCTTCCACATGATATTCTAAAATATCCATTAATCTCTCATGTTCGAGTGGGATGTAATAAATTCAAATGGTTCAATTAGGAAAGCGATTGAACAGCAGCATTCTGCTACATTCCTAAATGACCAGAATACAAAGTGGAAGGTAGCAAATCGGGTTTAAAATGGCATAATGCTTCAGTGAAGGGGAATCCTGAGGGATGAACTGAAAACAGTCATTACCGTTTCAATTAAGTCGTTGGAACCTAAGTGCGAACCCTAAACGTGCCATAGATTTCCGAAGAGGAACAATGGGAACTGAAGAAATTGGTAATTTTCCATTTGGAGAGGAATTGAATAGAATATGGAGTTAATGGAAGGGCATCAAAAGAATTCATGAAAGTTCCATATTATCCCACTCCTTTACTAGGACCGGATCAAGGTTTCTCAAAATCAAACATCTTCTTCTTTTGAGAAATTTGATGTGAAGATAATTTTTGTGATTTTCTAGTGGAACTTTTTCACTTTCTATTGTTTTCCGAATCTTATAAGTGAGATTCACCATGCTCATCTGAGAAGATGGTTTTTTTTGGGATCAATATAAATAATCACTCAATTCAGTTACTCTTGGTTTGAAATAATGAAAAACCTGATTTTTCTAAACAAGAGAGTCATATTCTGGCTCTAGAATATCTTCCCCTTTTCAATTTCCTGAAGATCAGTTCGTAAACACCAATAATTCGTTCATATTTTCCTCGAAATCCCGAAAATATCTTATAGACAAACGTATTTCATCACATCTCTTATTTATCAAGCTAAGTCAATCTATTTTGTATTATAAACAATCGAAATATGCAACTTCTGTCAATTTCACAAGAGCTGGAGAGACATTTTGGTTTAGACGTTGCAAGCGACGGCTATATTCCTGAAATGAAGGAAGTTGATTCATCGGTGGATTTAATGGTATAAATATCTATCAAGTACACCATGAAATCAGGAATCGAATACGAAGTTCCGGAATCGAATCTCCTCTCTCAAAAGTCCGCCTTTGATCGGTGACTGCAATTTGCTTAGTACAAATACTTCCACTGATCTGGTAGTTCAAAATTTCAAATTCATTAGTCGAGTGAACATATAGATTATAGAGTGTAACAGCCAAATGGAATAATTCGATAACGAATAAATGAGGACGTGTTAGGAAAAACGCTCGGACACGTCGATTTGTAATTTTAAATGCGCATATTTTTCAAGAAAATAAAGTTATATAGGGTGTTCCATGCGACTGTGGCCAAAACCAACTTTCTTATTTCAAATGCAACCCCCTGGATATTATTTATTTTTTGGATTCTTCAGAAAATTCTAGACATGAGTTATGTACAATATCCTATACCTATATCTTTAACTTTCGGAAATATTGAGTGTTTTCAGATTTTTCACAAAAACTAATATTTTAAATGAAAATTATTTTATTTAAAAAATTCGATACATTACACTCAATACTTATTTTACATTCACCTCTTGATATGAAGAAAGTAAGCAAAAACCATTACTGAGAAGAAATTAAAAAAAACAAAAACAGATTTGTTTATTCTTATAGCCTTAGTAACACGTTGTCTGTTTGCATGACATTAAGTAATCATTGTAAGTGCTATTGTCCTTTGAATTTCGATAACTGTACGTAATAATATTAGAAAAATGATTCATTTAACAGAAATGCACAAAATAACCATTCTTCAAATGATTGGTTATGGAGAAGAACATACGCAATATCCTGAAATTGTTAATGTTTGGGCAGGAATTGTTGGAAATCATATCGTAGGTCCATTTTTCATTGACAGCAACTTGAATGGAGAAAAATATTTAGAACTACTCCAAAATAATGTCGTACCAACTTTGATAAACTTATATCCTGATGCAGCAAATCCACAAGTTCCTGCCAATATAATATGGTTTCAGCAAGATGGAGCACCGCCCCATTACCAAATCAATGTCCGGCAGTACTTGAACCAAATTTTTCCAAATCGGTGGGTAGGGAGGCGCGGATCGACAGAATGGCCAGAACGATTTCCTTATCTGAAACCATTAGACTTCTTTTTGTGAGGATATGTCAAGAGTATTGTATACGAAACGAAACCCTTAAACTTAGACGACCTAAAAAACCGAATCACGCCTGAAATGTTGAGTAACGTTAGAAGACAATTCTACACCAGATCAGCATGTTGCCAAGACGTTGGCAGCTAGCATTTTGAACATTTCCTACATTGACATTAATGTTTTTTTTTAATAATTGAGAAATAATCAGTATTACTTATTAGGTTTTAATTGTAATGTACCGAATTTGTGAAATAAAATAATTTTTATTTAAAACGTTGATTTTTGCAATAAATCTGAAAACACTGAATACTTCCGAAATAGTTAAAGAATAAACAAATCTGTTTTTGTTTTTTTTAATTTCTTCTTAGTAATGGTTTTTGCTTACTTTCTTCATATCAAGAGGTAAATGGGAAATAAGTATTGAGTGTAATGTATCGAATTTGGGAAATAAAATAATTTTCATTTAAAATGTTAATTTTTGTAAAAAATCTGAGAACACTCAATATTTCGGAAAAATTTGCAGATAGGTATAGGATATTGTGCATGAATTGTGTCTTGAATTCTCTGAAGAATCCAAAAAATAAATAATAAACAGGGGGTTGCATTTGAAATGAGAAAGTTGGTTTTGGCCACGGTCACATGGAACACCCTATATAATATTATTTTCTTGAGAAATATGCGGATTTCAAATTACAAATCGACGTGTCCGAGCGTTTTTCCCAACACGCCCTCATTTTTTCGTTATCGAATTTATTCCATTTGGCTGTTTTCGATTCCATAATGAATTTTCATATCTACATACTATATCGCAGACGAAACCCAGGTGTGAAGTTTTTTCGAGTACTTTTTTATGACTTGGAGTTTCTTTTATCAGAATTACATCTGCTTTAATACCAACCAGAGAAGTTTATGAATCTTCAAAAAAGACACCAGACATCTCACATCGGTGAATAAAATTTTCTGATTTTATTTGGACAGTTACATTTTAGTGAATTTGTGATATGTTACAAAAAGTAACTCATTTTACTTCAAAATTTGGGACAATAGAGTAGCTCTAATCACCCGACATCTAACTGAAAAATAAAACAACAAGGCAAACCACGACAGGAACATGCCTTCGCAGAACAATGAAAGACGCAGAAATCTACATCGAACGCAACAACAAAAACAGAACAAAAACTTCCACACGAAAATTAACAACAAATAATTTCATCTCAACTTCATTTGAATAACGTTTTCAAATCCCATGTTGATTTTTCCCACGAAATTTTCGTGAATGAACGCTTGAACGTTTTATAATAATTGATGCGCTCTTATTGTCGAATTTTCATAGGCACTCTCAATTCCATTTCATGGCTTCATAATCAATTATCAAGCGCGAATAATAATAATAATAAATGACATGTAGCACCACGTTATAAATTTGAAATGGATTCGCAGTGAAAATACGTAATTTATATTCATCAACTATAAATTTGATAATTATTTACATTTGATTGAGGATGCTGTGGTTACAATCTGGCGAATGAGCCGGTGCGTGAAATAATTTCTGCAATTGTCTCTACAAATAAACGGATATACAGAAGACGAGTGAAATTTGCATTGTCAGCTGATTCAGATCTTTTTCCTGGAAAATTGTTCTCTATAAAATTAATAAAATCACGACAAGAGGTCCCTTGTTTCATGAAAAATTTCTAGATTTGTCGCCTATATCCCAAGGAACAGTGAGTAAAATAGAGAAGAAGTTTCACATTTTAATTGCGGACAATTTGAAGCGCGATAATTATTTAGTACTACTTCAACGTGATATCGTTCCAAATTCGGCAAATTTATATCCCGATCAAGGAAATCCCCAGAATACGATTTGGTATCAATAATACAGGGTGTTTCACCATAAACTGGACAAACATATACATTATACAGCCTATACTGGGTCTTTCACGAAGAACCTCACCCATATTTATACGGGAAACTACTGAACGTATTTTCATGAATTTCAGCACTTATAAGTATTTCACGATGCTGATTCCGGTTTTTCCGGAAATGACGTCAACTTCCGTTTTTCAAATTAGAACACCATTTTTTTATTGCAGAAATAGATTCCTTAGAAAAATTCAAGTTATTTTGATGTAACATTTTTCAGTTTTGGTTGGAAAATTCTCTCTGAGCGGGAAAATTCGAAAAAAAATCAAAAATAGAGCTCCGCTGAAACAAGAATAACTTCGAGGTTTTTGGATGGAAAATTTTCATTTTTGGGATTTTTCAAGATGTAAGATTGATGTATCCACTTTGAAAATAGAAATAGCGATTTCGATTTCTAAAGTGGATACATCAATCTTACATCTTGAAAAATCCCAAAAATGAAAATTTTCCATCCAAAAACCTCGAAGTTATTCTTGTTCCAGCGGAGCTCTGTTTTCGATTTTTTTTTCGAATTTTCCCGCTCAGAGAGAATTTTCCAACCAAAACTGAAAAATGTTACATCAAAATAACTTGAAATTTTCTAAGGAATCTATTTCTGCAATAAAAAAATGGTGTTCTAATTTGAAAAACGGAAGTTGACGTCATTTCCGGAAAAACCGGAGGTGCTCATGCCTTGAAAATATTTTAGATTTCATCAGCATCGTGAAATACTTATAAGTGCTGAATTTCATGAAAATACGTTCAGTAGTTTCCCGTATAAATATGGGTGAGGTTCCTCGTGAAAGACCCTGTATAGCAGTGTAGACGACACCGAGAAAGTCATTTTTGCCTGATGACATATACCCCGTTTTCGACGCATAAGCGAGATACAGGGTGGTTTATGTCAACTTTGAGCAATATTCTGATAACTGTGGTGAGTTATGCGTGACATTTGAAATAACGGTTACTGATCACATCTTAGTACTTTTCAGGCTCAATTCAATTGTGGTGTAGAATTCTGAAAAAAAAACTTCAAAATGGCGGAAAGCCTGAAAAGTTTGAATTTGTTTTTCTCGGTTGGCAATTTGGAAAGTACTATTTCAACGTTCTCGATTTTTTAAGATTTTCCGTGAAAAATTTTTTCAAAATTCGAACTCACCTTTTTTTTACATTTCCTCAGTGAAAAAAAAATAATTCGCCCAAAATTTTTGGAATTTTTCATGGTCGAACTATCTTCAATTCTGAATACTTGGGTAAAAACAGAATAAAAAAATATCAATTGTTTTTCTTTTTGTAGTCTTCCAAAGATTACGCCCGGAGAACTTTCATAATTTTTATTAAAAAAACTGGAAGCCGTACGAAGGCCAAGATTGTGCTAACGGGCTGCCAGAATGACCCGGACAGAAATATTAATTTATAAACAAAAAATTTTTTTCGAGAAACTTTGGTAGGATCAATCTTAATTCAACACCACAATTGAATTGAGCCCTAAAAAATACTAAGATGTGACCAGTAACCATTATTTCAAATGTCATGCTTATGCATGTGGTGTGTTATCACACCACAGTTATGAGAATATTGCTCAAAGTTGACATTGAACACTCTGTATCTCGCTTATGCTTCGAAAACGGGGTATATGTCATAAGGCAAAAATGACTTCCCGGGTGTCGTCTACACGGCTATGTTTGTCCAGTTTATGGTGAAACACTCTGTATATTGTAGCACCAATACATTACCAACGCAATGTCCTCGACAAAATATTTCCAAATCGATGGAAAAATCGAATGGCCAACTCAATTCCCTGACCTCAAACCAATGCATTATTTTCATGGGGATATGTAAACAGCATTGGGCACAAAACTAGTCCCCTTGATCTGAACGACCTAAAGGATCTAATGCCGCTTGTGATCAGGTCGATCATTCCTGAGATGTTGAATAATGTTGGCATAATATTTTGTTTGAGGATAGGATGTTGCCAAGGTTTTCGAGTAACCCGTTGAACATCTTTATGTATCACAAGCCCATACTATTTGAAAAATTGGGGGTTGTACCAGTCTTTGGAAGAAGGACAATGACAATTCAAATTTGACGTGTTCCGGGATTTTCCATGAATATGTACTATGACCAGGATAATGAATTCATTCCATTTGGCTTTTCCTCACTGTATATACATACTTTCGCGAGGGAAAGAAGAAGCTGGGGGAATTTATCCTTTAATTATGGAAATCAAGAATTAAATCTCATTTGCATATCTTCCGAAATCCAAATGTACGGAAGTTGAGTTAAAAGAAAAAAGAAGATAATGAACAGTTTTCATAGGAAGATAATCTTCACACCAAGGGTTATTTCAAGGTAACTTCTACACTGGGTTGAAGGGAGAAGATCACTTTTTATAGAATGATGGGGGGGAGTTAAATCTCAGAATGATAAGTTCATTAATTTCAAAGTTTCAGATGCCAATCTCATATAAATGCCATTAATTGCTTTGAACTCTTTTATCCCCAAGCGATAATGCTGAAGGGGGACTTTCCAATCAGAATTCTGACTAGGTCGTTGGTTTGTCTTCGTAAAAGCGTTCATCAAATGTCATGGGATTAATTACAAGTGGACGTTTTGAGGAATCGTCTACTTTTTCATTTTATAAGGTGTTCGGTGAGTACATGGTTCAACCTTTGGTGGAACAAGTTATGTGGGTTTTCTGTCATACATATTGTTTTTGGAGTGTTGTCAAATTTTGACGAACTCGAAAAGTGTTCGAAAGATATGCTTCAAATTAGACCAGGGCCGAAACCTTCAAAAATGGTAAAAAATGAAAAAAAATTACAGTAGGATGAAACCCATTAGAAAAGGAGGGGAATATGATCAAAATGAAAGGAAAAATAAATTACGGTCGATCCGAGTTCGGGAAGTGGGAGGGGTGAGTTTTTAAGGGTGAAAAATGGTTTTCCTTGATTTCCGGCAAAACTACGAGTCCTATGGAAAAAAGTTAAATGGCAAAGTTGTAAGTAATGAAAAGACCTACAACTTTTTTTTTGCAATTTTTTCACATAACCTCAAAATTCAGGTGAAAAATTCAAAAAACCAAGTTTTTGGTTTTTTATTTATATCTTCTTCAAAAAAAAAATTTTTTCTACGAAATTTTGTGAAAACTTACCTTATTATGTCCCAAATACACTGTAATTTATTAGATTCAAAATATTTATGTTTTCGCCTTATTTTAACTTAATATCAAAAAAGCACCCTAATTTTCAATCGAAAATTCTGACGTCAAAATATCAGCTTTTTTCAAAAAGTTTAGGGGCTTTTTCTTCATTGAAATATCTACTTTCTGATGGTGTAAAAAAAATATACATTACTATTGGAAATGTTCTCAGAAAATGCAAAAAATTGAAAAAACTCAAATTCGAAATTTTTTTTAATCATTATGTACAATTTTGGGGTGTTTATTGAAATTTACCCTTTAATTACTCAAAAAACGTAAGATTTCCTGTTTCATTTTTAAACGAAAAAATTGCAAATTGAAATATACTTCTATACTTAACAAAAAAATAAGTTAATAAAGTTAATATTTAATAAGACATCTACAATATTTTGAAAAAGTTGTAGAATCTTGTTTAAATAATATTTTTAGATGACTATTTATTGCTGTTTTAAGATAATTCATATACCTGAGTGACCTTTGGTTGATTTTTAACCCATTGTAAGTTATTTCATAGAGAAGTGGGGACTGAGTTACTCTAATGGTGGGTTTCATAAATCGTTGATTGAACAAATCACAGTTTAAAATGTGGCTGCCGAAAACATGGTTTAAAATGCACGAATTTATGCACTAATTGTCATGGTTCTGAAAATTGCTACAATATAGAAGAAAAAATCTATGAGGAAGTAAATGATTCAGATGAAATTGTGGAAGAAGAAACAATGCAGACTGGAAATAACATTGGAAACGAAAATGATGGTCTTGAAGATTTCGACGATCAACTAGAGTTGGAAAGGTTTTTCGAATCTGACGATGAAGAAATGCCTTCGAAGAGACAAAAACTAATGAATAACTGATTAGAATTTCAGATAAGGTATTTATGAATAACAAGATTAACGTTTTTGAAAAAAAATAAAATGCGTAATCAGAATTAAGTATCTAAATTCAATAGTACGATTTACCTGTATATTTCTATTGATTTTCTATGACATGAATGTAATTCGAATTAAATAAATAAACTCTGTATCCTAAAAAAAATGCAGCAATCACATTTTTTTGATGAAATTGTACATAGTGATTAAAAAAAAATTCGAATTTGAGTTTTTTAAATTTTTTGCATTTTCTGAGAACACTCCTTATAGTAATGTATATTTTTTTCACACCATCAGAGAGAAGTTATTTCAACGAACAAAAAGCCCCCAAACTTTTTGAAAAAAGCTGATATTTTGACGTCAGAATTTTCGATTGAAAATTAGGGTGCTTTTTTGATATTAAGTTAAAATAAGACGAAAACATGAATATTTTAAATCAAATAAATTACAGTATATTCGAGATATAATAAGGTAAGTTTTCACCAAATTCCGTAGAAAAAAAATTTTTTTTGAAAAAGATATAAATAAAAAACCTAAAACTTGGTTTTTTGAAATTTTCATATAAATTTTGAGGTTATGTGAAAAAATTTCGAATACAAAAGTTGTAGATCTTTTTGTTACCTACAACTTTGCCCTTCAACTTTTTTCCATAGGACTTGTAGTTTTGCCGGAAATCAAGGAAAACCATTTTTTACCCTTAAAAACTCACCCCCTCCCACTTCCCGGACTCGGATCGACCGTAATTTATTTTTCCTTTCATTTTGATCATATTCCCCTCCTTTTCTAATGGGTTTCATCCTACTGTAATTTTTTTCTGTTTCAAAAATTATCGACCCTGGTCTAAATTCAGTAGGAGCCTTCATTAGTTCTAGCAAAACAAACAGGGTGCAAGCAATCGTTTTTGAAAATTTGCGATGTTGTCGAATTTGTTCAATTTTCAGCAGGCGTCCGTGAAATTTTCCTAAAAAAAATATAAATAAAGAAAACCATTATCCATTATCATTAAGTGTGCACCTAGTTTCTTTTCACTTTTATGATTCTTACATAATTGTTGTTGTTTTGCATTATAATCGGCCTTGAATGAGAGAAAGAAACAAAGCAAATTTAATTTTTTTTAATACAATTTTGTGATTCAACAAACCAAATTCAAATTCCTACTGTCACCTTAATTTATAACCAGGATGAAGTAGAAGATGGATTAAAAAACATGACTTCAAAGTATCCTAGCCAGCTATAATAAAGCAGTTTCAGTGTAGGAGTGTCCACAAAAAGACAATGAACATGACGAATTTCAAATCGATTTTTCTTCATTTTTTCAAATGCAATGCATAAATTATTTTTTATCATTGTAATCACCATTCGTTTTTACTTCATTTTTTGTTAAATACATGAATGCATATTTTTAACAGAATAGGAGTTTTTTAGAGCCTTTTTTTACTCCACTGAGAATAAGCATCATTGAAGCTTCAATCCTTATTATTATATTATAGCAAAATGAGGAACTAGAAAGTTTTGATGTATCTACTCGAAAATGTGATTAAATCAGTTACTGAAGACAGAATAGTATATTGTATAATTAGTGGGAAAAGCATAATATTCCCAAACGACTGTGATAATTACCAGACGAGGAGCGTAGCGACGAGTCTGGTAACACAGGAGTTTGGGAATATGCTTTTCCCACGAATTATACATACTATTTTTTCTCCGATCGTCGATTTATATTTGAAAAAATTATTAAAAAATATTTCATTCAAGATGTAATCAAGTAAGTTTAAATAGGTTTCTCTATGTTCATATTTAAATATAGAAGTGGTAACTATGGAAATTACTTTGTTATGACAGAAGTAAAATAATTTTCAAGCCGATTTTGTTCGATTCGTTGTATTTTATAAGAAATTAAAAAAACAGTAGTAAACATGGACACTGATGGTGATTATTCGTTACCTTGCACGCCTCCTGAACTTGTAGAAGCAGCGAACGCGGCTTCACTTGATTTACTTCCGGCGAAATCCAGAGAGAAGTATGAACTTGCGTACCAACGCTTCATGGATTTTTGCAGAAAAAACAACAGTGTATCCTTTTCTGAGAATGTACTGATGGCGTATGTTGCTGAATTGGCTAAAACAATGAAATCTTCGACGTTGTGGGCACATTATTCCATGCTTCGATCAACTTTGTCTATTAAAAATAATATTAATATTGCCCAGTACCATAAACTGAGAGCATTTTTGAAACGTCAAGCTATAGGATACAAACCGAAAAAATCTAAAATTTTAACCCAGGAACAAGTTCAGAAATTCATTTTAGAGGCCTCAGATGACATATTTTTATCGACGAAAGTAAGTAGATAAAGATTAAATAGTATTACTTAAATTAAATGAAATACGAAATATACAATGTTCGATTAATTTTTAGGTGGCTCTGATATTTGGAATAGCAGGAGCCTGTCGACGAGATGAGCTTGTCCGAATAAAAGTTCAGGATATAGAAGATTTCGGTTCAAAAATACTGGTAAAAATACCAGAAACAAAAACAAATAGACCTAGATCATTCATCATCAACGAAACCTATTTAAATGTTTATAGAAAGTACGTATCATTCAGGCCTAATGATTTTGAAAATCCTAGATTTTTTTTTAAATTCAACAAGGGAAAAGGATGGAAGACAGTCATTGGAATTAATCAATTTGGAAAAATGCCGCAAATTGTTGCAAGTTATTTACAGTTGCCAAATCCGACAGAATATACAGGACATTGTTTCCGAAGATCATCGGCAACACATTTGGTAGATGCTGGAGCTGACATTCTTTCTTTAAAGCGCCACGGAGGATGGAAGTCTTCCCATGTGGCGGAAGAATATATTGACGAATCACTTAATAATAAAGTAGAAGTGGCTAATAAAATATTCAACACCCCTGCCTCGACTTCAAATGAAAATGATCGAAACGAGATAAACCAAACAACTAGCCATGCAGCTTCAACGTCTATAAATTCTCGTTGCCCTCCAGTACAATTTACAAATTGTACAAACTGTACAATAAATGTAAATATTAACAACAATTAATTGTGTTCAAGAATAACGTTATAAATTAGATGTTTCTTTTATTTATTTCATACCAAATTTATCAATATTAAAATGAAAACCATACTTTGTTTCATTTCATTGTAATAATCCATTTGTAACATTACCGCACGCTACAGCAGTGCGGTAATTATTACCGCACTGTTATTTTCTAATTGCTTAGCAACTGCCCACTGTTCTGGAATGTTGAGCTTTGCGCATAGAAATCAGGTCAAAATAGTGTCACTTTTCCCACGATCGGAGAAAAACTTGTTTTCTGAACCCATTTTTTAAAATATATTTTTGATAATTTTCTATGTTTCTACTTGAAGAATCGAATCTTGCAAAAATATCAAACAAGCTTCAAGCTTTCAGCTTCAAGCTTGGCAGCTTGAAGATCTGCGAGCGTGCTTATGAAACTTATGAATATCATTTTTTCGAAGAAAGTTGTATCAGGGTGAGAGCGTGCACTTTTTTGTATCCTAAAGTTTCGAAACTCGTTTTTTTCTGTAGCATTCATAACTTGTACATTCAAACTCATTGGTATTTTTTTTTATTTTTACATCATTGTATTCATCCAATCCGTAAAAACTATGATGATATGAATTGTAGCTGCAATGATGTTAATTCTGAATAGAATAATTTGACAGTTCTTAATAACCACAGAAAAGCCAAATCTGTTTTTAAATTTGGAAGTAAATGTGATTTTAGGAGAAAAACTCTAAAAAATCCCATGCTGTTGAAAATATGCATATCATGTATTTATCAAAAAATGATGAAGAAAAAATAAATGCATTGAAGAAAAATCGATTTGAAATTTGTCATGTTGATAGTCTTTTTGTGGACACTCCATATGCTTCATTATAGCTGGCTATGATACTTTGAAGTCTTGTCTTTCAATTCATATAAAGCTCTCATTGCTATGTGCAAGGGTTCGTGAAATATAGTTGGATAACATAGCCTCTATAAGTATCATTTTTTTGTCAAAATGGCCAATATTTCGAAAACTGTAAAATAAAAATATGTGAAAAGTATACGAAAGCATGCAGGAAGTTTCAGAGAATTGAAAAACACTATTGAATATAGGGTGTCCCATTTGAAAAAACAAAGTCACTCTCTATTACTCTTTTGTGGGCCACCCGATATATTCTGAAATATTTTAAGGTTGTGCTCTTCTTGGAGTATAACAAGTCTGCATCAAAAAATTTTGCCATACTCAGACCGTTACGCGTATATCGTCCGCTGCGGCACTAGTGGGACACCCTGTATATTGTATTTTCGAATTATCGGTAACTTTTATTGTCGGTATCTTCCATAATCGGTTACTTCAGAGCCCTTGTTTCACGTGAAATCCTCTTCACGCTTTATATTACATTCCCAACCAAAAGTACACTATCATAATCGATTTATGAGATAATATGAACTAGCGACCGAAGAGCATATCCTTCTATTAAGCTTTAACAAATTCATTTATTATATTGAGCCACAAAACTATAATGTGTTGAATCTGTCGGCTGAAAGATGTAACCTTTCGCTCACGAGAAGGTTGAGAAAAAGCCATGATTAATAACTTTCCGCGAACGCCTCTATAACAAGCACTGAAAGATTCCCAATCGCTCCACTCGAGCGATAAATTGTTAGTATCGAATCTTTGTATGTATTGTGGAAAGGTGATGCTTGAATAATAAACCGTTTTCTCCTCCATCAGTTTCCTGATCCTGAATCCGCATTTTAAAAATATACGAAACAATCCTCGAGAGCATTTTCGAACTGCGATGTGTCAAAACCCTTTTCAACCTTGCGACTCGTATGACTGATTTATGAGGATATGTCCGGATCGAAACTCATCAAAATTTCCCTGTTCCAGTGTTCCGTCAAGGAGACACAGGTAAATGCTGGTACGCCGTCATGAATGGAATATTAGAAGTGAGGATAATGGCACCAGAAACAGAGAACAAGGTGAGCATTTAATTATTACAATTTGTTCGATGAATATTAATGGCTCTCATATTTTGAGGATACGTCATATTATTGAATAGAGTGGTTATATTTTCTACTAGCAGGACTTTTTCAGTAGATGCAAAAACGTATTTCAAAATGAACATTTCCCATCGACATAGGCCCATTAACGTTGAATATCCAAATGACGATCGTTCTGGCCTTGTAGATCAAAGTCTGGGGGTAGTTTGACAGGACCAGTGCCTAAATTTGCCATATTCTCTGTTTTTCCTTATACTTGAGTCATGTTATCCCAACCTCAATCCAGTAATTCTTGCAAGTTTACTAGACAAATCTATTCCACCTTCAATACGTACTATTTTCGCAGCGCCATGTTTGGTACTTTAGGTGGAATAAAACATTTATGAGTGATGTCTTGATAGGAAAATAACTATTTTCTACAACCGGGCCTAACCCGGTCACTTTTCCGCACTAGTGCGGAAAAGTAAATATGTGTTGAATTTGGGTATAATAATACCTTTAACATGTAATTTCTTAATCTACTTACTTATATATTTAGTTAAATATTTCAAATTATGCAGTTTCAACCATGTCAAACTAATTATTAATGCAGATTTCCGTTTGAAAATTATTGCATTTTCAAAGAGAACTTGACATCCTTCAAAAATTATGACTGGCATACATGGATCTGTGTATTTATTTCTATGTCACGGTCTATGATTTTCCGCATAGAATCAAAAAACTCAGGAAATTAATGTTTGAAAACGAATATTCGAGTTGTGTAGAAGTTTTTTTTCATTTTATAATACGGTTGTAGAAAAAATATTGTTCCTATCTTGAGCGGAAAGTACTTTCCCGCACTCGATTGCTTGCCCGAACGACGCGGAGCGGCAATCTAGTGCGGGAAAGTACAACTTTCCGCCCTTGATAGGAAAATAACTATTTCATTACACCGCACTGAAAACCCTATCATAACATGTAGATTTAGAACATCGAAAATGACTCTTTTCCGTGCGGCCGCACCGCAAAAAGTTTTACGATGCGCTGAGGCATAGATGCATCCTATGATTCCTATGCTGAGACACAGAGCAACGATTGGGTGACAGTAGATGTCAGTGTTTTGAATAATTATTGTTTCACAATATCGAAATGCTTTCTGCTGAAAAATATCGTTCATTACACGTCCAGAAAGGCTTTTTCCGTGCTTGGAAAAAGCTTACTTTCTGGACTAGTAATGAAATATTTCTCTGGGGAAGCATCACCTTGACGTTGGTGAGAGGGCTCAGTAACCTTATACCCAGAGAACGATGCCGGCCGTAGCGTAGCTACTGGTAGGGACACCCTAGCCGGTAAGGTCTCGAAGTGGTGAAGGTGAAGCTAAGAAGCTTCCCACGTAGCGTCTGACCCAGAATGGGCGGCAGCAAACAGCGTCTGTTCTCCATGCTAGGAGCGGCTGAAGAAACATTCGCCAACCCGTCTGGCCAGCGTGGCGAATTCATGGCCAAAACCCCCTATCATGGCGATTTTTCAAACAAATGGATATGTACCCCAGGTGGGTGGACCACACTCTGGCAACTCCCACACCCATAAACGGGTCTGCCTCAAGGATTCTGGGGGAGGCAAAAAGTCGCTATCAAAATCTACCACCAAAAGATTGAACATAATAACATACAACGTGAGAACACTACTCTCTGAAGGAAATGCAGCTGAGTTAGAAATAGAGACGCAAAAGATCAAATGGGATGTTATCGGACTCGTGAAGTCAGGAGGCGAGGCGAAAATTTAATAGTACTTAAGTCTGGTCATTCATTTTATTATGCCGGTGAGGATGACAAATCAGAAGGAGGTATCGGCTTCCTCATCAACAAAAGCCTAAAACACCAAATCCAGAGAGTCAAGAAAATCCCAACTACAATAGCTTACCTAGAGATAAAGCTAAATTCAAAATACAGTATCAAGATCGTGCAAGTTTACGCCCCAACGACATCCCACACAGAAGAAGAAATCGACATTTTCTATGAAGACGTAACATCAGAGATGTACAAGATACCTTAAAGAAAGTATCTGAAATACAAAATACAAAATACTTTCAAATTAAGTATTTCAGGTACCAGATACAAATAACTTTCTGGAATGGTATCTGAAATACCAGATACAAGATATGTATCTTTCAAATACTTTTCATAGATAAAATACTTTTTTTCTACGACCGTGCGTTTTTACACTCTTTACCCACTTTCCTGCACTCATTTTAGTTTAGAAAGTGTCACTTTATTCCCGCACTAGTGCAGAAAAACGAGTTTTCCCGCACTAGTGCGGGAAAGTGACACCTAAACTAAAATGAGTGCGGGAAAGTGGGTACTATGGAAATAGAGAAGCAAATTTGAAATTGCTTTTGCGAACCAGTTCAGACTGTTCTCAAGAGTTTGTTCAACAAGTTGTTGAACTGCAGATTTAAGTTTTATACAACTGGCCCTTAGCAGTGTCACAGTTTACAAACTGTGGCAGTGTAGTGATTGGCAAAATCACTGTTAACTGTTGAATGGTGTTAAGAAAAAGTCAAAGCTCAAGAAAAGACTCAATCTTCTCATAGCTTCGGACGACCGACCACACATTTACGTGTCTTCCTTAAACACAGATGTGGAATAATAATTTGAAAATAACACAAATCAAGCAATTGCCACGCCATCTATCAATTTAGCCCCAAAAGACGCTTAAGATGCCACAATAGAATCAGTTATCTATTACTAAAAGTATCTTAGCAAACAAAGTATCTACAAAATACTAAGATACCAAAGAAGAGGTATTTAAATACAAGATAGAAAATTCATTTTCAAAAAAGTATTTCAGATACAAGATACAAATACGTATTTTGTATCTTGTATCTGTATTTCAGATACTTGTATCTCAGATAAGTCACATCTCTGCGTAACATCAGCCATAAATGACATAAAGACACACTACACTATAATCTGTGGCGACTTTAATGCAAAAATTGGAAGGAAGACAAACAAATCCGAGACATGTCTAGGAAATTTTGGGTCCGAAGAAAGAAATACCCGAGGAGAGACTATGCTGGAGTTCCTGCTGCATCACAATCTATACCAGATGAATAGCTTCTTCAAGAAGAAACCCCACAGAAGGTGGACATGGGAAAGCCCAGACGGTAGAACCCGAAATGAGATCGACTTCATAATCACTGACAAGTTACAAATTGTAGAGGATGTGACAGTACTAAACAGCTGTAGGACTGGAAGTGACCACAGAATGGTACGATGCAAAATCCGTATACAACTAGATAAAGAAAGGTACAAATTGATAAGGAAAACATCCAACCAAATGCGGACAGGACCAACAGATATTGAAAGATTTGAGACGTACATTAGAAACTCATTACAAAACAATACCCTCTCAGATACAAACATCAACAGCTTGAATGATAAAATAACCGAAGCTTTGAAAAAGGGTCAAGATATGTTTTGCCATCGTAATAAAAAAGAAGAGAAAATCAGCCAAACCACAAAAAATCTAATCCTCGAACGGAACCAAATGAGAAAATTTGGGAATACTACCAATGAAGAAATGAGAGCAAAAAACAAAGAAATATCTAAAGCAATCAGAAGGGATCTCAGAAAATACCGTGGCATGAGAACACAAGAAACAATAGAGAAAAATCGAAGCATGAAAGTACTGCGTAATACTCTCACCGAGGGCAAACCCGAAATAATCAAATTAAGGAATAAACATGGCAACATCACTTCAAATCGAGACGAGATCATGAGTATTGTGGAGGAGTTTCACAACGAGTTATATCGAAGCCGCATCCAAGAACACTCGAATATTAAGGTGGCTACAAAAGAAAGAGGTTTCGTAAATCAAGGATCGGAAGAGATAACAGATATAATCATCGAGGAAATTAAAGGAGCACTGTCAAAAATGAAAAATCATAAAGCACCAGGTAATAGCAGAATCAATCAAAGCTGGAGGCCCTCTGCTATTAGAGAAAATAAGAACACTCTTCAACCTATGCCTACACTCAAGTACTATCCCAGACGAGTGGCACGAAGCGACTACCATACTGCTCTTTAAAAAAGGGGATAAAGCGAACCTGGAAAATTACCACCCAATAACTTTGCTTAGCCATCTATACAAATTGTTCACTCGAATTATAACATCAAGGCTAGAAAATAAATTCGAGCTCTATCAGTCTAGAGAACAAGCTGGTTTTCGATCAGGCTTCGGTACAAATGACCACCCACAAAGTATTAAGACCCTCATTGAGAAAACCATAGAATACAACAGACCACTAGTTCTCTTGTTCATAGACTTCCACAAGGCTTTTGACACGATTGAGATGAACGCTATACTAGACGCCTTGGAAGAAGGCCGAGTAGATTATAGATATTCAAGACTAGTCTATAATATATACAAAAATGCTACTATGTCAGTTAGACTACATGAAGCCAGCGACCGCATCAAAATCAAGAGAGGTGTGAGACAAGGAGACACCATGTCTCCTAAAATATTTATCACCGTCTTAGAACATGCCTTCAAAAAGCTTAGTTGGGATACAAAGGGAATAAACATAGATGGTCAGAAACTTAGCCACCTCCGCTTCGCGGACGACATTGTCTTGATAGCTGATGACCTGGGAGAGGCGAGACAAATGTGCTACGAATTAGAAGATGCATGCTCCAAAGTTGGTATGAAAATTAACTTTTCCAAAACGAAAATCATGACAAATCTCGTTATGGGTGATGGTATTAACATCGATAATAATGAGATTGAATGGGTCGAAAAATATACGTACCTAGGCCACGAAATTAAAATATCTAGAGACAATCAGACTTGCGAGCTGCACAGAAGAATCAGCCTCGGATGGGCGGCCTATGGAAAGTTGAAACATGTCTTCAAGAGCGATATTCCTATTTGTCAAAAAAGAAAAGTGTTCGACCAGTGCGTCCTTCCAGTACTCACATATGGCGCGGAGACACTCACTTTAACGAAAACATCCGCGAAGAAACTCCAAGTTGCACAACGCAAAATGGAGAGATCAATGACTGGAACGAGTTTGAGAGACCACATCACAAACCAAGACCTGCGGCGCAGAACCGGCGTAAAAGACATCGTCGAACGAATAACCGTGTTGAAGTGTAATTGGGCAGGACACGTGGCAAGAATGAGCGACGATAGATGGACAAAAAGGTTGCTGGAGTGGAGACCACGAAATGACAAGCGAAGCAGAGGAAGACCACCTACACGTTGGACGGATGACCTGAAAAGAACTGCAGGCAACTGGATCCAAACAGGCCAAGATAGAAGCAGGTGGCAAGCCATGAGGGAGGCCTATGTCCAGCAGTGGACGTCTTAGAAGGCTGGTTGATGATGATGATGATGATGAATGAAATATACCTACTAATTACAGATCGAATTATTTATTAACAGGTTACAGCTATATTCTTATTAACGTACATGCATACTTCATATATGACATAGATTACATTCTTGTAGTGACTTATGACAGTTGACATAAAAGGGGTATGTTCGGAGACATACTGAACAAATATTATTACTATTCATAATAAAAGCTATCGTATAATTAATACAACAATAATAATGGCAATGATAATGATTATACTGATAACACCTAGGTCTCCCGAGGAGACACCCCAAAAGCTTGTGCGAGTTCGGAGAATTAGTTGTGTTCTGTGAAGGCTTTGGTACTGCGTACTTACGCCACCTTAGGCACAGCACCTTCAATTTTCGACCCAACAGTGTAATAGTGATCCACTACCTTCTGACTAGATAATTTCTTTCCTACCCTAGGACTTTTCGGGTCCGAAACAAACCCCTCAACCACTGGGCTAGGGGCATCGATCAATCAGATACATGTTCATTGATATAAATATCAACAAACGCCACGCATCTGAGTTGAACTTGCTACAAACCATCATCCAGCGAGACTAACGAAAGGTTCCATCCCATCAAAGAGAGTAGATGCTGACCTATGTTTCGATCTGTTTAGATCTAATCAGAGTATCGAAGTGGAGAATCAACTCGATTTGAAAGTTGAACATCAAATTTGATTGGCAATCAACTGATTTCAGAATTGACGGACGTTTGCGAAACCCACCTTCATGGCTTCATAAGTCGATTTGAACAACATTGATTGAAGCTAGAACTATATACGTGGTGAAAACATTTCCTGTTTCGTATAGGTTGTTATAGTATTTCAACATTTATTTTCATCAGTAAAAGGGTCATGGAATTGTAAAAAATTGCAAGCTGGCAGAGAACCTTCATCAACGGGAATCAAATTCGTCCTATTCAATTATTTGCTTTACCCTTATTATTGTACCTTTGTATAAAGGCAACACAGTCGTTCCTCTAATTCTTCTCATACTCAGGTTTGACGCCAATAAATGCTGAACTAGATGGCAGCACAATTAGAAAAGTCGACTTCGACAGGTCCGTAATGCGTTATTATAGGATATTTCAAGGCGAAAGAAAATTCCATTTCCGGCATATGCCATGGTCACGAAGGTAACCTTGAATTATGAAGGGTTTGATAATGAGACAGCATCATCGAATTAAATATTTATTTTTTTGTATTTCTTATTTTTCTTTTGCTCTAAAATTTTTTTCTGGTATGAAAGTAACAGCGGAACCGACTCACAAATCCAATCGAAAATACTATAAACTTACTTGAAAAGATAAACGGTTCATATTTTCGGAAACAATCATTTTAGATAATCAAAGTACTCCTATGTTTTTTTTTAATAAAACGCGTCGTTTTCGAGTTATTCCGAAATTTATTCTATAAAATTTGACGAAAAAATCAAAAATAATCGGAATGCTTCCCTGGATTTTAAATATCACCGAATCTCTGAAAAATTATCAACTCCCTGATCGCACTACAAGTTAACGATGTTATCAGAGTGTTTATCAACATTTCGAGACTAATCTGACTAATATCTAAATGATGTGAATATTTGATAATAAAATCACACAAATGTGGAAGATGAAATTGAATTCCAAGGAGCATGAATTATTCATTTTATACACACAGCTTCTATTAAAAATTTATTGTCACCCAGTCGATACAAACTACGTTTTGAATTCAACTAATTGAAAAATAAAATGGTACTTACCACTAAATAATCTGTGGCGATGTTTCTATCTAAACAATGTCTACGGCGATAATATGCTTCCAACTACCAACTGGTGAAAAAATTCTGCACAAAAATGTATGCCAATTTATACAGGCAAACTTCATAAACCCGACACTACACGGTTAATATTATACAAGGTGCGGCACGGAGGGCGGACGTTTTTCAGATGGGCATAACTTTCCCCCACTGAGGACGAGAGAAGTGGGGAAGGTGCCGTTAGACTCGTGTGTTCCTAGCATTTATTTACCAGTTGTCGTCATGGAGCCTTGGACGGTGGAGCATCGTGTTTTCGCCTATGATAGTTTCGTCCGAAATAATGAGTCAGTCACGGTCGTGCAGCGTGAGTTTCGTCGCCATTTCCACATTCATCGGAATAGAGCTATTCCCTCTCGAAACACCATCCTTCGTTGGGTTGAATCACTTCGCAGACGTGGTGAACTGATCAACAGAAGACCAAGAGGACCTGTGCGAACAGTTCGAACGCCTGAAAATGTTGAACGCGTTCGACAAGCCATTCTTCGCAGTCCCCAGATTTATCCATATGCGATTTTTTCTTATGGGGACACCTCAAGGCTAGAGTATACGAGACCAAGCCCCGAACTCTGGACGAATTGAAAAGGGCTATTCGCGTGGAAGTTGCCCAAGTTGGGAGAGCGATGTTGGAGAGAGTCTACGCGAACTTCCAAGAGCGCCTCCAGCACTGCATCACCGATTTCGGCCACCACATGCCTGATGTGATTTTCCACACTTGACTGTCTCAAATGCTATTTCCTTGAGAATCTGATTCCGTCAATAAATGTGTTTTTGAGTAAAAATTAACGCTTTTATTATTTTTTTAAAACCATCCATCCTCCGTGCCGCACCCTGTATTAATTCACGGAAAGTCTTCACATAATCATCACGATATCGAAGCGAAACACCTTTAATAATCACTTTTCGCTTGAATAACAAAATAGCTCTGGAAAAAAATTTCCTTCATGTTTGCTTACAGTTCACGACGGCATTCGCTATACGCATGCGTCGTGAATATTCACAGATCAACGACTGACCTTTGAGATGGGTCGATTCCTGATATCAAGGAATGATAGAATTCATAGATGTTTATACTATGTTATCCGAAGAATCAACAAGCTCGCAGCGTATTCTCAAAAGCTTCGTGAAATATTCATAAAAGATTATTGTTCTGATTGTTCTCAATACCAAATAGGTTGGTATAGCATGATTAATCACAAATTGAATGAAAAAACTTTCTTCACGAGATATTTTTGGGATATCGAGGGAAAATATGAACGAGTTATTAGTGTTTAGAAAACACTTGAAGAAGGAAATTATTTTTATGGAGGAAATATGGCTTTTCAATTGCAGATATAATCGGGCAAAGCTAAGCGTTATTGAGAAAAATCGTGTTTGCAACATTTTTATTCAAATGAGGTTAGTACCTACTTGAGTATTGCCTTAATATTTTAATTCAGTTTCAATAGAGAAATATGAACTTTGAAGTGTTTGCAGAGAATCGTATCCGACACGTATTCGGTCCAATTTCTTTCAAAAAGCTATGTCTTTTCAACAGAGCCGAATTCGGAAAGAATGGAAGATGAAAAAAAGGTTTCTTTCGGCCTCAAGATACTATATTGATATTGATATATTGTTTATCCTGATTACCATAGTAAAAAATATATGTACAAGTCAAATGTTTATAATAATCAAAAACATTGAAATCATGAAATTTTCTATTCGAAATGAGTTTTCTTATCCACTGCTGAAGAGCTGTTTCAACAAAAAAGTGCTTGTCCTCGTTAATCCTTATCCTCATGTACTGAAGATCACGAAATATTACATACTTCCCTTCCTTGCATATAATTATGTAACGAAAACTTCGTGAAAGCTCTACATACTAGTTGATGCATAAAACATAATCCCTTAACAGGTATGAACTTGCGTCTTGTATCCTGAAGTTCGTACAGAATCATTGGGGGAGTTTCAGTGGTGCTTGCCCGATTCATTACTCTTGTGAGGGTTTGAGTTCATCGGAAATTCATTGAGGCAAGTACAGTATTACCCTAAGGTAATGAATATCGTCACATGACGTGAATTTTCTTGGCTTATATAGCGCCAACGGACGAGGGCTACGAAAAGGACCAATGAACCAATTAAAAATGGGTCACCTGAAGCACGGCGATGATGTAGAAATTTTTGCGCGCTCGTTCATTCATCTTGTGAGTAGATCCATCTTATAGGTAGATTCGCATTCAGGAATCTAATAAAATTGACAGTTATCGAAGAAATCGCCCATGATCCCGGAACTAGTTCTAAGGTTTTTTTTTGAACGTGCGTGTTGATTGTTAATGTTATGATGTTGGAATTTGGCATTTGAGATGAAATTTAACCGGGTAAAATTTCTCTCTTGTAATATTTAAGTTCATCATGATTTTGATGCAAATGTCATTCGCGAAATTGCCCATCAACAAACTTTCATATCACATGCAAACGAGATATTTTGCCGGCATAATTTCATCTCTAGTGATATTATACAGGATGGCCCACCCCCACAATAAATGAAGACATTTTGAAAAAAAAATGTTTTCGTGAAATGTGAAGGGCAATCAGATACACAATTTTAAATTGTTTTTACATATACAGGGTGTTCGATAACAAAGATATAGACCCTAGTTACTCTTTTTTCAATGTAATACCCTATATATGAATTCAAAAATTGAATGGCAAGCTCAAATAATGATGAGTTTATAAAGACCATTTTATGCCTTAGGAGAACCATTCAAGAGAAAATGGCGAAAAATCGAAAAAAAGGAGTATTTTGAATTTGCAATTAATGAATAAACCCTTCAAGCCAACGAGACAGACAATTTTTTTTCGTGTAGGATACCCTTATGGTTACCCTTATGCAGAAGAAAAAAATTCAACTCTGGCATATACTGAGTGATCATAATTGATAATCAAACATTGAACAAAAAATGGTCAACTTTCTCATTACAAATGGCACACCCAGTATTTCTGTACCTTGTTGAATATAAAAATTAATATCGACACTATCTTCATTGGGTTTCCCTATACCTGAACCTAATAGTTTTCCAGTAATTTTCGATTTTTAATTCAACTAGTTAACCTACTACCTATTATGATTAGCGATATTCATAGAAATACTTGGAAATATTTGTGGGGAAATGCTTATTGCAATATTGCAATATTATTTGAAATCTGAAAAACTCATATAAAGATCTCGATAATGGTGTTGCGGTCACGCAAGATTTATTATTATTTCTTTATAAATGATTATCTACTGTTTTTCTGAATATCAATTCTTTTTTTGATTATTTTCAAATTAATTTCGCCTAGGAGGTATTAAGTGTCATTATCATTCAATCTTTCTCGATACATGCCCTCAAATTTTTCTTTATTCCGATCGTTTGAAGTTAAGCCATACGTTCAAAGAATCATGTAACAAACGATTCATTAAAAAAAAATTTGCTCATCGATGAACCTATGCACCAGTCCAACATTTTCCCTATTCTTCACATTTTCAATATTTCCAAGACTTTTCGAGATTTTCATCTGTAAACGTGAACCTTTGGCCAGAGAGTGAGTTGAGTACCGAGTGGAACGAAAATCGAAAATAACTGGAAAACTATTAGGTTTAGGTATAGGGAAACCCAATAAAGATAGTTTCGATATTAATTTTTACGTTCAACATTAAGGTACAGAAATACTGGGTGTGTTATTTGAAATAAGAAAGTTTTTGACCATTATTTGTAGTCAATGTTTGAATATTAATTATGATCACTCAGTATATTCCAGAGTAGAATTTTTTCTTCTGTATAAGGGTAGCCAATATGTCTATACGAAAAAACATTGTCTATCTCGTTGGCTTGAAGGGTTTATTCATTATTTGCAAATTTAAAATACTCCTTTTTTTCGATTTTTCGCCATTTTCTCTTAAATGGTTCTCCTAAGGCATAAAATGGTTTTATAAACTCATCATCATTTGAGCTAGCTACTCAATTTTTGAATTATATATGGGTTATTACATTGAAAAAAGTGTAACTATGGTCTACATCTTCGTTATCGAACACCCTGTATATGAAAAAACAATTTTAAATTGTGCATCTGATTGTCCTTTACATTCCACGAAAAAAAAATTTCAGAATGTCTTCATTTACTGCCTCAAAATGAGAACCGCGTCTGGGGTGGGCCAGCCTGTATATGAAAAAATGTCACCCCGAAAAACCAAATTGACGGATCCGTGCGGTTTTAAAGATCTTGATTTTTCTACTTGAAATCGAATGTTTCATTTTCAATGTGTCACCCTGTATTTCGTGACGTAATCGGGAATAGAGCTACGGTATACCTATCGTTGAGGTTTATATTGGAGGAATATGATATTGGAGGTGATATTGGAGGCGATATTGGAGGTGAGATTGGAGGAATCACGACCTGCTGATACTTCCATGGAGAGTAATGCGATCTCGCATCCTCTTGCTAGATCTCCGCGTAGCATCCTAATGAAGTCATTAAGTTATTATCGATTTCGAACAACTTTCACATATATTCTCGAGCGGATCATATTTTCTGACGTTTAATCCAATTTCCTGAACTCATATTTCATTATGGAGGCATTGAGTGAAGATGTTCTTCGCCAGAATTCACTACCCGCGAATTCCTATTAGCTCGTTTGATTATGAATAATGCAATTGTTGGGGTTATATGAAATAATTGAATTGGACATCAGGATTTGAATTTCATGAATATGTGGTTCGGTTAAATTCTAATCTTTGAACAAGGCTAGTTTTAGATCAATACTGACTATGCCTACTGAAACTTGGGACTGAGAATGCCTTAGAATTCCATTCATGGTAACTCAAAATCTTTTCAACATATTCAAAAAGATGAGATACAAGTGGGATGAAACTACAAATTTTCTATATTATATGCGAAAAATAATGAACATTCAACACGAGAGATCTTATTCATGATAAACTTTTTTTTTAGCTTGACTGTGATACAATGAGTGTCGTGATATTTTTCATTGATACTACCCAAGTCTCCAATAACAATATTTTGTATTTTTAATTTTACTCCCTCTGTAAATTTCATAAAATCATTTTGAAAAGAAGCTCATCTTATCCCTGAAATAAATTGGTTTACAGAGCTGACGTCCATAATATCAACATACGTCGTAGAAATATATTATCGTGTCCTCATCACAGGGCATCTGATTATGAAAACAGTTTCAGTTACAATATTTACAGGCTGTACAAGAATTTCCCTCATGAATTCAAACAGTTAGTCCAGGGTTCAAGAAGAGGATCAAAGCTTATCTACTCGATTCCTCTTCAACATGACTTCTTGATTGTATCTGTTAATTATACTTGTTGATATGCTCATATATTTCTTCTCTTATCTATACACAGGGTGGGTCTTTGACTTGTACATATATTTCAACTGTAGAATCCTCTCATCAAACGGAACACTTTTTTCCTATACCATTTCCAAAACTCGGTTTCGTTTGGAAAATGCAGGGTGTCTAAAATCCATGAAAAAAAACACTTTTCTGTTTATATCTTCGGAACCGTTATTTCAAATAAACTGTCAGAATATTTATCAACTTTGTCGACACTCAAATTCAAATGATGGAAAACGTTGATGTGGGGATATTTGATAATGAAATCCCACAAATGTGGTAGCATTTAATACGCACAGGTTCTATTGAAAATTTATTGTTACCGGTTCATATTGAAGTTAAATGTCGATGAAATACAAAATTCAAATACATAAATGGATGATGAGTGTCGATATATCAAATTAAAATTAATGAAAAATATATGATATCGGATAATCTGTGGCTATGTTTCTATCTAAACAATATATAAACTCGACACTGCACGGTTAATATTAGGGGAGGGTGGGGAAATATCGATCACTTAAGCCATGTTGGATATTTCAAGTATTATTCTTCACTATAACATACTCAAAACTATGAAATGTCTAGGTGACATGATGTTTTGTTGTTTTTCATTTCTGTTTAGTGAAAAACCTAGGTTTTTTTATTTGTTGCAAACGTTTTTGAATGTGAAGGAAAAGTCGGATAATTTCGACCGATAGGATATTATCGACCTAGGTGAGGGGTAAAATCGACCAAAGAGTATTTGAGTTGACGGGTAATATCTATTACTGGAGGGTAATATCGACCAGTATGGTCGGTTTTACCCGAACCGAAATATATTTCACAAAACGTGGAGATTGGAAATGCATCAAACTACATCGAAATTGAAGACAGATATCTGGTGTATCTTGAATATCAACTTCCCATATAATTAGAAAATTTTTAAATTTTTCTTAGCTTAGTGAAAGCAGCGAAATTTTTGTAAGTTATCTTGACAAATCGGGAAGATGCAGCGCACGCGTAAAGAACAAGTTATGGCGACGAACTGGCCGTTTGATTTGAACATATACGAATCCCTCTTTCGGTCGATAAGCACAATTCTCACGTATGGCGCCAAATTTGTGAGATTTGAATCTGGTCGATTTTAAACGACGGTCGAAATTCCCCCACTCTCCCCTGTATATCACGTTATCACAATAATTCACTGAAACAGCTTCACCTAATGTTTACAGTTTGTTTATAGTTGGCAGCGCATCCAACTGTAATTGAGATTACCGTACTCCGTACTCCGCCGGTTTTCGATATACGCATGCGTCGTGAAATTTCGCGGCGAAGTGGATCTTCGATGGAAATATCAGAATTCATAGATATATTACTTAAAAATCCTTAACTTCAATGAAAATATCAACAAGCTGACAACATCTTCTTGAAATTTCTGTGCAAATATTCTCAGAATGGATACAAAATGCATTAGGTTAGGTTGTTTAATAATAAATTCTGATGAATTGAATGAAAAGCCTTTCTTCATATATAAGATTGTTTGGGGATATCGAGGAAAATATGAAGAAGTTATTATAGTGTTTACAAACTAATCTGCAGGAAAATCGAAGAAGTAACTTATTTCGGTGGGAGAAATATGGCTTTTCAGTCGCAGATATAATCGTATAAATTCAACTGTTTTTGTTAAGAAATATCGTGTTTGTAACATTTTTATTTCAATAAGGTTAGTACTTGAGTGCTCTAAATGTATCAACTCAATTTAAATCGAGAAGTATGAACTTCGAGATGCAGAGAATAGTAGCAGGGATTTAATTGGCCCAATTTTTTTTCGAATGGCTATATCTTTCTATTAGAGCCGAATTCGGGAAAATGGAAAATGAGAATTACAGTTAAAATATATGTACAAGTCAAAGACTTACCCTGTACACCTACTTTATTTTTTTTTTCATTTTGATCAAGTTATGTTTGAATGTTCCCATCGTGGACAAGGGTAAAGTGGAAGAGCACCTCTGGGTGAACTTCCTCTTGAGATTTCTTGGGAAATGAAGACATCATTTATTATTATTATCATGAATATGGTCTGATAACTGATTTAACATGAACTGTGTATTTGAGTATTTGTGAAAGCTAACTATCAAGATTCATTTAAATGAAAACTGTAAAAACTTTAACGTTCCTTCGAAAAATCCCATCCCAGTATATCTGATAAATGTCCAAAAATGTATGTATGGACGGTTCTTCATCAGATGCATACAAATTCAATTCCAAATCCGACGGTTCAAAGCTGGAACTTCAGTGAACCAATTCCAAAACAAACTGGACAGACATGCGGAATGAAGGGTTTCCTGTATTGCATGTTGAATTCATGACGTAGATTTGGCGCCTCTGGAAACATGGACAGAAACAGGCGGACTTCCCTCTGCCATTCTGCCAAAAATAAGCTTCAGAAGATCTACGATGAGACAGGTAAACTTAAACTGTCCCCATGACTGACAAAATTTCAATTTAACAGGAGTTCAAACACCTGCATATCTTGCTATCCAATACATATTTCCATAACAAAACGATGCGTATGCCAGTATCCACACGAGGAGAATTGGTAATTCCACAACATTGAACGAAATACGTCGCTGGAGCATCCGCTCAATTCGGTTGAAGGCACTCGAAACTCACTGCAGGAAATCGAATTATTCAATTGCCGTAGCATCTCTTCATATTTTGATCTATTTTCGTCCGTCCCTCAGGAGTTTCTACTCGACCAGGCCTACTCGAATATTGGAATTCTTTCTCTAGGCATTTCCTACAGAAAACATTCCGCTTTTTTATGGTATTCCCTGAAGTCCGAATCGATTTGGGTTCTTTCAGGGGAAACGAAGATTCATCCCCAATGAAACAGACTTGAAATTTTTGATTTTTTCTTGATGGGTGGTGTTCAACGCAACTCTGAAAGGAAAAAAGCTTTTGATCTTAATAGATGATCTATCTATCATCGATATGAAATATCAGAAAGGATTATCTTATCTCACCAACTTCGTTCACAGGAGTTCATACAGGGTGAGTCTTTGACTCGTACATATATTTCAACTGAAGATTCTTGAGGTCAAAAGAAACCTGTTTATCATTTTCCATTTTTCGGAGTTCGGCTCTGTTAAAAAGATATAGCCATTTAAAAAAAAATTGGGCTGACTACGTCTCTGGAATGATCTTCTGGAATTGATGCAAAGTTCATATTTCTCGATAGAAATTGAGTTTATACATTTAAAGAATACTCAAGTACTAACCTTATTGGAATAAAAATGTTGCAAACACGATAATTTCAACAAAAACAGTTAGTTTCATCGGATTATATCTGCAACTAAAAAGCCACATTCATCCCACCAAAATAAGTTCCTTCTTCGATTTTTCTGCAGATTAGTTCGTAAACACTAATAACTTGTTCATATCTTCCTCGAAATTCCCAAACAATCTCATGAAGAAAGACTTTTCATCCAGATCATCAGAATTTATTATTAAACAACCTAACCTAATCTAATTTGTATCGATTCTGTGAATGTTTGCACAGAAATCTCAAGAAGATGTTGTCAGCTTGCTGATGTTTTCATTGAGGTTGAGGATTTTTTTACGAAACTTAGTATAAACATAGCCGATCTTCATAGAATCTCTATAGATGGCTGTGGTATAAATCACGATACACTTGGTGTGGTGTGGTTCAAATATCTATGAATTCTGACGTTTCCATCATAAATCGACTTTGCCGCCAAATTTCACCACGCATGCGTAGAGCGAAAACTGACGAATTGGTTATCTGGAGGCCAACTATAAACAATAACAAACCAGAGTCTCTAGACAAACTGTAAACATTATGTGAAGTTCTGAATAAATTCAATGAATTATTATAGTTCTTATGTGATTATTATGTGAAGTGAATTAATATAATTGTAACCGTGTCGAGTTTATAAAATTCCAAGAGGATATTGTTTAGATAGAAACATTGCCACATATTATCAGGTATCGTATTTTATTTCATTAATTTCAATTTAATAAGTAGTTTGTATCGAGATTCATATCCGAATTTTGTATTTCATCGACATTGAACTTCAATATGGACCAGAAACTATGAATTTTCAATAGAAAGTGTGCGTATTAAATTCTCCTTGGTGTTCAATTTTATCTCCCACATTTGTGGGATTTTATTATTAAAATATCTCGACGAAGTTGATAATTATTGTGACAACATTGTAAACTCGTTTAAAGACCAGAGAAGGAATAATATTCGATGATATTTAATTCAGAGACGCATACAGATTATTGTTGAAATTAATGATTTTTTCGTCAAATTTCTTCGGGTTAAATTGGAAATAACCCGAAAACGACGCGTTTTGTTGAAAAAAAAAAATAGGAATACTTTCAATTTCTTAAATGGTATGGGAAAAAAGTGTTGCGTGTGATGAGAGGAATCTACAGTTAAAATATATGTACAAGTCAAAGACTCACCCTGTATATTGTGAATATTGTAAAAGTTTCAGCTTCCTTCCAGTAAACACAGGTGTCAGGACATTCTTTTGAAGCCCATTTGAGATCCATATTTGATCATCATGTGTCTTTGATAAGGACAAAAAAAGGAAAGAGATGTCCATTCATAACAATCCAAGGGATGTTCACACCAGTTGATTGAACCTTCTGTAGATGGGTTCTGCGATATCTACTGCTGTAGATCCCTTTTTTGTCCCATATCCCCTGCCCAGGGGCTCCGGTGTTTCCTATCAGCTGACCGATATGTCACATATTATGAAAGGATCTTTCTCTTTCCTATTTCTAATGTGGGATTTCTCGGTCACGTTCTTTTCTCACTCCCATGTCTTTCAGGCTCCTGGCTACACAGTTGTGTCTAGCTATTCTTTCCCGGTGGGTACCGGGACATTTCTGAGGGACATGGCATAGTGTCTCACAGTGGTCACATCCTGCCCATCCAGCCATTCAGGGGGAAATTTTATCTAAGCTGGATTGCTTTTACGTAGTCCTCTCCTCTCCAAGACCCTGAGGTCTTGGTCATCTCTAATCTAAATTAGAGATGACATTCCTCATTAGGTGTTTTCTGAGGAGGCAGTGTCAGAAAGCCAGTTGGGAGCACATTTTTATTCAGACCAGTTTCTTTTGAATGATCCAGCCCTGGAATATTTCTTCGTTCTTGTAGGTGCATTTTCCTCATACAGAAAGGATCTGGATCAATACAGGGTTTTGGTGCTCCTCTTCTGAGGAAGGTATTGACCTACTCGCATCCTTTGATTCCCGACTGTCCAGGAACCCAGACTGAATCAGTCCTGTTATTCTTCACTAGTTCTTTGAGTTTTCCTTGGCACTCCCATATAAACTTTGAACTCAGTCAGGGCTTTGATAGCTCGACTACCAGAACGCATTGCTATGACACATTTCTGTTTCAAAAGTGGTAATTCGAAATAACATTCATTTCAGTAAACATCAATTGTATTTCAAAAAACATCAAATGTAATTCAGATTGTCAATTTACTTTTAAATATAGTTATTTGAAATTCATTTTATGTAGTCAATTTAGTTTCAGAAATGGATATCTGAAATTCATTTGAGTCACATTTATTCCAGAAGACAACGATTTAAATCAAATCATATTAGCCGATTTCTTAAATAAATGTGACTTAACTGAATTTCAGAAGCCTAGATATTTCTGGAATTGAATTGGCTAATCTGAAAAACATTTAACAGTTTCTGAAATTTAATAGACTAATCTTAATAACATTTGATGTTTTTCGAAATTAAATTGACTAATCTGAAATACAGTCAAAAATTTCTTAATAAGACTTTGGAAATGGTGCAGCGGCAGAGAAATCACTTTTTTTTTCAAAATTAATCGAGAGGAGAACGTGTTTTATGATCGCCTTCGAAATATTCAAACCCTATGATCCAATATTCAGTTGACATGAAAAATTCGAATATTTTATCACGACAACTTTCACTACTAAAGCCGAATTTTCACATACAACTTGAAAGAACTCAAATCCCTCTTTGACCCAACCCTTGATACTGAATAATTTGAATGCGAGTTGAATAATTCACGCATTCCCTTGTAGCTCTAGAAATCACCATATTCCCACGTCTTCGATCGTTTTTCCGATCGGTATGATCGAAATAAAGAGATGAAATTGACTTGGCTTTGAGAGAGATTCTCCTCAAACTTAATCATCATTTATCAGACCGATTTGAATGGTCCCTTTACCATTAGAAATAACTCAAGCCAAGCGCGTAGCCAGGAATTAATTTCGGGGGGTTTTGAAATTTTGGCAATTGACTTTGTAAGTGCCGGGAATTGTGAGGGTCGCTTTCTGTAGCAAGTATTTGTTGTTTTTAAGAATTCAATAATCCTTTTCCTACTTCTGAAACAATATTAAACATAGATATTCCTGGTTAGGGTAGGTAAACCTATTTTTCAAATATGCTTCAGAATTTAATTTTTATTCACTCAAACAAAAACTTAAAAAACCATATTTATTTCCCAAACAATACTTACAGGATGAATCAATATGAAGATAGTGTGGATGTGTGCTTTCATTGAAACTAAATAGAGTTTTTAAATGTTTTATTCCAAAATAGTGCCAACAACATATTATAAATAGGTATTAAAAATGAAACAGAGAGAAAACTCAAACAATATTTTGTTATGATGAATTCCTTCAGTTATTAAAAGCTTATCCGTCTTTTTTTTTTCTAGCGAATTGGCCAACCACTTCATTTTCATCAATTTTCACACTATAGTGTTAATTATATTATTATTATAATGAATATTCATAAGCACCAAATCATTCAATCAAGTTCCACTAGAAGAATTGCGAAATTTTTAATTCTCCTCTAGCTGGGAAAACTTATTTCTGGAGTAGCAGTAGATACCTACTAAAATCGTAGCTAAAATTTGTAGTAGGATGTAGATGTTCGGATACATATTTTGATTGCACTCATCTTAGCATTCTAATGCCGATTTTGAAGTGGAGTTCATTGACATTTTCCATATTTCAAATTCTGCTTTAATTACGTTTTTATTTTTTTCTGGGAGTAGTGAAGAATACATCAATACATCAATAATCTAATTCATATTCGCTGTTGAAATTCTAGGGTAGTAGACCAGATAAGGCTGATATTAATTTTCGGTGTTTAGAAAATCTATCTGTTAATTGTTGGATAGTATGGTCTAGAAATGGAATGAAGAAATTGATATTAAAATAAGTTGTTGTATCTGTTACGGGCAATGTAATTTTTTGGGTCAGTATTCATAATGCTTGGTTATTATGAATAATGACAATTAAAATTGGGCAATTTGATAAATTTGAATTACCTTACGATAATTTCTCACATTGCCCGGTCATTATAAATACCGCCATTATTTCTCTGGGCACTTTGATTAATTGACAGCAATGAGACATCCACGTGCGTGTGGTGTGCTTTTGGATATTTTTGCAATTTTTGGTACGCCCAGTAATTTGCTAACAGTACTATTAGCGAACCATGTAGCATTTGGCCCGAGTTGAAGATGGTGCATGGGAAGCCCAGACACTCTCAAAAGCTGGATTCCGTAGAACGTGCGAGTCAGGACGTGGAAAATATGCTTTTTTCGTGGCAATGTGCAAGATTGTCATCCAAGACAGGGGGCCAAGGCTATAGTCAATGTGGCTGTAATGCCGACTATCCACGAAGCCTCTTTTTCGAGCGTTCACGACCTCATCTGGACGCGTGACTTTTCAAGCGTCCAACCGGGCCTTTGAGCGACGTAGCGTTAAGGAAAGTACCGTAGATCATTCACGGAGACTGTTTACAAGCTTTTTGCGAAGCTGGCAGCTCGAAAGTCCCGTAAAAACGCATCGTGAGTGGTCTACAGAAAAGTGGATGTATATCCGACAAGTGCAGGTGTCCTAAAGAAAGAAAGGTATGTAACTCGAAATGTCACCAAAGTGGAAGCTGCTCTAATAAATAGACCCTCTATGCATTGCTACATATTGACATTTTGTGTAAATATTTTGTAATCACGTACATATCTAATACATTATTTTTATTTGGACTTAAGTTTTGTTTGTACCTACTTATTTCATCGCCACTCGTTTGTTTGTCATCATGTGAAATTTTATTTGTTATTTTTTCTTTGTTACTTTGTCAGTTAGGCATGTAAAAAATTTGTTATTTTTAAAAGAAATATGAATAAAAATGATTTTTAAATTGCCCACTTGACTTGAAGCATTATACATAATGACCGGGCAATGTAATATTTGCAACATAATTTGTCATTTTGTCATATCCTTTTGGGCACTTTTCAAATTGCCCGGGCATTATAAACAATGCCCAATTACTTACATTGCCCGTAACATATCTAAGGCGTTCGGTACGATTTACACCAGAAGAAATATAAATAAGGAATTATTGGTTTGACGGATCCATTTGTGTGCGATGTTATGAAACTTTAATATCATCCATATTGCTGATATGAATTGATAATTTTAACTAGAGTTTCGGATATAAGTAGATTTGAGTGCAAAATGAAAGATTTATTCTGCAACAAAAATTAACTCTGAAACATTTCGGGGGGGGGGGGGGGTTGATTTGAACCCCCAAACCCCCCTGGCTACGCCCTTGACTCAAGCTGACAAAAGAAGGAATTATGTGTTCAGTCCATCCCTGCTGATTTTAATTCTTGAGAGCCGTTGTACCCTGGCCGATGCCTACGGCACCGATTCTCCATTCAAAAAGTGCTTTTCTTTTATCCAAGTTCACGCCCTCAATTTTTCACCTTAGAGCATGTTTTTTTTTTAAATTGAAGTTAAAGGATGTCTTGAGAGCACTCCAATTTCTTTTCTTTGATAAAATTATTTTTCCACATGAAAAAATCGGCTACGGCACCGATTCTCCATTCAAAAAGTGCCTTTCATTTTTCCAAGTTTACGCCCTCAATTTTTCACCTGAAAGCTCGATTTTTTTTTTAATTGAAGTTGAAAAATCGAGCTTCAGGTGGAAAATTGAGGGCGTGAACTTGAAAAAATGGAAGGCACTTTTTGAAAGGAGAATCGGTGTCGTCAGCCAGAATATAACGGCCCCTTAATATAACGAAACTAGACGCTGAAATTCTTTCAAATTCTGGAGCCGACCTGTTGAACCCTATCCACCGAAGTATTTCCGTTTCCCAATGGTTCACCCTGTATAAACATCGCTGGAGTTAACGCTTGGAACATCACAGCGGAAACGTTGAATACCCATCTTCATTCGAAGCAATTTCCACAATAATTCCAAAATGAACCATTATCGCCAAAATAGGTCAGACGAAGTAATTTATTCACCCACACTTGACTGACTATACACGAGAAAATAGTCTGTTTATCCCGTGTTTGCCACTGAGTTCAGTTTGGTTCACGGATCGGTCTAGGTAACAGAATACTAATCATTTGTGTATTGTGTGACCCGTGTACTTGTTTATTCGCTCGGAAGTTTATTATTGTATTATATTTGCGGAACCGTGGAGGTGAGGTTCCGTGTTGAGAACTGGCGTGACTCAGAATTGGTTTATAAATTGAGTTGTTGATAGAATGGTGGTGTGGAAACTGAAATGTCCAGATTCATCGTTTATCTAGGTGAGTGAAGGAGATTTGTCCTCTACTATTGGGGAGTTTTCGGACAATGGCAAGTTTCAGACGGGCGGTATCACGACTTGGCTGAGTGGCTGAGCTTTGTGTGCGATTCGGCATGACAATACGGATTATATGCCCGGCTCCATCCCTGAAGAATACTGAATAGATACTGCGGTTGTTCATTCTTCCATGTAAGTATGTTATATCACAAAACAGTACAAACTATTCTCTGAAGGACTTGAGTGCAAGTAGAAGGAAAACAAACAAAATACGTCGGAAAGATTCCATCTGAAATATTTGAAGAATGACGTTAGTTGTGTGTATATATTCATGGAATGCCATATTATCTTCTTCGCGTCCTTGTATCAAATTGTAATAATCAGTTTGTGGCTTGAGGACAGGGTAAATAAAATTTATCCTTTTCGAATTGTCGACGTTTCGATCCTATGTTTGGATCTTTTTCAAGACTGAAAATTTTTTATTGATATAAATATAAATATAAACATGAACTTTGACATAAAACGATACACAAACACTAAGATGTTATTATTTAGAAGCAGCCAGGTAACTCAAGACAAAAAAAACTATCAAAATTGAATTCACCGTTTTAAACAGATAAATGAGGCCAGAAAGAGTGCTCCTGAAACCCATAGGTCATTTTTTTGTAAAAATCAATGCAAACTATAAACATCCAACTCTCATGAAAACAGAACCAACACAAATGAGGAGGAAGGAATGAGATGTTTTGTTTATCGATTTCGACACATATGGGACCACAGAAAGGGTGAACCAGCCGGATGAATTATTTGTTGCTGATTTTTTATTTTTGTTAATACATTGCTGTACACAACACTAAGGGACTCAACATCACTTCTCAAATTCATGGTATCATTTATTGAGATCTGAATCATCTTACTGATGCACCGTTTGAAGTAGTTGTTCTCTCGGTCCAGTATTTGTACATTTTCGAAATCAAAGTCATGACTATTGTCGAAATGATGGGTGGCTAAGGCGGTTTTTTCATTTTTATTTTTGTTAGTTTCCCTACAATCATAACTTTGTTGGTATATTCTTTTTTTTTTAATACTGTTTGATCATACCGACATACCGCCTTAGCCACCCATCATTTCGAGAATAGTCATGGATTCCGTAAATGTACAAATACTGGACCGAGAGAACAACTACCTACTTCAAGCGGTGCATCAGTGAGATGATTCAGATCTCAATAAATGATACCATAAATTTGAGAAGTGATGTCGAGTCCCTTAGTGTTGTGTACAGCAATCTATTAACAAAAATAAAAAATTAGCAACAAATAATTCATCCGGCTGGTTCACCCTTTCTGTGGTCCCATATGTGTCGAAATCGATAAACTAAACATCTCATTCCTTGCTCCTCATTTGTGTTGGTTCTGTTTTCATGAGAGTTGGATGTTTATAGTTTGCATTGATTTTTACAAAAAAATGACCTATGGGTCTCAAGAGCACTCTTTCTGGCCTCATTTATCTGTTGGAAAAGGTGAATTTTGATAGTGTTTTTTGTCTTGAGTTACCTGGCTGCTTCTAAATAATAACATCTTAGTGTTTGTGTATCGTTTCATGTCAAAGTTTATGTTTATATTTATATTTATATCAATAAAAAAATTTCAGTCTCGAAGAAGATCCAAACATAGGATCGAAACGTCGACAATTCGAAAAGGATAAATTTTATTTGCCCTGTCCTCAAGCCACAAACTGATTATTACATATTCATGGAATATTTTCACTACACCATTTCCAGTTTTAATTTATAAATGGTGAAGTTAAATCAAGAAGACATAATTTGTATTTCAGATTAACATCAACTGCAAATCAAAATAGTCAATCCAATTTTGAGAAATGATCATTTGAAATTCAGTTGAGTCAAATTTTTTTCAGAAACCGTCAGATCAGTGACATTTATTGCAGAAAACGTCAATTGTATTTCTGAAGATCTGAAGTCCATTTAATTTAAAAAATGTTCGAATGAAATTCAGTTTATGTCATTCAGAAATCGTATTATAAGTTTCTCAGAAAATATCAATTCTAACGAAGAAGGAAATAACCTGTACCTAATTCACAAACGTGATTTTTTGTGGAACATTAATCGAAAAAATGAAAAGATATGAAGTCTCACTTCTGAATTACAAATTAAGGTTCCTGAAATACTTATGAATCAATGTGGTTCTAGATTAATGATTTCCGAAATGAATTTTACTGATCAGAATAACAATAATTGGCGGTTTCTGAAATGAATGTGATTAAACTGAATTTCTAAGGACCATTTCCGAACTGAAATTGACTAATTTGAAATAGGTACAAAAAAGCATTTCTGAAATTGCATTGACTATTCCGAAATGCAATTGAAGGTTTCTCAATTCGAATTGGAAATTACTGCATGAATATGAAATTGAAATTCGAAAAATTAATGATAAAAATAGGAAATCCTTCTACAGAACATCCAGCTGAAAATAGAAAAACAAGATCTACAAGCAGTAAAATTTTGTTACATCAATGTAAAATGCATCAAGGATTTTCGATACCTAAAAGAAAATTTATCGCAGTTTTTGTATCTACTGCAAATATAACTGGAATGTTTATGAACAAGACCCATAATTTTTTTTTGAAATTCAAATCGATAAACTATTGATATGGAATCGTTTCGCAGTCAATTAAACTTGTGTGGAAAACTGAAAAATCTACGATTTTTTTCTGAAATCGTTCAAGAATGCTTCAGTCTCCAGACACCAAACTACATCCTCTAAAGTTTATTGCTTACAAGCGAAGTTTCCCGAACAGAAAAGAATCTGGGAAAGAACTTTCCCGGACCGAAATAAATTCGGGAAAGTTGTCAAGAAAATGATTTAATAAGCTGCTGGACATTCATAAATAAATTATCAAATAATAACTTGTAATGATGCTTCCAAAGATGGGTGCGAACCGAATAATAAATTTCCATTGCGAGTTCTCAGAGATATCCTGAATACAACCAAAATAAGAAATTCATATAGCAAGTTTCCGATGATCTCTTGAATATAAAGAGAAAAATAGAATATTTTGTCAAAATTATAACGAACGTAAAAACATCGTTCATTTTGGTTGTGATTCGGATTTTGGGAAAGAATTTCGTCTCAGTTCAATCTCACTATCAACTATACAGGGTGAGCGTCGAGAAACTATACGTATTCCTTCCACGTACAGAGGCTACACAAGTCAATACCAGATGACCATTAAAGAGTGCCTTCTCCTGTTCCTAAGTTTTAAACAAGGTGATTGAAAATTTCTATCTTGAATGAATTGAAATTTTCAGGGAATATAAACTTGAAGTGCCTGAAAACCCCGGTCCGGTTCTAACAATTTTGCTTGTTATTTTCTTCCGCAAGAATTTCCCCATGTTTATAGATTTCCAAAGTTCAATGAGGATCATTCAAACCTCAATCATTGAGGAGTAAAACTGCCAAAATAATTTTTTCTAACATAGGAGTTAAAATTGAATGATGAATTGAAGTAATTATTTTTGCTTCGCATTGAGTAACAATTTTCAAGTTGAATTCAGTAAAAGTGTCACCTCAACACACGTTTTCTACGCGATTCGATTCTCGACCACATACTTGACAACTGTTGTCAATTTTGAAAATGCAGATTAATTCGAATTTTACTGAAGAAGTCGAAGATAAAGCATATTATTCGATTCGCGGTAAATGTCATAACACACGCAGATGAATTTTGCAGCACGAGCCGTTAGGCGAGTGGTGTAATTCATCAACTTACATATTGCTTGAGTGCATACGAAACCACATATGTCTAAGCGAAAAAAGCGTAGAATGCATACGAACCCAGATATGGTTCCGAAACAATTGGTATCGAAAATCGGTGGAATCGAATTGAAAGTGAAAATCTATTATAGTACATACAAACTAGAGTTTATGTCACACAACGAAACATTTTTTGTTCCCCCAAAAACTCATCTTTTCATTCTCATTTCTTCTCTCAAAGTTGACAGTCGCACGTGCATGTAAACATTCACTGACTGGAAAAGGGTGGTTTTCTACAAGTGGCGTCGGACCATATACAGAGTAGATGCTGTGTGTTATTGTTGATGATATAACAAATAAACTCCGATAGGGTCTTCATGTTAGTTTTCTATATTTTCACAATAAATGAACGGTAAAGATGTCAAACCATATATGGTTTGCTATGCGGTAAAGGGTTAAAAGCAAATTCATCCGAAATAAAAGAAATTCATTAATCATCCAATCAAATCACAGCAGTTGTTGAGCCGCATAAAATTTGAAGCTTTTTTTGCGGTGAATTTCTAAACATCTATGAATGCTACTTTTTGGTAATCGATCAGATTCAACCATGCTCGACGAACGGAGTCCTCAGGAAACTATTCAAAATGTAAGACAATGTCGAGTTGAGTATCCTCAGACAGAACTCTTTTCGGAGCGTTGGTTTTCTTTCTTGTAAATGCACCTTCAGATTTAAACTTATTGTAGATTCTTTCAAAATCTTTTCTTCCAGGTAACTGTTTTTCTGGAAAAAGTGCCCTGAAACTACGAGCAGCTAACGCAGCACTCTTGCCGTTAGCCAGATAGCACTCAAAAAGTTTTATTTTATCTTCTTTAGTAAACATAATTCTTGTTTCAATCCAATAAAAATACAGTCAATAATAGATAACCGGAACAAATGTCGTACCCATGACAACGATATACTCAAATGATTATTCTTTTTTTTTCATTAATAAATCGTCTTCAACTTTTTGCAGATAGACTTTAGGCCTGTGCTACCCTACATATTTAGATTAGTCTTGAAGAGATCTTTCAAATGATGTAACTCAATATAGGGTGTTCCATTTGAAAAATTCGAGAAATTTGGAGGTTGAAGAAAGACAATCGCATTGATTTTAATCGCTGTCTATCAAATTGTAAATTGAAAAACTCCCAGTGCAAGTTTCATTCAAATCCATTCCATAGAGACTTTTTTATTGCAGTCCGAAGTTGGACCCCTTTTCACTGAAAACTAGCCATAAATCCGGAACGGAACATGATAGACTATTGAATATTGATGTTATATATGACTGAAATCGTGTTTTTGAGCACTTTACAAAAATATAATAATATATAGGGTGTTCCATTCAAAAAAGTATAACTTTATGTCACCACCCTGTGTATAAGCTCGACGCCATTTTGAAATTATTATACAATAAAAGATTACATTAACACGAACAACTTTTAACTGAAACTTGTTTTTATTACATGTGTGTGAGTTCCTATATAAGGGGATAGGACAAAACGAATGGGACACCCTGTACATACTTTTCTCATGTGTATTCAGATAATATAAAACAAATCATTGAATTTTTGGAAAATTTCGTTAATCGTCCAGCTTAGAACTGATTATTTCCCAATGAACCACCAAGAGAGAAATTCAATGGTGTAAATTTCACAAGCCGACCCTGAAAACAGCACGAAATCATAAAAATGCTGTATGGTGTGTGAAGAGGCCATCTGAGCATGTTCTTTATACTGAATTAAATGGAATAGTTTTTTCCGCAAATCGCTAGGAAACTTTGACATTCCTAACAAAATATGTCATAGAAAAAGTCAAGATTTCCTGACTGTTAGGAAATATTCATTTCCTCACTTTAAGGAAATGATATAAGCATATTCGTACTTTTCTCTAGATTTCTTTGGCAATAATTCTAATGAAGCAGTATTTACTGCCTCAAACAGCTCTGGACGAGTCTCAGAAATGGAAAATTCATCATCACTTATCATTTTACACTGTTTTGTCTTCGAAAAGTCCAGCAATTAAATTAATATTAATCAAGTTTGACAATTCAGCATTAATACGTGTCCATAGTAACGCAATCAATTCCATTCCAGATTTCAAAGCTCTATTTATTTATGAATCGAATAATTCGCGATTTTCATAAGAAATATCATAAGTGCATCCAATTTTTCCGAAAAAAATCGAAAAAACACGTTGCTAAGTAATATTTTAACAAGAAGCATGAGTGCAGGTGGCAACAAAAATCCTAGTCGAAGACGAGGATTTTGGCACCTGCACGAATGCTTTTTGTTAAAAAAATTTTTCTTTGCATTGTGTTTTTAGATTTTTTTCACAGGAAAAATTAGGTGCACGAATGGTATTTGACAAGACTATTTCATGAGTAACAGATTATTCTGGATGCATCTATGTATTTATTATTAATTTTCGTTGACAACAACTGTCAAGTTTTGCCGCGGGTAAACCCGAAAAAACTGCTGACAGCTGCTGCCATACAGTTTTTCCATCTAGAAACCATTTGTGATTCAAAATTGCGCGTTTCGGATTGGTGGAAATTAGGAGGGGAAATAGTCTTCAAAATTCTTTAAAATCTGTAGAATTTCAAACAATTTGCGGAAAAATAGTATGTTCACCTCGTATGAAAAGAATACTATTATTTCAAGCTAAGCGAAAATTATTACTTAAATTCATTATTTGATTGAAAATTGTATAATAGTCTGAGGAAAAATTTTTCTGTCAGTTTTCCTTCGTTATTACTGCAGTAATCAAAATTTTGGTTTCTGAGGGTACCTACTTCAAAACAATATTCCCTGAATTTTCAATTGATTCAAGATAACTATTCGAAAGTTATGACAGATCGAGATTTTCGGTGAAAACCGAAAATCACCCTGTATAAAACTTATGAAGAAGAGAAGGCACTTTGGAATGCTCATTTGTAAGTGTCATTTTCATTCAGAATTGAGTCTAAATGGTCCAAATCTATTTTGCGAATATTGAAATGACGGAAAAATGTATGTTTTCCTGTGAAAAATATCAAATTTGGGATTGGTCAACAAAAAACCATCGACAGTAGGTACACAAAAAATGAGCAAATTACCCGAGATCATGCCAGTGGTATCTGCTGCTCGGCCTATACTGTTCGGGATCTTTTGGAAGTAAACATATGCTGACACAGACGTTCTCGTAGACAGGGCCGATCCTAGCAGGTGTGCAGCGCGTGCCCCGCACGCGGGCGGCCAAATTCAAGGGGCGGCCACAGGCCGCCACATTAATATGTCACTTTGTAAAAAATATTATTTTTAACAAATCTTAAGAAGAAAATTGTTTTCAATTATTGATTAGTACTGTAATCCTCCAAATTTTAAATAAGACCAAAAAAATTAATTGAAACTGAATTTTTCAATCTTGTCAAATCAAATATTCTTTGTTCCCCTTCACCGAAAGAAAGAAACAAAGGAGTGCTTGCTACAGAAGAACGTGATGCAAAGATCGAAAAAAACTATCATCTGATAGCTATTATCGTTATCGATGGGGTCTCGGAATAGGAATGTTTAGGATTGGTAAAAATTACCAGATGTTGGAAGAGAATCGCGTCGTTGTAAAAACAAAAACGGCTGGGGTGCAATTATGATGGTGTGTAATGATGCTTTTTGCAGTTACTGCCACAGCTTCATGTTAATTTTTCGTTGTCACCGTTCTGGGTTCCGGTTTCTTCCGTGTGAAAACCAATTTTAATCTTAGCCCCCCGGTTTGGAGATTTGGGAGGTTGTTTATAAAAAATGATGAAAAGAATTCATATCTCGGTGAAAAGACATTGCTGCACGATCATATTCGAATACGTGCTCCTTGAATGTCGAAAGAATGAAATACAATAAATCCCATCGTTGGTTAGCCCCCATCAGGTTTGGAGATTTGGAGGGTTGTTCATGAAAAATGACGAAAAAAATTTATATCTCGACGAAATGAGAGTGTTTCACGATCAGATTCGAATATGTGTTTCTTGAATACCGAAAGAATGAAATACAGAAGACTCCCTATTTTGTAACCCCCCGGTTTGAAGATTTGGGGAGTTGTTTATGGAGAATGATAAAAAAATTCATATCTCGATGTTGCGTCTCACTTCCCAACATCTGGACGAATTGAATGCCATATCCTTTGTCCACCAGAAAAAAGCTGTCGCCTTCAAAAATGTTGTATAGATGAAATGATTTTAAACATATGGGATCGACCAACCCTTGAACTGCAATAGGTATTGTTCCATATGCCTTTAGTCACAATACTCGTTCTTTGTTTACGAATACCCTTTTTCGACTGATTTATGGTCAGCTATTCAAAAGATTTCTCAAACCAAGAATTTGGGACAAGTTTGGGAAATTCATCTGGTTTTTTGAGACAATAACCAGGTTCGGTGAACCTTCATTCAGTTTATCCGTATTAGTTTATGAAATTAAATATAGGGTGACGTTTTTATTGCAGTTCAAGTCGAATTTGGAAACACATGGCAGGATCGAATACCAAATCGTCCAAGGTTTCTCTCATTGGTCTGTAGATTCAAGAAATGGGTTGTTTTTTCACTATAGTCAAAAATGGCAAATGAGAGCACTTTGTTGGCATTGTTTTTCGATTCTGACACTCAATCAATTGTTGATCTGCCCCACTTTTATTCAGAGGATATAAACCTTCTTATTTTCCAGCTTGTATTCAAAATCCTTTTTGCAGAGAAAAGCAGTTAGTAAAGTTAATTGAAGTAGAGAAAAGTAATCGAACAGTAATGATTCAGTTGTAATTCGAAATCGTCGCTAATTAATCAGTTGTAAATCGCAACAACACCTTGCTACCTTGCTATATATTTTCATATACATTCAATAAATCCTCCTTGCTGTACATTTTCATATAGAAGGTTGAGTTTATAATCGTCGGTCAATTACCAGTTGTCAATAAGTAATTAGTTATTTTTTGTTATTCACAACAACACTTTGCTCCCTTGCTATACATTTTCATATAGAAGGTACATCATAATTCTTCCTTGCTATACATTTTCATATAGAGGGTAGAGTATTCGAATATGTTTTTCTTATGTTATGTTATGAATGTTATGTTATGAATGTCGAAAGAATGAAATACAAAAGACCCCATAGATTGTTAGCCTCCAGTTTCGGAGATTTGGGGGGTTGTTCATGGAAAATGATGACAAAAATTCATATCTCGCAGAAATGAGTGAGTTCCATGAAAGAAGATTTGTGTCATTTGATTAATCCGAAACAAGCACAACCTCCGCATGGGTCTTGTGGACATTCTCTTACTAAAGTTCTATCGACCTCTTGCGGCCCCCTACAGAAGCTTCGCGACCCACAGGTTGAAAAACACTGACCTAAATAAACATGGAATTGCGTTTAAACATGTAAATTCTGTGAAATCTTGGGGCGAGTTAAAATTGAGATTGGAAAAGAATTTCACTATTGATGCGGAACAACAAAATGTTTATAATCGAGAGAAAAAGCGATGGCGTGCCATCATGGAAAGAATGATTGCTTCATCATCTAGTACACGAATACAGTAGTGAGTAGTATATTAAATATATATGTGTGTATGTAAATTGCATTTTTATTGTGTGAAATAAAAAAAATCTTTAGAGAAGATGTCGGAGGGCAGAGGGATCACCAAAATATTTACGAAAAAAGAACGGGGTTATCCACTCCTTGAATCTAATATGTACAGTTTTTTCCTAACAATAAAAGGAGGTCCATTGAAGATTTTATGAATATATGTCAAAAAAAAAGATATATTTTTTTTGTCTTTGGGGCGGCACATAAGGATTCTGCACGCGGGCGGCCAACACCCTAAGATCGGCCCTGCTCGTAGATCCTTCAATTCAATATCAAATTCAAATTTATTTATGTAACAAAATTCATGCTTTAGAATGTCTTGGAGTATGAGATTGATTTGATAAAGTTCTTTCCAAATCTACCTAGGAAACACCGCCATTTCGGAAATGATATAAATTGCCTGCCAAGTTTGGACCAGAGCTTATGCCGACCCAAAACTGAAACAAATGAAGATGGATGATGCGCAGTTGGAAACGAGAAAAGCCGGAAATTCATCAACAACCGGAAATTGAAAATTAATACTTCATTCACTGGACACTTAACATTTACGAAAGTGTAATAAATTATTAATTCTGAACCGAAATGGAACGCGATATCTATTCTAGTCATGACATACATTAAACCTAAAAAGGCTCGTTTTTAATGGAATATTATGTGGGGTGTACTGTAAATATTGCAGCCTATAAGTATACCGATCAATAGGAAAAAACTGCGTTGTTTTTGAGATACACGGTGCGGAGAAAAATATTGTTTGGTTTTTTGCCGAGTTCTTGAATTGCAATATGCAAATGGTGTACAAAATTCAACCCAGTTTTTGGGGTACTAGAGATAGTCAAAAATATGAAGAGACCTATGGCAACTGTAGCGTCTCACTACGCAAAGTCTGGACAAAATGAATTCCAACTTCTTGCTCCTCAAGAAATGAGCTGTCTCCTTTAAAAATGTTGCATAAATTGATTTCAACCATACGGGATCGATCACTTGTACTGCAATATTTGTTCCATACGTTCAAAGAACACCTTTAGACGGATTTATGGGTTATCTATTGGGAGGGTTCTCAACCCGAGAATTTAGGTTTGGGAAATTCATCTGTTTTTTTCTTTAGACAATAATCATGTTTCTCAGCATGAGCTCATAAAATTGAATATATGGTGACACATTTATTGCAGATCAAGTTGCATTAGGGAACACATGCCGGACATCGAATACCCCAAGTCTAAAGATTTTCTCATTGGTCTGTAAATTCAAGAAGTGAGTTCTTTTTTCCACTATAGTTGAAAATGGTAAATGAGAGCACTTTGTTCGCTTAGCGAGGCGTTTTTCGATCTGTCACCCAATCAATTGTTGATCTTTTCCTCTTTCACTCAGAGGAAATGAACCTCCCTTATTTTCTAGCTTGTCTTTGAAAACCCTATGTTACAGAGACAAGCTGTCAATTGTTAATCAAAATCGTCGGTCATTTATCAGTTGTTAAGCAGTAATTCGTCAGTTCTTAATCAAAATCGTCAGTCAGTTTTTGTAAATCACAACCGATCATAATTCTTCCTTGCTATAAATTTTCGTATAGAAGGTAGAGTTTCTAATTGTATACATAATCAGGGCCGATCCTAGGGTGTTGGCCGCCCGCGTGCAGAATCCTTATGGGCCGCCCCAAAGACAAAGAAAAAATTTTTTTTTGGCAGGGTGTCCCAGGTTCGAGTGCCTGTTAGACGTTTCTGGAGAACTGGACATATTCGAAATCTGAAAATTGGGATTATATTATTGTCCAAAATTCTCTACAGACCTAAAATATTTTTGAAGCCTTCTGTTTATACAAGGAGTGAAAATAAATTTTTTAATTTTTTCTGATACGATTGAGTATTCAATGCTGAAAACATTTCTGTTAAAAACAGTGTAATCATTAAAATAGTTTTCAAAATTTCGAATGTTCATACGTACAACAGGAATCCAGAAAAGCTCAAATAACTCAGAAACAACTGAATTTAGGAGCGAGAGCATCTTAGAGTGCTATCACTATTTTTCTTCCCAGGATCCAACGCATCATAAAAAAATTGGGTTTCAATTTGAAGAACAGAAGTTATGACCAATTTTGGATCACAGGTTTCGACACAAAATTTGATACACCCTGTCTTGATATTTATGAAATTCGAAAGATGCATGATCTGTCCACATTCTTCTACTTTAACGTTGTGAGAAGGGTTTACACTCAGGATGTTCTTTTCAGGTTTTTTTTCGATATTTTAAAAATTATTTGAATGAATACAATGGTTCTAACAGAAATGTATTCATACTTCATCATATCAGAAACAAAAAAATTGAAGAAACAATTTTTGAACACAGTTATTTTCACACCTTGTATAACCGGAAGTGCTCAGGCTCCAAAAATATTTCAGGTCTATAGAGAATTTCGAACAATATCATAATCCCAATTTTCAGATTTCAAATAATATGTCCAGTTCTCCAGAAACGTCTAATAGGCACTCGAACTTGAGACACCCTGTATATATAAAATCTTCAAAGAGCCTCTTTCTATTGTTAGGAAAAAACTGAACATATTAGATTTAAGGAAGGGATAACCCAGTTACTTTTTCCGTAAATATTTGGATGATCCCTCTGCCCTCCGACATCTCTCTGAAGATTTTCATGATATCTCACACAATAAAAATGCAATTCACATGCACATTGCACGTATGTAATATTTTTATATACTACTGTATTCGTGTACTAGATTATGAATCATTTACTAGATACATAATAGATCCATTTCAACAAAATAAAAAACATTCGATAAAAAATATGTCATAACGGAAAGAATCACGAACTAAATACTAGAAAATGAAAAAAACATACATGTCACAAAAAACTATATATCGAAGGTTTGAAGTCTAAAATCCACTATTATTTGAATTTTGAAACAATTATTATTTTCCGATTGCCATACTGAAAGGTGATTAGAGTATTATTCAATAATTGAAAACAATTATCTCTTTGAGCTTTGTTGAAAATAATATTTTTTACAAAATGACATATGAAGGAGGCGGCCTGCGGCCGCCTCTTAAATTTGGCCGCCCGCGTGCGGGGCACGCGCTGCACACCTGCTAGGATCGGCCCTGTACATAATACTACTTGCATAAGTTGTATAGTTATTCCGTGCTTGTTATCTAAGTAGGGGTGACAGGAAACTTACAGTTTGTTTTTGTTGAGAGTGCGTTGAAATTTTGAAACGGCAAAACTACTGATTTTAAATACCTACATGAAATGTTTGGAAATTTCTAACTAGTTTTGGACGAGCAATCGATCGGAATCATAAAATTATATGGTTCCCATTTGTAAAAAAAGAGATTTCATTGTATTATTGAGGCTCACTTTGAAGCCTTGTTTCACCTTGTTGACACCCTGGATAATATTTTCTCATAATTTATACAAATACTGTATTTTTGTTCAAGAGTACATGAATTTAAATTGTGAAAAATATTTTCAAGCTACATCATTCTATACCTATAATTTTATCCTTGAAATTAAAAGTGAATCCTCTAGAGTCTAGAGAGCTGGGCCTAGGTTCAGTGAGACTATTGAGCATGTGCGATAACGGAGAGTGGGAAATTAGGGACATTGTGGCGATCAGCGGATGCAATTTATTTATTTGTCTCTGTTCGTATTGAGCCACATATGGTATCCATGGATACATAATTACATGTCCCTTCTCTTCTCCCTAGGCATGCGTATAGCGATGACTGACCCTGGATTTAAGGGGAACGAATGCCACACTTTTGTACACTTATTATCACTACGCTCAAATTCTATATTTATTATTCTATGTTTCAAGCGGAATCTATTTGCGGTTCTACCGGAAACGAATGTGAACTTAAGCCCTGTTTTCCTCATGACCTATTCAACAAGTAGTATCAGCGTACTTTCTTCTGTTCCAGTGTTTCAAAAAACAATTCTTACAATGAGGGATTTCGGAGATATAAACATTGATTTGTGACACTCTTTCTGTCAACAACTTGTACAACCAGGCTATTACTCAACAATCACCTGAAATTGTTTCTCAGATCATACATCAAATCAGTGCAGAATTTAACGAAGAATTCAAATATGCATAAACATACTGCATACAGGGTGTTACTTTGGAAATAACGAAGTTTTTTGGATGTAGATTCCGCTTGAAAATATTTCACAATTTAAGTTCATGTGCTTCAATACAAAAATACAGAATCTCGAATTTGTACCAGATTTCCTTCCTCAAATACGTCCACTGAAACAGTTAAAAAAATCACCCTGTAGAGTGAACAGATACTCATGCTGCAATTTAATCGGCAAGATTTCTCATATGGAGAATTCCGAAAGCTTTCAAATGATGCTTTAAATTGAGACACATATTCGTCCATGCAATTTGTAGATATAATCTCAAAATGGATAATGAAGTCATGTTCATGTAAATATAAGGGGCAAACGATGGAATATCTCTTCATGACTAGGAATTCTCGTGTGGCTCCACACCTGACTCTAGTGGCCTAACAGGAGTGGCTGGGAATAATATTTTGTGTGAAGATATGTAAATTCTTTACAGCTCGTGCTTCCGAGCGTTCTGAGTACTGAATATTGAATGGAATTTATAATTCGCGGAGGTCGCATACAGGGACTTCCATCGATCGGTTTATGGCGAACTTAGAATAAGACGTGCCTGAAGCTTGACTCCTGAACAATTTCAGATATCGTTTTATTCGTTTTGTTAATTGTTGAACATTTTTGTTGAAGATATTTGGGCACCATATACCGGGTTTTTCACTATAAATTGACCACCCCTCTAACTGTGTTACAAAAACAGATACATAAAAATACTTCATACAAAAATTGTACGTCAATTGCGATATAAACAGGGTGAACAACATATTGAATGCAACTACATTTTTTCAAATGGGATACCCTGTATATTCTTCCATATTTTAATTGTTTATTTTTTCCTGATATTGAATATATATACGTATGTGGATCTGTCTCTTTCATTTCCAGAGTTTCAAAGTTTTGAAATGAAACTACGGAATAAAAAAATACATATGAGAAATCCTTCCGAGATTCTTTATGTTCAAACAATTTACTTGAAAGCAATATTTTTTCGATGAATACCTGACAGTATTCAATAAAAATAAAAAAAATAAACTTTGGTAGTAAAGAATAAATAATAGGTATCAACTAAAGAAATTGGTTCTTAAAATTTGAAACTATGTGGTACTTAGAATTAGAGAGAAAGCAAACATATACTCCATTCACTTTCATAAAGTATCGCGGTTGGCCATGATTTAGGTTTATCAAGTTTTTTTACTTGAAACAGACGCAGGTTGGCACTCGTGAAAATCAAGCGACATTGCCAAGTCTACTTTCTATTTACTCTTTTTCAACTTTGTAAATGGAGTTAGTTCTTCGAAGATTCAACAGTGACGCAGGTTCCGTAGGACTACTACATTTTCATGCTGGAGTATTTCAAGTTGTGCAAAAAGGTATTTGAATGTCTTCTGAATTAACATAATATTTTCTCAAATTCATTCATTTCCCAAAGTAAATGAACTTTTTGATAAATACCATTGAGTTTGAATATACATAGAGACACATCCCGGTTCAACGATTTGAAGCTGAATTTAGTGTAGTTCCTTCACCGGTTCATAGATGGATAAGTGTGTTTCAGAGAAGCGAAAAATTTTCTCCCGCATCTGGCGGTAAGTAGCTGAACTATGAAGCACTATTTCCGAAGCCGAATGCGATGACGATCAGGACCGGCGTAAGAAATATTGGATGTTCAGTATTTCATCACCTGATTTTTTGGATGAAATAAGAAAATTATTTTTGATCTTTCATGAATATAAAATACTGATGTATGAAAAAATAAGGAACTGAATAAAACTCTTTGGACTCTGAAGCGACGTTTTGGAGTAATAATTCGTCTCAGGCTACAATGAAAACGGAATGAACAAATTAACTGTATATGTGTATGTAAAAGTGATGTAGACAAATCCAAAAAAATGTTTTTGAAAATGACTATATGAAACAATTAGAGATTCAATAAGAATACACTTCGCGCCGAAATTCCCTGTTTAAGGACTGACTAGACCAGGAGTCGGCAACCTTTTGAGTCGGAAGAGTAAAAAATGTATGAAACTTCCAAGTTTTTTTTCAAGAGCCACAAATTTTTTACTCGCCAATAAACAGTATTGGCAAACACAGAGTGCTACTTAATTGGAGGTTAAAATAAGGAGGGGAGATGACATGAATAATTTCAAGTGAAAAAGTCTCATAAAAATGTGTCCGAAAACATTAAGTTTCGTTTTCGAAATACAGGGTGTTTTTTCCTCATAGTATCTGCCTGTGGTATGCCAATTTCAATTTCAAACCTACCAGGTGATATTTTTTCAGGGATACTATCCTCTGGTTTCCTCTGAAACCTTTCTTTCTGGAGACACTGTTAGTTTGATAAATAGTGGAAAGAAGCTCGGCTGTTATACTAAACTTTATGGTCTCTTGTAGTTTCCCCGATTTCGAAAACAAATTCTGGTCAATTCCTCAGAAAAATCAATATTATCATAAAAATCCAGTTAGTATTATCAGAACTATTCAAGTCTGGGGATCCGGCAGACTCTGACTAATGTCAGGTTTTGGAGAGAATCGTTTTTCTCTGAATCGATAGCAGATACGATAAAACTATAAGAGACCATAAAGTTTAGTCTAACAACAAAGTTCATTTTTACAATTTCAAACTTGCAGTGTCTCACAAAAAAAAGTTCTGGAGGAAAACAGGATAGTGTTCCAGAAAAAATATCCCGCTATAGATTTGCAATCGAAATTGGCATGTCACATGAAGTAAATTCTAAATGATAATATCCATGCCAAATTTCAGTTGAATATCTTGTGAAATGCAGATACCTTCCATGAGAAAAAAACTTGAAGAAAATTCAAATTTCAACTCCATGTATCTCAATACGAAACGTTTGTGATCCCATATTTAAGGGACTTCTTCTCTCGAAATATATTTGTACCTCCATTTGTACACCCTGAACATGGCATTATAAGATGATGATCAAATAAATAATACTGGCGAATGGACTTGAAGATCCGCAGCTTCACCTCCAAAGACTAAAGATCCGCATGGCGCAAATGGTTCGCGAGCCGCAGGTTGCCGACCACTCGACTAGACTATTTATGGTACATTTTCACCCCTCATTTCCTACCTGAGAACACTCCTTTGGAGTAATTCATGGCTAATAATTCATCATGATTGATTCATATCGTTTCTAACGAAGATATAGAATTTGGATGAATTCGACCCTGCCTACGATTCATAGAACTAGAGGAAAATAAATATCCCACAGATTTCTATAATTCAATAGTGACAAAATGGATCGGCAGATTATAGTTCCTTTAGTATTTACTATGTGCCGCCACTAAAGTTGGCAAATTGGCAAGGAAACTGCCAAAAATGTATGCATCAAATCGTTGAACTGCGTTGTGTCTCTATGTATATTTAAACTCAATGTAAATACGTAATTAGGTACTACGATTTTTTAGCAGAAACGACAACGTTGTGGGCGTATCTGACAGTGCAATGACCATAACCTAACATTTTCGAAATATACGCGCTGAAATGTGTCAAAATTTCAAGGCAAACCGCGATACTTTATGAAAGTGAATGGAGTATATGTTATACAGGGTCTTTCACGAGGAACCTCACCCTTATTTATACGGGAAATTACTGAACGTATTTTCATGAAATTCAGCACTTATAAGTATTTCGCGATGCTGATGAAATCTAAAATATTTTCAAGGCATGAGCACCTCCGGTTTTTCCGGAAATGACGTCAACTTCCGTTTTTCAAATTAGAACACCATTTTTTTATTGCAGAAATAGATTTCTTAGAAAATTTCAAGTTATTTTGATGTAACATTTTTCAGTTTTGGTTGGAAAATTCTCTCTGAGCGGAAAAATTCGAAAAAAAAATCGAAAATGAAGCTCCGCTGAAACAAGAATAACTTCGAGGTTTTTGGATGGAAAATTTTAATTTTTGGGATTTTTCAAGATGTAAGATTGATGTATCCACTTTAAAAATCGAAATCGCGATTCATGATACAGGGGGTGAAAAAATCGCTTTCAAAGTTAGGGATGACAAAATCGTGAAAAACAATTTTTTCAAATTAGAACCCCATTTTTTTATGGCAGATATTGAATCTACGTTAAAAAATAATGTGAGTGTATGCATCACACCCTTGCCCTAAAGTGGATATTTTCTGAGTTAATATCCACTTTATATTTTTTCCGTGTTTGTATAGGGCCTATCTCCGAATTAAAGTCATACACTCACATTATTCTTGTTTCAGCGGAGCTTCATTTTCGATTTTTTTTTCGAATTTTTCCGCTCAGAGAGAATTTTCCAACCAAAACTGAAAAATGTTACATCAAAATAACTTGAAATTTTCTAAGGAATCTATTTCTGCAATAAAAAAATGGTGTTCTGATTTGAAAAACGGAAGTTGACGTCATTTCCGGAAAAACCGGAGGTGCTCATGCCTTGAAAATATTTTAGATTTCATCAGCATCGTGAAATACTTATAAGTGCTGAATTTCATGAAAATACGTTCAGTAGTTTCCCGTATAAATATGGGTGAGGTTCCTCGTGAAAGACCCTGTATATTAATATATTCGGAATTAGGGGGAAAGAGCTTGCCAAATATAGAAAAGTATAGGTACAAGTAAAGTATTAGGTATTATTTTCTGCTTTTTTTATGTAATATAGCCGTTTTTTTCAGGAAAACTCTTTTTCCTTCTGCTCGAGCTTTCGAGAATTTAATACATCTCTTCATTAGGAGCAAGAAATTGAGGTTTCCTTAACGTCTTTTTGATTGATATTGGTATTTTATTGCACAGTGAAAGAATTTTCTTCAGAGATAATAATTCATAAAACCGAAAGGAGATTGATTGTTTTTATTGTAAAAATTGTTTTTTTAAGTGTTTATAATTAACAAATACGATAACTGAGACTCTCCATGATAGAGGAGGAGGTTTTTTTCACGTTAAGAAAACCTCAATTCCTTGCTCCTGATGAGGAGATGAATTAAGTTCTCGAAAGCTCGAGCAGAAGGAAAAAGAGTTTTTCTAAAAAAAACAGCTGATACCCCAATAACCTTTTACACTATATTAGAAAAGTATACAGGGTGTTCCATTTGAAAAAATTTAGTTGCAATCAATATGTTGCCCACTCTCTATCCAGGGTGTTTCAAGATAAACTGGACAAACATATATAGCCGTGTAGTTGACACCGAGAAAGTCATTTTTGCCTTATGACATATACCCCGTTTTCGACGCATAATCGAGATACAGGGTGCTTTATGTCAACTTTGAGCAATATTCTGTGAGCTGTGGTAAGTTATGCGTGATATTTGAAATAACGGTTCCTGGTCACATCTTAGTATTTTTGAGGGCTCAATTGAAATGTGGTGTAGAATTTTGCAAAAAAAAATTCAAAATGGCGGAAAACCTGCAAAGTCGGAATTTTTTTTCTCGGTTGCCAATTTGGAAAGCATAATCTCAACGTACTCGATTTTCTAAGATTTTCAGTGAAAAAATTTTTTCAAACTTCGAACTCAACTTTTTTTTTACATGTCTTCAGTGAAAAAAAAATTTCGCCCAAAATTTTTGAAATTTTCCATGGTTGAACTATTTTTGATTCTGAACACTTGGGTGGAAACAGAATGAAAAAATATCAATTGGTTTTCTTTTTGTAGCCTTCCGAAGATTACGCTAGGTGTACTTTCTTAATTTTTTTTTGAGAAACTGGAGGCCGTAGGAGAGTCAAAATTGTGCTGCTGGGCTGCCGGAATGACCAAGATAGAAATATGAAATTATAACCAAAAAAAAAATTTTTTTCCAAAAAATAAAAAAAAATTGAAAAAAAAATTAATTTTTTTTTTTATTTTTTCCAAAAAACTCTGGTGAGGTTCTAACTCTACACTCTCAATTAACTAGTGTTGCTTTGGTAACGGAGATTTATAGGATTAGAATTAATCCAATTCATAATCGTTGAGTTCGATTCCTACCAAAATTTTTTGAAAAAAATTTTTTTGGTTTATAATTTCATATTTTTGTCCCGATCATTCTGGCAGCCCATCAGCACAATTTTGACCTCCGTACGGCCATCAGTTTGTCAAATAAAAATTAAGAAAGTACACCGAGCGTAATCTTCGGAAGGCTATAAAAAGAAAACCAATCGATATTTTTTCATTCTGTTTTCACCCAAGTATTCAGAATTGAAGATAGTTCAACCATGAAAAAATCCAAAAATTTTGGCTGAAATTTTTTTTTCGCTGAAGACATGTAAAAAAAAAGTTGAGTTCGAATTTTGAAAAATTTTTTTTACGGAAAATCTTAGAAAATCGAGTACGTTGAGATTATGCTCTTCGAATTGGCAACCGAGAAAAAAAAATTCCAACTTTGCAGGTTTTCCGCCATTTTGAAATTTTTTTTTCAAAATTCTACACCACAATTGAATTGAGCCCTCAAAAATACTAAGATGTGACTAGAAACCGTTATTTCAAATATCACGCGTAACTCACAACAGTTATCAGAATATTGCTGAAAGTTGACATTAAACACCCTGTATCTCGCTTATGCGTCGAAAACAGGGTATATCTCATAAGGCAAAAATGACTTCCCCGGTGTCGTCTACACGGCTATATATGTTTGTCCAGTTTATGGTGAAACACCCTGTATATTTCATTTTGCGGAATCATTTCATAAAACATTAGTCGATTTCGTGAAACTTTTGTGAGAAACATTTTTTTGTAGGTACCGGGGTTTTCACCATAATTCGACACCCTCCTTTAACTTTGTTCCTAAATGAGCTACAAAAAAATGGTTTTCACAAAAGTTTCACGAAATCGACTTCTGTTTTTTAAAATGATTTCACAAAATGAAATATATACAGAGTGGGCAATATATTGATTGCAACTTCATTTTTTCAAATGAAACAACTGTATACTTCTCTATATTCGGCAAGCTTTTTTCCCCCTAATTTCGAATATGTATAAAACATATGATTGGCCTTTCTCTCTTATTCTGAGTACCACGGGGTTTCAAATTTTAAGAACCAATTTTTTCAGTTGATATTATTTATTCCTTTCTACCATAGTTTATTTTTTTTTTACTTTATTGGCTACTGGATTTCTCATATGTATTTTATCATTCCGTAGTTTCATTTCAAAATTTTGTATCTGTGGAAATGAAAGAGAGAGACCTACATTCGCATATATATTCGATATCAGTAGAAAATGAACAATTAAAATATGCACAATATGTTGTTCACCCTGTATACAGGGTGAGTCTTTGACTTGTACATATATTTTAACTGAGGTTTCTTGAGGTCAAAAGAAACCTTTTTTTCATTTTCCATTTTTCCGAATTCGGCTCTGTTAAAAAGATATAGCCATTAAAAAAAATTGGGCTTATTACGTTCCTGATAAAATTCTCTTGAATTGATGCAAAGTTCATATTTCTCGATAGAAATTGAGTTTATACATTTAGGGAATACGCAAGTACTAACAAGTTCAGATTTAGAAGGATTATATCTGCAACTGAAAACCCACATTTCTCACATCAAAATGAGTTCCTTCTTCGATTTTTGTGCAGATTAGTTCGTGAACACTATTAACTTGTTCATATTTTCCACGAAATTCCCAATTAATATCATGAAAAAAGACTTTTAATTCAGATCATCAGAATTTATTATTGAACAACCTAACCTAATCTATTTTGTATCCATTCTGTGAATGTTCGCACAGAAATTTCAAGAAGATGTTGTCAGCTTTCTGATATTTTCATTGAGGTTAAGGATTTGTTACGAACCATAGAATAAATCACGATACACTTGTGTACCGTGGTATAAATCTATGAATTTTGCCGTTTTCATCATAAATCGAGTTTGCCGCCAATTTTACCACGCATGCGTCGAGCGAAAACCGAAAGATTGGTTAGGTATCTGGAGGCCAACTATAAACAATAACAAACCAGAGTCTCTGAACAAACTGTAAACATTATGTGAAGTTCTGAATACATTCAGTGAATTATTGTTCTAATGTGATTCATTATGTGAAGTGAATTATTATAATCTTAACCGTGTCGAGTTCATAAAATTCCAGGAGGATATTGTTTAGATGAAAAAATCGACACAGATGATTATAAGGTATCATTTCAGTTTTCATTAATTTCAATTTTATCTCCCACATTTGTGGGATTTTATTATTAAAATATCTCGACAAAGTTGATAAATATTGTGACAACATTGTGAACTCGTTTAGACCAGAGAAGGAATAATATTCGATGATATTTAATTCAGAGACGCATTCAGATTATTTTTGAAATTAATGATTTTTACGTCAAATTTCTCCGGGTAAAATTGGAAATAACTCGGAAACGACGCGTTTTATTAAAAAAAAATAAGAATACTTTTAGTTTCTCAAATGATTGATTTTTTCGAAAATATGAAACGTTTATCTTTTCAAAGTGATTTTATGGTGTTTTAGCGTGTATTGATGAGTCGACTACCCTGTAACTTTTATACTAGGAGAGATATTGAATAGGTTTTGATTGAGGAATATGCACCATGAATAGAGTAAAAACTCAACCAAAATTCAGTTCATTCGAAATATCGCTTCCGAAGATATAAACAGAAAAGTGTTTTTTTCATGGATTTTTGACACCCTGTATCTTCGAAACCAAACCGAATTTTGAAAAATGGTATAGGAAAAAAGTGTTTCGTTTGATGAGAGGAATCTACAGTTAAAATATATGTACAAGTCAAAGACTCACCCTGTATATCCCAATTGACGTTATAGTTTTCAAAAATTTATTCGATTTCGTACAATTTTCATATGAAGTCTTTCAATGTATCTGATTTTGTAGTGTTAGAGAGTTAGAGGGGGTTTCAATTTATAGTGAAAAACCCGGTACATTTTGGTTTGGAAAGTTGATATTCTTTGACTGAGTTTCAACATTTGTTGGTAAATCCCACTAAATTTAATTAGAAAAAAACAACCCCTCATTATGAATTCAATCAATATATGTACCGACAATGTGCGAAGAGAAGGGAAACAATTAACACATCGAATGCGGTTCTACAATTTGATTCATCATCCTGAAATAGAGCAGCAAACTCCTTGCAGGCACTAGACATTTCGACAGTCATTGACGTGGGGTTAGTTTTCAGGATGGCTCATATACCCTCTTTCGGAAACGCCATAAAACAGTTTGTGTGCAAAGAATACACGGTGTGAGTCCATAGATATCCGATTCTACCGTATATTCACAAAGTATCTTTGAACGGTTTATGATCTCATGCCAACAGCTGCCCAATAAAACGTAGTTGAAGGGTGGACTTTACAGGGTAAGGAGTCCAATAATAAGTATTGACAACAAAGTCTATGTATTTCTACTTTCTCAAGACTGAAACAATACAGGGTGTCTCATTCAAAAGTGTCCACCCTTAATAACACAACAACGAATCAGACAGGTCGATTTTTTATGACAGGGGGGCATAATCTGGGATACAAAGCTTGTTTCTACTAGCAGTTGTTGCAACCCATCAGAAATATGAATGGGGAAAATGGGTAGAGTTATGTAGCACACATGTATGCATGGATTCAAATTTGTATGAACCTGCAGTTTGTGTTGTTATAAGTGAAAAGTTATAGTTACAGAGTTACAGGGTGTTTTTTATGGAATTATGGTACCGATGACACTAAATGAAACAGAGTTGTTCTAATTGATCATATAATTTCTATTGAGAGAAAAATATTTTTAACAAACCGTATTAGTAAAAATTTTCCGCAAATGCTCAAAGTGCTCGCCATTAGATTGCATGCGGCGATTCAATCTTTCTTCATCGCCAGTGAGATTCCCAGGAATTAACACAGGACCAATTAAGTGATCTTCCAAAATACTCATCCAGACGTTGAGTTTTTGTGGGTGTTGAGAATGTTGCTCCTTAAAGGGGTGAGGATTTTCATCGGACCATAACCTACAATTCTGTTCGTTTACGTTTCCGTTGAGGAAAAAGGTTCATTCATTCGAAAAGCACACGTTGTACAAAAACACAGGATTTGCAATAATTTCTTGCGAAATTATTTGGCAAAATTCCATTCTCCTATCACCATCATTTTCGTTCAGTTCATGAAAAAGAAGGTGTCATTTTATAAGGATGGAACTTAGCCAGCTTCAATATTCTGTGGACACTTGCCCTTGAATATCCAGTTCCATGTGACAACTTTCTAACACTTCCACATTTTTCCCGTTCAGTCATTAGTTGACCAATTAAGGCGACTTGATCATTTTCACCCGTAACCGTACGAGTGCCATTATGTTTTTTGTTTGCAACTGATCATGTTACCTCAAATTTATGTACCAACTGAATGATAAATGGATGATAAACATTTTCATCAGGATGACGTTCATTGAAAATCCTCGCAGTAGCCCTAGCACAGTCATTGTTCTGGAGATAAATTTTCAATAATTCCTCCTCCAACGTGTAGGAAAACCATTTTGTAATTTTTATTAAGAGCTGATAAAAGGCACCTCTAATAATTCTGCAATACAGAATACTGAAACGAATTTTTCTGAAAGCAATGATCTCTTTGCTTATGGCCTGGCATTGCAGATTCCGATAAGCATGAAGAGAAAAAAGGCATTTAACACTTCATTGTTTGTTTTGTTTTTTTTTCAATAGAAATTATACGATCAATTAGAACATAACTGTTTCATTTATTTTTATCGGTACCATAATTCCATAAAAAACAACCTGTAACTTTGTGAATATTCACTTATAAGAACACAAACTGCAGGTTCATACGAATTTGAATCCATTTGTGCTACAAAACTACCCACTTTCCCTAATCAAATTCCTGATGGGGTTGCAACCCTCCCCAAGAGGTTGATAGTAGAAACAAGCTTTGTATCATCGAAAAGAGTTGTTGAGAAAAAATAACTTAAACATATACTCCATTCACTTTAAGTTTCTGCTAATTTCTCGTAAGTAATATCATAAGGGCATCCAATTTTTCCGAAAAAAATCGAAAAAACATGTTGCTAAGTAATATTTTAACAAGAAGCATGAGTGCTGGTGGCAACAAAAATCCGAGTCGAAGACGAGAAATGCTTTTTGTAAAAAAATATTAGTCTGCATTGTGTTTTCTCGATTTAACATATACTCCATTCACTTCAATTTTTTGCTAATTTCTCGTAAGTAATATCATGGCATCCAATTTTTTCGAAAAAAATCGAAAAAACACGACGAGGATTTTTGCACCTGCACGAATGCTTTTTGTTGAAAAAATATTAGGTACTCTGCATTGTGTTTTCCCGATTTTTTTCACAGGAAAAAATAGATGCCTGAATGGTATTTGACAAGACTTTTTTATGAGTAACAGATTATTCTGGATGCATCTATTATATGTTTGTATTATTAATTTTCGTTGACAACAACTGTCAAGTTTTGCCGCGGGTAAACCCGAAAACACTGCTGATAGCAGGCTGCTGCCATACAGTTTTTCCATCTAGAAACCATTTGTGATTGCGCGTTTCTGATTGGTCGTCCTGATTCCTCGTCTTTATTTAAATAAAGACGAGGAAAATAGTCGATAAAAAAGCCACTTGCAATTCGGAAAATGATATCCAAACAGAAGGGGTGCATAGCTTTCCTAGAATACCGCAGCGGAAGAACAGAAGAATTTGAAACTTCGTGAATGGGTTTCTTCAGCAGGTGCGGTATTATTTTACTTCTTTCTCGTTTTTCTTTCTTCCTTCTCGTTTCAAATATTATTTCGACACACTTCCATCTAGTTCGATGAAAAAGTTCATTTCCAATTACATGTGGCAATTTCTTCACAACTCCCTTTCGAAATGATATTAATATTTAATTATGAAAAATGGGGTGAATACTAAAATTGTCCTCTTCAATTTCGACATTTCAATTAGGCGAAAAGGAGCATTTCTACTCGAAGTGAGTCTGGAGACATCGGTGCGGGTGAATATTTCATTTTGCGTTCGTATAATCTGGAGAGCAAATTAAATAACACCCCCTCTCAATATTGAGAAGCCTTTCAAACGGAAAATAACGTCATTATTCCTTTGATGTTGGTAATTAAGTTAATTCGGCATCTTGTAAATAATCATCCCAATAGAAACAACGCCGACAGGAGGCTTCCTTTTTGGATATTTCAAGCAACTCGATCTTACTCAGGCGTGACTTTGGATATACCCTCTCCAGTTGTATGGGTTTTATAACGTTTTATCGGGGTGGCAGGAAGTTAAGCCCTGGAATTTATAGCCAAACGGCTATTCAGCTCTTAGGAGTTTCTGGCATTCCGAGATTTTCTTCGGCTCCGGGGGATTAACCACATCAGGGCAACGGAGTCAGGAAATGTGCCATTCGATACTAGAATTCCCACTATGTCGCGTTGATTTCTATCGAATCTATATAAAGTCTCGAATCGGAAGCAATTATCAGTTATCTTCAAACGAGACCGGAATCAGGGTGGAAATGAGGAATGCCGTTATTTTTTGGGCGCTCGTTCTACTCAAACGTGAGCTACATCACTTTTTCACGATGTCTGTATTTTGAGCGGTAAATGGTCTCAAATGATGAGGTTCGATTCATCATTTATTTGGTTCTGGGAATCCACAAAAATCTGCTTTGCTTTATTTCAAGCAAAATTTCCTCATCTTCTCAAACTTCATCCGCCTATTTTTTTAAATATTCAATATTTCCATATTTGGCAATAGCACTCATGGTGCCTCTTCTTCCAATTTAGATTATTCTGGGTTTTCTAGCCGTGGTCCTCATAGGAATTTCACCTAACGTTTCGACTGCGGTAGGCATCTTGGACTCTTGGAGGTTTTTCGATCTGAGGTTGTGGTTGTACTCCGATAAATGACCTCTCCGAACTTTGTTTCTTCATCCGGTTAAACCCTTAGTTAATGCTTCCGCTGCAAAAAGAATGAAAGTATGAGTTTATTAACGGAGTACAAAATAAATTACCGAAAAAGAAACATAATATACAGTGTTCAACTGTGAAGGAAATACGTACAAAACGACATATATGGACAAAATGAAATAGGCATCATAATTTGAGTTTGAAGGTATCAAATGCGGAACTGCCTACCGCAAGTCGAGTGGGTTCGATTAACCTCTCAAATTTCGCAGGCGCTACTCTTGTTCATTCGGTCGTTATGAGTGATAACAGAAAATAATAGGTCACGAGTTTTTTTTTATTGCGCCGAATTTTTGGAAGAAATGGCCAGTTTTCTCCATTTTTTTCATTTATGTTGCATTCATTTCGAACTTTACTCATTGGTCATTGTATTCACCAAGCTTTTTTTATGTTAAGTATACTTTTTGTATCAATTCGATATATTTATAGTTTTTCAACGCTTTATGGACAAAATGACATATACAGATTGCAGTGAACGGACAAAATGACATAGATATTTCCGCTTAATTAACCGTATATCTACCGGACAACACCGAGACCATTCATCCCAGGCTCCATCAGCAAAACAAGGAGCCAGGACTTGTCTCAACAAATTCATAACAAAACATTTATCTGCGGCTAACAAAGGCAATCCATTGATGATCCTATGAGGAGGTACCTCCAATCCCTAATGGACGATTCATAAGTGGACAAGGCAAACGTGTACTGAAGACACGATAAAAATATACTTAGTTCCAACTTCTACACCTAATATTATTACAATAAAATCAAAAAATGAGGCCATACCTCCTCCAAAGAAAAGGAGACACGTCCCTAGGGCATTATTTGAAGAAGACTTTGAAGAAGAAAATGTTTCTAGCAACGAGATGATGAAGGCGATTGTCCAATATTATGACCGTTTTTTCCCGATTCACCAGTCTTCTCCAGGATTCATTCATCGTGAAAAGGGTTTTCCAATACATTAAAAGAAAAATGCCATTTTTTAGATGGATAATCGGATGTTTATTTCATCATAAAAAGGAAGGTATATGCCGTTTGTAATGGAAAATATCATAAGCCGAATGACCACCACGACCACGAATACGGGACCATAATTATCCTTTTCATGAAATTTTCCACGACCAATTGGCAAAGTGAAAGCCCTATGTCCTCGATGGCATCACGAATTCTATCTTCGAGGTCATGAATCGACGCTGGGCTCTTAGCGTAGACCTTCTCCTTCACATGGCCCCAAAGGAAGAAGTCGCAAGATGTTAATTCTCGAGATCTCGGTGGCCAATTGGGATCACCTCTTCGAGAGGTCCGGAAAGATTTCCCGTAAAAGATCATGGGTTTCGTTGCTTGTGTGACATGTACCACTGTCTTGTTGAAAGGAAACGTTATCCAGATCATTACCATGCAATTCCGGCCATAAAAAATCATTAATAATATCTCGATCTCGCAATTTATTCAAGACCGACGAGGAATGGTCAAACCTGAGTTTTCTTCAACACATTCGGCTACAGCAGCATTATTCTCGGCTGTTCTTGAGCGACGTGCACGGGTTTTATTTTTCCCAACAGCCAAAATTTTTCCACCAATTTCTGTAATGCGGTTCGACAAGGTAATTCACGACGACCGAAAAATGTTCGAGTTTTACGAACCGTCTCTGCCAAATTTTCACCCTTTTCATAGTGAATTTCAATAATTTCAATACGTTATTGAAGCTTGTGTCGTTCCATTTTTATTGATGACGGAGTTTTTACTTATCAAATGTCAAAAAAGTGTCTTCAATGTCTTCAAAAGTGACATCTACCGAAATAGTGAGCTATTCAGAATAACACCTGTTATTGGAAAAACCTTTATAATTCAGAACAATACATTTTCATGTTTTGGTCTAACTCCTGCGAGACTTTAGGTAAGATCATATATTTACTTTTTTTTATTCACTCATTCAGAAAACATTGAATAGGGATGTTGACACATTTTACAAATTCACATAAATTGAGGTTTTCCATATTGAAGGTAGTTTTTGAAATACTAAAAAAATATTATAGTGATCTAATTACTCTCCTTAAATTAAATAAAATCGATTTAAAATGTGCAATCTATTACCGTTCATCACGTGACTGCAAACGCGAATGAGAACACGTGACGTCACTGTTCTGTTAACAAGCTAACCTATAACCTTACTGTATCCTATGTGTCATCACGAGTACGAACTTACGAAGAACAGAAGAGAGTGAAACGTATCACCAGCGAACTATTTTACGATCATTTGTTATTACGAAAACGATTTGTTCGCAAGAAAGATCAGTTCGCTCTGACAAACGGAGAAGTCTGTTTACCGTATAGTGACGTAATCATAATCACTTAACAGTATGAAGCGTTTCAGCAGGAATTTTGAAAACTATTTTTATTTACGCATTTTTTATTGGTATTTGCAATATTTTTTCCATGAAAATATTTTTTTCTTGTTTGTATAGGGCTCATCTACAAATTAAAATCATTTCCAAAAAATAATCAACATCGCTATTCCGTCAAAAATGAACTCGTCTTCAGGTAGTCCAGATTCGTTACAAGCTTTGATTGGAGTAGGATTCAATGTTAGTTATTTCAGATTATTCTTATGGTGTTAGTTTTGAAATATTCCGAATGTATGATGTAGGTATCACTAAATCACTGGTCCCAAATAAATGCGAGAAGAAATTAATTGTGTATGTATCTTCGAGATGAATGTCTACACATATAATATTAAGAAGAACGAAATGAAATTGTCTATCCAGGAATGTTTTCACTTGTATTTGCTGAGAATTAGTCAAAAAATCATTGTACGAATTCACTTAACTTGTATATCAACATCACAGTTCCAAAATGACACTAGCAACATTATGTGGCAATACTTCGACGATATTTATTTAGGACTTTCTCGACCAATCTTATCAGGTAAATTCAGGATTCACTCGAAAACAACGCGTCAATGCGAGAAATTGAAGAACATTTGGTGATTGGTCTTCAATTAAAAGTGCACCAAAAGTACGGAAAACACAAAACACTTCAACAAAATTCCATTTATTTGAAATATTGGTTCCACCCTGAATCTTTGAAACTACTACGAATTTGGAAAAAATGGTATTGAAAAACTTTCATTCTCTTGATCAGCAGTTACAAAAAGTACAATCAAACGTACCACTAGTATGTGAAAACAATCAATCTCAGACGTAAAAACATGCAAATATTCACTGAGAGTACTGAAAACAAGTTATACGGTGCACCTTGTATCTTGTATTCATTACAAAAATATCAGAATCCGTTACAATATATTGGCAGAAAAATGTCCGAAGAAATCAGTTTTTTTTCACAACACGATAACTTACGAAAAAAAGGCATTGGCATCGAAAATTTCACGTTTGTGGTTTGAATGCGCCAGTTGAGATTTCGTTTCCCCATTATTCTAAAAACTAGTAATTATTCAATAGAATGTAACTTTGACACAAACCCGTGAAATGAAAATGAAGATCTTGTGGTGGAAAGAATTGTAACAAAAAACAGTAAAAAAAAAATTGAAACAAATAAAACCCAAAGAATTTCGTTTGCTTCCTAGATTCAGAAAAAAATTTGAGAAAACATCAATTTCTCTGAAAGTAACTGCTCTATGCTGCTAATATTTCTCCTTTATATCGATGAAACAGATAAAAGAAATTGCTCAAAAATTCGTGAACATCGTGATATTTGATAGGAACGTTGAACGGATTCTCTGCCACTCTGTATACGAATTCTAAAAAGCACGCAAAAGATTCTTAGTTCAGGTGTTTCTATGAATTCATTTTTATTTATCTCGTACATTCTTAACACTTCTACTTTCATTTTCACATGTTATTCTTAGGGCTGTGAAAGGACCAGCAATATAAATGTGTTCCACATAATCAACACCACAGTAGGTACCTACAAAAAATCGCATTCGGAGAGGGCACGACAAAATATCTTGCGTAGAGCCCACGAGGCCCTATAATTGCCACTGGTTTCATTTCTACCAATAGAATACGATTATCTTGGAGGCTAGGTCAGTGTTGACATTCCCCACACGAATGTATTCTCTCGAAAATCAAAAATTTTTCGAGAAAAGTCACCGTGATTCTGTGGATACAACTCAGAATATATCTCCATATATTCCACCCAACTTCATTTACAATTTGCCGAAAATATCCGATATTTGAATAAACCGAAATTCAGGTTATCGCGAAGAGAGTACATTTAAGCAATTCTCAAAAAGTTCACCAACAGTTTCCTTGATAATGGCCAAGTTTATTCAGTTTAATAATTTCCACACATTTCCTTGGGAGCCAGTACGAGCAAGGAACTGAAATTATATTATTTTCCCCCTTGTATTGTATTTATAAGGCTCTAGAATCACAGTGTCGGAATTAAAATGTAAATGATATAAATAGAACAATTCATCATTATTATGAAGTTTACATAACAGAGTTGTTATTTCTTGTCCAACTTCCCCGAGGAGCTCGTAGTTTGTATTCTCAGTGGCCCAATTCCCCCTTTCTGTGTATTATAATTTATGGGAGGAAATGAGAGAATTTCTTCCCCATTTCATGTTTTCAGTGTGTTCTACCACAAAATGATAAAAATAATACAGAACTTCTTCTGTGAAGGAAGAGGACCCCAGACCCAATGATCTAGTTCTCACTCCTCATCTAATAAACAAGATATTCATTATTCTTTCGATTCTCAAAGAGTTCTCATAGTGTCTTCATTCACCTATTTATTATTATTTCTGTGCTGTTTCTCTTCGAAAACAACCTTTAATTCAATTATAAGTGTATGATTTTCTCGGATCACTGTAGTGGATAAATTGAGTTTGGAATAGTAAAAGCATTCATGGTACATCATTCACAGTCGTACAATGAATAATGTACCCGCTTGAAGTTTAAATAGGGTGTCAAATTGATAGGGGAATAGACTTCTGATTCCAGATTGGTCGATTTTCCATAATGAACATAATTTGTGCATCTTATGCTCATAATCTTCATATATATCTATAACAAATCATAATCCATTTCATATATAAAGTCACCAAACTTAACTTCATAACAAAATATGAACTGGAACATCCTGAATATGGTTGCAGATAGAAATAATACTCGGAATCAAATTGTGGCGAACCCGATAGTAAATTTCTGCCAACACTGAATTCTACGCTCGTTATGCCCTTTAGTCTTCGTATTTTCTTCTCCCTACATGTTATATTCTCATTCAGATACTGTTTTGAACAGCTGTCTTGTCCTGCAAATAACGATAGGGAGAAAGCAGAAGCTGAGATAACGATCTCAAATCGGTATTCTCGGCCGTATATTGGATTTTCAGTTGTTAAACTGTAATGCGCGTAAATTCCATCGTTATTTCCACCATTATTTTTCTCGTTGGAAAACTCTGAAGAGCGCATTTATCCGCTGGCCTTTTATAAACTGCGAATTTTTTTCTGTAACTATTAGAGGAAATGAATTCAAAATATTTTGCAGAATTGTCTTTATCGCCGTAAATGAACATCAAGAAAGACACGTTTCGTTAACAAATAAAAATCATCAAATAATGATTTTTTCCGTCGACCATAGAATAAAAGCTCATTTTAACGCACTCAAAATCATCCATTAATGACCTATTTTAATGCATGATTTCTTATTAATGCATGATTGTCATGGCAGCCGAACATAAAATATTCAGTCAGAGAACTATCGAGCTTGGTTGGAAATTAACTTCTGTCACAGAGGGGTATATTGACAATTCAAAATAAAATAGACTGCAGAAGAAATTTCAGGTGATATGAGTTGCAAAGTAAATAATACTTCAACCTCCACTTTCTCCACACGTTCCTTATGGAATATCATAGGTAATGATATGAATGCAAACTAAATGTGAACTATTCAGAATGTCACAACATGCCCAATATTCCCTTCATGAATTTTTCGAATTGTTCCATAGGGAGCACAAATATTAATATATCGAAATGAACATAGAAATTTACATTATGTCAAATTTGGTCTATTATGCAAAATAAAAATTCATTTCTATCGGGAAATTATATTCAATTCGTGATATGGTCGACGGAAAAATCTTGTAATCAACTCGATTATTAATTCAGCATAATGGTCTCAAACATTAACGCGCTCGCTCCGCTCACGCGTTAAAATATTTCGACCATTAATCGCTGTCATTAATAAACTGGTTGATTTAATAACTATACCAGAATGTCTTTAATTTTCTATTCTGGAAATGATCCTAAATTCTTAGGTTGAACTTTTTGTTGTTCTGAGACCGTTTCGATCCCTTCGGATTGTCATTTCTCAAAAGTGATATATTAATTGTTATACATAAAAGACAAAATGAATATGTATAAGGAAATTCCCACACATTGAATATAATAACAGAAAATATACGTTGTAGAAGGAATCTATTTCATGTGAGTGTGAAATAGCCATAATGACGCAATCTATTTTTATTTTTTTCATTTTGTTGTAATCTTCTAAAGGGGTGAAATATGCAACCCCAATTTCCATGTGTTAATTTTAAAAGAGCACGCTTGGATAGAAGAATGGAATGCTGTACCTACCTACTTATTCCATCACCACGAGAATTATGGAAAAAATGTATGTATGAGATAGAAACAAATACGACAAAGTAAACACTGAAGGAATGATACTTACGGTTTGTCTGACTTGAAGGCATTTATCTGCTGGTTTTCTACCTGGTGTATTGAAAAGTCTTTCTTGTCACGAAACGAATTCACTTTTCAGATATAAAACTAACGGGTTAATGCGTGGGGAATAATAGGAGGTGAGCTCTGGTATACATGGTGGCCCACCCCAGACGCGGTTCTCATTTTGGGGCAGTAAATGAAGACATTTTGAAAATTTTTTTTCGTGAAATGTAAAGGGCAATCAGATGCACAATTAAAAATTATTTTCACATATACAGGGTGTTCGATATCAAAGATATAGACCATAGTTATACTTTTTTCAATGTAATATCCTATATATTAATTCCAAAATTGAATGGCAAGCTCAAATAATGATGAGTTTATAGAGACCATTGCCTTGAGGAACCATTTAAGAGAGAATGGCGAAAAATCGAAAAAAAAAGAGTATTTTTAATTTGCAATTAATGAATAAACCCTTCAAGCCAACGAGACCGACAATGTTTTTTCGTATGGACATATTGGCTACCCTTATGCAGAAGAAAAAAATTCAACTCTGGAATATACTGAGTGATCATCATTAATGTTCAAACATTAACTACAAATAATGATCAAAAACTTTTTTATTTCAAATGACACACCCAGTATTTCCATACCTTGTTGAACGTAAAAATTAATATCGAAACTATCTTCATTGGGTTTCCCGTTTCCTAAACCTAATAGTTCTCCAGTAATTTTTGATTAATCTAGTTAACCTACTATTATGATTAGCGATATTCATAGAAATACTTCGAAATATATGTGGGGAAATGCTCACAAAATTGTTTGAAATCTGAAAAACTCATATGAAGATCTCAATAATGGTGTTGCGGTCACGCTAGATTTATTATTTCTTTATAAATGATTATCTACTGTTTTTCTGAATATCCATTCTTTTTTAAATTATCTACAAATTAATTTCGCCTAGAAGGTATTAATTGTCGTTATCATTCAATATTTTCCGGTACATGGAAATATTGAAAATGTGAAGAATAGGGAGATTGTTGGACTGGAGCACATGTTCATCGCCTGAACAGATATTTTTTTAAATGAATCGTTTGTTATATGATTCTTTGAACGTATGGCTAAACTTCAAAACGATCGGAATAAAGAAAAATTTGAGGGCATGTACCGGAATAGATTGAATAATAATGACACTGTATACCTTCTAGGCGAGATTAATTTGAAAATAATTGAAAAAAGAATTGATAGATAATCATTTATAAAGAAATAATGAATCTTGCGTGACCGCAGCAGCATTATTGAGATCTTCATAAGAGATTTTCAGATTTCAAATAATATTGTAAGCATTTCCCCACAAATATTTCGAAGTATTTCTATGAATATCGCTAATCATAAAAGTAGGTTAACTAGATAAATTAAAAATCAAAAATTACTGGAGAAGTATAAGGTTTATGTATAGGGAAAAGGAAAACCTAATGAAGATAGTTTCGATATTAATTTTTATGTCGAAGAAGGTAGAAATACTGGGTGTGCCATTTGAAATAAGAAAGTTTTTGACCATTATTTGTAGTTAATGTTTGAATATTAATTGGGTTCACTCAGTATATTCCATTCCAATGATTCCGCATCTTTCAATTTCTGATATAATATAGGCATGTACCCGTACCATCTTTTAGTTCAATAAAATATCAAATTGTGAGATCCAAACAAAACAAAATTATGTGTATGACAAAATCGGAAAGGACAATAAGATTAAACTAATCGAAAGTTCTGGTAAAAATAGGGGTTGCATGTTCCACCGCTTCGAAAGATCACAACAAATTTAAAACTGGATCCATTGGCACAAGATTTAAACGTCGATTAGGTAATAAAACTCCCCAATGAACCATGCTTCGATTGAACTCATTTGGCGACCTAATTCAGCTGGGTAGCAATTCTGCCGAAAAGAAATGGATGAATCGACAAAGTCTGGACGCGCCTAATATAACACCTAGAATAATTTCTGGAAGCAGAAAATTGTGGGGCTCAATTCGTTTTCATTTATCTATTTTTCGAGAATAGTGATAATCGATTAAAATGTATATGAAAATTTCAGTATTGTTTATTAGCCAATGTTGAAAACTATATTTATACCAAAAACGATAGCCTTGGTTTTACTTGTTGACACATATATTGATGTAGCTATTTTGGACAAATCGAAAGATAATCCTCGAATCATACAACAAATTTCATGCACCAGTTGGAACATGTTCTTTATAATTTTGTTAATTTCTTGACAAAAGTTGATCCAGAACTCCTGGATAACCTCGATTATACTTTTTGGATTTCTTATTATTTCCCTGTCCATCAGTCCTCGAAATATATCAAAAAGGAAGTTTTCAAATATAATTTTTGTGTTTTCAATATTTTCTGTCAATTCTTGAGATGATTCTTCGATTCGTTCTATGTTGGATCCCAAATTTTGAAGAGTTTGCTCTGTTTCATGCTGCACACCACCTGAAGTTGCCTGAAAATTTTTCATCGATAGTACGTATTTGAATGAAAATGAATTTACGCTCACCAAACAACACTGGATAAGGGACAAAAGTGCTAACCATTTCAAGACCATGTCATTTGGATCTCATTTCCGGAGGATTCTTTCGGAACGGTTCATCAATTTTCATTTTGTGTCAAATGGACACATTTGAAAACTGAACATAGAAAATCTGAAAACATTCGACGTCCCATTTGAATTCGATGACTAAACACATGGTGACTGCACTGATTAGATTTTGTTTCGACCAAATTGAGAATATATCGGCAAGATTTCGTTTTTTCCACTTCAGGTGTCGCTATTCACTACTTATGACAGATTGTTTTTAGTTATTTCAAATATTCGAATTAATTCTGGTGAACATGTTGTGTCAATAGCCGAAAATTTTGTCAAGCAATAATTTGGGAATATATTCTTGACATTTTAATTCATATTTGTATGGAGGAAAACTATAAGACTTTCACCATATGAATATGTCATTCTGTGGTCATGTCATAATTGACTTTGGCAGATCAGCTGTTGATTAATCAATCGAATCGATCAAGGGAAAAAAGACGTCGAACGTCATTCCATTCAATATTTGACGAGTGCTTACACCATTATTCTAGGCATCTTACATTTGAATAACACTTATATATTTTCTTTATCAATATGAAGGGTGGTCCATTTTGTTTTTGTACTAGTTCATTAATCGCTGAATTAATAAACGAGTTGATTACAAGATTTTTCCGTCGACCTCATCACGAATTGAATAAGAATTCTCGATTGAAATGAGTTTTTATTTTGCATGATAGACAAATTTGACATGATGTAAATTTCTATGTTCATTTCGATATATTAATAATTATGCTCCCTGCTCCCTATGGAACAATTCGAAAAATTCATAGAGGGAATGTTCGACATGTTTGTGACATTCTGAATAGTTCACATTTAGTTTGCATTCATATCATTACCTATGATATCCCATAAGGAACGTGTGGAGAAAGTGGAGGTTGAAGTATTATTTACTTTGCAACTTGTATCACCTGAAATTTCTTCTGCAGTCTCTATTTTATTTTGAATGGAGTTGTCAATATACCCTTCTGTGACAAAAGTTGATTTCCAACGCACTCGAAATCATTCATTAATGACCTATTTTAATGCATGATTTCTTATTAATGCATGATTGTCATGGCAACCGAACATAAAATATTCAGTCAGAGCACTATCGAGCTTGGTTGGAAATCAACTTCTGTCACAGAAGGGTACATTGACAACTCCATTCAAAATTAAATAGACTGCAGAAGAAATTTCAGGTGATACAAGTTGCAAAGTAAATAATACTTCAACCTCCACTTTCTCCACACGTTCCTTATCGGAGAAATCTTTTAATCAACTCGTTCATTAATTCAGCGATTAATGGTCTCAAACATTAACGTGCTCGCTCTGCTCACGCGTTAAAATATTTCGACCATTAATCGCTGTCATTAATGAACTAGTTGATTAAGGGCCGATTGCACCGTAGACCGTAGATTAAATCTAAAACCTCGATTAGTGTCTATTGATTATCATAGACACTAATTAAAGATTTGGATTTAATCTACAGTTTTGTCTACGGTGTAATCGGCCCTAATAGTTATTTAATTTATGGATGATTTCGAGTGCGTTAAAATGAGCTTTTATTCTATGGTCGACGGAAAAGATTATTGTAGACCAATTTTCAAACCTTCATACATTGCAAAACTGTTTGATTCTTTGATTGTGGCAAAAATCTCTTTTCAGGAATGTATTTATAGAAGAACAGCGTAGTTTCATACAGAAGTGATCAATTACATCGAATTTGTTAACATTTTCAAATTTTATACTCGGAACTATGAAAGAAGGAAAGCAAGTTGATTCAATATACACGGATTTCAAAAGAGCCTACGATTCGGTAGCGCACTAGTTGCTAATTGCTGAATTAAAAGCACTAGGAATCGAACCTCCACTGCTGTATTGGATGGCTGATCGTATTAGAGGTATCATATTGCGGCGTTCTCTCCGACAAATTTGGTATGGAATCGGGAATCCTGCAGGAGTCACCTCTATAGTCTCTCTTGTTCCTCGTATTCATCATTGATATTGGCAGAATTATTAGGTTCAGCAAGTTCTTGCTGTTTGCTGACGACCTTGAGTTGTTCAGAAGGATTTCGTCAACTGCTGATTGTGAGCTCCTTCAGCGGAATATGGATGAGGTGATGGACTGGTGTTTGGAGAACAAGATGGAGATCACTGTTGACAAGTGCCAGATGATGAGGTTTGGAAGACTGAAATCGCCCTACGCATTCGAACATCCTTTGAGTCAACAAACCCTTGCATATACAAATGTGATCAAAGACTTAGGAGTCTTTTTCGACACACAAATGAGTCTTATCCCGCACGTACAGTTTATCACCAACAAGGCTTTCAAGATGTTTAGGTTCATAAAAAGATCGATACAGCACTTTAATAATCTTGATGCAATGAAAGCTGTTTACTGCTCAAACGTCAGAAGTATACTAGAGTATTAAGCAGTGGTATAGTCTCCATACTGAATTGTCCACATTTAATGTTTTGGACGTCTGCAGAGGAAATTTTTAAATGGTTATCTAACAAATACGGATTGTCCATGTTATCCGAAAGTGATAACCATGAGATAATCGGACTGCGATCTTTATATTCGAGAAGGGATAATTTTGTGTATAATGCTTATTTTCAAGCTGGTGAATAACCTAAATGATTGTAATTATTTAATGAGCAAAAGAACCCTTAATTGTGGTTCAGCTCTCCTTAGAATTCGAAAGGTCTTTCACATAAGTTTTGCACCAACCAATAATAGAGCTCTGCGACTGACAAACAAAAGTCATCCAGATATTCTTCAGTCTCGATTTTCACACTGAAGAAAGACTTCGAATCCCAAGCTCTAACTAGGTCGCTGGCATCTCAATATCTGATGTGGTGGTTACCCAATATGATTATGAGATTTGGTAATTTTTAAATGCTCGATAGCATACAGAGTGTTACAGCCAAATGGAATAAATTCAATAAAGAATAAATGAGGGGGTGTTAGGAAAAACGCTCGGACACGTCGATTTGTAATTTCAAATGCGCATATTTTTCAAAAAAATAAAATTATATAGGGTGTTCCATGCGACCGTCGCCAATACCAACTTTCTTATTTCAAATGCAACCCCCTGTATATTATTTATTTTTTGGATTCTTCAAAAAATTCTAGTCATCTACAATGTCCTATACCTATCTTTAAATTTTTCCGAAATATTAAGTGTTCTCAGATTTTTTACAAAAATTAACATTTTAAATGAAAATTATTTTATTTCCCAAATTCGATACATTACACTCAATACTTATTTCCCATTTACCTCTTGATATGAAGAAAGTAAGCAAAAACCATTACTGAGAAGAAATTAAAAAAACCAAAAACAGATTTGTTTATTCTCATAGCCTAAGTAACACGTTGTCTGTTTGCATTTTGAACATTTCCTACATTGACATTAATGTTTTTTTTTTGTTTTTTTTTATGATTAAGAAATAATCAGTATTACTTATTACGTTTTAAGTGTATTGTACCGAATTTCTGAAATAAAACAATTTTTATTCAAAACGTTGATTTTTGCAATAAATCTGGAATCACTCAATACTTCCGAAATAGTTAAAGATAGGTATAGGACATTGTGCATGAATTGTGTCTAGAATTCTCTGAAGAATCCAAAAATAAATAATATACAGGGGGTTTCATTTGAAATAAGGAAGTTGGTTTTGGCCACGGCCGCATAGAACACCCTATATAATTTTATTTCCTTGAAAAATATGCGCATTTGAAATTACAAATCGACGTGTCTGAGCGTTTTTCCCAACACGCCCTCATTTATTCGTTATCGAATTTATTCCATTTGGCTGTTACACTCTGTTTACTTACTTAGTGGATAAGTGCTTGTTGCGCTTTATGATTATATTTGTGTTTTTATTTCTCTTTTTTCGGTGTTATTTTATATTTAAAAGATTTTTCATCATTGTAAAATGGCTCTGCCGTATGATCAAATAAATAAATCAAATGAATAAAGATTGAGGGAAAAACTTTTATCATAATCTTTTTCCGATCACGAAGCCTTACAAGAATAGTACTGGAATATTCTATTCGAAAAAGGAGCCCTGAATCAAAAGCTCTAAAACATTATAATATTCGTCAAGGAAATTTGATTTCAATTACCGGTTTAATCGTGTGTGCTGAAGCTCCATGAATATTTCAGATTGATAGAATTTTGAGAAATTTCATAATCTGAATGTTAATATTTCAGCTAGATCCAGCTCTTCAGCAATATCTAATAGGCACTTGAAACACCCTGTATGCTATTTGAGATCTTATTTCTTCATTTGTTACTTCCTTCTTATGTCCAGATCTTCTCAACTCTAAATGTCGTGATTTTTTCCTGTATGGTGTGACCACAATTTCAGAAAATCTTATACAGGGTGTTACGAAACAAGTCCGAAAAATTTATGTAACTTATTTCACTCGGGACTTCTGTATTTTTTCATGTAGGTGTTTATAGTAATGTAATACCTTATTTTCTTGGATTTTACAATTGCATGTTTTCTTAAGTTCTTATTTTGGAATATGAGATTTTTCAAATTTTATTGACTTTTCCATATGTAATTTGGATTTTTTTTTGTAATTTTCTGAAATTTTATATTTTCAGTAATTTTTTTTTATTCACCTTTTTCTTATATTCCAATGTATTCCATCCGATTTTCAGTATTCTGACCAAATTACTTTTACAAATGAAATTTCAATTTTGCAGATGTATTGTTATTATACAGTGTGGAAGAGCCAAATGGAATAAATACGTTATCTTGGTCATGGTATTTGTTTATGGAAAATCCGGAAACACGTCAAATTTAAATTTTGAATTGTCGTTCTTCTGCGTAAGAATGCTAACTCCCAATTTTTAAAATAGGATGTTATTCTCTAATCAGGAATATTTATTGTAAGGCAATCAAAGAAGAAAAAAATAGCAGCAAGTGTTTAGTGAAATTTGGTATAATATCAATAACTTAAATTTAATACAAAATGTAGCTAAAATATTATGAATGTTCGAAGTGTTCACTGGGCGTTCAGGAGTTATCTCTGTAAAGAATCATTTGTGAAATTTTTATTTTTAAGGGGCACTTGTATTCAAATGTTTAGAAAATTTACCAGTACTGTGCGCATTATGTGGAGGACTGTTCGAAGAAAACAGAATGAATTAAGAACTTCAGAACTCATGAGGATTTTGGTGAAAGCTCGAAATTGGCCATCTTGTGTTTTCAAAATGAATCTGAACTGAACAGAGAAATGAAATTCATCAATTTGAGAGTATATTTCACAGTTGTGAGCCAAAAGTTTTTTTTTACGCCCATATTTCATTGTTCCCGTGAATTTTCGATTCAGGGGACATAAATCAGCGATGCGAATATGATTGCACCCCAGGTATTCGCGTCTTTTTTCCCTCTGGCAATCGCATTCAATTCATCCCGGGAGAGATTAAACGGACTTGAAAAATTTATTCCTGCCTTTCTGCCACTGATCAAACTCCGAAAGTTTTCACACCGTGCAGCTTGGATTAGAGTTCGATTTCGTGTAGAAATCGACTGATAAAATATTTACTTCCCGCTGTCTGAAAATTGCTGAATTCATAGCGGTTTCAGTTGCGATTGAAAACATTCGAGAATTGTAATTTCTCAGTTCAGCAACAGTTGTTGTCAATGTTTGAAAGTCGATAAAGTTTCAATTCGAAACTCACAACTGTTATTATTACCATATAAAGCACCAAGGAGCACTGTTGTGACGTTGGGCGCCAATTGTATCGCGAGCTCAAGTCACCGTTTATCGCTAATAATTACACTACGTTTAGATGCTTTCTCAATTTTTATATTCGATCCAATCCAAGACTGAGATTCTCAAAATGTGTATTTGTTCTAATTTGATAATATCACATAGAATGAGAAGAAAATTCAACTTCAAATTGTTCCGGGCATTCTAGCTGTGGTCCAACAGGAACTTCACCTAAAGTTTCGCATACAACTACATGGTAGGCATCTTCTCGGTTCTCGGCGGAGGTTGTAACTAGGGCTGGGACTTTTTTGCCTTTTTGTATTCGAATATTCATTCTTCAATTCATTCGATTATTCGAATAATTCATTCAAACAATTATTCACGATTGAATATTCATGAGTAGTCATGAATATTCAATTATTCATGAGTATTCATGAATATTCAACTATTCATTGATTATTCATGAATATTCAACTATTCATTAGTATTCATGAATATTTAACTATTCATTAGTAGTCATGAATAGTTAGTTAATGATATAAATAGTTATTTATTATACTTATAATGAAAAAAGTTTTAGCTCGAGGGAGATAGAATCGAGGGCTAAAATCTATTATATTTCCCGTGTATAATTCACTATTTTTCTCTGTGATAGGAAAACCGACGATTCAATATTAAGAAATTATATTACTTACACAATTTAATGATTACTCAAATAATGCTACCGACGAAGTTTATTCGATGGCCAAGGATGTTGTTTTTGGGATTGCAGAAATGACCAATTTAAATCAGCCAGGTAGTATTAGATGATATTGTTTACCTTTACTGAAGAAAAGGTGGCTTCGTTCATCAGGTAAATTTTACATTTCACCTGATCCCAATCAGAGCCTGTAGATTGTAGACAAACTTATGTGCAAAAATTTTAACGTTGACAGAAATTTCATGAGCCTGAAAGGAACCTAATAAAATCTATTTATATTGGACTTTTGCCGCCTGGGATTTCCAAACTAGGTATCGGAAGGTATTCAACAATGGGGATGAATTTGCATTTTATTGTTCATTCAAAAGAATATATTGGAAATTAGGTATACCTACGTATTTCGGATGAATAGCAGTCTCTCTACTATCAAATGAAATAAAACGTATGTACCTACTGCTATTCAATAAATTTATAGAATGAATAATTTGAGTTTAAACTGTATATCATACATTTCAATGAAATTTTCAGAAATGTTGGCATTATGAAGGTTACTGTGAATAACTGATGGATTTAATTCTGATTTGTAATTTGTATTTCCTAAAACCGGTCAACACATATTTTTTTATGGCAAAAATGAAACATATAAATATACTTGAAATTATATTAAATCATGAAGCCGTTAAATATTTGAGAATTAATTACACCTATTATTTCCGACTACCAATTCGAAAACTTCAATGGACCCTAGAATGCAGATAGTAAAAACAATTTTCAAATTCCTACACATAATCAATCTGTGTACCTAAACCTAACATCCATCAAGTAAAGATCGAGTCAATCAAATATCCAAATATTAAATGCTTTCAATTAAGTGATATACGTGAACTGAACCTAATAGCTGCAAAATTCACCAAAAATGTATCTTTTCCAGTACTATTTCAAATTTAACAACCTTCATTATTTTTGTATCACTCTATGTATCTGAACATATATTCTACTGTAACATTTGTTGACTTTTCATAGTTCAGATGTGAATATCAAAGAATTTGTTCGTAGTAAATCATAAAAACTTGTTTTAATTATTTCTGAATAGACAGTTGAATTATCATTCAAACTTTTATTTGTAACATCACGAATGATGGATTACTCAGGTAAGTCCTGAATAAATAAATTCATAAAAATTAATATATTCAGTAAATATTTGACTATTCACTAAATATTCGACTATTCACTGAATATTCAGCTATTCACTGAATATTTAGCTATTCACTGAATATTCGACTATTCACTGACTATTCAGCTATTCACTGAATATTCGACTATTTACTGAATACTCAATTATTCACTGAATATTCAATTATTTACTGAATATTCAACTATTCACTGAATATTCATGAATATTCGAATAATGCAAAACCAAGTTATTCGAATAAATATTCAATGAATATTCGAATATTCAAATCATTCATTCATGATTCCCAGCACTAGTTGTAACTCGACGACTGCACCGATGCACCGAACTGGTGCATTTGAAAAATACATGATTATCATGAAGAACTATCAACTATTCAATTCTCATTTGGGCCAGACAGTTGTATCTCTGTCTTTTTGTATGTAGAGGAGAGTCGCCTAATATGGGGAGGTTTCCTAATTTGGGGAGATCCAAAATCTTAGACAATGAGGGTGTACGACTAATCGCACGCACTCTATTTGTAGATTAGGTATGTCTTGTTGCCCACACTATAGCAATGAACACTTGTTTTATTAAAAACATAAAAACGTGAGCCCACGTTATCTGAACGTGAATATTTATAAAGTTTATTCGTGTTATCGATTTTAATTAATAACTACGGCAAGGTAAGTAATTAAGGATTTGTTTTTTTATTGAATGAAGCTTTGCAGATACAATTCTGATGCTTTACGTTTATTTTGAATAATGAAAACTTTGTATTTATTTTTTGGGGTTATGAACCTTAAAGGACTGGGTCTCCTATTACGGAGAGTTGAGGGAGTCCCAGGGCCCCCGCTACCATGTGTGCAGAGTGTGCAATGCACACGGGTGCCATACTTTTTGGGGCGCCAAAATCCTGGGTCAAAAATCGCAAAAATATTTGCAAAAAAAATAAACAAAAATCAATGCTAAAATAGAAATGCTTGTATTTGATGCGTCTCTGTAAACGTTCTTCAACGCACATAATGAATAAAAAAATCCAAAATGCCTTAAGGCACACAGGCGCCAGTAGCCTTACGGGGGCCCTGGCGAGTCCTAATTTGGGGCTCCCCATATTAGGAACTTTTTTACTCTAGAAGTATTTTTAACACTCAGTAATTGTTGTGGATCTTGGTCCTAAGGCCGTAGTGTTGTTTCATAGCTATTCTTGCAGCAGCAAAAAAAGAAAAATAATCTTTTGAAGACTCAACCAACGTGTCTTTTGAATTCATTTTTATAAAAGAAAATTGTCTTTTAATAAATGCATCTTAGCAGATTTTGAAGTTATTTTCTTAAAAACAACATCCAAATTTTTTTAAATACACTTTGCATCCAATTGAATCGATGACTTTATCCTGCAAAAGGTGTGTGTTTATGAAAATATTCGACCTCCCCAATTAAGGTTCCTAATTTGGGGAGATGCTTTTTTTTACAAAATAGGATAACTACCCCAATTTAAATAAATTTGAATATTTTTGTACATTGTATCATCTGTCCTTGCGTAAAATATTATCAGTACGAGATTTCTCCAATTTTGAACATACAGGGTGGGGCAGAAGAACCTATCCGATTTCAAATCCCTTTTTCTCAGAAGAGAGAGCAGGTAGAGTAGTGGGGTAAAAACCGTTAGAAAGCTGGTTTTATGCCATTTGTCAGTAGTCAACATGCCTTGGTCTGGTGAACATCGTGCTTTTGTTATTGAGCGGTTTATCGAATGCGGCGGTTCGATAATTGCTACACAACGTGCTTTTCGAATTCATTTCGGACTCGGGCGTCATGATCCTGTTCCACATCACGCTACGATTAAAGTGTGGGTGTCAAATTTTAGACAGACGAGTTCAGCATTGAAAAAGAAGTCGCTTGGACGTCCCAGGACAGCAACAGGACCTGAAAACGTGGCCAATGTGAGAGCCGCGATTGAACGTTCCCCGCGTCGTTCGGCGCGAAAACATTCGCTCGCTTTGGGGATTTCCAACCGCAGTATTCGGCGAATTTTGCACCGGGACCTCAAAATGCATCCCTACAAAATGGTTGTTGCACAGAAATTAAGTGAAAGGGATTTTGAAACCCGTACGAACCTGTGTCGCGATCTCCGAGAACTGCCAAACGACGATGTTGTGCTCTTCACGGACGAAGCCCATTTTCACCTTTGTGGCGCCGTAAACAGGCAGAATTTGAGGTTACCTCAAATCGAAGGTTTACCAGCATCGACCAAGGACCCTTCTTGCTTTACGAAGGGAAATTGCTCGGGCAATTGAAGAAATTCCTGTGGAAATGACGGTGAAAGTCATGGAAAGCTACCGCGAGCGCCTAAATAAGTGTATCCGCTCCCAAGGACGACATTTGAGTGATGTGCTTTTCAAAACTTAAATTTAAAAATGGCATAAAATTTGCGATATGTTAATAAAAAAAAATTTTTGACAAGCTGAGTGGTTTTAATTTTATAACGTTTTGAAATCGGATAGGTTTTTCTGCCCCACCCTGTATCATGCAATTTTTTCGATATTTTCAAAAAAACCTCCCCATATTAGGCGACTCTCCTCTATTATTGTATAAAATTATTCCAATTTCCACGCTTAGGTACATTCAGTGGATCATTTTATTGACATATTGTTTTTTTGCTGTTTTTAGTGTCCTGAAGATGGCCTAATTTATTTCGAAACGTCGACAAATAGAACATATTCACCTGCAATATTGTTAAATGGACACTAATCAATATCGAACAAGTTGTAAACATCATTTCTGAGGGTGAATATTTTGGGCTAACTCTTGTATTCCGTCTGAAAGTGATATGTTCACCTATACACGGTGTCCCAATATCTGGGGCTCTCAGACAAGGTAGAAAGTTCAAACAAAAAGTTTTTCAAATGGCAGCAAAAACTCTACCAGAATCCATCGTTGAAATTATGTTTCTAATTACCACCCCTGAAAGAACTACCCCCAGAATTTCTTTTCAAATGACACCCTTTATTTTTCTCACTTTAAACGATTCCCTAGTAAAGGAAGAAATATGTTTAAATAATTTTTTATCATTTTACGTAAATTCTTCTTCTTCTTCAACAGCCTGTTGCATCCACTCCTGGATATAGGCCTCCCCTTGAATTCTCCAATTTCTTCGATCCTGGGCCAACTGGTGCCAACCTCTTCCAACCTTTGCTTTGATGTCATCCAACCAGCGTTTTGGTGGGCTTCCTACACTTCGTTTATGTTCTCTTGGTCTCCAATGTACAATCCTCTTAGTCCATCGATCGTCCTCCTGCCGAGCCACATGCCCCACCCAGGCCCATTTCATTTCCGCTATCCTACCTATTACATCTTCTACTTTCGTTCTTTTCCTGATTTCTTCATTTCGGATATGGTCTCTCAAGGATATCCCCAACATAGCCCTTTCAATCGATCTCTGGGTCGTTCTCATTCGATTTTCTGAGTGGACTGTGAGTGTCATCGTTTCCACGCCGTAGGTCAGTACAGGGAGGATACAGCTGTTGAATACTTTTCTCTTTAGATTTATAGGTATTTCTGGATTTCTTTGAACATTTCTAAGTTTTCCCACTGCGGTCCAGGTCATACGGATTCTTCTCGTAATTTCGGCAGTTTGGTTCTGTTTGCCCAGTGTTATTGTATGTCCCAGGTATACATATTCGTTGACCTTTTCGATCTCCTTACCATCTATTTCGACTTTAATATTTTGTTCAGTCAATACCTTGGTTTTACTTAGGTTCATCTTTAAGCTGACCTGCTCTGACTCCCCTTTCAAATCTTTCAACATCTCTTGAAGTTCTTCCACGTTGCTGCTTATAAGTATAATATCGTCGGCAAATCTTAGATGGGTGAGATGTTTTCCGTCGATTTTTATACCCCATTTCTCCCAATTTAGTTTTTTAAATACGTCTTCCAGTACAAGAGTGAACAATTTTGGGGAGATGGTATCTCCTTGTCTGACTCCTCTTTCAACTCTGATTTTTTGAGTAGCTAGGTTTTCTGCTATATTTATTTGGATGGTAGCTTTGTTATATATTTGTTTGATGAGATCTCTATATCTGGAGTCTATCCTTGCGTTATTCATCCCTCGGAAGATTGCCCACAATTCTATGGAATCAAACGCTTTATTATAGTCCACAAAGGCTATGTGTAGGGGTACATTGTATTCATTACACTTTTCTATGAGTGTACGTATTGTCTGTAGATGTTCTATTGCGCTGTATCCTTTGCGGAAACCTGCCTGTTCGACTGGTTGATAATTGTCGAATTTATTTGATAGTCTATTAGTGATTATCTTAGTTAAAAGTTTATAGGGGTGAGGTAAGAGACTGATGGGGCGGTAGTTATCTAGGTTCAGTTTATCTCCTTTCTTGTGGATAAGGGTGACCTGTGCATTTTGCCATGTATCTGGAATGACAGTCGGGGCTATTCACTAAGCAAAGTTGTTATGGATAGCAACTGTAAATCGTCGTTATCCCATGTAATAAGCATGCGATAACGACGATTTACAGTTGCTATCCATGACAACTTTGCTTAGTGAATAGCCCCGAATGTGTTGTATATACACTTATTCATCAGAATTCTAACTGCTTCGAGAGTTACTCTACCTCCGATTTCTATCATTTCCTTTGTGATTCTATCTTCTCCTGGAGTTCTGCCGTCTTTCATCTGGGACAGTGCTTTTTCGATCTCTTCTATACTAATTTCTGGTATTTCCTCGGAACCGACATTTAAAGCTGCGTACAGATGTGCGAGCCGAACCTATCGCGAACCGCTCGCGAAGTGTTCGTGTCGTGTTCGTTAATTTCACGTACACACTTGCGATCCGCTCGCGAACCAATACCAACGACGGCTTAAGCTGCGTACAGATGTGCGAGCCGAACCTATCGCGAACCGCTCGCGAAGTGTTCGTGTCATGTTCGTTAATTTTACGTACACACTTGCGATCCGCTCGCGAACCAATACCAACGACGGCTTACGAATTTACAGTGGGCTCGCGTTGTGTTCGTGAAAATCTGCGTCTACATGTGCGAGCCGAACCTATCGCGAACCGTTCGCGAAGTGTTCGTGTCATGTTCGTTAATTTCACGTACAAACTTGCGATCCGCTCGCGAACCAATACCGACGGATTAACGAAGTAACACTGGGCTCGCGTTGTGTTCGAGAAAGGATCCGACTATCGATGGATCGGCGTGAACGGTTTGCGAGCGGCTCTATAGAGGTTCGACATGCCGTCCAAATAATTGCCGCTATTGGTTCGCGAGCGGTTCGCAATAGGTTCGGCTCGCACATCTAGACGCAGCTAAAGAATCCGACTATCGATGGTTCGGCGTGAACGGTTTGCGAGCGGCTCTATAGAGGTTCGATATGCCGTCCAAATAATTGTCGCTATTGGTTCGCGAGCGGTTCGCAATAGGTTCGGCTCGCACATCTGTACGCAGCTTTACGAATTTACACTGGGCTCGCGTTGTGTTCGTGAAAACCTGCGTATACATGTGCGAGCCGAACCTATCGCGAACCGTTCGCGAAGTGTTCGTGTCATGTTCGTTAATTTCACGTACAAACTTGCGATCCGCTCGCGAACCAATACCGACGGATTAACGAAGTAACACTGGGCTCGCGTTGTGTTCGTGAAAGGATCCGACTATCGATGGATCGGCGCGAACGGTTTGCGAGCGGCTCTATAGAGGTTCGACATGCCGTCCAAATAATTGTCGCTATTGGTTCGCGAGCGGTTCGCGATAGGTTCGGCTCGCACATCTAGACGCAGCTAAATAATCCGACTATCGATGGTTCGGCGTGAACGGTTTGCGAGCGGCTCTATAGAGGTTCTACATGCCGTCCAAATAATTGTCGCTATTGGTTCGCGAGCGGTTCGCAATAGGTTCGGCTCGCACATCTGTACGCAGCTTTAAATCTCTCTATTCGAGTGCGTATTGGGTTCTGGTGACACAGAGGAGTATAGCTCAGAGTAGTAGTGTTCAACGATGTCTGTTATTTGGTTCTTTTCGTATTTGATAGTCCCGTTTTTATCCTTCATTTGGTAGATTCTATTTCTTCCTCCATCCCTTAGTGTCCTAAGTATCTTCATATTTTTGTTTCTTTCTATTGTTTCTTTGATCTTCTCGGTAAATTCAGCCCTTAAAAAAAATAAATTTAATTTCCGGCTTGTCCACCATTTTTAAAAGCTTTTATTTAGTTTCACCTGTCCCGGTGTCTGTCTGTAATCAAATCTTGCAAGTTGAATATGACACACTTCTAATCGTCCGATTGATTTGAAATTTGGCAGGTGTACATAATTCTGGTGACAATGCATCATGAAATATTTTTTATAGAAAAAAACAAAATGGCGGCTCCAAAATGGCGGATGAGTTTTGTAATTATCATCCGATTCCATTCAAAATTAGTATATGGGGGTTTTTGGGTTCGACAATGATGATTCTTCCGTCAAAATTGAAAAATTCAAGATGGCGGCTAAAATATGGCGGACGAGTTTTGTAATTATGATCCGATTCTATTCAAAATTGGTATCTGGGGGTTTTCTGGGTCGGTTTTTTATTTTTAAAATTGAGGAATACAAGATGGCGGCTTCAAAATGGCGGATGAATGTTGTTATTATAAAAGCTTTTTTTAAAAATGATTTTTTTATTATAGCTTGTTCTCAGTCCATTCTCTATGTCTATGTTCTATACTCTATAATTATTCTATACTCAAAGGTTGCCACCGAAAACAATGCCAGTTTTCAAAATAAAATAAGTTTTCAAAAGACAGAGAATCGGGGCTATTCACTAAGCAAAGTTGTTATGGATAGCAACTGTAAATCGTCGTTATCCCATGCTTATTACATGGGCTATTCACTAAGCAAAGTTGCTATCCATAACAACTTTGCTTAGTGAATAGCCCCGATTGACTGAGCAAAAATGGTGAATGTGCCGGAAATTATAATTATTTTTTTAAGGGTTGAATTTACGTAATATGATAAAAGATTGTTTTTACACATTTCTTCTTTTACTGGGGAATCGTTTAGAGTGAAAAAAATAAACCTGAGGGTGCCATTTGAAAAAAATATCTACGGGTAGTTTTTTCAGGGGTGGTGATTAGGAACATAATTTTAATGACGGATTCTGGGGGAGTTTCTGATGCCACTCGAAAACTTTCTACCTTGTCTGAGAGCCGAGATATTGGCTGTTTGGAATATCTTGGGAGACCCTGTATACAGGGTGTATTTCAAGGTGAGACTCTTCTCTTGACAGATTATAGAACTCGTCAAAATGGGTCATTTCAACGAAAATTTCTCATATGAAATGTTCAATTTGAAAAATTTATAAAAAAGCGGCATACGGCAAAATGATCTGTTCTACGCACTAGAATTTTTTGCAAATTTGTTAGATAAGAAGACAAAAACAAGAGATGTTGATATCTAAGGAGGATCAGGCGAGGGAGCAGGTTCGGACTGAGGAATGTTCAGATTCACCTAGAAACTAGAGAAAATTTTTGGTACATAATAAGACTCATTTTGAAGAATTTTACCATCTTTCAGAAGAAAAGCCTCTCCTTAAAATACACCCTGTATTGTATACTATATCCTCCGTAGATATCAACATCTCTCGTTTTTTGTCTTCTCATCTTAGAAAGTTGCAAACAATTTTAGTGCGTAGAACAGATTATTTTGACATATGCCGCTTTTTTATAAATTCATAATTTTCGGTAAAATGACTTATTTTGATGCGTTCTATCACTTGTCAAAAAAGAAAAGCCCCACCTTAAAATATACCATATACCCTGTATATTTTATGAAAGGAGTCTTGTGAAGATCACAAAACTTGGGCCAATGAGTACAATTATGATGAACGTTGTCGATTCGAGTCGTGGAGAAGCAGCCCCAATAACCCAAACAACTCGTTATTTCTGTAATTAATGGGAAAGAATAAGTATTTACTTGCGATGAGTTTAGATGTTGGAAACACAAATAATGGAGAAATCCAATATGCACCTGGGAGTTCTGAACCCAATCAATTATGTGGACTTTGATCAACTATTCATAAAATTATGCTTTCGGGGCCAAGAAGGCAGGATGCAAATTTACTATTCATTTCAATGCGAGTAGGATCAGTATCTTGGCGAAATCAGCATTCAAATAAAATGAAACGATTTACCTTAAGAATTTTTCTTCGAAAAAATTAAATATGAAATAACAGAATATTTGAGTATGCAAATGGTTCTTAATTCTCGTGGTGGAAAGAATTGGTACAGCAGTCCATTCTTCTCTCCAAGAGAGCGTATGTATAATAAACACAGGCTACCTGAGAGTCCGGTGAAAAGTCCTCGTGAGTGGCCTACAAAAGGTCCAACTCTAAATTGGGAATCAAATTTTCATGAGATCAAGACCCGAGAGCGTAGATTATTGTACTCTATCCGTATATTAAATATACAGAGGCTTGTGATCTCTATTATATGACGCTAGTCCGAACTACCAAAATCTGTTTTGTGCTGACAAAGACTAGGGGATTAATTCATTATTTGATTAAATCGTGATCAAACAACACTACGTCAATGAAAATTTAATTTTCAATCATGAAGATATACGATGCATTCCATAATGAGCTCATATTTCCATGGAATAGGGCATGGAATGAAACATTTCATTTAAGCGCGGTAGTTCTAATAGAGGGCACACTTATATTAAAATTTTTGGGCAATGGTATCGAAATATTGGCGGTTGCTAATACATTAGAGCTGAAAAAATTTATTTTTGGCGAAAACGGTTCATCAAAATAACGTTCAGCATACACCGTTGTAATGAAGATTCCAAGACCTTTAACATGAAGTTTCACTCAACCCCTATCCCCTATTCAATTTCGAGGGGTTGAAGCGCCCCCTCTTAGGGGGTTGCTCTCTCGTATATGGAATATAATGTCGTATTTCGAATCAGATTCATATTATGGTCTGAATTTAGCCATATCTTCTTTCCATTTCTCTTTGCTTCATTTGGTTCCCGAGATATATATCTTGCTTGTAAGTCTTTTCGTAGTTTGTTTGCTTGGTTTTCCGGATATAAAATTTTTTTTTTTTTGGTATATTCAATGTCTATTTTCAATCCGATATATTTTTAGTTTATACAATTTTTTCAGTTTCAATTTCGATGTTATATTTGCCAAATTCAAGTTTTTCATTTCATTGTTCACTCTACTCAGTTCCTTGAAATAATCTATGGATTGTTCTATTATTTTTATTTCAATTTTCTTCTTGGAACAATTCAGAATAACAAACGAAACGGAAATAAAATTAAAGTAGAACTTGTAACTGTAATAATTGTGGGTTTAGATCGGACTATTTCGTCGGAAAAGGAAAAATTTTCAGAATTTTATATTTGTTTCATTTATAATCATTCTTGTCAAAATTGATTGAAAAGCTCAGAAACGCCGATTCACTTCATATGAAAATTTCCAAGTTCTACGGAGGTCTGATCTAGATTCTTAAACGTTACAGTTTACAAGTTCCTCATTCGTATTGTTGTAGTTCTGTTTGTTATCAAACATTGTTTCGAGAAAATTACTGTTGACAAGTAGGTTGCAAGTTATATTGTATGAGAGATTCTTACAACAAAATGTTTTTTATTGAGTGTGCTACAACAGGTATTGGGAGGAAAAATCCACAATATTTTCAAGATATACAATCACATCCCAAATTATCCTTCAATCCATTATCTTCTTGTTTTTGTATTAATCCATTTCTTGAGTTTGATCAGGTTCAACCTAACTTGGATCACAAGATTCACAGCATTTTATTTTATTTTCTTTTTCTTCAAACTTTGCGTTGAAAGCACAGCTTGTATGATTACTTTTTGTTAATGTCCACTTTTTTCTTGCACTTCCTCAGAGACATGCCATAACTTAAGACATTTAAAATATCTTGAAAGTAGAAATTGATACCGAATTGGAATGGTATACTTCAATAGAATTCTAGTTTCAACGTAAACATGAGGTTGAATCATCGTGGAAAGGTAACAATTAACAATACTGTAAGAAAAAGTGACTAGCAAGGCCCTTTCGTGTGTGCCTTGCTAATTTACATAGAGATCTAATTTTCGAAGGAACGTCTGGGATTAAAAGTAGACATTTACCCGCTAGGTGGGACACTGTAGTATTACATTGTACTCAGGAGTTCCTGCTAGGGAGTGATATAAGCTCTGCCGTTTCATTTGGTTGCTACCGTAAGAGGGGATATGTGACACTGAGGACGGCAAACAAGCCAGAAACCGGTCTGTCATTTTCCTTCTGCGGTAGCAGCATGTTCCGGCGATTCACTTGTTGAATTAGATCTTTGCTAGTCCATTTCTCTCATTAACAATACTTGAAACTGAGAAAGGAACTGCCTTACGACATTTTCCCTTTTTTCAACGCATTTTGAAAATGTTGTTGTTGTTACTTCGGAAATACAGACCTTGGTCGACGATGGGGTCACGTCGACAACTTTGGAAATCACTAGTCCAACGTAATATTTGAAGGAATTTCCAGCTTAAAATTCAATATACAGACCTTAGACTATCGAAATAATAATTTTCAAAATCATCAAATCATCAGAACTAAATTGGATAACTGTACTACTACGGAATCGAAATGAAGTAGAAATTTTTGCAACGTTGTCACGCTCTTTGAATTTTCTAATAAATAAACTCTCAATCAAAATGAGAAGTACTTTAGGTTGAAATTCATTTACTCTTTTGTGCGTGAATGTCAGAAATGAGTATTTGTTTCACCAAAAATTGTAAATTCTTTACATTACATAAACTAAATTATCGGAATGTTCGCGAAACGTTTTTGCCCTCAGATATGAATGGGTACGTCATGGCAATTTCGTAACTCTGTTACAATTTTGTGTTACTAATGACGTTCTGAACAGTGTTGTCATCACGATATCGCGTTTTAAAAATGAAATTTGGATTTATTTCTGATTATTAGCGAAATACGTTGAAAAAATAGTTGGTATGTGTCTTGTTTGTGGTAAATTGGACTATTTGAATTATTTTAAGAATCAGTGGTGTACATTCCTCCATTTGTATAATTCCACTCATCAGATTTCCTACTGATATTGAGAGGAGGAACATTGGGTTGTCAATTCTGAAATCATCTGACTGTTTACCTAACTCAGAATCTGTTTCAATATTCGGAACATTATATGAGTCGTCAAAAAGAGTTAATTCACTGGTAATTTCTTTTCCATTCTTCGATACCGATAACGGCGATAACACCAAGCCACTGGACCTTTCAAAGTTAGATTCTACAATGTTGCCACGGCAGTATCTAATGATATTGCTATCCTTCATGCTATCTCATTGAAAACTGACTGAATTGGCTTCATCAATTCTCGAATTTATGAATGAGATGCCGTGTCTCCTCTCTCTATGGTCTAAGATACAGACATTTGGGCAAAATGATAACGTTCTCGATTCCAGGAATAAGCACGCAAAAACACAAATACCTACCTGGTATGGATCATGACGACGAGTCCTTCAGTTCACATTCTGCTCGGATATATGTATACCTAGCTGAAAAAGTATCGTTCCAATGAGAATTGCTGATGCGTTGTTTTAATGGGATCCGAGTGAAATTGTGAAAACCCAGTGGCCTGTCAAATTCTACGTTCCAGTTCATCCTATCAAATAAAATTGGATTATCCTCTCTCTTTTAGTTCACCGCCAATATTCATCAGCAATTTCAGGTTATTCTGTCCCGAAAATACGGAATTCTCTGTGGAATTCTCTACTCCATTTCCTTAATAAACACAATCTAACGAACTACTGAAAACAATTGCAATTTTAACATTCCATTCAAGTTTCCCTTTTGTTGAAATTGTTCGTCATTACCTTCTAGGACAAATTGAATATACAAGTTTTGGTCCACATTTTTTGCGACAAAGGTGTGATCAGAGGATCAATAATTACATTTCATTTTTTCCGCTACTGATGAAAACATGCTGGAGGACTTGTGATTTCAACAAGACCCTTGCCATACATAATAATAATAAATAATAAATGATTTATCATTTTATAATTTTTATAATATTATTTATTTAGAATAAACCAATTACATCCACCGTAACAATTATTTTTAATGCAAAAGTCATCTCGAGAAATGGTACAGGTAATCGATGTTTCCGGATCATTTCATCTTACACCTTGGTATCTCTGTTTTGGACGAATTTAAGTTAAGAAATCAGAAACCAACAATCAAAATTGGTGCAAAATCACATCTATCTGACGGAATTTCATAATGACAACGTTATGTCACTCAATTATGGTACTAAGAACTAAGTACCATATGAAATTCTATGTGAAAAACATGTGATGGTGAGATGAAAAAAGTTTATACGGAATGCATAAATGTAAAAATCTATTTATGTATTATTGAAACTAAAAAAGCAATTATTACAATATGCATAAAATCTTCTTGATTCATGGTTCGGCGCTTAAGGAAGAAAAGTAGGAATTAGCATTGTGATGAAAGATCACCCAAGATGCACCTGCATTATCTCATGAAGCTGTTCGGGTTAGAGAGATTTGCTTGGCCGAATCTTTTGAGGGTGAAGAGGAATCTCAAAGCTTCCATTTCATGGAGAATATTATATAAATATCATAATTGTAATGAAATCTCTTTTCGTATCTTTTAATTGGGATCCATAACTGCAGAAATAAATCATTTGAAGCAGAACTAAACACTTTCTGTAATGTACCTAATTTCCATCAGCTAACGAGAAATACAAGCGGAGATGAGGGGTGAACTTTTATTAATCTTCTGAGAAAATTGCTTCACGCTGTCAGATTATTATAGTTATCCAGAAACGTGAGGGTATTAACCATCCGTAACTGGGAACAAAGTTGCTGTCAGAAAGAAAAATTAGAAGCTTAGATCTATTTGATGATTTTTTGCGAATTCTATAATGGATGTCGAGAAAAAACGCGAGATTGTTAGAGAGAAGAGACCAATGATCCAGATAATTGCCCTTCGTGATGTAGTATTCAATTGAGTTGAGGAGAAAATACCCAATCGAATGGAAAGTCTCAATGAGGCTCTCCTTATTTTGCTATCAAGTGGAAAGATGTGAGAATCAACAGTAAAATTACAATAAAGATGATACAAATCTCGAGAAACAGACAGATAAGATTTCAGTTTCTTTTCTTCGCTTGCTATCTTGACTTACAAGAATAAATATTTAATATTCTTATTAGGAACTCGAAAAACTTCATCTACGAGTATATCCAGAACTATCGTCTAGTATCCATATTCTCAGGTATTCCTGAGATATTCGAGCCATTGGTGTATTATTTCCTTTCTGATCATGTAAAACACATAATACTAGAAAATAAACATGGGTTCTTCAGAGGTCGTTATCTCGAAAAACCTGATTTCTGTAATCCATTCTCAGGAAGATGCCGTTTATACATATTTTAAAAAGACCTATGATAACATAAATGGCATATGTGTTACTTTATTGAAGTGGATACAATCCTATATTCTGAAGAAATCCCAATTTGTCTGCGTATATAGTAAAAATTCAAGAATTTTTCCGAATGCATCAGGTGTTCCTCAGGGATCTCATCTGGGGCCGTTTTTACTATTATGTTGATGATCACAATATACATGGTGAATAAGGTGAGGCTTTTTTTGACAGATGATGGAACTCATCAAAATGAGTAATTTTGCCGAAAATTTTTCATAAAAAATTTATGAAAACGCGGCATATGGCGAAATGATCTTTTCTACGCACTAGAATTTTTTGCTAATTTATCAGATAAGATGACGAAAAACAAGATATTTTGATATCTACGGAGGAGCAGGCGAGGGAGCAGGGTCGGACTGAAAAATTTTCAGATTCACCTAGAAACTTGAAAATATTCTAGTTTTATTTTCTCGAAACAGGGACATAATTCATATAACAATTTTTTGGTAAAATAGCCCATTTTGATGAGTTCTACCATCTGTCAAAAGGAAAGCCTCACCTTAAAATACAACCTGTATTGTTGAAGATAAGGTGTTTCGAAGACTGAAGGATTTGGACAGACTTTTCGAATACTGCTGTCAAAATTTTTGTTTTTAAATTTTGTTGAATGCTTAAAAAATATCTTTCATTTTATTACACATTTAATCAAGTAATTATAAAGCAAGTGGATAAAAAGATCTAGGGATAGTTCTGGACTCGAAGTCAACATTTGACGTGCATATAAAGGGGGTTATTGAATCATCAAATAAAATGCTCGAGTTTACTCTCCGACATGGAAGGGTGTTCAAATAAAAAAGAAGCTTTGTTGACTCCTTATTATTCATCATTTGTATTCAGTCGATTTAATTTTGCTATGTCAATATGGAACAAACACTATAGATGTTATAAGAATAGATCAGAAAGTGGACAGCATATGTAGAAATATACTTCAAATTATTGATCATGAAATTTAACAAAACTTCAGAATACTGAGCTTGGAATATCGTAGAACTTTGAACGATATGTGTCTGCTTTTCAAATTAGTTAATGGTTTACTTTATGTCACAGAAATTCTTGTATCTATTGATTTTAGAGTACTGCAAAGAAGACCCAGATCCTGTGAGTTATTCTCTGTGCCATTCTGTAGAATTAATATCACTCGAAACTCGCTTCTCTGTATAATGTGCAATGTACATTCATTTCTGGCTCCTGTTGTGATGATATTGTCAATGTTCAACTCCATCAGTTGAAAAATTTTTGAAATGAAATTTCCGTATGATTCTTGACTGCTGATAATTTTTCTTGAATTATGTTAGGTATGTTTTTATGTTGGTTTGAATTTTTCATTTCAGTATCCCAATATTTTGTATGATCTACACACATCGTTAGAAGTCTTGGCCCCCCCTATCACCTGGACATAGAGGTCATAGAGCTACCCGTCAGCAATTGGTCACCAAGACTGACTTTCACCGACATAGCGAAACGTACTTTTTTCGGACGAGTCACGATTCGGTTTACGAAGTGATAGTCGACGAAAAAGGGTCAGAGGTGCAGGCAGACTACAGCGACTTAATTTCGCCCGGGAAGTTGTACCCTTTCAAGGCGGATCAATAATGTGCTGGGGAATATGATGTTCTGTCTTCTCACCTCTCTTATTATCGTTGAACGAACAATGAGTTGTGCCATCTACGCAGAAAACAACAGTGAATCAATCATTGTTTCTCTGCGCAACGAATAAGGGAATAATTTCATTCATCATGATGATGACGCCCCACCTCACAACACACCAAGGGTTCAAAACATTCTTCAAGAGAACAATATCAACAGAATGAACTGGCATGAAAACTCACCAATCCAATGGGGATTTCCAGTACCTCAAAATATGCACTTTTCTTCACATGACGTAATGAAGGGCAGTTTATAACACATTTGTAACCATTTATTCACTCTGAATTTCGTAGAACTGATTAATTATTCCATATTGAAAATGTGATTTCAACACGTGTGAATTCAAACTCTGCTGTGACGTCAGTGGCTCAATTTGTAATATTATGAATGGTTGAAGTTCATGATGGAGGACTAAGCCCAGAGTAGCTGAGACACACGCCGCTGTTGTCAAGTCTTTGTAAAATCTCTGAATTTATTCATAAATATATTCAGTAATCGTATTATATTTGATGTGATCACTGTAATGTTTTTGAAACATCGTCATATAACAACTTAATTTTCATTAAAGTTGATATAATACTCATGCATTCACTGAAAATACAAATAATGATCATGGGGATCCGCAGGGGGGGCCAGGGGGGTGGGCATGCCCCCCTGAGATTTTGATGGCCTTATAGTTTTTCAGCACAACACCGTCAATATTTCAATGAAATTTTTTTTGCCCCCCTGAGAAAAATTTTGGCCCCCCTGAGAAAAATTTCTGCGGGCGCCCATGATAATGATGTGGCAACCACCCCGACAAATTATAAATAGAAACATAACCTTCTTATTTGTCATTATTCGATATTTCGACGTCTTCTCTGCGTACTATAGAATGACGTTTCTCACAGTTAAGTCTAGGAGTATTCTATACTCTATATTCTATACCTATACTCCTAGGTTACGCCAACGATTGACGACTATACACAGTTGCCAAATCCATAATTATTCTTACCACTAATCTGCACTTCTCAAAATGAAAATAATTATTAATGCTTCCTAAATTAGAAGACCGGCCTATATATAGGTACCAATTCTTACATGTATAGACTAGGGATAATTATTTTTAATTGAATTTCTCACCTATCTGCTTACTTGAACCCTCTTTATCTTCAATCAGGAGATCGTAAATTGAATGATTTTATAAAGCTTTATAGAGTACAAATGAAAATGTCATGATGATAACAGAAAAACTCCCAAAATCAACATTATTTTATGATTTTATTAGGAAAATGAAAGCAAGGGCTTTTTCAGGCTAATTCTTTTTTTGTGCACGTCATGACGAGTACAACCAATCAAAAATCTCTCTAGCCACCAACGTCACACGATTTCCCGCTTCTTCTGATCGTTTGAATTCGGTAGATTATTTTTGAGTTTTCAATATTTTTCAAGGGTATGAATTGATGAAGAAAAAATTAAAAAAAAATCACGAATTACGTGAGAATCCAATATGTCCAAATATATTTTTTCTGAAACTGACTGGAAATGCCCATTTAGCACGTATGGGATTACTTGAGGAGAGCAATATCCAATCGTTAAAACGCAACTTCAACTTTTCAGGAATTGAGTTTAGCCCTTCAGGAAGAATGGAACGATATGAAAATTTCATTAATGATTCATTAAATAAGAATAAGGATTTCATTAATGACTTGATTCGTGGGATACCTACCTAGGCGTATTGGGTAGTTGATGGAAAGAAGAGGTGAAATACGGACTATTGAATTTAGATTCAGCTGTGGAATAACTATGATTTATCAAAAATGAATAATCGATAAATTTTTTCTCGTTTCTCCTATTTTGTCTCATCTTGCATAAAGCAAAGAGTAACAAACAAAGGTTTTACATCATATACCGGGTGAGTCTGAGAGATGGGGCACCTCTAGTTTTGAGAGGAATAATCCGATTCAAAGCACGAAAATTTAAGGGACTCTTGAACAACTTCAATGTGATTTTTTTAGATGAAACTTTTTTTCTGTAGCACTTCCGGTTTCGCCAGAAATCATCTGAGTATTAGTTTTTCGAATAGAACACTGTTTATTTTCACATTTTGGTTATCTAGAGCAAATTCTGAACATTATATGCTGAAATTTTTATTGAATTTTTTTTTTCGAAAATTTTTTTGGGTTCGATGATTTTTCACATGGTGAACGTTCCTCGCCGAGGCCATGTTATACCTGAGAAAATTAAATTACCATTTTAATTACAATACTTCGCCACCGGTCGCTGTTTGAATGTGACAAAATCACTTCTTTCGATTAGGTATCTCACTTCCAAGAACCTCTGGAACACCATTAATCGTTTGTGCAACAAGAATAAACCTAAAACTAGAATGAATATTATAAAATTGGAGTCAGGAAGGGTAATTGAGGAGAGATTGGAGATTGCAGAGTGCTTCAACGGATATTATGGTACATTGGGAGAAGAATATGCTGAGAGAATCAGGAAGCCTGAAAGTTGTGGAGTACATGAGAAAAAGGTAGCGGAAACGATGTATCTGTTCCCTTCGAATGAGCAAGAGATAGAACAAATAATAGACAGTTTGAAGGAAGGGAAATCACCAGGAAAAGATCAAATAAGGGGCGAAACTCTAAAGCGGATAAAACAGAGCATCCTAGTCGTACTAACATATTTGATAAAAAAGGTAATAGATACTGGGTGCTTTCCCACATGTCTGAAAACTAGAGTAATAAGGCCCCTGTACAAGGGAGGTGACAGAACTAAGATAAGCAACTACAGACCAATATCTATGATTTCGGCTTTATCGAAGATCTTGGAAAAAATAATTAAATCAAGAATGGTTTCATTCTTGGAAAAGTTCAACATCCTTTCAGAGAGACAATATGGTTTCAGGGAGGGACGGTCTACTGAGGATGCCATATGTGACCTAACGAATTCTATATACGAAGCTTTGGATGTGAAGAAACCAATACTGTTTTTTTTGTGGATCTTGCGAAAGCATTTGACACGGTTCATCATGACACACTGTTGGAAAAACTAAGTGCATATGGATTCAGGGGTAGAATATGGGAGTTGTTGAGATCATACTTAAGTACTAGAGTCCAATATGTCGAACTTGATGATGTAATTAGTTCCTCTCAAAGCGCCAAATACGGAGTGCCCCAGGGTACAGTACTGGGTCCTCTCTTATTTCTTGTATACGTGAATGGACTCTTAGAACTAGATATAAAGGGCTAAATCATAAGTTTTGCCGACGATACGGTGGTTATATATAGGGAGGATACATGGGAAAAACTGAAGGAGGTAACTGAAAAAGAAACAAAAATTTTGAGTGAATGGCTTCGACTAAATACGTTGACAGTGAATTATGAAAAAACTAAGTATATGCCGTTCACATCATATAAGAATACTCTACCTGATCTTGGACCACTTCGCATAGGTAAGACAAGTATACCGGAAGCTGAGAATATTAAATACCTGGGAATCATTATAGACCGCCACCTAAGATGGGACCTACAAATAAAAAACGTCACCAATAAAATCAGGGGATTACTATTTAGATTCAAATATTTGAAGCAATTTCTAGACGTACGACATCTCAAGATACTTTACTTTTCTCTAGTTCAGTCTCAGATTAATTATGGAATATTGGGATGGGGTGGTGTTTATGACACCACTTTGAGAAGTTTGGACATCGTACAGAAATGGATACTTAAAATCATATACAACAAAAACCGCAGGCATTCCAGTAATTTGATTTTCCAGAACTCAGGAGTGATGGATGTTAGGCAACTTTATTTTTTCAAAATAGCTTTAAAAACATTTAACAAGAAAATTGTACTTACGAAAAATATTCATCCTCACGAAAGTAGAAAAGTACATGCTTATTATTTACCAAGAAGAAATAAATCAGTGGGTTGTCGATGCTTCTCCTACCTGGCTCCTAGAATTCTCAATTCTGTACCCGAAGAGATTAAAGCAAGCAGGACTCATTTTTCTTTCAAGAACTCTTTGAAGAAATGGATGTTTCTACAGCCAAGGGAGATAGTACACGACTGTATCAATGGAAAATAAGAGTTTTACAACATAATAAACAACCAATTTTCGACGCGTGCCTATAAGAGAAATCATACTAGGTATATAAGATGATATTAATGAAAATATACCGATTTTGACAGATTCTCGATTGTGACTGTATATCTACCGATTGTGACATTGAAAGAGAACAGATATCTAAACCACACACAAGAAGTATTTTCTTAATACTCCTTCGTGGTGAGTTATCGTTTATTAGACTGTTAAATGTGTAATTTTGGATATATTGTATTGTATTTTTGTTGCTAATAAACTTTATTATAATATTATTATTATTATTGAAGAAATGAAGAAAGAAGTACATTCGTAGAAGAAGATGCCATTCAATATGAATATCTGAAAACAAATTCAATAACCCTACACTTATACGGGGAGACAGAGTTTTTGCTGAGGTTTTTATCTGTGCTCTTGCATCATACGCAGAAATGTATGGTGCCCCGTTTGACATTCCTCTGCTAATACTGAGATTAGGAGCGGGGAATGGATCAATATGTTTGTTTGAATGATCTGTTCCTTGTTGCCTTTTCGAGACACATGCCATAATTAAAAACAAATCTGTAACAGCTCCATTTCATAAGAATATATATAGTATTATTATGTTTTTCAAATGGCTTCTCTATGGGACAACAGATTGTTTTGAAGGAAAGGAATCGAATGATACCAGAATTTTAAATATCTGTCGATAATTTTCAGAGTTATCACTATAAGAAAACAATGTACTACAAAATAGTGCAAGCCATTGGACTAATAAAAAACCCAAATAATAACATTATTTCAGATAATCGAAAGAAGGGATTTTGCCACATCCAATCAGCGGCTAAGTATTGTGATTAAAATGCTAAATTTATTTTCTCGGATAACATGGCATCGGAAAGGAACGTTCAACATGTAAAAATTATCATTATTGAAAAAAAAATTTAAAAAAAAATGAAATTTAATAAAAATTCAGCTTATTATGTCCAGAATTTGCTCTAGATTTCAAAAATGTGGAAATAAACAAGGTGTTACATTTGAAAAACTAATACTCAGATAATTTTTGGCGAAACCGCTACAGAATCAATTTTAATTTCAAAAACTCACATTTTAATTGTTCAATCCTAACTTTTCTTGTTTTGAATCGGTTTATTTCTCTCAAAAATAGGGTTGCCCCATCTCACAGACTCACTAGGTATATTGCAGTTGAAATAGAGCATAAAATTCATCTCTTTTCCTGAACATAGATTGTTTATTACTTGAGAAACCTAGGAGGGCTTTTGAAGATGTTTTAGATCATGTAATGTTTTGTTTTCATTATTTCAATATCTTGTATGATATACTAGAGGCGCGATGATAACAGCTCTGATGGGGGCACAACAGACCTTAAAGTCGCAGTAACTGTAACCCCTTCTCACTATAACTATAACTATATGATATACTAATTGCCAAACTTAAAATGCTGTATTGGGTTTTACCTGTTCTTATTCCTATTTGTCTCGAATAATAAATAAATAAATGCGACGAAGAAATAAGAACTATTTCTTCGAAGGCCTATCATGGATGATCGGATCAAACATTGGCACAAATTTGTCGTTTCAAATGGCAGATATTTCATAACTTCGAAAAAAATTAGCAATATCTTGTTTCATTCATAGAATCCGGAATATGTATTTCATAACATGAAATATGTTTTCGTTTTGTTTTTCTTCTGGTGCGGCGCCCATCGGAACTACTGTGAATGAAATTTTTATCTGGGACAAAGGCGTATGCTCCGAGTAGTTTTCAAAATAAATCTTTGCTTGAATGACGTAGATCTGGAGTTTCTTGAATATTACCCAGGTGAACACATTATTTTCTACTTGCACTTGAATTGTCGATCGATCGCTGCCAGGAGATCAAAACGTCTTCTCAATTTCCTTTTATGAACTTATTCTGTATGTTTATCGCGCGAATCATTTAATGTCGAATAACATCTTGTTGAAATTCGCGATATTTCGAGAAGCCGTGTTTACTATTCCACTGGGAAATTGGTTTCCCATCTGCCGTTTTCACTTTACATTGGGTTACCGAATTTCACTCCCGGGCAATACACCGAGGATATTTAAGATGATGCAGGGGGTTAATCTTGTTCGACAATCCCTCGGGAAGATCCTGATTCGGGAGTATCAGGTATCTCCTGCTGAAGGGGAAGATTTCAGATTAATTTTCAGGAAACTGCCAAATTATTTTCGTATCATAAAACTTGATTTCTCGAAGTGTGAAAGAAGCTTGTTGATGCACACTGTTTTACACGAGTGGAGAAATCCAAGCTGAAATTTGCTATCACTGTAATTCCGATGAGCAACGATTTGTTTTGAAATTCACTGGAAATCTTGCAGTACCCTGGGTATGACAGAAATATTTATCAAAAAAAAAATTCTTGTCCGTCAGGACCGTCCTCTACATAGGGACATAGTAAATGAGAGAAATGGACTAGCAGAGATCTAATTCAGAAATAAATCATCGGAACGTGCCCATACCGCAGGAGGATAATGACAGACCGTACAGTACCGTACAGTATCCCACATAGCGGGTAAATGTCTTCATTTCATCCCCCACTCCTTCAAAATATGTTTATGTTTATGTTTATACTGATTACTCCTAGGTCTCCCGAGGAGACCCCTCCATTTTTTTTTCTCGTTTTGAAATTCATTTTAAATCCTCAGTCATCTCAGATAAATTCCAGAACATTCGAAGGCGAAAAGAGGTTGAGGAGATTTGCTGTATGATTATGATTAAACTGACAACTCCTAAGTCTCCTCGAGGAGACCACTCTGAAATTTGAGGCTTGTGCGAGTAAGGAGAATCAGTTGTTTTCTGTATAGGCTTTGTTACTGTGTCCTCGCGCCACCTCAGAAATAGCACTGTTAATTTTTGACTAAAGGGTGAAATCGAGTCCCACTACCGTCTGACTAGAAATGTTCTTTCCTAACCTCGGGATTGAACTCGGACTTTTTGGATCCGAGACAAACGCCATAAAGGGACGTTATACTCTGTCCGACGGCACCAATTCTCTATTCAATAAGTGCGTTTCATTATTCCGAGTTCACGCCCTCAATTCTCCACCTCAAAGCTTGATTCTGTTTGAATTGAAGTTGAAGGAGAGCACTCCAATTTCTTCTCCTTGAAAAAATTGTTTTTTCACATAAAAAATCGTGTTGAATTTGAGAGTCTATGAAAATTGACTTCATAATCGTTTCTCGGCGGTTGCTCATCAAGTTTTGGTAGAAAACTCATTGGAGTGACCTTGGCAAAGGTCAGAAAGTGGGGAATCGCATTGTACTGTCTGAAATGCCCCTTGTAATATAGATGTCGAGTTTTCAATTCATTATTTTTTATTCACACTTCTCATCTTATTCTATAAAATATCGCTTTCACGTCTCTCTCAGATCCTCTCAATCATAATTATCTGGTTTGCGAAAAAATTAGCGTTCGAGCCTTTACTCGTTTATATACCTATGTAAATCGTTCATATTCGAACAGGTTAGTTCGATGGAAAAATTTCAGCTTTGATAAAAGCTCTACACGGTAATTCCTCGGCACTTCTCATGTGTGTACCTACTATGAATTCAGAATATTTTCATTCATTATCGAAAATTATTACTGGTTCATGGATTTTCATCGAAACCACCTATAGAAATTGATTACAATCCATGGAATGTAGATATTAATTATTCATCGAAATATCGTATTTTACTTTTTTCTGTGGTCACAGAGTAATTAACTCAGTTTGAGAATGCTGTTTTTGTATATGTCGAATTTTTCCGTGATTTGTTGAGGTTAATGAGTTTTTCCGTCGACCATAGAATAAAAGCTCATTTTAACGCACTCAAAATCATCCATTAATGACCTATTTTAATGCATGCTTTCTTATTAATGCATGATTGTCATGGCAACCGAACATAAAATATTCAGTCAGAGCACTATCGAGCTTGGTTGGAAATCAACTTGTGTCACAGAGGGGTATGTTGACAACTCCATTCAAAATAAAATAGACTGCAGAAGAAATTTCAGGTGATACCATTTGCAAAGTAGATAATACTTAAACCTCCACTTTCTCCATACGTTCCTTATGGGATATCATAGGTAATGATATAAATGCAAACTAAATGTAAACTATTCAGAATGTCACAACATGTCCAATATTCCCCCTATGAATTTTTCGATATGTTCCATAGGGAGCATAAATATTAATATATCGAAATGAACATAGAAATTTACATTATGTCAAATTTGTCGATTACGCAAAATAAAAATTCATTTCTATCGAGAATTCCTATTCAATTCGTGATAAGGTCGACGGAAAAATCTTGTAATCAACTCGTTTATTAATTCAGCGATTAATGGTCTCAAACATTAACGCGCTCGCGCTCCGCTCACGCGTTAAAATATTTCGACCATTAATCGCTGTCATTAATGAACTAGTTGATTAAATAACTATTTTATAAACACGCTGCTTGATAGGCCACACTGGTGAATCACCCCGTATATTGACGTACGTCACTCCACCTTATCTGTCTCATATACCTACTCTTACTATTTTTTCAACTCTATCTCTTCTTCTCTAATTAGTGAATGATATAGAAAATTTTCTCGGAATATTAATCAATTAATTTTTCCCTCAAATCTATCTGATTATCCAACAGAATAATCCATTTTAAAAGTTCACATCAACACTGATTTAATAAAAATATCTCTTGAAAATTGATAGTAAAACTCTGCAGTGCAAATGTAATTGATTCAGCTCAAGAAGTAATTATTCTTTATGATGCTCTCTTACAAAAGCGATCTTGACAAAAACGCAAGGAAGAATAATCGAATCCAGCGGCTGCAAAAAATAATAAACTTTTCGGGAGAAATAAATAAACAGCTGCAGTAGCATATGCTTGGAAACCATCAAGGTTGACATCCAGGTAATAAAAAGTTGGTCCTTCTTGCTGAGATGATTTCTACTTTACAATCATCTGCTCAGAATGTAAGTTGATGATTGCCAATACAAATATGATGAACTTGAAATTGATATTTCGCGATTTCTCAAATGTAATGCCGGCCATCCACGAAGCCTCTGTTTCGAGCGTTTTACGACCTCATCTGGACGCGTGACTTTCCAAGCTTCCAACCGGGCCTTTGAGCATAGTTGAATTCACCACCGACGTAGCGTCCATTGCAAACACTTCGGCCGCTTGAGGAAAGTCCCGTCGACCATTCACGGAGACTGTTTCTTGCGGAGCTGGCAGCTCGAAAGTCCCGTAAAAACCGATCGTGAGTGGCCTACATAAGGCCCTGTTAATTTTACAAGCTTTTATTTAGTTTCACCTGTCCCGGTGTCTGTCTGTCTGTCTGTCTGTCTATAATCAAATCTTGCAAGTTGAATATGACACACTTCTAATGGTCCGATTGATTTGAAATTTGGCAGGTGTACATAATTCTGGTGACAATGCATCATGAAATATTTGTTATAGAAAAAAAACAAAATGGCGGATGAGTTTTGTGATTATGATCCGATTCCATTCAAAATTAGTGTCTGGGGGGTTTTGGGATTGACAATGATGATTCTTTGGTCAAAATTGAAAAATTCAAGATGGCGGCTGCAATATGGCGGCTACAAGATGGCGGACGAGTTCTGTGATTATGATGCGATTCTATTCAAAATTGGTATCATGGGGTTTTCTGGGTCGTGAATTACGATTCTTCAAAATTGAGGAATTCAAAATGGCGGCTTCAAAATGGCGGATGAGTGTTGCTATCATAAAAGCTTGTCTTGAAAAAGGTTTTTTTCATTATAGCTTGTTTTTACCATAATGCAGAGAATTGAATGCCTCAGAATTCTCCAGAAGCAACCTTGAGGTTATTTTTACTAGAGCTTCTGGAAAAAAGAAATATGTCATCCAAACAAACAATTTTATTTGAATATGGACAGATAACTAAAGGAATTAAAAAAAAACATCTAATAAATTGATAATATACAATTACTTATAATGATCTATTTATTATATTTGAGAAAGAATGAAAACATTATTCTCTGCCTCAAATAATGTCATGTGAAGAGTTTGTGATAAAAAACATCAACATAAATCATCTGCATTCCTTGTGCACCAAATCACTGAATTCTTTCAATTGCTTGATTATGTCACCCATGCAAGTGTTTTTTCCTCCTCCAACAATCTCATTGAGATACAACTCCACTATATCTTCCTCGATATTTTCATATTCATTCTTCAAGCTATTTTTCGCATTATTCAAACATTTCGTGAAAGAATCAGCTTTTTTACATGCTTTCAAAATTCTATTTCCGAAAGTATTGATCAAATTATTATGCAGTTCCTGGCAGTGGATGAAATCTGAAGGCTTGATCTTTCTAAGCCTCATATAAATTTTCGGTAGGCATTTGAGTCGTATTTCGTACAGGAAATTCAGATGCTCATTGAAAATATCTGCACTGAAAATATCGCTCATCATTTGGATATATTCATTAAAAATAGGATTATCGGCATCTAATATTGAGTATATGATCTTGTCTACAGTACCAACTGGATCCATTTCATCAGGTATCCGCATTGTTGAAATGCTTGAATTTTTCGATGACGTCTGGGTAGGTGTCTGTAAAACGAAAATTATATTTTTTCATTGAATGTGTTGAATATTCGAATATAATTTCACAAGATCATGAAAAATGGACAGATAATATCAAGAACCGATTAAAATACAATACATTCATAACAATGGTCTAGTATTCTGTCCGGGATAACCAGGATAGAAAGAATATTGATTTGATAAGAACGGGATCCTTCGCCATTTTGTAACGAATCTTCGAATAAGATTTATACAGAGTTGCGATGAAGTGTGGAACCAAGTGAATATATTTAAAACGAATATGGCAGGTATTGGATGCCATATTTTTTGTTACTACAGTACAGGGTGGGCAGAATTTGTGATACCTGAACTACGATTATAACCCTACGAAAAATGCACAATGCCTTCATCTTTTTCGATAAACACATAATGACGTTAACTCCATACTGCCATCTACTTTTTTTCGGTTTGTGAGCTGAAATTAACATTGGGTAATTTCAAGGCATGATAGGCTATTGTTTTTATGAGGAAGAACACAAGTTTATGTTGTAATAGCTCAGCCACCAAATTCCTTCGAAAAAAATCAATAACGGGCCATAAGACAATTTATTTAGAAATCATTTGACAGCAACGTTCCACGTTTCGGAGATTTCAATTTCTCCTTTCACAAGGCTGAAAACAAAGCGAACAATCACTAAATAGAACATGCTAACGAAAGAGGGGAAACACAAAGTCAAACAACTAAGGTGAAGAAACAAATATCAAATTACCCAGGCTGCATCAAACTATTTCAAAATTATGAAAAGCCATCTACAGGAAACAACCTTAGGAAACATCTCATCCAGAACAAACAACGAAATAAAATGAGAAATTAATAATGAAATGAAGATTTACCTACAAACTGTTCATTTGTATTCCGAAACGAATGAATACGAACAATTGATAAACATGAAGCATAAAAATCAATCAACTACAACAAATAATTATAGATGGTACTGAGTCTTAGAACAATCTCTTTAAATCTAAAATCAACCCAATATTTTTTTCTCAATGTGTAACATTTCAATAATATTCATGCCGTAAGAATTAGGTTCAACATTGATACACTGAAAATCAAATCTATTTCCCGTATTGCAGATGTGTAAAGTTAATGCAGTTGGCAAGATTTTACCATCATTTTGATGTTGTCTGATTCTATCCTTCAAATACTGTTACTATATTGATTAGACGAAACAGTACTTGAAAGATAAAATTCGAAAACATCAAAATGAAAGTAAAAGTCTTGCAAACTATGAAAAAACTGCATTAACTTCACACATCTTCAATACATGACATAGATTTGATTTTTAGCGTGTAAAAACCTCGCCAGGCCATTGAAGTCCTTATTTGTTCTTGCCTTGCATTTCTTGGTAAACATTATTGATCTAGTAACGAATATGTATTGGACTGGAAAGCATTATCGCTGCTTTGGTTTTTTGGGCATTATTCAGCATTTTGTAATTTCCTGAAAGTATCTTATTCACGTTTAGGTTTTTCTTGAGTTTCTTCGTATTGGTTAGCCCAGATTGGTAAGAGATATCAGATGCATCATATGCTGATACTATACAATAGTTTCTGTATCAGTTCATTCATGTGTTCACTACAAGTCAGTTTAATATATTCTATATATTTCATAACTATGTTCTAGACTTATATAATCCATTTCAATTGTAGGGATGTCATTTAAATTTTTATTTGTTAATTGGATATAATACATAATTGTCTTCTCAATATCTATTTTCAATTTGTAAGTATAAACCCAAATTCTTATTGCATCAAGGCTAGTTATTACTTTGAAAAATGTTATTCTGTCCTTGCCAATATGAATAAGTTTAGTGTCATCTGCAAATAAGAAAAACTTGTGCCTTGTGGCACTTCATATTTATTGTTTCTTCGGTATTTTTTTCTTATATTTGACATCTACTGTTTCCTATTTTTCATGTAAAACCTAATTTATGAATAGTTACCAATGAAATATTTGGAACATTTTATATGGAGCATGCTTTTTTACAATTAAATCAATAATTACTTCTTTTCAAGGTTGCCATGAATTTTCCAATTATAACTGATTCTTCATAATTGAAATTTTCTACTTCTCAATTCAGCCTGTTTTTTAGTGTGTCTCTCCAAATTTTTCAACTTTATTCATTATATTGCCTTGTTGCTTTACTTTCTACTCACACCGTAGGTTCAAATGAATACAAACGGCTAATAATACAGGGTGGCCATTTGAAAACGAAACAGACGAGATTACAGACGAAATAAATTTTCTCGATAGAAATGCTCGGACAGGTCGAGTTCTGTTTCGAGGGGGACAACTTAAGATGTAGGTTACGGACGCATAGCGCTTCAACCCTTGCTGCTACAACCCCCACCCCCAATTTTTGAATAGGGAAGATGGGGTGAGTGATACCTCATTTGAAAGGTATTTTAATACTGATTTCAGCACAGTAATTGTTTTTTCATTTTATGCATTAGTTCTCGAAATATTCATGCGTTAGTTAATTTTATCACTTAAATTAATTTCTTGCGAATAATTGACATTTCGTGCTTCCGAAACACCAAAATTTTCGTACTTGTATTTGAAATTGCAAAACATCTACCACTAGGCAAATGAAGTCATACCGTACGTGTTAATGCTACTAGGGTCAGATGTTCGACTAGCTGTTTTATTCACTGAAATCATTCTCCAACTGTACGGTATCAGAACGATTTGAAGTATTGATCTAAGAAATAAGACTTTTCAAAGTAAAGTAAATAATTTACAAAAACTCACATCAATTACTTAATTTGAAGCTCAAAACGTCGATTTTTCACAAAAAAACACTACAAGTGCCATGAAAACACCACTTCATTTTCAAATACTTAGTTAAGAATATTTCGAGAACTAATGCATAAAATGAAAAAACAATTACTGTGCTGAAATTAGTATAAAATAACTTTCAAATGAGGTATCACTCACCCCATCTTCCCTATTCAAGAATGGGGGGTGAGGGTTGTAGTAGCAAGGGTTGAAGCGCTATGCGTCCGTAACCTACATCTTAAGTTGTCCCCCTCGAAACAGAAATCGACCTGTCCGAGCATTTCTATCGAAAAAATTTATTTCGTCTGTAATCTCGTCTGTTTCGTTTTCAAATGGCCACCCTGTATAATCCCTGTTGTCAAACATTGAGGTGATAATTTCGAAATGTATAGCTTCAGGAAGGCAAGCAATGGCGCCTGTAGATGAAAAATAGTCAATTACGCTTGCTATAAAGCCTAACAATAAAAGTTCCTACGGAAAGCTAGTGCCGTTAAACCAACAGAAACACATAAAATTGTTTTTCACAACCTTCATGTCATATCAATTCTATCATTTATGAGATAAAAGTGGTCGTAGCAACCTTTGCAACCAAACATAACGCTTCACTGGAAATAAAAGATTAAATTTGGCCATGGGTCGGTGAATAAACAGTGTTAATGAAAACTAATGACGTCTCGAGAAATTGCTGATACACGTCAACTTTCGTATGAAAAACAGGATTCAGATATCCATGTTTAAGTTCGGTTGAAGCTCCCACTCAATTGTTTTGCCAATCGATATGTCTTTGGAATACGTCAAAACAAAAGTAATTCAATGTGGTATTCAATTGTTTAATCATTTGGAAGGTGGGCGGTATTCGAATTGGGCTTATATACTCCATTCACTTTTATTTAATCACATAGGAGATCATGGTTTCGTTTCCAGGAGTTGGTGCACCTGATGAAAAGTCTGTGCGCGTACATAGAATATCGTTAATGACAAAACAACGATGCCAGTTTTTTGTTTACATCAAAGTAAAAGTATCAAAGATTTTCCACATTTTGTTAGTTCGAATCGATCGGTGATTTTGGGGCGAAATATCGATAGGAAATCGCCTATTTTTCCGTTCTTCGTCGTCCAGAAGAAGTTTCGTGGAAGTGTCATTTTTTCCTTTCACGAGTTTTGGCGTGAGTACCTACGAATGGCAAATTTGAATTGGACCAAAAATCGATTCATAAGCATAAATAAAGCGAAAGTAAATACTAATCGACCTTTTTACACTTGATAACGAAGTTTTTTTAGGTATCTGGCCGTTTTGAAAGATTTCAAACGAAATTCCGGTCCCCCAGAAGTTTGGTTAGTTTCGGTATCGTTTTTGGTGCTCAAAATTCATTTGGAATGTGTAAATGGACGAAAAAGGGTTCCTTATACGATCTTCTAACGAAAGCGACCGGAAAATATGGTTCAGGTAGGATTTTAGAGGAATTATGAGGAAAGAACTTGCAGAATGAAATTGCACGATTTTCGTAAGTAAACGGGTTCTGGGTTGCCATCATCGGTCTCTAAATGATTATTGTTGATCGTTTTCACGTTTCAGAAAAAAACACGTCGAAAAAGCTGAAAAAAAACAAGAAATATGACTATATTGCATTCAACGGATTCAGATTCTGATGATGATGGAGCTTTCATTCCTTTGCCGAAAGTAGAAATGGGCTATATTGAACCAGAATACATCGGTTTTTTCCATATTCCAGGAGTTTGTGTCTTATTTTAGAACAGGTGAATGATAAATGTGAAGCATATGTTTGACCTATTCCATTTTATCTGTACAAACCTACTGTGGTAGTAATGTATCCATGAATATTTTTCAATCGTCAAGTCTTGAACTTTCAGTTCAAGAAGATAATAAACATTAATTCTTCACAAGCATGCATATGAAAATTATGTGAAAGCAATGCAATTTTCTTCCATGGCGAAAAATAATATATTTCAACAGTCATCTCTTGTACTTTTCATGCAAATAACTAGAGAGGGAATCCTTTCTATCAATTCATACCTATAAACGTTATTTATTTTCGTCCATCACATCTTTTCCAATTCATTCACATTCTGAGAAATACGCTAAGAATGTAGACAACAGGACAACAGGGCAACATAGTGTTGACTTGGAACATAAAAATATTTTGAAAAACGTCATAACTTCGATACAGAGTGGAATGTGTCAAATTTCCAAGGCCAGAGTTGTGATTTTATAATTGTGAATGGAGTATACGCGATACGATCATGACATCCTTAATATTTCAGTAGAGCTTGAAATTAAGATTTCGAAAATATGTCATGATTGGTATTATACTGAAATCATCTTTAAAATTTAGAGATAACAAGTTTCCTTGTGTATTATCATTGCAGTGGCGATGAACAAATTTGGAATGTTCTTTGATGTAAATGGTGAATGTGAAATTCTGAGTTATGGAGTGAAGACTTCAGGCAGATTATCAACTATCAAGTTTTGTATTTTGTTGGAATGGTAACCGCAAGCTTTACTAAAATATAAAGAATCTACAGTATCAGAATCCCATTTGAAATAAAATTGTATTCTTTGAATGAATATTGATAAGTATTATTTCAGGAAAATATACCGACACCATTGAATGGTACACAAGAAAGTTCCACAGAAATGTTTTCACAGAAACGCGGAATTTTCCTCAGGAAGAAAGTAACAGCTACTTTTCAAGAACTATCACTAAATCGATCAGACACCGACATCAGATTTTGATTATCTAGTTTGTAAATAGGACTACATTTGAATGTGTCCTATTTGGCTCACTCTGTACTCTTGGTTGAAAATTGTCATGCTTCCCCCCCTCTGAAAAACTCTCTAGCTCAATTTGATCTTTAAATTTTTTTGACATCCTGTATTTTTGCACACAATGGAATGATCAGAAGAGGAAATCCGTTTTCTTGTCAAATTACTGTCTTGAGAAGCTAGAGACGCACATTTCTGAGAAGGAAATTGGACTTTTGAAGACGTTCGAAATGAGATGACACCCAATCCTTGTTCCCTATTCAAAACGTGGGGTTGTACCAGACCCTCGTAGGAACTTGGTTTTCAAGACGCAAAAGTACGGTAGAATGTGTCCCGTAAGTGAATAAAATTTGCATATGCCAAATATCGGACACCCTGAATGAATCCATTAATTTGTTTCCTGGTTATTTCCGTTCAGCACAATTATGGTTTCAAAATGGTTTCCTATTTCAGACCGGTTGTTGGCTCCATGAATATTAATCGAAAGAAAACATAAACCCTTATGAACATAAAGAAATGTTTCGAAAATATTCAAGTCCACGAAGGTACTCAAATGAAAAAGGAACTCCAAAAATAGAACAAATTTATTTCTACTCACATTCTGAATGGATAAAATAAATAATATACACAGGTATATCGGGGCTGACATGTTTATTTTTCGAGCGGACCAACAATATTACGAAAACATAAACTTTGCTCTTTGATGTTCGGACAACGATTCGAACCCATTGCTGTTGACTCCAAGGTAATTACTGTAATAGCTTTTTTCCCATAGATAAGGAAAAATATATAGGACGACATATGAATATATCGCGACAATTGAATAATACCAGTACTTCTGACGCTTTATGAGCGGGGAAAGTTGTATTTTTCATGATAAACTCAGGTCGAGTATTCTTCTGTTCAATTTCAATTCGAATTTGAGATGTTACAACATACTCAATAGAAACATGAAGTTATGAAGATAATATTGGGGGTGTTCATGGATATATTTTCTCCATTTATATGGAGGTATTAGAATCAGGAAAAATATAAGATATCATTTTCGGAATTTTATTGGAGAACAAACGAATTGGATGGTTGAATTTTTGAGGTAAGGTGATTTTTTTGAAATATACGTTACACGTGTAGACTATATATCGGTTTAATTCATAGGTTTCATACTTTAATTTATCGAAACGAAATCAAATTAACAAAACAACCAAATGATCAAAACAAAATGAAATGTTTCACCAAGGGTTATGTGAGGAATCAATTTCGACAAAATGAAATTATCGAAACAAAATCAGATTATCAAAACAGAATCAAATTATCAAAGACTTGGTGATTTATCAAAACAACACACCGAAAACTTGGGGAGATTTCAGAACAACACAACTCAAAGTACCAAAAACTTTCAGGATACTGGACTCTTAATTTTTTTGGCGTTACATGCAGCCTTCTCACAATACTCAAATAAGTAAAGCATACGCAAAATTACCTGATCTTTCTCCTTCTGACAGGTAATCCAGAGGATGATGAAAATATCCTAAATAAAAAACAACAAAAACACGTCACTAACCCGTTGTTCGCAGTTTAACTTCACTCCCGGTCTTAAGGACGAGAAGTGATCTAAATATGTAGGTAATTCTTATTAATTTTTAAACCTTCAATTTCCGATTCAACACTTCACCTCGCTATTCCCCGAATAGCACTTTTCCGTCTCCGCTCTAAGACCGTACTTCCAAACACTGAATTACTTCTCAAATCTTCTTTGAAACCGAATCCTAGTTAACTGAGAACCATTCCGTTTAAGACTTCTCCAGCTACTCCCTTCTAACTTCCGATTCAACACTTCACTCCGCTATTCCCCGAGTAGCACTTTTGCCGTCTCCGCTTTGAGACCGTTCTTCCAAACACTAGATCTCCCTTAAACTAAACCAGAGTCAACTGTGGATTCTGCAGCTACTGCTTCACTCCTCCGTTTTCGAAAGTCATTAAGGATTTCCTTTTCCAACTCCCGTGGTCCGAAAGGGTATCATAATCGTCTGAGCTTTTTAGGCTAGTTTCGCACGATCTTAGCCTCGAATTTTTCGCTGTCGTCAGCATCCTGGGGCTACCCAGGTTGTGAGATGATTTTCTGGCACCGTCTTAGTTTCATGAGGAAACTTGACCCGAAAATCAATAGCTTCATCGTTATCGTATCGCCTACCTGTGCAATACCGATATGCAACTAAGTAATTGTCGGAGCCATGAACATAAATTTCAGAAGTCTATATTGTTTAACCGCAAAATTTCGATTTATTACACCAGCTGACATCAATAAGTGTTCATCTTCCCGATAAATGAAGGGTGTTTTAGGTGGGTTTTCAATAGAAGATTTATTGTGACTTCTTCCAATGTCTCCAAGGGAAGAATCGAACCTCTTATTTCATTGAATAGAATTCGATTTCTAGGGCTCATAACTTTGCCATCAAAATTTAATAGGAGCGATTTTCGGTGAAATAAGTTGTTTCAACGAGTTCAACTACGTGTTGAAATAAAGACTCACCTTCGAAAAAACCTACTTATACTTCCTTACGAGTACAAGATTCTTTGTTGATTCCACCTTAAATTATGTGAATATAACTGTGCTGTGTTCAAATGTGTACAAAGTGTTGTCCTTACATCTTTACAATTTCCCAAAAAAAGATATAATAGAATCATAAAATTTAGAAGAATTGAATAAGTTTCTTGTTTCATTTCAGCTGATGTCATTATTTTCATTTCAGGCACCAATCCCTCTTTGTACCCTTGGAATTGGAGCGACTTTTGGAGAATCAATCCTGCAAGATCTACCTAGGGAAAGTACAATAGTGACTCTAACACCTTGTGAACTCCTGAAGGTGGATCAGCCTGACTTCAAACTCATATGGGAGGTAAATATCGAAATCTCACACTGTGAATTATGCGAAATTCTGAGAGGTAGAAATTGAATGCTGTCATTTCGAATCAACAATGTCGAAGAGCTAGCGACGACAAAATTTACTCGATTCTGAAACTCAAGGAAGTCATCGATGAAGACTAAATAAGGGTGATCTACAGGGTGGTTTATAGGTGAATTTTAATTTTTCACAAAAATAGAATACATATATCACGAAAAATCGTCCAGATGAAATTTTCAAGATGGTGAAGTTGAATTCGAATTTTTCTTCATAAAATGATTAATACGAGCCTGTTGTCGACCCTTGGAACAAACTGAGCCGTGATCAAGGTCACGTATTCTCCGACTCATTCGAATTCATTCCGACTTCGCGCTTATCAAGATTTTTTCAGCTTCTTCATTTTGAAACTTCCATGGAAGTAATTTTTCATGAAATGATTCATTTTGATGAGTTTTTAACTACTCTTACAAAAATCACCTCCGAAAACACCCTGTTTAGATAATACAGAGGGGCCTTCATAAAACAGTATATTTCAGTGAGTGAGCAACCTCCTCAAAAATATTAGGTAAATAGCAATAGGGATCCAATGACACATCAGTTGGAAAGATTTTCAATTTCATTTATGAATAGCTGAATAATTTCTGGTTGGCATATTGCATAGGAATTAAATGGATTCCTAGAAGAGGATGATAAACATAAAATAAACATTCGGAGTTCGGAGCAGTCAATCGTCGGGTTACAACCTCCGACTGAGAACCTCTGAAAATGCTTACCGCAGTTAGGTGAAACGATTGGTGTAATTCCTGTTGGACCCCGCCTAGAGGGGTCAGAGTATTCTAGATTTACACATACCTTCTAAAATTGATAGTTTTCGAGTAGAAACACTTTTTATCTTTGCTTTGGAAAAGTGATTTTACCCGAAAGCAATAAATTTCGGAGGGTATGACTAAACAATTTTCAGAACTTGACAAGAACATCTTCCACAAAGAAATCGCTTCCAGATTCGAAACAACCTTTCCATTATGGAAAATTATTCATAAGATTGTGAAGTGAAAAATTTACGCTATGTCATAAATTTTCGTAATAATTTTCCCATCAGAAGAAACTACTTAATTTTCGAACTCTGTGTCTGATTGAAACTTTTTTAGGCTGATGCATCAGTGCAAGGGCAACAACTTCTTCGTGGAAAATTTGTCGTAGCTATCGAAAGTAGGTAATGAGTCATTGTACCTAATCGCACTAATGGGATACGCTGTATGTAAAAGTCGAAGACTCCTGCTCCATGATTATTATTTGTTTATTACTGTACCTACTCATTTTTCATCGCGAATGTGAATTACGAGAATGAGCTCACGTCGTGGCCCAGGCAATATTGTGTTTTGTAATCCGGGAGGTATCTTTGCAAATGACAAAATTCGTTGAGTTAGGCTTTGTGGGATTAAGGGCTTGTCCTTTCATGAGATCTGATATCTTCTTCACAGTGATTGTTTTTAAGGAGAAGATCGTGAATTACACACATCGTCAAAAGACTTGGCCCCCAATCAACTCTCAGCTTGTTGAATGAAACATGACCATTTTCTGTGTGTGGACTCCAGGGCCGATCCTAGCAGGTGTGCAGCGCGTGCCCCGCACGCAGACGGCCAAATTCAAGGGGCGACCGCAGGCCGACATCTTTTTATGTCAATTTGTAAAAAATATAATTTTCAACAAATTTTAATGAGATAATTGTTTTTAATTGTCGATTAATACTCTAATCATACAAAATTTGAATGAGACGACCAATAAATTCAATGAACTGAAATAAACATGAAATTGCGCTTAAAACTTTTTTCTGTGAAATCTTGGTGCGAGTTGAAATTGAGATTGGAAAAGAATGACATATACCTACTATATTGATGCGGAACAACAAAATGTTTATAATCGATAAAAAAGCGATGGCGCGCCATCGCCCATCATTGAAAGAATGATTGTTGTAGTACAATTTTTGGCCAGTCAGAATTTGGCATTTAGGGGAACTATACTTCTTCAACTTCAAATTGGGATCTATCAAAATCAAAATGGGAATTAACATATTCAAATTGGGAATAAACATATTCAAATTGGGAATAAACACCTTCAAATTGGGAATAATCAATTTCAAATTGAAACGGCATTCGTGGCTATGTATTTCACGATGAAGAAAAAACTATTAATATACAGGGTGGCCCACCCCAGACGCGGTTCTCATTTTGAGGCAGTAAATGAAGACATTTTGAAAATTTTTTTTTCGTGAAATGTAAAGGACAATCAGATGCACAATTTAAAATTGTTTTCACATATACAGGGTGTTCGATAACAAAGATATAGACCAAAGTTACACTTTTTTAAATGGAATACCCTATATATGAATTCAAAAATTGAATGGCAAGCTCAAATAATGATGAGTTTATAAAGACCATCTTATGCCTTAGAAGAGCCATTGTAGAGAAAATGGCAAAAAATCGAAAAAAAGGAGTATTTTTAATTTGCAATTAATGAATAAACCCTTCAAGCCAACGAGACAGACAATGTTTTTTCGTGTAGACATATTGGCTACCCTTATGCAGAAGAAAAAAATTTAACTCCGGAATATACTGAGTGATCATAATTAATGTTCAAACATTAACTACAAATAATGGTCAAAAACTTTCTTATTTCAAATGGCACACCCAGTATTTCTGTACCTTGTTGAACGTAAAAATTAATATCGAAACTATCTTCATTGGGTTTCCCTATACCTAAACCTAATAGTTTTCAAGTAATTCTCGATTTTTAATTCAACTAGTTAACCTACTATTATGATTAGCGATATTCATAGAAATATTTGGAAATATTTGTGGGGAAATGCTTACAATATTATTTGAAATCTGAAAAACTCATATGAAGATCTCAATAATGGTGTTGCGGTCACGCAAGATTTATTATTCCTTTATAAATTATTAGGTATCTACTGTTTTTCTGAATATCAATTCTTTTTTCAATTATTTTCAAATTAATTTCGCCTAGAAGGTATTAAGTGTCATTATCTTTCAATCTTTTTCGGTACATGCCCTTAAATTTTTCTTTATTCTTATCGTTTTGAAGTTGAGCCATACGTTCAAAGAATCATGTAACAAACGATTCATTTAAAAAAATATTTGTTAAGGCGATGAACCTATGCTCCAGTCCAACATTTTCCTATTCTTCACATTTTCAATAGTTTGAAGAATTTTAGAGATTTTCAAAAGAGATCTGTGATAGTGAACCTCTGGCCAGAGAGTGAGTTGAGTACCGAGTGGAACGAGTTTCACCAGCATAAGGACATTCAGTTCAATAGTAAGGTAATATTTGAAGGTATTTTGTGAACATCTTTGAAACTTTGAGTCTACTAATACTCAATCCAACAATTGGAGATAACAAGTATGAAGAATCAAAGGTTCATCGCCTGAGCAAATATTTTTTTAAATGAATCGTTTGTTACATGACTCTTTGAACGTATGGCTTAACTTCAAAACGATAAGAATAAAGAAAAATTTAAGGTCATGTACCTAAAAAGATTGAATGATAATGACACTTAATACCTTCTAGGCGAAATTAATTTGAAAATAATTGAAAAAAGAATTGATATTCAGAAAAACAGTAGATACCTAATAATTTATAAAGGAATAATAAATCTTGCGTGACCGCAACACCATTATTGAGATCTTCATATGAGTTTTTCAGATTTCAAATAATATTGTAAGCATTTCCCCACAAATATTTCCAAATATTTCTATGAATATCGCTAATCATAATAGTAGGTTAACTAGTTGAATTGAAAATCGAGAATTACTTGAAAACTATTAGGTTTAGGTATAGGGAAACCCAATGAAGATAGTTTCGATATTAATTTTTACGTTCAACAAGGTACAGAAATACTGGGTGTGCCATTTGAAATAAGAAAGTTTTTGGCCATTATTTGTAGTTATTGTTTGAACATTAATTATGATCACTCAGTATATTCCAGAGATGAATTTTTTTTTTCTGCATAAGGGTAGCCAATATGTCTACACGAAAAAACATTGTTTGTCTCGTTGGCTTGAAGGGTTTATTCATTAATTGCAAATTAAAAATACTCCTTTTTTTCGATTTTTCGCCATTTTCTCTACAATGGCTCTTCTAAGGCATAAGATGGTCTTTATAAACTCATCATTATTTGAGCTTGCCATTCAATTTTTGAATTCATATATAGGGTATTCCATTTAAAAAAGTGTAACTTTGGTCTATATCTTTGTTATCGAACACCCTGTATATGTGAAAACAATTTTAAATTGTGCATCTGATTCAAGGGCGTAGCCAGGAATTAATTTCGGGGGGGGTTTTGAAATTTTGGCAATTGACTTTGTAAGTGCCGGGAATTGTGAGGGTCGCTTTCTGTAGCAAGTATTGAACACTGAAAACATTTCGGGGGGGGTTTGAACCCCCAAAACCCCCCCCCTGGCTACGCCCTTGATCTGATTGTCCTTCACATTTCACGAAAAAAAAATTTTCAAAATGTCTTCATTTACTGCCTCAAAATGAGAACCGCGTCTGGGGTGGGCCACCCTGTATACCTATTTGAACTTATCAAACATTCGAAAAGTGTGAGAAGTACTTAAAAAATTCCATATTCGTGCTCAAACCCTCATATCAAAATAGGTCAAAACATCAGGTATGAACCTCTGGATATGAGACACATATCTTTTACAGGTACTAACTGTAATGGTTCATGGTTGATATCTTTCTTCTTATCAAATTTTTCGTTCTTTGAAGACGAAATTCTGTCTGTGTTATGTTTCGATGGGCGATGGCATACCGCAATTACCTGCTTTTTCATTGAATCTGCAGCTTTCTTCTTTGTAGGTATAAGGCATGATTATGAAAAAGAAATTGTAGACTTATCGTTCGTTACTTACTTTGGACAAATTTGAGAGTTAATTACATATCGAGTAATTCAAAGATCTGATTCACATGGATGTCATTCCAATATGAAATTGATTAATTGTTCTATTTCGAAGGCTGAAGACTCTCAAAATCGCACGCCCATGTTCATCCAAAGCAAAGGTTTCATTCGGTGTTGCCACAAAACGAGGCTGAACAAAGAGATCCGATCTTTCATCTTTGATCCACTCATTGTGACGACTGTCAATGTGGAAGCCAAAACAAATCATGATTCTACAAGGGAATGCGATGTCTATCGGGTATAGTCAAAGGAAAAAACCTTTTTTTCCCAAATTCTTATCATTTACGCCTTGCTATACTATCAATGTTTCACAAAAAAAAAATTAAAATTTCAACTGCTCCTTCTGGGTGTTCAGTTTCTTTGTCGGTTAGTATATATCTGTTCTGAATCAATCGCTCTGTTAGTCAGACTGCTACGCCCGTGTCGAACATTTGATGAGGAATTGAGGAAGATAATATGGTGATGGAACCTAATGTAATCAACATCAGCATCCCTATTCAATAAGCAGCGTTTGGTCGTATGCGTTTTCTCTCTCTAGAATTCTCGGTGATTTCGATCGAAAGCGATGACATTGTGGAGAACGTGCATGGGAGCAAATGTCGTTTTGTGACTAAGGCGCCTGGTGTCTTCTATCGTTCTATCGCTGCTAGCTCTTACTTCATTTCATTCTGGAATCTAAACGTGATGCGATGTGAATTATTGAGAAGGAAATTTTCCTCAAGGAACCACCGTTTGAAATATTCCGGAGAACTGCAGCTACGGAAATGAATTTTAAATACGCCTTTCCTCCGTTTCCCAGATATATTCAGAATAGTAATGATTTCGTTTTCGTAAGGAAAGTAATAAGCCATTGTGTTGGGGATTTTATTCCGATTTCGAATTCTTCGAATGTTAAACGATGAACCATTCAATTCTGCAAACCATTCGGAAGGTTCATTATCTGAAATGAGAAATAATAAAGCAAAACTAAAACCGCCGTCTAGAATTTTTGTGGACCAATTCCAAGTACTCCTTTAATTCGAATGATGAGAAATATTTTATCACTGAACTAGCATGAAAATAAATAACGAAAACTATGAAAATCTGTCTCATCATTCGAATTTGCAAAGTTTGGGATTTACACCAACAGAATATGCATAATGTTGAATTCCATCCACGCATACACATCGATAACAAAAACCATTTATTCACAGACTTTTCTACGTATATTTATTCAAAGCTTAACCATCTGATGATAGGAGATAATGTAGTGATATGATTTTCAATCGATCTTCCATTTGCAGTCCATTGTTGAGTGAATGAAACCTCAACATGCCTTCAATTAAATGGCGAGCTCGAAAATGTTTTTTAGTGGTGGAATGATCAGATCGGTTGGCGATGGATGTGTTCATCTCAATAATATCTGGTCATTTTTTTCAGAAGAACAAAGAGCTGATGAATGAATTGATTTCCCACTGCAAGCTGAAGAACGGTGAGTTGTTATTGCTGCTTTTACTGTGATTGAGTAGAAATGAGAGTATGAAGTGAGAACACTGAAGTCAGTTCAGTTCCTATGAACTCGATAATTTTATTCTATACTTTCTAATAATTTTTTTAATAAGTTTTTGAGGATTTTCCTTACTATTTCTGGATTATTATTGAGGTTGTCAATTTCTTCCCCTATTCTGGATTCAATGTCTTCAATATTTTGCGAACGGCCATATACACTTTAAATTTCAAATATCCCCCATTGAAAAGTGTCCAATAATGTTAAGTCGGGACTGTATTACGAGGCCATTAGAATGGTCCCGTTCGCATTTTTCCGTTCCCTATACAGTCAGCGCGACAGGTCGCTCTAACCGTATAGGAAACGGAATGCACAATGGAACACTCCGTTTCCTAGCAGATATGCGCGATGTGCTCACTGTCCTGTTAGTCTTCTGGGTGCCGATGGTACAAATTGCAAATTATTAATAAAGTTTTCATACTTTCTGTATAGCTTAATTAGGTAGAGTCTACCACATTTTTCCTCTCTGAACATTTTTGTAGCCGGGGATTTTTTTCTGCAAACCTCTCATAAGTCGACCATATTTTCAATCATACGTACTCTGTTTTTGTAAAATGCAATCATAAAAACAATCTGAGAAAAATGAGAAAACATGATTGTATACCAATATAAACATGACTGAAAATCACATTTTTTTGCTTATCAATACACTCTTGATACAGAAATGCAATTGTCCGACAAAAAATGTGGTGTTTTTCTTGTCCGACAGATGAAAATCGACGATTTTTTTGAGTTTTTAAATTCATTAATATTTATCGGACAAGAATGAATTTATATTTTAGAGAGATTCGTTTTATAGAAAAAACAACTGTCCACCATATAAAATGCGGCAAATCCTTAGTCTAGTTGAATATAATGGTTTTGTTTCAGAAACTTTTTTCGATTATTATTGAAATGAAACTATTGATTTTGATTGAAAGTGTATAATTCAAATTGTTTACCGACATTTTCATTCAAATCTAATAAAAAAAAAACAATGAAAATACTTCTTCCTCACATTGAATTCATTGTAACGAGACGAATGGTATCCAGTAAAAGTATCACACCAATCGTCAGGTAGAATGACATCTTTTATCTTCATATTTGTGATTATAATGTTCTCTTGATTTGATGCCGAGAATATTTTGCACAGTTTAAGGATGTCACTTCCTCCTTTTTCGTTTTAAGGCCATGGATATTTTTCAAATGTTTGCACAAAAAAAACTCCATCACTACTGAGAATATTATATCGGCAACAACTAAAATTGACGAACTTTATTCGTCGGACAGCTGGATGATAGTATTCAGCACATCCTTCTTAAATGGTCCTCAAAAAATCAAATTTTCATTTGTAACATGAGCAAAGTTAGGTACCTATATCCGATAAATGCATATGGTCAATTCATAACCAAATTAGAGCAGTGAATGCTTTAATTTTTGAATGAACGCGACGTATTTTCAAGGTGGAGAAAGAATAAGAAAAAAAGACATTATCCCAAAAAATCTTCGTTTTTCATTTGTCGGACAAGGAAATCGCCACATTTTTTTGTCGCACAATTGCATTTTCATACTTCATATATTTGTATCAACCGATTCTGAAAATTTCGGGAGGGTATTAATGCGATTATTAGTCATGTTTATGTTGGTAGACAATCATGTTTTCTCATTTCTCCAAGATTGTTCTTATGATTGCGTTTTACAAAAAAGAGTATGTTTTATTCAAGAAAAATGAAAATATGGTCGACTTACGAGAGGTTTGCTGAAAAAAAACCGCAACTACAAAAATGTTCACAGAGAAAAAATGTGGTAGACTCTACCTAATAAAGCTATACAGAAAGTAAGAGAACTTCATTAATAATTTGCAATTTGTCCCATCGGCACCCAGAAGACTAACAGGGCAATGAGCACATCGCGCATATCTGCTAGGAGTGCTAGGAAACGGAGTGTTCCATTGGGCATTCCGTTTTCTATACGGTGAGAGCGACCTGTCGCGCTGACTGTATAGGGAACGGAAAAATGCGTCCCGTTCCTGTCAATTCAATGGACTTCATTGGAAATTGATAGAAGTTCGATTTGTTTATCATATAAAAATGTACAATTCGTATCAAGTGAGAACTTGTCAAGGTTATCAGGTGCGATAAAAAAAAAGAATTGTCAGAAAAATATTATTTCTCAATATAGAGGATCTTTTTAAAATAATTCTCCAAATTTTAATATTTTTCAACCGTGATAAGACTCGATGGAGAATTTGGCCCATTTGAAAAATGAAATATCTCAAATAAAAAAGTTATTCTCGCAAACTTGCAGAGAGATGAGTAATTTCATTAAGAATGCAGAAATCCCAAAAGGACTACTCATCCCGGACGGAATTATTACTACTTCTTTTGGTATTTCTGAATTCTTCGAAAGATTATCTATCCGCCTAAGAATTTTTTAGTGAAACCTTAATTGTGATCTTCAATTGGGTCGAATTCTCCATCGCGTCCTCTCACGGTCACCAAATGTTGATAATCGGAGAATTCTCACTAATAAAGCATCTCTCTGAAAGAATTCCTCGATTATCAATAGATGCCATAATTCTCTCCTTCGTGTTCTTCAATTAAATAGGAATAATAAGTTTGTGGCTTAGATACAGGGCAAATCAAACAAATCTATTTTGATTTGTGACGTTTCGATCCCTAGTCTGGATCTTTCTCAAGACTGAAAAATTTATTAACGTTTATAAACTCTAGCTGACAAAATAATATTGTTGTAATTTTTTGTCAGAGTTGATGTTTACACGTTAATGAATGTCTCAGTCTTTTGAAAAATCCAAACTCTCTTTTACATTCAAACATACATTGCATGTTTAATGAAAGCTTATCATTGAATATTTTTCAAAGTTTGTTATGGACGTGGCAAAAGTTTCGATCAAAATATTGGCATTCTTCGGATTAGTGAACTAATTCCAGGCACTCTTTAGATCAGGCTTCCAATCTGAAATTTCATCGGAATCAGATGGCCTATGTCCATATACACGGAAACACATAGATTTCTTTGAAGCACATGTATATGTCATGTGCAAATTCACCAAAAACTAAATTCGAAATTCATTTCAATCTCAACATTTCCGCATATAAATTAATATTTCATTAAATTTCATCTCATATTCGCTGACTGCTTTTTTCGTGAAATTCTGACACTGAAATTCCGGATAATTGAAAGAAAATATAGAGGCGAGAAAATATGGAGCGAATTGAATGAAACAAACCCGTCAAAAGGGGATATCACGAAAAGGACCGCTTTTTCCACCCATATCCTGTGATGGAAGCTTCCTTTCCCCTGAAAGCTTTGCCACTGATCATACCGAGTTGTATTTCCAACGATCCCATTTATATTTAGGAGCTCGAATACGGAGAAAACTCCAAACCCTCTTTGCCAGTCGTTTGATTATTTACCATTCATCTGCTAACTGAGATAATATGAGGTCCGTTTTCAGCATTACCGTCGCCCTGAGGCCCCTGATTTTGATAAACAAACGGACACAAATTCGAACCCTTTTCGTCAATCGTTTGATTATTTACCATTCATCTTCAAACTGTGGTAATATCAGGTCCGATTGTGATACATGCTGACAGAACAGAAAGAGCTCTGGAGACCCCCTTTTTGTCCGGTAATAATAATTGAGATAGGAGCCACCATTCTCACTGTTGCTTGTATCTTTCTAACTGGAGGAATATCATCATAGGATATTTCAGAAATTGTATCAAAAATAGTGAACAAAATTTCATCAGGAGTTTTGTTTTTCCAATAAGAACGCTTTTTTTTGTTTTTGTATCGGATTCTGCAGGACGTGCCTATACTTAAAGCCGACCGAACCGCGGTACCCAGGTATAGCTTTTGGAGGCGCTCTCTGTGGAGCATTTGCCTAAGCGCGAGGCGGCGTGTGCAGAATGCTACACACGTTATGGACTCTAAGTCACCTCATGACACTTCCCCAGTGAACAGGACTACAGTGACTCTAACAAGACAGTGGCGACAATTGGGCCTCTAAGCTCCGCCCACCCGCCATTAAATTGCTAAATCAGAATCAGCTGATTTTTGTTTTGTTTTGACTTTCTATTTTATTTGGAATATATTTTGATTATATTCATTATTTGAGCGCGGAAAAATGACATTCTATTCTTTTTCTACACGTAAATGCATGGGAATTTGGAAAGAGACGACTTTCTTAACGTGAATGCACGTGGAAAGTAATAGTTTCGAAAGTTTGAAACGATAATAGAAAAAATGAAACAATCATTTTTTATTCAGAGGTATAAGAAATATAACATCACCTAAAATTCATTTATTTAAACTTTCTCTATAAACAACAGATTTGCAGCATTGCCCCATCAACGAAGGTTTCATTTGAAGGAAAAATCAGAAGTGTGAAAGCTGCAGAATATCCTAGCAATATTTAAGCGCAGTTTTCAATAATATGACAAATTTATTTCATTATTTTAATGATTCACCAAGTCCATCATTATAGATATGTACATACATTATGAATTAGATGTTTCAAGGTTGTAATATTTGAAGTAGTTACTTCACAGGCTTTCGACCAGGGGCAAGGTATTCAAAACAAAGTCAAATTGTTATTAGCTCTATATAATTCGTTACAAATTGTACTCCTGTAGAAGTTACAATTTGTAACGAAATATATAGAGCCAATAACAACTTGACTTTGTTTTGAATATCTTGCCCCTGGTCGAAAACCTGTGAACTCATACATTATCATAATATACCAGACCTATCAATGATATATGATATCGATTCATTGTAAAATAAAGAGATACACCCAAATTTCAAACTTATATTGTAAGACATATAGAATACATATATATTGTTATATAATTAGACAATATAAATGTTGTTTCAGTAGTTACATACTTGATTGAAATTCAGCCCACTTCAAAGTAAATTACTAGCTACTGACTTGCTGCTATGTTTTTTCGATTGTGATTTTTTCCTCTTTGAATTTATTTTCAATCGAAAGGAAATAAATCTTTTAATCATTTTATCTTTTAAATTATGGCAATTTGGAATATCAAATTTCAAATTCGCCTTCTCTTTGAAATAAAATTCTTTCAGATTCACGTTCTGTTTGGACATATCATCGAAATACTTCCTAAATATGTTTTCCATATCAACAAAGAAACAGAATGCCACTTTTGATACAAAAAATAAGGAAGATTCTTTGAAGCGCTTAAGTAGGCTGAACTTTGTAAACCTTTTATATATCGGTGTTTGTGAACCTACAGTATTCAAACATGTGGCACATGTCTTTGATGTATTTTTTATACTTTTTAGTATATATCCACGAATACAAGGAATTCAGTTCACTTACAGACAGATTAAATATCTTCTTATCTTATTTGACTGGCAATTTCACATCCTCATATTGATGTGGTTCTTTCATATCCAATACATCTATAAAGTCACTCAAAAATTCCCTGTCATCGTCGTTATAACTACTAGAGGATGCAGTTTTTAAATATTGCGATACACAAATTATTTTTAAATTGTTTTTCACCGGCACTGCATTGGGCACTATTTCTTTCCTCCTCAACACACAGAAGAGATTTTCAAGACAATCTTGTGAAAATCTATAGTTAAGAGGAATTCGAACCCTTTTTCATTTAGAAATACCGGTTGTATATTCAGCATTGACTCTGTTGAAATAAGTACTCCTGACTGGCAGGGTTTCCAAATCTGTTTTACTCCAACTTTTATAGTGTAGAAAAGCTGCATGATTTCTTTAAGATATGAAACAGTTTCTTGATATTTGTTGATATCAAATTTACTGAGTGCCGAAGATGGATGCCTGGAGGTCATCAGATAAAACCATTTCTCCTCTTGATCCAAAAAGAATGCTGTTGTTATATACTCTGGCTTACCCAATTCCTCTGCCAAAAATTTGAGTGCACTACTTACTGAGTGACTTATTACATTGGTAGATGTGCTAACCTTCATTTTCGCAAAATGAGTAGGGGGGAGATCTTCTGTTAGTTTCGGGGCCAATTTGAAAAGATTATTTTCTTCGTGTTTTACCAGTTCATGTATAGGACTGGATAACACAGTATTTGTTGGCAAATTATTATTTCTCTTATAGGTTATGTATCCACGATGTAAACAAAGAAATTTAGCAATTTAATGGCGGATTTCGTCACGTGAACCAATCAAAAACGAGTCACTCCATTGTCGCCACTGTCTTGTTAGAGTCACTGTAAACAGGACAACTTGTCAGGAATCGGTGGACGATGCCTTCAGACTTGAGAGGGCTGCAGCGGGTGTTTTAGTCATCCATAATAGGTTGGACCTTTGCCATCAGTCAGCTACACCGTTGAGCTAGCCCGTTTGGTCTCGAAGGTTAACCCATGCAAACAATGTTGCTCTAGGGACGTCTTTCGGGATGGGTTTTAGTTTCGTCCCGGCTCCGTTCATAGGCGTTGGTCTTGGAGTTGCTCTACTCAAAGCCAACGTGTTGGAGGAAGTGAATAGACTTAAGACCGATCGGACGAGGGTACCCAGGTATGGGCGCCCTCTACTGAGCATTTGTTTGAGCGTGGACACTGAGTACACATTAGTTCTTCTCAAGACACTAGTTTTTCTATTCGAAGTTTGTCGATGGACGAGTTGGAATTCGACCACGAATCGAGTAATTCAGTTATGCTAAACGTTTAGTATCATAAGAACAAGTAGAGGTCCTTTATCCACCTATTAGATAGTTATCCTTATCGGTAGATCCCTGCATATCGGGTGATTTTGTTGGCGAAATGTCAAAGTTTGATCAGTTTTCCTGAAGAAATTGGACAATTATGGAAAATATGAATACCAAACTATTTTGCACTGACTATTCCTCTTTCGATCCGTATATTTACATCACGGCATTGTTAACAATAATCACGGTAAGGATATCTGTTTCCCTCGTCTCAATTTCCACCAATCAGAAACGCGCAATTTTGAATCACAACTGGTTTCTAGATGGAAAAACTGTATGGCTGCAGCTGTCAGCATATTTTTCGGGTGTAGGTACCCGCGTCAAAACTTGACAGTTGTTGTCAACGAAAATTAAAGTTTTTAACTAGCAATAATCGCACCTCAGCAAAGCCTCGTTGGTTACGATAATGCCTGATACATAGATAATGCATCCAGAATGATCTGTTACTCATGAAATAGTCTTGTCAAATACCATTCGGGCATCTAATTTTTCCTGTCAAAAAAATCGAAAAAACACAATGCAAAGTAATATTTTTTTAACAAAAAGCATTCGTGCAGGTGCAACCAGCACTCATGCTTCTTGTTAAAATATTACTTAGCAACGTGTGTTTTCACTGTTTTCGATTTTTTTCGCAAAAATTGGATCCCTTGTGATACCTATTGCGTACGAAAAAAAGTTTTTTTTTCTGAAAATGCTTCTACATCGCCTAGATAATCGAAATTTCACCCACGTATGAATCGATTTTTCCCTTTCGACAGTAAAAATATTTCCTTACTGAATTTGAGAATTCGTGGCTGTATTGGACTATTCTAGAGGGAAGCAATTAAACCCAGTTGAATTTCGTCGACGTTTCGGACATTTATTGTTTGATAACACACAAAACAATGGGATTGTCCTTAATCATGACTAAAAGATAGCAGCTGTTAAAATTATATCTAACTTATGCATACAAATATATAAATACCTCATTCATTTGAGTTGTCTGAAATTAAAAACATGCAATCGTCAATCCGTTTAAATCATCAACAAAACTTGCTATGAACAATGATCGAAATTTTAAAAATGTAAAAATCACTTTCCTCCGCAACATCGAAAACATATTAATATCTACACATTGGACGATACTGACACACGTCATCTGAAGATAGATGAATGACATTTATTGAACGCGTTGAAAAACACCCTACATAACTACCTGTACTCGTTATATATACAATATCACCACACATACACGGGGAGACAGAGTTTTTTCAGAGGTTTTTATCTGTTCTCGTGTATCATACTCAGAATTGTATGGTACCCCGTTTACATTTCCTCTTCTAACACTTAGATTTGGAGCGGGAAACAGATTTTATTCATTTATATAATCTGGTCCTTGTAGCCATTTCTTCACACGTGCCATATGCCATGTATTGTTTGATTTAAGAAAACAGTTTGTAATTCTCTCTTTCAAAAGAATATATATATATATATACAGAGTGAACAATTATAACATATCTTCCAGAATACGCAATCTAATCCTTAAGTACACATCTAGCACAATAAGAGAGTCTAAAATATAAAACATACACATATAAAAAAGTAGGAAAAGTATAATGGGTGGTCAATAAATAACATACAATGCTGACAATTATTAATTATTGTAGGAGGCTCAACAACAGTATTTTACCTTTTATTCTTATATTTATTTATTAGGATGTTGTAAATTCTACTTAAATTTTGAGTATCGGTTCTTTTATTAATAGTATCATTAGCTTTTATATGTATCATTTCACTGATGGTACGTTTTCTGTAATTATTTTCAGAATCTTCGATAGTGACACCCTTGAAATTGAATCTATTCTCAAATTCAATATTGTTGAAAAAATGGACATGAATAATCCCACCAATATTTCCTTACTTTATCGCAGCTTTGCTGCGATTTCAAAATTCTTCTGGACACACTTTTTCGGCAGATTCCCTCGGGTCAATCCACATAGTTACCATTTTAGTAAAGTATGGAATAGAAAATTCCAACAATGAGTTATTCGAAAAATCGTTATCCTCCTATCATTAAGAGCTCGGAAAATCATTCTGGAGATTAAGAGGCCGTTATACTCTGGCCGACGGCACCGATTCTCCATTCACAAAGTGTCTTTCATTTTTCCAAGTTCACGCCCTCAATTTTCCACCTGAAAGCTTGATTTTTTTTTAATTCTCCTGGAATTTCAGACAGTTCTCTGCAATTTCACACTCTCTGGCTTTCTTGAGGTCTTTTCCGTATTTCCATTATTTTTTGCATTAGTTATTCAGGCTCCTATCCAAATGGAATTTCTTAAAAATATAGAAAATCGATTTGTCGAGGGCACTCCAATGAATTTTCTGGAAACAACCTTCGAAAAACGATTATGAAGTCAATTTTTATAGACTCTCAAATTCAACCTAATTTTTTCAGGCGAAAAAATAATTTTTTCGAAGAGAAGAAATTGGAGTGCCCTCGAGATATCCTTCAACTTCAATTTAGAAAATATCGAGCTTTCAGGTGGAGAATTGAGGTTGAATTTGAGTAAAAAATTGACTTCATAATCGTTTTTCGAAGGTTGTTCATCAATTTGTTTTTAGAAAATTCATTGAAGTGCCTTCGACAAATCAATTTTCTAAATTTTGAAAAAAATTTCATTTGGATAGGAGCCTGAATAAATAATGCAAAAAATAATGGAAATACTGAAGAGACCTCCAGAAAACCAGAAAGCTTGAAATTGCAGAGAACTGTCTAAAAATCCAGGAGAATTTAAAAAAAGGAATCAAGCTTTTAGGTGGAAAATTGAGGGCGTGAACTTGGAAAAATGAAAGGCACTTATTGAATGGAGAATCACAGCCGTCGGCCAGAGTATTGCGTCCTCTTAAGCAGTATTTTGTGTGCTAAATGTCCGCATTATCTACGAATTTGAGAAAGCGCTTCCAATTTTTTTGCTTTCATAACTTCTCCCAATTACGTTCGAGAGTTTTCCGGAAGTTGTATGAATAACATATCACCCCACTATCAACGACGTCTTCATTCATCACGTTCCGCTATAAACAAACATTTTTCCTGGAACCGTAAACAACACTCTGAGGTCATTTCTTTTCACGTCCCATATGACCGAGGAAAGTGAGTAACGATCCCTCATTCTCATCAACGGTACACCCGCTGACCACCCCCTCTTGAACAGCGGCGTGACGAAAACTACAAGCGGTTTTCCCGTGTCAGAACAGTTCCAGTTTTCGGATAGCAGGTGGTTAATTTCTGATAATTACCGACTAATGGTTTTCGGGTTGAAAGTTTCGAAACCGACGGGATGCAACAAATTGATTAGTCTGCGGTCATCCTGGCTCTCCTGCCGTTGCAGGATTGTATTACACCGTGATTCCGGTATCGAATGGGTTTCGTCCTTAGAGAGCGATGAATGAAATAGAATACGGGTTTATATTGGCCGACCCACATTCGGGATACCTCAGATTCGATACAATACAGGTGAGTTTAAATATTGTTCTATCGAAATTAAATCGACTTTTTCCCAAGCATGCCTAAATAAATGTCATAATATGTCTCGATGTTCGATTAATTGGAAGCTTTGTATCCCTACTCCTAAAAGCTCTTTGTTGAAAAAGTATCCATGGGTTTGAAATAAACAAAGCATACGGGGCAAGTAAAGGGTTTTCATATTAGAGGTGGTAATCTGAATAGCCCCCTTTTTCGGTAGATGTTACTTTTGAAGCTGTCATTTTTTGACATTTGACAAGTAGAAACTACGCCATCAATAAAAATGGAACGGTACACGCTTCAACAACCCATTGAAAATTTTAAAATCTACTATGAACAAGCTTTAATAAAAAAACATTTTCAAAGAAAAGCTTTTATAAGAATAACACTCATCCGCCATTTTGAAGCCGCCATCTTGAATTCCTCAATTTTGAAGAATCGTAATTTCCGATCCAGAAAACCCCCAGATACCAAGTTTGAATAGAATCGGATCATAATTACAAAACTCGTCCGCCATATTGAAACTGTTTGGAGTTCGGGAGTGAGAGAGAGAGAGAGAGAGAGAGATTTATTGGTGTTTTACAATACAATATTGTTTACACAAGTCAGTATAAGATAGTAATATAATATAAAGAGCATAAATAAAATCGGCAAAATGATAGCGCATACACAAGACAATAATAAAATTGGCTATTCAACGTGAAATGTTCCTCAATAATGATTAATTCGAAATAAAATTTGAGTCATCCACCGTCATAGAGTAAAATTCCTCAACCGAATAAAACACTGCATTCCGGAGGAATTTAATCAGCTTACTTTTAAACTGCTTGCTTGGCAGAGTCTTCACCAGGCCAGGAAGTTTGTTATACAGGGTAGCAGCGCTGTAGCGTGGACCATGCTGTGACCTATTAAGTCTGAGAAAATCCTTACGAATCAAAGATTTCCCCCGTGTGTCATGATCATGAATATTAGATTGAATATTAAACTGCCTTTTATTCGAATGAACGTACATAGCGCTTTCCAATATGAAGATCGAGGGAAAAGTAAGGAGATTCAGACTTTTGAAGGATTCCTTACAGCAATCACGGTATCCAAGTCCACTCAATATCCTGACAGCTCGCCTCTGCAGACGGAAAACTTTATCTGCGTGAGAACTGTTTCCCCACAGCACCACCCCGTATCTCAAATGGGATTCTACCAGAGCGAAGTAGGCACTCCTCAATACATCATTTGATAGAGAGTTGGACAGAGCCCTCAGAGCAAATATATTGCTGCTCAGTTTTGAAAAAAGTTCATTGACATGAGGGACCCAGGTTAATGAGGAATCCAGACGCAGACCTAGGAATTTAACCGATTCTATCGGACAGAAACCATCACCAGTATTCCTCAGACCCATCAAAAGTTCCTGACATTTTTCCTGGTTTATGCTAAGCCCATTCGAGGAGAACCACCCGAAAGCCCCCGACCGGATCCCCCGCGACATCTCCAACAAGTTATCCAGATCGGACCCCTGTAGCAAAAATGTGGTGTCATCAACGAAAAGTACAGTTTCTGCTTCAGGAACATACTCCGGAAGATCGTTAATGGATACTAGAAAGAGAATTGGTCCCAAAGTGGAACCTTGTCCCACACCTATCTCGATCGGTCTCACTTCCGAGTATGAACCATCTGCAAGAGTTACCTGCAACCTGTTCCCCAAGAAGGACCCGATCAATTTGGTAGATATATCATCAAATCCGTGTTGTGTATAGGAAGGTGGGGCAGGTTCGTACTTATTTTTTCAGAAGTTAATATTTCAAAAATTTGAGATAATTTTGACCCACGAATTGACGTTCTATATTCTTTGTTCGCTTCCCAAGGCTTTAACCATTCTTTCGAGCAAATGGCGTTATCGATAAAGTATTAGTAACACTTAAAAAAAAAGGATTTGTCCGAAACTGCCCCATGGTGGGGCACCTTCGGTCAAGTGGTGGGGTATTTTCGGACATACATAATAATTTATACTATAATAAATTTAATGATGAAATATTGTCAAGGTACCTATTTCAGAAAATTTTATTGAACATTATATCCATCAAACTTAACATTGAATTTGAAAAGTGAACCGGTTCTGGAAGTTCCTCTGGTGCTGCCTCAGGATTCGGAATTTTGGAAACAATATATTTTCTCTCAACAGTGGATACATCTCGTATGTCTGGATATCGAAATCCGCTATTGCACTTCCTCGAAAAATTGATTGTATAAGAGCCATCTTTATTGCAAGTTTCGACTCTGCCAAACATAATGTAGAGTTCTTCTTTTGGTTGGGAATTTGACGAGCAAATAATCATGATCACCGATTTCGTCGTCATGTAAAAGCATAGTTACTTCGTCTTCTATTTGATTCTGTTCCATATAAGAATCTGAAAGATACTCAATTTTTTTGCTGTCAAAAATATTTTGTGGTAAATCCATATCAGAATCTGAGGAATCACTTTCTATTTTCTTTAATTTTTTGTTTGGCGGTTTCATTCTTTTTATTTTAGGTGTGGACTTTGTTGTCTTTTCCTCCACTTCACATTGTAAGACTTTCCTTTTCGTGTTTTTTTTTTCCAATTTCTGTTTTCTGATCGCTTCCAGCTCTTCGATTCTGTCTTTTTCTGGCGTTTTCTGCCGTTTTCAAAACATCTTTTGGAACATCAGGGGTGTTCTTCTTTTTAATGTAGTTTCGAACCATCCTGAAAAAAGTGTAAACCATGTTAAAGCTCCTTCCAATTATTTCTTCGGCTCTTTACATGAATTGTCCGAACGCGGCTCGTAGGATGGGGCACATTCGGACAGTCCGAAACTACCCCATTCAATTTGTCCGAATGTGCCCCATGCATGACAAATTCATAAATGACAGAAAACAAAATCTCGCGTGCTTGTTTATGAATTTTTTTCATATTATGTACTGCAAAATGTGTTTTCATCTATAATAAATTGAATAGAACTCACCTGATTCTTGTTACTTAGACAGTAAACCTTACGATTGGTCCTCAGATTCTTACAAAGAGAGCCTCAATTTTAAAGATACTCAAAAAAATATATAATCTGCGCACAAAACGACATGTGTTCACTAACCAAAGATTTACTCATATGAAAGCGTTCTGCTGTGATAATGGCGCGAATATATCTGCGCATTGAGTCAGCGCAACTGAATTGTCCGGAGGTGCCCCGTGTCCGAAGCTGCCTCACTTGTGTGTGTGACATCATTAGTTGAATTCTTTTTTCCGTCGACCATAGAATAAAAGCTCATTCTATCTACAGTGGCTTTATACAAGACATTGGCGACAATAGGGTCATAGAACACGTTTTTGCACAAACATGGCGGATATTTGTTTACATTTGAGTGTCGTGCTGTTTGACATTTGACTCGATTTTGAGCTTTATACACTATGACATGACAACAAATCAATGAAAGTCCGCCATTAGTGGTCGAAAACAGTCAGACCAATCAAAACGTGGAACGTCTATTGTCGCCACTGTCCTGTATAAAGCCGCTGTAATTTCATCGCACTCGAAATCATCCAATAATGACCTATTGTAATGCATGATTTCTTATTAATGCATGATTGTCATGACAACCGAACAAAAAATATTCAGTCAGATGACTATCGAGCTTGGTTGGAAATCAACTTCTATCACAGTAGGGTATATTGACAACTCCATTCAAAATAAAATAGACTGCAGAAGAAATTTCAGGTGATACAAGTTTCTTCGGCTTCTTCACTTTCTCAACACGTTCCTTATGGGATTTCATAGGTAATGATATAAATGCAAACTAAACGTAAACTATTCAGAATGTCACAACATGTCCAATTGTCCAATATTCCTCCATGAATTTTTCGAATTGTTCCATAGGGAGCATAAATATTAATATATCGAAATGAACATAGAAATTTACATAATGTCAAATTTGTCTATTATGCAAAATAAAAATTCATTTCTATCGAGAATTCATATTAAATTCGTGATGAGGTCGACGGAAAAATCTTGTAATCAACTCGTTTATTAATTCAGCGATTAATGGTCTCAAACATTAATATTTCGACCATTAACCGCTGTCATTAATAAACTAGTTGATTAAATAACTATTTTCCCCTTTTGTCATTCTTCCTAACAATGACAATACTAAAACCACAGAACTAATTCGCCATTTCGGATCCGCCATTCTGTTTTTTTCTATAACAAATATTTCATGTTATATCGTCACCAGAATTATGTATATCTGCCATATTTCAAATCAATCGGACGATTAGAATTGTGTCATATTTAACTGGCAAGATTTGATTACAGTTAGAGAGACAGACAGACACCGGGACAGGTGAAACTAAATAAAAGCTTGTAAAATGGTAAAAATTTAGCTGAGACGGTTCGTAAAACTAGAACATTTTTGGGTCGTCGTGAAGCACATTGTCGAACCGAAATGCAGAAACCCCCGCACTTCGCTCAAGAAGAGCCCAAAATATTGCTGCTGTAGCCGAAAGTGTTGAAGAAAATCCCTATTTGTCCATTCTTCGTCGTTCTTTGCATTTAGGCATTCCACAAACGTCATTACACCGTATTTTGCATGAAGATTTGGGTCTTGAGGCTTATAAAGTTCAGTTAAACCAAGAACTCGAGCCGGCCGATCATCAACAACGTCGTGTCTTTGCTCAATGGATCCTTGAAATGCATGAAAATGATTCGGAATTCCATCGAAAAATCATCTTGAGTGATGAGGCCCATTCCCACCTCGTTGGCTTCCTCAAGGCCAGGTCATGAGACCTCACTTTTTCGAGAATGACGAATGAATTGCGCTATCGAGAAATTATTTTTTTATGGACGGAATTGGATGGTATTGGTCTGAACAACGTTTACTATCAACAAGACGGATCTACGTGCCACACAAGCAACGAAATCATTGATCTTTCACGGGAAAAGTTTCCGGACCGTGTTATCTCTTGAATAGGTGATCACAATTGGCCACCGAGATCTTGTGATTTAACACCTAGTGACTTATTCCTTTGGGGCCATGTGAAAGATGAGGTGTACGTCAAGAGCCCAGCGTCGATTCAAGACCTCAAAGATGGAATTCGAGAGGCTATCGAGGGTATAGGGCAGCCTCTTTTCTATTCGGTTTTGGAAAATTTCATGAAAAGGATATGATCCTGTAGTCGTGGTCGTGGTGGTCATTTGGCTGATGTTATTTTCCATTTTTAACGGCATACTTTTCTCTTTATAATGAAATGAACATCTAAAAATCTAAAAGAATGGCATTTTCCTTTCTTCATCTTATTGGAAATCCCTATATTAACATAATAATTCTTACCGCACAAGAAAGTTGGCCTCACCAAAAAACAAGAATTAGAAGAGGAAGAAAACAACGGAGTTGGAGAGAAAAAAACCGCAGACTAAAGACGCAAAGAAGAAACAACAACGTGAAGAAAACAAGGGAGGCAACGGAAAAGGGAGAATATCTGAAAGGGGCAAATGAAAGGAAACATCCCAAAGAATAGGATGTTCGAAGAAAGCGCCGACATTGAGGAATATGAATACAATGTTTCTGTATCAGTTGCGGTGATCTGCTACAGAGTAGTTACAATGCATCGTGTGCCAGTGGTGGGCACAGTCTGAATGGATGAAAATGAAAAAAAAAATTTTTTGATTCTCTTTGAGTTTCATTTCTATATTTATATAACTGAAATCGTTCACAGATTTGTTGATTATAGTTTTTCCACAGGAATGTTCTGTTCGAGATTCTGTTCCTCTGTATTTATATCATTAAAACATTGTTGCAGGGGGAAAAATATGAGTAGCTCAATGAAAAGAATATCAATATGATTGTAAGTTTCCTTTATTTGCAGAGAAAATGACCAAGAACGTAGATTGTTTCCTACTTTGTTTATACTTGCCTCGGAACCGTTAATTTTATTGTTAACTTGGGACTTCTTTGACTAAAATCGACTTTTTGAAAGAAGTAGGTACCTATTTCTTGTCAACAAGACGAACAAGTCTACGATTTGGTTATTGAATGGTTTGGATATCATTTAAAACCAAAATCATATCAAAATGTGATACAACTGAAAATGTAAATTTTGTTGAGTCGCGCACCGTTCTACCCTGCGATTGGCTCGAAAGAATACGTGACAGTAGAAAGAATTCGAATGGATAAAGAATTCCCTTACGATGGAAATTTCACGACTGGATCAGAAATAGAAAATTTTCCACTCTAACAAAATTCGATCCCCGTTCCTCTTTTACATACAACACTCGCGTCTCAAGTGGCGAGAAGAATTCAACTGAGATTCACATTCGCATCATGTTAGAATCCGTTCCATTAGACATTCCTCGATGTATAAAAAGTATTACAGAGGGAAAACTTGAAATCTCTTTGTAACTCAGTAAACCTGAGGATGTGTTACAGAATAAAGAGAAAGTATCATTTTATACAGATCCTGAGTCCTGAGAAATTCAATGAAATTTCAAATGAAAATCTGCCTCAGAGGTGAAGGGAATTTTCATTAGACATGTGCATTCGAAGGATCGTTATATTCGTTATACAGGTAGTGTCATGTCATCGTCACAATTCTTCGTAATTATCTAGATAAAATTCCCCAATACTTTGTATATTATTTCATAACAATGAAGTATGTATGTTCTTTTTTGGTTAATTTCTTGATCAAGCAGTTTTTTGATCTCATCTACATTGAGGATAATTTATATTGAACAATAATCTTCTAGTATATTTCACGACTTGTATACTAATGTCGTCATTGAAATAAAAAAATTGTATTTGCGTCAACTAGGAATTGCATTTTGATAGCAACAGATTCCAAATAATATATGACTCGCCATAAAAAATCGAACAGCTGTAAATTATATACCATATTTAATCTGAAAATGAACTTGCAAGTCGCACGAGCCAAACTTCAGGCATCTTAACCACAGACTGCTCAGAGTGATAGATTATTATCTTCATTACTCTGAGTCTGGGATTCCTGACAGAAACTAGCAATTAATCATTCCCTTCAAATCTCATTATGTCAGTTGTACGCGTCAAGTTGTGAATTATAAGTTGAGTTAATATTGATTTGATTAAACTTCAAATTGAAGAAAAGGTTATGGCATTCAAAATTGTAGTTTAAAATTCCGAGCAGACCTTTGGAAAGAAATACAAAATATCTATGATGCATATCTATGATTTTTCTACGTTAGTTTAGTAGATATATGCTTAATCACGTGCGCATACTTCCAAGTGAGACACCCCGTATAGATACATCGTCAGTCATCTAAATTTCATGTTCGTTAGGTCAAATGTTTCGAGAAAAACAATTCCGGGAGAGACACATTTCCAGAAAACGAATTTGTGCAGTAAATAATGTCGAGAAAAATTCCGAGGAAAAATGTTAAAAGAAATCTCGGGTAGAAGTTAATTCTTCATATACATGTAGGTTTGTTTTCGGTTGCTAGGAAAATTAACTTTCGCTTCAGCTGCCAAACCTATATTTCACGTCTTCATAGCTTTATAAAGTTCTCCCAAGAACCAATAAAAATCAAACTGTCTATACACTGTGTCCGTAATGTATGGAACAAATTCGTTTTTAGCTAAACAGGTCATTATAAGAAATAATCCTGAAACACGTCGATTTTTGATGATTATTTACCGTATTTTAAAATAATAATCTAATATACAATGTGAATTACGTTCGAGTGATGACGTCATCGTCATTTTTTTTAAATGGAACACCCCCAATTTGTCTCAATTTTCGGATTACTCTAGCTGAGCTGATTCCAAAAATGTATCACATGTACACACAGGGCCGATCCTAGCAGGTGTGCAGCGCGTGCCCCGCACGCGGGCGGCCAAACTCAAGGGGCGGCCGCAGGCCGCCACCTTTGTACGTGAGTTTGTAAAAAATATAATTTTCAATAAATCTTAGATAAAGTTGTCTTTAATTATTGATTGCTACTCTAATCATCAAAATTTTGAATGAAACGACAAAAATAATTCAAAATGAACTGAAATAAACATGAAATTGCGCTTGAAAATTGTAAGTTCTGTGAAATCTTGGTGCGAGTTGAAATTGAGATGGAAAAAGAATTGTACTATTGATGCGGAACAATATATATATATTCTTTTGAAAGAGAGTAATACATACTTTTTTCTTAAATCAAACAATATATGGCATAAGGCACGTGTGAAGAAATGGCGACAAGGAACAGATTGTATAAAAAAAAACAATCTGTTTCCCGATCCAAATCTTAGTGTTAGCAGAGGGAATGTGAACGGGGTACCATACAATTTTGCGTATGACACACGAGAACAATAAAATGTTTATAATCGATAGAAAAAGCGATGGCGCGCCATCATTTAAAGAATGATTGCTGTAGTACAATTTTTGGCCAGTCAGAATTTAGCATTTAGGCGAACTGTTTCAGAATTATATCGTAGAGATAATGTAGTAGTTCCTGTTTATACACATAGTTTTTTGTGACATATGACTTTGTTTTTTTTTTAGTATTCAGATCGTGTTTCTTTCCCCCCATTACAAATTGTTCATTGAATGTTTTTTATTTTGTTGAAATGGATGTATAATGTAAATAGTACTTGATTCATCATCTAGCCACCAGTATACACGAATACAGTAGTATATACTCGTGTAAATATTATATTCGTGCATGTAAATTGCATTTTTATTGTGTCAGATACCATAAAAATCTTTGGAGAAGATGCCGGAGGGCAGAGGGATCATCAAAATATTTACGGAAAAAGTAACGGGGTAATCCCCCTTGAATTTAATATGTTACAATAAAAAGAAGACCCTTGAAGATTTTATATATACAGGGTTTCCCAAGTTCGAGTGCCTATCGGACGTTTCTGAAGAACTGGACCTATTTGAAATCTGAAAATTGGAATGATGATAGTGTTCAAAATCCTCTATAGACCTAAAATATTTTTGGAGCCTTCCGGTTATACCAGGAGTGAAAATAAATTTATTTAAATTTTTTTTTCAATTTTTTCATTTCTGATATGATGGAGTAGTCAATGCTGAATACATTTCTGGTGACAACATTGTATTGATTCAAATATATTTCAAAATATCGAAAAAAAAAACTGAAAAAAGTCAAATATGCATAGTCAGTATTATGTTCATTTTTCTTATTCTGAACAACCCGAGTGTAAACCGTTCTAACAACGTCGAAGTAAAAGAATGAGGAAATGTTATACATCTTTTGAATTTCATAAATATCATCACAGGATGTTTCAAATTTTGTGTCGAAAACTGTGATCGAAAATTGGCCATAACTTCTGTTTTTCGAATCAGAACCCTATTTTTCATGATCATGTTGGATTCTGCGAAGAATAATAGTGATAGCACTCTGAGATGCTCTTGCTCCTCAATTCAGTAATTTCTGAGTTATTAGAGCTTTTCTGGATTCATGTTGTATGTAGAGACAAATTCATCGAATCTGAACAGATTCATTCTTCTATACTTTGACGTTGTGAGAACAGTTTAGGTATACACTTGAAATGTTCAGAATAAGAAAAATGTAGATACATAAAACTTTCTATGAATATTTGACTTTTTTCAGTTTTTTTCGATATTTTGAAAACTATTTGAATGAATACAATGGTTTCAACTGAAAGGTATTCAGAATTGACTACTCAATCATATCAGAAACGAAAAATTGAAAAAAAATTTTTTTTGAACCAATTTATTTTCACGAAAGTGCTCAGGCTCCAAAAATATTTTAGGTCAGTAGAGAATTTGGGTCAATGATATAGTCCCAATTTTCAGATTTCAGAATTATGTCCAGATCTCCAGAAACGTCTAATAGGCACTCGAACTTTGGACGTATATATGTAGATATGTCAAAAAAAGATATATTTTTTTGTTTTTGGGGCGGCACATAAGGATTCTGCACGCGGGCGGCCAACACCCTAGGATCGGCCCTGTGTACACAATTGGTACAGGGTGGACAGAAATACAATGGTTTTGTGTGTGCTCATAAAGTAACATGTTTGAAAACAGCTCATTTTTATTACTCTGAACATGTAGCAAACTACGGGGTGTTACATTTAAACTGATTGCCGCTAGACAATAAGTATTTTCGATAATATTGTTAATTTACCTAATCAAGAATGTAACGCGTTAACGCGTTACTTTATGAGCACACACAAAACTATTTTATTTTTGTCCACCCTGTACCAATTGGAATCAATAGGTATGTGATACATTTTTGGAATCAGCTCAGCTAGAGTAATCCGAAAATTGAGACAAAATGGGGGTGTTCCATTAAAAAAAATGACGGTGACGTCATTACTCGAACGTAATTCACCCTGTATATTAGATTATTATTTTGAAATACGGTAAATAACCATCAAAAATCGACGTATTTCAGGATTATTTCATAAAATGACCTGTTTAGCTAAAAATGAATTTGTTCCATACTTTACGGACACAGTGTATACACTTCATTTACAGAGCTAATTCTACACAATAATCTAAACTTGTGGATAATGCTTCTCACCATTGAGTTTAAATATATTTGAATTCAGCGGTCTTACACTAATTACTTTTGACATTACACGTTCAGTTAATCAGTTATGATTTATCCGCATATACTGAACTTCGTGAGATAGAAAACGTCTTTACGCTGAACGAATTGATCCGAATTGTACCGCCGATATGGAACCGTATTGAAGATATAATTTCGTCTCTTATAGCAATAGCTACCTCCGTCTTAACTCTCTACCGACTCCCGTAGGAAGTCGCTACTACTAACCGCTAACTGACTTCACTTTCCCAATTATTCTGCCGTGCTAAGCCAAAAGGCGCTTTCTCAAATCCATATCATGTTGGAATTTCATCTTTATATGATAATTACATGAGGATGAAATTCAATCATGATATGGATTTGAGATAGCACCTATTGGCTTAGCACGGCAGTATTCCCATAACGTTCTTGGTACGCCTTAAGCCAATGAAATGAGCTAGTGCTAAAGCTGAGTGCATCTTTACGCATCATGAACTATTCTACCTTGCCTAAGGATGAAAAGCTACAAAGAAAATCCTTGCGTCTGAATTGGTCCATTTATCTCACTCCACCGAATGGTAAAACTGTTAAATCTCATATTGCACTTCCTTTCAACTACAGGGTCCGGCAAAAAAACCTCTCTGATTTCAATAGGCATTTGCAAAAAGAATAAGAAACATATAGAACAATTACTTATATTTGTGAATAGCCTATATGATGCCATTTTACATCACTTAGTACACTTTACTTGGTTTTGAAAATTATGTCTGATAAATGATGTCCCCCATTGTTAAGACATTCACGAAGTCTTTTCCTGAAGTTGTCCATAGTTCTTCGTGTAACTTCCCTTGGAATGACTGCCACTTCCTGCCTAATGGCATCTTTTAGTTCTCGCAGAGTTCTGGGACGATGTTTGTACACTTCAGCCTTAAGGTACCCCCACAGAAAGAAATCACAAGGTGATAAGTCGGGTGACCTTGGGGACCAGGAAATGTCTCCTCTTAAAGAAACAAGACGTCCAGGGAACAACTCTCTTAACATTTCCATGGACCGCCGAGCAGTGTGAGCTGTGGCTCCGTCCTGTTGGAACCAAACTTCTTCCTGATGGTCTAAAACAAACTGGTTTATCTTGGGTCGGAGAAATGTCTCTATCATGTGACAATAGCGATCGGTATTGACCGTTACTGTTTGTCCATCTTCTTCAAAAAAGTACGGTCCCCACACACCAAATTCCGCAACTGCGCACCAAACTGTGACTTTTGGGCTGTGTAGTGGTTGTTGGTGCAGTTCCCTAGGATTTTCTGTAGCCCAGTAGCGTGAATTCTGTTTGTTAACAGTTCTGTGATTTCTTTCTGTGGGGGTACCTAAAGGCTGAAGTGTACAAACATCGTCCCAGAACTCTGCAAGAACTAAAAGATGCCATTAGGCAGGAAGTGGCAGCCATTCCAAGGGAAGTTACACGAAAAACTATGGACAACTTCATGGAAAGACTTCGTGAATGTCTTAACAATGGGGGACATCATTTATCAGACATAATTTTCAAAACCAAGTAAAGTGTACTAAGTGATGTAAAATGGCATCATATAGGCTATTCACAAATGTAAGTAATTGTTCTATATGTTTCTTATTCTTTTTGCAAATGCCTATTGAAATCAGGGAGGTTTTTTTGCCGGACCCTGTACATAAAAGATAAAAGTTTCACATTCTGGACTCGAAAGCTCACACATGGAAGTGATCAAATGAAAAGCAGAAGTGTCACGCTAATCTTGGGCACAATATGAAGCGTCTCACACACGAAATTCAGAAACATGAAAGAAATTCAACAACTATGTACATTTGATAGGAATGGAATCCTAAATACCTACATATTCGGTAACATGCATATGCAAAGATTCTCTTAGGCCGTTCGAACTGGAGGTACTGACAAATATTTCATATTGCAGGTTTCGGTACCAACGTGAGCATTGGCAAAGGCACAATGCAGTCCAGTTCCTCTCCAACAAGAAGATCTGTTTCGCCAGATCAACCAAATCCTGCCGAGCCTATCACAGAATCTCCGAGTATGACCATCGGAAGAATTGGATGGGCTCTTAGGACTTTACTTCTGAGTGAGTAAACATGCAAACGTCTAGGATTAATTTTGATGATTCCGTATTAGTCCATCCATCATGAATAATTTCGTTGTGAATTTGCAAGGGTTGAATTTCTTCAGTGAGGGCTTGTGTAACTAGAGGATTTCTCGTTCACATTTTCATTCATTTGAACCGAGGTCGTGCCCAACTCAGTTTCCAGATAGGAGATTCCCGTAAAGGGATATTCTTATTGCATCCAGCAGGCTGCATTTCCACACATGTAGATGTAAGGGTTGAGACTTTGACTTTCTATAATTCATTATTTCGTCTAAAGCTGGCAGACCACTGCTATCACAGAAAATTCACTGATTGAAAATAAAATTTGAAGAACTACATTTTCCTGAGACTTTAACGATGTGGTAAATTATTGATCATACAGTGTTCAACATTGATAAGTTCCATACTTATTACTTCTGATAAAAGTAATCAATATTGGTGATTTCTCAGGTAAGTACCAAAACAATTTATCTCAAATAAGTTTTCATTCAATTCATACTCGAACAGCTCTGTTCTACAAGCAGCAATTCATACTATCAATAATAATGTCACCGATAATTTCATTTCATAATTCAATGGCGCAGTTCCACTCTTAATTACATATACTTACCTACATGAAAATTTATCCAATTAGAAGTTTGTGTCTAAAGTTGAACTAACTACTCGCTGAAGTAATGATTGAATTTTCCACATGGAATATTTCGAATAATGAGATGAACTTGCAGCTACTATCCATGTTCCTCGAAATAACATCGGGAGTGAGCGAGTTATACTTTGTGGAACATTTGGGTTGAGTTTTTTTAGTTTCAAATGAGTTTCTTTACTTTCTGGCTAGCAGATTTCGAGACACAAGGTATTTGACAAATCTGCTCCGAGCATGTTTGTTGGCAAAAGTTATTTCGTTAAAATTAAAAGGTAGAAGTTACTTTTCCGCAAATCGCTAGGAAATTTTGACATTCCTAACAAAATTTTTCATAGAAATAGTCAAGATTTCCCAACTTTTAGGAAATATTCATTTCCTTACTGTAAGGAAATGATATTTCCTTACAGTTGTCAGTGTTCTACATAAGCATATTCGTACATTTCTCTAGATTTCTTCGGCAATAATTATAATGAAGCAGTATTTACTGCCTCAACCAGCTCTAGAGAAGTTCCAGAAATGGAAAATTCATCATCACTCATCATTTTACACTGTTTTGTCTTCGAAAAGACCAGCAATTAAATTAATATTCGTCAAGTTTGACAATTCAGCATTAATACGTGTCCATAGAAAAGCAACCAATTCTATTCCGAATTTCAAAGCTCCATTTATTTATGAATGGAATAATTCGCGGTTTTTTTCAAAATTGATTAAAATCTATAGAATTTCAAACGATTTGCGGAAAAATAGTATGTTTACCTCGTAGGAAAAGCCACATTCCTGGACTCTGTGTTGCTAAGTCTCGGCTTACGCCTCGACTTAGCAATCTTCACGATCGTCCAGGAATGTAAGGCCTTTCCTACCCGGTAAACAATGTACTATTTCACTACAAATCTTAGGATAATTCAACGATGGCAATTTGAAAAACTATGTTTTTTTGAGAAAGGCTTATTCTCACTCTAGTCTATTCTCTATAATTTCATGTGTCAAAATTTTGATATTTCGAAGACCCAGAACTGAATTTATTTAGGTTTAGAGCTCCGCTGAAACAAGAATAACGTCGAGGTTTTTGGATGGAAAATTTTCATTTTTGGGATTTTTCAAGATGTAAGATTGATGTATCCACTTTAAAAATCGAAATCGCGATTCATGATACAGGAGGTGAAAAAATCGCTTTCAAAGTTAGGGATGGCAAAATCGTGAAAAATCAATTTTTTCAAATTAGAACCCCATTATTTTATGTCAGATATTGAATCTACGTTAAAAAATAATGTGGGTGTATGCATCACACCCTTGCCCTAAAATGGATATTTTCTGAGTTAATATCCACTTTAGGGCAAGGGTGTGATGCATACACTCACATTATTTTTTAACGTAGATTTAATATTTGCCATAAAAAAATGGGGTTCTAATTTGAAAAAATTGATTTTTCACGATTTTGTCATTCCTAACTTTGAAAGCGATTTTTTCACCCCCTGTATCATGAATCGCGATTTCGATTTTTAAAGTGGATACATCAATCTTACATCTTGAAAAACCCCAAAAATGAAAATTTTCCATCCAAAAACCTCGAAGTTATTCTTGTTTCAGCGGAGCTCTATTTTCGATTTTTTTTTCGAATTTTCCCGCTCAGAGAGAATTTTCCAACCAAAACTGAAAAATGTTACATCAAAATAACTTGAAATTTTCTAAGGAATCTATTTCTGCAATAAAAAAATGGTGTTCTAATTTGAAAAACGGAAGTTGACGTCATTTCCGGAAAAACCGGAGGTGCTCATGCCTTGAAAATATTTTAGATTTCATCAGCATCGTGAAATACTGTGCTGAATTTCATGAAAATAAGTTCAGTAGTTTCCCGTATAAATATGGGTGAGGTTCCTCGTGAAAGACCTTGTATTCTTATTCGAAGTCGAAAATTTGATAGTATAGGGGTATATTTTTAGGAACAGCTTTGTGCATATGGAATTCAAGTAGAATTATAATTACAATTATTGAATCACACTATCTCCAAAAAAACGTATTTACTTCATCTAACTTCTGGGGGCATTCTCGTTAACCGTGACTCACCCTGTATATATGGAAAATCATTCATGATAACCAAAAATCAGATCCGGAATAACGGGAACCATTAGCTCGACTCAAATCCCTAACGTAATCCATTGAAATTTCGACGTTCATTTTTATATTTTAGAATGATGTAGATAAAGGGGAATTCAGCAGGGCCCCCAAATTCATCAGCTTTCTTCACGTGGATTGATATTCAAAGTCAACTCGGTGGTCTCGCAGAATATTATTCGTTCGAAATTCCCTTCAGTGAGCTCCGATAATTCCGGCTATTCAGATTTCGCTCCCATGTGGAAATGTGAAAACACTGATGGAAAGCTTTGTGTAGGCGAAACTTTCGCTTGATACCAGTATATCGCTTCGCGTTTAGAATTCTATAGGGATTCGCGTCTCATTGAGAAGCTGATATAGGTAGCATAGATTTCACTTCTTGTTAACATACTACTAGGATAATAACAAGCCCTCAGCTTATGATTATAAGTATATGTTGAATAGAACATTTTTTTTCTGCTATAGATAACTGAATGATTATTGGATTTGAAATGAATTTAACCATCTAAGGAATATGAAAAATCTTATTTCAAAAGATTATAAAAATTGCCATTCTCAAGACTTCGATAATATATTTGTTTCTTGTCAGGGCAAAGTGAAACCATCTGACCTTCTTTTTACAGAGAATCTTGAACCTTCATTCTGAAGTAGAATTTCAGGAAACTGAATCTGTCAATCCAAAACTGTTACTATTACCCGAAGAAAATTTTATAAATTGAAATTTGAAGAGTTACAATAACAGACATTTATAAAAAACTACACGAGCAATTCAAACAAAAATGATTATGACCTTATACTGACAAAAGAAGACAAAATGTAGGTGGGATTAAAAATTTATTGAAATAACATCAGAATTTTTCAGAGGAAATAATATACAAAAATATTTAAATGATCCTAGACCAAAATGTGCCAATATCGTTAACAATACTCTCAAACTCACAGTGTTAGGGAAAGTGTGCCTATGTTGGCACCCTTAACGAATTATCCACATATCTCATTGAAAGAAAATTTTTTTGTATGATCGATTTCATAGATTTACTTATGCTTATATGTAGTGTGCATTCTTGAGTATATTTTCAGTATAAATTTTGAAGGATATGAATGATTGCACTTTTCAAAATTTGGCCAAGGGTGCCATCATAGGCGCACATATGTCCTATGATGGCATATGACTGAAAATAAAAAGAAATTAATTATTGAATTGGTTTATTGAAAAAAATTGCACTCTCATCACATAAAAATAAAATTGAGAGGTCAACAGATGAGTATACCTGCACGTATGAGTGTAACCAAACATAAAACTGAATTTAAATTCTTTGACATATATACAGGGTGGTCCAGATCGTAACCAAGAAATTTTAACAACGTATTCTACATCAAGAATAAGCCCTAGTTTGTCATATAAACATATGTCGAGAAATGTTTCCTCTCCGAGATACGGGTTGTTAAAATTATAGGAAAAAAATGTTTTTTATTAATAACTTTCTCACTGCTTGAAATATTTTTATGGAATTTGAGACATAGGTTTTGAGCGCCAAGGAGCACTTTTTGCATAATATCATTTCTTTTGGGAGCGTCCGTACTGCAGCGAGACTGAATATTTTCAGATGAAAAAATGATACGCCACTGGTTTTTCCGACAATAAAAATTACTTTTTGAATCCTTATTCAATTAGGAGCAAATTCGGGCTCTTGACTTTTTTCTGTACGAGGCACCGTTGCCGGTTGGAAAAATAAAACACATTCTCATGCATGAAGAAATCGCCAAAATTTGATACAGCAATAAAAAGCTCACTACGGTTTTGTATTGCTATATCGAATTTTGGCTATTTCTTCATGTATGAGAATGTGTTTTATTTTTTTAACCGGAAACGGTGCCTCGTGCAGCAAAAAATCAGAAGACTGAATTTGCTCCTAATTGAATAGGGATTAAAATAGTAATTTTTATTGTCGGAAAAATCAGTGGCGTATCATTTTTTTATCTGAAGTATTCAGTCTCGCTGCAGTACGGACGCCACTGGTAAAAAAGGAAAGAAATGATAGTATGCAAAATGTGCTCCTTGACGCCCAAAACCTTCGTCTCAAATTTCATAAAAATATTTCAAGCAGTGTGAAAGTTATTAATAAAAAACTTTTTTTTTCTATAATTTCAACACCCCGTATCTCGGAGAGGAAACATTTCTCGACATATGTTTATATGACAAACTATGGCTAATTTTTGATGTATAATACGTGGTTAAAATTTCTTGGTCACGATCTGGACCACCCTGTATTATTAGATATCTATAAGTATATGAATTTTTTTGTTCACAGTATTTAGCGCTGCTTCCATATCTTCCTCTTTCCAAAGTTGCTTCTTGTTGTCATACAGTTGATTCAGAAAAAAAAAGAATATTCAATGTGATAAACCACTTTCGTCCTATGATGGCACCCTTTGCTATCATAGGAACACTTTGACTATGTCATCATAGACATAAATGTCATATATCTTTCAACCAACCGAAGAAGGCAATTACAATACGACATTACCTTAAACTTCACACTCACAGCAATGTTATAAGGTATTCAAAGGAAAAGGAAAGTGAAAATTTTTTAACACAGAGTTGTGAAACATCTGAATAATACGAAAATAAAGGAGATAATTATCATACATCAACACTCACCAAAATAATTGAACTGTTATAAAAGACACAAAATGCCACGTATTAAGTTGTATCTACGAATACCTCTCATTAATGCTACCTGGCGAACAACCTCAGTGAACATAAGTTTATTCAGTTGATATTAACAGACTTCTTCATGGTGTGCCATCATAGGCATACTTCCCCTACAGAAATTCAATGAAACAATATCCACTTCGAAACAAAAACCCACAGCTACCAAAAATGTATTGTACCTACAGTTAAGCTACATTAACCATACCGAATATGAGGCATTCGACATTGTCAACCTTAACACTAATGTCCCTATTAGTATAGTACTTAAAAAACAATTGATGATGCATTATAACTCAGACAAAGACTTGGATTTGGATAACATGGATGAACAAAAGGTAGAACTAAGAACTACAAAACTTCTTTTAGGAAATTAACTGTATATTCAAGGTTAAATTCACATCAATCAGACCACTCCATATCGAACTCTTCAAATTATCTAGGTTTAAATTGAAGGACGATAACACCTGCAGGAAGCCAACACAATTCAATTATTCCTCTTAGCTCCTATCTTGCATCACCAATAAAGAGAGCAGAAATTCATAAAGAAGAAATTGACATAATTTATCAGGTATGAAAGAAGACAATCAATTCTCAAAACAGTTCACAGACGAAATTCTAAAATGTATGTAAAAAACTAGTAATTAACAAAATCTATCCGTACTCAACTAGAAAATTTATCCATACAAAACTATAAAGTTCTTCATGAAGAGATAGATACAAGTATGAAAAATACAATTATACATCAACAAGTAAATGGCACAGTATCTACTTTGAAAATACTACACAAAGAAAATAATTATTATAGGTTAATATAACTTTAACAACTTCAAGAATAAAGACAACCCATTTCTCAATTGAAGAAAAGGATAATTTCAAACTTCCCACCCCTTCAAAAATACCTGAATTTGACGTCATAAAATGTCCATATCCGTTTCCAGCTCTTTCCTGATTAGTATCACGCAGACACTGTCTTGCATCTTGCAACCTTTCTGCTAATTTTCAAACAATATGTTTATAAAACTGGGAAAACATACATAATAACATAATGCTTTTTCAACTGAAAAAACGGTAGGTTGCCTCTTAACCTCATATTTTTCAAACCTAATCTAATTCATATTCCAATCATTATATTTTATCACATTCAAATCTCATGATTGTAAATAAACCTAAAAATAATCCAGATATCAAAAAATAGTGTTTTTGATGTATCTATACATTATTTACCGTAGAATATATCAAAACTAGAATAACATCAACTGGCGTAATTTCATTGATGTAAAAACACAATAGGCAAATCAAACGACACTTTTTTTCATAAATATGGGTTCATTATTCCATTTAAATGTTCTATTTTGTTTGATGCCTGGACTCCAGGAATTGTCGGTCATTATGGAATATCTCAAGGCTTAACTGTGAATAGATAAAATTTTTAAAAGAGAGGTTCACTTCAAAGAAGTAAGTACCTGTTAGGTGGATATAAATAAGGGATCTTTCTAAGGGATTCCATTATGTTTCATGCCTTCAGAGCATTACCAAGTCTTCAGAGTGGCATCGTGTCTTCAGTGTATTATCGTGTCTCTAAAAGTGAATTATTTAGTGAGTACTCCTACCATAACAACATTTTGTTTTTTCTCAATCCAATGAATTTTTACCGAGTTTATGTGAATGATATTTGAATTTTTTTATTCTCCACTCATGTTAAATATTCATTCCTTCAAGTAAAGGAGAGTTGCAAAATCTGAAATGATTTATTTATGAAATCGAAATACGGGATAATTTGTTGATTAATATACAGAGTGAGTCATTAGCGCTCGATCGGTCGATATCTTTCGGAAATTTTGGGCTAGGATAATGATTCAAATTTTGACGGAATCGGCAGTACTCAGCGCATAAGCTCGAATTATTTTTGACTCTACAGTCTGGCCGAAAGTGGCAAAATCCGATACTTCCCTGTTTCTTCGAATGAGAATGCCCAATTTCTATATCATTCTCATAATCTTAATGGAATTCCGATTCCGAAATAACTCACCTGACTTCATTTATCTGTGTAACTTTTTGACGAAGTCCAATGGTCAAATGGAGAAAAAGTTGCATTCATAGTAGCATTCTCAGTTCAAACAAATGGAGATTATCAGGGCCGGTTATTGAGATATCATAAGAAAAGTAAATTCTGTCCTTTTGATTTTTATGTATTTCCCACTTTATTTCAAGTATAATCGAAAAATATTACAGACATTTTTTATTCGATAGTAAATTATCCCCAAATTGACATAATCAGATTTCGTTTCCAACGTTTCGTACTTTCTGGGCAACCCTCAACCTCATTTTTTTCAATACGGACCAGCATAGTCTATGACACTTTTCGAAATAATAACTTTTTACGCTGAATTCAACGATATATCATACAATGTCATACAAAGTTGATTTTACAAATTGGTGGACATTTCGAACACTTACTTCATTAATGTTCATCATTAACTTTCGAAAAATCATTTGATTTGTCTTTCATGAAATTATAGTTTCGTTTAATTATTATGAATTAGGTTTTCCACCTCTTCAAATTTGTAAATTATTACTTGTTTCTTGCTTTGATTCTGTTACATAATAGTTATTTACAAATTTCAAGAGGTGAAAAACCTAATTCATAATAATTAAACGAAACTATCATTCAATGAAAGACAAATTAAATGATTATTCGAAAGTGAATGATGAACATTAATGAAGTGAGTGTTCGAAATGTCCACCATTTTGTAAAATTAACTCTGAATGACATTGTATGATATATTGTTGAATTCAGCGTTGAAAGTTATTTCGAAAAGTGTCATAAAATATGCAGGTCCGTATTGAAAAAAATGAGGTTGAGGGTGGCCCAGAAAGTACGAAACGTTGGATACGAAATCTGATTATGTCAATTTGAGGATGATTCACTCTCGAATAAAAAATTTTTGTAACAATTTTTGAGATTATTTGATATGAAGTTTGAAAAACATGAAAATCAAAATGACAGAATTTACTTTTCTTATGATTTCTCAATAACCGGCCCTGATAATCTACATTTGTTTGAATTGCTTAACAATGCTTCTATGAATGCAACTTTTTCTCATGAACGACCTTCTAACTCTTATGGTTTGAAAGTTACCAATACAATCCCATTGAAAAAGTGGCAACTTCGTATATGTTTGTCCAGTTTATGGTGAAACACCCTAGCTGTATATTTCTCGCTTCAAAAATTAAATTTTTATATTTCTTTTATCGCATTCCTTAAGGTTCTTTGTAATTTCTGAATGGGATCTTTATTAAGGCTTTTATAATTGCCAGAATTGATGAAACTAGCGACATTTCATATCATGGGGTACCGATTATAGAACATTCCTCTCGAATTCATTTTTCAAAAGGGGAAAAATAAAATAAAACAAATTTCATAGAACAAGGATACCATGTATCTCTGATTAATTACTAAAAGAACATGAACGTTAAAATGTCATGAAATGTCATTTCTACAGAGTGCGGCCACTAGTTCTACCACAGAATACCTAACCACACAGAAGCGTCACTAAGCGTCGGCACTTTGATCTTCAAGGGGCAAATTTTCGTGACCTTCATTCTCTGTTAGGTAGTACATATGTCACTTTTGAGCGGCAAATTTGATTTGAATGGTCAATGGTTCACATATCAGAGGACTTTTAGTTTTTGATTTATCAACAATCAGAATCATACCAAGAGAAAACAAACTTCAGCGGTCCATCGGGAAGTTTAAATTTAATTTTGACATATGTACTACCTAGCATGGCACAAGCGTCATCACATAGAGTGACGCTTCTGTGTAGTTAGGTATTCTGTGGTTCTACCACATTTGAAGGAGCTGTTGAAAAAATACCAAAAAAGATATTGGAATTTTATTTTCATTTTGAAAGCCTTATAATTATTAAATTTCACGCATTAACTAGAGGTCTAAAATAGAACTTATGGGGAATTGAAAAAATGAATAAACACAATAAACAAATTATCACAGAAAATACGAAAATCCAGACTGCAAAACCATTGCAGGCGAGGACAAACTTATATCTACCTTTTTTCTATAAACTTTTCCATAGTATGTTCAATAAAGTGGAAATTAATTTCTAATCAATTTTATATCTATACTCTATTCACTTTTATGAAGTATCGCGGTTTGCCATGAAATTCTGACACATTTCACCGTGTTTGTTTTGAAAATGTTGGGTTATAGTCATTCTTCTGTCAGTTGAACGAGCAACGTTGCCGTTTCTGCTAAAAAATCGTAGTAATTACGTATTTATCAAAATGTTCATTTACTTTGGGAAATTAATGAATTTGAGAATATTATGTGAATTCAGAAGACATTTAAATACATTTTTGCACAACTTGAAATACTCCAGTATGAAAATGTAGCAGTTAAACCTTAGACGAACTTACTCCATTTATAAAGTTAAAAAAGATTGAATAGAAAGTAGACTTGGCAATGTCGCTTGATTTTCACGAGTACCAACCTGCGTCCGTTTTATGTGAAAGAACTTGATAAACCTAAATCATGGCTAACCGCGATACTTTATAAAAGTGAATGGAGTATACCTATTTCAATTTTCACAATATGTTCCGCACTTTTAATTTGTCTGCAATACATTATAGCAGTTCACTAGAATTGGATTGGTATGGACAAAATTGATCTCGTAGCTTGGATACCTACCAGGAAAAAATTTCGAACGGTTATAACATATTCACGGAACCCCTAAGTGCCTAAGTAGGTACCTGAAAATTTCGAGTATCTAGGTTTATCCGTTAAAGTTATCGTCTTTAAATACGGGCGGCCAGCCGGTAGTACAGAATTGAATTTGACTACGGATTTTTTTTAAGTAGATCAAGCGCCGATGAAAAAGCATTTACTGGAAGATTAGAAATAAATATATTTTTCCCTTCGATGTTACTAAAAAACAACAAAATCAGTTCTTGTAACTCTTATGGTTCCTTCCTAAAAGTCACTTGTATGCACCTAATAATTTTTTTCATCAATGTTTCCATTTAATTTCAGGATAATAACGAAAAATTTGGTGGAATCGGAGAATAACCTCGCCTTTTACGGTGGTGTCTAAACAATTCCGAAGTTCAACACATTGTTCGTTTCGACTACTGAATTAACAACTTAATTATGGCAACAATGGTTGATATTGGAGGGAACGAACAAAAGAAAATATGCTATAAATTAGTGCTTACAGGAGGTCCTTGTGGTGGCAAAACGACTGGACAAACAAGACTGTGTACATTCTTCGAGAATCTTGGTTGGAAGGTTTTCAGAGTACCAGAAACTGCTTCAGTTTTGCTGAGTGGCGGAATCAAATTCAGTGAGCTGGATGAAGCTGCGGCAGTGCTATTTCAAGAGAATCTCTTGAAGACGATGATGCAAATCGAGAATACTTTTTTCGAACTTGGTCGAACTTCAACTAGAAACTGTCTCATCATTTGTGACAGAGGAAGTATGGACGCATCAGCTTACATTGCCAAAGAGAAATGGGAGAATATGATGAGGGAAAATGAGTGGAATAACGTGGAATTGAGAGATAACCGGTACAATCAAATCATCCATATGGTTTCGGCTGCCAAAGGAGCTGAGGAGTTTTATACTACAGAAGAACACAGTTGTCGTTCAGAAGGTGTGGAACTAGCTCGAGAATTGGATACTAAGGCAGCATCAGCCTGGATCGGTCATCCCTATTTCGACGTCATCGACAACTCCACAGGATTTGAAGGCAAAATGAGGCGTCTCATAGGTTCAGTTTGTCAAAATATGGGACTTGATACAGGAGACCGTTTGTTGAAAAACGCCAAAAAACGGAAATTCTTAGTCAACGCTCCCCTTCCCAGAAGCTCGGAGTTTCCCACTTACCAAGATTTCGAGGTGATTCATAATTATCTGATCTCGAAATGTCCTAATCAGGTGAGATTGAGGAAAAGAGGACAAAAAGGTAATTTCACTTACATACATACTGTAAGAAGAAAAACTGAACCAAGTGGCAAGATTATTGAGGTGAAAACTCAAATATCCCAAAGAGACTACATTCATTTACTTGCACAAAGGAATGATGCTCATTTCACCATATTCAAGCGCAGAAGATGCTTCTTAGTCAATAATGAATATTTCCAACTTGATATTTACCAAGAACCTGGCCATTCGAGGTGTAAAGGGCTCATGCTTCTAGAAACATATTCTACATTGGATGATCAAAATTTGATTGACTCTTTGCCGAAGTTTCTGAAAATAGAGAAGGAAGTCACCGGCAATCCAGATTATTCAATGTATAATCTTTCCTTGAGAGAAGATTGGTCGACGTCGAAAAGGTTCTCCTATAATTGATGGGCTGGTCAATGGAATGTGACAATATCTGACAAATCATTCTAGTGCACTCCCCCCAAACTGCTTAAAGTCTACCCAATGTTAAGTTTACGAGGTCATCCATATCTATTCGACTACATTCGATAACAAAACGCTCAATACAGCCAGGTTCAGGTTCTAAAAATTGGAAATTATTCCCCACTCTATGATCGAAAATATATAAGGCAAACAAAAAGAAGTCCTTTTGAATTGAGAATATTCATTTTAGATTGAAACACATGAGTGCTATAAATTATAAAGGTCAATATGCACAGTTCTACATGGACTAGAATCATATCATGAACATGGTATTCTTTACTTCTGATGATCAAAAATATTTCGATAAATCTGAAATATTTTTCAAAAGAAAGTTAAGTTGTTCACTGTCACACGACTGCATATTAGAAGACATCATATCTTCATTAGGTGAGTATTTTTAACATTCTTATTTTCATTAGAAAAATCAAGATCTTTCCCAATTTCTTTTGTTCATGAGGTGTCCAATTGTTGGCATTAAAATCATCATCAGGTAATCATCTAATGCTCCAGGAAAATTGTTTGATATTTCATTCTCAAAGTCAAATATCACATAAACGAATGATCCAATCCCAAAAAAATTATACTGACATATTCCGAAGGACAACACCTTTTCAACAACATATCGTACGACCCATCTTCCCCATTCAATTTCAAGGGAATGAGGTTACCACGCAGAAATATGAAATTATATGATGACGGGTTTAAAGTGAAAAAAGGGGATGGGTCCGACGACCTTTTTTTCAGAATCTTGATTTTTTTACTGGAGAAAACCTTTGCTTTCAAATCATTGTGACGCCCTATACACGCGTCTATCGTTGACCTTGACCCATAATGGACGACATTACTGAACTACTTTGATTTCAGGATATCGACAAACAATTTTATGAAAAAATTAGACAGTCACAATGCTTCAAACAAACAGAAATGGAATTTGGATAATGAAGAAGATGCAAACAAGATCTGAGTTGAAGAATCTCGACAACGTCCTGCGCCAAAGATATAGGTACAAGTACAAGAGCAAAATCTACTTGGCCAAGGTACAGGATACAGTATAGAGGTTGAAGATACCAGCTTGTAATATGGCCAGAGGTTTCAGTGAAACACAACGTTATCAGTACAAATAATTTGCAAGAATTTTGTTAAATTAAATTCTGATCTGTATATGATTCAATAATTTCAATAAAATAAATAGTGTTGTAATGTATATCAAGTTTTATATGCGTATAATATCCCTATTCATTTTCCCAGAAGAAGCAGACTCATTATATCCTAATGACTATTTATGTTACTTTCATGTTATTCGGCAACATTGTTAAACCATTTTCTAAGACAAACGCAATTTAAGGCAGTGAAATGTATGCAACAAGCAATTCTTATGGTGCAACTGATTGAATAACTCATATTAGGAAGACATTATTACTAAATTCTTCTTCATGAGGTCGACTACACTGATCACTTCAAACGAGTTTTCAAAAAACAAAAGAACGCAAAAAAATATTGTAACGTAATCACAAATAGAATTGCAAAACCTTCAAAATCGAGGAGTATAGGAGTAATAGTTAATTGGAAACACTTAAAAGCTGTTAATAACAAAAATCCAGACAACAAACCACAAAAAATTAGAAAATTTTATTACATCAATACCTATATCAAAATCCACCAGTTCTGAATTTATAACAGGAAACATGTAGAAGTATCAACTCATATTTTAAACCACAAATCCCTATACAATTGAACTCAATGACATAACACCCGTTAACATTAACAATGGTCCCAAAACTCCATTGAAGGAATAGAATGAACTTAAGAAATACTACCTGGAACTGTGCTAATTCGAATCATATTGGTGTTATTCTTAGAAAGTTCCAAGAAATTGCAACAGCATCTATTCGACTCACAAAAATAGTAAACCCCTGCTAACAATAGGCTATATGATAACAAAGAATCAAGAAAATATCTAGCCTTTCAGCATTCGGGTCTCTGACCATTTCCTAGTAATTGCCCAGCAATTGACTGACAAGTGACAACTATACGTTTTCAACTTCAAACTGGAACTGAAAGCAATCAAATTGAAATCTGACTTTCTCAACTTGGGACCAAACAAAATCAAGTTGAGACCTAACACCTTACAAAGAATTAGAAGTTGTATCGATTGGAATTTGGATTTTCTGAATGTGACACGTCTAAGTTCAATTTTGTTTGGTGTCAAGTTGGAAAGTTTTGTTCACGATTTGATTGTGATTAATCCCAAATTGAAGTTGAAATTGTGTAGATGATATTGACAGAGGTTTATATGACCTAAAGAGTATCATCAAATAAAAAAAGAGTCCAATTTCACGACAATCACATAGAAATTGCCCAAGTCCAAAAATTGCTGAATACAGTAATAATGAAAAAATTGGTTATAGTTTTTTCATTCAACTAATTTTTTATTTTTATGCGTCCTTTTTCGAAATGAGTCATTCAGATATCATTCTGACTACAATTATTCCAGAGTGACAATTGTTCAATACATTTTGAGAATTTTTGATCATATGTCGTGCTTTATAAATACTTACAACAGTTTGACAAAAGAGTTATTGATTTTCCTTTATATGTTTGAATCCTGAAAGAGACATACAAAACTAAATTCAATCGAAGAAATAGTTGAAGTTTATAATTTGTCTAATTTCATCAAATTCAATTTTGAATAATGGTTCGAATAACGGAAATGCACAAAATATGAATTTCACAAATGATTGTTTACGGAGATAATTCCCGAACACAGAAAGAAGTCGCTTGTTTCATGAAAAATTTCCGGATTTGCAGCCGTTATCCCAAGAGACAATGAGTAAAATAGGAAAGCACTCTCGAGTTGGGAATGTAAGGCATATTTCAAAAGCAGCTGCTTATACTCTGAGGATGTGAAATTAGATTTCATGCTTGAGTTTGAAGAAAATCCACATAAATCGAGAAGATAAGTCTCCACAACATTCGATAGCAGCCATACATCGATTCTAAACATATTAGAACAAAATACTCCTATTTGATACATACCTACATAGTCTTGGAAGACTATTTCTATAGGGGAACTTATTTTTGTTAGCAAATATTGTAGCCATTTTGTTTTCTGATGATTGCACTTTTTCTCTTAACGGCCATGCTATTCTTCAAAATTGCCGCTACTGGTCTACCGAAAATCCTCACTGGATAAAAAAGGAACACACGCAGTTCCCTCAAAAAATTAATAAGCCACTTTTTCATACGGGCAATTTGAATGGCAATAATTACATATTTAGCACTACTTCAAAATTATGTCGTTTCAACTTTGGCACTTTTATATCCTCGTCAATGATTTCAACAGGATGGAGCACCACCACATTACCAGCGCAATATTTCCAAAACGGTGGATAGGAAGGCGAGAAACCATCGAATGACCAACGAAATCCCCTGATCTTAACCCATTAGGTTTTTTTAAAGGGTATATGTGAAGAGCGTTGTTTACAAAACTAAAACCGTCAATTTGAATCACCTAAAAGATCCAATAACGCTCGCGATTGGGTAGATTCCTCTGAGAAGTTAAATAATGTTCAAATAAATTTTGACACTTCGTTACGAAAGATTTTTGACTTCACTTTTAATTTCCAGCTCAAAACACTTGCTTGAAGGATAGAAAAGTATCAGGACGGCTGATCCGAAGGTGCGCACCAGGTACAGAACTTGTTGACTGGCTGCTCAGTTTATCAACTGGCATCCACACAAGACCACAAGCTGCTGGCATGTGGCAATGTCTTCTAGAAGAGGGCGTTATTTCCCATGGTGAGTGAAGATTCATTGTTACCACTGAGGAATAATTCGTAAAACAGAACGTCTTCACATTTCCGTCCTAGTTAGCTTCTACTACTTCTCTATGGTAAATTTAATATGGTGGATGCAAGATCTAACATCGAAAGATATACTCCATTCAGTTTTATAAAGTATCCCGGTTGGCCATGACATTCTGACACATTTCTTTGTGTATATGTTTAAGATGCTAGGTTATAGTCATTTTCCTGTCAAATGAATACGCAACGTTGTTCTCCCTACATAGAGGTCGTAGTAATTACGTATTTATCAAAATGTTTATTCACTTCGGGAAAATAATGAATCTGAGAAAATATTACGTAAATTCAATAATCATCAATAATAAGATCTGGTGAATATTGAAGAAACTTTTTTCTCTGTTAATAATGGAAATATTTCACCTCTATAAACATGGTTGGAAGATTCAGTTATGCTATTTTCTTGTACGGAAATCAAGAAGGGAGTGTTGAAATTTTACTGAAAAATAATGAACAGAATAGTCCGTTACTTTGTGGTAATTCAATCGAAAAAAGAATAAAAGTACCTACTCTAACAACCCGATGAACCCGACAGAAAATTTTCTTAACGAACAGACAGTCCCAACACAAAATTCTTAAGAAATAAGCCTACAGGGGACTTTCAAATACCTTTTAGCACAACTTGAAATTCTCCAGTAGAAATAAGCATTATCAACATCTCGGAGAATTATTTTGACATTGCCGATACTTCACGAGTGCTATCTGCGTCAGTTTCAAGCAAAAAAAACTTGATTTACCTAAATCTTGGCCAACTGGGATACATGAATGTGAATGAAGTTTATTTTCTGTAGTTTTATAACTGTCTTTGATTTAAAAAGACCCCAAAGCCTTTTCACTATGGATGTCATAGCATAGCTTTAATTTACATTCCCTATCGAGTTGGAATTAGTGGTAAAACCACTTTTGGAATTTTGAAAACTGCTCGAATAATAGTGAATTTTATTCTTCCTTTTCCTTCTGATGTCGATGTATCTTTCTTTATTCATTCAATTTTTTTCAGTCAACAAGGAGCAACCATTCAAGGATAAGTGCTTTCTTTACCGATTCTGGCAGGATGAAGAGGGTGCTACAGCTCTCCCACCCTTAGAAGATATTGCCACTGCCGAAGATCAGCTACAGGAATCTCTAGTGACGCTCATAAGTAGAGGCCCCGATGCTTATTTGAGGATGATATTGAGAAAAGCGTGAGTAGATCAGAAGTTTATCCAAGGGTATTTGCATTGAGCTTTTTTCTCTTCATAACTTAATCTGTAATATCTGCATCTTTTCTTGAACATTCTAGGGATAATAAATAAATTACTGTGTGAATTTTATCGGAAAATTGTTCATCATTTATTCACCTTGCATACCCAATAGTCTAATGTGCGGTATATATTATTTTTTGATGAATATTCGAGATAAGCTTTGCATACCTACTTTATTATACAATGTTGTAATTTTTCATTCTAGGAGTCATGAGAGAACGGCAGATGATTTGGAGACTATATATGAAGAACTTCTTCATATAAGAGCTGTAGCACATCTTTCGAATTCTGTAAAAAGGGAGTTGGCATCAGTTGTGGTTTTTGAAGCACACCCTAGAGCTGGAACAGTTTGTAAGTAATGAATGTTTTTATCCAATTTTTCAATGGAGAAACTCATAGATAATCAATTAGCCTATAGATAAGGCGGTATATCAACGGTAGATGCCCTGCATCTCCTCTTGAAGTAGTTTGAGAGCGCCTTCTCTGCTAAGGAGATTTCTCTTGCTATATTTGGCGATATTGGGGTGCCTTTGATAACACCCTACAAGCCTCCATAGGCAGTGCTGCTGCATATGAAGTGGATAGCTGCGAAACGTCACTGTCGACCTTGGAGAGTCTGACTTGCAGAAGATGCCAACAAGGAGGGTTCTATCACTCCTGCTGTGGAGCTTCCTCATGGACGACCACTTGGAAGGGCTTACAGCAAAAGGCTGTAACCCTAGATTTATGCTGGTGATCTAGCGATAACAATTAGAGGCAAGCATTAGGCACGATTTGTATTCCAATGGCCTTTGCATCACCAAAAGGTGATGTGAGGAAGAAGGGCTACATGTCAATCCCTCCAAGATCACTCTTATTCTTTTCCTTAGAAGAAGGAATCTTAATCCGAGAGCACCTTCATTGAATGGTCACATTCGAATTTTTCCAGTGAGGTCAAATACCTTAGTGTCACACTAGACAGTGAACTCAAATGGAAACAACACATCTGATCCTGATTGAAATCTGAATCATTTCTTTGTGATGGTCTGTGTGCTGGCGGGTATTTTTGAAGATTTTTATGTTGTTAGGAACATATAGTGTACCTACCTATGTCGGAAATAGTTGAAAATAAGTTGTCTAAATATAATTCAAGACAAAAGTCATTTTATCATAAAAGATCAAGAGAAGTGGTAATAAAATGGTCTTGCCACAACAATTTTTGGTCCTCTGAGCCCTTATGATAACGTAATTGTGCTCTGAACCACGAGCACACTTTTTTCTCGCCTTTTCTCTTTTCGTTATGACTGATCGCGAAGAGTCTTTAAGGAAGGACAAAAGCAGGAAAACCTCCTTCAAAGGATTATAGTCCTAGTGAGTTAACTGAGAACTCTCAAGAAAGTAAAATCTTCAAGTAGTATTCAATCGAAACAAATTGATTTGAAATGTTTAGAGGGTTTAAAAGCAAAAAACAGAATTTAGCAGAAACAACAAGACCAGCAAATGCAGCAGCAGCAGCAAAATCAGCCGAAGCAACAAGAGAAGCAGAAGAAGCAAGAGCAGCGGAAGCAGCAAAAGCTGCTGAAATGAGGAAAGTCATGGAAATAGAAGAACAAATCATAGATATTCAAGCTTCAATGAAAGTCGAAGAAATTCTACAAATCTCGTCAGTGAGATCGAGTTTCTACAAATAGTTCTATTATTTAGAGGTATCTGACAAAATTCGAGTCCCAATTGCGGATTATTCCGGAAGTAGGATCCTATCGGCAATCTAGAGTTTTGATCTACAATTTCTGTTCACGATTTTCAGTTAGGAGTCGTTACACCAGGGTGCATCTATCTCTTGGCAAAACCCTCTAGTCTAGGTAATGTCAACTACTTTTGATCTCGAAACACCCTCTGCAATGGCCATGCATGCAGGCAAAGTGTAGTGGACTACGTAAATCAAATAGGCAAAAAGTCATCCATATGGTACTCTGATGGATCAAAATCTGCCGAATAGGCATAGAAGTATATGGCCCTAAACTAAGACTTTCCATGCCAATAGGAAGTAACCCTCTGTTTTACAAGTCAATCAGAACTAAGAGCTCTGGAATTCTACAGGAATTCACGTGGGAATGCCGTAATACCATAAAGCAACTTGACGAAGGCAACGAAGTGATTCTGTTATGGCTTTGAGCCTTTGAGTATAATGGGAAAGCTGATGCACTTCAGAAATGTGCATCGTAGGTTGAACCGGTAGGACCTGAAACCTCCTGTGGCTTTGAAAAGAACCACGTTACATTATAGTGGTAGATGCAAAACACGACTCCCCCTGGAGAAGATCTTCAGGACTAAAACAACCGGAATGATTTGTCGAGTTATCCATATCCAACTAACGCGAGTAGACCTACGGTGTAATGTTCCAGAATGATCGACAATATGAGATGTTTGCTTTCAGTAGACAGAAACTGCATTCTTATTGAATGTTAGTGTGAATTTTTTTGAGCACATCAGGTGCGATCAAAGGGTCCAAATTCAATTGCAGAATTTGATTAAAGCGAACAAACAAAAATTGCAAACCGAATAAATGTTTGTAAAAATAGCCTGTTATGATTTGAATGGATTTCGGTTTACCCCTGATAGAAAACAAATGGATTTCGAGTTAAGGGAATACCATCCGAAAAAACGGAAGGAAATACCTACAGAAAGAATTCCAATATTCGAGTAGGCCTGGTCGAGTAGAAACTCCTTAGGGATGAACGAAAATAGATCCAAAAATGAAGAGATGCTACGGCAGTTCAATAATTCGATTTCCGGGAGTGCGTTCCGAGGATCTGAGGGCCTTCAACAGAATTGAACGTATGCTCCAGCGACGTATTTCATTCAATGTTGTGAAATTACCAATTTTCCTCATGCACACGCATCGTTTTGTTATGGAAATATGTACGACAGACATATGTACCAGGAGATGCAGGTGCCGTAGACTTTTGCAAAATTGAAATTTTGTCACCAACAGAAAACCGTTGACATTGCAATAACCATGTTCGCATTTCATCTACAGGGTCTTTCACGAGGAACCTCACCCATATTTATACGGGAAACTACTGAACGTATTTTCATGAAATTCAGCACTTATAAGTATTTCACGATGCTGATGAAATCTAAAATATTTTCAAGGCATGAGCACCTCCGGTTTTTCCGGAAATGAAGTCAACTTCCGTTTTTCAAATTAGAACACCATTTTTTTATTGCAGAAATAGATTCCTTAAAAAATTTCAAGTTATTTTGATGTACATTTTTCAGTTTTGGTTGGAAAATTCTCTCTGAGCGGGAAAATTCGAAAAAAAATCGAAAATAGAGCTCCGCTGAAACAAGAATGGTTTCAAGGTTTTTGGATGGAAAATTTCCATTTTTGGGATTTTTCAAGATGTAAGATTGATGTATCCACTTTGAAAATCGAAATCGCGATTCATGATACAGGGGGTATCATGAATTCATGATACAGGGGGTATCATGAATCGCGATTTTGATTTTTGAAGTGGATACATCAATCTTACATCTTGAAAAATCCCAAAAATGAAAATTTTCCATCCAAAAACCTCGAAGTTATTCTTGTTTCAGCGGAGCTCTCTGAAAGTGTTAGGAATTCAGTTTTATTGAAAAAAGAGAAAATACGTAATACAGGGTCTTTCACGAGGAACCTCACCCATATTTATACGGGAAACTACTGAACGTATTTTCATGAAATTCAGCACTTATAAGTATTTCACGTTGCTGATGAAATCTAAAATATTTTCAAGGCATGAGCACCTCCGGTTTTTCCGGAAATGACGTCAACTTCCGTTTTTCAAATTAGAACACCATTTTTTTATTGCAGAAATAGATTCCTTAGAAAATTTCAAGTTATTTTGATGTAACATTTTTCAGTTTTGGTTGGAAAATTCTCTCTGAGCGGGAAAATTCGAAAAAAAAAATCGAAAATAGAGCTCCGCTGAAACAAGAATGGTTTCAAGGTTTTTGGATGGAAAATTTCCATTTTTGGGATTTTTCAAGATGTAAGATTGATGTATCCACTTTGAAAATCGAAATCGCGATTCATGATACAGGGGGTATCATGAATTCATGATACAGAGGGTATCATGAATCGCGATTTTGATTTTTGAAGTGGATACATCAATCTTACATCTTGAAAAATCCCAAAAATGAAAATTTTCCATCCAAAAACCTCGAAGTTATTCTTGTTTCAGCGGAGCTCTATTTTCGATTTTTTTTTTCGAATTTTCCCGCTCAGAGAGAATTTTCCAACCAAAACTGAAAAATGTTACATCAAAATAACTTGAAATTTTCTAAGGAATCTTTTTCTGCAATAAAAAAATGGTGTTCTAATTTGAAAAACGGAAGTTGACGTCATTTCCGGAAAAACCGGAGGTGCTCATGCCTTGAAAATATTTTAGATTTCATCAGCAACGTGAAATACTTATAAGTGCTGAATTTCATGAAAATACGTTCAGTAGTTTCCCATATAAATATGGGTGAGGTTCCTCGTGAAAGACCCTGTATTACGTATTTTCTCTTTTTTCAATAAAACTGAATTCCTAACACTTTCAGAGAGGAGGCTGTATTCTGTTCTTAACCGTAAGGTCTACAATTTGAAATTGTATTTTCTGATGATTGAGGTGAAAGAAGAAAAAGAAATCAACATGAAGCTGATGAATATGAAAAAAATCAACATTCATTCATTTTGAACGAAATCAAATGCAATTTCGTACAATCAATTCATTCAGAAATTAGAATTCGCTTTCGTCACCCTAGATAGTTTACACTCATCTTGTTTTTCGAACAATTTATCCCCTCCTACATTGTCTCTTTGGAATTGGTATTCATCTTCATCTCATGCTCCTGATACATATTCAAGAAACCTTGAGGTAGAAAATATCGCAGAAATAGCTTCTTTGTCGTGGATAAATGCGAGCCAACTTTATCCTAAAACTGAGTAATTTCTGACGGCTATCCAGGATCGAGTAACAAACACTCGTAACCACGAGAAGCAATGTTCGCTGCGCAGTTGGCGAATCTTATGAATATATTATCGCCGGTTGCCGACATCGCAAAACTAGGCCGAAACAATGAAGTTTGTTCACTGCATATTGCACTTACGCATGGTTTTTGATTACTCACTTGTTCGCCATATTACCACAGAATACCTAACTAGGTATTCTGTGATATTACCAACCCCCAGCGGTGTTGGAGGGCTCGAGTGGTTTCATAATTCAAAGGCGGAAATACAAATTGAAGAATGAATTGGAGATATTCTGATATTTAGGGAAGCTCAATGTAATTACCTTCTGGCAATAAATTCATTCAATGCGGGACATCCCGAGAGACCAATAGTCAGGGAATATCTGGAAGAATTATTGTCAAAGTTCACACGAACTGGAAGTGTTCAACCCAGGAAACCTTCAGGCCTTCTAAGGGCCGGTTTTATAAAGGGCAACCGAGGATTCATCCGTTGCGTCAACAACCAAATTCCTCACTATGTGGTAGTTGATGGCACGAAGAAGAAATTTTGGTCAAATAAAAAAACTCTTTTATCAGGTGGATGAAATTACTCTGAATAAGCTGAATCTTCTCAGAGTTGTTAACATTTACGAAGATTTTTGTGTTATACAAAAATCAACATCAGAAAAAGTCAGAAAGTTGTGAATGTCTAGAACTTTGGACATTATCGAAAAGTATTCTAGTGCTTATTTTATCATTCTATCAAAATGCCAAGCAATCAACAGGAATAGCAACTAACAAGGGAAAGGTTGTATTGACTGACCAAATTTCGGTGTATTAGAACCGTGTTGCTGGAGCTCACTCACCGTTCTAGGAGGATTTCTTGATCATTATTACATAGTACAGGTGCATGCTTATTTTAATGGGTTGTGAAATTGCTGAATGCTACAGATGTGAAAAGGATTACTTTTCTTCAAATTTCCAAGTAGCTAAGCTTATAAATTTGGTAATTCTCATCATAGAAAATTTTTAATATACTCTAAAGAAATGATTGATGACACCGATCCCATCTCGCAGATCAATTGATGATCAATTATTCAATGATGCTCACATATGAACTATGAATTCAATTTGAAGACTCTCTGGCGTATAAAAGAACATTTCCCATTCTTTTATTCAGGATCTGATTACATTTGAGAACAATTATTATTTTTGTGACTTGCGGAGTCCTGCATAATATTGCTAGACTGATTCTATTCATGACTCTCAACGCTCAACCTGAATAAAGTGAAAGTTTATAATAAATACTATCTTTAAATATAATGTAAATTTCATGTACTCAATCAAACAAGATCAAGAATGATTTGTTCCTATCCTAAATATAACTACATCCTTGTACGACTAAATGTTAATGCAATTTCATTGGATGTTTTGTATTGTCCTAGCTTTTATTTGGTTACTTGGCATAAGAGTTTGAGATAAGACTTTTCAGAATATCAAAATGGTACAAACTTAGATCATTCGAGTCAAATAAGTTGACAAAAGTGATAAAGACTAGAGCGTATTTGGCATTTGCTTCGAGTGAAAAAAATTTGTACGAAGTCTGTCCTCATTTCATAAATCAGAAATTTTTTTATTACATAATTTGTTTTGATGTAGGAAATCAGATTTCTCTGAATTCTCTGCCGTGACCGTCACAAAACACGGGAATATTCGAATTAGCTTCTTGTTTTGTCATATATAATACCACTAGAGATGAAATTTTGCCGGCAAAATTTCTCGATTGTAAAATGAAAGTTTGTTGCTTCTCGGCAATTTTGCGAATGACATTTGTATCAAAATCACGAGCCGTCAGGCGAGTGATTTTGGAAAAATGTCATGAGCGAAATTGCCGAGAAGCAACAAACTTGAATATTACAAGAGAGAAATTTTACCTGCTTAAATTTCATCTCGAGTGGTATTCGACATGACTATTTCACGAGAAAATGTGTCTGAAGATGGTCACATTGGGCTTGTATTGCGCTATTTGAGAAATAAGTATTCATCATAGATCAACTAAACGTTGTTTGTTTTCTCTATGGTATTCATTCCCGAAGCTGAATTTGAGAAACGTCAAAAATTTTGTCGCTGAAAAACCAAGTTGTTGATTTTGCCCGTTACCATGTTTTATCGATGAGAAACAAGTGTTGCTAAGGAAAATTCCTCACTAAAAATGAAATGAGTGGAATAGTCTTTATTAGACTACGATTATTGAATTTATCCAAACATGGTATGAAAAAAACGTGCCAAAATACTTCGAGAAATAAGATTCAGGTTAGCCAACCCAAAAAAAGCGATCTCAATCCGAGGTTGTTCAACCGAGGCCGCAAAGACGTTTATAATACCGAACTTTTTTCAACCGAGGGTTGACTTCCAATCCTCGTTTGTGTAACCTCGGATTGAACGTACCCTTTATAAAACCGACCCTTAGGGCCGGTATTATAAAAGTTGAACCGAGGATTCAACCGTGCGCCAACAACCAAATGCCTAGGGCCGGTATTATAAACGTCGAATCGAGGATTCAACCGTGCGCCAACTACCAGATAGTAAGGCATTTGGTTGTTGGCGCACGGTTGAATCCTCGGTTCAACTTTTATAATACCGGCCCTAAGTCTTTGTGTTTCTGAAGACAAACGAGTTGACGTAGTTGCTAGTGGAAAACATTACGGAAGGACTGTGAAATAAAGCGCAGAATATTTATATGAAACATCATTCCTTCTATAGGTACCTACCTTTCGAACTTTGAATTGAGACTTAACACGATCAAATTTAAAAATAACATTCCAAACCTGAGACAAAACAATATCGAACTTGAAATGATTGATTTCAAATTGGTAGAATTTCCATTTGACATACAGGGTGCGGCATAATGAATGAATAATATGGTACCGGCGCACAGGCGCACAGGGGGGTCGACATACATAAAACATAATATTAATTCTAAAAATCATACTACCCATGAAATTGTTGTAATTTCTAGGAAATATGGTTTGGAAATGAATAAAACTTGTAGAACTTCTGATGTCGTATATTCAACAATTTTTTAATGACGTTACATTAATTAAATCTACTGTCAATCAAATACGATCATAGGTAACTAGCTATGTCATAGAAAGACATAGCATACTTTAAATACTATTTCAAATTAAAACTAACACCCTCCCTATTTGGAATAAGTCCTTGACTTCTAACAAAGTTCTGAAACTTCACCTTGTCTAAGGGTTTCGTAAGATAGTCCGCAAGCATGGACTGGGAAGGTATATATTCCAGAGTTAACACTCCTTCTTGAATTTTTTCCTTCAAGAAATGATGGCGAACATCAATATGCTTGGTGCGTGCTTGATATCCACCGTTAGTTGCTAACTTCTGTGCACCTTGGTTATCCACATATAGTAATGTTGGACCATCATAAGAATTTAATTCATATGATAAACCTCTTAGCCATAGAGCTTCTTGTGCTGCAGACGACATAGCCATATATTCTGCCTCAGTGGTAGACAGTGCAACTGTTGGTTGCCTTTTAGTGTTCCAAGTTATTGGACCTCCATTTTTTATAAAAACATACCCTGTGACAGATTTCCTATCTATCAAATCATTCGCCCAATCTGCATCACAATACCCTATTATATCTGTGGTCGAACTCTTTCTTCCATTGAATTCTAGTCTATAACTTGTCGTTCCTTTCAGGTATCTGAAAATTCTTTTCACAGCATTCCAATGAATGTGGCTCGGTCTGTTATTGAATCTGCTAACACAATTAACCGCATAGGATATATCCGGCCTAGAGATCTGTGCAGCAAACAACAAACTTCCAACTGCCTCTTGATAGGGAATGTTGGTCATATCCTTATTGTCTTTTTCATTAACCATCAATTTTTCCCCTACCACCATGGGTGTGTCCACTGGTCTGCAGTTGTCCATGTTGAATTTCTTAAGAATTTCTTCTATATAAGCCTGCTGACTAATCCAAATTTTCTTACTGGATCGGTCTCTAATAATTTCAAATCCTAGAATATGCTTAGCTTCACCAATATCTTTCATTTTAAAATTCCTCATCAGTTCATCCTTCAGATTCTTCTTAGCTCCCTCATCGTTTGATAAAAGAAGCATATCGTCTACATAAATAGCTAAAACTAATTTTATTTTATCAGTAATTTTAAAGTATATACAAGAATCAGTTTGAGATTGTTTCAACCCAAATTCTTTAAAAAATGAATCCAGTTTCTGATTCCAAACACGACTGGCCTGTTTGAGCCCATACAATGACTTCTTCAAACGGCATACTTTATTTGGATCGTCATAGAAATATTCTGGAGGAATCATGTATATTTCCTCTTTAAGGTCACTTTGTAAGAAAGCTGATACAGCATCTAGTTGATCAATTTCAAGATCGTGTTCTGCGGCATAGGCAAGTAAATATCTAATTGAACTATACCTTATACGACTGGGGAATAAGTTTCATTAAAGTCTATTCCTTTTTTCTGAGAACAACCTTTGATCACTAGTCGTGCTTTGAACTGAGGTATGTTGCTGTCTTTTCTTTTGGTTTTGAAGACCCATCTACATGGTATAGGTTTCTTACCTAGAGGTAAATTTACTATATCCCACGTTTCATTCTGAATGAGTGCATCATGTTCATTCTTCATAGCCTGAATCCAATCGTCTCTTTCTGGTCGTTCAAGTGCTTCTCTCACAGTCTGGGGATCAATGAGATCAATTGTGGTTGCATAGCTCAAATCAAAATCTTGGAGATTCTTTGGAAGTCGTCTCTCTCGTTCTCCTCTTCTGGGATTTTTAGCTAAATCTTCTTCAACTGGGTCTGGCACAAAATCTGGATCTGATCTTGTATCAGAGTTTTTTCCATCATTCTCCCCTTGTTGATTGATTTCATTGGTGTCTTCATTTACATTTGTGATTCATTTCATCCGGGAACATAAAAAAATGATTATCTGCATTTCTCTTGTTCTGAGTTAATAAAGTACAACCCTTTACATTTTCGAAAAATGTTACATCTCTGGATGGAAATACCTTACTTGTACTGGGATCAAATAATCTGTAGCCTTTACTCTCAAGACTATATCCTACCATAATACTGGAAATAGTTTTTTTGTCAAGCTTTTTTCTACTTTCTCTTGGTCTAAGAGCATGAGCTTTGCATCCGAACAACCGTAATCCTTCTAACTTTGGCTTTACACCTGACCAAGCTTCTTCTGGTGTTTTGTCTTTGAGACATTTTGTTGGTGATCGATTTTGTAAAAACACAGCTGTGTAAGCAGCTTCAGCCCAAAAACTGTTAGGTAACTCTGAATCAATCAACAAACATCTTACTTTCTTAATTATTGTTCTATTCAAGCGTTCAGCTTTACCATTTTGCTCAGCTGTATGTGGAACAATCAGCTGATGAACAATACCAGATTCCGCTAGATAATTCTTAAATACATTGCTGATATATTCTTCACCATTGTCTGTGCGAAGGATTTTTATTGATTTTCCTGTCTGATTTTCTACTAATTTTTTGAAAATTTTGAAACACGCAAATGTTTCATCTTTTGACTTCAGAAAATACACAAAAATCTTATGTGTGAAATCGTCTAAGAATGTAAGCATATAACGTGATCCTGCAAAACTTTTGACCTCAATTGGTCCACATAAATCTGAGTGTATCAACTCGAGAACATTTTCAGTATGTGTTTCGCTATTTTTGAATGGAAGTCTGTGGCATTTGCCTACAACACAAATTTCACACTTGCAGTTATTGGAATCATTAAAATTCAAGCATAATGCCATTCCATTTTTCAATTTATTCAAGTCACTGAAATTTATGTGACCTAGCCTTCGGTGCCATAGCACAGAGTCTGCATGACATGCTAAGTGCTCGGATTTCAAATTCAGCTTGAATAAATCTCTTTCCAACGAACCTGTGGCTACAACTTTTCCTTCAGAATCAGCAATCTGGCAACCTTTATTTGTAAATAAAACTGAATAGTTTTGCTTAACTATTCGACTCACCGACAGAAGATTGACTGATAGTTCTGGGACATATAAAATGTTCTTTATTTCAGCATTAACTTCATCTGATACAGGAAGATGAACACTGCCTGTTTTGTTGGCTGACATTTTCTGACCATTAGCTGTACTTACTGAGCAAGATGTTGTGTCGTTAACATTGCATAGGATATCTAGATTATTTGTCATATGAACTGTGGCTGCTGAATCCAGATACCATGAAGTTCCGTCAATTACACTTGATCCTACTGATAAGGCTGAAAACATGGAAATATTACTACTAGCTTTGTTACTATTGTCTTTGTCCTTGTAATTTTTCCTTGGTTTAGTACAATCTTTGGCATAATGTCCAAATTTGTTGCATTGAAAGCAGCGAACTTTACTTTTTCCTTCGAAATGTCCTTTAGTGTTATTGCTACGATTCTGATTTCTTGAGTTTTTCTTGCCATACATTGCAATTCCATCCTTCGACAACTTTACGTCCTGAATCAGCTTCATTTTTATGGAATCACCAGTTATCGCAACTCCTGAACTCTCAATACCCATTATCATTGGCTCATATTCTGCTGGTAAACCTGCCAATAATATGGTTCCAACCCATTCATCACTCACTTTGAGACCAATACTAGAAAGCTTGTGTGCGGTGCCAACTATCTTGTTGACATAATCCTCAACAGATTCACTATCTTCTAGTCTAGTTGTTATGAGTGTTCGTAGAAGTCCTACTCTTCGGGTAAGTCCTCTATCATCGAATGCTTGCTGAAGAGCTGTCCATACATCTTTAGCATCTTTTGCATTCTGAATATGTAATGATCAGTTTGTGGCTTGAGGACAGGGCAAATAAAATTTATCCTTTTCGAATTGTCTTCAAGACTGAACATTTTTTATTGATATAAATATAAACATAAACTTTGACATAAAACGATACACAAACACTAAGATATTTAGAAGCAGCCAGGTAACTCAAGACAAAAAACACTATCAAAATTGAATTTACCTTTTCAAACAGATAAATGAGGCCAGAAAGAGTGCTCATGAAACCCATAGGTCATTTTTCGTAAAAATCAATGCAAACTGTAAACATCCAACTCTCGTAAAAACAGAACCAACACAAATGAGGAGAAAGGAATGAGATGTTTTGTTTGTCGATTTCGACGCATATGGGACCACAGAAAGGGTGAACCAGCCGGATGAATTATTTGTTGCTAATTTTTTATTTTTGTTAATAGATTGCTGTATACAACACTAAGGGACTCAACATCACTTCTCAAATTTATAGTATCATTTATTGAGATCTGAATCATCTCACTGATGCAGCGTTTGAAGTAGCTGTTCTCTCGGTCCAGTATTCGTACATTTTCGAAATCAAAGTCATGACCATTTTCGAAATGATGGGTGGCTAAGGCGGTTTTTTCATTTTTATTTTTGTTAATTTCTCTACAATCGTAACTATGTTGGTATATTCTTTTTTTTAAATATTGTTTGGTCACTGCAGTCCTTGCATTTTATCAAATACACTAAATTTGACTTCAACGAGTTGGGTGTGGGATCTTTAAGTTTGCTAAAGATGCTTCTCACTGTTTTCAGGGGGTAAAAAGCCAGTTGGCATTCCGGCACAATGTTCTTCACTAGTTCATTAATTCTTGGAGACAGTTCAGGGATGAAAGGGAATCTGTGTGGAATGTGGGGTCGCTTAGTTTATAGTTTCTGAACAGAAGATTTTTTATCGTGGCTATTTTTTGAGATGTTGGGTGATTAGAATAATAATTTAGTAATCTTCCGGATGATGTTTCTTTTGTATGCCAATTTGTAGAGATTGTCCCGTTGTTTTTTCTGATAAGAGTAACGTCTAAAAAACATATTTTGTTATCAACCTCCTTTTCGACTGTGAATTGAACCCTATGATGTACACTATTGAATATTTCAACTACTTCATTCGTTTTTCCCTGTGGTATGCCTAAAATAGTGTCATCGACGTATAATTTATGGAATGGGATGATAAAATTCAACCTTTCTTTGGCGACAGTTATGACGTGTTTCATGACGATATTGGCAAGGGTTGGGCTGGCTGGATTACCCATAGCTGTACCCTCTATTTGTTTGTATACTACTCCATCAAAAGTGAAATAGCTGGACTCGAAGATAAACTCAACTATACGTAGAAACAAGTTTTTCCGGATATCAGTATAAGCCGAAATATAACTCCACTCAGATCTTATTATGTCGAGTAGAAGTTGTTTGGGAACATTGGTGAAAAGGGAAGTTACATCCAATGAAATGAGCTCATAGTCACATGGCATCTGAACCGTACGAACAAATTCTACAAATTCTATTGAGTTATTTATGTTATAACCAAAAGTAGTAGTCAACGGTGCCAACGTCTCATGGACCAATAAAGATAGGTTGTACACTGGGGAGTCTAAACAACTGACTATCGGTCTCAAACTGATGATTTGTGTTTTATGTGTTTTTCTTAAACCATACATTTTTGGAGATATTGCATTATGTTTTTTTAATTTTTTCGCCTTTGAAGAAGTTATAGACATATCTCCAAGAAGCTCATTGACTAGCTTGTTGTTCCCAAGTTGGAAATGTGCAGTGGGATCAGATGTTAAGACAGTACATGTTGTTTCATCATTTAGGAGCTGTTTCATTTTTTCTATGTATTCTGATTTCAACATTAATACTGTGCTGTTACCTTTATCCGACCTCATATCCAAGCATTCTGGGTGATCTCTCAAGAATTTTTTTGTTTGCTCAAATTTTCTTTCTATCATATTGACTTTGTTGGATCTATTGACTCTGTGATAATAATTGGTAGTGATATTAGTAAAATATGCTCTCATTTTATTCTTATCCGCTAAAGATAAACCAGTTTGATCATTAACGAGACATTCAAAATCTTTGATAATAACTGGGTCTAGTTTTTTATTATTATTAGAAGGAAGGCTGAATTTAGGACCTGCACATAGAATTTCACGCGCGAAATCAGGCAGTGTTATATTCGTATAATTGAACATGAATTTTTCATGAGTATGAAGCTTAAAACTGGCTACTTCCTTACATAAACTATCGAGTTTCCTAATGTTTCTAACTTTCATCCGCGAGAACGATCTGTTTGATGACGACACATATTTCTCAAAAAAACTGGTAAACAATGAACTCGGTAGTAGGTTCTTAATTTGTTGTTCAACAATTCTTTGTTGAGTAGTACATCTATTCAGTTTCCAGATTGTTACCTTGATTTCTAAATTCAAGACAGAAAGAGTGAACCTATTCTTCAATTTATTTATCGACTTCTTTGTGGTAGGGATGTTCTTCAACATTCAAAAAATCCAAACAATATTTAAAAAAAGAATATACCAACATAGTTACGATTGTAGGGAAATTAACAAAAATAAAAATGAAAAAACCGCCTTAGCCACCCATCATTTCGAAAATGGTCATGACTTTGATTTCGAAAATGTACGAATACTGGACCGAGAGAACAGCTACTTCAAACGCTGCATCAGTGAGATGATTCAGATCTCAATAAATGATACTATAAATTTGAGAAGTGATGTTGAGTCCCTTAGTGTTGTATACAGCAATCTATTAACAAAAATAAAAAATTAGCAACAAATAATTCATCCGGCTGGTTCACCCTTTCTGTGGTCCCATATGCGTCGAAATCGACAAACAAAACATCTCATTCCTTTCTCCTCATTTGTGTTGGTTCTGTTTTTACGAGAGTTGGATGTTTACAGTTTGCATTGATTTTTACGAAAAATGACCTATGGGTTTCATGAGCACTCTTTCTGGCCTCATTTATCTGTTTGAAAAGGTAAATTCAATTTTGATAGTGTTTTTTGTCTTGATTTACCTGGCTGCTTCTAAATATCTTAGTGTTTGTGTATCGTTTTATGTCAAAGTTTATGTTTATATTTATATCAATAAAAAATTTTCAGTCTTGAAGAAGATCCAAACATAGGATCGAAACGTCGACAATTAGAAAAGGATAAATTTTATTTGCCCTGTCCTCAAGCCACAAACTGATCATTACAATTTGATATAAGGACGCGAAGAAGATAATATTCTGAATATGCACATAATTTACTGGTTCTACTAGTAAAATAATCTTACTTCTGGCTTTCGTAACCTTCTTGGAATCAATCTCTGTTCCCAACACACATTCCCATAATTCTTCGTGTTCCAGATAAGTTTGAACTGCAAATTTCCAACTGTCGAAATTTTCGCGTCCACGTAGTTTTTCAATAGATGGAAGACCGGTCGACTTTTGTTCAGAAAATGACGAAAGACTAAAACTGTTTGCAATTCTTGACCTTATTGAACATTCACTGTTTCTGGGTGTCTGGGCCCATAACCTGTTGTAATTTCTAGGAAATATGGTTTGGAAATGAATAAAACTTGTAGAACTTCTGATGTCGTATATTCAACAATTTTTTAATGACGTTACATTAATTAAATCTACTGTCAATCAAATACGATCATAGGTAACTAGCTATGTCATAGAAAGACATAGCATACTTTAAATACTATTTCAAATTAAAACTAACAGAAATGTCAGTTGTCATTCTACAATTGACTTAAGAAGTCACGCACCGAAAGAGTTCTAACGTATTTTATTGTTGTCTTATTTTGAATTGAAATTCGTTTTCAATTTACGTGTTCAGAGTTTTCTCAATTGACGCGAAATAACATATTATTGTTGTTGACCATAATTTCTGCTGTGATTTGAAAATTCAAATGCACGCTATGGAGGATTCATTTGAACCTATGTACCCCGTTTTTGTGTATATATTTTCAATATAATATTTTGTTTCAAGTCTCATTTGCGTTTTGAAAGTGATCCTGTTCGGATTTTTTTTTTGTCATTGAAAGATGAAATAATGATGCAAAAGAAACTTTCCAAGAGCTTCCAAATACCTTTTTTTTCAATAACTTTCCTCTTGAGTTTCTAGTAGAAGATCAACTCCCTTACACCTGCCCCTTTTTGCCCTTTCTTGAGTTATTAGCTATGAAATGGATACCTGTAGGTACTCGAAAGGGATTATAGTAATTTTTCAAATTGTGTCAGGTTCTCAAAAGAAAACTCTGAAAATGTGTAGGATGGACTTGGTTGTTCTCATTTTCAAGAAAATGTAATCGAGTCAGGACCAATCAAGACATATTTTATCTTCTTTTGATTTCATCTGACTCGATTACAACAAGTCATAGATCACTTCCAAAAAGAAAAAGAGAAACAATTCCAGCGGAAGTTTTGGATATGCTATTGCCTGAGCTGCAGCCTTCTCCAGAAAAAATAGCAAGCTCTGATAAAGGAAATACAGGGTGGCCCACCCTAGACGCGGTTCTCATTTTGAGGCAGTAAATGAATTGACATTTTGAAAAATTTTGTTTTCGTGAAATGTGAAGAACAGTCAGATGCACAATTTAAAATTGTTTTCACATATACAGGGTGTTCGATAACAAAGATATAGACCATAGTTACACTTTTTTCAATGTAATACCCTATATATGAATTCAAAAATTGAATGGCAAGCTCAAATAATGATGAGTTTATAAAGACCATTTTATGCCTTAGGAGAACCATTTGGGAGAAAATGGCGAAAAAACGAAAAAAAGGAGTATTTTTAATTTGCAATTAATGAATGAACCCTTCAAGCCAACGAGACAGACAATGTTTTTTCGTGTAGACATATTGGCTACCCTTATGCAGAAGAAAAAAATTTAACTCTGGAATATACTGAGTGATCATAATGTTCAAACATTAACTACAAATAATGGTCAAAAACTTTCCTATTTCAAGTGGCACACCCAGTATTGCTGTACCTTGTTGAACGTAAAAATCAATATCGAAACTATCTTCATTGGGTTTTCCTGATTCTAAACCTAATAGTTTTCCAGTAATTTTCGATTTTTAATTCAACTAGTTAACCTACTATTATGATTAGCGATATTCATAGAAATATTTGTGGGGAAATGCTCACAATATTATTCGAAAACTGAAAAACTCATATGAAGATCTCAATAATGGTGTTGCGGTCACGCAAGATTCATGGGCGCCCGCAGAAATTTTTCTCAGGGGGGGCCAAAATTTTTCTCAGGGGGGGCAAAATGAAAATTATTGAAATATTGAGGCTGTTAAGCTGAAAAACGATAAGGCCATACAAATCTCAGGGGGGGCCATGGCCCCCCCTGGCCCCCCCCTGCGGGCGCCCATGGCAAGATTTATTATTCCTTTATAAATGAAATGTGAAGAATAGGGAAAATGTTAGACTGGAGCACAGGTTCATCGCCTGAGCAAATATATTTTTTAATGAATTGTTTTACACATCGTCGGTCCCATGCCAAAACCATGAATGTGCAAAATTACAGTTTTGAGATAATCGCATTTGAAGTTTGTAACTAGTGGGAAAAATAGGGTTTTTGTGTGACAGTGGATATTAACTCAGAAAATATCCATTTTAGGGCAAGGGTGTGATGCATACTCTCACATCATTTTTTAACGTAGATTCAATATCTGCCATAAAAAAATTGGGTTCTAATTTGAAAAAATTGATTTTTCGCGATTTTGTCATCCCTAACTTTGAATGCGATTTTTTCACCCCCTGTATCATGAATCGCGATTTCGATTTTTAAAGTAGATACATCAATCTTACATCTTGAAAAATCCCAAAAATGAAAATTTTCCATCCAAAAACCTCGAAGTTATTCTTGTTTCAGCGGAGCTCTATTTTCGATTTTTTTTTCGAATTTTCCAGCTCAGAGAGAATTTTCCAACCAAAACTGAAAAATATTACATCAAAATAACTTGAAATTTTCTAAGGAATCTATTTCGGCAATAAAAAAATGGTGTTCTAATTTGAAAAACGGAAGTTGACGTCATTTCCGGAAAAACCGGAGGTGCTCATGCCTTGAAAATATTTTAGATTTCATCAGCATCGTGAAATACTTATAAGTGCTGAATTTCATGAAAATACGTTCAGTAGTTTCCCGTATAAATATGGGTGAGGTTCCTCGTGAAAGACCCTGTATCTTTGTTATCGAACACCCTATATATGTGAAAACAATTTTAAATTGTGCATCTGATTGTTCTCCACATCTCACGAAAAAAAAATTTTGAAAATGTCTTCATTTACTGCCTCAAAATGGGAACCGCGTCTGGGGTGGGCCACCCTGTATAAGATTTATTGGCCGAAAAACTGTATGGAGTATTTTCAACGGACCTTCCATAATAGTCAATCCATAGTTTCATCATCAATTCAATGCATTCTGGCACTTTGATTTGAATGATATATTTGAGGTATGTCAACACCGGTCTGGGGAGAGTCGAATCAGAGTTTTTATTATAGATCGCTCAGTGTTAGTAGAACTTGTCACTTGTCCCTATTTGAATGAACGAATGACAATGGACAAATGTCAACCACTAAAACCCCGGGAATTCCATATTTAAATTTAACTTCTCAGCTAATATATTTGACCAAAGAGTCTTTGATTTTACATTACCACATTACGGGTGTTCTTGGAAAATGTCTTTGACATACTCAATCAAACTTTGGATTAATCCACTTATTTTAAAATTTCAACTCTAACAGTCTGTCGAACCTAACCTTACTTCTTCAGAACCTCTTTTCGTGCCCTATGTATGGAGCTAGGGTTTTCAGAGTTGGTTCCAAACAAAGAAGAACGTTCCAAAAACTCTACTCCGTCTGGCACAAACGACATAATTGACACTTTTCGATCTGAAATGGGTGGCCGAACGACACGGAGCAAAAAGTGTTAATGGAACCGACTGGCCGAACGCACCTTTGATATCACATTCAGATGGTTTCTGCCCCACTGTGCGGCGGGTAGAGAACTTTGTTGCTATTCAGAAAAATGTGTTTCATGTTCAATCGCTCGCTTTTCGAGATTTACACATCGTCAAAAGTCTTGCCCCACCCCTTCCTATCAAGTCTCAACTTGTTGAATGTAACATTTTTTGTGTGTGGAAGCAATAAACCAGCAAAAAATGTTTCTTGTTCGTATTCGAAGTTAATCAGTTTTCAACGAATAACGGGAGTTTTAGTAAAGAGAATATTTCGTGGAAAATTCCATCCAATTTCTCAGATTGACCGGGCGATAATAGTAGCCCCACATCGAGAAGTTTTGTCGACCCAGAGTAACATCTGCAAGGGAAGACCATCATATCTCAATTTTCACTCGAAGGAATCGAACGGTATCTGCAACAGCTCTTTTGAGGACCTATGAACAGGCAGTCTCAACCAGTGAACCAGTACCATAAGGAGACGGTCGCATTCCCCAAATTGAAGACCTTTAAGGGTAACTCGACTATCACCTGGATATAGAGCTACCCGTCGGCAATGGGCAGAACATCACCAAGACGGGCTTCAGGTTACGAAGTTATAGTCGACGAGAAAATGTTCGAAAAGGTCCACACTAAAGCGACTCATTTTCGCTCGGAAAGTTGTGCCCTTTCAAGGCGGTTCAATAATGTGCTGGTTGGTAGCCGTACTTCTCTTATTATCATCGAACGAGCAATGAATGGTGCAGTAGACGTAGAAAACATCATTGAACCAATCAGTGTTCCCCTGAGCAACGAATATAGGGATAATTTCATTTTTATCAGGAAGATAACGCCCCACCACACCGCAAACGAATGGTTCAAAACATTCTTCAAGAGAACAATATCCAGAGAATGAACTGGCAAGCAAACTGACCGGACATGAATCCAGTTGATTGAAAGAAGAGGTGGTGATACGGACTATTGAATTTGGATTCATTTGTGAAATAACTATAATTAAACAAAAATAAATAATCGATAAATTTAGATTATTTCTGAATTTTTCTATTTTGTTTCATCCTGCATAAAGCAAAAAGTTACAAACAGAGATTTTCTATCAAATATATTGCAGTTGAAGTAGAGGAAAATATTCATCTCATTTTCAGAACAGATTCATTTCATAAGAAACCTAGGGGGCCAAGACCTTTGACGATGTGTGTATATAAAATTACACGCTTTACCACTCTTTCTGGTTGCAAGTCTTTTCCCGTTTTCTTTCGCTATTCAATCCGTACTTGTAAAATCAATAATTTTGAGTTAATTTCCTGTTATGTAGTAAATTTCTGCACTCTTGTGATCGGAAAAAAAAGCTGTCGACTCATTATGATAAGAATTCATTTTGTATTGAATGCTAGAAATATAGAATTATACGATTTCGTAATCTCACTGAAACAGTCATGTTTTTTCTCAATTTGGCTTTCAGGAGACCATATTCTTACACCACGTAAGTTTAAACTCAGGAAAAAGAAGCAAAACATGAAATTTTCACACAACTTCTTCTACCCCACCCGAAGGTACCATATTATCCATTCATTAAGCCTCACCATGAAAAGAAAGATGATGTACCAATTTGAAATTAATTATTTCCAATTTAAATGTTTTATCTACTCCTATAGAATAATATATCCATTATTCAACTGAATTTGATCTGTAATAGTCTCTATGAACCAATAGTGTGAGGTAATAATAACTCACGCCTATAACTCACTCTAATACAAATAGGAAAAATATAGCTTACGAAATGAATAAAAAGTCGGGTCAATGGGGAACTCTATTTCACACATCGAGGTAACGTTCTCGCCATCCATCTCTACATTTTCCTATGTCTGAATATCCAAAAATTGCATTTGGAATACGTGAATATTAGACGTTTTTTACGCGATTCAATTCTCGACCACAGAGATCGCTTTGGACAACTGTTCTCAATTTTGACAATGCAGATTAATTCGAATTTAACTGCAAATTTCGAAGATAATAGTTATTTAATCAACTAGTTTATTAATCGCTGAATTAATAAACGAGTTGATTACAAGATTTTTCCGTCGACCTCATCACGAATTGAATATGAATTTTGGATCGAAATAAATTTTTATTTCGCATAATAGACAAATTTGACATAATGTAAATTTCTATGTTCATTTCGATATATTAATATTTATGCTCCCTATGGAACAATTCGAAAAATTCATAGAGGGAATATTGGACATGTTGTGACATTCTGAATAGTTTACATTTAGTTTGCATTTATATCTTTACCTATGATATCCCATAAGGAACGTGTGGAGAAAGTGGAGGTTGAAGTATTATTTACTTTGCAACTTTTATCACCTGAAATTTCTTCTGCAGTCTTTTTTATTTTGAATGGAGTTGTCAATATACCCTTCTGTGCTAGAAGTTGAATTCCAACAGAGATGCATAGAACACATTTCTATGCATCTATATTCCAACCAGGCTCGATAGTGATCTGACTGAATATTTTTTGTTCGGTTGTCATGACAATCATGCATTAATAAGAAATCATGCATTACAATAGTTCATTAATGCATGATTTCGAGTGCGTTAAAATGAGCTTTTATTCTATGGTCGACGGAAAAGTATATTATTCAACGAGCGGTAATGGGGGTCATAACACACTTGATGAATGATGAATTACACCACATTACACCAACATTACCGCTCCTTGAATAATAGGTATACTATTATGTTTCATTTTTAGAAAAACGATAATATGCTATTCCAAGCTCGATTCATTGAAATAGAGAAGTTTTCTCCAACAATTTTCCGGTGAGCAAATAAACATGTATACCTACAACTCGAAACTGCATTCTCCACAAAAACTTTATGAAAATATATTACTTTTACCTTTCCTTGGGGGAGAATGCAGAACATATACGAAAAACAAACATATTCAAATTGAAACGATACATCATTCCGTGCTGGCAAATCTTGTCGTCGTTTACCCATTTCGATAAATCTCGAGTTCAATGGATGTGTACATTAATCTCAGAAGGGTTTCTTTTCAAGAAATAAAATATTCAGGAAGGATGGTAATACGTGCCCTTTGGTCCCTGAACTGGAATAGGAAAACTAGCCTTGCCGATTGGACCCGAAAAATCACATCACGTATTTGCTTGAATGCGGTTTGCGTCTTGCAAGCAAGGAGTCGATATAAAGGACCCCGCACTTTTACTACGGGAAATGGCGTTCCGTAAAATTTTCTAAAATTTTGGTATAATGTAGTACTCGACATACCGATCAAAAGTGTCCATGGCGATGGCCCCAACTCAATCCTATGAGTAGTTTTTGAGATACAGGGCGTTGAAGTTGGGAATTACCCACTTTTACTACGCCCGTATCTCGGAACATAATCGAATGAACTTCAATTTTTCTCAAGACACATTTCATTACATCCCCAAGGAGCAAGCATATAGAGGAATATGACCGAAAATCGTTACGAATACAGGGTTATCCATAATTGAATGCACTCCCGATTTCGAAAGTTTAAAATATGTCAATTCCAGAGCGAAAACGTTCGCAAAATGAACTATTACACTAGATATGTTGTTGTTACATCGAAAAAGTCTGAAATACCCAGAATTTATACTGGGTGATCCATTATTATAGAAACTATTCTCAAGGAAGGTTAAGTGGACACCCTGTATTTATGGGTTGATTCAAGGTGTTTGTTTAATTTGTTTAGAACATATCATCATATCATCAAAGGATACAGGGTGATTCAGTCATGAAATGAACTTTGAACCTCACGAAAATACCCAAAAACCACCTTTTTTTTTCATCACCCTCTATTTCAAGATTGAATCCGACGAGGTGGGGGTTTTCTTTCACCACTGTAGTTTATTCGAAAACATCAATACGGCTGAGAGTTTTTATCCACTTCCTATGACCAGATTTTTTTTTATGTAATATGAAAATTATTTATTTGTGTTATTCTATTCTTATTCCAGCAAAAAATCTGGTCATAGGAAGAGGATGAAAACTCTCAGCCGTATTGATGTTTTCATATCAAGTACAGTGGTAAAAGAAAACTCCCAATCTTGAAATAGAGGGTGATAAAAAAAAGGTGGTTTTTGGGTATTTTCGTGAGGTTCAAAGTTCATTTCATGACTGAATCACCCTGTATTCTTTGAAGTCCATGATGATATGTTCTAAGAAAATTAAACAAACACCTTGAATCAACCCATAAATACAGGGTGTCCATTTAACCTTCCTTGAGAATAGTTTCTATAATAATGGATCACCCAGTTTAAATTCTGGGTATTTCAGACTTTTTCGATGTAACAACAACATATCTAGTGTAATAGTTCATTTTGCGAACGTTTTCGCTCTGGAATTGACATATTTTAAACTTTCGAAATCGGGAGTGCATTCAATTATGGATAACCCTGTATTCGTAACGATTTTCGGTCATATTCCTCTATATGCTTGCTCCTTGGGGATGTGATGAAATGTTTCTTGAGAAAAATTGAAGTTCATTCGATTCTGTTCCGAGATACGGGCGTAGTAAAAGTGGATAATTCTCAACTTCAACGCCCTGTATCTCCAAAACTAGTCATAGGATTGAGTTAGGGCCATGGACACTTTTGATCAGTATGTCGAGTACTACATTATACCAAAATTTTAGAAAATTTGACGGAACGCCATTTCCCGTAGTAAAAGTGCGGGGTCCTTTCAGAAACTGATTTATTGGGTATTTTAATCCTACCGATTCCGCAAGTTTGTCTAGTCCAAGAGTAGAATTGAGAATTTGATGAAAGGAATCGAATTAAACTTATCTCGGTGTGGTTGATTACGAGATATTTGAGTTTGAAGATTCACCGGACCGAAGTGGAAAGTTTTAGTTTGAAAAACAGTGGAACCTATACCCGAAAGTTTGATTTTCCTATAGGTGAACCAATACTTCGTGATAAACCCCCCTCTCAAATCTTGAGGGGTAGTTATATTATTTATAAGGAAAAGTCCCAAAGAGAATTCCGAGCTTTGACCGTTGGTAGCGGCCATCTTCAGAAATGGCATTCAACCATTCAGTCTGTTTTAGGTACTTAACCCCAGACAAATATAGCAAATGATAAAAGATTTTTATCTACACACATCGTCAAAACTCTCATTTTTTTCCACATCGAAATATCTTTCATGAGAATCTGGGTACAAATATACACACTTCAAAAGTCTTCGACTCTTCGACCCCTTGGTTTTCCAAGAAATAAACAATCTATTATTGGATAAAGTTGTGGGTCACTAAGACAAAATTTATCCAATAATTATATTCTGGGGACACGAAACACTTCGACATAAACAATCTATGCTATCTCTTTGCTTTATGCAGGATGAGACAAAATAGGACAAATGATAGGAATCTAAAGGACCTCGCACTTTTCTCATGTAAAGTGGCGACCGGTCAATTTTTCTGAAAGTTTGGTATGTTGTTGTACCCGACTCAGTACCCAAAAGTGTCAACGGGCCCAACCCAATCCTATGGCTAGTTTTCTAAATACGGGGTGTTGAAGTTGAAAATTGCCCAGATTTTCGGATTTATTTTTCATTTATTAACAGTTAGATTGGATTTCTGTTGCATGCAGACGTTTACTACATGTTCTCGTTATGCAATTAGTGAATACTTATGATTAAAAATATTCATATATACAAGGTGATTCACGAATGTATGACGGTAGTTTTTTGATAAAATTCACTCTTTCCACTGTGACGTCAGGAAGGCATATTTTTGAAAAGTTCTCTTCGATATAGTATTTTGACGAAAAAAATATTGCACAGTTCACATATTTTATACAGGGTGTTTCACAAGGAGAACCACTAGACATAATTATTTTTTTCAGGATTAATTCGAAACCCTGTATTTATGGATTGATTTTTGGAAAAAGTAATACCACGAACTCATGTGTGTCTCTAATCTCCAAAATATTAAAAATGGTTCATTCATAGGAAGGTATTCTATTTTTGGAAAAGCACAAAAAACTTGAACAATCTGTATACAGAAATTTCCTCGGTCAAATGTAACTATTTTCTCACTACATATTGATTTTCATAACACCTTCAGGGGTATGAATTCTAAATCCGATACTATGACCAGTTTTCGAGATACAGGGCGTTTGAAGGGAGAATCACTGATTTTATCAGTTTTTTCTTCGAATCGAAAAGCCGGAATGATTTCATGTTACGCAACAATGAGTTGAATGTGAGTTTCGGTCAGATAGTCATACACGGAAAGGTTCAGCTAAAAATATTTACTGTCACAGGGTTATTCACGAATAAATCACAGTAGCTTTTGCAAACACTCAATTTCTCCCAGTTCCGTCACAGAGAAATTGTTCCATGAAGTTAATACCTAGTCGTTTACAATTTTGAGTCTGAAATACTTTTACATTCATACTGGGTGAGCCATACAGCCAACCATACCAAAAATAATTATGCTTTGAAATAGTTGAAACGAGAAATCAGTTATTCTCCCCCTTAACGCCCTGTATCTCGAAAACTGGTCATAGTATCGGATTTAGATTTCATACCTCTGAAGGTGTTATGAAAATCAATATGTGGTGAGAAAATAGTTACATTTGACCGAGGAGATTTTTTGATACAGGTTGTTTATGTTTCTTGTACTTTCACCAAAATAGAATACCTTCCTATGATTAAACCATCTTGAATATTTTCGAGATTAGAGAGACACATATGTTTGTGGTATTACTTTTTCCAAAAATCAATCCATAAATACAGGGTTTCGAATTGAACCTGAAAAAAAATAATTATGTATAGTGGTTCCCCTTGTGAAATACCCTGTATAAAGAATGTGATCTGTGCAATATTTTCTCTTCAAAATACTATATCGAAGAGAACTTTTCAAAAATATGCCTTCCTGACGTCACAGTAGAAAAAGTGAATTTTATCAAAAAGCTACCGTCATACATTCGTGAACCACCTTGTATATATGAATATTTTTGATTATACGTATCCACTAATTTCATAACTACAACATGAAGTAAACGTCTGCATGCAACAGAAATCCAATCTAACTTTTAATAAATGAAAAATAAATCCGAAAATCTGGGCAATTTTTATCTTCAACACCCCGTATTTAGAAAACTAGCCATAGGATTGGGTTCGGCCCATTGACACTTTTGGGTACTGAGTCGGGTACAACAACATACCAAACTTTCAGAAAATTTGACTGCATTATCCATTTTTGATAAATAATAGTTATTCCACAACTGAATCCAGATTCAATAGTCTGTATTACCACCTCTTATTTCAAACAACTAGGTACTCAATACGCCTTGGCATCCCACGAATCAAGTCATTAACAAAATTTTTAGGCATATCGTTCTATTCCTCCTGAACGACTAAACTAAATTTCATGATCCGAGTAATCCTATAATTTCCATATTTATTGCAGTATTCCATCAGGGTGATGAAGGACGATCATGGTACATTATCGTCAGAGGATCAGTTGACGTTGTCATTCATGGAAAGGGCACCGTAACTACCCTTCACGAAGGTGATGATTTTGGAAAATTGGCTCTAATAAATGATGCACCAAGGTGAGTCTTTGATAAGCTGTATGACTAACTTTTTCCTTAGATATAATTTAAATTTGCGTATACGAAATAACCGAATGAGGGATAAATGTCATATATTCCAATATAGCAATAGAGATAAGTGCAGTGGCGGCTCGTAAGAGGAGGCAAGGCAAGCTGAGCCTCCCTCAAAGTCCTTATTGATCCAGTTTTCTTCCCTATCAGAATATTTCAAAAAACACTGCGCAAAAAAATTAACGCACATTATGGATATATCGGATTTATTCTACAACTGAAGGTGTTCTCAATGATAATTATTTTTATCAGAATTATGCATGCATATGTTACCCACTTTCAACGTTTTTCTTCAGATGTTTTCTCCCAGCAGGAATAAAAAAGATGATATTATAAGATTTTGAATGTATTGGCTCCATTCTAAAATCAGTTGTTCTCGATCAATTCTAGTGATCAATAGTTTTTCTTTGGTTTGATTTTCTACTTTCGATCGCTATGCAATGCGAAACACGCAATTTGACCCAAGAGGAATGTGACCAAGCGGTAGTTTTGCGAGAAGAAGGGTAGACATACACAAGAATTGCAGAAAGGTTTGGAGTTTCCCATACAAGTGTGTCCAGAATGTTGCAGCGATTCAGGGAGACAGATTTGAATGTCCGAAGACCAGGACAGGGTAGACCACGGGTAACAACTGCCATTCAAGAACGTTACTTGAGAGTTTCTTCTATTCGTTGAGACAACGGTTTGCAACCGCTCACCTCATTCAAAATCAGCGTGAGCAAACTAATGAGGTGCAAATTAGCACTCAGACAATAAGAAATCGCCTCAGAGAATATGATTTAAGGCCTCGTGTCGCGGCAAGAGGCCCAGCTCTTACCCCAGCCCATCGAAGGGCGCGTTTGGATTTCGCGAGAGAGCATATCCATTGGGAAGAGGCCGATTGGGAAAAAGTTCTCTTCGCAAATGAGTCTAGATTCTGCCTCTACCATGATCCTTGATTTCGATTTTGTCTGTCCGTAAACACAATAACTCTCGAACGGAAAAACCTAGAGGTAGAGGCTTGAAATTTTCCGATCTCGAATGCCAAGGTAAGTTAGTGTTAGATAATGGGAAAAATTCGACCAGTTGTCCGTTAATACGGCAGTTCAGAACTAAGAATCCGATCGAGATGAAATTCTGCATTTAGATGGAAAATGACGAATACAAGCTGTTTGTGAAATTTTGTCCAGAGCGCTAAAACCATAAAAATAAAATTGTGGGAATTATTTCAAACAGAATTCCCAATATTTCTGGACCTATAAGAGCCGGTTTTATAAAGGGCACGTTCAATCCGAGGTTACTCAAACGAGGATTGGAAGTCAACCCTCGGTTGAAAAAAGTTCGGTATTATAAACGTCTTTGCGGCCTCGGTTGAACAACCTCGGATTGAGATCGCTTTTTTTGGGTTGGCTAACCTGAATCTTATTTCTCGAAGTATTTTGGCCGATTTTTTTATACCATGTTTGGATAAATTCAATAATCGTAGTCTAATGAAGACAAAACAAGAAGCTAATTCGAATATTCCCGTGTTTTGTGACTGTCACGGCAGAGAATTTGGAGAAATCTGATTTTATTACATCAAAACAGATTATGTAATAAAAAAATTTGTAATTTATGAAATGAGGACAGACTTCGTACGAATTTTTTCCACTCGAAGCTATTATATACCAAATACGCTCTAGTCTTCATCACTTTTGTCACCTTATTTGACTCGGATGATCTAAGTTTGTACCATTTTGATATTCTGAAAAGTCTTATCTCAAACTCTTATGCCAAGTTACCAAATAAAAGCTATAGAACAATACAAAACATCCAATGAAATTGCTTCAACATTTAGTCGTACATGGATGTAGTTATATTCAGGATAGGAATAAATCATTCTTGATCTAGTTTGACAGAGTTCATGAAATACATATTAAATTTAAAGATAGCATTTATTATTAACTATTCAGGTTGAGAGTGATGAATAGAATCAGTCTAGCAAAATTATGCAGTAGGTACCCCGCAAGTCACAAAAATAATAGTTGTTTTCAAATGTAATCAGATCCCGAATAAAAGAATGGGAAATGTTCTTTCACATGCCAGAGAGTCTTTAAATTCAATTCATAGTTCATATGTGAGCTTCATTGAATAATTGATCTGCGAGATGGGATCGGTGACATCAATCATTTCTTTAGAGTATATTAAAAATTTTCTATGATGAGAATTACCAAATTTATAAGCTTAGCAACTTGGAAATTTGAAGAAAAGTAATCCTTTTCACATCTGAAGCATTCAGCATTTTCACAACCCATTAAAATAAGCATGCACCTGTACTATGTAATAATGATCAAGAAATCCTCCTAGAACGGTGAGTGAGCTCCAGCAACACGGTTCTAATACACCGAAATTATGGTCAGTCAATACAACCTTTTCCTCGGACCTCGTTAGTTTATATTCCTGTTGATTGCTTGGCATTTTGATATATTATAAAATAAGCACTATATAGAATACTTTTTGATAAAGTTCTAGACATTTCACAACTTTCTGACTCTTTTTTGATGTTGATTTATGTATACCACAAAAACTTCGAAAATGTTAACAACTCTGAAAAGATTCAGCTCATTCAGAGTAATTTAATCCACCCGATAAAAGAGTTTTTTTTATTTGACCAAAATCTCTTCTTCGTGCCATCTTCGAAGTGGTCGAAAGGAAATGTGAAATCATTCGTTGGTATCTTTCTTATTCACTATCGTGACTATCTTTTGAATGCCTTGCAGTAGTTGCAGTTATTTCATTATTATCATAACCAGAGTCATTTTCGATATTATATTCACACAGGAACCTGGCAGTTCTATCCCTCGAAGATAAGGCACAAAAATTCAGTTTCAATTCAGGAATATTTTTCCAAACACCAAAGGTGAATTATTAATACATAGCAATTAGCAAACCTACAGAAGACTGTGATTGATATCAGGCATTCTATCAATATAATAATATCATAATAATATTTTCATTCCAAGCAACTTCAATGTGCCACAGCCCACAACAAAATGTTTTGTTTCAACTTCAAATTGGGATCAATCAAAATCAAATTGGGAATTAACATATTATTCAAATTGGGAATAAACACATTCGTATTGGGCATACATAATCAATTTCAAATTGAAACGGCATTCGTGGCTATGTCTATGTATATCAAGATCAGGCATGATCAGAAGATCCTTATATTGATGAAACATGATGAAAAAACTATTAATATATATTTGAACTCATCAAAGATTCAAAAAGTGTAAGAAGTACTTAAAAAATTCCATATTTGTGCACAAACTCTCATATCAAAAAAGGTCAAAATATCAGGTATGAACCTCTGGATATGAGTCACATATCTTCGTCTTGTACAGGTACTAACTGTTATGGTTCATGGTTGATATATTTCTTCGTATCAAATTTTCCGTTTCTGTCTGTGTTATGTTTCCATTGCATACCGCAATTACCTGCTTTTTCACTGAATCTGCAGCTTTCTTCTTAGTATATAAGGCATGATTATGAAAAAGAAATTGAAGACTTATCGTTCGTTACATACTTTGGACAAATCTGAGAGTTAATTACATATCGAGTAATTCAAAGATCTGATTCACATGGATGTTATTCCATTATGAAATTGATTATTCCCAATCTGATTCTGATTATTCCCAATCTGATTCTGATTATTCCCAATCTGATTCTGATTATTCTCAATCTGATTCTGATTATTCCCAATTTGAATATGTTAGTTCCCCGTTTCAATCCTCGGTTCAAATCTCAAACGGAGCTATATTCACCGGTTGAGTCAATCCAGGGTTGAACTCGAGGTTGGATGTTTATATACGGAAATCGACATTGGATGGCGGATTTGGGCTCAACCGGGGATTGAAATTCTTGTATAAAACCGACCCCTATAATTCGAATTCACTCACGAGGTGGATGAACGAGCGCTGAGAAGCTTCTGACTGCACGTCAATGTTTGACGTGTCCCTTTCTTAGATAATCCTGGTGAGAACATTATGCCTTATGCCGGCCATTCACGTTACGGTCTACCGGAGAGGTATACCTGCGCAGGCATGCCTGTGCAGGTCAACCGGAGCGTGTGTGGGATTAGACCTGTGCAGTTTTTTCAACCTGTACAGGCGAACGTTACGGTCTACCGGTGAGGTATACCTGCGCAGGCATGCCTGTGCAGGTCAACCGGAGCGTGTGTGGGATTAGACCTGTGCAGTTTTCTCAACCTGTACAAGCGACCGGTGCAAGATCGAAAATCAATATTTTTGAGTGACACCGTACGATGTGCCTGTGCATGTGTGCATGTACAGGGTGGGCAAAATTGGTGCTACATGAACTAAAACATATGATACATTTCTGAAACGGGAAAAAAAGGCGATTCTTTCTAAGTCAGTTCAAACTACTGTTTCCATAAGAAAAAACACAACTTACGCCACTGGATTGCTATCAGAAAAGTGCCTGTATAATGTTTTTATTCCAACATCCTAGCATAAACAGAAACGGAGATAATGACCAAAGTTGAAATCGCCAAAATTTCAATTTTGGCCTATAACTCGGAAACAAAAGAAGATAGAGGAATGCAGGAATGCATTATCAGTTTCTTGAAAAAAGAGGACTATAAGGTGCCATTCATTTTTCTCTATCTCCTCGGGTTAAAAAGTTTGAGTTCATATAGCAACAATTTTGCCCACCCTGTACACCGGTCGCCTGCGCAGGTCACGTCATTTGCTGTCATAAACGTTGTCGCCGTCAGTTGTCTCCACGTCGAGTAGTGAATGATATCGTATTGTCACCTGTATCAAAAATCAATACGCAAAAATGGCACCAACAGATTCTACTAAAAATTTCCTTGAATATTTTATTGAAATATATGAAACGCATTCATGCCTATCGCAAGTCAAAAACAAAGCGTACCATGATCGAGACAAAAAAGAAGCTGCAGAGACACGACCGACGTCCGGTATACCTGCACAGGTATACCTGCGCAGGTATACCTCTCCGGTAGACCGTAACGTGTATGGCCGGCATAAGTATCGAATACATCGGTACTTGTGCCAATTTTCAAGTTAATCGTTAATCAAGTTAATGAAATATTAACGTCTCATATTGCACTTGTAAAAATGCAGTCTTTGAATAGATTCAAACAACCAACGAAAGAAATGTGATAATATCGAAAAAAAGAACACCCTTCTCATTATCCAATGGATTTCGCTCGTTGGAAACGATAAATGCGAAATACGAAACGGATTTCATTGGAAATGGCATTGTAAATCTGAGAACAGCAAATAACTGAAATTGATGACTACTGTAAACCAGTTTTCTCACAATTCCATTCGGAGCCTACTAAACTCTAATCCCTCTCCCCAATGCAGTGGGAAGGGCGACAAAAATGAAAATATATAATCTCCCTATCAATAACTAGAGAGGAAGCGTCTCCTGAAAACTGGGGGGATGGCTCGAATCCAATACCGCCAGGAAATGAAATAGAAGCCGAGGGTTAAAATTCCCCGGAATGAAAAAACCGGAAGCGTAATTTACGGGAAATATTTCTCACTTAATCATCAACCGGTACAGGAATCTTCGAATTCCAGCTAGCTGTAGGAATTTTCAGTTCTATTCGTAGTATTCCACCAGCGACGATTTCGACTGATGGAAAATAAGCTACAAGTGGAAATATGCGGATTATTTTCAATGAGTAGAATTGAAGATCTATCATTCCTTTGTTTCGTATCAGGCGCCGTTTTTATGCAAAAAATTAAACATTTTAACGGGTATTCTTCATTTCTTCAAAAAATTATTCAGTAGCGAGGCTAGTTAGCTACTGTCAACATTCTATTAAAAACGGATATTCTACGAAATGTCGAAATAAATTTCATGCTGCAAAGGGCCATATTCATCTATATTGAATGGACAATGTACTCAAAGTACAAAGGGCGGGTTGTAACTCAGTTGGTTAACCAGTTGGTCTTGAAACCAATGGTTAACCTGCCAAGTAAGGTTAAGTCAATTTCTGTTGTAACATGAGAAATCAGATGATGGTTAAGTGTCTTTTCATTGGCCACACTGAACCCAGATCACAGAATCCATTGAATATTTTTATAATTCTGTCATAATCTAACTGTAATCTGTCAAATCTGTGACACTCTGACTCCTTTGCTTTGCTCTGACTTACAACAATATCAAGTTAGAAAGTTAAATCAATTCTCCAGAAAAATATGGCATAATAATTTAATACATGAAATGGCTTCTCCTATTTCTTCAATTATTAGTTTCACTATTTCTTTAGATAACCGGAAATGTTCATCCCTCGGTCTAAAATTTCGTTTTTTCCTGGTGAATGATTCTTATTCGACAAGTTCCATAAAGTCCTCATCATCAGTGAGATTTAACTCACGAAGATTCTCTCTCTGCATACTCATTTCGAATAACTAAACAAGCAGAGCAATTTCGAATTAACACAGTACACACATAGGATGGGTTATTTTCAGTTTAGATTAGTTTGAAAGTTGATACCTAGTTGATTAAAAATTCATGTTTTTTGTCTGAACCATAGGTTAAGTTTAACCTATGGTTTTGATAGTTATCGAAACTAGATGGTTGGAAATTCGACAGTTAACTCACTGGTTAACTTCAAGATTTCTGTCATACAACAACCCAATCAACGTTAACCAATGGTCAACGGAATCTAGAGGTTAACCTACTGAGTTACAACCCGCCCTAAATTAGATAAGGATTAATGCTGTATTGCTTAAAATAACTTCCTAAATAAGCAATTTTTTCCCGTAAAATGTAAAGGATAAAAATATATATACAAGGTGCGGCACGGAGGGCGGACGTTTTTCAGATGGGCATAACTTTCCCCCACTCTGAGGACGAGAGAAGTGGGGAAGGTGCCGTTAGACCCGTGTGTTCCTAGCATTTATTTACCAGTTGTCGTCATGGAGCCTTGGACGCTGTATCACAAACTCGCATCATTGGCCCTTACTTCTTCGAAGACGTTAATGGTCGTGCTGTTACCGTGAACTCAGAGCGGTACGTCGAAATGATCAACAACTTCTTTATCCCCGAATTACGACGGCAACGTGTTCCATTCCAATCCGACGTGTGTGGTTCCAACAGGATGGGGCGACCGCCCACACAGCCAGAGCATCAATGGACGTTATTCGCCCTCTCTTCCCTGGTAGCCTTATTTCCAGGTTTGGCGATGTTCATTGGCCTCCCCGGTCCCCAGATTTATCCATATGCGATTTTTTCTTATGGGGACACCTCAAGGCTAGAGTATACGAGACCAAGCCCCGAACTCTGGACGAATTGAAAAGGGCTATTCGCGTGGAAGCTGCCCAAGTTGAGAGAGCGATGTTGGAGAGAGTCTACGCGAACTTCCAAGAGCGCCTCCAGCACTGCATCACCGATTTCGGCCACCACATGCCTGATGTGATTTTCCACACTTGACTGTCTCAAATGCTATTTCCTTGAGAATCTGATTCCGTCAATAAATGTGGAAAGGAACAAACAAGTCTATGAACCCCAGACTTCTCCATAAAAGGAATATTGTCTTTATGGTTAACAAAGTTTTTACCCAAGATCATGATTTACATTTTTAAAACATGATGACTGTAAGTCTTTTCAACAATATGGAAAAAAACCATTATTGGCACTCATTTGACGAATAATATTAAGTTCCAAAGTAATGTTTTCGTTCCAACAGTATTATTTCTGGACGGAGATTCTCGGAAAAAGGAACAATAAAAACCAAAATTATTTAGCAAGCGACGTTTCGACGACTTTATTGACGTCTTCTTCAAGCTAAACCCAAAACATATCTTGACACTGCATAGACTGAAGGAAAATGGTTGAAAAAAATTTTGTTTTCAACATATCAAATCAAAAAATCGCAAATAATGCCAAGATGAGATGAAAATGCATGAATAACAATCATCAGAAAAGCACTTAAACATACAGGACAGAACAACCAAATGGAATTAAGAACAATAAATAATTTTTTAACAAATGAAAGCCAGTCAAGGTCAGAGAAGCCAACAATTCACGTTCTCAAGAATAATTGTTGAAGACTTTCAACTAAAAATTGTAATATCAAGTAACCCACCTCAATAAACTCAATAATGCAACACCTCAATGTTCTCAGTCATAATTCGAAATTTTCATCATTTAAATTTTAAATTTCGTCGTCGTTGTCAAAACGTCGCTTGATAAATAATTTGTGACGAGAATCTCCGTCCAGAAATATTAAGTTCCTTTGGAAAATAGAGAGTTAAAGGAAGCAAATTTGTCTGGGTCTGGCAATTAAGGGGGGATACAGCTTTTTTTCATGGGGGAATAATGACGATTGAAAATCAGGTTGACAATTTTTTGAAATTTTGTATGTGCACCACATTTTCTAAGGACTTTGATACTCATGGGGGGTGATTAAATTTAACAGCTCCTTCTGGGTGTTGCAGTTTCTTTGTCAGTTAGTATAATGAATCATCAGTCACGGAAGCATTTGCGGACAAAATTTATATTGCAAACTGCCATTATTTTTTATGTTCCCTTGAAGTTTGTCGCATTTATTCACTGACACCCTGTATACAGAGAATATGGAATTTTTGGTGAACGCAGTAACAATTTCTGCAGAAAACCTGCTACGTGGTTTTATATCAGTGGATCATCCCCATGAGGATATTGAAGAAGAAAAATGTCGATGAATAATTTAATGAAGGTCATAATCAGGAATTGCCAAGGGAGGAGCCTCCTGAATTTCAATACTCATTGAATTTAGCCTCCCCTCATAATGAAGAAGATAAAAATGGATCCTTTGTTCGGTGAAAGTGTTCGCTATAGTTTTCCCTTTTTGTTGCAGGGCTGCCACCATCGTTTTGCGGGAAAACAATTGCCACTTTCTGAGGGTAGATAAAGAAAATTTCAATAGGATACTACGTGACGTGGAAGCCAACACTGTCCGACTCAAGGAACACGGCAAGGATGTGTTGATTCTGGAGAAAATCAACACGTCTCCCAAAAATTTCAGCACACACTACAAGTGAGAACTTTTGAATCGTTTTTCCGTTTCGAAGGCATCTGAAACAAGTTCTGCTGAAATTTCGAAGTTCCGAACAAGTTAAGAAAAAGAGATGAAAGAATTCCGGAATCTCGTTACCTCAGGCGCACCAAAAATCCGAGGAATTTCTGTATCGAGAGGAAAAATAAATCCGCGCATATTTTCCTACTACTAATATTTTCGTTCTTTCTTTTTCGCCGTCCATTAAGATCTTGTCTGTTGTATGCAAGTAATGAAGCGCCTATATTTTATATGGCTTATTAGCATTATTAGCCTCTGGGGGAGCGTAAGCCCTTGAGAGGTCAGGATATCGGAGCCATCTGTGCATGATCTTTTATCTACAAGCAGGTATACCAATTCCTCAGCTTATCGCAGGATACTTATGGAAATTGATTCAGGAAGGTGAAAGAGAATTATTCCAGCTATATGCAGAATCAGATTATAGTTTGATATCACACAGAAAATAGATCTCAGTTCATCAATAATTATAATTGAAGATGATTGAATGAAATTAACATTAGCCTTTCTATGACTCAGCTGGATAAATAGGTACAATTTCAAAAGAAAATTCGTAGCGCCCACATAAAACATTAACGAAGCAGATAAAAAGGTAGTAGAAAACTCATTACTGAAAAAGTCACAAAACTGAGAAAATGACAAAGTAGATACAAAGGACAAAGACAAAGTAACATTTTGACTGCATGGCAGAAAAGTGTGTGAAATGTATTCATGAAACTGTGCAGTACTTTACCGATCTCTCAGAAAACGGTTTCATTACTACGTTTGACCATTGAGTTCAAATATGCATACCTATATTTAAACAGTTTTGTGCCATAGACTCCACAAAATTTTGGTTCTCTTTGTCATAGGAGTTTTGTGACTTCTTTGGCTTTCTTTTACTGCCTTTTTAGCTGTTTCCAATTTTTTTAGGAAATTCATAATTATCTTCCATAATTAATAGCCCGGGAGCCAGTGATTTTTGGTGACCAATTTTAACCCTGGCCATAATTTGTATATAGCTTAATTTGTATTTGTCTTATAGCATAGTGACCGTTAGCTGGCGCACCAGTAGTGGGTTTGCCAACGGGAGCAACGAAAACACTTAAAGAAATTTTTGAGTTTCAGTCATTTTAACCCTGCTGAAATTTAAAGAGATGGTTTTTTATACATATAATTATTCGAATAAAAAAAATCCTCCGCTGGCTGTATGTTGGTGGAAAACCCGTCCGCTGGACATGAAAACTTGTTTTCCACCAACGTACAGCCAGCGGACGATTTTTTTTTTATTCGAATAGAGACTACCATCTCTGTAAATTTCAGCAGGGTTAAAATGACTGATACTCAATTTTTTTTACAAGTTTTCATGTCCGGCGGACGGGTTTTTCACCAACGTACAGCCAGCGGACGATTTTTTTTATTCGAATAATTATATAAACTACATTCTCTGTAAATTTCAGCAGGGTTAAAATGACTGAACCTCAAATTTTTTTTCACAAGTTTTCATGTCTAGTGGACGGGTTTTCCAGCAACGTACAGCCAGCGGACGATTTTTTTTATTCGAATAATTATATAAACAACCATCTCTGTATATTTCAGCAGGGTCAAAATGACTGAAACTCAATATTTTTTTACAAGTTTTCATGTCCAGCGGACGGGTTTTCCACCAACCAAAGCCAGCGGACGATTTTTATTATTCGAATAATTATAAAAACAACCATCTCTGTAAATTTCAGCAGGGTTGAAATGACTGACACACAATATTTTTTTTACATGTTTTCGTTGCTCCCGTTGGCGAACCCCCCACTGTTGAGCCAGCTGACGGTCACTTTGGCTGAGAAAACAACCAATTCAAGCTATATACAAATTATGGCCAGGGTTAAAATGACTGACTAAAAACTATCACTGGCTCCCGGGCTTTGAATGTTTTCATCTGAATAGTCTTTCCATAGCAATGAGAGCAAGACTCATACTAAAGACTGAATTATTTATTTATTTATTTTATTTATTTACTTACACTCCTTACATACACCATTACGTGTATGATGAAATTGGATTCAATTCCGAATTGTTGATTTAGTTACGGGTATGTCATGAAAGTTTCTATGCACCTCACCACGGGTATAAAAATATGTTGCTGTTGATGAACATAAACATCTACTTCATGCCTTCGTAGATAAATAACTGATTATTCTCCATCTTATACCTTCAAGAATTGTTTTTCCAAACTGCCGGATATATTGGATAATTTCTTAAACCATAGAAAGAGGAGACACAGCATCTCATTCATATAAATACGAGAATCGGTGAAGCCAAAATTCAGTCAGCTTTCAATGAGTGGAATTAAGATAAAATAAAGGAAAGCCTGGGAATCAATATCATTAGATAATACCCTGGCAACATTGCAGAATCTAACATTGAAAGGTCCAGTGGCGTGGTGTTATCGGTATTGAAAAATGTAAATAAAAGTGGATTAACTCTTTTTGATGAATTCATACAATGTTCCGAACATTTAAACAGATTCTGAGTTAAGTGAACAGAGTCAGCTTAATTCAGAATTGATAGCCAAATGTTCCTCCTCTCAATATCAGAGATCTGAAAAGTGAAATTCTAAAAATCAAATAATTCACGCCACTGTTACTCAGAATGATAAGAATAGAACATACTTGTGCAAATCCAAATCAGGATTCGAAAAGTCCAATTTACCACAAACAAGACTCATGCGTACTATTTTTTCAAAGTAATTCGCTAAAAATATTCAGAAATAAATCCAAATATCACTTTTCATACGCAATTAAACGCGATATCATGATGACAACACTTTACAAAACGTCATTAGTAACACAAAATTAAAGTAGCGGTACGAAATTCATGAATGAACTGGCCACAGCTTCAGGAAACGGTGCTGCCATAACGTGCCCAGCCATTATTTGAGGCAATAACAGCCGAACCGTTTCGCGAACATTCAAATACTTTGATTCCGTAGTTGTACAGTTACCTCAGTTAAGTTCTGATGATTTGGAAAATTGGCTTCACTTTTTATTATTGAAAGGCGCGTGCATATTCTCTCTCTATAGTCTAAGCATATTTCTGAATAAACTTTTTATAGGTACACTGTGATGGCGGGTACACCGCAAAAAATGCTAGAGCACCTACTGGAAACCAGGTTGGACGGTAGGGGCTCGATGGGAGGAGGGGACCACTATATATCGTCATCATCTGATTCTTTTTTGGATGATTTTTTACTGACACACATCGTCTTCTTGCCTACGCATCAGTTAGTCGAGGAGTTGGACAGATAATATCCTTTTATAAAAGTTAATTAAGTCAGCACAACTATCCCTGTCGATTAATTCAGAGATTTAGACCGTATTTGCATGAAACAAGGCAAATACAGAACTGAATTCTGGATACATAATATTTCACAATTCGTTGTTTCGATATTTGAAAAAGTGAGGATATTGATACCAGAACAAACCTTCTTATCCATCACTTACACACATCGTAAAAAGTATTGGCCCTCTCTATCACCTCTCTACTTTTGAATGTAACATGACAATTTTTTGTGTGTGGAATCTTACCCATCTTATCACTCAAATGAAAACAATAAACCAATAAAACAGTTTTCTGTTCAGGAGTATAAGGGTGTATTCAAAGTTGATCAGTCCCAACCAGTACCATAAGGAGACGGTTGCATTCCTCGCATTTAAGGGGCCGTTTTACTCTGGCCGACGACTACGACACCGATTCTCCATTCGAAAGGTGCCTTTCATTTTTCCAAGTTCACGCCCTCAATTTTTCACCTAAAAGCTTAATTTTTTCTAATTGTAGAAAGGATGTCTTGAGGGCACTCCAATTTCTTCTCTTTGATAAAATTATTTTTTTTGCATGAAAAAATCGGCTACGGCACCGAGTCTCCATTCAAAAAGTGCCTTTCATTCTCCCAAGTATACGCCCTCAATTTCTCACCTGAACGCTGAATTTTTTCTTTAAGGGTCTACATCCCTGCAAAAAAAAAGAGTCAGAACCTATTTATTTTTCTGATTGATGAAGGGATGTATGAGTGTATGAAGATAAAAATAATAAAAAAAGATTTTATAATATTAAATGAATGAAAAGGACATTCCCCATAATTTTTGGTTATTTTGTAACATTTCCATCATCAAAACGAACAAATTTTTTTGTGTTTTTTCTTTTCAGTATTGAAGTCTATCATTTAGTTAATCAAACGTCCGTCTCATTTCTCTTTCAGAATTAACCGTTTCTTTGTAAATAATATTACAACAATGTGTTGTTTTCGCGAAATATATTTCTTTGAATTTTCCTATTCGAAATGATAAATATCCATTTTTATCAAAGACAATTTATTGAGGTTGGTTTTAGCCGTCAATTATTGAAAATTATTTGTTTCTTAGAATTGTGGATCCTAACGTGGAACTGAATTTCTTTCAAATCACACGCCCTGCAGGTATCTCCTCCCAGATGACTGATAAAGGAAAAAGAGAGTAGGTATTATACCAAATTATACAGTCAGTGTGATATCTAGTTCAGGGTAGGATTTCTTGTTTTATTCCCTGCGCCCCAACATTTGTTCTATTAAGCTGAATAATCCAATAAATAAAAATTAATGCACTGCACTGCCATCTGGCGGTATACGTTTCTTATATTGAAGACGAAAGACTCTCAAATTGAAGTTTAAGGGATGGTTTGATGGCACTCCAATTTCTTCTCTTTGAAAAAATCATTTTTTCGCATGAAAAAATCGGGTTGAATTTGAGAGTCTATGAAAATTGACTTCAAATCGTTTTTCGGCGATTGTTCATGAATTTTTTTTAGAAAATTCATTGGAGTGCCTTTGACAAATCAATTTTCTATGTTTAAGAAAACATTCCATTTGGACAGGCAATTAAATAATGCAAAAAATGATGGAAATACTGAAAAGACTTCTAGAAAGTGTGAAATCGTAGAGAACTGAAATTCCAGGAGAATTAAAAAAAAAATCATGCTTTAAGGTGGAAAATTGATTGCATGAACTTGGACAAAATAAAGGAACTTATTGAATAGAGAATCGGTGCCGTCGGCCAGAGAATAACGGGCCCTATAAGGGCAAAAAGAACTTCAAGAGTACCTCGGCCCCTCGATATACAGGGTGTATTTTAAGGTGGGGCTTTTCTTTTGACAGGTGATAAAACTCATCAAAATTTTGCCGAAAATTTCTTATATAAAATGTTCAATTCAAAAAATTTATGAAAGATTTTGGGCATCAATACCTCAATACTACTCTGGCCTGCATCTCTCTACAACTCTGCACCAGGTTTATGAACATCCGCGAAGTTGGGTGATTTCTTAGCGGAAATCTTGTTCTGTACAACTTATACGCTGAACTGGCATTTTGTTTTGATTCACCATAAAAAGCATATCAACAAGTTCATTTCATTTGAATAAAAGTGCGGCATTTTCGAAACATAAACCTCGCCGTAACACGATCGAAGATAAACTGATCACAATTGATATTCTGATTCATGTATGATAAGAAGACCAAAAACAAGACATGTTGATTTCTACGAGGCGAGGGAACAGGTTCGGACTGAGGAATTTTCAGAATCACCAAGAAACTAGAAAATATTCTAGTTTGATTTTCTCGAAACAGGGGCATATTTCATATGAATTTTTGTTGGTAAAATGACTTATTTTGATGAGTTCTACCAAGTGACAAAAGGAAAGCCCCACCTTTAAATACACCTTGTAGAGCTACCGTCGGCAATGGGTGGAACACCACCTAGACTTGCTTTTACCACAATGGCGTCACATACTTTTTTTGGACGAGTCACGCAGACTAGAGCGACTCAACTTCGCCCGGAAAGTTGTGCTTTTCAAAGGCGGAACAATAATGTGCTAGGGGTTTAATGTTCCGAACCCCTCTTATTATCGTTGAACGAACAATGACTAGTGCCATCTACGTAGAAAAAATCATTGAAACAATCATTTTTCAAGCGCAACGAATTTGAGGACAATTCAATTTATCAGGATGATAACGCCCCACCACACAAAGGGTTCAAAACATTCTTCAAGAGAACAGTATCCAGAGAACAAACCGGCCAGCAAACCAAACATGAATCCAATTGAGCACGTATAGGAGAGCAATATCCAATCGATAAAACCCGCCCTCAACTTTTCAGGAATTGGGTTCAGCCTTTCAGGAAGAATAGAACGATGTGCCTGAAAATTTCATTTATGACTGGATTCGTAGCATGCCTAGGCCTATTGGGCAGTTGATTGAAAGGAGAGGTGGTAATAGGGACAATTGAATTGGGATTCACTTGTGAAATAATTACAATAAATCAAAAATAAATAATCGATAAATTCAGATTTTTTCTCATTTTTTCCATTTTGTCTCATCCTGCATAAAGCAGGAAGTTACAAACAAAGATTTTCAATCGACTATTCCACTCATTTCATTTTTAGTGAGGAATTTTCCTCAGCAACACTTGTTTCTCATCGATAAAACATGGTAACGGGCAAAATCAACAACTTGGTTTTTCAGCGACAAAATTTTTGACGTTTCTCAAATTCATGGATAGCTTCGGGAATGAATACCATAGAGAAAACAAACAACGTTTAGTTGATCTATGATGAATACTTATTTCTCAAATAGCGCAATACAAGCCCAATGTGACCATCTTCAGACACATTTTCTCGAGAAATAGTCATTTCGAATACCACTCGAGATGAAATTTAAGCAGGTAAAATTTCTCGATTGTAATATTCAAGTTTGTTGCTTCTCGGCAATTTCGCTCATGACATTTTTCCAAAATCACTCGCCTGGCGGCTCGTGATTTTGATACAACTATCATTCGCGAAATTGCCGAGAAGCAACAAACTTTCATTTTACAATCGAGAAATTTTGCCGGCAAAATTTCATCTCTAGTGGTATTATATATGAATATGTTGTACAGTTGAAATAGAGAAAAATTTTAATCTCATTTCCAGAACATATTGTTTATTTCTTAAGAAATCTAGGGGAGCCAAGACTTTTGACGATGTGTGTATTTCCATAATTTTATAATTATTTTATTGTGTCCCGATGATGATTTAATGACCTTGAACTAAAGCTCTCGGATAACATATTATTATTGTTCATACCGTCTCAGCAAATTATATTAAATTCGATAAAAGTTGAGCAAAGGAGAATATTTCCGATTAAAAAAATACCATCATGTTGAAATCTCGGGTTTTCTTCACTCTGATTTTCTTACGGAATGGGTCTATCTATCGTGAAGAGATAATTTCGTGCTCGTTCAAAAACAACTTAACTGATGCCCTCCACTTCACAAGCAGGTACTCACATCTGCAGTTTATCTAAGTGGATGAGTTCGTTTAACAGGATTCAGTCTTCTGGACATAATACGACGATTTTCATCCCTAATTTCCAACGAAGGGGAAATTCAAACCTTCCTTAATGGTCCGAAGAGGCCCTGGTAAAGAGATGAGACCTAGTGGAATCTTTATTAGCAATTCCGTAAGCAGCTCACGTCACTCTATCCATCCTGATTAGACGGCTTGTTGACAGAAACTCGGTGGAAATAAAAAAAGTACGGGTAAAAGTCATGATGAGGTAGACATAATTCAATATTTCCTCGGCTTTTTGAATTCACTGCCCCACAATTCTATCAGAATATTCTTGACGTCCCAGAAATCGTCAGTCCTAAATAAAATATACTACATTTCTTTCAAAAATAAATTATACGAATTAAAGTAGAGGAAAGTCGTATAATTGATCCAAAGGTACTTGAAAGATTCACAAAAATTTTCAATGTTCCTTTGGAACCTACAAAATATCAAAGGACCTGGACCATCTTGGTGAATGTTTTAACAGAATTAGAAAATTCCAGGCTTCTCAGCCTGGGTCCAATAGGAATTTCATCTACCGTTGGGTCTACAAGTACGGTAGACATCTTCTCTCACAACAGACTTGGCCGGTCGGTTAAACTATAGCATTGCTGATGGCAGGCAACCATGCACAATGAACAATAGGGGTCTCCATTCTCTGTTGTTTTGTGCTCATAGATTTCAACTCCTTCTATGCTCTTCCTTGGATAATAAATTTTGATTTTGGTAACGACTTCTGTTTTAGCGAATATAATGTTATTCCCATTCATCATAGCATGTCCCCCGAGTGCTGACTTCTCTATTTGATACAATCACCGACACCTTTCGGTAGTCTCATAAAAAATCTCCCAAACTCACATGATATTCTATGAATACCAACTCCCGAAAGTTTATGGGTTGGGTCTGTGGCACACCTTTAGACTTTTCCTTGATTTTGTGGTGTTGGTTTATAGACTGTTTCGATGTTACGTCTCTTTAGAAGTTTGCCAATTTTGTCATCGATAAAATGAAAGGTGTTTCCTCTGGTTGTTCGCTTCGGTCTCAAGGCTCAATCGATCTTTCAAGTTGTAACCATTTGTCGCAAATGTTCCAACTCGTTTGGCAGATATTCAGGCTCACATACACGTCGAGTTATCTCTACAAGTGTTTGGATCACACCTCGCTTTTGTTGGGGATGGGAATATGTGTATGTGTGGGTCGGTGTTCTATAAATCTTGACCTAGTTTGCCGTTAAGCCCGCTCCACGCTCATGGCATGAACCTCGGCCAATACCGTGAACGTGAGCGTGGATAACTTTCTTGTGTCACGTTCGCGCTTCGCGACAAAGGCTTCGCGCCTAAGCACAAATGATCCATCCACACTCACAGGCGTTCGCGGTACCTGCGCAGTAATGATAATGCTTGTTCACTGACTTTATTCGCTTTTGAAATGAATGGTTTTCATGTAGCAATGAAGTGAAATTAGATTAGATTCAGATTGAGCTAAGTGGAATGAGAATTTCTTGATTATTATCAGAATGAACCCTTTTTATGGCTGGCTTAACAGGCGAAAAGTCTTCGTAGACAGCGAGGATGCCGCGAACCAAAGTGCGAATATGTGAGTGTGGAACTTATTCAGCCGGGAATTCTTGGCCAGGTTCACGGCAAGAATTCTTGGCGCGATTCGCGCCATGAGTGTGGAGCGGGCTTTATGCCAGAACATCCAGGAGAGAGTGTACCTCTAATTTCTTGGTGAACTTCATGTTTTGGTGCTGCTGTCGAAGTGCATCAGAAAGACATCCAGGTGTTCCTCAAACACGTGACTTCAAATTACGAAGCATCCACAAATCGCATCCATTTGGATGGTTCCTTTGAGTTTGCTTCAATTTTCAGTGTTAGGTATCGTTCTTCAGCATCGAAGTTTAACTTTAGACATCTAGGTGTATAAAATGACTTTTACAAAAATTGCTTTATGAGTGGAGCTTGTTGATATGAGTGGAGTCTACACTCGCTAAATTAAAGACTGTGGATTAGGCTTCAGAAAAATTATTACTTTCCCTAGGTAGTTTTAATATCGGTTTTTCCTTAGGGGAATAATTATTCTGTAGCTCCCCCCTGACTGGCGAATTATCTGATGTTTGTAATGTACCTACTTGACATTCTCTGATCTGCAAAATATCCAATTTTCTATTGGAAATTTTCAGAATACCAAGTTTGAATTGAATCATCGAACTTAAAAATTACTGACATTTTTTTGAAAATCCGGAAAAAGATACACACCGAGCAGGAATCGAACCTGCGCAATTTGAATTTGAATATATTCAAACTGAAGTTTCCTTAATAAAGAATACCTATCATATAGATCAAATGAATCAGGACAGAGAGTTCGTTTTAGCATGTAAAAGAAGAGTCATTCAATTCGTATACAAATGGGTTACCACGATACGGCATCCTGTGTTTGAAGATGAGTCGGCTGCAGATTTCTTAGAAGACTTGGCTCAAGATTTAGAAGCGGACTGCAATCAGCTGAATTCTTTACAAGAAGAAGCAACTCTCATGCATCACGTCATCTCCCAGCTCAGAAGGTAAGAAAAACAAACAAGGTATGCAGGGTGATTTACCTAACTGATTCTTTAGGGATTATCTAAACAATTTCAAGATAATGACATCATATTGAGAATATTTAGGAAAAATAGGTACCTACATCGTGTCTGAGCAAACAGAAAATTTCGTAAGTTAGTATTCTACAAACCACTCATGGTTCAGTTAGTTGAATCACACTGTATACGTTATACGATTTATTTGATTAAATCGGTGTGGATAAATTATACGAGATTCTTGAAGTACCGTCTGAACCTAAATCTATCTCAATGAAAGTGTGTGGGGTAGCTTCTTCATTGCACATTGGAAAACTTCTTTATACTCGTTACATAAACTCGAAAGTACTAAATATAACCTACAGTAGCCACTCCTTTAATGTGGAAACTCTCGTATGAGCAGAATTCACTACTCGTTTCATCTGCATGAAACCCATTAGGAAACCTCGTTTTCACAGCAGTGGATTGGTCCTGCACAGAGGCGGCCTTAGGGGGTGGCGAACGGGGCAATCGCCCGGGGCCTCGCGCAAGAACCCAAGCAAATTTTCTTCACAGCGAAAATTTTCATTCGAATTGTTCAAGAAGTATGATTTCGCGGTAAGTTCGGGCCAACTATCGACTGGCGTTGTGCTGCGCACAGTCGTGCTATGAAGTGGTGTCCAAAAATGTATTCTTGAAATTAATCCACTTGCTTATTTTTCACCTTGTGGGAGTCATAGCTGGAATCTCATCTTAGGAGATGCAGCATCATTATGTGCCCAAGCAAAATCTTTTTTTGAGTTGCTACAAAAGTTGTACACTCTCTTTGTCATCCCTTGTAACAGCGACAGAAATAACTGAGAAAAATTATATTGGAGGAAAATTTAAAGAAGTTAGAAGACGTTGTAAAAAAATCCATTTTGATTATGAAGGGGAAGATGAAGCTGATGAATTGAATGCGGAAGAGATTTTCAAAATTAATTATTTTTATGTCATTGTCGACAATTTGCGCACAAGCTGCCATCCTAGGTTTCTGCACTTAAACAGCACGAGAGCATATTTGGTTTCATATAATAAAAAAAATTAAAGGAAATCAATAATAGTGAACTTCTGAAGCAATGCAGCGACTTGCAAATGTTCATGACAGTAGGATATCATGTGATATTGATGGAGATGAATTATACGAAGAACTGAATATATTCATCAGTGTGTATGACGGAAACGACGATATTATCTCGGTACTGAAATACATAAGAGAAAAAAAATAACTTAAGTTTACCCCACTATCGAAATTTTCCTGAGAATTATTGCCACCACACCTGTTATACAGAGTGTAACAGCCAAATGGAATAAATTCGATAACGAATAAATGAGGGCGTGTTGGGATAAACGCTCGGACACGTCGATTTGTAATTTCAAATGCGCATATTTTTCAAGAAAATAAAATTATATAGGGTGTTCCATGTGACCGAGGCCAATACCAACTTTCTTATTTCTAATTCTAGACACAATTCATGCACAATGTCCTATACCTATCTTTAACTATTTTGGAAGTATTAAGTGTTTTCAGATTTACTGCAAAAATCAACGTTTTAAATAAAAATTATTTTATTTCACAAATTCGGTACATTAGACTTAAAACCTAATAAGTAGATATTACTGATTATTTTTTAATTATTAAAAGAAAAACATTAATGTCAATGTAGGAAATGCTAAAAAATGCTCGCCGCGAACGTCTTGGCAACATGCTAATCTGTTTTTGTTTTTTTTTTAATTTCTTCTCAGTAATGGTTTTTGCTTACTTTCTTCATATCAAGAGGTAAATGGGAAATAAGTATTGAGTATAATGTATCGAATTTGTGAAATAAATAATTTTCATTCAAAATGTTAATTTGTGTAAAAAATCTGAAAACACTTAATATTTCTGAAAAAGTTGAAGATAGGTATAGGACATTGTACATGCATTATGTCTAGAATTTTCTGAAGAATCCAAAAAATAAGGTATATACAGGGGGTTACATTTGAAATAAGAAAGTTGGTATTGGCCACGGTCGCATGAAACACCCTTTATAATTTTAATTTCTGGAAAAATATGCGCATTTGAAATTACAAATCGACGGGTCCGAGCATTTTTCCTAACACCCCCTCATTTATTCGTTATCGAATTTATTCCATTTGGCTGTTACACTCTGTAGTTGCGCCTGCTGAAAGAAGTTTTTCGAGGCTCAAAATGATCAAAACTCATTTGAGAAATTCGATGGCACAAGATCGGCTTTCAGTACTTGCTTTTCTTTCAATAGAAAATGACGTAGCTCATTCGTTGGATTATTGTGCTCTAATTAAAGATTTTAGTTTGAGAAAAAGCCGCAAACATCAATTTTGAAATTTAACATCAATTTTAAAATTCATCTTCTCCGAATTTGTTGAATTAAATTTGTGAATCTTTCTAAGTAAAATAGTTTAAAACAAAAAATTTATTTATTTGTAAAACTCGTCAAACATGACAAAATACCAAACGACTCGACTCAATTTCGAATCACATACTTTTCACGAAAGACAAAGGGCCTCGCAAAGATCTGCCGCCCGGAGCCTCGCAATGGGTAAGGCCGCCGCTGGTCCTGCAATAATAGTTGAACTGCTGTTTTTAGTATCAGGAATGGCAAAAGCGTACTATTTTGATTAGGATAAGGGTAACAAAGGGTTCTAATAGCTGATATTTCGAAACCATGTGTTATGAAATGTTTTGCTGTATTCAGGAACATCTATTTCTACACGTTCTATAGGTATAAGGTAGAGATTTCATTGGCCTCCTTGTTGAATTTATTCAGAATCTGTCGCATAAAGGAGAATGTGTAGTTATTTGTTCTGTATGAATTTTCTGAAGGTATCGGGATGACCGCAAAGCTCACGATGGACAAAAATGGAAGCTTCCTCCCCAGGGACAACCAATCAGCTTATTTTCCGGTGGAAATACTGGTAGGACCATCATCATGCCCCAAGATGATAGTGAGTGAATGTAATTTATATTGATATAAGTGTCTATTTTATGTACAGGAAGCCACCGAGAAAAATAAACAAGAAAGACTTTTCATTCGTTGGAATCTCATTAACTTATTTCATTTCGCACACTCTAGCAATTTTGATGAACGACATATACTCCATTCACTTTAATAAAGTATACCGGTTGGCCATGGAATTCTGACGCATTTCACCGTGTATATTTTGAAAATGTCAGGTTATAGTCATTCTTCTGCCAGCTGAACAAGCAACGTTGCCATTTCTACATATATGTCGTAGTAATTAGGTATTTAACAAAATGTTCATTTACTTCGGGAAAATAATGAATTTAAAAAAATTATCAGGGTTACTTTTAGAATGCGCAGATTTCGATTCTAAATAGCGCTTCCTGATACTTTGCCTCTGAGTTTTCGAAACTATCTTCGGCATTCTTAGTTTCCAGGCTTGATAATTAATAATCAATAATGTAAAATGAACGTTGGCAACGTCTCCAAAATTTTTTCATAGACGTAATGTCATTCACAAGTGCCAACCTGCGATTTTTTCAGGTAAAAAAACTTGGTAATTCTAAAACTTGGCCAACCGCGATACTTTATAAATGTGAATGGAATATACAATGTGGCAAAGCCAAATGGAATAAGTTCATTATCTCGACTACTGTGAATATTTATGAAGTATCCTGAAACTTGTCGAACTCAAATTTCAAAGTGTCATTCTTCTACGTAAAAATGCGAATCCTGCCTTCAACCCCTTTCGAAATACAGATACAACCCCCAATTCTTCATATACTTACATACAGGGTGATTTTTTTGAGTGTTTCATTGTAGGTATTCGAGGAGGGAATTGTGATACCAATTCAAAATTTTGTATTTTCTTTTTAGAGCATTTGAACTCAAATTGTAAAATATTTTTGAGCGGAATTTACTTCCGAATCTACCGAAAACAAATGTAAACTTCGTTATTTCAAATGTAACACCCTGTATACTCCATTCACAATTATAAAATCACAACTCTGGCCTTGGAAATTTGACACATTCGAAGTTATGACGTTTTTCAAAATATTTTTATGTTCCAAGTCAACACTATGTTGCCCCTTCTACATTCTTAGCGTATTTCTAAGAATGTGAATGAATTTGAAAAGATGTGATGGACGAAAATAATTAACGTTTATATGAATTGATAGAAAGTATTCCTTTTCTAGTTATTTGCATGAAAAGTACAAGAGATCACTGTTGAAATATATTATTTTTCGCCATGGAAAAAAATTGAATGACTTTCAAGTTTCACATAATTTCCATATGCATAAGCATGCTTGCGAAGATTTAATGATTATTATCCTCTTGAACTGAAAGTTCAAGACTTGACGACATTTTATTTATTTGATCTTATGAACAAGGAGTAAAATATTCTGGTTGTATAGTAATTTATTAGATTAAAAAATATTCCTACATTACTACCACAGTAGGTTTGTACAAATAGAATGGAAAAGGTAAAACAAATGCTTCACATTTATCATTCACCTGTTCTAAAATAAGACACAAACTCCTGGAATATGGAAAAAAACCGATGTATTCTGGTTCAATATAGCCTATTTCTACTTTCGGCAATGGAGTGAAAGCTCCAATTCATCGGAATCTGAATTCACCTACTGTGGAATGCAATATAGTCATATTTCTTCTTTTTTCAGCTTTTTCGACTTGTTTCTTTTTTCAATAATCATTTAGAGACCGATGATGGCCATCCAGAACCCGTTTACTTACGAAAATCGTGCAATTTCATTCTGCAAGTTCTTTCCTCATAATTTCTCGAAAATCCTACCTGAACCATATTTTCCGGTCGCTTTCGTTAGAAGATCGTATAATGAAGCCTCTTTTGTCCATTTACACATTCCAAATAAATTTCGAGCACCAAAAACGATACCGAAACTAACCAAACTTCTGGGGGACCGGAATTTCGTTTGAAATCTTTCAAAACGGCCAGATACCTAAAAAAACTTCGTGTAAAAAGGTCGATTAGTACTTACTTTCGCTTTATTTATGCTTATAAATCGATTTTTGGTCCAATTCAAATTTGCCGTTCGTACTCACGCCAAAACTCGTGAAAGGAAAAAATGACAATTGCACGAAACTTCTTCTGGACGACGAAGAACAGTCGTCTTCATCATCTCGAAAGTTTCTAGGAACATTTTCTTTTTCATTGTCTTCTTTAAATAATGACCTAGGGACTTAGTCGCCTTTCCTTTGGAGGAGGTATGGGCTCATTTTTTTTATTTGATTTCAATCATATTAGGTGTAGAAGTTGAAACTAAGTACGTTTATGGAGTCTTCTGCTCACGTTTGCCTTGTCCACTTATGAATGTTCCTTGAGGGATTGGATGAACTTCTCATAGGATCAGCAAGAGTAGGTTGAGATGTATTGTCTTCATTAGCGCGCAGATGAATATTCTGTTATGAATATGTAAAGAAGAGTTCCCTTTGTTTTCTGATGGAGCCTGGGATGAATGGTCTCGGTGTTGTCCGGTAAATACGGTTGAAATGACCTATGTTATTTTATCCGTTCACTGTATGTATCATCTTGTCCATGAAGCGTTATGAAACTAGAAATATATCGAATTGATAAAGAAAGTATATTTAACATGAAAGCTTCGTGAATACAATGACAAAGAGTTAAAGTTTCAAATGAATGCAATATAAATGAAAAAAATTGTGGAAACTGGCCATTTCTTCTGAAAATTTGGCGCAATAAAAAAACCTCGTGACCTATTATTTTCTGTTATCACTCATAACGACCGAATGAACAAGAGTAGCGTTTTCTAGTTTTCTGAGGTTAATAGAAACCACTCCGGTCTTGTGATATGGTAGGTAGTTCCGCATTTGATACCTCCAAACTCAAGTTATGATGATTATGTCATTTTGTAGTATTTTGTACATATATGCCCTACTTTTTATATCGGTTTTCCTTATGGTAGTTATTTTGTACCACTCTATTCTGGAGCAATCTGAACACGTAACAGATGATTTTATTAGAAGCTGGATTATTTTTTTTCAATCTCTGGTATGAATTCCAATTCACATCATTTTCAGAACACGATAGGTTATCAAAAAATTTTCAAATCAATTTGGTACGAACGGATAATTCATACGATCTCGTGTGTACAATCGCATGTTTCACAGATGGGAGAATCGAATGTGCGGTATTGTTCTGCAAATATTTATCTTAATTGAATGTGAAATGCAATGTTGTTCCACCAAACCTCATTTATGAGTCAATGGTGGTAACGAATCGTTAGGTCAATTGCTACCTTATCGAACCAGCTTACTGCCTGAAGCTTCGCCAGCGTACATTATTAAATATACACGGTGTCACACAGGTAACAGAGTTTCTAGAAAAATCAGGATTTTGAAAAAAATTTCGAACTCAATTTTGTTTTTGATAGGTCGAAATTAGGTTATTTTAATCACGCAAAAACATCCATCGGTTTTTTGTTTTGGGTCATGAACACCTAGTCAATAAAATACGCAGAAGCTTTCGGAGTCAACAGATCATAATGTGTCCAGAAATTTCCACAAATACAAGTACCACCCTCATAAAATAACGCCCGTGATGCAAGAGTTGAAATAAAATTATTCTGACAGACGTGTGGGATTTTGTGAAAAAATGTCAAATCGCCTGAATAATAACTCGCAGCTTCTGTACGGCATTTGCTTTCAGAGTAATGTTAAATGCTCAAATATACAGGGTCTTTCACAAGGAACCTCACCCATATTTATACGGGAAACTACTACACGTATTTTCATGAAATTCAGTACTTATAAGTATTTCACGATGCTGATGAAATCTAAAATATTTTCAAGGCATGAGCACCTCCGGTTTTTCCGGAAATGACGCCAACTTCCGTTTTTCAAATTAGAACACCATTTTTTATTGCAGAAATAGATTCCTTAGAAAATTTCAAGTTATTTTGTTGTAACATTTTTCAGTTTTGGTTGGAAAATTCTCTCTGAGCGTAAAATTCGAAAAAAAAAATCGAAAATAGAGCTCCGCTGAAACAAGAACAACTTCGAGGTTTTTGGATGGAAAATTTTCATTTTTGGGATTTTTCAAGATGTAAGATTGATGTATCCACTTTAAAAATCGAAATCACGATTCATGATACAGGGGGTGAAAAAATCGCATCAAAATAACTTGAAATTTTCTAAGGAATCTACTTCTGCAATAAAAAAATGGTGTTCTAATTTGAAAAACGGAAGTTGACGTCATTTCCGGAAAAACCGGAGGTGCTCATGCCTTGAAAATATTTTAGATTTCATCAGCATCGTGAAATACTTATAAGTGCTGAATTTCATGAAAATACGTTCAGTAGTTTCCCGTATAATTATGGGTGAGGTTCCTCGTATAGGCTCGCAAATCATGCATCTGTTGATATTGGATTGATGCTTATCCTCATTTGATGAGAGAAGGACATGATCAATTTCGAGAAATGCAAGGTTTTGGTTCACTTTTCTTCCGGAAAATGGATAGGTACGCTCCAAAATTTGATATAACCTCGAGATGTGGAAAAACTTCAAAATGATGAGGAACTTTTCGAAGATGAAGTCTTTTTCCAATAGAATGGAGCATTTTGCATTGGATCTTAAGCTCCCATAGAATGTCCTGCCCTGTCACCAAATCTGGATTCTTGAATTTCCTCCAGTCTAAAATCTATCTAACTGAGCCAACTTCTTTAGACCACTATACGTAGGGGAAGTACGTACAAAATGACATAGGGTTTTATTTCAGAGGCATAACTTGTTAGTAGTGAATCACAGTTTTTGCTGAGGTTTTTATCTGTGCTCTTGCATCATACGCAGAACTGTATGGTGCCCCGTTTGACATTCCTCTGCTAATACTGAGATAAGGAGCCGGGAATGGATCAATATGTTCGTTGAATGATCTATTCCTTGTTGCCTTTTCGAGACAAATACCATAATTAGAAACAAATCTGTACAGCTCCATTTCATAAGAATATATATTCTCCATTCACAATTATAAAATCACAACTCTGGCCATGGTCAGTGATAAAATTGTTTGTATTATTGTATTCTTCAGAAGTGAATGACGAAAATTGAATTAAAAAGCTAACAGAAAATAATTCAATACGATAATGTGCTCGATGTGTTTTTTCCTGCAGGGCAAAAGCAAATGCTTCCTAACGATCGCAGGTTTTAATATCAGAGACCTGGAGGTTTCCTGGAGGTTTAGTGTAAATCTGCCTTACGTAGAATTAGCGCCTGTTTTATCGTCGCTGTTGAAACTTTGTTTTTCTGTTCCAACCGAACTCAAACAGTAAACCGCTTTGAAAACCCTGGAGGAGATAATATATTCGATTTTTTGTTTCAGTTATTTTTAGAGTATACTGTGCGGACCATACCTATTGTACGCTCCGACTGGCAGTAGATACACCAGCTGAAGCAATCAAATTACTGGCGGCCGATAAACTGAAAATGAGAGCAAATGATGATCTTCTGCTGGTTGAGGTGAAATCTAACGGAGAAAGAGTTGTTTTCAAAGACGAAGACATAAGCATCGCAACAGCATTGTCCATAAACGGAAGAATATTCGTTTCGCCAAAAGACCATTTAGATGCATTGGTGAGAATAATTCGAATCATTGAAATCAATTTTCCGCTTCTCTTCCATAAGAGTCATGAAAAATTTTCGAATGATAATTATATTTAAACTTCCCTTTATCACCGACGAATGAGTTTTCTCATTGAGTTTGAATATACATAGAGGAACAACGCCCTTGAACGAATTGAAGCTAAAATTTATGGCCGTTAAGTGGCGGCACATAGTAGCTACTAGGGGAACTATAATCTGCCGGGAAAGTCTGGTCCATTCTGTTAGCTATTCATTTACAGAAATCTGTAGGATATTTATTTGCCTCTAGTACTCATAGGCAGGGTCGGATTCGTCCAAATTATATAATATTATACAATATTAAATAAATGACGGATTCGTGCTCAGCCCGCTAAGGAAATAGTGCTTTATACACTGCGCAAAAAAATTAATGCACATTATGGAAATCTCAAATTTATTCTACAACAGAAGGTGTTCTCAATGACAATTATTTTTATCAGAATTATGCATGCATATTATGTTATCCACTTTCAACGTTTTTCTTCAATACAGATGTTTTCTCCCAGCAGGAATGAAAAAAAGATGATATTATCAGATTTTGAATGTATTGGCACTATTCTAAAATCAGTTGTTCTCGATCAATTCTAGTGATCAATAGTTTTTCTTTCGTTTGATTTTCTACACTCGATCGCTATGCAACGCGAAACACGCAATTTGACCCAAGAGGAATGTGCCCAAGCGGTAGTTTTGCGAAAAAAAGGGTGGACATACACAAGAATTTCAGAAAGGTTTGGAGTTTCCCATACAAGTTTGTCCAGAATGTTGCAGCGATTCAGGGAGACAGGTATGAATGTCCGAAGACCAGGACAGGGTAGACCACGGGTAACAACTGCCATTCAAGAACGTTACTTGAGAGTTTCTTCGTTGAGACAACGGCTTGCAATCGCTCGCCTCCTTCAAAATCAGCTTGAGCAAACTCATGAGGTGCAAATTAGCACTCAGACAATAAGAAATCGCCTCAGAGAATATGATTTAAGGCCTCGTGTCGCGGCAAGAGGTCCAGCTCTTACCCCAGTCCATCGAAGGGCGCGTTTGGATTTTGCGAGAGAGCATATCCCTTGGAAAGAGGCCGATTGGGAAAGAGTTCTCTTCACAGATGAGTCTAGATTCTGCCTCTACCATTGTGATCGACGTTCCCTTGTATACAGACGTCCACATGAAAGATATGCTCAGTGCAATTTCCTGAATACTACTTGTTTCGGGGGAGGATCGATTATGGTATGGGGTGGAATATATTTGACTGCTCGCACAGACCTAGTGGTCGTTGATAATGGAGCTATGAATGCTGATAAGTATATAAGGAACATTCTCGAAGAGCATGTAGTGCCATTTGCCCCATACATTGGTGAAAATTTCATTTTTATGGACGATAATGCCAGCTAGGAGCATAGAATGAATGGAGGGAAGGCTCCGCTACAAAAATGAACTACCAAAAACGTCCGCACTTGTCAGTTCGCCGCAAGGTCACGAGATGGCGCCAACGTCGTTCGTGGCCCCAGCATGGCTATAACGATACATATTCAAAATGAAATTCGTTTTGACAAATTTATTTCCGATCATAGAATTTCCATATAATTGCGCATAAATAATGGATTAGAATGCGGTGATATGTCAACAATATTGTTATGATTAATATTTGGTGTTATTTTGAAGGGTGAGACTTAAAAAATTTCTTTTATTTAAGAAACGTACAGGTCTTCTTCTAGAAGCTGAAAAAAAAAGGAGATGGAATTGTCGAATTTTAATGTAGTAAGAATTTGTTTCGATTTCTTCATATGGAACAACCGGACGTCATTTCAAGTCAATCAGAAGGCGTGATTATTCTTTCTTCAGAAATTTTGAATGCGTCATGATCCCACCGAGGCATTTTTGGCTAAAATAGGTAATAATAAAATTGTTCAATATGTTTTGATACTTGTCAATAAAAATTCAAACTGTTTACCTTGTTTTTTCATTCAATAATTATATAGTAGGTACATAGCTAAATCACACTATATCAATTGAAAATATTGTACTTAGCAACAGACGTTGAAATGAACAAAACCATCAGGTAAATTAGATAGTTGAAGCCGCAGAAATGTTTTTTTATCGAAGCCGATTCAATTCGTATATTATAGTAACTTCAAACAATATTCGAATTCAATACAATTTGTTTCGACCTCCTTTAGTCCTTTCAGTCAACAACAAAAAGTTTTATTATTCAATCACTTTGGTGTTGGTCGTAAAAATGTATCAATAAAAATGACAACCACATAATATTCTTTGCAACTGTAGCGCCACAGAACAAGACATATGTGACATATAGCCCTATTTGCGATCACAGCGTTATCTATCGGGCGCCACACGAAACTCTAACCTCCGCCAAAATTGGAAGTTCAAAATGATCTGTCGAGCGTATGAAGCCTTCCCTACATTCATTCTATGCTCCTAGATGCCAGTCCCATCGTGCGCGCATCGTTCAGGAGTACCTTGAAGAGCTTGAAGTCTCTCGAATGGAATGGCCTAATGGCCAGCAAGAAGTCCAGATCTCAATCCGATTGAGCAGGTTTGGGACAACCTCAATAGAAGGCTGAGAAGTTCAGAAAATCATACAGCTACTCTTAATGACTTAGGAATCCAACTCGGAGAAATCTGGGAAGGATTAGATCAGAACAATTTGAGATCACTCATTTTGAGTATGAACCGTCGTTGCCGAGCTGTAATTAACGCAAGGGGTGGAAATACCAAGTATTAAATCACTTATCAGCATTTCAGTATTTTGAAAATTGTTCATTTCTCTTCTTTCACATAAGATTCGGTGAAATCCTGAATTTTTCTTCCATTTAATGTGTCTTGTTTCGTTCAAAACCTTCTCGAGAGAACATAAAAAATAAGTTATAAAGTCAATGTAGAGTTAACTTTCATTAAAATTGAGATTTTCAGAATGTGCGTTAATTTTTTTGCGCAGTGTAGTTCAGCTACTCACCGCCAGATGCGAGGGTGAAAAATTTCGATCCTCTGAAACACAACTGCGCCACTATGAACGAGATAAGGAACTACAACTGAAATCAGCTTCAAGTCGTTCAAGGGCGTTGTTCCTGTACCTATGTATATTCAAACTCAATGGTTTTATTGATTCGAAATCCCTTTTTCGCAGACCTGTCTCTCGGAACAAGAGGCGCCAACTCAAGGAATTGAAGCTGACTTAGAATTATTCAGCACCAAGGAATTAGCATATCATATGACTGTTTTTGATTGGGATCTCTTTTGGTAAGCATCACAATTCGAATTCGTAGCCCTATCTCTCATAGTTCAGATTTCATCTGCGAAATGGAATTATTTTCACTTTAAAACTATAAGCGCTTCCATTCCTGTAGTCGCATTCACTCGCTTATAGAGGGTGTTTCAATAAGAGCGCAAGATCTCATCAGTGTTCAGTAAAACATACAGAGTGTAACAGCCAAATGGAATAAATTCGATAACGAATAAATGAGGGCGTGTTGGAAAAAACGCTCGGACACGTCGATTTGTAATTTTAAATGTGCATATTCTTCAAGAAAATAATATTATATAGGTGTTCCATGCGACCGTGGCCAATACCAACTTTCTCATTTCAGATACAACCCTCTGTATATAATTTATTTTTTGGATTCTTCAGAGAATTCTAGACACTAATCATGCACAATGTCCTATATACCTACCTATCTTTAACTATTTCGGAAGTATTGAGTGTTTTCAGATTTATTGCAAAAATCAACGTTTCATATAAAAATTATTTTATTTCACAAATTCGGTACATTACACTCAAAACCTAATAAGAAATACTGATTATTTCCTAATTAAAAAAAAAAACGAAAAAAACATTTATGTCAATGTAGGAAATGTTCAAAATGCTCGCCGCGAACGTCTTGACAACATGCTTATCTGGTGTAGAATTGTCTTCTAACGTTACTCAACACTTAATATTTCCGAAAAAAATGAAGATAGGTATAGGGCATTGTGCATGAATTGTGTCTAGAATTCTCTTAAGAATCCAAAAAAAAAATAATATACAGGGGGTTGCATTTGAAATGAGAAATCGACGTGTCCGAGCGTTTTTCCTAACACCCCCTCATTTATTCGTTATCGAATTTATTCCATATACACTCTGTATATTTGGGAGTTGTTTGTATAAAACAGAATATCTTGTAAATGGCCGCCACGGTATTGTAGACATTCGGTTTTATTTCATTGATACAGCGTCTTATTTCGTATTTCAATGCTTCGATGGTTGCAGGCTTATTAGCATAAATCTGTGACTTCAGATATCCCCACTCTCCACAGTCAGAAATCTGAAGGCGTCGAAACGTGAGATCGTGAGGGCCAATTCTGGTCACCAAATGCAACTCGTGCAAGATCGTCCATGTTTCACGGGCTGTATGACATGTGGCACTGTACTGCTGATACCACATGTCGTCCAGATCAGTAGCTTCCAAATGAAGCACAACAAACTGTGTCATCAGAGCACGATAACGTTCGCCATTCACCGTTACTTCGATTTTTGATATTCAAGACACGTTAGTTATTTACTAACTCCCATTTGTCAACTTCTGATCTATCAATTCAAATCTTGCACTCGTATTAAACACTCTTTATATTGTTATATCAGCATCGTCCAAAATACCCATAAACAAATCACTATTGAATAATTCGAATCATTAATAATAACAATTTTGTGCAATTTCTTTTCGAATCCCAATATCTCATCACTCAGAAAACTACGCTGGAAACTGTAGCGGATGTCCATCCAAGAATGATTGACATCTCGGGGGGCTTTGAAAAATCGAAATTATGTTGGTAATGCCCATTCAGTAATATTTTGATTTGCAGAATTCAGGTTGGTGTTGGAAACAAGGGCGTAGCCAGGGGGGGGGTTTTGGGGGTTCAAACCCCCCCCCGAAATGTTTTAAGTGTTCAATACTTGCTACAGAAAGCGACCCTCACAATTCCCGGCACTTACAAAGTCAATTGCCAAAATTTCAAAACCCCCCCCGAAATTAATTCCTGGCTACGCCCTTGGTTGGAAATAACACTGATTTTGTTCTGTCATTAATGTTTCGAACAAATTTGGCAAAAAATTGAGCAAGTGAAATAAATATCTTTGAAATGAGGCTCTTGAAGAGTGAACAGCTAAAAAATGGAAAGCCTGTACAGAGCACGTAGAAAAAGAAATGAGAGAAGATTAGTCGAAATATAAGGAATGTTATGTTATATTGCTGACAAAACCTTTCATTATGAACATGACGATTTCTGCAATCTGCCCAGATGAGGAAAAAATAACATGTTGTGGTTGTTGAAACAGAATATTAGGAATATTCATATGTTTCACATTTCATAATTAACACCTTCATTGTTCACAAATATTGAAAGTTACAATGTCATGACAAAATTCTTCATATATTAAATATATCCATTGGTTAAGTTTTGTTTCTGTCTCTATATCTATTACAAATTTCCCAATCCATTCACATTGCAGTAACACGCTTCAAATTATCAACTATTTTTTCGGTTTGGTGAATATTCATATTGAACATTGAAAAGGACCGTGCTATTTAATCACCCACGATATTTTTCGTTATCGAACCAGAATTTCCAGGCTGTATGCTCCTATAATTGATCGTAAGATCGAAAATGTATCGATACAAGATGAAAATAATATACTGCTGGTATACAGATTCACACGCTGGTAATCGTATGTGAAAATCGGCAACATTTTCATGTTCAAAGTTTCTTACTTAAAAAAATATCGCAGTTCTCGGAAGGCTTAACGAGCCAAAACGACCCCAGTTCAAATAATAATAATAATAATCGTTAAATTTTTAGGTTATTTCTATATCTATGATGACTTTTTTTTAACTAGAAATAAAGCTGCGACTGGACTTTCAAGGCCTGCTCTGATGTCAATCATTCTTGGATGGACTTATACAAGCTCAACCCCTCTTTCAAAAGTCGCCAGCCGATATGACCTTGAAATTTTCAAAAAGCTCGTCACATTATTCTAATTACTTATCCTGGATAATGGCTTCATTTGTGATCAAATTCTAATTACTTTATTTCACTCATCTTACGTTTTCAGGTGTCTTCACGAGTACGAGCTTCTTTATCATACTTTTGGCCGCCATCATTTTGGACAGATAACTTCCAATTTGGACGTTTTTCTACGTAGATTCAACGAAATTCAATTCTGGGTTGTGACCGAAATATGTATGACCCCAAGTCTCAGCAAACGAGTGGCCCTTCTACGAAAATTCATCAAACTTGCAGCATAGTAAGTATAGACTTTCTAGACTACTTTCGCTGATCAGCCCAAAGCCCAAGCAAAAACATGTTTCAGCCTTTCCAAAATCTCTAACTGATCGATCATCTTGTCCTTGTTTGGCACGTAATTGTTTGTCCTTATCTCGTTTTTCGGCGCTCGATAAAAAGGTTGATGCATTCAAATCACATGAGTTTGAAGTATTTCATCGGAATGAAAAAAGTGTTTCGAAAATTGATTAAAACACATGCAGAAGTGTATTGTATATTTTGAAAAACAAATAGGTAAGTCTTTTTTGATCATATAAATTTGTTCTTATTGCTCTTCCCCAAAACTAAGCATTCCACATAATTCATTGATTCTGATTGAGTAACTGTTACAAATTGTATTTGCGAAGAGCCCATTTATCTGACTGGCGCCTTCGCCAGTTTGTACTCCAAAGGACATAAGCCTTTTTCCGCATCACTTCGATTTTGACTCATTTTCCTCATCGCCTGCAGTTACCGAATTTCTTGCTGCAGTTAATGAAAAACAAAAGAAGATTAATCGGCTGTCGGGTGCCTCGTGATCCTTTTAATTGGAATAGCCTTATTGGAACTTGAAAAAATTTGCAACAAAAACATTCGAGAATGTAATAAATTCCCTGTTTACACTCCACTCAGAGTGGGCAAAATTGATGATTCCTGAACTACATCTTTTAATCCCATGAGAAAATGGATGGTACATTGCGGTTACCGTTTTTTCGAGAAACACATAACGCTGACATCTGCATTCCTTCTTCTCGTTTGCGAGTTATGAGCCAAATTTGACCAATTTCAACTTTGGTCATTAACTCCGTGGCTGGTTGTGCTATGAACTTAGAATAAAATTATTATACAGACACTTTTTCGGTAGTAATGCAGTGGCATACTCCGAATTTTATCCAAGGGGTTTCCTTGCTGAGCTAATACATAAAGTTGTGCTTTTTCATATTAAACAATAGTTTATTTTTTTCCGTTTCTTAAATAATAATAACACCAGTGATATACTGTGATTTTTCCAGAGGGTTTTCTTACCGAGCTTTCATTACATAAACTTATTTTTCCTCTTATGGAACAATAGGTTATTATTAACCGCCATTTGTTTTTCCGTTATCAATATAGTCTATAAACAGTGTCAGTTTTTGAGTTGAACATTTTCTAACTGTTGATTCTTGAACTTTTTCAAATTCAATACGATTTAGCCATTTTTTCAACTGAGCGAGTACGTGCCTGACATGATTTTTGGTAAAGATATAATAATCTCAAATTCGTTATTTTTTTATTGAAACTGACTAAATACATTTAGGAAATACCATGATACCAACTCTATTGAAGACGAAATTTAAAAAAAAATCATATTTCTTGACATTTCGTACATTAACACTAGGATTTGTTCAATACATAATATCTTCTTTGATTTTCCTCAAGAAAAGTCTGTGAACATTAATGCTCACGTCTTTCATTATCTTAATCTTAATATTAATTACTAATTACAACTATGGATTACTTATGGTTCAGAAGAATAACATTGGGTCTAACACAATATGGAAATGTCTAATGTCTTTCTGTGCAGTACCAAAATTTAAAAGTAATAGTATTCCAAGCAAGGGCGGATTTACGGGAGGGGTAGAGGGGGTAATACCCCCCCCCATGAGTATCGAAGTCCTGAGAAAAAGTTACGCAATGTGGTGCACATAAAATATTTCATACATTATGTACCTGATTTTCAATCGTTATTATCCCACCCCCATGAAAAAAAGCTATGTCCCCCTTGCTTCCAAGAAAAAGAAGGATCAGCTCCAGCCCCTATCGTGGTTTTAGAACCATTTCAAAGTGAATACCATTGAATGATGGTTATTCTTTTTCTGTCGCGGCAAGAACCAAGGTATTGATTTTAATTCATGCATGGATATCGATGAGGTTCCAAACGGTTCAAATTTCTGCAACCAGAATTTTAATTTGAATTTGCGGCTTTTTGACTAATTATAGAATATACAGGTTTTGGCAAATCGAGAAAATGTCTAAAAGGATTTAGGTCATATTATACCGTTTCACGAAGAGATATTTCACATTTTCTGGTGGACGCATCTTTTTTCTCTGAAGGTGTATTGAACACGAAAAAACAAGAAAGACTATTATTCTACTCCGATTTCGAGAATCGTGATTGGCAGCTTGTCTCAACATCCACCCATCTACCCTCATTAATGTCTACAACAAAAACCTATTTCGCTGCACGATGTTTTCTAGTGGGAGAGGAAATAAGAAATAATTGATTTCAATCTGAGCGAAATTAATTGGTCCGCTTCTAATGGCCTTCTTTGAACCTGTAACACGGATGAGAATAGAAATTGTTGGTTTTCTATATACAGAGTGGCCACTTTTTTAATGGGATTGTATTGGTAACTTTTAGTTAGAAGGTCGGTCAAATGGAGAAAAAGTTGCATTCATAGAAGCATTGTCAAGCAGTTCAAACAAATCGAGATTATCATGGCCGGTTATTGAGATATCATAAAAAAAGTAAATTCTGTCATTTTTATTTTTTTTTCAATATTTAGCTGCATATTTAATGACACTTTTTGGAAAGACTTTTGGGTCGAATCTGTATTACATTTACCTTTAGTTTGATTGACAACATGCAATACATTTCGATAAGAACATTGCTTTCGTGGAAAGACTTGTTTTTGCTTACCTACACACAACTCTAGGTTTACTGCAAGTTTTATTTTCAAGTAGTAGGCCGTGGATAAAAAAACATAACAAAAAATAACATTGTATGATATATCGTTGAATTCAGCGTCAATAGTACATTGTTTACCGGGTAGGAAAAGCGTAACATTCCTGGACGATTGTGAAAATTGCTACTTGGCAACACAGAGTCCCAGAATGTGTCTTTTCCTACGATTTTTCCGCAAATCGTTTAAAATTCGACAGATTCCAATTAATTTCGATGAAATCGCGAATTTTGGTGCCTCCCTCGAGGCTCTACGACATCGGGAAGTATTTTGAAAAAATTCGCGAAAAGTACGAAAAACGTCGAAAATCGCGAAATGGGCAAAGTTTGGGAGAAAAAGGCTTTTTCCCTAGGGCATCTGGTTGATGCAGTGATACTGCTTCTTTAGAATAAGTGCCGAAGGAATCATGATAAAAGTTAGTATATGCATAATGTCGAACCAACTGTGAGGAAATATCATTTCCTTACAGTAAGGAAATGAATATTTCCTAACAGTTAGGAAATCTTGACTTTTTCTTTGACCAATTTCGACTGGAATGTCAAAATTTCCTAGTGGTTTGCGGAAAAAGTTATTTCGAAAAGTGTCATGAAATATGCAGGTCCGTATTTAAAAAAATGAGGTTGAGGGGGGCCCAGAGACGTTGGATACGAAATCTGATTATGTCAATTTGAAAATAATTCACTGTCCAATAAAAAAATTCCGGTAACATTTTTTGATAATACGAGTATTTGAAATAGAGTGGGAAAAAAATAAAAATCAAAAAGAAAGAATTTACTTTTCTTATGATATCTCAATAACCGGCCCTGATAATCTCGATTTGTTCGAACTGCTTCTATAAATGCATCTTTTTCTCCATTTGACCGACCTTCTTACTCTTATGGTTTAAAAGTTACTAATACAATCCCATTAAAAAAGTGGCCACTCAGCACTGTGTATACGCACACAGACTGTCTTCCCTTTGGATCAAAGCGTATGTGTGAAGAGGATTGAACTTTATCATGGGCGTCCCCTAGCGCTTCACAAGTATCCGTATCCCTTGAAAACTCATGAAATAATAGCATCATAAACGCATCATTATTTCTATTCTGATTTTTTTTGCCCCACCCTAGCTCAAAGGCTGGGGACGTCGTTGATTCGAATAAATACACAAATTTGCTTGAAATTCTAACTACAACTAATCATTCATTTGCGTTTTCAGAATAGACAAACAAAAATTTCATTCTCCAAAATTTTGGCAGAATGTGAATTAAACAATTTGGAAGAAAATTTTCTCAGCATTCACTTACAGGCTATAATGCTCTAATCAGCGGCGTAGCTACGTGGGTGCAAGGGTGTGCAGTGCACCAGGGCCCCCGACCTTAGGGGCCCCCAAGGCCCCTAGCGCTGACCACCGTTTATACCACGTTACAAGATTTGTATAATTTTTTTCGGAAATGGCATCAAACGTTGGTATTGTCAAAATTCACTGGTGAATCGGACACCTCTCTGAAAAAACTAAATCCGACTAGATGGTCCAGTAGGGTCAACACAATTTCAGCAATTAAACTTCGTTTTTTGATATCATTCGTGCATTATCAGAAATAGTTATGAAAAATTCGTGCAAAGATGAGCGAAGCCAAGCAAAAATAATAACAAAAAATGTTGAATTTTGGATTTACTTTTCTCTGCGATTTTATGCACATTCTTATTGATATCAATATTATGCATCTTAAGTATTACAAATATGCGATATCAATTTGGACGACGCATGCAGAGCTTAGATGAGACGAATACAAAGATAAAAATTTATAGGAGTGACTTCGAGTCCTTCGAATGCGACCCTAGAGAAAATGCCATAGCATATGGTATAGATTCCCATTTCGAAGAAAAGAGACAAAAAAGTTCAAAAACATTTCGATGAATTAGCTTCCTTCTGATCACCGATTTCGAAGTAGGGAAGAATTGTTCGAAATGAATATTTTCCATAGAGTGCTCGATACAATAATTTCACAATTAAGGGGCCGTTATACTCTGGCCGACAAAAACTGGATCTCTACGTAGGAACATTCATTTTTCAGTTGTTTGCTACCGCAGGAAGGGCTATGTGGCACTGATGACGGCTAACAAGTTCACGCCTTCAATTCTTCACCTAAAAGCATGATTTTTTCTTCAAATTGAAGTTAAAAGATGTCTTGAGGGCACTCCCATTTCTTCTCTTCGAGAAAATTAATTTTTCGCATAAAAAAATCGGGTTGAATTTGAGACTATATGATAATTGACTTCATAATCGTTTTTTGCCGGTTGTTCATCAATTTTGTTAGTTTTATTAAAAAAAAAATTCTATTTGGATAGGTGCTTAATTAATGCAAAAATGGAAATATTGAAAAGACAGAAATTGTGAAATCGCAGAGAACTGTCTGAAATTCAAGGAGAATAAAAAAAAATCAAGCTTTCAGGTGAAAAATCGAAGGCGTGAACTTTTCGAATGGAGTATCGGTGCCGTCGGCCAGAGTATAACGGCCCCTTAAATACGCGTTTCGAGGGTATGACTGCAGTCAACAAAATTTTTGATTTTCTGTCACCCTCATTTCTGATAGATGTAGGAGAAAAAACTGTCATTCAAAGCTGCGACAAATTTCAAAGTAAATATTGCGATATGATGGGGACCAATTTTTCGATTCAATTTCTTAATATTCATCACCTATTTCTACTTGAATTGAATAAGGCATGGACAATTCACGAATTCTGTATGAAAATACATAATAAGGAATTACGAAATGCGATCCAACAGAAGTATTCACAGCAATATTACTATTCCATAAAATTCCGGTCATCTCTGTAGGAGTCGAAAGATCTTTCAGCAAATTAAAAATAATAAAAAATCATTTGAGGAACACTATGGGCCAAGCTCTACTGCGACAATTATCGCTTATATCAATTAAAAATGAAGCTGCATCAAGTCTAGATTTGAGTAAAGTCAATGAATCTTTTGCAAAAAAATGAGTCTCAAAGGTTGTAAACATATTTTTCCCGAAGAAATCAATGACTTCAAATTCAGACTTGATGGACCTCCAGGTTATTTGAATCCTCAATAATTAATTTAAATGAATTCCTTAAATAAGTTATTCTTATTGTTATTTTGCCAAATAATCTAACATCAATGAAATTAAAAGTGTTTTCAAAGTTTTTTTATCCTCCTAAATATAATTAATATACCTACTACATAAATAAACATTACCTAATGACAACATCATTTATTCACCTATACTCCTCAATTGTACCTTCAGTAAGTAGCTCTGCTTCTTCGAAGTATTTATATTTCGACTTGTTAATAACCAAACAATTCATTAAGGGGCCCTTCTCTGATTTTTGCACCAGGGCCCCTCACTATCTAGCTACGCCGCTGGCTCTAATGTGAATGCTGGGCAAAATTCGTCTCCACAGATATCACCGAGAATTTGATTGAGAAATCGCGTAGGCGTGTTGGGGCAACCGCCGATTAATGAATGGGTGTCAAGTTGAGTTATCTAATTGAATGACTGGATTTTAATTCGACTAAATGATTTCAGTTGCAAGGAATACCAGAACCTTAATGCTTTTTGTGCCATTATCATGGGACTCAGCAATATGGCAGTTTCAAGACTTACCCTCACTTGGGAAAAACTACCATCGAAATTTCGCAAACTTTACACTGAATTCGAGTCCCTCATCGATCCAAGTCGGAACCACAGGGCATACAGGGTAAGTGTGGGAAAATTGCAGCCTCCGGTGGTGCCATTCATGCCTCTGCTCATCAAGGATATGACTTTCACTCACGAAGGGAACAAAACTTCTCTGGAGGGCTTGGTGAACTTCGAGAAAATGCACATGCTGGCTCAGACACTGAGAACGATTAGATTCTGCAGAAGTCGACATTTGGGTAAGAAAAACATAATACCAATCGAGAAATTAATTCAAAAACTATTATATTATCAATAAATTTTCCATAAAGAAAATTTGATATTGTAACAATAACAATAACAACAATCTTTATTCCAAAATTATTTCATTTACACAAAACAGAATGGAATAGTGTCAAAATTGTGAGCTATACAGGGTGTTCCTAAATAAGTGTATCAACGGTCAACTGTTTTTTTCCTTCTATTTTCTCCTTCGTGTCAAAAATGTATATTTTTTTCAGTTTTTTGTTAATATCCCAGTAACCATTTGAATTACAGAATTGAGTTTATGTACACACATTGCCACTAATAATAGTAACTTTCTTGTACTTTACTCTGTTTTATTAGACGTGCTAGTGGCGGAGATAATGAATTTGCACAAAGGTTTTACCCTCCAACTTTTACACCACTGGACGAATTGCATTTGCACAGCAAATTCTGATGCGACAATAAGATTTACATAAAGAAGAACCTTTCTTGTTATTGGAAAAATGAATGGTGATCATGGAAGCCCGCAGAAACCCTCAGGAATTTTTCTCCTGGGGGGGCAAACAAAGATTAGAGAGTAAGGTATTTTGCTGAAAAACAATGAGGCCATCCAAATCTCAGGAGGGGCCATGGCTCCCTTCTGCCCCCCCTGCGGGCGCCCATGGTGGTGATAATTAACAAGTTTATTGATTTCAACAAAATTTGACAATTAGGTTTTTAAGTTTTAATTGCAAAGTTATTTTTCATTATTTTGAACGACCATATACACTGCGCAAAAAAATTAACGCACATTCTGAAAATCCTAATTTTAATGAAAGTTAACTCTACATTGACTTTATAACTTATTTTTTATGTTCTCTCGGGAAGGTTTCGAACGAAACAAGACACATTAAATGGAAGAAAAATTCAGGATTTCACCGAATCTTATGTGAAAGAAGAGAAATGAACAATTTTCAAAATACTGAAATGCTGATAAGTGATTTAATACTTGGTATTTCCACCCCTTGCGTTAATTACAGCTCGGCAACGACGGTTCATACTCAAAATGAGTGATTTTAAAATGTTCTGATCTAAGCCTTCCCAGATTTCTCCGAGTTGGATTCCCAAGTCATTAAGAGTAGCTGGATGATTTTCTGACCTTCTCAGTCTTCTATTGAGGTTGTCCCAAACCTGCTCAATCCGATTGAGATCTGGACTTCTTGCTAGCCATTAGGCCATTCCATTCGAGAGACTTCAACCTCTTCAAGGAGTTCAAGGTACTCCTGAACGATGCGCGCACGATGGGGTCTGGCATTATCGTCCATAAAGATGAAATTTTCACCAATGAATGGGGCAAATGGCACTACATGCTCTTCAAGAATGTTCCTTATATAGTTATCAGCATTCATAGCTCCATTATCAACGTCCACTAGGGCTGTGCGAGCAGTCAAAGATATTCCACCCCATACAGTGGCGGCTGCTCAATAGGTGCACATGTGCACGTGTACCCCCAATTAATATCTTCATCTGAAGGAATTTACTTTTGTGTTTGACGTAAACGTAACGTTTTGGTTTTATATTTGGGTATGTATATTTAATTTAATTTTTCATTTCCGATGTTCCGGTTCTGTATTTCTGACTCCAGACGGCAAGCGAACTTCGAACGCCAATGCAAATAATACGCGTAGACTCGTAGACGCTAGACGGCAGTCGGTAGACTGCACGTGCATAAAGAACTACGGTGCTACGATGTACCGATGTACGTCGTGTGTAGGTGATATAATTCTTTATTTATGGGTCTATGGGTGAGATGCTGTCTACCTTGTTTGCTGTATTCGCGCAATTATGACCGAAAATTTGGAGAATCTAATTTGCATTAGCGTACAATATTCAAAAACAATTCGTTTTTCTTTGCTAACATCAGAAGAAAAATAAAAAATCAAAAGTGCCGGTCGTCCAAATCTGAATTTATCGATCACGCATGTAACAAAATGTGAAACACGCGATTATAAAAGAACCTTTAAGATAGACACTTATGAAAAAGCCGAATCGTTATGTGGTTGTGAAATAAGTAACAGTCTTTATTGTTTTCCTTGTTTTTTATTTGCTGGTGATGATCAAATAGAATGGACCAGATCCGGTGTCAAGGATTTAATCCATTAAAAGAAAAAAATATCAAAGTTCCAAGACACCTCTCTGCCATGCAAATTAGGTTTTAATTTATTAGGTAAACAAGATATTATTCGACAACAATTAAACAGTGCTCACCGACTGAATATCGAGAAACATTTTGAGCAAGTAAAAAAGAACAGATACATTTTATCGAAAATCATAAATTGTATTAAATTTTGTGGTGCTTTCGAATTAGCATTACGTGGCCATTATGAAGAAAATGATTCGATAAATCCTGTATATATCTAGGACTAGGTCATATCAATTTTTCGGCCGAATTAGATTGAGCACTCAGGGATCATTTGAATGAATCCACGGTATTTAAATATAAAGATGATGAAACAAGTGACATTTCAAACATTTTCCAAATGGTTATAGTTTTCAGTTATACTTTAACAGACCGTTCTCCTTGTACTTACAATTTCAGATTTTTGCGCTAAACCCTTTTATGAATATTATCCCGAGATAAGGCGAAAGAACGTCACGAAGTGCTCTGAAATGCAAGTTTTGAAGGTTAGTTTTCAAATTTTGTTCCTCCCCCGAACTCCCACATGTGCACTCCCAAAATAAAAATCCACGCGCCGCCACTGACCCCATACCATAATCGATCCTCCCCCGAAACCAGTAGTATTCAGGAAATTGCACTGAGCATATCTTTCATGTGGACGTCTGTATACAAGGGAACGTCGATCACAATGGTAGAGGCAGAATCTAGACTCATCTGTGAAGAGAACTCTTTCCAATCGGCCTCTTCCCAATGGATATGCTCTCTCGCAAAATCCAAACGCGCCCTTCGATGGGCTGGGGTAAGAGCTGGGCCTCTTACCGCGACACGAGGTTTTAAATCATATTCTCTGAGGCGATTTCTTATTGTCTGTCTTATTGCACCTCATGAGTTTGCTCAAGCTGATTTTGAAGGAGGCGAGCGATTGCAAACCGTTGTCTCAACGAAGAAACTCTCAAGTAACGTTCTTGAATGGCAGTTGTTACCCGTGATCTACCCTGTCCTGGTCTTCGGACATTCATACTGGTCTCCCTGAATCGCTGCAACATTCTGGAGTCTGGACACACTTGTTTGGGAAACTCCAAACCTTTCTGCAATTCTTGTGTATGTCCACCCTTCTTCTCGCAAAACTACCGCTTGGGCTCATTCCTCTCGGGTCAAATTGCGTGTTTCGCGTTGCATAGCGATCGAGTGTAGAAAATCAAACGAAAGAAAAACTATTGATCACTATAATTGATCGAGAACAACTGATTTTAGAATGGAGCCAATACATTCAAAATCTGATAATATCATCTTTTTTTATTCCTGCTGGGAGAAAATATCTGTATTGAAAACGTTGAAAGTGGATAACATATGCATGCATAATTCTGATAAAAATTATTATCATTGAGAACACCTTCAGTTGTAGAATAAATTTGAGATTTTTATAAGGTGCGTTAATTTTTTTGCGCAGTGAAATTAACAAGATCATAAGAATTTTTCCATTTACAAGAAATTGACAATGCGTTAGCAAATTGTTTTTGATCATAAAATTCCAGTTTTCTCGAAAACGATTCACTTTAGAGTAATGAACCAGTACCATTTGACTAAAGTGGCTAGAACCAGTAGGTAATTCATGAATTCTTCCATGGAATAAAAAACGTTTTCCATCATACATATACAAGGTGATTATATGTGGTTCATTAGACGTATTCGAGAAAGGAATTTTGATATAAATTCAGGATTCTGTATTCTTGTACATGAACATGAGTACATGAACTCAAATAGTATAAAATATTTTCAAGCGGAATCTACTTCCGGTTGCATGGGCGCCCGTAGAAATCCGCAAAAATTTTTCTCAGGGGGGGCCAAATTAAGATTAGAGAGCAATATTGAGGTTGTTGTGCTGTAAAACACTGAGGCCATCAAAATCTCAGGAGAGGCCATGGCCCCCCTCTGCGGGCGCCCATGTCCGGTTGTGATGTGTTAAATATGTTCTTCATTAAGGTGAATGTATGAAAAAGGGCACTCAGAACTTTCAACGAAATAAATCCACCTTTCAGAAAAATAAAAGTTCGCAGAAGAATTAATAAAGAAGTATGGAGGAGGGGGGAAAACAATTTTGAAAATTTCTTGTAATAGCTCTTATTAAATTTCGGTCAAAGTATTGTCAAAGATTGTTGTGATATTTTTAAACTGAGATTTTCAAGTAGGCTATGTCAATGGTAAGAATATGTCAGTTTTAAACTAAGATTTTTTTATTGAGTCATAATTCAATATCTGCATTGTTTATTTGTCACATTCGCCGCAAATAAAAAACAGACTTTTGATATATCATCCTAGTATACCTACCTAATTGTTATTGCATGTTTTGCATAGTGCTTGATCAATAAAAATAATTAAGAATAACAATTCCTAACAGACTAACTTCGAACAGACGAGCATACCAATGAATTTGACTGGGGCTTTAGTCGTAAAATCCGAATTTTATTCGATAACGGCAAAACTACTACTTTTAAAGACATGAAATGTTTTGCACACTCCAACAACTTTTTGACGAGCAATCGATCGAAATTGCAAAATTATATGGTTACCATTGGAAAAAATGAGATTTCATAGTATTATTGAGGCTCACTTTGAAGCCCTGTTTCAGGCAACCTGTATAATATTTCCTCATAATTTATTCAAGAAGCAGTATCAGCAGGGTACCTTCCTTTTATTCCACTGTCGCCAAAATAAATTGTTACAATTTTAGAAATATAAATTAAAACTAATTTTAGACACTCTTTCTGTAAAAAAAAATAATAAAAAGGCTATAACCAAGGGTGGATATAGGTAGTTCTTTCCTGGGGGGGCAATATGATTGAAAACCATTAAACCAGGTACTCAACATCCTCAAATAAATTTTGAAACGTAATTTTTTCTGAGGTCTTCGATACTCATGCGGGGGTAATTACTCAACAATCGCTTGAAGTGGTTGCGCATATCATACATCAAATCAGTACAGAATTAAACGAAGAATTCAAATATGTATAAATCACAAAAAACGGAAGATAAAGTGTGCTTTACCTTTGAAACAAAAAAAAATCAGGATCAGATAAATGTAGTTATCCTTGGCGACCTCTAGCTGCCCTGCTAGTATTTTTGTTTTCCTGTACCTTCATCGAATGATGAAAAGTTGGCAAAACTAGTACCTAGAACAGAGGAACCAATTACCAAAGACTGAGATATCTTTTTTTTCAGTGCTGGAACCACCATCTCCAAAAAGTGAAGGAGAAGTGAAATCCTACATATCTTGCCTAAGAATAGTAGATAATCAAAGAGTCTTAACGAGTATGTCACAAAAACTGGAACCTAAACGATCTTAGTGGAACTATATTACAGTGAAATATCTTGAGTGGGCTTGCTGGCATTGCTGTTTCCTTTGTCCAGTGTTCTACGTTCTACCCATTGCAATTCTATCGACCAAGACCAAGCTACGTATAGTCTATAGTTAAGTAGATAAATGATTTTGTAACTGAGAAATTTTTAGAAATCATTGATAACTTTGTAGAATTTATGAATCTTATAGTAACAAACCAAATAATTTAATGACTTCACAGAGAATTTGAGTCTGTTGATTATGATTTCGAAATTAAAACTCTCATTTAATTCGATGAAAATGTAGAAACAGAACGGGATTTTTTTCAAATCGACAATTTAATTTTTTTTTTGACTCAGAGGCGCATTCTATTATTAGTATTCCTTCTAGATCTCAGTGATAGATAAATGAATTTTGATAGAAAGTATATAGATTTCATGAAGTAAAGAAAAAATTAAGAGCAATAAATTTCTATCTAAATAGTTCCATTCAATATTTAGGTAAATTTTGAAATAAATTAATCTCGTACTCTTTTACATTCATGCACTAATCAAAAAATATATTTACATGTACCTACCTAGTTATATATAAACATAGAATTTGAATAATTATATGTTCACTTGTGATCTTCCATGAGCTGTATTTGTTCTGTATACAACAGGATACAACAAAAACAAGACGAAATTGAAGAGTTCGAAGTAACTGTGAGGACATTTTGTTGTTTCCTGGACGTTTACTTACTCTACACTGATTTTCTATGAATTATTAAGCTTCCTCATGGATTTGTTAAGACAATCAAGTTGATCTGTATCTAATGAAACTTGTATTATATGTGAAGGTACTGATCAACAAAAATTCTATGTCAAGAATTTGTGGAATATGATAATTTAGCGTATTGAATTGAACTTATTTTTGTAATAATAATAAGATTATACGCGATTGTACCTACTATCAAATAAATTCCTAAATTTCAGTACATTATTAGTTTATAAATTGATAATTTTGAAAAGGAAAGTTATTCTATGAATCTCAACTTTTATTTTTTTCACAAATAAATTCTTCAGTATGGAATTGTATGATTCTTCATATTATAATGTATATAGATAAGTATTTCATAGTCTTACCGCATTGTTTTTTTGCATTATACAGAGTGGTCCAGTTATATCAATGGAAAATTTCAAGGAATGGCAAGGTCTCGACAAATAATAGGCGTACGCTTCATGAACTACTTTCGGGAAAAACACAATTCAAGTTTGGATTGAGAAATTCAGAATCGATATTTTTTCCAGACGGCTGGATGTATATTTTAATGAATTTTGGCGAGCATGTTTTGCAATGAATATATTATTTTTGTTTTTTCAGTACTAGTTCGTTACGGGATATTTTGAAAAAAACAATCATTTCATGAAATGAAATTGGATGTTGAATTCCTTATTCAAGTTGCGGGAAATAAGTTCTAGGATGCATAGTTTTTGAGGAAACAGTAAAAAATCATACAAATTAGTGATAATTTCATGACATTGTAACAGAAATATAACAGATTCCACGACAACAAAGAAAAGTTGAAGAAATGGATCCAAATTGTATCCACATTACCTACGCACACATGAATACATTTTCGAAATGGTCTAATTAATTATTTCACTTTTTCGTTAGATTCCGGTATACACTTTCATGAAATTATTATTAATGATTTTTTACACTTCACCCAAATAAAGCATTCAAAAATTTTTCTTTCAAAAGGAATAGGCGCTCCTAAAAAAACGAAAATATTATATCTGCAAACTCCATAAAATAATGAGTGTCTTCCGTTTCTTGAATTTTCTTCATTGAAAATTGATCCATGTACCTACCCTATATAGTAGGTGGAGTTCTATTTTCTAGTCATATGTAGCCTTCAACTTATTTCAATTAAAACTCATTTATATCAACTTGCCTTTTAAGAAAACAAAGTTAATTCTAAACTTCAAAAACCGTGTTGTGAAGTTCATTCACGATATAATTCGAAGGCTACCTCATATCAAAATGGGTATTATCTAATAATGATGTAAATCATATATAATAACAAGATTTTTATAAATATATCATCAACAGTAAAGTTCAATAGAATATATTTGAAATGTAGTTAGATAGTGATTTCTAATTCTATACAGCACAAATGAATAATTCCTTTCATACAACACCTGATTCTTCATTATGTTTTAAATTTTTTCGTCAGAAATGACAAGGTGGTAAGGAAAACACTCCAATACATGTATATGAGATCTTTCGATTCATTTCTATTATGTATCTCGAATAAACCTACCATGATGTAATATTCCCTCATGTTTACCTACCCATGAGCCTCTACTATAGAGCTGCCATTTATATAACTATATTTAGCAATCTTCACAAATATCTGGTGCATTATTGAATCTGAGCAATACCAAAATCTGTATCATTAAAATTAAATGGATTACGAAAATTTACACCCCCATTCTTTCATTCCGTATCTTCGCTAGGAACCCAACTTGACTATAAATGTAACTCTGACTTGGAGGTACTGTATATCTATTTATAGAAAACCAAATTTCGAACGGACATATTTACGGAACCTCTGGTCGAATTTTGCCAATTAACTCGCTCATGGGTGCCCGCAGAAATTTTTCTCAGGGGGGGCAAAAAAAAATTATTGTAATATTGAGGGTGTTGTGCTGAAAAACGAGAAGGCCATCAAAATCTGAGGTGGGGCATTTTTTGGATTCTTCAGAAAATTCTAGACATAATTCATGTACAATGTTCTATACCTATCTTCAACTTTTTCGGAAATATTTTCAGTGTTGCCAAGACGTTCGCGGCGAGCATTTTGAACATTTCCTACATTGACATTAATGTTTTTCGGTTTTTTTTAATCATTAAGAAATAATCAGCATTACTTATCAGTTTTTAAGTGTAATGTACCGAATTTGTGGAATAAAATAATTTTTATTTAAAACGTTGATTTTTTCAATAAATCTGAAAACACTTGATACTTCCGAAATAGTTAAAGATAGGTATAGGACATTGTGCATGAATTGTGTCTAGAATTCACTGAAGAATCCAAAAAATAAATAATATACAGGGGGTTGCATTTGAAAAAAGAAAGTTGGTATTGGCCACGGTCACATGGAACACCCTATATAATATTATTTTCTTGAAAAATATGCGCATTTAAAATTACAAATCGAAGTGTTGGAGCGTTTTTCCTAACACCCCCTCATTTATTCGTTATCGAATTTATTCCATTTGGCTGTTACACTCTTTATGTCGCAAAAATCTCCCACAAATGGAAAGAGAAAAAATTAAAAAAACATAAGAATCGAAATAGAGTCAAAAACAAAGTTTCTATTATTACATTTGAATACTGTATATCGAATTATGAATTCGGATATTTTATGGGAACATGCCTTATTTGGGGGAGGACTTCAAGGGCGGCAATCACTTATTCGGACAATAAATGCTTGGGCGCCAGCTACAATTGGTTGTAGCGCCTTGACAGAACCCTTGACTCTTTCCGGGATATTTTTTTAACAGTGAAGAAGGGTTCGGTTTTAATATATGAAGTTTGTGATTAAGCGGATAGATTTAAATGCAATATCCCCACGGACCATCGGGTTCAGTAAATGAAATCCTTCTCGAAATGCTGGTTGAATGCTCGTTCAAAAATTCCCAATAATTCTGTTACAAAGATCCGGGATCATAGACTTTGTACCTACTCTACTTCACTGCTGTAAATTTTTTCTTGGTTGATTTCACGTTTTTCAGCGGCCGGGGATTGAAAAAAACGCAGATGGAATTGTCGAATTTTAACGTAGTATGAATTCTTTCGATTTCTTTCTGGAACAACCTGACGTCAATTTAAGCCAATCAGAATTCGTAAATTTTCCCTTCTTTCAGAAATTGTGAATTTTCAGCGCGTCATGACCCCACCATTTCCGAAGGTTTTATAAGGGCGAAACAACCTGCGGAAGCTCTCTTTCAGGCTCTTTTACGCTCGTTTGAACTTATTTACGCTTCTCCTCGTTTTGAATATTGATATAATTTGCCAGTTTAATTCGACCAGTTTTAAAATTTTAGCATTGATTTCTTCGATTTAATTTCCCGTGGAAAATAAAATCAGTGCGAGTAAAATTCGAGGACTCCCAGTTATTTGTGCAGTGCATACTTCAGAAAACTGGTAAGACTCCGTTTATCCGTTAAATATAGTTTTAACGATTGAAGTATTGTGTGTTCCACGACTTTTGAACCATTTTTTTCATTTTCTTATCTGATTTATAATTTTATTCCCTTGGTGATACCTTAATCTCTATAATTGTCAGCAACCTTTTTGAGAATTGAGATCGGCGAGATCACATCGGGGTTACGACCGCGCTTCACCCTTTCTCAGTTCACTGATGAAGGTTGACGGATATACGAGAGCCATCGTCAAGTCGAGGGGTTCCATTTTTCTGGAACTACTTGTCGAGGCGTTGTTGGTTCACAACCGTACCCGATTAATATTTTACATGCTTTTCCTTTCAAGATAATCGGGGCTATTCACTAAGCAAAGTTGTTATGGATAGCAACTGTAAATCGTCGTTACCCCATGTAATAAGCATGGTATAACGACGATTTACAGTTGCTATCCATAACAATTTTGCTTAGTGAATAGCCCCGTATATCTTGTATTATTATTCCTTTGTGTTTCCTTGAGCTCTGTATTTATCAGCGACCTTTTTGAAAATTGAGATCGGCGAGATCACAACGGGGTTACGACCGCGCTTCGCCCTTTCTCAGTTCACTGAAGGTTGACGGATATACGAGAGACATCGTCAAGTCGAGGGGTTCCATTTTTCTGGAGCTACTCGTCTTGTCGTTGTTGCTTCACAATCGTATCCTGTCAATATTTTAACTCATTCTCCTTTCAAAATTTCATCTTGTATTTTGTTTCCTTGGTGTGGCCTTAATCTCTGTATCTGTCAGCGGCCTTTTTGGGAATTGAGATCGGCGAGATCACATCGGGGTTACGACAGCGCTTCACCCTTTCTCAATTCGCTGAAGGTTGACGGAAATACAAGAGACTTCGTCAAATCGAGGGGTCCCATTTTCCTGGAGCTGCTTGTCTGGGCGTTGTTTGTTCAACTTCACAACCGTACCCGATTCCTATTTCACTCAGCTGTGCTCGACGATTCGTAATTCACGGCGACGTCTTTGTGGGTTGACATCCGCGAGATCACATCAACGGGGTTACGACCGCGCTTCACCCTTTGTCAACTAGCTATACGTTTGCGGATTACTCGGATCACTTCGTCAGGCCGAGGGGTTCCATTCTCTAGAGTCACTTGTCCGGACGTTGGTCCTGCCACAGCTGCCCCGTTGCCTATCTTATCCGATAAAGTCTAAGCATGAACCGATAATTTTTTTCAACATTTGAGTGTGGAACACATCATTGCAAGTGGTTAGATTATATATGATATTTTCCGTGGCCTGCCGAATCTTGAAGTTTTGCTTTGTTACTCCCGTACTTCCCTGTTCACCGTCCAATTCTCGCATTAGCTCACCTCGCCTGACCGTCTTGCTCACCCGATCACCGTTTAACCTTGTTAAACCTATTGGGCGGAGTAGAATTCAATGAGACCTCTGGCGGAAAAAAATTGTAATTGAAGCAACGAGTAAAATAATTCGTATTGCATTGTTTTTATTCTGTTTTTTGTCTTCATTGCAGATCAAGTTTGATTTTTTTTGTACCTTTTTTAAAGTTTTATACTTTGAATTATGTCGCTGCATAATCGAAACTGTACTGTATTTGGTTGCACTAACCGTGAAGGGAAAAATCCCGATTTATATTTCCATAAATTTCCTCCCATGGGAAGAATGGTAAATATTGAAAATGCGTTTGGAGTTCTGGAAAATATATCTCAAAAGGCTTGGGCAATGAAACTTAAAATGGGGAAACCAGTTATAGATAGTATGTCCGTGTGTTCCTTACATTTTAAAAGGGAAGACTAGTCAAGGTTAGTACCAAGTGTGTAATACATAGCTATAAGTTAATAGTGGATGGATAGGTTATATTTCTGAAGGTGAACAATATATAAATGAGTAACATATTCTTCAGGTCTTAGTGAAAAAAAATATCTTCTTTTAAATGCAGTACCTTCCTTAAAACTACCACAGTCAAGCCACGAAGTGTTCCAGAAAACGAAGAGAAAATAAGTCGGTATTAAAAATTTCAAATGATACTCAATACAAACGTACCTTCCCTGCAACTTTTGTAGATATGACTATATCAAAAATGAAATAAAAACACGAAATCAGACCTAAAACTAAACAGTTCATTGAACGCTTGTTGTACTTGTCACAAACATCAACCATACCTATTACTCCAAAAATAAAAATATTGGGAGTCAAAATTTAGATCAACAACACAAAGCACTAAAGCACAATCAAAGAAATACCAAAGGTTTAACAAAACACACACTGAAAATAACTAAAACAGCAAAATAAAACCACTTCAATATCAAAGGGCTCATATGACATCTAATTTGTTTTACTCGTTGCTAAGATGACATTGACATTTCAGAGCGCCACCTATCGAATTCTACTTTTCCCAATTGTGGCTGGCGCTTGAACATTTGATTTCCGTAAAGGTGACTGCGCCCTTGAAGTACTCCCTTTAATTAAGGGATCTTCACAACGACGATACTTTATAAAAGTGAATGGAGTAAACTCCGATACCATTTGACCGATTCCGCCCATTCAGTTACCGAATCAAGGTATTAGGAAAAGTACTGTTCGGAAGTTACCGAAGGAAGGACAACAAAAATTGAATTCGATCGCGATCGAAGGCCATTTTCAAACTCCAACATTTACAGACAAAATGGCAACGCTCTTGTAATGATTTCAAGAAATAAATCAATTGAGTAGATTAAGAGAAAATGGACTGTAACAGACACAAAGGCGACTGATCCAATAAGGGCCACCGTTTTTATCGGGTGTACGGAACTATGAATGTGCATTCAGGTGTATTTATTCAAAATTAATTGATTCTATGTCAACTGCGTGTATTAAAGAACAATTTAAATCTATAACGTTTATGATGAAAAAAGAGATAGAAAAGGAAAATTGAAAAATGGTATAAATAGAAACTGGTTTAATAAATATACATTTTTTACACAAATTAACTATAATTTTTTTATTTAACCTAGTGTTCTCATCTTGCTGGATAATGATATTCAATTGTTAAATTAAGATGCTTCAAGCTCTGCTTCGACAATCTTTCTGTATTCGTCAAAGCCTCCTTCTATACTTTTAACTGAACCATTGCCACAAACCCACAATTCCTTACAAACCATTCGAATTAGTCTTTCGTCGTGGGAAACTAAGATAACACCACCCTGAAAAATAAATAATTATTCATAAAAAGAATTTTCCCAAATGTAAAAATAACATTAAAAAACTGCATATAATTCAGAACTTACAGTAAACTTATTTATTGCCTTTCCTAATGCTTCAATTGTTTCTATGTCCAAATGATTGGTAGGTTCATCAAGAACCAGGAAATTCGGACGTTCCATGCACATTCTAGCAAATGCCACTCTGGATTTTTGACCCCCTGATAAACTTGCTACAGTTTGAAGTGCTAGATCACCAGATACACCAAAACTACCGAGTTGCCTCCTATACTCCTCAGAAGGCTTACCTGTAAAATGAACTATCACTGAAGCAATGATTTCCTTGATCGATCATGTGAAAAATTTCATAGCTCTCCAAAGGAATTTCGGAAATGCTGAACCTTGCTTTCACAAGGGAGAATCGTGTTCCAACTTACCAGAAAATGCTTGCTGAAGCAATTCAACAGAATTGACACTCATATCTAATTGGTCCACATGATGCTGGCTGAAGTAACCAAATTTCAAGTTGCGGTGCACATTGCAAGATCCAGAACTTGGTGATAATATCCCCATGATGATTTTGAGCAGGGTTGTTTTTCCAGCTCCATTGTCACCAACCTGAATAAAGAAAAAATGACACAATATTATTACAATTTCAAAAGAGATGAAAGCAAAAAAGATCTTTTCAGTTGTAAATTAACTTTATTTTTATTGGTTTTCCTGAGTTGCTGATATAATAAGTTCTTCAAAAAATTTCCGTCGATATGAGTTTTTCCGGGGCCAAATGACACATCACAAAAAATTTTATTACTGTCTACAGGCAAATGATGAACAATCTCAACATCTAAAATTTGCAAAACCATACTCAACGATTTGAGATCCTAGTGGGTTTTTGCCACCCCTCTTAGGGGGATGATCGTGCACCTATTAATCTCAACTTAAAAGATATGCTTCTTCAAATAAATCCCTGTCTGACAAGAAATATGGTCCAATCAAATCATCAGCTTTATTTGAAAATCCAACAACTAAGTTAAGCATCCAGTAACAGATTGAGGTCGAAGTGAAATATACTTACAATACATATTCTTGATTCCATAGTGGCACCTAAATTAACATCACTGAAAATAATCCTTTCTGCGCTGTATCTAAACGAGACTTCATTCAATTGTAGAATTGGTGGGGATAAAGGTTCAGTATCAGGAAATTTCAGTGTCACCTCCACTTCTTTTTCAACTGGCTTCAACTCAGGACTGAAATTTTTTTATTTGAATACAGCACATCACACACAGAAGAGTGACACTTACAGTTTTTCTAACATTTTTATTTTTGATTGGACTGAGGCTGCTCTATTTGCATTGTATCTGAACTTATCAATGAATTCCTGAACATGAGACCTGTGAGCCATTTGTGCCTCAAATTCTCTTTGCTGATTCTTGTGTTTTTCTGTTTTGGTCTTGACGAATTGTTCATAATTACCTCTGAAAACATTGAAAATAACCAGAATAAAGTATTTGATAGAAACAGTAATTCTCACTCACCTATATGCGTCTATTCTTTGTGAATGTAAATGCAGAATATCAGTTGGAACAGTTTCTAGAAAATGTCTGTCGTGAGATACAACCAATAACGTGGTTGGCCAATTTTGCAGATAGTTTTCTAGCCAGATTATAGCTTTTATATCCAACATGTTAGTTGGTTCATCGAGAAGTAACAGGTCTGGTCTAAAAATTTGTTAATTGTTAGTATGATAGACTTTACTACAGAAATATGTGCAATTAACTGGTTTCAAACAATTGAATATTCAGCATATTCATTATACATTTAAAAGTTTTCCTTCAGCTGTGACCAAAACAGTTGGACTTATATCATGATAATTGTATTCATCTACACTGAATCCTTGCAGGATCGCCTTTAAAAAGATGGAAATTTCAACACTTACCTTGAGAACAGGGCTCTGGCCAAGGCAAGTCTCATTCTCCAACCTCCAGAGAATGTTTTAGTTGCTTTTTGTTGCATAATGGGTGAAAAGCCCAAACCACTCAAAATTATAGAAGCTTTAGCTGGAGCTTTATCTGATTCGATATTCTGGAGTTGATTGTAAATTTCAGTCAGTTCTGAGGATAAATTCGAATCTGCAGAGGAACTGAAAAAAAACACCTATCAAGCTCAATCGAAGAAAATTGAAGAAGAGAGTTATTATCCAATGTTCTTGAACAAGCACTCTTTTATCTCTTGTTTTATACCTCCATCATCTTCGAAAAAAAAACCAACACAATTCCCATCCAAGAGAACACAGATTTAGAATCCGTAAACAATGTTTGTATCTATATAAAATCTATGTAATTAATATAAATAATTATTTGTGTAGAATTCTTTTCCTAATCAGATTGGAACAAAACAGTGAAATGATCCAAAGAACGCAGGAATATGATAAAACATTGAACTCACCCTGAATTGATTATAGCGCTCAATTCCTTTTCCTTTTTGAGTAAATTTTCTCTGACAGTATCACACTGTAAAACACTGTCTAATGCAAGAGTTTCGTCACCTATAACTTCTTGTTCAACATGCAATATTGAGAAATGAGATGGTATTTGAAGCTGACCTCCAGCAATCATCCTCAACAAAGTACTCTTTCCTAAACCATTTCGGCCAACAAGACCATAACGTCTTCCAGACGCTAGTGTAACATCAGCACCCTGCAATAATACCCTACACAAGAATTACAATTAGAACCAAAGATAAGAAAAAGTAAAAGAATCATTTCTAAAAAATATATTCAACTTACTTGTCTCCATATGCTACATCAAAATTTTCTATTCTAATATCTTGTGTTTTGTTCATCCCTTTTGCTTCTAGTTTACTCTCTTTCTTGCTTGTGACCTGAAGCAAAAGAATTCAATGATAATTCTGCTACCCTATATACAATTAACATTATTCACCTGAGAGGCAGTGGCGGTTTCTAATTTTGGGGCAACAATGACCTTCGTATCTTTCGACCTTTTCTCTTGCTTCTCTTGTAATTTAGCTTGTGCTTTCTCTAACTTTCTTGCATCTACTTTCTGAAAGAAAAATGATTATTTATTGGAAATATTTAGATTTTGTTGATTGATTCAGATATAAGCTTTTATCATTCTGTTTCTGAATTGAATGCCACCAAATTGAAATCTATTAAAATTCAAAAATATTACATGGCTTGTGATTTAAAATATTGGTTATTTGTTTGTTACATTCAAAATCTGAAGTAATTCTCATACTACTCCCAAATGGAGTTGTTGAAGATCTCTATCACTAATAATAAATTAATTTATTTATTTAGCGTATGGATGCTTTACAGCACGATACTTTACAATGCGATAGAAGGATTCAAACCATAAGTCATCCAAATCGTAATCCATCTAGCAGAGGTCTCGATAATCTTGTTTACCTAACTGTATATCCGCTGAAAAATACTCCGAACTATACTGCATTCACATTTATAAAGTATTCCGGTTGGCCATGAAATTATGACACATTTCACCGTGTATATTTTGAAAATGTTAGGTTATAGTCATTTTCCTGTCAGATACAAAAGCAACGTTGCCCTTTCTACATAGAAGTCGTAGTAATTACGTATTTACCAAAATGTTTAATTACTTTGGGTCCTTTGGAAAAATAATGAATTTGAGAAAATATACTGCTCAATTCAATCGTTTTTAAAAGTATGTAATCTTCGAGAAAATCGCTGTAAAATCATTTAAAACTCAATAACAACTTGAATCGATCCAATAAAAATCAGTATGAGACATTTCGTCAACCTGGTCGCCTTTTTTCTGAAGTTTGGTTCTTTGCATATGCTTCATGAATGTTCTCATTTTGAAACGAAGTCAGTTCATCAACGGCTTCGATTTGAAACGAGTTTTCTGAAAATGCTAAGACGAAAATTAACAAACGCTGAGGCTAATAGGGATACCGGAATGCTACAGGGTGGCCTAGCTCAGGTTGTTGTAGCGGAAAGGCTCCAAAGTGTGATATCTCGACTTTGGAATAGGTTCAGGGAGACAGGTTCCGTGTTGGAAAGACCAAGGATTGGTGGGCGACGAAAAACAACACCTGCTCAGGATCTTTTCATCACCGTTTCGGCGAGAAGAAACCCTACATCTACGTGTAGACTGCTACGGAATACTCTTCAAAATGCAGATGGTGATCCAAGTTTCCATCGAAACCATCAGACGACGTTTGAGAGAGGTGAATCTAGGTTCTAGACGTCCATTAAGGAGGAGTTCCATTAACACGTGACCATAAGCGTCAAAGTCTGGAATGGGCAAGGCAACATATCAATTGGAACGATCAATGGCGTATTCTCCTTTTCACTGATGAATACAGATATGGACGATTTTCAGATTCTCGAAGAATAAGGGTATGGACAATCCCACGCATACCCTGTAATCATCGCTATATCCAAGAAGTCCATCCATTCCGAGGGGGTAGTGTTATGGTATGGGCCGGGATATGTTTCGACGGGCGCACAGATATACACATTGGTCAAGGAAATATGATCGCCTTACACTATAGGGAGCATGTCATTGGCACCGTGCAGTCATAGTTGAGAATGCGCGCGAGGAGCTTGGTATTCCACATTTACCAATATCTCCGCACTCACCAGATTTGATTTGCATAGAACATGCATGGAATATGCTCCAAAGAAGATTAGATAATCATCAACCTACCCCAGAATGCTTAAATTATATGAGAGAGCTTCTGCCCCGTTTATTTATTATTTATTATATTTTGATTATTTTTGTCGATGATACTTCTGTAGCGGTCTCAGCCAGAAACCTGCGTGATTTATCTGAAATATGTAATTCACTTATATTGAAGTTCTTGGACTGGTGCAAATCGAATGCTTTAATTCTGAACCTAGATAAAACTGAATGCATTCGCTTCAGTAATAGAATGAGTGATTGTGAACCTGTAACTGTCAATTGCATGAACCATCAGATTGTTTCAAAGGATAATGTGAAATTTTTAGGTGTATACTTGGATAGCTCACTGAGATGGAGCAATCATTGTGAATCTGTTTGTAAGAGATTAGCCAGCTCTTTTTATGCTATAAGTAGGATAAAGGATACACTGCCAAACCAGTCAATAATGAATATTTATTATAGTTTAGTTTATAGTTTTCTGAATTACAATGTGATATTGTGGGGTAATTCTATTGATTCTCAAAGGGTGTTTGTAATGCAAAAAAGAATCTTACGTTTAATATTTAATTTGAAACCTAGGGATACCTGCAGAGATATTTTCAAGGAGAATGAAATACTCGCTCTACCTTCTCTTTTCATACTAAGAAGTTTAATATACATAAAGGAAAATGAATATTTGGTGGTGAAGCTTTCCAGCTTTCACAGTTATGCTACAAGGAATATTACTACACTCAGCGTTCCTCTTCATAATACTTCGAAGTATGAAACAAGTCCTGTATATCAGGCAATTATATTGTATAATCATCTTCCAATTAGTATTAGACTGTTAGATATTAAGCAATTTAAGAAAGTTTTAAAAAGTAATCTTTTCCGAAAAGGATATTATACTGTGGGAGAATTTTTGGGTGATGATGCATTTTGCGAGGGATAATATATTTTCTGTTTCTTTTTTTTCATAATTGACTTGTCCTATACATGTTTATGTGTCTTGAAGGATTAATAAAGTTCTATTCTATTCTATTCTATGGAACCGAATTCCTCAAGAAATGTTCAACAACCTCGTGTGTAGTATGCAAAGATGTCAAGCTGTTATTGATGCCTGTGGAGGCCATACATTGTATTGATATTCTTAAAATGCTTGAATTCTCTGGGAATAAAATTTCGTTATTTTACTCGATTTTTCTTAACCACGCTGTATACGCTGCAGACCTACAGGCTTAAATTAATTTGCAACTTGAAATTATATTAATATGAATCTTCATCTCAAAAATCTTATTTTAGCTATATTTTTTTGCAATTTAAGTCAATATCCCTAACTCATGGGGAGCAGTTTATTATGTGCATTAAATAATTCCAAAGACTTGGCGAATGTTGAAAAAACTGTTTTCCCTATTAATACTGGAAATATTTCACGTTTAAAAACTTGGTTGGAAGATTCGGTTACGCTATTTTCTTGTACGGAAATCAAGAATCGAGTGTGGAAATTATACTGAAAAATAATGGACAGAATAGTCCGTTACTTTGTGAAAGTTTAATCGAAAAAAGAATAAAGGACTCGAATAACCCGACAGAAAAATGAACAGACAGACGGACAGACCTATGGCATTCCCCACTTTCCAAAATTCTCAAGAAATAGGCCTACAGAAGACATTTAAATACATTTTTGCACAACTTGAAATACTCCAGTATGAAAATGTAGTAGTACAACGAAACCTGTATCACACTGTCACAATTAAACCTTAAAAGAACCAACTCCATCTACAAAGTTGACAAAGAGTAAAGAGAAATTAGCATTGGCAACGTCTCTAAGTATTATTTGACATTTCACGAGTACCAACCTGCGCCAGTTCTAAGTAAAATAACTTGATAAACTTAAATCATGGCCAACTGGGATACTTTATAAAAGTGAATGGAGTATGTTTATATTGGGTGATTTTTTTTATTTAATTCTGAAGGTAGTATGAGAATCCAACTTACACCAGATTTTTTGTTAGAACTACAGGAACAGAAGTGTGCATAATAAAATTCCGTGAAGCAGTTTCTGCGTGATGCTCAAACGAATTTACATACATAAAGATACAGATAAAAATTCGAAAAATTAGTTAAACCTCCTCAATGCCTTTTTTACAGGACATCTAATGAGAATGGGTTTATCAGAAACTGATGAGTGTAGATTCTGTGGAGAAGACGAGGAAACTCTCCCACACCTGTTTACAGAGTGTTTCTCCATTGCAATACAGTTCAAAGAATGCTTTGGACGAAAAATTTTTAGGAAGAATAGGGTCTTAGCCTCCTTGAAGCCCTTCATATACTGGAGCTCATTGGAGCTGTATAACTTGAGAGCCAGCTCTAAATGGTGCAGTGGTGAGAACAGTTGTGTTGAGAACCACAATAGATCTCAAGGTTGCAGTGCACTGGAACACCTTTTTAAACTACAAGCTCTATCATCCGAACAGATGAGTGCATAAAAACGATCAAAATATTTTTAATTTTTTTGTAACATATGTATTTTTTTTTTCGAATAATATTTGGCCATCTACCCCAAAAATAGAACAATTTTCAGTAAACCACTTCTGGCATATTATTGCAAATGACCTTCTTTTTCAAGTGTTGTAGCTATTCCAAATCTTGCACGTCCACAAATAGGTTCCTCTATCGACCAAATTCAGTAGACCACAGTTTCTTCTGTACATATTAGGACTCATCAATATCAAATGTTCCAGTTTGATTCATAGAATGATAAATTATATTTTATTTTTCATATTTTATGTTCTCTACTGATTACTGCTTGAGATTCATTTGGATTTTTCGAGTTAAGCAACACCTAAAGCACTGACATGAAGTCAGGAGCTTTTGAGCGCTCGTTCATCTATCTTGAAAGTAGATCCATCTGATAGGTAAATTCTCATTCAAGAACCCAACAAAAAAAATTGACAGCAGCTGTCAGAGCAACCCTCCATGGTCTTCTATATGATAATACAGAAATATTGTGACTTATTTTGTCAATAATTGTAACATAAATTGGAGATTAACATCTGTGAAATATATAAGAGAAAATGATTAATCGGTATTCAGACGGAAATCAAGAGGACGCGGGTTCAAACTTTTCCGGAAGTCGAAAAAAATCCGTCTGAATACCGATTAATCATTTTCTCTTAAATAATTGTAACATTTTAAATGGTTATAGTTGAGCAGTCTAGATAAATTTTCACACATAGCTAGAATACGTCATTCTCCTTCCAAATGCAAAATTTTATCTAGATCAAACGTGTGATTTGGAAATTATCAGGATATTCACCAATCATTTTTGAAATACCCCTGGTCAAATTTTGTCCATTAAGGAACTTGACCTCAACATTTGAGATCCAAACCTACCCTGAAAATTTCATGTCTCTAGGTTCAACTGTTCTAGAATCATAGTGTTTTTAGGGCTAGACGGATTTGTGAGCCAAACCTAGTCGATTAAGATTTGCGGCTCAAAATTCGAAAAATTCAGACATTGTGACGAAATGCTATAACCCTTGTTTAGATGGAGCTAAACTATAAAATCAAGTTCTAGATGCATTTGAGAAAATAAAAAAAGTTTCATCAAAGGCTGAAACCAGTATAAGATTTTAGAAATACTAAAAATTCGTACAAGTGAATCGTCTCTATGCATCAGCCATATACTTTTCACTTCTTCCACATTATTCTCCAAGCGGGCAGCCATTGAAGCTAAATGAACAGGAGCATTCAGAATACGGGCACTGTTTTGAGTTGTTCCATTTGTATGTTCAGGTTTTAACATATTGAGAAGATCCTCGCATATTCCCCTGTAATAGGGAGAAAATAAAATTTGAAACAAAGAAAGAAAATTTTAACTTCTCACCGAATATCAGATTCAGTTTTATCCCTAGAAACTTCTTGTAATACTTCTCCAATTGCTTCAAAAACTTCATCACTACTTTCAAAATCGTCAGCTCCATTTACTAAGACATCTAAAGAAACGATAATTGAGTTCACTAACATTATTCAAAAATTATAATCCTACCTTCTACATATTGTTTGAGATCGTCATCTATAAGAGGGAATGTAGACTTTATATATTCACTACAGCTAGACATTGTTCAGTACGAAATGCGATAGTTCATAAAAGTCAGAAACATAAGGTGTTTACAAAGATTGAAAGATATATACTTTATTTTATATGAATTTCTGTTGAAAATTAAAATGTTTGCGAACATACGTACAACCTAACCTCACAGTCACAGAACAGAACAGACAGAAAATGAAATTTTTGTCGCTGCCAGAGACAGAGGATGTCTTGTCTTGTTGAAATCAAAGAGGTCTTTGGTTGAAATATGAAATATTAGAAATCTCAGGTGAATCGAAATCTGACAAACACAGTTCTAATGAAATTTAATTTTGAAATATTCATGTTATGATATTCATGATATGAATCTATGAATGTACCTTAAAAGAACTTAAATCCATTCCATCTTCTTAAAGCCACGTTCTCAGAGCTCCGTATAGACCAGTCCAACGATCTGTCACGATCAGCTTTTTCAAAATGGCTGCTGGAAGAAACAAATAACAAACCGAGGATATTCGGTTACGAGGTACGTGTTTCAGGGAGGTTTCTGTTGGTTTCTCAATTTTCAACTTCAATGTCTCCAATTATGCCATGTAAAATGGTAGTTATAATAGAGAAACACTATTTCAGAAATGTTTGTTATTTGTTTCTTCCAGCAGCCATCTTAAAAAAAGGTGATCAGCTGTTTTGTTGGATTGGTCTATTGTAGCCAGCGACACCCGTTTCAGCCAATCAGAGGATTCAAATTTTAATTTGAATCCTCTGATTGGCTGAAATGGGTGTCGCTGGCTACACTACGGAGCTCTGAGAACGCGGCTTAACTCTCTGCCCTTATCAGTGTTGCCTTGTTGCCCTTTTTTCATGGCAGATTGCTTGTTACGGAGAGACGGTTTAGGAAATTCTGAGCATGGGTTCGATTCCGGAAACTAGAAAACGTAATTTTTCAGTAATTTTCATCACAGTAAATTACTGTGAATTCCAGGGAGGTGAATTCTGCCATAAAATGAACAAATTTCCTTCCCTCGATCACAGAGCAATAATATTTCCTTCTTCTCTTTCTCTCCATAAATCTGTGATTAATGATGACAGAAAGAAGCTAATTACATAACCTCAATTATTTATATGTTTATTACCGCGTGTTGAAGTTGAAAGTGTTGAAACCCCAATCTGTATTGAAACTATAGTGAATGAAGTCAAGGATATTTTATATTCAGTTTCTTTTTTGAGTGAACTAATGATTACATTTAATTAACTATAATGTCGGTGTGTAGTGGTGTTACATTCACTCCATCAATTCTTAAAAAATCGACATCAATTGCAGAAAGGATTAAGTCTGCTTCCAAAAGTACGAGTAAGGTTCGATTTGTTCTACCACATTCCAAAAATGTACGAAAGATATTGAGAGACTTTTTGAAACATGACAATACAAAAGATTATCATAATTTGATTTGCCTCATACGTGACTCAGAATTAACAGATGATGATTTGAGTTCTCTATTGAAAGAATCCACTGAGTGTATTTCATTGATGAACACTGATCTAAAGCTGTTCACTGAAGTGCTGCTCAAAATACAATGGACTAATCGAGATACAAAACTGGTGAAGGAATACCAGTCTTTCTTGAATAACTTATTGTCAGCACACACTTATCATGCTAAAGTTGTGATTGATAACTTGGTTTCATTATTTTTACCTAGTAAGTATTATGATATTTTTTCACTCCTTGTACTGAATGTACTTTCTGCATTCTAACCAGATTTGTTTTAGGTCCTAATGATAAGGTATGGGAGAATGGTGAACCTTCATATGAAGATGCCAAGAGATTCTATAATGTCCATAAAGTGCTTAAGACACTTTTGAAAATAGTACCAATGTAAGTTTTCGAGTTTAGTATTATTTTGGGCTCTAAAGTTTTCTCTCTAGGTGTATAGATATATTTGTGGATGCACTACATCGTCACTACCCATATTTCAAGAGAGGAGTTCATATAAATGATTGTTACCTGTACAATTTACTCAAAGTCTCAGAATATGCATATAGTCTTAAGTATGAAATTTTAAGCCTAATCTTCTCGAAGTAAGTACCAGTAGTATTATCTATATAAATATTTAAATCATTTCGAAGCAGAACAAGCAATTAATAATTTGGACATTCATGTTGAAAATCTAGTATAATGGATGGAATTTATATAACTGTATGACATTAAATGATTCTACATCTAATGAAGTATAATATTGCAACAGAGGGTAATATTGTGCAATGTACCTGTAAGACTTTAAGATATTTTGAGAGATTATAGATCTAAATTGATTTATTTTGACTCAGAAAACCATTATAGAATTCACATTACATAATTGATACAACTCTGAAGCTTTTATCGTGAAATTTTGTTTCATTAATTTGTATGGCAAACAATACATTAAAATTTGATATAAGATAACAACAATTTTACAATTGGTGCTTGTCTCAGAGAGGAAATTGACCTGTTTATATTTTATTTTGTTTATCTGTCACAAACACACAAACTGGATAAGTCTTGAAACTAATAAATATTGTTACTATCATTAACATTATAAACTTGAACATTCTTCTACTGTTTCTTATCCCTTTGGTCTTCTGGTAGTGTGATGGATTCACTGAATCTGTATGCACTTGATAATCGATATCTCTCCAGAAGATCACATTGAAAATATTTTTCTCAGGAATTTAATTTTGATTTGAGTTTCTACAGGTATATTTTCATTGTCTGATGAATTCTTCGATTTTTTTATTTTAGTTTTTTGTATGTAGCTGTTTAGAATTTAGTTGGGAGTTGCTTGAGAATGCAAGATATTCCGCATGTCTTTGATACTCTGATATTTTATAAAGATAGAGTGAGAATATCAATGGCAATGGGTCACATGAGGCCATATTACCTGAATTATCCTAATATTTATCTATATTATTAATTTCAATTTTATAGGCTCCTTATAATGGATGTTGCTGTTCCTAGAGGTGTTGTGGATAAAATATACTCAGATGTTGATGAAAGTATATTTACTATGGATGAAGTTCAGTCTAGCACAAGTAACACTCAAGCATCACCTGAGAAAGTTTTAGTAGAGACATTGGATGCTTGCTTGAAAAGACTTTTTGATTTTATTCACCGAGATTGCCATAATCCAGAAACTGAAATGCTTGATTGGGATAAAACAAAAGGTAAAGAGAAACTTATAATTATTTTCCTCCAATTTTCATACCAATTTTTTTCAGCTTTATATAAAAATACCCTAAGTATATTTGATGGTATAATTCTACCCACATATAATTGTCATCATGTACAGTTCTGTTGGTTTATTCTTTTTGGCCTCAAACCCATTTTGGCAGAAACATTTATAGATCACTTGTGGAAAAAAGTAACAGATCCCAGTATTTCTCCTGTTCTCAGACAGACATCTGTTCAGTACATAGCAAGTTTGGTAGCAAGAGCTTCCTATGTGAATGTAAAGTGAGTATTAATAGTCGTATAATTTTATGTTGTTATTTTTGCTATGGTTTGTTTTGGGAAGCAATAATGCTTGTTAATTTAACTAATGGGCATTTATTTCTTGCAGATTGCTGAAAAGTGTTCTCCAGCAATTCGCATCCTGGATCCACTCATACATAAATGCGCAAGATGACGTTGAGTGTGTGAATTGGAATCTGAAAGTACACTCTGTCTTTTATAGTACTTGTCAAGCATTATTTTATGCTACATTTTTTAGGCATAAGGAACTTATTTCTAGCAATAAAAGTGAGTACCAGTCATCTTGTCAAATTAATATTGCAAAATAGATGAATAGAATACCTGATGTAACAACTCCTTTGGGAGAACTGAAAAGCAGCACATAATCTCAGATTTTCGATCGACAAGAATGTCTTAAACAAAATCTAATCAATGCCTACACCAGGTATTCTATGCATCTAAATTGCAAATATCTATATGCATAGAACATTCACTATTCAACTGCATTTTGAATTTTTTTCCAGATATATCATTTCTTCAAAATCTCAATTTTTCAAAAATAGTTACTTGCCGTTTGAATCCTTTGAGAGTATGCCAACCTGCTGTGGCGCAAAATTTTGCAGCATTCACAAGAAATTACCAGTTGGCATATTGTCATGCAATTATTGAGCATAACTCAAGATCTTCATTATCAACAGTATATCAAAATCAGGGTGGGCTTGGCACGGTTCTAACAAAAGATGTGTTGGAGTCCAACTATCCATTTGATCCATTTGTTTTGAAAAGGTGAGTGAGGATTTTTTTATTTGATCGGTCTTCAGTTTTTTTTGTTCTGCATTTCAGTTTTTCCAAGTTTATCAATGATTCTGTTTAATGTGATTTTCATATTTATTTCAGGAGTAGTGAAAAAGTTACACCACTTTATAAAGTTTATGAAGAATTTGACTTCAAACGAAAAGCAACAGAAGACGAAAGTGGAGATATTGAAATGGACGATTTCATTGACCAATCTCATCTTTCAACTAAGCGTATGAAATTTTCATATGGTTCATCGCCAGGTTTCAAGTTCAATATGTGAGTGAAAAAAACGAATTTAGCATACTCCTAATTATTTGCAGTTCAGTTGATTCTTTGAAACCGGTTTTAATTTTCAACCGAATTGAGGAGTTTCATCCATCCTGTTAGCAAGAGAAATATATTTCCCAAAAATCAGAGCACTTCTGAATTGTTTCTTATTTCAAGTGGACATTGTACATATTTGTATATCTTTAGTGTTAATTCAACTGAGCTGTTAAATTGTGATATTTGAATGATACTTGAGTCTGATGAAATAGTTTGTATAATAATAGAATTGATAGTGATTTATGAAATGTTGAGATATTTATTGTACATTTAAATTTTGTAATTTTTACATATCGTAAAATTTTGGGTGTTTTTTCCGACTTTTTATTAAATATTTGTTTGAAGTTTTTTCTTTAATAATCATCTTGAAAATAAATCCATTTGAACTTGGCAATTTTTTTATTTTGATTGAGGAAATAGTTAATGTGAAAAAAAAGTCGTGATAGATATTTTTCATCCTTTATTCTTTATAATAAATATTGAAAAGTAAGTTCTTTGCATGGAAGAGGTACTGATGTTTCAAATACTACCATATTTGATATCTGTTTTAAGAATTCTAACAGGTTCATCCTTGATGAATACCTCATCATCTTCGTCGAAGTTAGTAGAACTAATTGCCAATTCATTCAAAATGTCCTCACTACATTTTTCATTCTCGTCATCAGAATCTGCCACTAAAATAGGTGTGGCACCATCATGTAGATTAGATTTACTAATAGATCTTTTGTAGAGTTCCTTGGAGACACTTCTTGTGAATGAAAATCTCTTTGATTTTTGCCTTGTTAGAGGAGGTCTGATGAACATTTCTTTTCTTACATCTATTAACCTTGAAGCATGTTTATCAATGATTGACCATGCTAAATCTATATCTTCTTCTTTGGCATGTTCATGGGTAATACAAAATCTAATAATATATTTTCCTTTAACCATAGAAGGAATCATGTGTAGCTTGCCTGCTGCATTAATGATAGCTAAAAGATTTTGATTAACTGTGTCGCTTGCTTTAATACGAAAACAAACTAAACCCAATTTCACTTCATTCATTACTTCAAATCTATTATCTTTTAGAACAAGACTTTCGAAATATTTCGCCAGTTTTATATGATTCCGGATATATGATTGTAATCCACTCAGGCCATATTTTCTTATCACAAACCAAAGTTTCAATGCTCGAAATCTTCTGCTCAAAGGAATACCCCAGTGTCTATAATCAATGGCCTCATCAGCATTTGCATGTTGCAAATAAAGTGGATCTACTACTAAAGCATGAGTGAGCCTTTTTCTTGATTTTACCCACAAACAGGAACAATCAAAGTTGACCAGTAACCACTTGTTGGGATTTATATTGAAAGAGTCAGCATATTCTAAGCCTTTGAGAAGGTACTTCAATTCTGGTAGTATTAATGCATTTCCACCATAAGCACCATCAACATGTAACCATGTGCAGGGTTTGTTTTTACAAATTGGACCTATTTCTGATAAATTATCGAATGAGCAACACGAAGTTGTACCAAGTGTTGTTGATACAAAAAATGGTAATAATCCTTTAGCCTCATCTTCTTCCATTGCTTCTTTTAGTGTTCCACCTCGAAGAGAACAGTTTTCGTCTGGATCCAATATTCTTAGATTCACTAACAGTATCTTGGCAGCTTTTTCAACACAGGAATGGGATTCTCTTGAACAATATCCTACTAACTTTGGTAGGAAAGCACTGTCTTCTATATCAGGGTTTTGCTTCTTTAGATGCTTAATAGCTTCATTCCTTGCAGCTAACATTGATACTAAAATACACTCGCTTGCTGAACCTTGGATCACTCCTCCCCCAGTGCTACCCCTGTGAGAGGTGATGAAATGATTTGGTAAACCTATCGCTTTTGCCAACCAATCGATAACTATCGTTTCTAATTCTGTACAAGAGGGACTTGCAGCCTGAAAAAAAATTGAATTTTTGTTATTTCAGAATTAACTAAAATCGTTTTCAGCGCTTTTTCTAATTTAACGAGGGATATATAATTCCGTAAATTCGAATTTTGAGCAGGAAGTAGTCTCAAACCATAAGTTTTGTGTATTTCAGTAGGCCTTCAACGAAAAAAGCATTCAAAAAATTAATACACCTTTTCAATTATGCAGGGTGTATTTTAAGGTGAGGCTTTTCTTTTGACAGATGGTAGAACTCATCAAAATAAGTCATTTTACCAAAAAATTTTTATATGAAATATGCCTCTGTTTCGAGAAAATGAAACAAGAATAGTTTCTAGGTTAATCTGAAAATTCCTCAGTCCGAACCTGCTCCTCCGTAGTATCAACATCTCTTGTTTTTTGTCTTCTTATCTAACAAATTTGCAAAAAATTCTATTGCGTAGAACAGATCATTTTGCCATATGCCGCGTTTTTATGAATTTTTTAAATTGAACATTTCAATTTTCATATAAGATATTTTCGGTAAAATGACTTATTTTGATGAGTTCTATCACCTGTCAAAAGCCCCACCCTGTACAACAAAAATCTGATTGAATGATTAGAATCAAAAGAAATATGGAATGTTTCGAAAAATCTTCCTTGATTTAAGATTGTAAATAACTTGTGAATTTCTTATGAATAGCATATTTATACTAAATAGAATTCTATTTACAAATCAATAAAACACATCGTAAAACTTGTTGAAAGAAATAATATTAGCTCTTCGAAGTAGGTGCTCTTTTAATGTGCACACATACACAAAATTTTATGATGTTAAATACGAAACTGTTTATGTATGTGTGAACTATTGTACTCTCGGAAAATTCTTATGCTAACCAGGAAGTGGGTCAGTTTACGGAGAAGATCGACGTTTATGGTTATGATATAGGAAATTATAATATCTGATAATATTATGATCGATATTGGCAAGTTTAATTTATATAATAATAATTTATCGATTCGTTGCCCCGAGTAAGAGACCCGAAGAATCCGAGTAATCGTGAAGAAAAAAAAAATATTTACACACGTAAGAAAACATGTACATGTATAAATATTTGCCACTAAAAAATATATGACTTGTCAAAAAAAAACAATAAAAATATACACTCATATTACGACAATTATAAAGATCGAGGACAAATGGCGGAAAATTCATTCAGATCATAGATCGTCTTTGAAATTTGAAAAACATATCAAGGGCTTCATAATTCTTCTTCAATTAGACAATTTTCCACATCGTTTTCGCACAGATTCAATTTTTTTTTCGATGATTCTCTAGAATTTTATATGGTTTGGGTTTTGAAATGTGGACAAAATTTTGCATGTAGCTTAGATACATCATTTTTTGCCAAACAGCAAAAAATTTTTTCGTTGATTCTCTAGAGTCTAGAATTTCATATGGCTTGGGTTTTGGAATGTGGGCAAAATTTTGCATGTAGCTTTAGATTCATCATTTTTTATCAAACAGAAAAACTTAATTTCGAACGAATCCGTATTTTCAAAATTATCAGATCAACTAATTTCCGAATGACCATATTTATGGACACCCTTGTCTGCACTCGGAATCCAAACCTACTCTGAAAAATACAGATATCGTTACGAAATGAGCACTCGAAAAGAATGAATTTTGACTATTTAAGATATATTTTGAAGGTAAAATTTGAGACATATCTATATCATAATTTCATAATACAAGTTTAACGAAGCATTTGATAGATCCTTATTGTTTTTATGCAAAAAATTTCCATAAATGTTCTATTATTTATGAATTTGATGGAACGAAAAAAATTACCCTTGACATTTAAATATTTGCATTATTTACCCATTTGCCAAAATAACGAGCATGATCATCATAATTTTGTTCCAACTACTTGTTAATGGATGTTATTATCAAAAATCTTATTTCAACCCATCTTTATGCCGCCGCTAGATATGCTAATCGTTTTTGTATTATTGTATTGGATACTTTTTGGCTTATTCATCAAAATATTGCTTAAGGTGTCACACACGCATCAGACTTATTACCGAATCTCGTTGAAAGTAGAACTATACACAATACCTTGCATAGTTAAGCGTCCACATGTCTGCTCCGGACGGATCGGATCAAACGGATTTCAGTATTCTTTATACAGTGTCCTGCAATAGTGCATTCTTCTTCCATAGCTGCCGAACCAGACATCTCAGAGATTTCGTTGGAGAATAGGCCTCTTGTACCTTCATTACGGCATCTCAGGAAATTATTTTCTGATATACAGGGTGTCCCCGATAACTGTTATTCGACAAATGGATGATTTTTTTAATGGATCCCTCCATATATTTTCACATATTTTCAATGACCTTCATTATCTCTTTCATGACGCAAAATCTTAGGGAAATTTTTCCAACAGTTCAGATCTTATTCGAAGAAAACTGCAAAAAGGTGAGGGAAAAGCAGTTCAGTAAAAGTCTTCTGACGATTTCCAGAAGCGATAGTAACATGAATTGGATCTGAAAGTTTTAATTGAAGGATTTGGCTTGATGACACGGTTCCTAAACGATCAACCTGTCATGTACAGGGTGTCCGTTATCAAAGTCCAAATATGAAGAACTTGAAATTATTATTTCTCGATTTTTTCAGATGTGACACCCTGTATTTTTTTCCACAATAATGTAGACAATTGAATGCCTTACATTTTCTCAGAAGTAACCTTAGGATTATTTCCACTCCCGCATCCAGCAGAACCGAAAAATGATACCGCAACTGAAAATTTTATTCAAATAATAACATGATAAAAACTAACGGACATCCAAAAGAGGTTAAACATTGAAATAAAACTAAATGAATAATTATTGACAAACTTCCAAACCTTCCCAGAATCATACTTCCTGAGCATCATCATAAGAATGATATTTCTTTTCCGTACAAGCAATACTTATTGATCACGTATTCAACCTAATATATCAGTTTTCATCGGCTTTCCAAAAAAAATATTGATAAAGTTATTGCTACTAGAGCTCAAAGATACTTTCGAATACAGCAAATCATCATAAAGTATGAATTTTTGTTTCTATCGGGATATTGGGCAGCATAAGTTCGACTTCCTTAAAAAACAGGTTCTGTGGCACTGCCCTAAGATGAAAATCATATCAACCTTCCTTTTTTTCCAAAAATTCACACTGATTCACTGTATTCGAAAGTATCTTTGAGCTCTAAGTAGCAATAACTTGATCAATATTTTTTTTGGAAAGCCGATAAAAACTGATATAATAGGTTGAATACGTGATCAATATGTATTGCTTGTACGGAAAAGAAATATCATTTTTATGATAATGCTCAGGGGAGTGTTTTGAAGTTTGTCAATAATTATTCATTTAGTTTTATTTCATTGTTTGACCTCTTTTGAATGTCCGTTAGTTTTATTATGTTGTTATTTGAATAAAATTTTCATTTGCGATATCATTTTTCGGGTCTGCTGGATGCGGGGATTAAGGCATTCAATTGTCTACATTATTGTGAAAAAAAATACAGGGTGCTACATTTGAAAAAATCGAGAAATAATAATTTTAAGTTCTTCATATTTGGACCTTAATAACGGACATCCTGTGTATGACAGGTTGATCGTTTAGGAACCGTGTCAAGCCAAATTCTTCAATCAAAAACTTTCAGATCCAATTCATGTTACTATCGCTTCTGGAAATCGTCAGAAGACTTTTACTGAACTGCTTTTCCCTCACCTTTTTGCTGTTTTCTTCGAATGAGATCTGAACTGTTGGAAAAATGTCCCTAAGATTTCGCGTCGTGAAAGAGGTAATGAAGGTCATTGAAAATATGTGAAAATATATGGACTGATCCATTAAAAAAAACATCCATTTGTTGAATAACATTTATCGGGGACACCCTGTATATCAGAAAATAATTTCCTGAGATGCAGAAATGAAGGTACAAGAGGTCTACTTTCCAACGAAATCTCTGAGATGTCTGGTTCGGCAGCTATGGAAGAAGAACAGAACGCACTATTGCAGGACCCTGTTTAGAAACTCATGCAAGTCCGTCCACAGACCGCACCGAACGCATCGGCATTTCGGCCATAGAATTCGAATTTTATTTCGGCAATGCAGAAAGGAAGGGCAGCTGCCCTTCCTAGAGCTCAAAAATCCCTTAAATACTTATGAAATAATAGCATAATATAAGAAAATCAGTACATTTTTTCTATTCTGCTCAATTGCCCCCCCCCTAGCTCAAAGGCTGGCGACGCCCTTGTACATGGGTGTTAAAATAAATAAGCGTATCCTTAGGTGATGGCAATGGGAAAACCTGAAGGCTATGATGATAGAGATACCAAGAGATTAATCAGAAAGATCAAACATCTTTCTAATTAGAACCATATCCTTTGTGGGCTCCGAAAATTACTTCGAATTTACTTCTGTCCGATTAATTTTTCATGCCTTTTTTTGGTTTGAAATAAGAAGGGGATTGAATTGTTGAATTATAATTAGTTTACCTTAGGTCAAGTTAAGGAAATTCAGTACAAAATGTGCTTCATTTTTAGAAGGGAGGGTAGTTTCAATTACGAGTTTCCATCAATGAAAAAAAATTGCATCTATACGAAGAGGAAAATTTATACATACCCAGGAAAACCCAATACATCCTATAGCATCACTCAGCATATCGGCTAATATACTTGGAAAAGAATTCCCACTTGGAAAATACGCGTGAAACCTAGGATGCTGCCAATGTGTAATTCCTGGCATTATTTTGTCGTCCACATCCTTCATTATATCCTCCCAATCCTCTGGTTCCTGAGGCGCTTCTTCTGGCAGCAAATTTCTTAAATATCCTGGCTCAACGTTAGGGGTTACTCTTTTCTTTTCGACACTGGTGAGATAGGAGCAAATGTAATCCACCATTTCTTTTCCTCGGCATCTGAATTCTTCAACATCCATCTTCAAGTTTACGGAAACTGGTCACCGAAAAAAGAATTATATTCCTTTCGAATCGTCAATGATAATTTAATTCATTGCAATATTTTCACAATTTCCCACTGAATTTCGAAATAGATTGGTTTCCCGCGATTACCAAGTTAAATATAATTCTCACTAAACACTTCCTTTTTTCTGTTCGAGTTCAAGTTCAATGCGATCCGTACTAACCAACTAAATGAACGTGCGCCTTGTCAGACAATATAGGGAATGATGTAACTATTCACGATGGCTTTCTTCATGTTTTATACCTTCCAGCTAGGATGGGATCAGAGATTTATAGGATGTGAGAATGTTTATTGTGAATTACCCTAGATTGGAGTTCCCTAAACATTTCTCTGTTTATGTACACTCAAAGCCTTAGCCTTGATTACATAATTTTCAAGAGAATAATGAACACTCTTACATGCGACTTGGAAAAATTTTACATTAATAATTCTTGATGAAGGTTTTCACGGACAGATTCAACTTCAAATCTACGGTATTCCGTAAATCAGTAAAAACAACTAATAAAATATAAAAAGTAAAATCTTAAAGACAGGGTGTGTCGCTTCTTGTCTTGTACGGTTTACTTTTTATATTTTATCAGTTGTTTTTACTGTAAAAGCTTTTATGGCATTCTATGTTGACTTGAGTGTATGTTACGCCCTATGTTCTCAGTCTTATTCTATTTTAGCCTTGAGGAAGACCAGAAATAAAGGTCGAAACGTCGGCATCTCATGGATTTTATTTCCCTAGTCCTCTAAGCCACTATACCCTTACTACATACTGATTGAAGTATTATTCAATACCCTCAAAGTCATCAATATTTTGTTTTTTGTTCGTTTCGATTTGCTTCAGTTTGTTTTTATTTTGATATTTTTTTTTGTGTTTCTGTTGAATTTTTGTTGTTGTTTTCTTTTCGTTTTTGATATTCGGTATTTTGGAGTATTTGCTGCTTCATTCTTTAGTTTATTCTATATTCTTATGAAAGAGAAAGGGATGTTTTTTCAAGAGTTCTACATGTGAAAGTGACGAGGGGTTTTGGATGTGGATACCTTTCTGGGAGGGGGGTCATGAAATGATATTTTTTACCAGCATTATAGGAGTTAACTAGTATGGGCCAGCAGATCTACATTTTAAGTAGTTATCCTTATCGTAGAACTCGGGTGATTTTATTGTCGAAATGCCAAAGTTTGATCAAGTTTCCTGAAGAAATGGGGAAATTTTGGAAAAAATGAATACCAAGCTATTTTGCACTGACTTTTCCTCTTTCGATCCGTATAATAACATCACGGTCAGGATATCTGTGGAAAAAGTTTAATCGAGTTTAAAAAGACCCTTTTTGTCGGATTTTTTCGCGATTTTCGCGAATTTTTTTAAAATACTTCTACTTCGCCTAGAGAATCAAAATTTCACTCACGTATAAATCGATTATTCCTCTTTTCGACGGTATAAAAATTTCCTCGAGGAAATTCTTCTGGACCCACTTTTGGACAGATTCTCACGGGCCGGTCCACCCAGTTACCATTTTAGTATAGTATAGAATGACTTTAAATTGAAATTAGCTTATTGCGAAAACTTGAGGGATCGATCGAACTACTATAAAGAGATTATTGTCAATTTCGAGTTCCAAGGGGGGGCCAAGGCCCCCATTTCCCCCTTGTATCCGCCAGTCCTAACGGATTATTTCGTCCAGTATTTCATTAAGTATTATCAAGGTGTTCATTTCGCTGAATGAACTGAACAGATATTTTTTTTCAAGGATTCGGAATTTCCGGATATGTTAATACTCCAGCCTTGATACAATAAACGAAGAAATGCCGCTTCAAATTACGTGATATTATGACGTTCATATTTGCGTGGTGAATGAATGTAGTAATAGTTTTTTTAATCAGAAATCAATAGACCTCCAATATAAACGTTTAATCTTATTGAAAGGTGTGAACCTCCGTTTCAGGTTTCCGTCTTTTTTTAGTCACGAATAATCCTGCTTAGGACAAGAATATCTTTGGTGTATTTAATTCATTCGTCATAATCTTGAAGAGTGAAGACATACCTATCTACCATCTACGTAATACAGGGGCTTCGAATTATTTGAACGAGATTTTTCTTCCTTATGGTCAAATTGAGTTTTTCTTCAATTTGACCGTAAGATGAAGACTCAGCATTGAGGGTACTTTCAAGCGTTTGATCCAATCTGAACCAATTTCGGCTCAAAATTACACAATAACAAACATTTGGACAAAATAATAACGCTATTGTACAAAGAAACAAGCGCGCAAAATAATCCACCGGAGAATGGGTGATATAAAGCACTGACAGTGGCGGTTCTAACGGGTAGGCCCTGGCCTACCCTAAAATTTTATATTTATGCTAATGGAACTCCTAATACCAATGGGGTATTTCCTAGTTGTCGCGTTTTTCCTAAGCTTGTTCAACCATTTGTGAGTAGAGAGTAGATCCATCTAGTAAGCCGATCCATCTTATATTATTATATTATTAGATTCGCATTCGAGAATACAACGAAAAAATCTGACAGCTGTCAAAATATTAACAGATGTGTTAAATGTATTGAACAAGGAGGTGGACATTTCGAACAATTGTTATAAATACTAATAGTCTGTTTTCTACATTTTTTCATGAAATCTGTATTATTGAAAATTATTTCGTTCTTCTGAATTATTCTTATTTCATTGATAAATTCATGATTTCCATAAGAATTAATTCGATATTCAATCATAATGAGTTTCAAAATGGAGCAAATTTAGGTTTGAAATTTTTCGACTTTTTCGTTTTTATCTTGTTAGCCATGATATTATGGCAGAAAATTAGCAGTTAGCAAAAAAGTTGATATGTCATTCGAAAGTACACTGAATGAGGTATTTTTTGCTGAAAAGAAAACATGTCCATAATGAATAATTTTTCAACGAAAAACCCATTGGAAAAATATGACTGATTTTGTTCACTTCAGTATCGTGATATTCATCTCCTCACCAAACCCGCAATAGAAATATTTTTGGCACACTGAAATTCTTTTCTTGTAGAAAATTAAATACCATTTCCAAATATGTGATCGAATTCGATGAAGCTACGAGCATAACTGATATATTGAAGATTTCATGGAAAAAATTGAAATATTTCGTGAAAACGAGAAATGTTAAATTGAAGAATAACACTTTTTGTTGCAAATCACTTGGATAATCTCCCCTTGAAGTTTTGCCGTTTTAAAACTAGACACCCTGTATATGACGTCAGTCTCGAAATCCTGAGGAGTTCTAGCCTTCAACAAAGAATAAAATTTGCTCCCAATAGTGTTCTCTGATTTTTGAGCAATGTCAAAGTGATCAGTTTTGAGCACTTTACGGATTTTCTCCGAGACTTTTTCAATGTAAGGTATTTTATAAAACCTTTTCTCTATTTCTGTATCGTAATGAGTTCATTACAGTACTAAAAACAGTACTGTAATGAACTCATTACAGCATTGTTTTCAGTTATATTTTTCGTTTTTTGGTTGTCAGCACTGGCTTCCGATCCAAACGATTTTCAACAAACGTCCACTTGGAAATGTCAATATCGTAACAGTCACCAACTGCCAAGATAAAATACAAAAGTCACTAGGATGTATAATCTGAATTTTTCATTGAATTTCAACGGACTGAAATAGAGAAAATATCGTCTAATACTCGTTGCAGAATGCAATTCCAACACTCATGCTTTCGAAAACTCGCTCCTTCGTCGCTCGTTTTCGAATTTCGCATTCGTATTGGAATAGGAGCCCATTCTGCAACTAGTTTTAGAATATACTATTATCAACCTTAGGTACAGCCTGAGATTTAGGAACACGGAGAATTTTCTTCACTATGCTAGGTGGATAATCATTAGCCGTCAGGATATCTGTCACCTTCTTCAAATGATCATTGTGGTACATTGGGTTCGACAAACTAATAGCTCTATGTTTTAAGTTTCTAATTCTAATAATGTTCAGTTTTTGTGAAAATGGGTGTTTTGAATTGAAGTTAAGGACCCTATCAGAAGAGGTTGGTTTACTGTACCAATTGAATTTGATATGTCCTCGATGTCTTATAACTGAAGTGTCTAGGAAGGATATCTGTTCATCCTTCTCAACTTCAACGGTAAACTGTAGTCTCGGATGTATCGAGTTGAAAGCTGTTAATATTTCATCGATTTTGTTGTTAGGTATAGAAGTAATTATGTCATCGACATATCTCTTGAAAAATGAGACATCAAAGGTCAACATGATCAATGCTCTCTTTTGGACATAAGAAAAAACGATATCTGCAACAGTGGGTGCTAAACAATTCCCCATGCTAATGACAAAGACCTGTCTATAAAAGATATTGAAATTGAAATAGCTGTTATTGACACAAAATTCAAACAGCTCAACAAATTCTTCAAGTAAAAGTTGTGTGGGATTCAATCATTACCCAACTTTCTCGTATGAGCTCTATACTCAAATGAACAGGTATATTGGTAAAAAAAGACTTAGCGTCTAAAGAAATCAGAACATAATCATCAGGCAAGGGTCTATCAGACAGCTCATCCACCAACTCAAAAGACATGGTGACATGGTATTCGTCCCTAACAAAAGCATTAGCAAGTAATTTAGACAAAAACTTGCTCAAGGTATACAAAGGTGAACCAATAAAACTGACAATTAGTCTTAAAGGAAAACTTTATGTATTTTTGGTAAAAAATACATTTTAGGGCAAACACCGTTGTTACATCTGAGAAAATTATAAGTTGATTGATTATTATTTGATATCAAAGATGTAACATACGATTCAAATTACATAATTTGTATTAAACTCTTACCTAGGAAATATGTTCTTGATTTCAATGCAGTGTTTTTGTCTGAATATGTACCTTCTGACAATGAAAACTGCATAGTAACCTGAGTAAATTTTCAATTTTCCCACTATATCGTTGTAATTTGTCCTGATTTTTAACAACCAGAAAAAATTCTGTTTCACACGGAAATTTTTGATGAATCATTATTCTGTAGTTCACTTTCATTGAGTGAAATATTGATTATAGGTCACTTCCTACTGACTATTGTTTGTTTGTTGTGATTTCTTGTTTGTTTTCCGTGAAGAAAAATCATAACATATAATTTTTATATCTACAAAAGAAAATTACTCCTCTTTAATTATATATTTTGTTTGATGATTTCGTTTTATCCACACTGTTCTCTTCTAGTGCCCTGAAGAAGTTTATATATTAAACGAAACGTCGGCTTAGTACACAAGAGGTTTTCTTGTTCGAGACCTTCAAACCTATCATACTTCCCATTGTTGATTATTGAGGTCGTTGGCACTACTTCTGAACTCTGTATTGTATAGTCTAAGGTCATTATCCATCCAAATTCCAAATGCAAAATTCTGCCCAAATTTCCACAATTACAAACATTTGGGTGAAATGATAACGCTTTTGTCCGTGCAAACAACCTAGGCAAACAAAATCCTTATTCAATAGGAATAGGAAAGCGGAAAGTGCAATAATATACAGAGTGTTCCATTTGGAATATCAAAAGTTGTGCCACTTTTCAACATAAAAAGCAACGAGGCAATACTGAAAATATACCAAATCGATGGAGTAGAACTGATTATTGAAAAACTCAATTTTCAACTTGAATCCGTAAAAGTAGACATTAGGACACTGCGAAGAGGTGTTAGCTCAATAACTTATTCAGGAAATGCCTTTTATACATTTACTTTTATGTATATCGTTTAATAAAATGTTTGGAAGTAATTGGTTGTAAAGAATAATTGGATACTAAGTAATCCTCCCCTTCGAAATATAGTATAACAGGCCATTCAAGAATTTCTACCATTGGAGGCAATAGAATATGATGACGTTCTCAGCAGTATACTTCCAATAAAATTTTAACAGTTATTGAGATGTTTTTATCTACATTTCTGTTCAGTTCAAAGAGTCGTCGGTAAATTCGTTGTTGAAACGAAATTCAGATTGCTCACTGTAACTTATTTTAAAGGCTCATTCCAATTAGAACAAATTGCTGAATATTTAACTTGGCTTATCCTTAGTGGATTTCACCCGCCCAGCTAATTGAGTTGTATTTTTATTGGCCTGTATTTAATGGCTCGAATAAAACTGTTTTCTTTTTTTTATTTCAAATTTGAAAACCAGTCGGTTCATTGCATGGTCAAATCTTCTCTCATTCAGAAATTGTTTGATTGTACTTTTACCCAATAACAAAATTCTGGAAATGTATGTTTGAGATGCACGAAAACATCCCTCACGCAGTGGTGGCTTATCAAAGGACTACAGGAGAGAAGGGAGACTACACGAAAATCCTTGATGCTCCAGTTCTCTTCTCACTCAACTTATAATACACTACATACACAATTTTTTTACATAATTTTGATAAGCAAAGTGGAAGTAACATTTCTGATTTTACTGAACTACGCACTTTGTAGGTATTGAAGTGTGAATGGAAGCTATACTCCTCTCAGGTCCAGCTTATGCATCAAATACGTGAAAATGATTCGAATATGCAAACATTAGAGCTAATATAAACCGATATCACTTTATGCCACTTTTCTCGTACATCCACGCCTAAAATACATCGTACCTATTCATAATCAACGTCCTACGGTGAATTTTAATTGAATACACCACGCAGGCAACCATCTATAGGAGGCTATGATACCTTGATGTTTGGGTTGCATGAATTGAGTATTGGTGGAGACATCGTGCAACTCGTTCTTTGTTTAGATTTTAATTCAAATACCTTTGTTGTGAATTCTGGAGTGTTTAAATTTTTTGATAGTGAAAATTAATTAACTTATGTGACGATATCATATTCTGATCAACGGAAATAAGTTGTGCTTGGTTGAAAACTTTAGCGAGACCTCGTTCGAATTATGTTTCTTTGAAGTTAAACCGAGAATAGTCAAACCAAACGTGAATTCTCATTTTATGGTCGTGTTTATTATTTTTGTTGTTTTTTTCTGGACAATGGCATATTATGCGTTTGAAAATAATTCACTATAGATTTTACTAGTTAGTCAGCTAAGTTCAGTCAAAAATAGAGTACGCTCATGGGTCGAGTTTTAGAGCAAACGATTCTTTCGACAAGTTTGTGTGACCAGGAGAAGTTTACCCATTCATACTTTTTCTTGATCAACTCAAATCAACTTACCTTGAATCTTGACGGCACGCCTTCGCTTATTAGGCTTATTAGGTACTTTTTATCACAGAACATCAACCCGATTTTAAGAAAATGTTCCATAAATATTGCAATTACCACTTTCTGAGATATACTTCATCCTCAAAATAAGTATGATCTAATTCATAACTGACACTCATAATTTGCGTCTTGAGTTTATGGTGCTGGGAATCTTTCCCATTCATTAGTGAGTCAACATGTGTAATTTAAGTAAATATTAGATTCATTATTTGAAAGAATTGGTGTCTGCATTTCGTCGTGATTTACAATGTGCTTTTGCTTTTACTGGAAAAAGAATTTCAATGATTATATATAGGGTGTCCCAAGTTCGAGTGCCTATTAGACGTTTCTGGAGAACTGGACATATTTGAAATCTGAAAATTGGGATTATGATATTGTTTGAAATTCTCTACTGAGCTAAAATATTTATACAATTAAGGAGTGAAAATAAAGGACCCCGCACTTTTTCTATGGGAAATGGCGTTCCGTCAAATTTTCTAAAATTTTGGTATAATGTAGTACTCGACCTACTGATCAAAAGTGTCCATGGCCCCTAATCAATCCTATGACTAGTTTTTGAGATACAGGGCGTTGAAGTTGAGAATTACCCACTTTTACTATGCCCGTACCCGCATCTCGAAACAGAATCGAATGAACCTCAATTTTTCTCAAGAATCATTTCATTACATCCCCAAAGAGCAAGCATATAGAGGAATATGACCGGAAATCGTTACGAATACAGGGTTATCCATAATTGAATGCATGCCCGATATGGAAAGTATAAAATATGTCAGTTCCAGAGCGAGAACGTTCGCAAAATGAACTATTACACTAGTGACTAGATATGTTGTTGTTACATCGAAAAAGTCTGAAATACCCAGAATTTATACTGGGTGATCCATTATTATAGAAACTATTCTCAAGGAAGGTTAAATGGACACCCTGTATTTATGGGTTGATTCAAGGTGTTTGTTTAATTTTTTTAGAACATATCATCATGGACTTCAAAGAATACAGGGTGATTCAGTCATGAAATGAACTTTGAACCTCATGAAAATACCCAAAAACCGCCTCTTTTTTTCATCACCCTCTATCTCAAGATTAAATCCGATGAGGTGGGAGTTTTCTTTCACCATTGTACTTGATATAAAAACATCAATACGGCTGAGAGTTTTTATCCACTTCCTATGACCAGATTTTTTTTTATGTAATATGAAGATTATTTATTTTTGTTATTCTATTCTTATTCCAGCTAAAAATCTGGTCATAGGAAGTGGATAAAAACTCTCAGCCGTATTGATGTTTGTATACCAAGTAAAGTGGTGAAAGAAAACTCCCACCTCATCGGATTTAATCTTGAGATAGAGGGTGATGAAGAAAAGAGGTGGTTTTTGGGTATTTTCGTGAGGTTCAAACATCATTTCATGACTGAATCACCCTGTATTCTTTGAAGTCCATGATGATATGTTCTAAAAAAATTAAACAAACACCTTGAATCAACCCATAAATACAGGGTGTCCATTTAACCTTCGTCGAGAATAGTTTCTATAATAATGGATCACCCAGTATAAATTCTCGGTACTTCAGACTTTTTTGATGTAACAACAACATATCTAGTGTAATAGTTCATTTTGCGAACGTTCTCGCTCTGGAACTGACATATTTTATACTTTCCATATCGGGCATGCATTCAATTATGGATAACCCTGTATTCGTAACGATTTTCGGTCATATTCCTCTATATGCTTGCTCCTTGGGGATGTAATGAAATGTTTCTTGAGAAAAATTGAAGTTCAATTGTATTCGGTTTCGAGATACTCGCGTAGTAAAAGTGGGTAATTCTCAACTTCAACGCCCTGTATCTCAAAAACTAGTCATAGGATGGATTTGGGGCCATGGACATTTTTGATCAGTAGGTCGAGTACTACATTATACCAAAATTTTAGAAAATTTGACGGAACGCCATTTCCCATAGAAAAGGTGCGGGGTTCTTTGTTCTCAAATTTTTTTATTTCCAAACGTACGATAACAACGTCATTTTTCGACTGACAGGATCATCAGAAAGTTCTATTTCTCCGCCTAGGAGGAAAAATAGTTGCTATGGCTTACTTTTCCCTCCGGCGCGGCGGCAAAGAAAAGTGTTGCTATGCAATGGATGAATTTTGCAAGACAACCGTAACTAGGCAAATGTTCCATTTTTCAATCAATTATAACGATCGTAAATGTCAATACAAAAGTGAATATTCAGATTTCCATGAATTTCAAAATGTTTGAAAATAAAATAACATATTTCATTTGAAGGAGAAGTGACTTTTCATGGCTTGCTTTCAATTATCCGCCTCACTGCAAACTAAAGCTCGCAATGAAAAGTGAAACTTCTCCTCCTTATGGAATAATATATGTACTATTTTTTATTTTTTTTGTTTCTGATATGATTGAGTATTCAACGCTGAATACATTTCTGTTAACAGGTCTGATTCACTTCAATGGTTATTATGGTTTCATAAGAACATTAATCGAATCTGTCCAGAGTCGATGAATTCGATAAATCCAGAAAATCTCAAATAACTCATAAATTACTGAATTTAGGAGGAAATGCATCTTTGAGTGCTATTATTATTTTTCTTCGAATTTGAAAAACAAAAGTTTTGGCCAATTTTCGATCACAGTTTTCGACACGAAATTTGAAACACCCTGTGATGATATTTATGAAATTCAAAAGATGCATGACCTTTCCAGCTTTCCACATTCTTCTTCTTTGACGTTATGAGAATGGTTTATGCTCAGGATGTTGCGAATAAGAAAAATTAACATGATACCTACTGACTATGAATATCTGACTTTTTTCCGTTTTTTAAGATATTTGAAAACCATTCCAATGAATACAATGGTTTCAACAGAAATGTATTCAGCATTGAATACTCAACCATGTCAGAAAAGAAAAAATAAAAAAAATTTCGAAAAAATTCTTTTCACTCCCTTCATAACCTGAAGTGCTCATGCTCCAAAGATATTTCAGCTCAGTAGATGATTTTGAACAATATCATGATCCCAATTTTCGGATTTCAAATATGTGCAGTTCTCTGGAAACGTCTAATAGGCACTCGAACTTGGGACACCCTGTACGTTCCTATGATTATACATAATCCTATTAGATCCTCATACTACGTGATTGTTCACATGAAAGGAGTTGATGAGAAATTGTTATTTTTGCTCGGAAGAGCCACATCTTGGTTTTTTATTTGACATTTTCCCTCGTCCTAATTTCCACCAATCAGAAAGGCGCAATTTTGAATCAAAAATGGTTTCTAGAAGGAAAAACTGTATGGCAGCAGCTGTCAGCAGTTTTTTCGGATACTTATACCCGCGGCAAAACTTGACAGTTGTTGTCAACGAAAATTAATAATACAAACATAATGTATCCAGAATAAGCTGTTACTCATGAAATAGTCTTGTCAAATACCATTCGTGCATCTAATTTTTCCTGTGAAAAAAAAATCGAAAAAACACAATGCAAAGTAATATTTTTTCAACAAAAAGCATTCGTGCAGGTGCGAAAATCCTTGTCTTCGACTCGGATTCTTGTTAAAATATTACTTAGCAACGTGTTTTTTGGATTTTTTTTCGGAAAAATGGGAGGCCCTTATAATATTACTCACGAATATAGTTCAGAGAACCACTGGCGGATACAGGGGGTCCCCTTGATAGAAGTTCAATCGATTCCTAATATTTTCAATGAATCAATTAATGCTCCCCCCCCCTAAAAAATTCATGGTCCCTCCCTGAAAAGCTGTCTGGATCCGCCAGTGCATAGAACAAACTACAATTATTGCTCAAGTCTTATCATTCCTTTGAAAATGTCCCTGCTTTTTTGTTTAGAAAAAAAATCTGGGATGGGCATTAAATTGGACTAAAAATTAAGGTCTTACTTAGAGTAAAATTCAGAAGGGATGAAAACAGATCAAATATTGATTTCATCAAGATAGATCCACGCTAAACCATCAAATGTTCAAATTATCCAGAGACTTCAATCGAAAATTTTACATTCACTAGTAAACGCACCCTGGTACGTCTCCATTCTCCAACCCCACTATACATAATCATTTAAGAATCCCATACGTCACCACCGAAATTGAAAATCACTTAAGGAAATACACCAGAAACTAGAAGGGCATATGCCAACCAATTGATTGATCAACTGACAGATAATCCATTCAACATTAAAACGACTTGATTTGAAGTGATATTATGAAGTATTAATATATTCAATATCTTCTCATAGTCTGTACATAGAGTAACTGTGGACAAAAGTCCGCACCTAAAGAAAAACAACTGATAACTTCGCTATTTTAAACAATTTAAAAAAAGTTTTTTATATGTGGGTAGCTACACTCAACACACATCCACCTGACTACTTAAAAAAATTGGACTAATATATTTAAGGGTTGTATAAAATTTTATTCGGTATGTTGTAAAAAAGAACTTTTGCCCCATATGGTCTGGGGTAAAAGTCCTAAAGCTACGGGGCAAATGTCAGTGTATTGAGGTGAAAGCCCCATTTATATTTCAATTGATAATGATGACAAAAAATTTAACAAAACATAGTTTTATTGGTCTGAGATCACAAAATAAATATTTTATCGCTTAAAACATAAAATTTTTCTTCAAAAATTTTTAAATAGAACACTGCGGGCTTTTACCCCCTGTTTACTTTTCGGCAAACAAAATGGTTCCCTATTAGACTGGTTAGTAAAACCTCGTTTTACTTCTGTGATCTAGAGGACACGATGATGCAATACACAATCCAGATAAGACAGAATTTGAGTTCTTTTTTGAAACAGTGATATATCTTATTAAAAACATATAAAATTTTATATCAGAATCTAGTATTTTCGACTTTCCTCATTTTCTAGTACAACACAAGTACCCCGAAAGAATACTATACGCTTATTAGTTGTTTAGGGCAGTGTTGGTCAGGAACGCGTAGAGAATTCAAGATTGCGCAATCGACGCATGCGCTATAATCAAAAGGACTTTTGCCCCGGTGCGGACTTTTGCCCGCATTTACTCTACATAAAATTTACCCAATACTTCATGAAAGTACATTGTTAATTTCAATAAAAAGAAATAGATTCAATACGCATTTAACTTTATTCTGATTTGGAATTTGTCAGATGATACAGAAGCTTGAAATAAATTAATTAAAATAGTTGAAACATCAATATTTCTATAATAAGTTGAAATTACACAATTACTTAAGATTCCTGTTAGGAGAACTAGAATTAGGTGATTTTTTAGGGGACCCTTTGTGTTCTGTTGTGTGAATGGAATTGAGAGATTTCCTAGGCGATCCAGCATGTTCAGGGGATGGTGATCTTGTCCCTCCGTTCGTCTTTGATCCAGGATTCAATCTCACCCGAGTGTCCCAATGACGAAACCTTAGAACAGAATTGTGATGATGAAATGAAAGTCAAGAAGGAAGTGCACAACTTCCTCAAATAATTGCACGTTTCTTGAATCTATCGATTTCATGAAAATATTTCCATAGGTTCTCGGCCTACTCTGATTACATAATTTTTCAATCCTAACAAACAGCAATTTCTGATGATCTCACCTCAAAGGAACATTACTGCTGGCACTCTTATCATCTGTCTTATTTTGAAAGAGGAATGCTAAGGGCCAACTTATCCAGGATGGACTTCTGAAAATTCGAGTAAACAAGGTCGTTATAAAATGGATTTTTTCCCTTTGATTTCCACTTACGAAGGTGACTGGACAGTTTCGGGAGTTTCTGTTTGTGTCTCGCTCATCATTCTTCTTGTAGTGGATGCAGCAATTGATGGATTGTAAATTTTGGGATCACTCACCATACGAACAAAGAAAGATCTTTTATACGCCAGTAGATCCTTCTTCTTCTGCAGTGAAAGTTCATAAACTTCATCCTGGATTTCCTGAAAAAATATCTAATGAGGTTCATGAATATAGGTAATGCTCATGTGTCGGTCTTGTACGGACCTGAACTCGGATTGTTCGAAGAAAGAGTGACTACTGACTTTGATCAAGTTGCGGTGCTTTTTACGGGTGCAAAAAGATCCACATTTCTTAGTTTATTGAATTTTGGAGACTTTGATGCTTATTCGTTTTCAAGAATCAATCATTGTCATTGTGCTATCTGATCGGTATTCATAAATATTGAATTTTTTCGAAAGTTATCATAATTACAGACGGACAGACATAAGGATTCTTCCTCAGTGGGACACACCTATTCGATCATTTTCGGCTCAAAATTTCACAAGAATATTGCCAAATGGTAACGCTCTTGTCTATAGGAACAAGCGCACGAAAAGAGTTTGAAGGCATTAAAAAAATCATAAAGAATAGAAAAATACCTGGAATGAATTTCTTAAATAAATTTGGACCAATTAACCCAAAACAAAATTGTATTAAATAACTGGTGTTGAAAAGCCAATTCGAATTTGATGATTTGCTTTAAGTTTTACTAATTTTTATGCTGTTTAGAGCCTGAAAATATGAAAAATAAATATACAAATGGAATAAATTCGATAACGAATGAATGAGGGCGTGTAGGGAAAAACGCTCGGACACGTCGATTTGTAATTTTAAATGCGCATATTTTTCAAGAAAATAATATTATATAGGGTGTTCCATGTGACCGTGGCCAATACCAACTCTCTTATTTCAAATGCAACCACCTGTATATAATTTATTTTTTGGATTCTTCAGAGAATTCTAGTCACAATTCATGTACAATGTCCTATAGGTACCTATCTTCAACTATTTCGGAAGTATTAAGTGTTTTCAGATTCATTGCAAAAATCAACGTTTCAAATAAAAATAATTTCATTTCACAAATTCGGTACATTACACTTAACCTAATAAGTAATACTGATTATTTCCTAATTATTAAAAAAACAAAAAAAAAACATTAATGTCGATGTAGGAAATGTTCAAAATGCTCGACGAACGTCTTGGCAACATGCTAATCTGGTGAGAATTGTCTTCTAACGTTACTCAACATTTCAGGCGTTTTTTTAAATTTCTTCTCTGTAATGGTTTTTGCTTACTTTCTTCATATCAAGAGGTTAATGGGAAATAAGTATTGAGTGTAATGTATCGAATTTGTGAAATAAAATAATTTTCATTCAAAATGTTAATTTATGTAAAAAATCTAAAAACACTTGATATTTCCGAAAAAGTTGAAGACAGGTATAGGACATTGTGAATGAATTATGTCTAGAATTCTCTGAAGAATCCAAAAAATAAATAATATACAGGGGGTTGCATTTGAAGTAAGAAAGTTGGTATTGGCCACGGTCGCATGGAACACCCTATATAATTTTATTTTCTTGAAAAATATGCGCATTTTAAATTACAAATCGACGTATGCGAGCGTTTTTCCTAACACCCCTTCATTTATTCGTTATCGAATTTATTCCATTTGGCTGTTACACTCTGTATGTAGTTTTAGAAACTGAACTAAAAAGTTACGAATAATTTTAAAATAAGAAGAGTTTATAGAAGAAGAGTAAATAAAAATACAGTAAAAAGCACACCAAGCTTTTTTTAAACTCGTGAATATGACTATAATATGAATTAATGACAAATTCGAATCCGGCTAGATCCATATCTATTACTGGAAATTGGGGTTAACAGAATACCTTTCTACCTTTAATTTCATTCAAATCAGCTTAGTCATACTGTGTAATTGAAATCAATCCATCGATGGTTGATTCTCCATTGAGAGCGAACAGGAAATTTATAATCTAGATCATGACATTCAATTAATATACCGGTACAACATTAATTCGATAGTTGTAAATAACGAGTGATTCATCGTTGGGTTTGGCAGAATATTTTGGAATAGAAGACGATGGAGAATTCTGATATTCACTTATGAAAACGTGAAAAATGATCAATACCAAAATACAGCACTAACAGAATTATTGTAAACTTTACACAATTTTTAGGTAGATGTTGGCCTCAAAGATTGAATTCCTGAATACTTCAAGATACCCCAAATTTAACGCTGACATCATCGAAAACTCGAATAATGAAAGCTCTTCTTGGAAAACAGTTTATAAAACATGTAATTTAGCATAAGAATCTACCGGATGGAATACAGAAAATAAAAAGTTTTTCAATAAATCTTCATGACGATGGCATATGACAGACTTACCTTTTCTCCGGTGGTAGCTTCCAACAGTTCGGTTGCAATCTCTGTTATCACTTCCCATGCGTAATCTGAAAAGTATATTCGAAATGAAGAACAAGCTGAGGAACTTTATGACCCCTTTATTCATTGAATTAGAAGTAATTAATGTAATGACATCAGGTTTTCATATCTTCTAGGTTACAATTTTTCGAATTATGTAATATTCCTTCCCGGTGTGGTGATCAATATTTTCCAGGAAAAAGAGCCGAAGTTTTTTCATGGCAGAGGTGACCGTCTAAGTCTCTAAGTGGTATACAGGGTCCTGCAATAGTGCGAAAATCTTCCATTGCTGCCGAACCAGACATCTCAAAGATCTCGTTGGAAAGTAGACTTTATGTACCTTCATTTCTGCATCTCAGGAAATTTTCTGATATACAGGGTGTCCCCGATAAATGTTATTCAACAAATGCATGATTTCTTCAATGGATCACCCCATATATATATTTTCACATATTTTCAATGACCTTCATTACCTCTTTCATGACGCAAAATCTTAGGGACATTTTGCCAACAGTTCAGATCTTATTCGAATAAAAATGCAAAAAGGTGAAGGAAAGCAGTTCAGTAAAAGTCTCCTGACGATTTTCGGTAGCGATAGTAGCATGAATTTGATCTCGAAGTTTCTTAATTGAAGGATTTGTCTTGACACGGTTCCTAAACGATTAACCTGTCATATACAGGGTGTCCGTTATTAAGGTCCAAATATGAAGAACTAAAATTATTATTTCTCGATTTTTTCGAATGGAACACCCTGTATTTTTTCCACAATAATGTAGACAATTGAATACCTTACATTTTCTCAGAAGTAACCTTAGGACTATTTTAACTCCCGCATCCAGCAGACCCGAAAAATGATAACGCAACTGAAAATTTTATTCAAATAATATAACATAATAAAAACTAACGGTCATTCAATAGAGGTCAAACAATGAAATAAAACTAAATGAATAATTATTGACAAACTTCAAAAGCTTTCCAGAGTCATACTTCCTGAACATCATCATAAAAATGATATTTTTTTCCGTACAAGCAATTCATATTGATCACTTATTCAACCAATTAGGTATATCAGTTTTTATCGGCTTTCCAAAAACAATATTAATCAAGATCAAGTTATTGCTACTAGAGCTCAAAGATACTTTCGAATACAGTGATTCATTATGAGTTTTTGGATAAAATGGGATCAATGTTTGTTATCGGGATATTGGGCAGCATGTTCGACTTCCTAAAAAAACAGGTTCTTAACATGGAAATCATATCAACCATCCCATTTTTTCCAAAAATTCATACTGATTCACTGTATTCGAAAGTATAATTGGTTGAATACGTGATCAATATAAATTGCTTGTACGAAAAAAAAATATCACTTTTATGATGATGCTCCGGAAGTATGATAGTGGAAAGGTTTTGAAGTTTGTCAATAATTATTCATTTATAAATTGGAGATTAACGTCTGTGAAATAAAAATAAAAATAAAACTTTTCCGGAATTCGAAAAAATCCGTCTGAATACCGATTAATGATTTTCTCTTATTATTCATTTAGTTTTATTTCATTGTTTAACTTCTTTCGAATGTCCGTTAGTTTTTATTATTATTAATTTATTATATTTATTATTATTATATAATTTTCAGTTGCGATATCATTTTTCGTGTCTGCTGGATGCGGGAGTGTATGTAATGTATTCAATGGTCTTCATTATTGTGGAAAAAAATACAGGGTGTTACATTTGAGAAAATCGAGAAATAATAATTTGAAGTTCTTCATATTTGGACCTCAATAACGGACACCCTGTATATGACAGGTTGATCATTTAGGAACGGTGACAAGGCAAATTAAAAAACTTTCAGATCAAATTCATGTTACTATCGCTTCTGGAAATCGTCAGACTTTTACTGAACTGCTTTTCCCTCACCTTTCTGCAGTTTTCTTCGAATAAGATCTGTACTGTTGGAAAAATGTCTCTAATATTTTGCGTCATGGAAGATGTAATGAAGGTCATTGAAAATATGTAGAAATATATGGGGTATTCTTCGAAAAAATCATCCATTTATTGAATAATAGTTATCTAGGACACTCTGTATATCAGAAAATAATTTCCTGAAATGCCGTAATGAAGGTACAAGAGGCCTATTCTCCAACGAAATCTCTGAGATGTCTGGTTTGGCAGCTATAGAAGATTTTTGCACTATTGCAGGACCCTGTATAAACGGAAGTTGTAGTCAATTATAATAATGGACCAAATACCAAAATCGCCCTGTGTCCTGTAGCTCAGAAACTAGGCGCCGTAGCAAGTTGGGGTTTTCAGCAATTTATGCATCTCGAAAAAAGAAGACATGACATGTATATTACTTTTTCTCTATCTCTTATAGTTTGAGAGATGTAGTACTAGACCATCGAAATCTGGTCACCCTGTATATCCGAAATTTTAGGAAAAATAATGGTTAATATAAATATATATAAAAATAAATTAAACTCACGTATATCATCTTCGCTAGCGTGCTGTGCCACCACACAGAATCTTATGAAATATCTGTCTTTCACAGAAGCAGGAACCATATGCAGTTTCCCAGACTCATTTATATTACTAAGCAACTTTTCATTCAGTCTATTAGATCCTTTTAAACGAAAACACACCAATCCCAACTGAAACATAGATAAATCATTTCGGCAAAACTATATTATTTTTCAAATTAATAAAATATGTAATATAACTCACAACAACTTTATGACACAGCTCGAATCTTGTATCTTTCCTCACTAGGGCCTCAAATTTCTTGGCTAACTTCAAATGATGTCTAATGTAGGCTTGCAAGCCAGATACTCCATAACTTCTGAAGACAAACCATAACTTCAAAGATCTGAACCTTCTGCTCAAAGGAACACCCCAATGTCTATAATCTATGGTGGAATTGGAATACCCATGCTGAAGATAGAGCGGATCGACTACCAGAGCTGATGTCAATTTATACCTAAACCAACAAAATTATTGAATGGAGGCTATTGAAATGTGAATAACATGACTATACATACAGGGTCTTTCACGAGGAACCTCACCCATATTTATACGGGAAACTACTGAACGTATTTTCATGAAATTCAGCACTTATAAGTATTTCACGATGCTGATGAAATCTAAAATATTTTCAAGGCATGAGCACCTCCGGTTTTTCCGGAAATGACGTCAACTTCCGTTTTTCAAATTAGAACACCATTTTTTTATTGCAGAAATAGATTCCTTAGAAAATTTCAAGTTATTTTGATGTAACATTTTTCAGTTTTGGTTTGAAAATTCTCTCTGAGCGGGAAAATTCGAAAAAAAAATCGAAAATAGAGCTCCGCTGAAACAAGAATAACTTCGAGGTTTTTGAATGGAAAATTTTCATTTTTGGGATTTTTCAAGATGTAAGATTGATGTATCCACTTTAAAAATCGAAATCGCGATTCATGATACAGGGGGTGAAAAAATCGCTTTCAAAGTTAGGGATGACAAAATCGTGGAAAATCAATTTTTTCAAATTAGAACCCCATTTTTTATGGCAGATATTGAATCTACGTTAAAAAATAATGTGAGTGTATGCATCACACCCTTGCCCTAAAGTGGATATTAACTCAGAAAATATCCATTTTACATATTTTGATAACCTATTCTCATCTCCATTTAATTTTTCAATTAGGTAGGTAGAAATGTACTGTACTGTACTGAACTGTAACCCAACCCACTATACTACCATTGAGTTTAAATATATTTGAACTCAATGATTGTATCTCGGATTTTTATGGAAAGTAGGAAAGTGATTGAATTCATCGAATTTTCATGTTTAGAAAATTACGAAATGATTGTACTCCATTCAAATCAGATGTTTCCATTTCATTGCTTCAAAATTGAAAAGTTCTTCCTTTATAACTCTTCATCTCAAAAGTATTCTATTTGGATGCTGCAGAATATAAATTACCTATATTACCAGTAAAGATTCATTCATCACTTGGAATAATTTCACTTTCAATCAGATGAATAAAATGATAAATAAATACCGAACTTCAATTGAATTACGTTTAGCATTCGAAGTGAAATTGGTCAGGTGAATAGCAGAGCGCTATTCGCGCTTGGTGCCGTACGTGAGTACGGAATGTCTAAATGCGTCCCGCTGTGGTTTTTGACCCATCTGTGTACCATGTTATGATATTTTCTTTGGAATTTTGGGTAGTTTACTTATCGTCTATCATTCTTCTCTTTTAAATAGCATTGCATTTGAATTCTTCTCAATCAAGGGCGTCGGTATGGGGGATAACAACACAATAACTCACCTATCTCTGACCCACATACAAGAACAATCATAATTGGTCAGGAGGAACTTGTTGGGATTGGTATTGAAAGAATCAGCATATTCTATTCCTTTCAGGAGGTACTTCAGCTCGGGGCATATGAAGGCGTTTCCCGCGTATGCTGCATCGACATGCAACCATAAACAAGGAAAATTTTGTACTACTTCTCCTATTTCCTTGATGTTATCAAAAGAACAACAAGATGTTGTTCCAAGAGTCGTTGAGACGAAGAATGGCACCAACCCGTTGCTTTCGTCCTCCTCCATTGCCTGAAAATTAGCAGATAATAAAATCAACAGAAAATTTATTATAATTATGTTAACATTCGATGTGAGAATTCCCTGCCCTCAAAATTCGGTTAATAATAATATTCATGATGATAATGATTGGTTACGGAGATAACACCCGAACACAAAAAGAAGTATGTATGTAGGTTTATTTCATGAAAAATACGAGGATGTATTGATATCTAGTTAGCCTAGACCAGTTCCATGCATAAACAAAATATTGCGATATCATATCAACGAACAATAACTTATTAGAAGAGTTAGTGTAGAGTTCGACTTCAAAAAAGTAAACCAGAGTTACGCAATGAATAAAAAAAAGGTGTCCTTCGAAATTGTAAAAATCGAAAAATTGGATTATCGAGCCATCATCAAGTACCTGTATTTAAAAGGGTTAAGAGGTGAGCAGATTTACGAAGATATGCTTAATACCCTTGGTGATCAATGTCCTTCGTATGCGACCGTGAAAAATTGGACTGCAAGCTTCAAAAGAGATAAATTTCCCATTGAAGATGAAGACCGATCGGGAAGACCAGTTTCTGTGTCAGCCCCCGAGAATATCGATGAATTCATGACATGATTTTATCAGACCGTCGAATTGGGCTGAAACGGATATCTGAAGCACTGAAGATTTCATACGAACGCGTTCATCATATAGTTCACGTCAATTTATGCAAAATGGATCCCCAAATGTTTGAATGTTAACCAAAAGCGTGCAAGGGTAGAAGCATCGTGTTCGAACTGTTCTCGATTTGAAAACGATGTAGACTTCTTAAACCGAATTGTTACTATGGATGAGACTTGGGTATATTTCCACGATCCAGAAACAAAGCAACAATCGATGGAATGGCGACACTCTGGTTCTCCGAGACCTAAGAAGTTTCGTGTCCAAAAATCTGCTGGAAAAGTTCTTGCTTCAGTTTTTTGGTATTGCCATGGAGTAATCATGATTGATTCCTTGGATAAGGGTAGATCAATAATCGTAGATTACTTTTCGTCATTACTGACCACTGTACGGGAAAAAATTAAAGAGAAAAGACGCAGAAAGCTATCCAAAGGTGTTTTGTTTTCACAGGACAACGCCCCAGTACACAAATCTGAAGTTGCCATGCAAAAAATTCGTGATTTAGGGTTAGAATTACTACCCCCCTTATTCACCAATTTTGGCTCCTTCCGACTATCATCTCTTTCCTCAACTGAAAAAAAGTTTGAAAGGTCGTAAATTTTCTTTCAACGAGGTACAGGGTGGGCAAAATTGGTGCTACATGAACTAAAACTTTTTAACCCGAGGAGATAGAGAAAAATGAATGGCACCTTATAGTCCTCTTTTTTCGAGAAACTGATAATGCCATCAATTGCATTCCTCTATCTTCTTTTGTTTTCGAGTTATAGGCCAAAATTGAAATTTGGGCGATTTCAACTTTGGTCATTATCTCCGTTTCTGTCCATGCTAGAATGTTGAAATAAAAACATTATACAGGCACTTTTCTGATAGCAATCCAGTGGCGTACCGTGATTTTTTATAAAAGGTTCATTTGCTGAGTTATAACATGAACTTGTGTTTTTTCTTATGGAAACAGTTGTTTGAAATAACTTAGGAATAATCGCCATTTTTTTCCCGTTTCAGAAATGTATCATATGTTATACATCGCCCTCAGATTCGTCAAGATATTATGGAAAATATGGTTTGTATTTGGAATTCGAATTATTGAATAGGCTGAATCATAGAATTATGTGTCTCTACCATAGAAATCATAATATACTTACTCTAGAATGCTAATTCCTTCGAGTTCCGCTGCGAAAAACGTTCCGCATAGGCAACTGATGCACAATGTGCGCATGCTCACCATTAGGTTATTTTACGTAGAACGATGCCAAGTCCCTAAATATTTTGTCGGTCCTATTTTGAGTTCAATATAATTAAACAATAAAAATATTCCATTGAGTAACAAACTTATTTTATAGCTCATGCGCGACTTCCTACGACTATTAGACACATTAATATCATAAGTGAATTGCAATATTTGTGGAATTGCTGAGAAAATTATAGCAGTAATGTAGCAGGTTTTACTGAAAACATTATAGACCGTACAACACCGCTTTTTCTTCCTCACGGCAAATGACTTTGAAATGACCTCAGTGAAAGTTTAGGCAGGGACGGTTTCAGTCACAGTTTACTGGTGCTTTAGTTCCTGTATAAGAGTATAAACACTATAAACTGTTATCTTCGTGTTTGACATTCTTCGTGTGCATTTTGGTTTTGTTGTGGTGTGATAACAAAGGGAAGATTCCCGGAATTAATTATTTTGGGTACGTATTTAATAAGTTTTTGTATTTTTGTTGTATAAACTCTACGTTACTCAAGGAGCCTATCATTTTCAGCTTGACATTAAAAGAGGCATGATGCTTGGATTTCGGCTTTGGGAAGGAATCCCATCGTAGAACATTTGAGTGAGAAGTATGTAATATGTTGCAAACTTTTTTCTTCAGAAGATATATGTAGAGAAGGCAAAAGAATCCAGTTGAGACCGAATGCAGTTCCAAAACTGTATTTACGAAAATGTGATCATATCATTCAACAAGGAAGGTAGGAAACTCACTATTGCTGAAAATATTCTGCCACTTGATCATTAGCTGAAAATAATTCGTATTTGTAACTACAATCCCAATGATCCTTGAAGGGATCTGCAGAAGTGGAATAAATATGAATCAGACAATACCTATACATCCATTTTTTACTGTATAAGGTTTTGGATGATGCCCTAATTTGAAATATTCTGAGAAATATGTAATTTTTTCTCATACACTGTAATTTTTTTAAGGCCAGAATGTGTTCTAATTTTTTATTGTATAGTTCTAGGGTCCTACAAAAAATGCCTCAAAACAGAAATATCCCAATTAATGATTCCTCACAGGATATTTGCTGGAAGTATGGATGAAATGGAAGTATTTTTTTTGATGGTAAGGAAAATACTCCTGGAGTTACTATTTCTTGCAATGCAGAAAGGTAAGACAATATGAATAATAGAGTCTAGGTTGTTTGAATTGAATTATTTCAGTTATTCCAGAAAGTATTTTTTGTGGAATAGCAATGTGTTTTTTGGAATATGTTGGGAATAAGACCTTCCACAACTTGAGAAATGAGTGTAGAAGGGCAAATAACTACTCTGCTCTCATAAGTTAGTGTCTACCATATTATTTTTCCTTTGTGGAAAAAAATCAGGAATTTGCTTTATACTGAACTTATTTATCTATTGATAAATATTTCTAGTTTTGTATGTAGATATTTCAGGTACTAACATCAATCCCCAGTTTCAAAACTTATATATTTTCCAGAACAATATTGAATTTTCAAACCAAAATCATTTCTATGACTTTCACCAAATTATCAATATATCCAATTTGCTAACAGTCTTCAGTATCAAATGACAATCTAAAACGAGTATTACTTTGAGATAAAAACAATCATTTCATTTCAGGTCACCCATTAGTTTCACCACTTCCTCTACAGATTCTCCTAGAAGTTTGAGAAGAACTCGAGAAGATACCTCAACTGATAGTGAGGGTAATAAGAGAGAAACAAAAATGATTATACGAGAGATCAAAATCCGACACAACTATTGGTTAGTATTATAATTAAATTAAATTTTGAACTCCAAATGTTCCCATAAAAATCTATATAAAACCTATTGAAAACCATATCTATTATCACACAGTATCAAAAAAAACATTCCTACTTGAAAATTTACATTTATGTATTAATTTAATATTATAGATGTGGAAAACTGTAGGTTTTTTTTATGATAAGCTGGAGAACCTTATCACAACAAGAAATTTGATCCAAATCATTAGAGCTATTTTTAGAGATATATTTAATCATTAATTTTTCAGTGCATCACCTTCAAAACTTCTTCGTCAGCTAAAAGCTGCCTATGTTAGGAAAACTTTGGCCCAAAAAAAATTGAAATAGATTAAAGTGAAGGCTAGACGTTTGAAAAGAAGAGTTTCAAGTTTAAAACAAGTTTTATGGAATGTGAAGAAAAAAAATTTGCTTTGTGAGAATGGTATTCATCTTATGGAAAAATCGATCGCAGGAGTACAGTTATTCATATTGAAAAGGTCCATGAAAGTTAGGAAGAAAAAATCTCAAGGGAAACAATACGTTTGGGAATGACATCAAAAATTTGCTATGACATTACATTTCCTATCATCAAAGGCTTATTTATATGTAAGAAATACTTTTGATGGTGCTCTTCCATATCTTTTGGTGTACTCGTTGTAATTGTATGATGTGAAGGGCAATTTCGTTCTAAATTAAATACTGGGGATAAATAACGTATTAGGTTAGATGAGTATCAATACCCAATCAATAAAAACACACTCCCAATTAGTGCATAATTTTGGAAAACATCTGATTACCATAAATAGGTAATAGCAAGTCAATCTTGAGAGATAGATATATGCTATCACTGACTTTTTTGTAGAACTACTTAAAAGGTACATTTCCGTCATACATTGTATCCACGTAGGTCTTACGGTTTTTGCAGTGCACATGAAAATAGCTGATTATGGCTTATTTTTTGTAATTATTGAAGTTATAGTAGGTATCCTTAATTTTTCGGGTGAAAAGTATAGCCTATGTCACTCAGGGATAATGTAGCTTTCTAAAGGGTGAAAGAATTTCTGAAATTGGCCCAGTAGTTTTTGAGCCTATTCATATCAAACACAAAAATACAAATATTTATAATATTAGTATAGATTTTCTTTTGAGTCCACTGTTTAGATTAGAATGAACTATGTATAAAATTGGATAATATATTTTTGTTTCCAATGCTGTAGTGTCCTTGTCTTGACCTGTTCATTTCCCACTTAAGTATGTAAACTATGTGCACCTTTTCATTCATCATATGAACTGTTAAACATTTATGATTTACGCTTTGCTTTTCATTCGATTGACACATATCTATCCACTCGCACCATGAGATTGGTTCTTTATATAGAAAAATAACGCAATTCATTATGAAAAATTATGAAATCTTGTGAGTAAACCATCTTTTACTGTATAATTCGAACTCAAAAATAAAATATATTGAAGTAAAACTTTGCAGTTTCATTCAGATATCAGATCGATTTTGGAATATACTCGGAACTCAAAAAGACAAATGACTTGAAGAATGAATGTAGGTATCAGAATTCACTCATGAAAAGATGCAGAGTAATGCATTGGCAGATCTCCAATACATTTTCATGTTTCCACTATCTTCAGGAACACGAAGAATAGAACTGTCCTTTAGGGATATACTAGTATATTCTGCTCATTTGATTTTTCTTCTGTACTTTACCAAAAGATATTCGTTGTTTGTTAACCATAATTTGTCTTCCTTGATCCTTGAATTATTTTTTTTACAAAAACCGGGTTTCTTCAACGCCTGAAGAGGTTTTGGAATAATGAAGGATTTTCAGCTTATTTTCCAGTCGCTGATGATTCCAAATTTACCATTCGAATAACTGTTGAAAATTGTCAATATGTTCAAAACAACTAGTGTCGAATACTATTATGAATTGAATAAATTCAACTGCAACAATAACAGCATAAAATTTCATTAAAGCCGACCCTGTTCAGAAATAACCTAATGGCACACATGCGCATTATGGACCACACTGCAATTTTTACAACACTTTTGTTCAATTGATTAGCATTCTAGAGTAAGTATATATATTATGATTTCTATGGTCTCTACGCATGGTGTAATTATTAATTCACGTTTGAATACTTGATGGTGCGATCTCTGTTTGAAACAACTGTCAGTTATTGAAATTTGAAGTCATCGTTGGCGGCATTATGGAGATATTCCAAAATCACGAAAAATATGATATGTTGAAATATTTCATTTTAGCGAATGAGAATAGTGGGGCAGCAGGTGATTCAATTGTGAAATAATAATTACACCATGCGTAGAGACACATAATTCTATGATTTAGCCTACTCAGGGCCACTTGCGCCGTATTGGTTCTAAGCGTTAGTTAGTTAAGCGTCGATTAATTTATTTAATCCAGGATTAAATATTTGGCTTGCACCGAGGCTGAACCTACCTAGATTAAAGTTAATCCACAAATCTGGTTATTTTTACGTAAATTGGTACTTGTGCCTATTTTCACGTTGTTTATTTTATCCCTTTCTATGCTTTGACAGTTACGATGTTTAGACATTTTTTGATATCGAGCGTTTCGCAAATTGTAAGATTTTGTAATAACGAATTTCTTTGGTAAAAACCGATGCAACATTCATTGCACAAGTTGACATCTTTCTTTGGAATATTCTACGTCCTTCACAAATGAAAATATACCTGGTTCGAAACTCTAATTGTCGGAGCACTTACCATTTCAATTTGGATGTAAAATATGATAAACTCATGGATTCTCTGTCGTATAACAGAGGAAAATGAAAAAGAAATGATCGAAAAGCATGAACAAACCTGATTTTCGATAATAGGCAAACATCTATAAGAAAATATGTGATTTTTTCAATAAACATGCATCTTAGAAAAATTGTTAATATTTATTCACTTTCATTTCAACACATTGGTAATAATATTGGTTCCGATTGAATGATACCATGTGTCACAGTGAATTAAAGAATAATTCTACATATCAGAAGAACTGTACCTCCAACTTTATTAGGCATGTATGCATTTGTTCAGTTCAAAATATACCTCGACCGTTAATATTTAGTTCAGTTATTCATTCTTGTGTGTGCTCTTCATTTCACACCAATTTAATCTTTCATATCTACGCCTAGGAAAACCGAAATCTATAATTTCTACTTCAGTCATTATTCTTTTCAATTCGATTTATAATCAAACATCATTTTTGAAACAAGCCTGACTTGTGTCATCCATGAATATAGGGTTAGAATTCAAAGTTTATCGTTAAACTTCCATTTAATCCTCCCAATTCGGAGGATTATCTTTAAGCGTTAGTTAGGGTTGTTAAACTAGGATTACGACACGGTGCAAGAGAATCATAGACACTAATCGAGGTTTTGCATTTAATCTGAAGTTTTGTCATACGGTGCAAGCGGCCCTTAATAATTCGAATTCCATATACAAACCATATTTTTCATAATATCTTAACGAATCCGAGGGCGATGTATAACATATGATACATTTCTGAAACGGGAAAAAAATGGCGATTTTTTCTAAGTCATTTCAAACTACTGTTTCCATAAGAAAAAACACAAGTTTATGTTATAACTCAGCAAATGAACCTTTTATAAAAAATCACGGTACGCCACTGGATTGCTATCAGAAAAGTGCCTGTATAATGTTTTTATTTCAACATCCTAGCATAAACAGAAACGGAGATAATGACCAAAGTTGAAATCCTCCAAATTTCAATTTTGGCCTATAACTCGGAAACAAAAGAAGATAGAGGAATGCAGTTGATGGCATTATCAGTTTCTCGAAAAAAGAGGACTATAAGGTGCCATTCATTTTTCTCTATCTCCTCGAGTTAAAAAGTTTTAGTTCATGTAGCACCAATTTTGCCCACCCTGTACATATAAACAAATATTTTATGACTGATTGCCTTTTTATATGATCAATGTTACAAGAAGAAATGAAATTTTTTAAATATTGTTCTGAGAGTAAATTGTATAGGTAGATGTTCTCCGCTTAATTTGATTCAAAACTGTCTTACCATTCTCAGTGTTTCGCTATCCAATGAGGCATCATCGTCTGCTTCTAAAATCCTCAGTTTAACGAAGCTTATCATAGCATCCTTCTCTACAGAAGAATGTGCTTCTCGTGAACAATACCCCATTAGTTTTGATAGCAGAACTCCTTCTTCCACATGGGGATGCTGCTGTTTTAGTCTTTTAATGGCTTGAGCTCTAGCTGCCAACATCGCCACCAAAATGCATTCACTCGCTGAAGTCTGATGAAGTGGAGGGTTATGAGAAAATAAAATACCAAATACCTAGGTATATACCTACCTGAATCACACCACCTCCATTACTATCCTCGGGATAAGAAAGAAATTCGTTCGGTAAACCTATTGCTTTACCTGCAAAGTTTCTTACAGTTAGTCAATAGATTGCAGACTTTGGGAATTTCTTACCGAACCAATCCAGAACTATGGTCTCCAATTCTGTACAAGCTGGAGAGGCTGCCTGAAACAACATTGTTGATATTCAAGATTGGAAAAATCTTTTAATAATCACTTTGATAATTGTAAAGTGATCAATAAAAGATATTGCCAAAATAGGACAGTTATGGTCTATGGAAGTATTTTGTTCGATCTTACCCAAGAAAATCCAATACACCCGATTCCTGCACTAAGAATTTCAGCCATTATGCTCGGATAAGAATTTCCTGATGGAAAGTAGGCATGGAAACGCGGATGCTGCCAGTGAGTAACACCAGGCATAATTTTAGTCTCAACATCTGCTAGAATGTCCTTCCAATCTTCGGGATTTTCAGGTGCCTCTTCTGGAATGAGTTTTCTCAAATACCCTGGCTCAATTTTTGGTGTAACCCTTCGAGTCTCGATATTCTCCAAATAGTTTTTGATGTATTCTATCATCTCTTTGCCATGGCAGCTGAACTCTGATCCGTTCATATCTGCTGAAGATTATCAGTGATTATTCAAAAATTTTATAATGGTATATACAACAGTTACACAAGGCCCCCAAGGTACCTAACATGAACCCATAATTGTTGTTTCTCAACCTTTTCACTGACACAACTGTAAATATAAAAAAATAGAACACGAAACCAAATAGAATTGATAGCCACGTAGTACCTTTTGGTAGGTTCCTAATTCGAATAATGGAAAATACCCATTCATTTATGAAAAACCAAACCAAACACTCACAAAAACACATGAAAAAAAATTGACTCACTTCTAAATTACCTTTATTACAGCGAAAACCGACCGAACTCTAATTGATACAGGTACTTCCTACATTTTCCGCATTTTCCCTACGTTCTCGATGTACACATAAATCTCCCCTGCCTCTTTGTTCCCTTGCTGATCGATTTAGAATGTTCACTCATCATGAGTTGTTAAGCCATTAGTCATTTTGGCTTTTAAACTTTGGCTGAACACAGGGTGGCCATTTGAAAACGAAACAGACGAGATTACAGACGAAATAAATTTTTTCGATAGAAATGCTCGGACAGGTCGATTTCTGTTTCGAGGGGGACATTTTAAGATGTAGGTTACGGACGCATAGCGCTTCAACCCTTGCTACTACAACCCTCACCCCCAATTTTTGAATAGAGAAGATGGGGTGAGTGATACCTCATTTGAAAGGTATTTTTATACTGATTTCAGCACAGAATTGTTTTTTCATTTTATGCATTATTTCTCGAAATATTCTTAACTAAGTATTTGAAAATGAAGTGGTGTTTTCATGGCACTTGTAGTGTTTTTTTGTGAAAAATCGACTAAAACGGTAACTCTGTGGTCCGGCCAGGGGAATCTGTCGAAAAAGTGGATTCAGAAGAACCTTAAAATCGCAGCGAAGCTGCGATACAAGAAAGATATTTTTACACGATCGGAAAGAGGAATGATCGATTCGTACGTGGGCGAAATTTCGATTCTCTAGGCGATGTAGAAGTATTTTAAAAAAATTCGCGAAAATCGCGAAAAAATTCGGCAAATAGGGCAATTTTAAACTCGATAAAACTTTTTTCGCAGATATCCTGGACGTGATATAAATATACGGATCGAAAGAGGAAGAGTCAACGAAAAAAAGCTTGGTATTCATATTTTCCATAATTTCCCCATTTCTTCAGGAAGATTGATAAAAGTATGACATTTCTCCTATAAAATCGCCCGATCTGCAGAGATCACAGAGAACTATTTGACATTGTAGCTGTAAGCTGTCAGAGTTTGGTCACAGCATTCTATAGGGAAAGCCCGGAACACAATCCGACAACAGACAACTGCGCTCAGATTCCGCAACCGGAGGCAAACCGATAAGGATAACTGCTTAAAAGGTAGATCTGCTGGCCCATACTAGTGAAGTGGTGTTTTCATGGCACTTGTAGTGTTTTTTTTGTGAAAAATCGACATTTTGAGCTTCAAAACAACCATGTCTGTGGCTTCCTTCCTCCAATCCACTGACATAGAAATCTTTAATCAAAATGTCGATTTTTCACAAAAAAACACTACAAGTGCCATGAAAACACCACTTCATTTTCAAATACTTAGTTAAGAATATTTCGAGAACTAATGCATAAAATGAAAAAACAATTACTGTGCTGAAATCAGTATAAAAATACCTTTCAAATGAGGTATCACTCACCCCATCTTCCCTATTCAAAAATTGGGGGTGAGGGTTGTAGTAGCAAGGGTTGAAGCGCTATGCGTCCGTAACCTACATCTTAAAATGTCCCCCTCGAAACAGAAATCGACCTGTCCGAGCATTTCTATCGAAAAAATTTATTTCGTCTGTAATCTCGTCTGTTTCGTTTTCAAATGGCCACCCTGTATAAAAGTAGCGTCAGGCAGAAGAGCATGATTGAAATGAACTTTCAGACTCAAAATTAGCACAAAATTCGTCAATGCAAAATATTTTCTTAGAATTAATTGATACCTTGCACGAGAGGTTTGAGAAAATGATATTGACTAGGTGGCCTATGTGAGTTTTCTCACAAATGACAACTAATGTCACGAGAGAAGCAATTTTCTTTCAATAATCATCAAAATTCGATATAATAAATAAAATATGGCGCGATTTGGAGGCGGTAAAAAATCTCGTAGTGGTAAGAAGAAAGCACTTTATACTAGGGTGAAAGGCAGACAAAATGCGAAACGTAAACCTGTGCTTCCAAAGAAAGGCGTAACCCAGTCGTCCTACGAAGCTGGCTTCTTCGATTTCCTGAAGGTATTTTGGAAGAATAATACCCGAATGGAATTATGTAGTCTTACCAAGCAAGTTGCTAACGCTTGGGATGCTCTTTTACCCAAACCAAAACTTAGCAAAAGGAGAGTACTCAGGGACTATTCCAAAGAATTTAAAATGCTCCAAGAAGAAGCAAAAAGGAAGCAGATGGAAGAAGAAGAATTGAACAAAATGAAACAGGAGAGCATGGAACGTAAGAGACGAGATGAGAAAAGTGAAGAAGATACTGGAACTGAAACTGAAGCAAGCAGAAGTAATTTTGATGAGAGTGGAGAAAGTATTCGAGATAGCAGAAGTAGAAGTGGTATGGATGAGGACGAGAGTCATGAAAGTCGGAGCGAAAGAAATAGAGATCGCACCGATGATGAAAGTATGAGTGAAAAAAATAGTGAATCGCATAATGATACTGGAAGTGAGAACAAAAGCGAAGACAATAAACGAAATGAAAGTCGCCGAAATAAACGTAAGCGTAAAGGAAGAAAATATAACAGCTATGAAGAATATCAAAAGGCGCATGGGAAAAAATTCAAATCTGAAAAGAATGATGATGGAAACAGAGGGGAAAAAAATCATGATGCAAATGAAGATTCAAACCAAGAAAGGCAAGGGGAAAATTCCGAGATGATTCCCAAGGATGGCATCTTTTTTCCAATGAGGGAAGAAACATCTTTCGACAGGATAGGTGAATATGCTGTTTTCTGAAACAAATCTGGAAATCGGTCAAAATCATTTTCTTCTCGAAAATTTCAACATTCTGAGTTGGATTTATCACCAATTTGAGCGCTAGTTCTACTTAGACGAGGGCTATATCATTTCGTCACTATGTATTTTTCGCATTTCGAGCCGAGAATGGTCTGAATCGACTAGGTAGGACTGATATCGAATCTGTGGTCAAATTCAATTCTGTCCATCCGTCTGAGAACACGATAACTCTCGAACTGATACCTACATTTTTCAATTTTTTGAATAAAACAATTTTTTTATCAAAAGATGCACAGAAGCTTGAGGAATCGACTGGAGAAAAGATGATTGAATAATTATGTTGAACGGTTCCAAAGTTATGTTATGACGCTTTTTCAACACATAAAATGACATAGGACATAGGTCAAAAATTAATGCAATGAAACCTGCGTGCGTTTTATCGACAATTAAGTGGCAAATCCAAAGATGTTTGAAAAATAGGGAGTTGCCATTCAACAAAACCTAACTTATGAATGGATTTCATTTTCGAACATGTGGATAAAAATAAACTGCTCCACATGAGTAAGGGATATTGACTTAAATTGCAAAAAAATTCATATTAATATGATTTCAAGTTGCAAATTAATATTAGCCTGTAGGTCTGCAGCGTATACAGGGTGATTAGGAAAAATCGAGTAAAATAACGAAATTTTATTCCCAGAGAATTCAAGTATTTTAAGACTATCCATACAATGTATGGCCTCCACGGGCATCAATAACAGCTTGACATCTTCTTTGCATACTACACACGAGGTTGTTGAACATTTCTTGAGAAATTTGGTTCCATAAGGGCCGATTGCACCGTAGACAAAACTGTAGATTAAATCTTGAACCTCGATTAGTGTCTATGATGATCAATAGACACTAATCGAGGTTTTGGATTTAATCTACAGTTTTGTCTACGGTGCAATCGGCCCTAAACGGAGCAGAAACTCTCTCAGATCATTTAAAGATTCTGGGGTAGGTTGATGATTATCAAATCTTCTTTGGAGCATATACCATGCATGTTCTATGCAATTCAAATCTGGTGAGTGCGGAGGTATTGGTAAATGTGGAATACCAATCTCCTTGCGCGCATTCTCAACTATGGCTGCACGGTGCGGTCTAGCGTCATCGTCTAGAAATTGAAAAGTTTCACCAATAGCCAGCGTGAAAATTTGGCACAACATTGTCAATGACATGCTCCCTATATTGTAAGGCGGTCATATTCCCAGGACAAATGTGTAGATCTGTGCGCCCGTTGAAACATATCCCGGCCCATACCATAACACTACACCCTCGAAATGGATGGACTTCTTGGACATAGCGACGATTACGAGGTATGCGTGGGATTGTCCATACCGTTATTCTTCGAGAATCTGAAAATCGTCCATATCTGAATTCATCAGTGAAAAGGACACTACGCCATTGATCGTTCCAATGGATATGTTGCCTTGCCCATTCCAGTCTTTGACGCTTATGGTCACGTGTTAATGGAACTCCTCTTGATGGAGATACACCTCTCTCAAACGTCGTCTGATGGTTTCGATGGAAGCTTGGACCCCATCTGCATTTTGAAGAGTATTCCGTAGCATTCTACACGTAGATGTAGGGTTTCTTCCCGCCGAAACGGTGATGAAACGATGCTGAGCAGGTGTTGTTTTTCGTCGCCCACCAAGCCTTGGTCTTTCCAACCCGGAACCTGTCTCCCTGAACCTATTCCAAAGTCGAGAAATCACACTTCGGCTGACTTGGAGCCTTTCCGCTACAACAACCTGAGTTAGGCCACCCTGTAGCATTCCGATAGCCCTATTAACCTCAGCGTTTGTTAATTTACGTCTTGGCATTTTCAGAAAACTCGTTTCAAATCGAAGCCGTTGATAAACTGAATACATTTCAAAATAAGAATATTCATAATGAAGCATAATTATGCAAAGAAATAAACTTCAGAAAAAAGGCGACCAGATTGACGAAATGTCTCATACTGATTTTATTGGATCGATTCAAGTTGTTATTGAGTTTTGAAATATTTCACAGCGATTTTCTCGAAGATTACATACTTCCAAAAACGATTGAATACGATATCCCTAACTCTTGTGGAGCAGTATATTTTCAGGGTGTGCGGATTGTGTGTGCCACCTAACGTTTGGAAAAAACAATCAAGTCGATAGCTTGAATAGAAACGAAGTTATATGGACCATTTACGCACCCTTACGTCACCTTGTATATCCGACCAATTTTGTAGATAAAGCTTCGAAAATATCTTCGAATTGAAAGGTGTTACAGTACACTGCGAGCTGTTATATAGGGATAAAATTTGACAGTGAAGCTGATGGTAGGCAACTCGGTAGGCAACCATGCACTATGAACAATTGGAGTCTATATTATTCACTGTTCATGTTGTTTTTGTGTGAAATTCCTATTAGATCACGGCTAGAAAGACCGGAATTTTCTGATTTTGCAAATGTAACACCCTCTATATTTATACATATTTGAATTCTTCGTTTAATTCTGCACTGATTTGATGTATGATATGCGCAACCACTTCAAGCGATTGTTGAGTTATAGTTATAGTCAGAATGTCAAATTTGTTCACAGAAAGATTGTCACACATTAGTTTTTATATCTCCAAAATTCCTCATTACACGAATTTCGTTTTGCAACAGTGGAACCAGTGGCGGATTTACGATTTCAGGGGCCCTACGCTTCAAAACTTTTAGAGCCCCCTCTGAAACATTTTCGATTTTTTTCAAAAGGATTTTCTAGTTAAAACTCACTTCTTTGAAAACAAAACATAAAGTTTATTAATGAAATACAAGGTATGTATATCAAAACAAAATAAAAAAGATGAATAAAAATCTTAAAAAAAGAGAAAAATATCACAAAAATTCAAATACAAAATATCTGCAAATTTTTCATTGCGGCATCGAGATTGAGGAATAAATAAAATCATCACGAAAGATACGAGTATCGTAAAGCTGTAAATCAGTTACCTACAAAATAAAATTCCACTAGAAAAATTGTTTTTTCTTATTTTAATATCAGCAAATTCTTTTATTGCAGAATCATAATCGAGACTGCTCGTTACATCACTTTCGACAGAAAGTATTCCTAAAAACTGCAGTCTATTTTCTGTCATAACAGTTCTAAATTTATTTTTAGCACTTTGCTTCAAAACTTGTAATAGGTAGCGTTACAAATAACTTTAAAGCAATATATAAATTATAGAATACTTCTATCATTGCCTTATTATATTATTTTCAACATCTCTAAACAACTAGTATTTTTTTTGGTTTCCAGAGTTTAAGATATTCCTTGAATTGAGATGTTTCGCTAATAATTCCCTCCTCAAGGTCTTTTTCATAATACTCCAAGAGTGTTTTAAAACTCTCCCTATCAATATTATCTTGCGAGAGAAAAAAATATGCAGACCTAAGAACTTCTGCACAAGTATTTTTCTCTTTACATCCCTAAACGAATCAACATCTTGTGGGCCGTTCTGTAGCACATTCCTAGATTTTAGAGGAAATTCCGACAAATTTATTGAATTATGATGTAATTGTAAACATTGAAATTCGGCCGCCACCCTTGACGGAATTTATTGCAGGCAGACAAGATAATTAGGGACAGTACGCTGAATCTCGGATGGTGTGTTTTTTCCAATATCTTAGTTTTGCTCTGAGGCTTTTGTTATACAATTGCGGTTCATGTGAATGTAATAATTCATAATTCACAAGTTGCCTCTGAGCTTCTTATAAAATATATTACAGTCTGACATTTTTTTTCACACTTACAGACTGAATTGTCATTCTAGAAAAAAAATTAATTCGATCGCTGGGGGGGCCCTATGGACCTCGGGGCCCTACGCTGCAGCGTACTAAGCGTACCTACCGGTTAATCCGCTACTGAGTGGAACAAAAGAAAGTACGCTGATACTGCTTCTTGTATAAATTATGAGGAAATATTATACAGGGTGCCTGAAACAGGGCTTCAAAGTGAGACTCAATAAAACCATGAAATCTAATTTTTTTTAATGATAACCATCCTAATTTTGTAATTCCGATCGATTGCTCGTCAAAAGTAGTTAGAGTGTGCCAAACATTTCATGTCTTCAAAATCAGTAGTTTTGCCGTTATTGAATGAAATTCGAATTTCACGACTAAAGGAATATTTTCAAAATTGCACATTAAAAGTTTCATATGGGAAGCATTTTCCGAAAGTAAAATTCCATCTATTCTGAAATTATCAACTCCTTATCATTTTCAGTGAGAAACGATTATGATGACCAGAATGAAATGTTGAGGAACCTGAAACTCCATGGCTTCAGCCACGACCCAGATGACCCAGACAATGATGATTCGCGGAGAGTGCAGAGTGTTGACAGCTTCTCTTCGCCCACAAGCGTACCAAAATTTCCATCGCAAAGCAAGTCAAACTCTGGAAAATTGTCGAATCCGACTGATACCCTTCACGTCAAGAACTTGGTGGTCGGAATTAGGCAGCCTGAACTACAAGAGATTTTCAAAATTTTCTTGAAGGACATTGTTTTAATCAGAGTACTAGATAATAAATTTAATGGCGAAGCTGTCGTGGAGTTCAAGAATGCTGAATCTGCGGAAAGAGTTTGGAGGCAAATGAATGGGGTTGAATATAAACGTCTACCGTTGGTATTGGAATTTGCGAATAAGGAGGACTTATTATACTAACTACTGGATTCACTTCATTCTCGCTTGTATAATGTGGTGTGGTAGTTTCTGAATAAATTCGCAGATTTAACCTTCGAAATATTGATTAATTGTTAATCCCGATCAAATTTCGATCGTCCATTACCATTTGGATTTCCTTTGACGTCTCTCTCACTTTCTCTCTCTCTCACAATGTTTACGGCACCGTTTCACCCTTAGTGAATTCTCTGGAAGTTTCACTTCGTCAGGTTGAGGGGTTCCATATTTTGGAGCCGCTTTGATACGAGTACTTCGTATTTCTAGCGCTTTTCATCTGGGTTGACCTCGGTCAATACTCTGGAAGTATGCGGATTTGCAGAAGTCACTTCATCAGGTTGAGCAGTTCCATTTTATGGAGCCACTTGTAAAAGGACTTCATGTACTATTTTCACTTCTGTGTGTGGCATATTTGTTCTATAGCATCAAACGATACTACCAAAGAGAAATAGTCTTTGATACAACAGAGACTCAAACCCGAAGGCTCGCCGACAGAAATGCCGCGAGCAGTCAAGGAGGAGTCCCTTTCACCATAAAGACGGAAGGTGTTGGATTGCCTAGGTGTGCTGACCTCAAATGAATAATAACCTCGGATAAATTTATACATGTGAACAGTGTATTCCGCCGTTTCATACAGGGTGTCTCATTTAAAAGTGTCCACCCTCAATAACTCAACAACGAATCAGAAAGGTCGATTTTTGATGACAGGGGGACATGATCTGAGATACATAACTTGTTTCTACTAGCAACCCCCTGGAGAGGTTTCAACCCCATCAGGAATTCGAATAGGGATGAAAGTGGGTAGTTTTGTAGCACAAATGTATGCATGGATTCAAATTTGTATGAACCTGCAGTTTGTTTTCTTATAAGTGAATATTCACAAAGTTACAGGGTGTGTTTTATGGAATTATAGTACCGATAAAACTAAATATATAGTCAAAGGAATCTACCTACATAGTGGATGAACGAGCTCTCAAAAGCTTCTTCTTTTATGTCAGTGCTTTAAGTTGCCCATTTATTTTATGAAAATGTTTGAGAGAGGTTTACTCACTGTCACAGTCAAAGGCCTAAGGCCGAAGCCATTCAGCCCAGGAAATAATTTGCTTAATAGCGTTCTTCTGTGTGCTTCGGCCAGAAGTAGAAATGGTATATGTATGCATCAGAGAAATACACGTATACTCCATTTATTTTTAAAAAGTATCCCGGTTGGCCAAGATTTAGGTTTATGGTTTATCAAGTTTTTTCACTTAAAACTGACGCAGGTTGGCACTCGTGAAAGTCAAAATGATTTCAGAGACGTTGCCAATGTGACACAAATTTCGATCTCTGTGGTCGTCGAGAATCGAATCGCGCAGAAAACGTCAAAAATTCACGTTTTCCAAATGCAATTTTCGAATATTCAGACCAGAAAAAATGTAGAAATGAATGGCGAGAATGTTACCTTGATGTCTGAAATAGAGTTCCCTATCTATCCTACTTTTTTATTCATTTCGTAAGCAATTCCATTTTTCCTATTTGTATTAGAGTGAGTGCTTCTCATTGGAAATATTTATCAGAATGACTTATAAATACTGTTACAACTTACAGCTCAAAATCAGTTGAATAATGGATATATTATTCTATGGGAGTAGATGAATAAACATTTTGATAAATACGTAATTACTACGATTCCTATGTAGAAACGACAATGTTGTGTATCTGACGGGAAAATGACTACAACCTAACATTTTCGAAATATACACGGTGAAATGTGTCAGAATATCATGGCAAACCGGGATTCTTTATAAAAGTGAATGGGGTATATACAGGGTGTAACTGGACAAACATATATAGCCGTGTAGACGACACCGAGGAAGTCATTTTTGACTTATGACATATACCCCGTTTTCGACGCATAAGCGAGATACAGGGTGTTTAATGTCAACTTTGAGCAATATTCTATGAACTGTGGTGAGTTATGCGTGACATTTGAAATAACGGTTACTAGTCACGTCTTAGTATTTTTTAGGGCTCAATTCAATTGTGTTGTAGAATTTGGAAAAAAATTCAAAATGGCGGAAATCCTGCAAAGTTGGAATTTTTTTTTCGGTTGCCAATTTGGAAAGCACTATTTCAACGTACTAGATTTTCTAAGGTTTTCCGTGAAAAAAATTTTCAAATATTCGAACTCAACTCTTTTTTTACATGTCCTCAGTGGGAAAAAAATTTTGGCCGAAATTGTTGAAATTTTTATGGTTGAACAATTTTTAATTCTGAATACTATGGTGAAAACAGAATGAAATAATATCCATTGGTTTTCTTTTTGTAGCCTTCCAAAGATTACGCTTGGAGAACTTTTATAATTTTTATTCAAAAAACTAGAGGCCGTACGAAGGTCAAATTTAGGCAAATTAGCTGCCAGAGTGACCCGGACGAAAATATGAATTCATAAACCAAAAATTCTTTTTTCAAAAACCTTTGGTGGGAATCGAACTCCACTTCCGATTAACTGACGTCGCTTTAGTAACGGCAATTTATAAGATTAAAATCAACCCAATTCAACTCGTAGGGAGTTCGAATCCTACCAGTTTTTTGAAAAAAAAATTTTTGGTTTATTAATTCATATTTCCGTCTGGGTCATTCTGGCAGCCCATTAGCACAATTTTGGCCTTGGTAAGGCTTCCAGTTTTTTGAATAAAAATTATGAAAGTTCTCCGAGCGTGATCTTTGGAAGGCTACAAAAAGAAAAACAATGGATATTTTTTTCATTCTGTTTTCACCCAAGTATTCAGAATTGAAGATAGTTCAACCATAAAAAATTCCAAAAATTCTGGGCGAGATTTTTTTTTCACTCAAGACATGTGAAAAAAAAGTTGAGTCCGAATTTCACAAAATTTTTTTACGGAAAATCTTAGAAAATCGAGTACGTTGAGATTATGCATTCCAAATTGGCAACCAAGTTAAAAAATTTTAACTTTGCAGGATTTCCGCCATTTTAATTTGTTTTTTCCAAATTCTACAACACAATTGAATTGAGCCCTAAAAAATACTAAGACGTGACAAGTAACCGTTATTTCAAATGTCACGCATAACTCTGATAACTCATCACAGTTATAAGAATATTGCTCAAAGTTGACATTAAACACCCTGTATCGCTCTTATGCGTCGAAAACGGGGTATATGTCATGAGGCAAAAATGACTTCCTCGGTGTCATCTACAAGGCTATATATATTCGTCCAGTTTATGGTGAAACTCCCCGTATAATATTCTATTCAAAATATTCGAAGACTGCACTGAAATCGTATCTCGTATGAAAGTTGTAGACCGATGAAACTTTATTTTTGTAACACTCAGATGATAATGACCAGTTCCTTATGATTCCACTGATTGTATAATTAAAGGTGAGGAATAAACTTCATTGCGCACAAAATTTCAAAAAACATTCAAAAATTCTAGTCTAGTTTTGAGGAAATTATTATTACGGCTGGCGGAATCTGGGACACAGGGACTGCGGCGATAAAAAACCAAATGCTTTTCGAATCGTTTATGAAGAACAGAACACTCTTGGATGCTTTCACGTGCCACGAACCAGTCCCTTTGTCTATCATATCGACTTCGGCATTCTATATATACGTTCATTCATTCGACATCCGACCTCAATTCAAAAGGAACTCGTAATCCTTCGGTTAATTGGGAAGTTATTACTATGGGATATTTAAGGGTTTCATTCGGTTTTGATGTCTTTCGAATATGATTTCACAGAGATGAGGAGTAATTAATTGCACAAAGTAGGTGCAGAAACAGTAGCACAGTCTTCTCTATTTACAAAACGCGATGCACGCCAAAAAAATCGGTTTCATGATCACCCATTGAAGGAAGGGGTTCCATGGAACTGATTCCATGCGTATACTCCATTCACAACTATAAAATCACAACTCTGGCCATGGTTTCGTTTTCAGGAATTGGTGCACCTGATGAAAAATCTGTGCGCGAACATAGAATATGGGTCATGACAAAACGACGATGCCAGTTTTTCTGTTTACATCAAAGTAAAAGTATCAAAGATTTTCCCCATTTTGTTAGTTCGTATCGATCGGCGATTTTGGGGAGAAATATCGATAGGAAATCGCCTATTTTTCCGTTCTTCGGCGTCCAGAAGAAGTTTCCCGTCGATATGAGAAATTTCGTGCAAGTGTCATTTTTTCCTTTCACGAGTTTTGGCGTGAGTACGAACGGCAAATTTGAATTGGACCAAAAATCGATTTATAAGCATAAATAAAGCGAAAGTAAGTACTAATCGACCTTTTTACACTTGATAACGAAGTTTTTTCAGGTATCTGGCCGTTTTGAAAGATTTCAAACGAAATTCCGGTCCCCCAGAAGTTTGGTTAGTTTCGGTATCGATTTTGGTGCTCAAAATTTATTCGGAATGTGTAAATGGACAAGAAAGGCTTCCTTATACGATCTTCTAACGGAAGCGACCGGAAAATATGGTTCAGGTAGAATTGAAATGTGTCACTGGAGCTTTCATTCCTTTGCCGAAAGTAGAAAAAGGCTATACCTATTGAACAAGAATACATCGGTTTTTTCCATATTCCAGGAGTTTGTGTCTTATTTTAGAACAGGTGAATGATAAATGTGAAGCATATGTTTGACCTATTCCATTTTATTTGTACAAACTTACTGTGGTAGTAATGTATGAATATTTTTTAATCCAATAAATTACTATACAATCAGAATATTTTACTCCTTGTTCATAAGATCAAATAAATAAAATGTCGTCAAGTCTCGAACTTTCAGTTCAAGAGGATAATAAACATTAAATCTTCACAAGCATGCATGCATATGAAAATTACGTGAAAGCAATGAAATTTTTTTCCATGGCGAAAAATAATATATTTCAACATCTCTTGTATTTTTCATGCAAATAACTAGAAAAGGAATCCTTTCTATCAATTCATTAATTCATATAAACGTTAATTATTTTCGTCCATCACATCTTTTCCAATTCATTCACATTCTGAGAAATACGCTAAGAATGTAGAAAGGGCACATAGTCTTCATTTGGAACATAAAAATATTTTGAAAAACGTCATAACTTCGATACAGAGTGGAATGTGTCAAATTTCCAATGCCAGAGCGGTGATTTTATAATTGTGAATGGAGTATACATCCCCGATTTGAGGATTGTCAAAATGTCGCTAAGTTTCCAAATCTTTCATTTTATTTCCATGATATCTCTGTCAATTCTCGGGATAAATGTATGAAATTTTCAGTTTACATGCGAAATAATATTTTCATTACACCGCACTGAAAACCCTATCATAACATGTAGATTTTGAACATCGAAAATGACTCTTTTCCGTGCGGCCGCACCGCAAAAAGTTTTACGGTGCGCTGAGGCATAGATGCATCCTATGATTCCTATGCTGAGACACAGAACAACGATTGTTTTGAATATTAATATTATTTTTTCACAATATCGAAATGCTTTCTGCTGAAAAATTTTCCCGTGTCATTGTTTTCAAAGAGGTGTAATGAAAAATATCGTTCATTACACGTCCAGAATGGCAGAATAGTATATTTTATTACTAGTCTAGAAAGTAAGCTTTTTCCGTGCGCGCGCGATGTGTTCCCGTGTGAGGCGGAGCCGAACACGGGAACTCGTGCAAGCACGGAAAAGGCCTTTCTGGTCGTGTAATGAACGATATTTTTCATTACACCCCTCTGAAAAGAATAACACGGGAAAAATGTTCAGCAGAAAGCATTTCGATATTGTGAAACAATAATCATTCAAAACACTGACATCTACTGTCACGCAATCGTTGCTCTGTGTCTCAGCATAGGAATCATAGGATGCATCTATGCCTCAGCGCACCGTAAAACTTTTTGCGGTGCGGCCGCACGGAAAAGAGTCATTTTCGATGTTCTAAATCTACATGTTTTGATAGGGTTTTCAGTGCGGTGTAATGAAAAGGCTTTTTCCGTGCTTGCACGGAAAAAGCTTACTTTCTGGACTAGTAATGAAATATACTATTTCCAGAATGTGTATTGATCAGTTTTTTTTTGTTCATTGCCCCCTCAATTTTCGAATGAATTATAAAGTAGGAACTTTATTGGTCATATTTTCAACCAGGTTTTTTTCCTAATATACGCAGAAAAACGGAAAACCGAATAATACACATTCTGCAAAATATTATTCCGCATGTATCCTGAAAATTTCATACATTTATCCCGAAAATTGACGGAAATAAAATCGTTTGTCCAGAATTTCATGAAATTACAGCTCAACAGGTTTTTTTCCTAATATACGAAGAAAAACAGAAAAGCGGGTAATGCACATTTTAGAGAAATAATTAAGCTTTAATTTGAAAAAAATTGTTGGTCTACGCCGCATACTAACTGAGATATCATGGAAATAGAAAGCCTAATTTTTGAAGGGAGCTCGCGAGCTCGGACGTGTACCGTGTACGAGGTCCCCTTAACATGCACTGTGTATCTCGAAAACTAAAACCTTTACGGTGTATATGTGTTTATGGCACCTTTCTTTTTTGAAATTATACAAGGATATCGCCCCTTTTCGTTTGTACCTCCAATTTAGAAACACCCTGGATAAATAGAAATATTTTTAGAATGTCGTATAAAAAAAACAAGTCGATAGCTTGGATAGAAATAAGTTTTTGAGGTTTCACTTCACGCTCCCTTGGGTTAACTGATAACTGAAGCATCTTCCAGAATAATTGCTAAAGGCTAACACTGAAATTAATTGCGGAGCTAGAGGGGGTTTAGGCTCCCGGCCTCCGTGATAATTTCGGAGAGTGAATACAGGGAAACCAAATAATTAGGTAATTACATCTATTCATAAGCAAGTAAGGAGTTCCACTACGTGAAGTTTTCGATGAACTATACGATAGTAGAAATTTGTGTTTTTACTTTTCTTGGTCATTTTAATCATCTGCTCTCAAACCACAATTTTGAACTTTTACCAAATTTAAATGAATAAAATAGTGTTTATAGATATAGTGCTATTTTTCAGAAGTTATCACATTCTGAAAAATAATTGCTGAAAATAGCAATCAACAGAAAAAATCAAGACCTATGTGAGTACAAGACAACTGAAAAAATTAATAAAATAATGATATCTCCTAAACTATAAACTTAAAGATCTTACAAATACTTAAATCATTGTGTGACTTGGATATACATAATACCTACTACTACTTTACTGCCATTGAGTATCCGTCTAACATCGTCCATATTAGTTGAATACTCCTAACTTCTCAATACAGGCATTTTATTTTCTGTAAGATACTCGGATGTTTCAAATGATGAAGAATGAACAAAAAGTCTAATGAAAATGAGCCCTTGAAAATTGAATATTATCTTAGCTCACATAAGGATGAATGAACACAGCACATTCAACAGCGAATAGCACTTAATGAAATTGAATATGACAATTTACTGTTCACTCTAATTGGATATATGAGAAATCTGATTACTATACCTAGTCATGAATATGCAGAAAACATTGTGCAGTATTGTCATTCCCATTGAATTGTTTTTTTTTCCATAATCGTAATAGGCAATAAATGATAAATATATCGATTATGGGGTGTTTTTCGCAAATGAGCATGGAAAAGTTGCTATACCTGACTTTTTCCTTGTCAGATTAATTTTCCCAGAGTACCTACTCGTTTTACGTAGAATTCAATGGTGTTAGTAGTTTTTCGAAAAACCTCGCATATGATCAGATATTCATAAAAAAAATATTCTGTTGGAGGGCAATAGTCGAATGGAGTGTAAAATATTTGGAGTGAAATGGTATCATTTATACTGGAACCACATATACCTTCTTTCTTATTTCGAAGGGGACATCCCTTATATTTCAGTAAAGCTTGAAATTCCAATCTCAAAAATAATGCCATTGAGTTTAAACTCAATGATAATATCATAGAGGTTGTGAAGAACATAATCTGAATGTTTCTTTTTCAATTCCAGTATCGTAATGAGTTAATTACAGTACTATAAACAGTGCTGTAATGAATTCATTACAGCAGGGTACAGTTATATTTTTCGTTTTTTGGTTGTCAGCACTGGCTTCCGATCCAAACAATTTTCAACAAACATCAATTTGGAAATGTCAATATCGTAACAGTCACCAACTGCCAAGATACAATACAAAAGTCACTAGGATGTATAATCTGAATTTTTCATTGAATTTCAACGAAATTTGACTGAAATAGAGAAAATATCGTCTAATACTCGTTGCAGAATGCAAATCCAACACTCATGCGTACGAAAACTCGCTCCTTCGTCGCTCGTTTTCGAATTTCGCTTTCGTATTGGGATAGGAGCCCATTCTGCAACTTTTTTTTTAGAATATACCTATACTATTGAGTTATTGGTAAATTAATGTGAAATCCTAGAAGTAAAGATTTCAGGGATTATACGAATTTGGTATGTGTTTGGAATGGAAATATAAAAAAATCTATTTTGCCAGAATCCCATTGGAAATGAAATATTGTGACGCGTTACTTTAGGAAAATACAGGGTGCGTCAGCAAGGGTACGGCTAAAATAGCGCCCAAATTATACCGTGTCGAAAAAAACTTATATGATATGGTTGTAAGGTTGACAAAAATCTGCATACTAAAAATAATTTTACATATACTGTGTGCATAAAAAAAAGTTACGGAAAAATATATACATAGTTTTTTCTAATGGAACACCCTGTATTTCATGGCATGATTCTTTCGAGGACAACTAGAGATTTACACTTTTATAACTCATTATTTTTCGAATGTCATTACGGCGTTGCCACATAATTAGTATTTTTTTATGCATCCTACCCTGTACCTATATGTGAAATTATTTTTAGTTTGTAGATTTTTGTCAATCTTATAACCATGCCATATAAGTTTTTTCCACACGGACTTGGTAGTTTAGGCGCTATTTTAGCCGTACCTACGCCTTGCTGACGCACCCTGTGTACCGATACCAGTGAATGGTACATGAAAAGTACTACAGAAGGCTTTCACAGAAACGCTGAATTGTCCAAAGGAAACAAGTTCACAGACATAGTTTCTTATATGCTGTCGTTTTTCCCCTTTGATGGTTTGATTTTTTGATGGTTGTATTGTTTTAACATTTGTTAGGTGCCATCTTATTATTAAAAAAAGCTTCTAATAAACAACGGTTGAAAATATAAACGTTTGAACTATGCTCACTTATCAATTTTTGAAAAAAGCTACCTAAATTTCGAGTAAATATTCATACGTTATCGAAATATGAAAATTCATTTCCAATTTTTGTGGCTCTAGAAACAACGGGGCGATTTCGTCGGGACATTCAAGAGAGATATCGATAAAGTGTAGGTACACGATTACAATGTCACTAATTCATTTTTCATTAGAAAAACACATAAAGAACAATCCGTAATCAATACTTATGCCGTCCGAGAACTAGATAGTGCGTAACGAATTGAAAAAACTTGAACAAGTATGTAGTTATCATGCAAAATCGGGAATACCACCCTACCTGTTGCTGGTGATACTCACTGGCCAGAGAGCACGACTGAAAATGCACCCCGAGTTTTCATCATCAACTGGTAGGACGCATCCCGTTGGAGTTAAACCTAAGAGGCAGAGGGAAATCCAACCGCAGTCTATAATAATCTCGCCATTTTCATTGACGCTGCCGTTGGGACATTTTCATTCAATTTACCCCTTATTCTCCCGGTCCTCCATGGCCATTCAAGATACTCATTTCTAGATTCCATATAGACGAAGGAGAAGTGATATGAATTTTTATGGGTCTGTATTCTTAACGCCGCCTGTACTTGGCACGTTATTATACTTTATTTATTGGATAAATAATATTCAATACAAGATCGAACTCCATTCTAAACATTTAAATGAGCTTCGACATATTGGCGAAGACATATAACGTGTGTGTTTTGTGTAATGTGGTGTATTTTTATTATATTTTTTGTTGAATTTTTATGTGGTAGATACATTCTTTCTATCCTATATCTAGCCAAGCGGTTGCCTATATAACAGGTTCCCACTGTTCCCAGAGTGGATTCCACGAGGAGACCTCTTAAAAGATTTTCCAAATCCTTCAACAAATTGAATAACTTTATCATCTCTAGTCTGGAATTCTCTGAAATGAAAGGAATCGTTCAGAGTTCCGCCTCTGTGAACATGGGACATTCACACCATATCCATAATTGTTCTTCATATATCGACTAGAAAAGCTCAGAGGATGTCCATTGGACGTTCATTTCATAAACATACGACATATCACCCATGATTATAGATCAGATGTCCTTTCCTTTAAAAACAGCCTGTACCCATATGTACCAGCATAATGAAATGCCCAATGCATATTTCAATACATATTGTTTCATTCTGAAGATTGTCGCAGTTATCTTAATTTTATAAATTTTTTGTTCATTTCATTTGAAAATTATTAATTTCAAACCATTCCAAAATTCTGAATTCTTGTCGACTGCATCAGAAAAGTCACGCTTTGATAGATGGACATAACTTTCCGTTCGATAAAACAGAGGTCATTTCCAGCATCAAGAGTTATTATCCAAGGATGGATGCCACCAACTCAGAGTAGTCAATCGTCGGGTTGCAACCTCCGACCGAGGTACCTCTGAAGATGCTCATCGCAGTTCTAGGTTGAACGTTAGATGAAATTCTTATTGGACCACGCCTAGAAAGCCTCGGATATTTTAATTTCGAAATATTAATTAACAGATTTCTGATTGCTTTTCGCATGTCATTTGAGTTAACTTATTTTACTTTACTGGTAACAGTTGTTTTTTTTTAAAACAACGCTGTAGAATGGTTCAAGAATAATAATAATAATTTTAAGTTGTGTTGATTGTTAGGTAACGTCCATGGTTATTCACTGCGCAAAAAAATTAACGCACATTATGGAAATCTCAAATTTATTCTACAACTGAAGGTGTTCTCAATGATAATAATTTTTATCAGAATTATGCATGCATATGTTATCCACTTTCAACGTTTTTCTTCAATACAGATGTTTTCTCCCAGCAGGAATAAAAAAAGATGATATTATCAGATTTTGAATGTATTGGCTCCATTCTAAAATCAGTTGTTCTCGATGAATTCTAGTGATCAATAGTTTTTCTTCCGTTTGATTTTCTACACTCGATCGCTATGCAACGCGAAACACGCAATTTGACTCAAGAGGAATGTGCCCAAGCGGTAGTTTTGCGAGAAGAAGGGTGTACATATACACAAGAATTGCAGAAAGGTTTGGAGTTTCCCATACAAGTGTGTCCAGAATGTTGCAGCGATTCAGGGAGACAGGTATGAATGATCGAAGACCAGGACAGGGTAGACCACGGGTAACAACTAACAACTGCCATTCAAGAACGTAACTTGAGAGTTTCTTCGTTGAGACAACGGTTTGCAACCGCTCGCCTCCTTCAATCAGCTTGAGCAAACTCATGAGGTGCAAATTAGCACTCAGACAATAAGAAATCGCCTCAGAGAATATGATTTAAGGCCTCGTGTCGCGGCAAGAGGCCCAGCTCTTACCCCAGCCCATCGAAGGGAAGGGCGCGTTTGGATTTTGCGAGAGAGCATATCCATTGGGATTTGGGAAGAGGCAGATTGGGAAAGAGTTCTCTTCACAGATGAGTCTAGATTCTGCCTCTACCATTGTGATCGACGTTCCCTTGTATACAGACGTCCACATGAAAGATATGCTCAGTGCAATTTCCTGAATACTAATACTACTGGTTTCGGGGGAGGATCGATTATGGTATGGGGTGGAATTGACTGCTCGCACAGACCTAGTGGTCGTTGATAATGGAGCTATGAATGCTGATAAGTATATAAGGAACATTCTTGAAGTGCATGTAGTGCCATTTGCCCCATACATTGATGAAAAATTTCATTTTTATGGACGATAATGCCAGACCTCATCGTGCGCGCATCGTTCAGGAGTACCTACCTTGAAGAGGTTGAAGTCTCTCGAATGGAATGGCCAGCAAGAAGTCCAGATCTCAATCCGATTGAGCAGGTTTGGGACAACCTCAATAGAAGGCTGAGAAGTTCAGAAAATCATTCAGCTACTCTTAATGACTTAGGAATCCAATTCGGAGAAATCTGGGAAGGATTAGATCAGAACATTTTAAGATCACTCATTTTGAGTATGCATGAACCGTCGTTGCCGAGTTATACCTAATTAACGCAAGGGGTGGAAATACTAAGTATTAAATCACTTATCAAATTGAGATTTTCAGAATGTGCGTTAATTTTTTTGCGCGGTGTATATTCAATAAAATGTTTTCAGGAATTTGGACAACTTTATTTATTTGAATCGTTTAACACTGTTTCGAACGGAATACTTCGTAAAAGATGTTTCAGAGTTTCTTATTGATTTCCTGTACAAAAGGAAAAATGAAAATTTTAATTAATCAGACAAATTCCGAATCGAATTGAATGCGAGCCTTGAAAAAGAACCACGAACGGTTCGAAACGTTGGCAATGTATTAAACGATTCAAATAAATAAAGTTGTCCAAATTCCTGAAAACATTTTATTGAATAATTTTAAGTATATATAAGACTATAAAATTATTTTCATGATTCTCCTGAATTGGTCTCCATACATGGGCGCCCGCAGGGGGAGGCCAGGGGGGGCCATGGCCCCCCCTGATATTTTGATCGCCTTATCGTTATTCAGCACAACACCCTCAATATTACAATAATTTCCATTTTGCCCCCTTTGAGAAATATTTTGGCCCCCCCTGAGAAAAATTTCTGCGGGCGCCCATGTCTCCATATGATTCTTAACGGTGTTCCAGCAAAATAGATGCAACAAGTATTTCGGGAAAAATTTGCGTAAATCCGTAAATCCATCGGCTTTCTCGTGGTATAATATTTTTCATAAAATAAACGAATATACAGGGTGTCACATTGAAAGGAAACAAGTCTATTCTTGTAGAAAAATCGAGATTTTGGAAAATCGGTCGTATCCGTCAATTTTTTTCTCGAGGTGAACATTTTTTACATGAAAACCATCATATCATTTCATCTCAAAACCCTCTAACTTGAATAGAAAAGATAGGTCGTGCTGAAATGGTATTTTCCTTCTGAATATAACAGTAATCATTACATAGTATGAAACGAAGTCGCTTTCGCTGTCTGTCCCTATGTACCTATGCCTAAATCTTCAAAACTACGCAACGGATTTTGAAACGCATTTTTTAAGATGAAGTGGTTCAAGAGGAGGGTTTATATGTATGATACATGCATAATATTGTGGAGAAACACTGATGAATTTACAGGTTTCTAATGTGATGTCGTAAATAAACACATTCTTTTGCGCTTACATTGCAAACGCTGACTGAACCCCACGGAGATGAATCAAAATAATATACTCGGTATTGTACTCCTAAAAAAGGTCAACAAAAAAGTCCGCGATGGTATATGTATGTCTATCTCTTAAGGATAACCCACAATAACCATTTTTTATCCTTTACATTTTACGTTATTTTAAGCATTAATCCTTATCCCATTAAGTACCTCAAATACATTATTCATTCAATATAGATCAATATGGCCCTTTACAGCATGTAATTTGAATGAATATTTCTGAAGATATTACAGATTTAAAATGCAGGGACATAGCGGTGCGGCGCCGGCACTACCGTTGTTTATAAGTATTGCATTGCATCCGTGCGAAGCCTAGTTTTTTTTAATATTTGATCATTCGTTTACATGACATTCGACTTTGGAAATAAATTCTTTTTTATATTTTGGCAAGCTTCGAAGCTTTTAACTTGTAGATACGAGTTCGGGAGAAGCAGTTGTGTTTTGTGTAGGCTTTGTTACTTTGTTACTTACGTCACCTTAGGCACACAGCACTGTTAATTTTGGACCCAAATCAACCAACCTAATTTAATTTACCTGATGGATTATAAGATGATTACCAATTTCAAAGAGGAAAGAAATTACAGGGGAGAAAAATTTATTCAGAAATCCGAAATGAGTTTCCTAAATAGTTATATCACAGTTAGGTTCTGTGGTTATATCTAACAAATTGATCCCCATAAAATTCCACTCAATGGTATAAAACTTCCAATCACATTTTGGGGATAATTTTTTCGAGGAAACGAAATCTAAAATTTATGCAACAGAATGCGCATATTGCAAATGAATGTTAGCCGAATTCACTGGAGGACACAGGGGTTGGGGCCTTCCCCCTCTGATTATAAATTATTGGGATTATTGTCAATACAATAATCCCAATAATTCATTTGATTCCGACGTCATAATAATATTAATTCCCAATATTTCTGTAATATCAGATCCGGTCTCATGGTCCATGGACGGTTTATTTGGTAGCGGTTGTAGTTTTTGTTGCAATTTTTTTACGTTTTATTTTAGAATGCGAATCTACCTAGCTACAAGATGGACGAACGAGTAACCTATCTTTTGTTTATTATCGAAATGTTTCTTGCTTCATTAATCACTTGACACTTACAACAAGCGATATATACAGGGTGATTTTTTTAAGTGTTTCATTAGAGATGTATTCGAGAAAGGAATTTTATTCAATAACGGCAAAACTACTGATTTTGAAGACATGAATTGTTGTGATAGTCATCATTCATTATCTGCTCTGTTTATTTTTCACATTCGCCGCGAATAAAGAACTTTTGATATATCATTCTAGTACCTATAATTATTGCATGTTTTGCATAGTGCTTGATCAATAAAAAATAAGTTTGAATAACAATTCCTAACATAGCCCACTTTGAAAAGACGAGCATACCAATAAATTTGACTGAGGCAAACCTGGCTCCAGTCATGAAATTCGAATTTTATTCGATAACGGCAAAACTACTTATTTTAAGGAAATGAAATGTTTGGCACCCTCGTAACTAGTTTTTGACGAGCAATCGATCGGAATCGCAAAATCATATGGTTCCCATATGAAAAAAATGAGATTTCATAGTTTTATTGAGGCTCCTTCTGAAGCCCTGTTTCAGACACCCTGTATAATATTTCCTCATAATTTATACAAGAAGCAAAATCAGCGTACTTTCTCTTGTTCCACTGTGACAAAAAAAATTTCTTACAATGAGGTATTTTGGATATATCAACACTGATTTGTGTCACTCTTTCTGTCAACAAATTTGACAATCAGGCTATAACCCAAAGATATTCTACAACATACAACTTGTAGAATATCTTTGCTATAACCGAACGATCGATTAAAGTAGTTGCGCATATCATACATCAAATCATTGCAGAAAGTAAACGAAGAATTCAAATATGTATAATTATACAGGGTGTTACATTTGAAATAACGAAGTTCACATTCGTTTTCGGTAGAACCGGAAGTAGATTCCGCTTGAAAATATTTTACAATTCAAGTTCATGTACTCTCAAACAAAAATACAGAATCTAGAATTCGTATCGAAATTCCTTCCTCGAATACGTCTCATAAAACCATGGGCGTCCCCAGCTCAAACATCCCTTAAAAATTCATGAAATAATAGCATAATATACGAAAATCAGTTCATTATTTCTATTCCGATTTTTTTTGCCCCCTTCCCTAGCTAAAAGGCTGGGGACGCCCTTGAATGACACACTCAAAAAATCACCCTGTATATGTAGTTCACTGGATGAAGCAGTTCTGGTGAAACTCAAATATCCTTCAGTTCTATAAAATCATCCCGAGATATAATTCGCCTCATTTATCCAGAAATTGCTCCCAAGCCACCCCACATACCTCAATAAGGCGAATTCTTGCTGTTGGCGTCAGTCGGAATTCATCTAGAAGTCAAGTAGGGCACGGGAGCTGCCAATATCGTCATGCCTCCGACAGACTATTAAATTCTCTTTATTTAGGGCTGTTGTTGAGGACGCGCCTCTTGAGAAGCGGTTTTCATTTATTTCATCCCTTTTCCAATTTCGGAATTGGGATGTTAGAAAAGTTGGAGATGCTATGAAGAACGGATTTAATTAAGCGAAAAAAATTTGATTTTTATTCAAAACATGCAGTTAGTAAAACTCAGTAGGTAGGTACCCCAACCCAAGTATTGAAAATGGGTAAACTACATCACTGACTTGAAATCAGGAGCTTTTGAGCATTCGTTCATTAAGTGAATCCAACTTGCAGGTAGATTCGCTATCACAAGAGTCCAACGTAAAAAAATTATCCATTTTCCCGGATATGCTAATATTACAGAAATATTGGGAATTTTTTTGTCAATAATTTTAAACCATTTCATATGCTTTTGTGCAAGCGTTCATAGTTTTTCCCGTTAGAGAGTTGATGTGTTAAGAACCGAATTGGACCACAGATTCATCATCAGTTTGATGCTATTCCTGGCTCAAAATACAGACATCATGATGACGAAATGATATAGTCCTCGCAGAACGAGCGGTCAAAAATGTGGAAAACCAGTGAAAACGCTTTTTTCACTATTTGTGTGGGACACATGACTTCGTATTGGTGTTTTTGCGTACAACTTTGAGCAAGATCTCAACCTCATTCATCAGCTGCTAATTTAATTCTTATCGAGGTCTGCTACGGAAGTTTTAGGTTCCATAATTCTTCTTCTATCGAAAGAAATACTATTACCGCCATCAAACTATTTTTTTATTTAAACAGTAAACGTAAATGTTGTGCAATTTTAGAAGTGTGTAATGTGCCCAACAGCAATCAATCATTTCCAAGAGTTTTGCTGTGAAAGTGACCATACGGAATGAAGATAACGGACTGCCATGCTTCCATGAATAGCAGGGTCAGTGGTCAGAGGGTAAGGTCTCCACCTTATACTGTGACAGGGTCGTCAAAAAGCGAATGGAGTGGAATCTGAGATTTCTGTGAGAAAAAACATTCTTTTCTATATTTTTTAATGAATAAATCCAAAAATGGGCGCAGTTATTTTCCGCGCCCTATAAATCTGCAATATGGTGGTCTATTTTTAAGCCAACTACACACATCAGTTCTTGTAAAGCTCATAGACGCTTATGGTCGCCTCCATAAACTTCGAAAAGATTAACTGTTCGAGTTCATTACTGGTACGGTTTTGATGCTGAATTATTAAACGAGGCACTGCTTAAGAATACCCGTTTTTCATTCAACAAAATTTTAATTTGAATTTTCGGAGAAATCTTCTCGGACGAGTTTATGAAGCTGGATCAAAGTGAAATGAAACTCGATTTGATGGTTCCATATTTATTTCAAACGATTTCTTTCAACTGCTCTGGCTTTTAAAACCTAAAACTCTTGATGCCCATTCAAGAAACTATTTCAACAGTTGAAAATGTTTGATTTCACATTTCAGAAACCTAATAATTCGAAAACTGGAATTGCAATAAATGATAGTGTTGACTTATGTTATGCCAAACATCAATCGAAGTGAAAAAGGAGCAAACCCGAATCATTCTGGTTCCCAGTTTTCAATTAAAAAGTTACTACTATTTCTAAATATTCAGAATAGATGAACTCCTCATCCTTCAATACATTAGATTAGAACTGACACAGATTCAGAAGATATCGTTTCATAACCTTTATGCAAATATGTTTAAAGTTGTTTGAATCTAACAGGCCATTTTAATATTTGTTTTAAATTGGTGGACATTACATTTGATCAGAACATAATAAGATAACAGAATTAGTAATATCTGACATGCTTGAATATCTAAAAGTTAAGAGACATAAGCCCTTAGTTTCTGAGAAATATGAACACTTAAATATATATACTGATTAAAGGATATCCTGAAACATCTACTACATATATATCAAAGGAAAGGTACATTTTGTTTCCAAAGAGGCAACAACATCCATTAAAAATTTGCAAATAAAATTGTGAAAATTCCAGGTTCAACCAGAATTGAAACCAGGAACCTCAAAACCAGAAATCGTTCCATCCAGACTTCCACTGAATGTTATTTCCTTCATAAATAAAATATATTATGGAAAATTGCGATGAATTCAGTATTTCATAAAATCAAAAAGCACAATTGTGTTATGAGACTACTAGAAAATGTCACATTAAAATATTAATCACTAATCTGGAATTTTAACATTTACATCAATTCAAGGCAAACTAATAGAACAAAAAGATTTGCTCGAAATATTATTTCATCACTTTCCTATATGTTGATACATCAATTGCAAATTCAAATTCTTTACCGAGATTATAGTGAGACTTGAAAACAATTATGAATATTATTTATTTATATTATAATCGTATTTAAAATTGTAAGGCTAAGGATAATATTCATCATTTTTGATACTATATGTATATTTAATGAGCAGCTACAAAAAATAAAGATTTGGGATCGTATGATAGACTTCAAATTTAATTCTTAGAATACGCCGATTATCAATATCTCCAAATAACAGATTTTTTATAGCATCGGATAATATTTTTCTGGTGCTTCTCAAGCATGAAAGCAATATGAGAAATTTTCAACTAGCCACATCTTGATTTTTTTCATTATGAATAACACAACCAAGCTGGGCATCTTGTACTTGGTTGTGAGTGAAGCATGTAAAATTAACTTTTGAACAATTAAGGCATCTTGACAAGTTTTGGATGGTCTTACAGATATAAAATTATGCACCATTGAACACCTGAAATCACAAAATCATATTCCTTACTGTTTTCCATCAACAACTAATTGGATTTTGTTTTTATTTCAAGAAAATCTTTTGTTATTTCAATGTGTTCAAACCGCTCGTTGGCTTATTTATATTTTGATGCACAAATATTTTTCCAATAGGATAAAAAGATTTTGCAGTCAAATTTGTCTTTGATCTCTAGGGTGAACATAAAGGTATGCGGTAGACCTTTGCGAAAAATATGCAATTGGATTTACAACCATGTTAGCGGGTTTCACAAAGCGCAATCGAGGCTGATCGGAGAATCAACTCGATTTGACAGTGCGAAATCAAGACCACCATAGTTATATTCCTTATGGTTCCATGAAAATGTATTGTTCGACTTCGTGCATTAAGGCAATATTGGGAAATATGGTTCCAAATAAGCTCCGTTTCGATTTTAATTAGATCAAATTGGTTACGATGACGAATTCATTACTCAAATAACATTTTAGGTTAAAATGTAAAAAATTGCTGTTCTATTTCCAAAAGATTACCGATTTATTTTCAGAAACGTTCAATAACCATTCAAGAGCAAAGGCCAAATCTTCCCAGAATTGTGTTTCAATGTGGCAACCTTAGGCATCAAAGTCAATTTCGACAAAGGAACCTCACTTTACCTTTTCTGATGCTTTATTTGTTTTTCAAGTAATTTACAGCAATTACAATGATCGTCCAATTTTTTTTCAAGATAAAGTATATCTTTATCTCAACTAATTTGTCAATAATAGAGATTTTGACTTCAAAGTTCAGATTTCCATGTCTAATGGAAGCCAAATGAGCGGATTTCACCTTTTTGAACAGAGAAATATCCAATAGCGGTTGTTCCAGTTTAGTGTGTTTTATCTTCCAGGATTCTAATGACCTCATTATCACAAGCCGAATTTGTTTGATCAGCAGCATACAAGATCAACCATAGTTGATGGTAAGTTAGATGCTCATGGAGAATGGGCTCTGAAAATCTGGTTTCTCCAATAATACGCTCTGCTCTGTCGATCTAAAATACTGTCAACTGGAAAACTTATGTATTGATGTAATTTTCGCTTTTCTATTGCTTCCAGATCATTTTTGAATAATGCTATTCAAAGAAATGATTTATAGAATTTGTCAACTGGAGAAATCACTTGATTTCCATATTTTTTTGTTCAAAACAAGAATTTTTATTACATGTTCAATACCGCTGTACTTGGATTCATATCAAGATTATCAAACTCCTAAATGACATTTCAAATTCTTGCAAAATGATGTACCATGTTCTCATTCCTAATGAGCCAGATTCATGAAATAATACTAAGTTTCTAGAAGAACCAGATCATCCCATTAATGCATTAAGTTTGTGAATTGCTGTGTAACTGTTTCATCGCAAAGTTTTACCGTTAGGGTATAATCACAAAATTTTAACGAATTTCCGAGAGCATAACTGATGCACCGAACATTAATCAATTAAAAACCAAAAATTTCAGTGCCGCAGAAATAAACATTTAATGGCAAGAATTAAATCAATTAATTTCTCAAAAACTGCTGGAAGCATCACACAGAATTGATCGTAAAGCGAAAAATGCAATATACAGAGTGTTCCATTCGAAATATAAGTTTTTGCAACTTAAAATATAATTGTCAATGCCGTAGTGCTGACAATAGTTCAGACGGATAGACACAACTCATTTATTGGAGAAAATAACCCGTTTTCCGTCAATGTCCAACCTATCATCAACCAACCTGTGGAACCATGTATAATGTGAAATGAATATTTTCATACTTCAAAGCTAGTATAAAAACGACTACCAATCTTTGAAAAATTTGGATTTAAATTTTTATAATTACCATAAAATAGTCATTAGCCATTTAAATATTCAATGTCTCGAGAAGAAACCATTCAATTAAGTGTTTGGAAAAAATGACAGCTTTTATGCTGGATTGAATCCACCACATGACTCAGATAAAAATTTTCATGAAGAAATATCCGCTATTTTGGAAAAAAAACAGCAAACTGACCATCCTGGTGAGTCACACAAAACTTTGGAACCACAACAATTAAATCGTCTCTTGTACATTGAATAATGACAATTTTGTGATTGCTGAAGACCATACCTATAGGCAAAGTAACCACATATTTTGAATACTTGCAGAACCATATTTATTTATTCTCATTCCTCGAACGTATATTTGATATCACAATGCAGTGCAATAATCACACTGTAATAACATCAAATACATATCCCACAATCAATCAACAGATCTAAAATGTATATAAATACCATAAATACAATCACAGTTGCGTTAGCAACGCAAATCTTCAGTCAATATAAATTTATTTCAACAGTTGTAACAAACGTAGAAAAATATACATACGCTCTCAAACAGCTTAGTCGGCATTAAAATGTCTTAGTGAACACATTTTTCAATATAAGTTCATGTTCACATCGAAATTTTGGTCTACACAGAAACTTCCCTCAGACCATAATTTGCATTTCCTCTTCGTCACACAACATGAAGCACTACAACAATTATTGATCTAACCACTGTTATATTCTGGGAGTCTGAATCACATATGCCTGTACGACCTAAGATGGTCCACTTTCCACTTAATAATAAAAATATGAATCATTATAGAGGTTTCCATAAATAGAAAATATATAAATTTTTGAAATACATCTGAACAACACAAAATATCGTGATAAATAAAACAAAATTAATGAAATAACAATTTTTTTTATGGTTCACTGACTCTGACTGTCAACACTAGGAGGTGCATCTCCTTGTCCCTGGTGTTCTAATTTCCTATTATTTTCGATCCTTTCATTTATATCATTTCCAATTATCTCTCCTTCAACTATTGGCAAATCACTAAAAACCAAACATATTGATTCACTAAATTCGAATTACAAACAGCTAATCCTACATACCCATCCTCTGTATTTACTGTCAAAGTTCGGGACTCGTTAGATGCATTTTTGTTGCTGTTCTTGTTAGATTTGTTAGAAGCATTGCGTTTTTTGCTTGTCTACGGAAATAAAAAAAAATGAGTATCAACCCCCATTGATTTGAAATTGATGGGTCTGATTTTGTGTAAACTGCAGACCAGGTTTTTCGAATAAGATCTTTTCAGGTACAATATTTTCAGGTTTCTGCAACTGATACTAATTAACTAATTACATAACATTAGTACCTACCCCACATACATATTGACGCATCTTATATTGGAAGGATTATAGATAGTGGACATTCTCAAGAAATTTTTGTAGATACGAATCCAGGAACCAGTGACTGTTGGCTTTATCACAATAGGTTCACATTTTTTATATGTTTCATTTGGTATCACTAGTAAGCAAATTGAACTCCAGATGGTGTAAGAATGACTAGCAAATGAAAATGTAAATAAGAGTCAATGGAAACAATGAATAGACCAAATCCAAAGAGTCGCTGGCTCCTGGACTATACTGGTGTGTAGATGTTACATTCTAGATTAATAATTGCATTCTATGGAATTACAATAGCAATGCATTTGCAAAACAACCTGTCATCTATTTGGTGTCCCAGACCTCCTCAGGTGGACAGTAATGTCCACTTCTTGAAGAGTTGTTAGAAATTCATAGATGGGAGTGTTCCACAATGTGTCAGTAATAAGCAATTTAAATTTTTGTAGGACACCCTCAAAACTTATTTCACGCTTCATACCCACATAATATACAACATAAGAGCCAGCTTAGCTGCACACTCCAATGTAATTTGTATTTGTGATAATGTATTTCACAAAATTTATATTAAGAGGGACTTAAGGGACTGCATATAAAACTTGAACTCACTGATTGCTTCCTGTTTCCGACAGGGTAAGTTGGCACACCAACTTTCTTTCCTTGTCCCCTTCCTCTTGAATTCTGAGGAAATTGATTACCCCCACGGCCTCTACCATAGCTGACAGAACCAGCTGGTTGTCTATTTGCACCCTGGTAACCGTAATTCGCACCCCATGATCCAACAACTACACCAGCTACTTGCAATTGTCCTCCTTTAGACAAAACAGGCCTTCTCGCACCCGGGTTGTTTCTTGTAGAAGGTATGGAAATCTGGGGTATGCAAGGTGGACCTCCCAGATTTGGCCGTATTAACCCTACAATCAGTGATAATTATCTCTATTACTGAGCAGGACAAACAAATTTCTTGCAATATTTATAGCAAATCTTAACCATGAAAATTCAAATGCTCGATGGTAAGTTCAAAAGTTGAAAAAGTTGTGTCCATGAAAACATCAGCAATGATTGTTAAATTGAAACGAGAAAAAATTTCGAAAAAAATTTATATTCCAAAAATTGTCTTAAGCATGTAAAGAATAATTCACTCACCTTGAAAAGCAGCAAGAGGCGGTTTGACGAATTTGACCTCCAAACCCTCCAATATAGCTTTACGCATCCTTTCTACCTTAACCACGCGTTCAATATGGCTCTCACAAAGCTCCAAAATATTTTTAGAATGCGCAGATCGGGCCAGTATATGGTGAAACAATTTGCCATCAAAATACAGCCATGGGCAGCACATAAGCCAAGGTAGGGGCGCACCACAAGCATCATTCGCTAATATTGCGTACTCAACCCCCTGCATAAATAGTGTAGCAAGCTGAACTCCTCGGCTTGTGACCACACTCAGCTGTCAGGAAGTTCATTCAATTAATACTCAGAATTTTCAAAGAATCAAATGCAAACTTTCGAATGTGCATTATCTGCTGCTCTCAATTTCCAATTTTTGTCATCAACCAGTAAACCAACCTTATCATTCTTGATATTATGATATTGTTAATCATACACTTGTTCAATTACTTAGTAGAACCCTCAGGTCATCCTTAAATATCCTAATCGAATCAAACGATATACAAAATCTTTCTTATAGTTTCACAGTTAACTTTAACTGGAGAAATGTTCTATTCTTTTTTATTGAAGATGCAGTGCAACCTTCAAGTGTTTTGATATGTTCAAAAGATTATAAACCCAAGGACGCGGATTTGAATGAAACCAAATGGAAACAAGGAAATGTCCATTTTTCGCATTTTCTCCCTCCCATATTATTCCCCCTAATTTTATGCTGACACTTTTTCGCCATGCCGTTCTTTCGTGCATACTAAACGCCACGTCCCAACAAGTCACGATAAAATGCGCGAAAAAACCTGTATGGATGTCTAATTCGCCATTTTAGGTCCAAGAATGGTAATAAAATAACGCTGGTAATCGAATAGAGGAAATAAAATTCTCTGACTTGTTGCATCAACGACCTGGTGTGACTGAAGCAGTAAATTCGGTGGAAACCACTTCTAACTTACCGTTAACTCTTGCAAGTATTGGGCATTCATAAGGTCAGTACTGAAAGCTTGACACAAAAAAGCATCCAATTCCTGGGGCCTCATTATTGGCTTCTCCTGGGACATGATATATCTCAAAACGCATGCCATAATAAGCATATGTTGTGGGACGTATGCTGTATTCAATATAAGAGGAGAATCTGAATTGAGGCAAGAAAGCAGAGCTCTCATCCGTCGACGCTTGTCGTCCATGGCAGGACCGAACCATAGCCTATGTAATGTAGGAACTGCCCAAGGTAGTGGTTCTGCTTTTACCTGTTCAGGTTTCAAGTATGGATTACCACTACTGTATTTCCATTCTTTAACGATAATATCCGGCTGTGGAGCGTTCTCTGGTATCTCGCGAGATTCTAAAGAATATGTATTGTATATCAAACAATTGAAGTAAATCATTACATTTACCTTTCTTCTTGCTATGCAAATACCGCAGATGATGCAGATTGAAAATTACGGCATAAACTTTCTGCCGAAGAGGCTGGTAAATGTCATGAATGGATGGAAATTCTCGATTCTGTTCATCCTCCATCAGACAAGGCAATCTCACTTCTTGGGTACTCAACACATGCAAGATTTGAGGAGCCATAAGACCTTTCTGATGACGAAGAGAAGCTGTTCGAAGCACATCAGCTGCCACCGTGGGGGTAATCAAATTGGATTTTGGCCATGCTATTAAAAAAAAATACGGGCTAGTAAATTATACCAGGAGAATTTCAAGACGGATATTCATTCTCAAACTCGGTTGTGTGATATTAAATTCTAATGTTTTTCGAGTATGTCTATTTCTTTTTCACGCTCTACAGCTTGATAGATATGTAAAAAAATCATTTTGTTTTCATGAAGAAAAAAGTTTTATGGGAAAAATGGCTTATTTAGGAAGTTTTTATTTAAGCAATACAGCATCAATCCTCACCCAATTGAGTACCTTAAATACATTGTCCATTCAATATACATCAATATGGACCTTTACAGCATGTAATTTAAATGAATATTTCCGAAGATATTGAAGATTCAAAATGCAGGGACTTAGCGGTGCGGACCGGCACTACCGTTGTTTATAAGGATTGCCATTGCATCCGTGCGAAGCCGTGGCGGGTCGCTAGTTTTGGACAGAAACGCAAGTATAAAAACGCTCGGGAATATGCTAAGCATCGCGATAATTTGAAAAAAAAAGGGAATTGTCGAATTTCATTAGTATGGATTTGTTGACGTCATTTGGAGAACGTGTTTGTTCCCTTCTTTTGCTGTTTTCACGTTCCTGAGTTAATTTATCCCGAGCTACGCCGTTTTTCCAGTTTTAATGGAACAAATTTGCTCACCTTCTATGATTAGTGCGGGAATAGTTTGAGATAGAACTCATAGTTTTTGTGCATTGACAACTTCCGAGAACCGGTAAGGTCCCATTTATATTTCTTCACATCGCATTTTCCGTTGAATATCATTCAATTGAAGTATTGGGTGTTTCACGACCTCCTGAACGTTTTTATTCCTTATTTGAGTTATAATTTTAAGAGATGGAGATACCTTAACTCAGTATTTATCAGCAACCTTTTTGAGGTTTGAGATCGGCGAGATGACAACGGGGTCACGACCGCGCTTCACCCTTCCTCAATTCGCTGAAGGTTGACGGATATTCGAGAGATTTCGTCAAGTCGAGGGGTTTCATTTACTCGAACTGCCTGTCTGGACGTTGTTTGTTCGCAACCGAGCCCGGCCAATATTTTGCCTCATTTTTCTTTCAAGATTTTGTGTCGTATTTTATTCCCTTGTGTTTAGGGCAACTCAGTATTTATCAGCAACTTTTTTGAGGTTTGAGATCGGCGAGATGACAACGGGGTCACGACCGCGCTTCACCCTTCCTCAATTCGCTGAAGGTTGACGGATATTCGAGAGATTTCGTCAAGTCGAGGGGTTTCATTTACTCGAACTGCCTGTCTGGACGTTGTTGGTTCGCAACCGAGCCCGGCCAATATTTTGCCTCATTTTTCTTTCAAGATTTTGTGTCGTATTTTATTCCCTTGTGTTTAGGGCAACTCTGTATTTATCAGCTCCTTTCTGAGGATTGAGATCGGCGAGATCACAACAGGATTACGACCGCGCTTCACCCTTCCTCAAAACGCTTAGGGGTAACTGATATACGAGAGACTTCGTCAAGTCGAGATGTTCCATTGACTGGAGTTGCTTGTCTGGACGTTGTTGGTTCACAGTCGAACCTGATACATACCTATTTCTCTCAGCGGTGCTAGACGATTCGTACTTCGAATCAACGTCTTTGTGAGTCTCGTTCTGAGTTGACATTGGCGAGATCTCAACGGGGTGACAAACGCGCTTCGTCTTTTATCAACTCGCTGGCGTATGCATATTTACTGCAATCACTTCGTCAGGATTGGGGGTTCCATTCTCTGGACGTTGCTGCTGCAACAGCTGCTACTGGTCCCTGATTCGTGGCAAAAAATACTGTCCGAAAATAATAATATTTTCTGGATATGTGATCTATGTAAGCCTGATTTGGAATTAGCCATTGAACAACTAAACTCCAAGGAAGCCCGCAACAACTCCAGCATACACAAGGAAAATCAATGTCTTGCTAGGGAAATCAATCTTTTGCAGAAACTAGTGAGTGAAATGGAATATACATTAGATCTCCAAAGAAAAACTATAAATAATTATGAAAATCGAGACAATGAAAAATTGAAAATACCTTGTGGGGGATTTCCCTTATCAATAGAAGATAAGATATCAAATACTGAATCATCTGATAAAAATGTGTGCAAAAAACCTGATTTGTTTAATGTAAAGTCTGTCGAACACAACTCTTCCTTATCTTGGGCAAATGATAAACATTCGGCAATTAACGATCCTAAACCGTCACATAATTTAACGTGCTCTGCAGTAGGAAATTCTGTATCTGATGCTCCTCCTGAATCCTGTGATAATGTAGCGAGTGGAGGTGGAATAACTACAGTTCAAAAGATCGATAATGCTTTAGCCTCAGCGAGATCATCAATGAAATCAATGCCCAAAACCCAAATTGAATATACTCAGTCATCTCATAACACGATTGAGGGTGAATGGAAGCTACCAAATAGAAGGAAAAAGAAGATAGTTAAGAAAAATGAACCTGCTCTTGTTGTGGGCAATTCGAGTGTCACTGCTGCTGTGCGTGGAGTGGAAAAGTCCAAGATATTGCATGTTTCAAATCTAGATCCTAAGACCACACCTGAGGATCTTCAAACGTTTCTGGGAGTTAATTTCTCCAACGTTAAATGTGAACCTATTGTTTCACTTTATCCGGATAGTTATGCATCTTTCAAGGTGACAATTCCAGTGTCCGAGTATGATAAAGTCCTAATTCCTGAGAATTGGCCGGTTCATGCTAGCGTACATAATTTTTTTCGCCCTTGGAGGACCAAAAAGGTCAACCCATAAATCCCACAGTGTCAATAAGAAAAACAAAAAATTCGTTCACTTTAAAAGTGCTACAAATTAACGTTCAATGTATATCCAACAAAATTGAACCTCTTGAAGTATTTTTGAAATCTACCGGTGCATCTGTAGTTTGTGTGGCTGAACACTGGTGCACAGAGTCTAGTATTCCATTTGCTGTATTGCCTGGATATATATGTGCTGCGATGTACTGTCGATCGACACGTAAACATGGTGGTACTTGTATTTATGTCAAATCTGAATTTGATTTTGCTGAGATAAAAGTCAGCGACCTATCAATAGAAATGCAGTGTGAATTCTCTGCCATTAAATTTAACATTAATGAGAAACTGATCGCAATCCTCAGTATATATAGGCCGCCTCGAGGTAACTATGAACTGTTCTTTCAGCAATTTTCTTATGTGCTACATCGCTGTGCGTGCAAAAGTGACTATATTTTTGTGTGTGGTGATCTTAACATCGACTATCAAAAAGATGATATTCACAAAAAGTTACTTTGTGACCTCCTCATAGGCCACGCACTTAAGATCACCTCTAACAGATATACAAGGGAATTCACTAACATAAATGGCCAAATGTCATCATCCCAGATTGACTATATTATGATCAACGATCACCTTGAGAGCTTTGGAGTAGCTGTCCTTGAGACCCACTTTAGTGACCATAAAGCTCTGTTGCTGGAGTGCTCCATAGATGACACTATTGAGGATCACACTTGTGTACAGAAAAATTACTTATACAGAAGTTATTCCCCTGAAAATTTGTCGATCCTGCGGGAGGTTATCTCAAGTTCAAGTTTCAGTGAGGTGTATTTGCGTACTGATATTGATGAGTGTTTCCGGTGTTTTTCTGAAGAATTGGAGGGTCTGGTCGACAACTACTGTCCTACTACATGGTCTAACATCTCCAAAAAGCCAAGACTAGGATGGATAACGCCTGCATTAAGGAAAGCGAGCGAACAACTAAAAAATCTCCATTGGCTATCAAAAAATTTAAATAGTAAGAATACACTCGAACTATATAAATCTGCCAAGCTTCAGTACAAAATTATGTTGAAACAAGCTAAATTTGACTATTATGATGGTAAAATAAATTCTAGCAATAATAAAAACAAAATATTATGGAAAATTGTTAACTATGAAACTGGTAAACTAGCAAATAGATCCAAGACTATAACTCTCAAAGTAAATGACGTCATATTTTCAGAACCTGAAGTAGTTGCTTCAACTTTTTGTAATTATTTTTCCACTGTGAATAACATTGCTCTGTCGAATCACTTTGGTAATTCTATAAGACATTCATGCACCTTAACTAAAATGTCAAACAACACCTTCTTTTTCTTCCCCGTAACAGAAAATGAAATTTTGCAAGCCATTAAATTATTAAAGAATAAAAATAATGTTAGCACTGATATTGTATCAGCCAAAATTTTGAAGCTAATATCTGGTTCCATTGCACAGCCTATTTCTCATTTGTTGAACTTATCGATATCTTCAGGAAAGTTTCCTTGTGCATTAAAAAAAGCAACTGTAATACCTGTACATAAGAGAAATGACCAACAAAATATTGCTAACTACCGTCCGATTTCAATTTTGAGCGTGCTCTCCAAGGTCTTTGAAAGAATTGTTTACGACCGTATGATGAATTATCTGGATAGGTTTAAGAAGATAACAAATTGTCAACATGGTTTTAGAGCTCGAAAGTCAACTCAGAGTGCTGCTGTTTCTTTTGTAGAATACGTCTATGAATCACTGGACCATGGACTTCATGTGGCGGGTATATTCTTTGACCTGTCCCGTGCATTCGATTGCTTAACTCACAAATTGATATTACACAAATTATACAGCTTGGGTTTCAGAGGCATTTTCCTTGATTGGATTGAAAGCTATCTAGTAGACAGAAGTATATCAGTTAAGATTCAAAATACTTTTTCGAGGGAACGTTACACTGATCTCGGAGTTCCTCAGGGCTCCGTATTGGGTCCACTTCTGTTTATATTATTTATCAATGATCTTCCCGATCATATTACTGCGGAGAGAATAGTCATCTTTGCGGATGATACATCTTTGGTGGCCTCAGCTCGGAGTCCTGGGGAGCTCTCCGAGAAGTGTGCTCTATTGGTAAATAGTTTCGATAAATGGTGTAAAGCAAATTCACTCATATTAAATTTGGGGAAAACTAAATTTGTAGTCTTTAATACCAGAGCTACAATAGAACAAAGCTTTCGTATTGTTATTGGGGATCATGAGGTTGTCTCCAGTACCAATGTCAGATTTTTGGGGACGTACCTGGACGCATCCTTAAAATGGTCTAACCACATAGATGCGGTGTGCAAAAAACTCAACTCTGCTTACTATGCAGTAAACAAGGTCAGAGACTCTCTTCCAACTCAATCTCTTGTTAATATTTATTACAGCTCTGTATATAGTCACCTGAGCTATAACGTTGTTCTCTGGGGAAATTCGGTCGACTACAAAAGAGCATTCATATCGCAGAAGCGCATTTTGCGTCTGATTTTTAAACTGAAGCCACGTGACACATGTAAGCCATGGTTTATCAAATATAAAATTCTCACCCTACCCTGTATTTTTATATTTAAGTGCTTGATGTATGTATATGATGATTTATCAAGTTTTACTAAGTTAAATAGTTTTCATAGGTATAACACTCGTAATTACGAAACCTTGTTTGTCCCTGGGCATGTCACGGCCAAGTATGAAAATTCTCCTGCCTATCGAAGTATAAAAATTTACAATCATCTACCTAGTAGAATTAAAAGGCTGAACCGTGACAGGTTTCTTCTTCTTCGCGTACCATCTCCTAACGGAGGTTGGCTACCAACATAGCTATGCGCACTTTATTTGCAGCTGCACGGAACAGTTCGTTGGAAGTCATTGAAAACCATTCTCTGAGATTTCTCAACCATGATGTTCTTCTTCTACCCCGACAACGCCTTCCCTGAATTTTTCCTCCCATAATATTCTGCAGCAATTGATATTTGGGACCTCTTATTATGTGTGCAAAATATTCTAGTTTTCTTTTCTTTAGAGTTTTATAAATCTCCTCCTCCTTGTTCATACGACGCAGCACTTCGACATTTGTAACTCTGTCGACCCACGAAATCCGCAACATGCGACGATAGCACCATCTCTCAAAAGCTACCAGTTTGTTTATTTCAGCTGTTTTTAATGTCCATGCCTCGGCACCATACAACAGAGTTGAAAATACATAGCATCGAAGTATTCTCATCCTCAATTTTAAGTTAATGTCCTTGCTGCAAAGAAACTTCTTGAGTTTGATGAAAGATTTTCTGGCTATCTCAATTCTAGTTTTAATTTCTTGCAACTGTTCAGCATTCTCATTTATTATTGTACCTAAATATCTATAGTGTTGAACTCTTTCAATTGGAGTGTTATCAATTGTTAAGTTTACGTCTATATTTTGTTGTTTTGTGATAACCATATACTTCGTTTTCTTCAAATTCATGTTTAGTCCAAATTGTGTGCAAGAGTCATTTATTCTTTGTAGCAGATTTTGCAGATCTTCAATGCTGTCTGTTGTTATCACCGTATCGTCGGCATATCTAAGGTTGTTGAGTTGTTGACCGTTTATTTTTATTCCCTCATCTCCCTCTGCAAGAGCTTCCTCGAAGATTGCTTCACTGTAGATATTGAAAAGGAGAGGAGACAAAATGCACCCCTGCCGAACACCACGCTGTATCTCTACACTTTCAGATAAACTACAATCCACTCTTATACTAGCCGTTTGTCCCCAGTACAGGTTTGCTATCAGCCTTATGTCTCGAGCATCAATATTCTTTCTTTGTAATATCCCTATCAGTTTTTCATGTTGAACTCTGTCAAATGCTTTTTCAAAGTCTATAAAACAAACATATATATCCTGATTTACGTCCAGACATCTCTGCATTAGAACATTCAATCCAAATAGTGCCTCCCTTGTACCCATTCCCTTCCTGAAACCCAGCTGGTTATCACTTATTTCCACATCTATTTTTGAATAAATTCTATTGTGAACGATACGCAATAAAACTTTAAGTGTGTGGCTCATCAGTGAAATTGTTCGGTACTCCGAACAACATTTGGCATTTGGTTTTTTGGGCAGCGTTATAAATGTAGATTTGAGCCACTCTTTAGGAATTATGCCCGTCGCATATACAGCGTTAAAGAGATCAACCATGATGTCGATGGAGTCATTGTCAATTAACTTAAGGAGTTCGATGGGAATTTCATCGGGACCACTTGCTTTTCCACTTTTGGTCTGTTGGATGGCATGAATCACTTCTTCTTTAAGAATTTCTGGTCCTGTGTTCTCGACAAAATCAAGAGTTAATTCCGGTCTATTGTCGTGAAAAATGGTTTTGATGTAATTGGTCCATTCTGCAAGTTGTTCGTTGATATCTGTTAAGAGCTTCCCTTCCTTATTTTTCAGTACGGTGGATACTTTATGCCTCTTCAGACCTGTCATTTCTTTGATTTTCCTATGCATGTTGAAACTATCATACTTCCTTTCATATTCCTCCACCTCCTCACAGCTTCTCTTCAACCACTCTTCTTTTGCATGTTTGATTTTAATTTTAATTTCCAAGTTTAGTCTAGCATATTCACTAATGTTATTCTTATTTTGTCTTCTCTCGTCCATAAGTTTTAAAATTTCTTCGTTCATCCACAATTGTTTTGCTTCGCGTTTTTTTGGTAGATTTAAACTTGCCTTTTCCATGGTATTCCGAATGCAGTTCCATTTAAGATTGACATCTGTGTGATTAAAACTGGTTTGTGTTAAGTTTTTCAAATTTTTGTTAATTTCTTCTTCTGCTTTTTGTTGTACCACTGGGTCTTTCAAAGAAGAGACATTAATGGATTTCTTTGTAGTTTTAGGTTTTATTTTCTTGAATTTTAGCTTAATTTTTGCTATTAGAGGATTATGATCAGAGTTGATATCTGCTCCCGGGTAAGTTTTTACTGATTTAACAGAGTTCTTATATCGTTCTTTTATCAGAATAAAATCGATCTGATTTCGTACTATACCTCTGATTCCATCTGCAGGGGACTTCCATGTGTAGAGTCTTCGATTGGGAAGTTCAAAAAACGTATTCGTAATTATCAAATTCTCGGTTTGACAGAATTCTACTAGCCGATCTCCCCGTTCATTACGCCGCCCAAGTCCAAACTTTCCTACGCAATTCTCAACTTCGCCCTGTCCCACCTTGGCATTGAAGTCACCTAGTATAATTGTGAGCTCATGGTTTTTTGTTGTTTGGAGTGCTTCTCTGAGTTCTTCATAAAACGTTTCAATTTCTTGATCACTCTTTTCTGCAGTAGGCGCATAGACTTGCAAAACATTAACTGGTGTTGGACTTGCTTGGAGCTTCAGCATCATAACTCTGTCAGAAAGAGGTGTGAAACCGATAACTGATTTATCTATCATTCTGTCAACAATTATTGCTACGCCATATCTATGATCTGGGTCATTATTCCCAGAGAAGTACATTGTGCCGTTTTTAGTTGGGCATTTACCTGAACCATTCCATTGGACGTCACTGACTCCAAGCATGTTGATTTTCATTCTTTCCATCTCCAAGACCAGGTTATCCAGTTTGCCTGATACAAATAGGCTTCTTACGTTCCACGTAGCTACCTTCATGGCCAACCCGGGGATTCTTCGCACCCTCTGGCCATCTAAGGCCTGCCGGGGACTGAGGGCCATTGTATAAATTTGCTCAGCCATGATTGATCTACTAGGAAAGTCTTTATGAGGTGGTTTTCCGTTGCCTTCCTCATCGCAGTATTAAAACCGTTACGACAATTCTTGCCACGCTTTTAAATGTGTTATTTGCTACCGTTCTGGTTTTCTATATCTAGAAATACGCCAACAAATCACTTTTAGTGTCACTGCTGCCTAACACTAGTTTTCTCGCCATATCTGGCTACCCTCACGAAGTTTAGCCTGCAGGTCGATGCAGTTTCCAGGGTGTGGCACGTGGAGCCATACGTGAGAGCTGACCGCCCTGTGAGGACCAATTGTTCAAAACCATCTCCAGTCTATGACTCTCGATGCGACCGTCTTAAACAAGAGGTGCTACCTCTCCAGCGCAGCCCATACACAGGTGACAGGTTTAGAGAGACCATAAGATCTGTCCTCGCTAACAAGGGCTACTACACTTTAAGCGAGTACCTCATGGATAATACCATTGATGATTTATAGGTGTTTTTTTTTTTTGTGACTCATCCAATACATTGTTTAAATGTCTTTATGGATTAATAAACTTTCTTTCTTTCTTTCTTTCTTCCTATCCTATCCACCAGAGCCGATGGTTCAATTACAATATTTAGAGTGTAACTCATAATCTTATGTTGTTACATAAGACGATATTTTTTGAGGCCTGCCTGTATTTTCCTTCTTACCGTCCAATTCTGTTATCGCTCACCTCGTCCGACCGTCTTGCTTAACCGTTCACTATTTGGATATTTTTGTATTTCATGGCCACTGTTGAATACTTACTAATACTAAAGTTATTTTTCAATTCACGTCTACTTTGTAAAACAAATCAAATCTTATTTCAATCTTCATTTATCTCAAAAATAGATTTCTACTCATTTTTCATTGATTAATTGTTCTATATTATTATACTAAAACGGTAACTCTGTGGTCCGGCCTGGGGAATCTGTCGAAAAAGTGGGTCCGGAAGAATCTTAAAATCGCAGCGAAGCTGCGATACAGGAGAGAAGTTTTTACACGGTCGGAAAGAGAAATGATCGATTCGTACGTGGGCGAAATTTCGATCCTCTAGGCGATGTAGAAGTATTTTAAAAAAATTCGCGAAAATCGCGAAAAAATTCGGCAAAAACGGCAATTTTAAACTCGATAAAACTTTTTTCGCAGATACCCTGGTCGTGATGTAAATACACGGATCGAAAGAGGAAGAGTCAACGCAAAATAGCTTGGTATTCATATTTTTCATAATTTCCCCATTTCTTCAGGAAAACTGATCAAAGTTTGACATTTCTCCTATAAAATCGCCCGATCTGCAGAGATCACAGAGAACTATTTGATATTGTAGCTGTAAGCTGTCAGAGAGAAAGCCCGGAACACAATCTGACAACTGCGCTCAGATTCCGCGACCGGAGGCCTAACGATAAGGATAACTGTTTAAAAGATAGATCTGCTGGCCCATACTAGTTGTAAGTACTCGGGGCTATTCACTAAGCAAAGTTGTTATGGGTAGCAACCGTAAATCGTCGTTATCCCATGTAATAAGCATGGGATAACGACGATTTACAGTTGCTATCCATAACAACTTTGCTTAGTGAATAGCCCCGATTATTTGACGTCAGTGATTTTTTATTTTTTTTCAGCAGAATCAACGAGAGAAACCTATCATTTTGATCGCTTACTCCGTAGATTAAGCCGAACCCTTCTCCACTGTCTAAAAGCTACCGTAGCAGGAGTGGAGGAATCAGTCAAGGCCCTACAACCTTGTAAAAGCTATTGTGGATGGCGCCCGAACATTTATTAACTGGAAAGGTGATTGCTCCCTTGAAGTCCTCCCCCTAAATAAAGGATCTGCATACATATGAGGTGTTATCGACTCGTATGAATTGTGGGAGTGACATAGGCTACGCTTTGTTTCTAATGAAACTTCATTCTATGAGAAAATACTGTTGGTGAGTTGAAGAAATCAACGCTTTATTGCCTAGCGCTCGCTGATAAAGCAGGTAATTGTTCGACTCGAATCAAATAAACGGTATTCTTACACTTAATAAAGTTTCTTCAGAAAGAGCATAGCCTTTGTGACAACCACAATTCAAACAAATCTAATGTTAACATCCATCAAACCGGACTGTAGAGCGTGTTAAAGAAATGGACATACATACACACATACATTACTATTCTGTAACTCATTATAGTGAACGACAATGTAACTTGGTGCAACATTTGATTAAATTTCGATTTCTTTTTTATATAAGTTACGAACATGAAGTTAATAACGGGTAATTTTTAAGAACTATAGGGAATCTTTAAGAAAAAACACATTCAGAAAACTGCGTGAAATCATTATTTGAATCGAGAGTACGGTCCATATTATTAAATGTTTGAAGATTTTTTCATGCAAATGTTGATCGAGGCTGCGCCTCAGATGGTCCATCCACTTAGTCCTATTTTGGCATACTCTCCCCAACATTTCGGCTTGTATCTCAGGTCTAAAGCCCTTAAATCGCACGATCTAGGCGGCCAATTGACGGGTCCAAAACGTGAATTAAACTGTTCACCGAACGGAGTCGAATCGATAATTGGTGGTCATCATTAACACTGGCCGATACAGCCGCGATTTTATCTTAATTTCGCACTGAACGTAAGCGTGTTGGTGGTTTAATGTCACAATAGCCCGAATAGCCGCTTCAGTGGGTCGATTAAACTGACCATAAAATAGGAGGAGCGCGCTATGAACTTTCTCAACAGAGCACGCATTTTAATGATAAAATTCAATGATTTGCAAGCGTTGTTCGTTTGTGAGACGATTCATGATTAAATTATAGACCAAACTGAAGATGTTTGACATTGACATAAAACACGAAACGATCGTGAGCTGTCAAAATCAGCATTGCCAAAAAAAAATACATAGTCAAAAAACCACCTGTTATTTATCGATAAGGTGATCGCAACATAACCGTAAAATAAAGGAAAATATTATGAGAATCACCAATATTATTTCACAATAAAGGAAAGGGCCTCTAAGTCATCTCCACAATACGATGAAAAAACTTTTATTTCAAACGGTCAGACATGTTTCGAACCCTGCAGGGTTCATCTTCAGTGAAGGACTGGAAAACAAAATCAAAGTAGCAGGAAAAACACGTTACAATCTCCGATGGGACAAACAATTGCCGAGCAAAACAATACTTACAATGTAAAAACAGACAAAGCAAAATTTAGGATGTTAAGGACACCTAAATCCTCATACAGTGAAGTCAAGGAGGATCATTACAAAAAACAAAATATCAACCATCAATGATTGATCAACAACAATAAATCTCCATTTTGTTGAAACTGGAGAAAACAAGATAAATTGCGACTGCGTGTCAACAAGTGAAAATTGCATCGCGACATCTACGATTGAAAATTGAATTAACAATAGATACAAACCGTCACAAAGAAAACGGAGAAAATCGCGCGAAGACAGGAAAAATCGAAACAATCAAAGGGGGGGAGAGGGAAAGGTGAAGCATCCACTCACAATCCAAACAAACGAGGAAACGGAAAAACAAAAAACAAAAACGAAATGACCACGCGGGAGAATCAAAAGGAGAGTGAATCAAAAAGTCTGACGCAATCAAAATGTATTTGTTCGTTAAGTGATCTGACATTAGGGTCATTTTTAATTGAATTAATCTCGAAAATTTCTAAAATGTTCATGAGGGAACCCTTGTTAACGTGATGGAGTATTTTAATGTCCTTATTAATGTCGAAAGTGTGGTTGGCATTAATCACATGATTGGCAAACGAACTACTTGAGTTGACTTCATGAAAAGGAGAAGTGGAGAATTTAGTTTTATATTTGTCTATTATTTTTGAATGTTCTTTAACTCTGGTCATAATTTTACGTCCGGTTTGGCCTATGTATTTAGCATTACAAGTTGAAATAAAAGTTTTTTCATCGTATTGTGGAGATGACTTAGAGGCCCTTTCCTTTATTGTACATATTCTACTCCACTTTGAGCATGGACTTCTTTCTTCAATTACAATATTATTTCACATATTGCCTGAAAAGTCACTAACCATTCTTGCTGGTCCTTTTAGTGGTTGAAGCTGCAGAAGTTTGGCTACCATTGTTAACCAATAAGTTGACTTGGCCAAAGTTCAATATCGAATTTGGGGTGGAGCCATTGGAAAATCCATTTAAATGCGACAGGTCAGTAGAAAAATTATTGACAGCTAAAACAAAATTTATCTATCAATTAGCGCGTTCGGCATTGACATCGCAGATCAGAGAGATTTTTTGGCACGTGACTGCGGATATGTCTGACAAATTTGGAATTATCGAACGATCTGGATAAAAAATTGACAAGTATTTGTTTATAACTACAAACGTCATTTTGAAAGATTTCCCGGGACGGTTTTATTGTATTATGGCTGGAAGTGGAATTAAAAGGGATCTTAAACTTGCCATTCTAACAGTGGCAAATGGCAATTTTTTGTTTGATGAGGATGAAGCTGATGTAAATATTAAAGAGAAAGTCAATAATTTTGCTGAACTGATGATCGTGCCTCGGTACGCTGGCAGGGCTTGGGCATTCTATCAGAGACAGTTCTACACTGCCAATATATGGTGTTTCAAACACATCTAGAATTAAATAAATGTTTTATGAAGCTATTGGCATAAGGTTGGTTAAGTGGATGAACAGTTGAGTACTTGAATGCCCAAAAATAACAATCTCTTCTTAGCATATCTTTAAAAATGCTTCAGAAAAACAAAAAGTGACAAAGTTGAACTTAATGAAAATTTCAGATTATGAGTGAGAGATGATAAACCTACTAACTAAAAATAAATTGGGTCAATTTCTAGTTTAGCTCCCCCTCTCCGATTTTTAAAATATTTTGTCTCGTGATTGTAGATGTTGAAAAGATACTACAGTTTTAATTTCAGCATTGGCAAATGAGTAGTTTCAGAGAAAAAAAATAAAAAAGATTGTGAATATTTCCACCTGCGTTTAGACTTTATATTTATTTGAATCGCATCGGCAGTGTAAAATGCCGTAAGGTGATTTTTTCTCGAACAGACGGTGTTGCCAAATCTCAATAATTTCTCAAATACTAAGATAGACATAGAACTTTCACACATGGCAGGTGGATTTTCAAGAGATGAGCCTTTAGATATGTTCCCCGATGACGTCGGCGCTGTTTTCGTTCTATTCAAACAAAGGTATGAGATTTTTATGGCCTTATCGTTTTTCAGCAGTTGGGTTGGGTAAGTTCAAGTTAGGCTTTAGACATTTATCCCCTTGTCTCCCGATGACGTCCGCACTGTTTTGTTCTATTCAAACGAGGGTATGGGCTCCAACAAGGGGGGGTTCAGGGGGGGCGTAGCCCCCCCTGAAATTTTTGTGGCCTTATCGTTTTTCAGCAATTAGGTCAGGTTATGTCAGTTCGTTATGGCTTAATTTAATATATTCTGCAATAATAACATAATTCAACTGATATTATGATGTAAACCTCGAGAAATCAACGTTACATTCGGGAAATGACGTTCGAATAAATTCAACATATCGTTGATGGGTTTCGTTTTGGTAGAAAACTTCGGTCACAAATTTTGAGCAATAAAGATGCAATGATTCAACGTGGCAACAAGCCCCGTACAAACAGAATTTTCACGTTTCAAATCACGTAGGTAATCGTTACTACGGAGATCAAAAAAAATAATTCGACAGTTGGAAATTAAAACTTCATTCGAGATAAATATAGTAATTTGTGAGAATTTCTTCAAGTGTGGAAGAAGGGGAAGATTTGAATATGTGTGTTTCAAGTTGCGGTTACAATACAGAAAAGAGGATACCGAGAATGTGATCGCATTGTCTTGTCATTGTCTTTTAAGGATTTCAAGGTAAATTTTTGGAGCAATCACATCTAGATTTAATGAAAATATGCTTCATGGTCGTCATATTTTTATCAACGGATACTGTCGGAGAATTTCGAAAAAATAAATTATTCTTGAAATTTTCAGAAACCATAGACTCGAGGAAATTTGAAATATTCATTGATTCAGCGCTAATGAGATTGTACATTTTTCTAATGATTTTTAATTCTTTTCAAGGTCATGTCCTTGAAAAAATAGGTCAATGACCTAGACATTTTTGGCAAATTTTGATCTTTTTAGACTATGCACGACTAATTCTTTTCGTAAATTGTCGTTTTTTCAAGAAAATCTCTAAGAATCTTACCCACCCAGCACCCCTATTCACTCCAGATCCCGTTGAAAAAACAGCAAATTAACTTGTTTGCCAGCATTGAAACTAGTATTAAATCATACCAAATCACTCGTTTTTCACGAAAAAAAATTAAAACATCGAAAAATCGAGGGGGACCTAAACTAGAAAATTACCATAAATTGAAAAAAAGGACTACTCTGTTGTTGGCTGATAGCCAAAAGCATATTTTCCTTTTTTTTTTAATTTATTGAATTGGGAATAAAATGAGAGTGGCAATTAGCGAGGTCGACGATTTTTTTGTTTCTGTCTACCCTCAAAAGCTGCTCTTCATCCCACAGTACATACACGGGGAGACGGAGTTTTTTCAGAGGTTTTTATCTGTTCTCGTGTATCATACGCAGAATTGTATGGTACGGTACCCCGTTTACATTCCCTCTGCTAACACATAGATTCAGAGCGGGAAAAAGATTTTTTTAAAACCATCTGTTCCTTGTCGCCATTTCTTCACACATGCCTTATGCCATATATTGTTCGATTTGTATTACTCTCTTTCAAAAGAATATATTTATATTTGAAAAGACATCTCGATATCAATAGTTAGAAATTAGAATACCCAGCAAACAAATAAAAACCTGAACCAAAACTGTCATCTGCTGACATTAACCGATTAATCTGTTCGATCCGTCTTTCGAGGCCGAGCAAAAAGATTTCATCCGGATACTTCAGACGTCAATTGCCGAACGAAACAGATTTACCTCCCCTACATCCAGACGCCATTATCGAACGATAAAATTATGTCAGACAAATCCGATCGCAATGCCGAACGCGACTAATACAGAAGCAAGTTGACCAAACACACTACATTATTAGCCACTCGAAATAAAGTTGTTCTGAATAAGGACATAACAAATTTGTACTAAATAAAACACAGAATAATATTGATATTGGGCTGAAATTCCGTTTAGGTGCAGAACAAATGTTAGATTTAGCTATTAGAATGAGATCCGGTATAAGAAATATAAGTATACCCTCATCTGTTATTTATTTGTGATAAGAATGAAAGCTTTGTTTTATTCTCAATCTGAATGTATAGGGTTGTCTCACTTGAAAGTTGATTCAGTCTAGGGTTGCCTCAATTTAAGATGTAGATTTTAGACAGGAGCGGTTACAGATATGAGTTACGCGCTCAACTCTATGTGACAGACATTATTCACTGGATTGTAATATGACTATCATAATGCTTCTGAAAACTCATTCGAAATCTACGGATTATAGAAGAGCCGTGGACTAACAATTCTTATATTATTAGGCGCACGAAATGCATTTCTGTCACTCTCGCTGCTTGCGGCTATTATTAACATCTAAAATTGAGGTAATCATGGACTGAAAAAACATTAGAGGTATTGACTCAAACATGATTCCACCATGCTGGAAGTCTCTCCAGCAGAAAATATTACAAAAGATATATGTAAATTCTATGTGGCTTCATGCAATTGATGAGAGATGTACCACACTAGATCCAAAAGACTGTGGGTGGCCTTCAGATGGCTATTTGAATTAAGAGCATGCGTAGGGGATCCCACACCTTTACAAGTTAGGATGTACTCAAAATACCGTAGGAAAAAAATGAAAGGAACATTAACAAAATTATATACTTTTTCCATAAATAAGTGTTCGATAATAACTCTATATTTTTGAAGTTATACTTCTTTGCGCTCGTTGTATACTTTTGTTGTTAATATTTAGTCCGATTTAATTCAATTCATAACGCGCATATGCAATGAGAAAAATCATCATCATAGGAATTCCCTTCATCATTGTCTGTCACATAGAGTTGAGCGCGCAACTCATATCTGTCACCGCTCCTGTCTATAATCTACATCTAAAATTGAGGCAACCCTAGACTGAATCAACTTGCAAGTGAGGCAACCCTATACATTCAGATTGAAAATAAAATAAGCTTTCATTTGACATCAGATACAATCAAATAACAGATGAGGGTAATTTCACTACTGCGAGTCACCTCTTCAAACCTGGCAACCCTACAGTTGTACCCGGAAAAAAGCAGGCAACCATTACTTTCCCCATTCTTTAGGGTCCATTCTCTTAACTGGTTGACGATTTTCTCAAATAACAGATGAGGGAAAATAATTGAAAAATTTTTGTTAAAGATTTAACAATTTAACATTATCCGCACCAGATTTAATTAGGCAACCCATGTGCAATGTGTGGATGTAAATGTTATCTATCATTTATTTCTTATCACAAATAAATAACAGATGAGGGTATATATTTCTTATACCGGATCTTAGACCATATGGAAGTCGATCTGCTTCATACATGATTCCTTGTTGCCCCAATATATCCTTACTCAACTCAGACTATACCGATGGTTTTATTGATCCAACTATCCCGAATTGACAGTTTAATCTAATAAAAACATTGATGGTGTTACCTTTGTTTCTTATTGCTTCTTGAGAATCAACTAAAATATCAGAGGACATGATTGCATTAGCTGTCGCCATTTTATAGTTTTGCAGAGTTTCACGCTGAAATAAATTCATGTTACTCAAAATTCATGTAACACTTTTCATTTGCCTTACTTCCTGCTCTGTCGTTTCTGAAGCAAAATCACCTGTTGTATCGAAATTTTCCTCTTCCAATTTTTTACTTTCAATGGTATCATTCTTCTCTATATTCTTCTGCTTAGGAGTAACTGGAATAAAATCCCATTTATTTATATCACAGAAGAAAAGATGATTCTTGAGAAAAAAAATTTTCAACAAGAAACTTTCTACAATACTAGGAGTTTCAAAATAAGTTTTGCGGTACTTACCAGCTGGTGCACAATATTTCAAAAATCCACTAGCTGTACCATTGAGATAATACTGCACTGACTGTCTGAATCTGGAAGCCCTTTTATCATTTGAACTTCCAAAAACAGCTTCCACCAATGAATCCATAGAAGAAGGTTGTGGCAAATTTTGTATGTAATCAGCTAAATGTCTAATATTAGCTTCAATTTTTACCTTAAAGAAAAAGCTACTCAACAAAAAACACTGCACCCTTTGTACATGAAGACATCTTGATGTTGGGTTTTCACCGAGCTTGCCACAATATCGTGAAATCGTCGCCATGACATTTGAAATGCGTTTAAAAAAATATCTGACGACTGAATTGATCAGTCATAATCAATGCTGATCAGTGAATGAGGGCCTGGTCTATTGAACCTTTTAACCCTCGTAAGATTTAACTGCAGAACATTATCTGTATGCAAAGTGCAATTTAAAGTCTTTCATGCATTATAGATGAATCATTAGTCCAGCTCAGAGTTATTATGAAACATAAGACTCTCTCTTACCAAATCTCCTTTTTCTTTATTGTCATAAGGAACATCAATCAAGCCAATCCTTCTATATAAATCTTGTAGGCTTGATTCAGACAAAAGAAAATTGCCTAGTAAAGCTGCCATGACACAAATTTGCTCCTGGGATAATTTAAGAGTTTTAGTCAACTCTTTCACCATATATTCTTTTGTCTCCAAGGAACCCTACAGAAATATCCAACACTTATGATCTGATAAAATGAATACTTTCCTTCAAATTTATGGATAGATATATTAATCAAGTAATCTGATCTGAAAGATGTCATGGAAAAAACAATAGAAACAACCCAGTTTTTCCATAGTTCAATGATCTAGATCCCAGACTTCAACCTGCAAAATCCAAAATTTGCTTTTTGGCAAAAAAATAAAAGTGACCTGTCAAATATTTTTTGAGGTTAGGGCTGGTGGTCAAACAATGAGAATTTAGCCTTCTTCATGAACATATAAAAAAGGTTTATTTGCTTGAAAAATTGCTTCATGGGGCATTTTTTTGATATTTTCAGTTAACCTTACTCTCAGGAACTGTTCATCAAAAAATACTACAACACCTTGGCTCCTGGTTTTTAAAGCCGGAACAAGTGATGAATGTAGTTCCTAGAAAGGTGATAAAGTTCATCGAGACACTATTGCCTAACTGGTAAACAGTGCACCTAGATCTTTAGGTCAAAGTGCACTTGAGGTCTGATGATTTTCCGCCCCTTCTCTCATCTAAATGTTCTCTCAGGAATATCAAACCAGTTGAAATTTATTTGGATAAAGTGCATTTAAAAAAATGCCGTAAATGTGTGCCAAAGTTGGATGTGCAAGTCATGCAGATGAAGAAAATTTTTGTTGAATATTTTGGAATACCAACTGTGTGTAACTTGCTGTATTATCCAAATACATATATCATATGTCATTTAGAGAGTCTTGCAGAGGAGTCTTCAAGAGGAATAGGATTTTTACTTTATATGCTCTGTATATATTTGAATGTTTGGTGTTCTTTCTCAAGCACAGAGAAAAGTTTGAGGTGTATACTACCACAGAATACTCAACTACACAGAAGCGTCACTTAGCGTCGGCACTTTGATCTTCAAGGGGCAAATTTTCGTGACCTTCATTCTCTGTTAAGGCCTCTTGCAACGACAGAGAATTCTCTAGAGAATTACACCAAGAATTTGGCAGTAAATTCTCTGCAAAAAATGTTTTGAGGTGTATGCAACGGTAGAGAATTTAGCATAAAATTCTCAGTACGCGTTTGCGCTTTGTAATTTTATGTAGGAAATATAAGATACTCAATATTATATTGGCGCTCCTCAAACAATGGATTACACTGATTCGTTATTAACAATGGCAGTGGGAATCAATATTGCGGTCCTCATGGCCGCTACAGCATTAAAATTAAAAAAAGTGAAATCCAAAAAAAAGAAATCCGTGTAGGCAGAGATTTTCAAGAAGAGTATCACATGGTTTAGGTGTATTTTAGAAATGGTCGATATGGAAGATAGTGATTTTTTCAGAATGAGTACAAAAGTTAGACTCGAAGTGATCTAAACTCAAATTGGTTCATTGCGCATATTTACTGTCATATTCTCGGTCTATTTAGAACAATTTTGAAATGACAGAATTCCACAGAGAATTCAACCGAAAGTGGTATGGAACGGCAGAGTATTTTCGGTCAGTGAATTTGACAGAAAATTCTCTCAAGAATTCTCTGCCGTTGCAAGAGGCCTTTAGGTAGTACATATGTCACTTTTGAGCGTTCCAGCTACATAATTCTATAGACCAGTCCAACAAAACAGCTGATCACCTTTTCAAGATGGCTGCTGGGAGCAAACAAATAAATAGAAATTTTATAGAATTTCACAATGCCAAGACGTCTTCTACTTCCCCAATTAACCACACAACAAAACGGTAGCATGCTTTTATACGACAAAAATGAAGCAATTGCGTGAAAATACACAGTAAACAATCGGTTTGTTGTTAGTTTGCTCCCAGCAGTCACTTAAACAGCTGATCGTGACAGATCATTGGACTGGTCTATACTATAATTCTATGGGTCCAGCGGAAAGTTTGAATTTCACCACAGAACACAAATAATTTCACGTTGACATATGTATACTCCATTCACTTTTATAAAGTATCGCGGTTAGCCATGATTTAGGTTTACCAAGTTCTTTCAATTAAAACGGGCGCAGGTTGGTACTCGTGAAAATCAAGCGACATTGCCAAGTCTACTTTCTATTTACTCTTTTTCAACTTTATAAATGATGTTAGTTCGTCTAAGGTTTAACTGTGGCGCAGGTTTCGTAGAACTATCACATTTTCATACTGGAGTATTTCAAGTTGTGCAAAAATGCTAAATGTTTTCTGAATTCACATAATATTTTGTCAAATTCATTAATTTCCCAAAGTAAAGGAACATTTTGATAAATACGTAATTACTACAATTTTTTAGCAGAAACGGCAACGTTGCTCGTTCAACTGACAGAAGAATGACTATAACCCAACATTTTCAAAACTTACACGGTGAAATGTGTCAATTTCATGGCAAACCGCGATACTTTATAAAAGTGAATGGAGTTTACTACCTAGCAAGGCACAAGCGTCATCAAATAAAGTTTTGGCGGGAAGGCGGAAAGACGCTTCTGTGTAGCTAGGTATTCTGTGATACTACTCATTATAACAGGAGATCAAAAAATCTGCACTAATCCTATTCACAGATTATCGATGGCAGAAAAACATCCTTACATGAGTATAAAATTGTTTAATGCTCTTCCACATCATTTAAGAATTAAATTTAACTTGAATGTTTTCGAAAAGAGACTGAAAAACTGTCTTATAAATATTGAGCGATATTCGCTTAGCGAATACTTTGAAGCTGCAAACCGTTTGTAGTCGTGTTTTTTGTGACGTCAATTTCATTCGACCTTTGTATGAGGATTCCTTGAAATAAAATGGATATTTATTTATTTATTTATAATTTCAAAGGTCTTCCTAGGAAACAAGAAAAATTTGGTCAGCGGTCATCAAGACTGGACCAAATCGAAGATAAGAAACTAAAGTGAATATACCTTCGCAGATACTGAAATAAGCAGGATTCAGTTTATGTATTTAAAACTGATGAATATTTGAATTATGTATCATATAAATAGTTACAGGTTGCACTGCTCTGAGAAATATTCCTTCTTCAATATGTCCTTTACTTTCTCTGACAGCTCCCAATACTTAATGTTGTGATCATATTATTGAGCAAAATTTTCTTCGTCATTGTTGCTTCAGGATATTTTTTGATATTACAAAGCATAAAAACTCACTGCTCCACTCATGAAATGATAAAATTCCTCAAATTTACCACTACCAAGCTACCTGTCAGAAATGTTTTGAGGTTAACATGCCCGCTCCACACTCATGGCAAGAACCTCGGCCTATACCGCGAACGTGAGTGTGGATAACTTTCTTGTGTCACGTTTGCGCATCGCGCCCTTCTCCGTTTCGTTATTTGGCTGCGAATTCTTGGCCTGGTTCACGGCAAGAATTCTTGGCGCGATTCGCGCCATGAGTGTGGAGCGGCTTCTCTGGTGGAATAATCAAGTGGTTTGGATTGCCTAGTTGAAAAACACCCCCCTCAATTTCAATAGAAATTAGTTCAACTTACTTTATAGGTTAGTTTCAAGTTTTCAGAAGAGAAATATCTTGGAGGATCAAAGGCAGCATATTCTGCATCATCTGCCAATAATCCATGAAATCCATACTCCCTACAGTATGCAATCACCTCCTGATGATGGTCATCCATAGTACACATCTTGAAATACATGAATACTAGAGATCAGTACCTGAGACAAGGTGGCAAATTGAAAATACTCACCACAGTTATACCTAAATGTCTCAAAGCCATTCTTAGAGCTGACCTCAGACATGTTGGAGGGATCCACCAAACTTTTGGTGGTGGAGTGGCCTTACTATTCAAGTGTTTCAAAACACTTGCAACCCTTTGCCTTATATTTGCTTGCTCAGCAACCCACTCATTCATTCTACATGATTCAATGGTTCCATTGAATACCACAGCCAATTCAATACCTCCTGGTTCAATAGCTTGGGTTAATAGAGATAAAAACTGTACCATACGATTCCATTGTCCCCCACATGCCCAATCTGTAAAATCATTATGCATACTTCCAGTTTATCAACTACTCCTATTGATTTACCTGAGAAGTAGCCCCCATATAACCTGTCCAAACAATTTTCAGCATCAACAATAAGTTTCAATTTGTTACCAATAGGCCTTATTTTACGATTGGTGTTGTGAGGCTGTTGTCTTTGAGTAACATTTCTTGCAATCTTCAGTAAATCAACAGAAACCGCTCCACCTTCCAAGTTTGGACTCTCTAAAAATCTTTGTAGCTGTTCAACACCCATTGTGATTTATGGAGTTAATTCTTATTGGAATAGGTGATATATATTTGATTCGTTCATTTTGAATCTGAAATTTTTTATGAATTATAAGCCGTGTAATAACGAAATACATATCTAAAATTATTCCGAAATGTTTGAAATGCAATATGGCGGATGAGCGAACTTGGAATTGTTCTCTAATATGCCTCACATAGGAATATAACGATTGAGAAAACAGTTAAAACTTTTTTGAAATGAAAAAGATTGAGAAAGATACCAATGGAAGTAAAAATTACCCGAAATCACCTAAGACAATGAAGGTGTTTACCGGTGTTCGATTTAGGACTGATAAAACCGGAAAATTACTATTCAACAATCCATGGTTCAACAGGCAATGGTATTAATTCCGTGATAGCAATGAGCATGAGGGGTTGTTTGCACAATTCATTAATTAAACATACACAAATATTTATTTTTCACATTACACAAGACAACACAAAATCATTTTAATTATTTTTATTGTAAACGGAAACGACAAATTGACAAATTGTGACAGATCACAGATCAGACACTCCAAACCACAGAACAGGGAGAGACGACGAAACCACTGAATTAAATTTCTAGAGATCGGTTGATTTACCACAAAACAAAACGCAACAGCCATGAGAATTTAGAATAAGGCCCCAACGTCGCATTTTATTTCGCTCAAGTGAAACAAACTGTAAACATGAGGTCGAATTGTATACAGGGTGTTTCACCATGAACTGGACAAACATATATTGACGTGTAGATGACGCCGAGGAAGTCGTTTTTGCCTTATGACATATACCCCGTTTTCGACGAATAAGCGAGATACAGGGTGTTTAATGTCAACTTTGAGCAATATTCTGATAACTGTGGTGAGTTATGCCGATGCGTGACATTTGAAATAACGGTTACTGGTCACATCTTAGTATTTTTTAGGGCTCAATTCAATTATGGTGTAGAATTCTGAAAAAAAAATTTCAAAATGGCGGAAAGCCTGCAACGTTGAATTTTTTTTTTCTCGGTTGCCAATTTGAAAAGCACTATTTCAAGGTACTCGATTTTCTTAGATTTTCCGTGAAAATTTTTTTTCAAAATTCGAACTCAACTTTTTTTTTACATGTTTTCAGTGAAAAAAAAATTTCGGCCGAAATTGGTGAAATTTTCCATGGTTGAACTTTCTTTCATTCTGAATACTGTGGTGAAAACAGAATGAAACAATATCCATTGGTTTTCTTTTTGTAGCCTTTCAAAAATTACGCTCGGAGAACTTTCATGATTTTTATTCAAAAAACTGGAAGCCGTACGAAGGCCAAAATTGTGCTAATGGGCTGCTAGAATGACCCGGACAGAAATATGAATTTATAAACCAAAAAAATTGCAAAGAGCAAATTGAATCAGAGTTGTTTTAAAATAAATAATAAGTTACGAGATAACAAAAGTTTTGCGAAGTATAAATTCAATGCACACCAGGCTTCAAATTTTTCGAACGAACGTTACAAAGGGCTCTTCTATTCTATCAAGAACTATTCTTTATAAATACCGATCGTTCAGAAATAATTCTGATCGAAAACTCATTAGGCCATCGTTTTAACGCTCTGGAAAATCCATTTTTCATTTATTTTAAGGAAATTAGATATTTTTAAGAAGGAAGAGGTAATGACCTTAGACTACCCAGACAGCACCGGATATTCGTAGAATATTCCCTGAATGTGCAAAATGGGATAGGTATATTCCGGATATTCGTAGAATATTCATAGAATATCATAGAATATCTATATCCCATACATCATATTCCGAGAATATTCCCATACGAATATTCTAGGGATATTCCTAGAAGAATATGCTGAGAATATACCAAAAAGAATATTCTTCATAGAATATTTCTAGAATATTCGTAGAATATTCAAAATTGAATATTCTTTATGGTACATCCCTTGAATATTCCGCACGTAATATTTCTGGAATATTCCGCTCATAATATTCCTGGAATATCCTGTACGGCATATTAAAGTAATATGTGAAGATATACATTGGAAATGAAATTTCAAAATGTTTTTGGACTGCAATAAGCAGATGGCGACTGTATGTATTCAATTGTTACCATAAATTCAATTATCTCATTAATTTTCAGATTTACGTACGATAACGAGAGTTATATAAATTCATGGTCTCATTTTATTATTGAGTTGAAGTTTTGTATACAAAACTTGTGCGCAGTAAAATGTCACAAAACACTAGACCATGGACGTCATAGAATCCCGCCATCAGCAGCCATGTAGCCAATAGATGAATAGAATGTCACCATTCGCCATCTGTCAAATTGCACGGCGTCGGTTAACCACATTTTAGGTTAACCACACCATTCTATCATTTCTATTTCTAATCGTTTCCTTGGAAGCTTCTGATCGAAACTTTTGTGAGTGTTATTTGAAGTGATATATTTTGAAAGATTTCTTCGTGAATCGAGTTTGAGTATTGCCTGGATTATTTGTTTTTGTGTTATCTATGAGGTAAGTGAATTTGATGAAAGGATTCTATATGTCCGTGATGAATTGATTGATTAATTTTATTCACGACCATTGTGATATCGAAATAATATATTTATGAAAAAGACTTCGTTCATCGATCCGCTATTGTACATTTCTTTCTTTATATACGTTTTTTGGAGGTTATGAATGTTGTCAATGTCTCGGTGTTGTGTTATGTCTTAAAAAATGTTTTTTTCAGGGTCTCTGCGTGTCCTTTAGCACCACTGAAGCGGATTTACATAAATATTTCATCTCATTGTTTTTGTTTTCTTCAATAAATATGATTATACCATAATATGTTTTTCATTTCCTATTCACTGGATAGATTATAATCAATATTTCTGAAAAGTATTTCAAATTTCAATTGGGCTCAAATGTTTAGTTTCAGTTTGAACTCCTGTGTTGAACTTTGGTTTACTGAGTAAAATCATTGAATAAACCAAAGTTTAAGTGGGCCTAAGAATGCATATATGTATATGTGAATATCCAATATTCCCTGAATATGAAAATGGTTTAAGTTTGAGATATCCATAGAATATCTCTATAATATTCCGAATATTCTAGGTATATCCTATGAATATCCTTATGTGATATTATAGGAATATTCAGTATGAAATATGCCTTGAATATTCCAGGAATATTGAGAATATGCCTAGAATATAAGTTTCCGAATATTCCAGTAATATTCCATAAATAATATTCTTGGAACATTCTATGAATATTCGGAATATTCCTGGAATATTCTTTTCAGAATATTCTACGAATATCTGTGGAATTCCCATACGCATATTCATGGAATATTCCAATATGCCAAAATGAATATTCTAGGAACATTCTGAGAATATCCGGTGCTGTCTGGGTATATACTATATAGTCTAAGGTAAAATGACACTGAGATGAAATTCAGAATATAGTGCTCTTTAGATAAAATTTCGAATTTAAGAAAATCCACCAAATTTAATCCATAATCTACGTTTTCCATGGAAACAGAATCGAAAAAAATATTACTTTGGTGAAGTAACGACTTCGGAGAGCAAATATTTTCATATATAATACCACTAGAGATGAAATTTTGCCGGCAAAATTTCTCGATTGTAAAATGAAAGTTTGTTGCTTTCGGCAATTTCGCGAATGACATTTGTATCAAAATCACGAGCCGTCAGGCGAGTGATTTTGGAAAAATGTCATGAGCGAAATTGCCGAGAAGCAACAAACTTGAATATTACAAGAGAGAAATTTTACCTGCTTAAATTTCATCTCGAGTGGTATTCGACATGACTATTTCTCGAGAAAATGTGTCTGAAGATGGTCACATTGGGCTTGTATTGCGCTATTTGACAAATAAGTATTCATCATAGATCAACTAAACGTTGTTTGTTTTCTCTATGGTATTCATTCCCGAAGCTATCTATGAATTTGAGAAACGTCAAAAATTTTGTCGCTGAAAAACCAAGTTGTTGATTTTGTCCCGTTACCATGTTTTATCGATGAGAAACAAGTGTTGCTAAGGAAAATTCCTCACTAAAAATGGAATGAGTGGAATAGTCTCTAAAATATTTCATCATATTGAAAATTAGGGATATATTCTTCTTATAGTGTTTCGTCAAATAATCCAAGAAACGCGATGCTCAACACTAACAAATTCTCAACACAAACACACACCACAATATATAAACTAAATATTGAAAATTACATACAATGTCAAGCTAATTTTCCAACAAATACTGAAGACAAAGACAAATAAGGATCATTTCCTTTGTTCGACACTGATTCATCTCTGAAATCTGTATAAATTTGAAAAACTCATCGTGATAAATCAGGGTCGGTCAAAAATGTATTTGATTTTGTTGATATTTTCCCATTTGCACATTAATAATATGGAAAAACATTAATTCTTCCATTAGTTCGTTATTTGAATACACAAAAATGGTAATGAAATTAAATAAAATTCAAACAGACCCCAGTTTGGTTGAATAGTAGATTGAAAACCAAAAATTTTCGGCCAGCCCCCATATATAGAAATAGCCGACACTCATTCGAAGTTATATAAAATACTAGTTGGCCCGGCAAACTTTGTTTCGCCTAAATGATACTTAAGGTGTATTTCACAAATTATCAGCCATTAACCGACACCTAGTGGCCTTATTTAAAAGGAGGAAAAGCATTTCCTAAATAAGCAAATTTTTCAGTTTTGTATTTGAAATTGAAAGAAATAAGACACAAATCATTTCCCATTGTAAACAATGAAAAATGAAATGTGAATACGAACTAGGTCTCCGATACTGTTCACCCCATCAGACCGAATGATCCAACGTCAACTGAGAATCGCACCGACTGCAGTTTCGTCCTATTTAGGACTCATCAGGGTGGAATATCCCAAAGTCGACGCTGGATGGAAAGTCTTTTCGTCAAGATATGGATATCGGTCGTGCATTATGTCGGATGACTATTAATGAGCGACATCTATCCACCTTCAGAAAAGACCCCCCTCGGTGATTGAATGAACAATAAAGGAAACTTTCTTCCAAATTGCAACACTTTGCGTCGACTTTGGGATATTCCACCCTGATGAGTCCTAAATAGGACGAAACTGCAGTCGGTGCGATTCTCAGTTGACGTTGGATCATTCGGTCTGATGGGGTGAACAGTATCGGAGACCTAGTTCGTATTCACATTTCATTTTTCATTGTTTACAATGGGAAATGATTTGTGTCTTATTTCTTTCAATTGAATAGGTAGCGCCTTACCGCTAAAATGATTTTATATCATTATTTAATGTATTTTATAATAACCAGGCCTCAGACGAATCCATAAATGAAGTTTGATAACAAACAGTCCATCCGATCTCGAGTTATAAATGGTGTAACCAACAACTTTGTTTTATATACAATATAGATTTAGTCATCATTCAAGATTGCTATATGGGATGCGCTGAACGTAGTTTCGTTTCATTTCAGTTCCTTCCCGAATTTCGAAGAGTGTGAACATACAGGGCGCGCGCGTTTACAAGTTTCATTATTGGTGACATGAATTAAGTGTGTGAAAATAATGTGTTAGTGCCTTCATAGTGCTTGTGTTATCTGTCCAATTGAGGAATACATTAATTGATAAATCGTAAGTCATACTGTGTGTTTCGTTTTAAGTGGCGACAATGCATTATTTTTTATTTTATAATAGGTACTGATTTTCAATTTTTCTCGGAAAACTCAACACCCTCGTATTCAATATTTTGAAATTCGCATTTTCCATTATCTACATTAATTAATATAAACAATTAATGGCCGTTATAATCCCTTCGATTTTTTTTAAATGAGAAAGTGTATCATGCGACACCTCATTTGAAACCTATTGAAACACTGATTTCAAAAATGTATAACACTTTGGTTCAAAAATTAACGGAGTCTGAGTTTAAAATTTATTTAGTTTTCGCAGTCTACCTTTAGTTGTTACTTGTAATTTATTACATTAAGATTCTTGTCAATATGTATTCCCAAAAATTTTGTTGATTCAAGGATGTCGTATTTTGACTCAGTGTTATTGCGCTATTTCCTTCAATTCCTGAATTGGTTGGTGAAAAAAGTATGAATTCGTTTTTCCTTTGTTAAGCTGTAAATTGTTGTTATTGAACCATTCTTTTGTCTTGTGCAGTGTAAGCTCGCATAAACTTTTCAAAGGTGTGTACAGGCTTTCAGTCAAAAAAAAGTTGTACATACAGGGTGGGGCAGAAAAACCTATCCGATTTCAAAACGTTATAAAATTAAAACCACTCAGCTTGTCAAAAAAATTTTTTTATTAACATATCGCAAATTTTATGCCATTTTTAAATTTAAGTTTTGAAAAGCACATCACTCAAATGTCGTCCTTGGGAGCGGATACACTTATTTAGGCGCTCGCGGTAGCTTTCCATGACTTTCACCGTCATTTCCACAGGAATTTCTTCAATTGCCCGAGCAATTTCCCTTCGTAAAGCAAGAAGGGTCCTTGGTCGATGCTGGTAAACCTTCGATTTGAGGTAACCCCAAATTCTGCCTGTTTACGGCGCCACAAAGGTGAAAATGGGCTTCGTCCGTGAAGAGCACAACATCGTCGTTTGGCAGTTCTCGGAGATCGCGACACAGGTTCGTACGGGTTTCAAAATCCCTTTCACTTAATTTCTGTGCAACAACCATTTTGTAGGGATGCATTTTGAGGTCCCGGTGCAAAATTCGCCGAATACTGCGGTTGGAAATCCCCAAAGCGAGCGAATGTTTTCGCGCCGAACGACGCGGGGAACGTTCAATCGCGGCTCTCACATTGGCCACGTTTTCAGGTCCTGTTGCTGTCCTGGGACGTCCAGGCGACTTCTTTTTCAATGCTGAACTCGTCTGTCTAAAATTTGACACCCACACTTTAATCGTAGCGTGATGTGGAACAGGATCATGACGCCCGAGTCCGAAATGAATTCGAAAAGCACGTTGTGTAGCAATTATCGAACCGCCGCATTCGATAAACCGCTCAATAACAAAAGCACGATGTTCACCAGACCAAGGCATGTTGACTACTGACAAATGGCATAAAACCAGCTTTCTAACGGTTTTCACCCCACTGCTCTACCTGCTCTCTCTTCTGAGAAAAAGGGATTTGAAATCGGATAGGTTCTTCTGCCCCACCCTGTACATTGTCACTAATAATAACTCCTCTTTGGAGTTTACGCGGTTTTAGTAGACGTGACGTGCCAGTGGCGGAGATATTGAATTAGCACAAAGGTTTTGCACTCTAACTTTTACACCACAGGACAAATATGCGTTTGCACAGCAAATTCGGATGCACCAATGTGTTTTACATAAAAAAGGTAGGTACTCCTGGTTCATTACTCTAAAGTGAACCGTTTTCGGGAAAACTGGCATTTCATGATAAAAACAATTTGCTCATAGACTTATCAAAGGATAATAAGTCTATGAATTTGCTAGGCATTGTAAATTTCTTGTAATAGGAAAAATGATTGGTGATTTTCAACCAAACTTGAAAACAAGTTTTTAAGTTTAAATTGCAATTGCAAATTTTTCCTTATTTTCAGAACCATAGTTAATTATCAATCCTCATTTTTCAAGAAAACTGGCATTTTATGATCAAAAACAATTTGCTTACACATTGTTAATTTCTTGTAATTGGAAAAATGAGTAGTGATAATTAACTATGGTTGCTAAAAATAATGAAATAAACTTTGCAATTCAAACTTAAAAACTTCAAGTCTTCAAGTTTTGAAATTAATAAATTTGTTAATTATCACCAATCATTTTTCCAATTACAAGAAATTTACAATGCCAGTTTTCTCGAAAACGGTTCACTTTAGAGCATTGAACCAGGAGTACCTTCTTCATGTAAAACCGAGTGTAAAACATATTAGCGCATCAGAATTTGCTGTGCAGATGCGAATTTGTCCAGTGTAAAAGTGGGTTTAAAATATCTCCTACACTGGCACGTCTAATCCTAATGAAACCTGGTGTGGCCCAATCGCTATAGTCTACTGGTGACGATATACATGGGCGCCCGCAGAAATTTTTCTCAGGGGGGGCCAAAATTGTTCTAAGGTGGGCCAAAATAAAAATTATTATAAAATTGAGGGTGTTGTGCTGAAAAACGATAAGGCCATCAAAATCTCAGGGGGGGCCATGGCCTTCCCTGGCCTTCCCCAGCGGGCGCCCATGACGATATACCTACCTAGAGAAGTCAAAAGATCAATTTCAAAATCTATTTTTGCTTTTATATCGAAAGGCAAGGGTCTGGGTTTATAAAATTTTGGTGATATATTTTCATCTCTCAAAATAATATGTGCTGCAGTTTCATTGAATTTATCTAATTCATCAGGAAATAAATTTTCAAATTCCAACAACAAGTCATTAATTAAATTTTTATGATATGAATCATCCACAAAATTAAACCCTCCAAAATCAATACCGAATGAATGCAAAAAATTTCGACCTAATATCGGAGGTCCACCTCCTTCTATTACATATCTATTACATAAAAACTTAGTGCAATTTTCATAGGTGAGCATTGTTTTACATAAACCTTTTGGTTTTATTCTAGACCCATAATAGAAAGAAAAACATTTATTGGTTTCATGAAGTAGGTACCTACTTATTTCATTTTTGAACTGTCTGTAGAGAAGATCATCAGATATAGCACTCATTCCAGATCCAGTATTTAATTGAAATCTCATAAATTTTTGATTGATATATTACATCGATATAATAAGAGGTGATGAACTTCCTTCATTTGATTTGAATAAATTGTGTTCATCGTTAAAATGACCTGTTCTGTTATTTCAGTTTCTTTAGCTTCTGAAATGAAATGATTCCCACTGCTTTTTGAGTTGCGCAGGAACATCAGGAACATGATTTCTTCTTTCACCTGTCTGTCGAATTTTTCCTTGTTTCCATTTTCCCATATATCTAATAATTCAATGAATGAGTCAATGAAAACTGAAGCTGGGCTTTGGTAGGAATCGAGATCTGCGCGTGTGCCGCAAAATATTCTCAATAGAGAATAATAGTATATTTTAAAACTAGTTGCAGAATGGGCTCCTATTCCAATACGAATGCGAAATTCGAAAACGAGCGACGAAGGAGCGAGTTTTCGAACGCATGAGTGTTGGAATTGCATTCTGCAACGAGTATTAGACGATATTTTCTCTATTTCAGTCAAATTTCGTTGAAATTCAATGAAAAATTCAGATTATACATCCTAGTGACTTTTGTATTGTATCTTGGCAGTTGGTTCACTGTCGAAAATTGACATTTCCAACTTGACGTGTGTTGAAAATTGATAGGATCGGCAGTCATTGTTGACAACCACGAAACGAAAAATATTACTAAAAACAGTGCTGTAATGAATTCATTACAGCACTGTTTTTAGAACTATAATGAACTCATTACGATACTGAAATAGAGAAAAATAATTAATTTGGTTTGGGTTTATTGGGAAGGCAGTCAAAAAAACAAGGAGGACTCCTTTTCCTTTGAGCTCGAGCTTTCGGAATATATTTATTCCTTCATCAGGAGCATCTACAATAAAACAAGAATACACATTAATTGTACGTGGTATAAAGAATATAATACACATTTTCTACTAAACTTACAAGTTGAGGTTTCGTTCTTAGTGTTATTTAGAGTTGGGAGAAATCGTACAACCTCTCGAATCGGACAAAATCGGCAAGATTCTTTAAGAGAAACACCACTTTGGACGGCATTAATTATACAGAGTATTTATATCAATTGCGTTTCGAAAATTTATCACATTTACATTTACGTTATCTGCTAGTCTGCTACTAGGTTATATGTGATAAAAAATGGTTAATGTGGCCCAATGTGGGTTATCCTTGAGAGGTAGAAATATACCATAGCGGACTTTTTTGTTGACCTTTTTACAAGCTTTTATTTAGTTTCACCTATCCCGGTGTCTGTCTGGCAGGTGTACATAATTCTGGTGACAATGCATCATGAAATATTTGTTATAGAAAAAAACAAAATGGCGGCTTCAAAATGGCGGATGAGTTTTGTGATTATGATCCGATTCCTTTCAAAATTAGTATCTGGGGGGTTTTGGGTTCGACAATGATGATTCTTTGGTCAAAGTTGGAAAATTCAAGATGGCGGCTACAATATGGCGGACGAGTTCTGTGATTATGATCCGATTCTATATTCAAAATTGGTAACTTGGGGTTTTCTGGGTCGGAAATTACGATTCTTCAAAATTGAGGAATTCAAAATGGCGGCTTCAAAATGGCGGATGAGTGTTGGTATCATAAAAGCTTGTCTTGAAAAATGTTTTTTTCATTATAGCTTGTTTAGGAGTAGGTACAATACGGGGTACATTATTTTGATTCATCTCTGGGGTTAAGTCAGCGTTTGCAATGTAAGCGAGAAAAAATTTGTTTATTTACGACATCACATCAGAAACCTGTAAATTGTTCAGTGTTTCTCTACAATATTATTATGTATCATATACTCCATTCACAATTATAAAATCACAACTCTGGCCATGGTTTCGTTTTCAGGAATTGGTGCACCTGATGAAAAATCTGTGCGCGTACATAGAATATCGTTTATGACAAAACGACGATGCCAGTTTTTCTGTTTACATCAAAGTAAAAGTATCAAAGATTTTCCACATTTTGTTAGTTCGTATCGATCGACGATTTTGGGGAGAAATATCGATAGGAAATCGCCTATTTTTCCGTTCTTCGGCGTCCAGAAGAAGTTTCGTGCAAGTGTCATTTTTTCCTTTCACGAGTTTTGGCGTGAGTACGAACGGCAAATTTGAATTGGACCAAAAATCGATTTATAAGCATAAATAAAGCGAAAGTAAGTACTAATCGACCTTTTTACACTTGATAACGAAGTTTTTTTTAGGTATCTGGCCGTTTTGAAAGATTTTAAACGAAATTCCGGTCCCCCAGAAGTTTGGTTAGTTTCGGTATCGATTTTGGTGCTCAAAATTTATTTGGAATGTGTAAATGGACAAGAAAGGCTTCCTTATACGATCTTCTAACGGAAGCGACCGGAAAATATGGTTCAGGTAGAATTGAAATGTGTCACTGGAGCTTTCATTCCTTTGCCGAAAGTAGAAAAAGGCTATATTGAACCAGAATACATCGGTTTTTTTTCCATATTCCAGGAGTTTGTGTCTTATTTTAGAACAGGTGAATGATAATGTGAAGCATATGTTTAAGCTATTCCATTTTATTTGTACAAACCTACTGTGGTAGTAATGTATGAATATTTTTTAATCCAATAAATTACTATACAATCAGAATATTTTACTCCTTGTTCATGAGATCAAATAAATAAAATGTCGTCAAGTCTTGAACTTTCAGTTCAAGAGGATAATAAACATTAAATCTTCACAAGCATGCATATGAAAATTATGTGAAAGCAATGCAATTTTTTTCCATGGCGAAAAATAATATATTTCAACAGTGATCTCTTGTACTTTTCATGCAAATAACTAGAAAAGGACTCCTTTCTATCAATTCATATAAACGTTAATTATTTTCGTCCATCACATCTTTTCCAATTCATTCACATTCTGAGAAATACGCTAAGAATGTAGAAAGGGCAACATATTGTTGACTTGGAACATAAAAATATTTTGAAAAACGTCATAACTTCGATACAGAGTGGAATGTGTCAAATTTCCAAGGCCAGAACTGTGATTTTATAATTGTGAATGGAGTATACATATGAATGAACCTTCCTCTTGAATCACTTAATCTATTGAAAAAACGTTTCAAAATCCGTTGCGTAGTTTGGAAGATTTGAGCATACTTAAGGACAGACAGCGAAAGCGACTTTACTTTATACCTAGGTACTATGTAATGATGATGTCCCAGATATTGTAACTTCCTTGCTTTAATGGTGTTAATTACTTCACATTCTTTACCCATTTCTCCAAGTACTTCCATCTCCATGTTTGTCTTTCTTTCCGTCCATGATATCCTGGGTATCCTTCTACAGGGTCTTTCACGAGGAACCTCACCCATATTTATACGGGAAACTACTGAACGTATTTTCATGAAATTCAGCACTTATAAGTATTTCACGATGCTGATGAAATCTAATATATTTTCAAGGCATGAGCACCTCCGGTTTTCCGGAAATGACGTCAACTTCCGTTTTTCAAATTAGAACACCATTTTTTTATTGCAGAAATAGATTCCTTAGAAAATTTCAAGTTATTTTGATGTAACATTTTTCAGTTTTGGTTGGAAAATTCTCTCTGAGCGGGAAAATTCGAAAAAAAAAATCGACAATAGAGCTCCGCTGAAACAAGAATAACTTCGAGAATAACTAACGATTTTTTCACCCCCTGTATCATGAATCGCGATTTCGATTTTTAAAGTGGATACATCAATCTTACATCTTGAAAAACCCCAAAAATGAAAATTTTTCATCCAAAAACCTCGAAGTTATTCTTGTTTCAGCGGTGCTCTATTTTCGATTTTTTTTTTCGAATTTTCCCGCTCAGAGAGAATTTTCCAACCAAAACTGAAAAATGTTACATCAAAATAACTTGAAATTTTCTAAGGAATCTATTTCTGCAATAAAAAATGGTGTTTTAATTTGAAAAACGGAAGTTGACGTCATTTCCGGAAAAACCGGAGATGCTCATGCCTTGAAAATATTTTAGATTTCATCAGCATCGTGAAATACTTATAAGTGCTGAATTTCATGAAAATACGTTCAGTAGTTTCCCGTATAAATATGGGTGAGGTTCCTCATGAAAGACCCTGTATAGCACCACATTTCGAGCAACTGCAGTTTGTTTATATGTTCCTGTTTGAGTGTCCAGCTTTTCAGCTCATAATTAAGTATTGGAAACACATAGCACCTCAATATTCTCAATCTCAGATGTAGGTATTGTGATGTCTCTGGAATAAAGGATTGTTTTCAGTTTTACGAACGCATTTCTTGCTGTTCCTATTCTAGTTCTTATTTCCACTGTTTGGTTATTATTTTCAGTAATCCAGCTTCGCCAAATCAAAGAACACAAGGAAAAGTGATATGTCTTTCTGGATCTCCGGTTTTCTTTCGGTCATAAGGGACATCTGTTTGACTTTGAGAAGAAATATATTTGACACATTTCGACATAAATTGGAGTAGGCCTTCTGTGGATACCACTTAAAAACAAAACGCGCCGAGTGATCTACCTACAGGGTGGTGTGGAAACGAGTGCATTATCTATCGTGTTCATATATTCCCTTGGTGGAATTCGTTCAAGTCGCCGAGAACTCTACATACAAGGTGATGTGAAAACGACTACATCAACTATCGCGTTCATATATTCCCTTGGTGGAATCATTCAAGTAGCCGAGCACTCTACCTCAAGGTCGGTGTTGAAACGAGTGCATTATCTATTGCGTTCATATATCCCCTTGGTGGAACTCGTTCAAGTAGTCGAGCACTCTACCTACAGGGTGGTGGGAAAACGAGTGCATTAACTATCGCGTTCATATTCGTTCAAGTAGCCGAGCACTTTTCCTACAGGGTGGTGTGAAAACGAGTGCATTAACTATCGCGTTCATATTCCCTTGGTGGAATTCGTTCAACTCCCAACTGGATGATGCGGAACCAGTTCGCGCCAATAAATGTGGAAAGTATGCGCCAATAAATGCGAAAACAAGTATGCACCGAAAAAGCAAAAGCAGTTTGCGCCAACAGTGGAGTAGGCCTACTGGGGATACCACTTAAAAAAAACGCGCCGAGCACTCTACCTACAGGGTGGTGAGAAAACGAGTGCATTAAATATCGCGTTCATATTCCCTTGGTGGAATTCGTTCTCAAGTAGTCGACAGGGTGATGTGAAAACGAGTGCATTCACTATCGCGTTCATATTCCCTTCGCGGAATTCGATCAACTGGATGATGCTGAGACAGTTTGCGCGAATAAATGCGGAAAAAGTATACTCCAATACATGCGTAAACAAGTATGCGCCAATACATGCGAAAACCAGTATGCGCCAATACATGCGGAAAAAGTATAAGCAATTAACTGAGAAACCAGTATGCGCCAAAAAAATAGTAAGCGGTAGGGTTTCTTTCTTTCAGCTTTTTCTAGGTGGAAGAGAAGGTAGGTCCCAGAGAACCCTTGGCCTTTCAGGGCTGAGTTGCAAGAGATCTTTTGGTTGCCATTCCCATCTTCAGCTATCGATGGACCAATAGCAACAAATCGAGAATTTAAAGCGGTTATGTAAGTAACTTTTAGGGTCTTTGGTGGTGGTTTATTTCATGAATATTATTGTCATTTATGTCAGAAAGGTTCTACGAAGGAGAAATGTCTCAAAGAACACATATGCGCCAATACATGCTGAAAAAGTATGCGCCAAAAACTGAGCTACCAGTATGCGCCAAAAATAGTTAGCGGTAGCGTTCTTTTTTTCAGCTTTCTCTAGGTGGAAGAGAAGGTAGGTCCCAGAGAACCCTTGGCCTTTCAGGGCTGAGTTGCAAGGGATCACCTAGATGCCATTCCCATCTTCAGCCATCGATGGATCAAGAGCTACAAATCGAGAATTTGAAGCGTCAATGTGAGTGACTTATAGGGTTTTTGGTGGTGGTTGATTTCAGGTATTTTGAAAATAATGTCGGAAAGGTTCTGACGAAGGAGAATAACTCAGAGAATACATGCGCCAATGAAGGTGAAAACAAGTATGCGCAAAAAAAAAATTCAAAAGCGGTTTGCGCCAAAAATGAAGTAGGCCTACTGGGGATACCACTTGGAAACAAAACGCGCCGAGCACTCTACCTACAGGGTGGTGAGGAAACGAGTGCATTAACTATCGCGTTCATATTCCCTTGGTGGAATTCATTCAAGTAGCCGAGCACTCTACCTGCAGGGTGGTGTGAAAACGAGTGCATTAACTATCGCGTTCATATATTTCCTTGGTGGAATCGTTCAAGTAGTCGAGCACTCTACCTACAGTGTGATGTGAAAACGAGTGCATTGAATATCGCGTTCATATATTCCCTTGGTGGAATCGTTCAAGTAATCGAGCACTCTACCTACAGGGTGGTGAGGAAACGACTGCATTAACTATCGCGTTCATATATTCCCTAGGTGGAATCGTTCAAGTAGCCGCCGAGCACTCTACCTACAGGGTGGTGTGAAAACGAGTGCATTAACTATCGCGTTCATATATTCCCTTGGTGGAATCGTTCAAGTAGCCGAGCACTCTACCTACAGGGTGGTGTGAAAACGAGTGAATTAACAATTATCGCGATCATATATTCCCTTGGTGGAATCGTTCAGGTAGCCGAGCACTCTACCTACAGAGTGGTGTGAAAACGAGTGCATAAACTATCGCGTTCATATATTCCCTTGGTGGAATCGTTCAAGTAGCCGAACACTCTACCTATAGTGTGGTGTGAAAACGAGTGCATTAACTATCGCGTTCATATATTCCCTTGTCGGAAACGTTCAAGTAGCCGAGCACTCTACCTACAGGGTGGTGTGAAAACGAGTGCATTAACAATTATCGCGATCATATATCCCCTTGGTGGAATCGTTTAAGTAGCCGAGCACTCTACCTACAGTGTGGTGTGAAAACGAGTGCATAAACTATCGCGTTCATTTATTCCCTTGGTGGAATCGTTCAAGTAGCCGAGCACTCTACCTACAGGGTGGTGTGAAAACGAGTGCATTAACTATCGCGTTCATATATTCCCTTGGTGGAATTCGTTCAAGTAGCCGAGCACTCTACCTACAGGGTAGTGTGGAAACCAGTGCATAAACTATCGCGTTCATATTCCCTCGGTGGAATTCGTTCAACTGGATAATGCGGCAAAAGTATGCGCCCAAAAAGCGGAAACAAGATTGCGCCAGAAACAGTCCATTAACAATCGCGTTCATTATCCCTTGGTGGAATTCGTTCAACTGGATGATGAGAAAAAAAGTATGCGACCAGAAAGCGGAAACAAGATTGCGTCAAAAATGCGGAAGCATGTAGAGCCATAAAACAGTAAATTAACTATCGCGTTTATATATTCCTTTGGTGGAATTCGTTCAAGTAGCCGAGCACTCTACCTACAGGGTAGTGTGGAAACGAGTGCATTAACTATCGCGTTCATATTCCCTCGGTGGAATTCGTTCAACTGGATAATGCGGCAAAAGTATGCGCCCAAAAAGCGGAAACAAGATTGCGCCAGAAACAGTCCATTAACAATCGCGTTCATTATCCCTTGGTGGAATTCGTTCAACTGGATGATGAGAAAAAAAGTATGCGACCAGAAAGCGGAAACAAGATTGCGTCAAAAATGCGGAAGCATGTAGAGCCATAAAACAGTAAATTAACTATCGCGTTCATATATTCCTTTGGTGGAATCATTCAAGTAGCCGAGCACTCGACCTTCAGAGTGTTGTGAAAACGGGTGCATCTACTATCGCGTTCAAATCCCCTTGGTGGAATTCGTTCAACTGGATAATGCCGAAAAGAGTATGCGCCCAGAAAGCGGAAAACAAGATTGCGCAAATAAAAATCCTTTTCGTCGGAGATCGCCAAATCGAAAAATCAAAATGAAACGTGATATTTCTTTCTGGATCTCCGATTTTCTTTCGGCCATGAGGGGCTATAATGGCATGGTTCCCCTAATCCCACATATGCTGTACGCATCTGTTTGACTTTGAGAAGAATCATAGGCTAGAACTAAATTGAAACTTTTTCTTTCCGCCGATCCTCTAATATCTTGTTAATTTGTTGATTAACAGATTATTAGAAATAAATTTGGCGCATTTCGACATAAAGTGGAGTAGGCCTTCAGGGGATACCACTCAAAAATAAAACGCGCCGAGTACTCTACCTACAGGGTGGTGTGGAAACGAGTGCATTATCTATCGCGTCCATATATTCCCTTGGTGGAATCGTTCAAGTAGCCGAGTGCTCTACCTACAGGGTGGTGTGAAAACGAGTGCATAATCTATCGCGTTCATATTCCCTTGGAATTCGTTCAAATGGATAATGCGGAAAAAGTATGCGATCAAAAAGCGGAAACAAGATCGCGCCAAAATATAGTGCATTAACTATCGCGTTCATATATTTCCTTGGTGGAATCGTTCAAGTAGCCGAGCACTCTACCTACAGGGTGGTGTGAAAACGAGTGCATTAACTATCGCGTTCATATATTCCCTTGGTTGAATCGTTCAAGTAGCCGAGCACTCTACCTACAGGGTGGTGTGAAAACGAGTGCATTAACTATCGCGTTCATATATTCCCTTGGTGGAATCGTTCGAGTAGCCGAGCACATATTCCCTTGGTGGAATTCGTTCAACTGGATAATGCGGCAAAAGTATGCGCCCAAAAAGCGAAAACAAGATTGCGCCAGAAACAGTCCATTAACAATCGCGTTCATTATCCCTTGGTGGAATTCGTTCAACTGGATGATGAGAAAAAAAGTATGCGACCAGAAAGCGGAAACAAGATTGCGTCAAAAATGCGGAAGCATGTAGAGCCGTAAAACAGTAAATTAACTATCGCGTTCATATATTCCTTTGGTGGAATCATTCAAGTAGCCGAGCACTCGACCTTCAGAGTGTTGTGAAAACGGGTGCATTTACTATCGCGTTCAAATTCCCTTGGTGGAATTCGTTCAACTGGATAATGCCGAAAAGAGTATGCGCCCAGAAAGCGGAAAACAAGATTGCGCAAATAAAAATCCTTTTCGTCGGAGATCGCCAAATCGAAAAATCAAAAGGAAACGTGATATTTCTTTCTGGATCTCCGATTTTCTTTCGGCCATAAGGGGCTTTAATGGCATGGTTCCCCTAATCCCACATATGCTGTTCGCATCTGTTTGACTTTGAGAAGAATCGTAGGCTAGAACTAAATTGAAACTTTCTCCTTCCGCCGATCCTCTAATATCTTGTTAATTTGTTGATTAACAGATTATTAGAAATAAATTTGGCGCATTTCGACATAAAGTGGAGTAGGCCTTCAGGGGATACCACTCAAAAATAAAACGCGCCGAGTACTCTACCTACACTCTACAGGGTGGTGTGGAAACGAGTGCATTATCTATCGCGTCCATATATTCCCTTGGTGGAATCGTTCAAGTAGCCGAGCGCTCTACCTACAGGGTGGTGTGAAAACGAGTGTATAAACTATCGCGTTCATATTCCCTTGGAATTCGTTCAAATGGATAATGCGGAAAAAGTATGCGATCAAAAAGCGGAAACAAGATCGCGCCAAAATATAGTGCATTAACTATCCTTGGTGGAATTCGTTCTAGGAGCCGAGCACTCTACCAACAGGGTAGTGTGAAAACGAGTGCATAAAATATCGCGTTCATATTCCTTCGGTGGAATTCGTTTAACTGGTTAATGCGAAAAGAAGTATGCGACCAAAAAGCGGATGCATGTAGATCCAGAAAACAGTAAATTACCTATAGCGTTCATATTCCTTTGGTAGAATTCGTTCAAGTAGCCGAGCGCTCTACCTTCAGGCTGGTGTGAAAACGAGTGCATTGAATATCGCGTTTATATATCCCCTTGGTGGAATCGTTGAAGTAGCCGAGCACTCTACCGACAGGGTGGTGTGAAAACGAGTGCATAAACTATCGCGTTCATATATTCCCTTGGAGTTCGTTCAAATGGATAATGCGGAAAAAGTATGCGACCAAAAAGCGGAAACAGAGTTACTCCCAAATAACACCCCCATGAGTATCGAAGTCCTGAGAAAAAGTTAAGCAATGTGGTGCACATAAAAATTTTCAACATTGTGTACCTGATTTTCAATCGTTATTAACCCCTCCCCCCATGATGAAGAGCTGTATTCGCCCTTGATGTGACTAGAAACCGTTATTTCAAATGTCACGCATAACTCACCAGTCACCACAAATTATTGCCCAAAGTTGACATCAAACACCCTGTATTTCGCTTATGCGCATGGGCGCTCGCAGAACTTTTTCTCAGGGGAGGAGCAAAATGAAAATTATTGAAATATTGAGGTTGTTGTGCTGAAAAACGATGAGGCCAACAAAATCTCAGGGGGGCCATGACGCCCGTGCCCCCCTTGCGGGCGCCCACGCTTATGCGTCAAAAACGGGGTATATGTCATAAGGCAAATATGACTTTCTACACGGCTATATATGTTTGTCCGGTTTATGGTGCAACACCCTGTATATCTGGACCAGAACAAATTGCAATGCTTTTTTTTGTTTGTTGTTTTTATTAATTAACAGTTCATAATTATAAATTCATAAGCACATTCTGATGTCAGAATGTCATCTCATGAGATGGATAAGCCCTACTGGGGATAACACTTGAAGAAAAACGCACCGAACACTTTACCTACAGGGTAGTAGCATCAATAATTTGTATAATTTAATGAACTATTGTAAATTTCGATAATAATAATATTATTGTGCGGAAAACCGCACGGGTGTGGTTTGGTTTCTGCCACGCCACATGGGGGGTGACGTCCCCACGGCCCGAGTTACCTGGGCCACCAAGGATAAATGGTGGCGAACCCATGAAAATGGGAAAATGCCAGCAACGAGAAGTGGAAACCGATATCATGGCAGAAGATCGAAATGCCACTCCACCTGCTGGCTCGACCACCGTGAGGAGGACTGTCCGCAGGGGAGCTCGCAACGCACGTATCAAGTGGAGCCGCGAAATTAATATTGAAGTAATGCGAGCTTTTTATTACGTGAACAATTGCGAGGACAAACCACTTCTTGGATGGAGATACTCTATCTATAACGAGTTCACCGGAATGCATCCGGAACTTCAGCTGACGGAAGGGAATCATTCAAGAAAAATATCGAATTATCCCAGAGGATCGCGGGATATGCACAACGGGCTGTAGCATTGCAAACCTGTCACATCGTGCGGAAATTCCTGAACTAGTGGGAGGAACTGAATTGTTTTTTCACTGGTTCATAGAAATAATACCAGCTTAAGCTGAGACCGGGAGACCGATAATAAAAATAATAATAATAAGCTTTATTGATCCATTAAGACACAGAAAAAAATATGTATGGGACAAGTCAAGGTGAGTACAAATTAAATATTATTCAAGATTGAAATACCTAAACCAGAAACCGGTCATCAGCCAAAAATTCTCCAACACTGTAGTAACAATTTTTCAGCAATTCACATTTAATTAATTTTTTAAATTTTGTTTTACCCAACAATTTAATAGCTGGTGGTACATGATTATAGAGAATTATTGCCTGATAAACACAAGATGATTCAAATTTAGAAGTAGTATGAGAAGGTATGCACAAAGTACTTGCGTTTCTGGTTGAATAAGAATGGAAATCTGATAATCTAACCATAGTATCTTCATTTTCTTTAACATAAAGTAAACATCTATATATGTACAAACTCGAGAGTGTGAGGAGTTCATATTTCCTAAAGGTAGGTCTACATGATTCACGAGAATCCAAATTGAAAATAAGACGTAATATTCTTTTTTGTACTATAAAAACTCTGTTAGAATCTACAGAATTACCCCACAGCAAAATGTTTTAATTCATAAAGCTATAGACTAAACTATAATAGGTAAATGGTAATAATAGAATGAATTGGGAGAGAGTTTTTCACCCTACTAATGGCATAATAAGAACTCCCCAACTGCTTACAAACTGCCATAACCTGCTGATCCCATCTTAAAGAGCAATCTAAGTATATTCCCAAAAATTTCACATATTCACAGGAGGTCATTTGCTTGCCCAAACAATTTACCTCTAAACGTTCCGCAGTAGGGTTTCTAATACGAAAGTAAATGCACTCAGTTTTTTCAGTGTTCAATATGAGAGCATTGGAGCGACACCAATTCTCAAAACCTTCAATAAGCTGACTACATAAGGACAAGAGTGCCCCAAGGCTGTGCGCCGAGACCGCCATTGACGTGTCATCAGCAAATATGATCAACTTTACTAAAATATCGGAAGCAATATGATCAGGTAGATCATTAAAATAAAGAAGAAACAATAGCGGTCCCATAACAGAGCCCTGAGGCACTCCCAGTCCCATCTTATAAGTCTGTGAAGCACATTTCCTAACCTTCACCGACGATGAACGATCAGTAATGAAACTGACGATCCACCGCAGAAAATAAATGATAAATGACGATTTCACTCATCATTGTACATTGTTATTGATTCGATTTAATAATTTTTATAATTTTATTATTAATTTTATACGATTCTCCTTAGTTCATACACCTCACACCTCAGAAATGGATTCGAATAAGGAATAAATTCATGAGATCTAACGTACTGGCGGATCCAGACAGTTTTTCAGGGGGGCATGAATTGATAAAAATTCTCTACCAACAATATAGGATTATAGGTGTTAAAGACTAAAATTGTTTGAAATTTTTATTGAAAATATCGGGGATCGATTGAACTACTATAAAGGGATTATTGTCAATTATGAGGTCCAAGGGGGCGAGGCATGCCCCCATGCTCCCCCCTGTATCCGCAAGTGACCTAACGTCTGCTTTAGGCACGGACCAGGCTTCCTTCGGATGGAAAAGTGTGAAAAAATATAAGAATAAATAATTCGCTCGATTCTTGTATCTTGTTACAGTCGTCTCTTCAACAGAGTAGGTATACTCTCAGTATCTGAGTATCGAAAATTGGAATATCTTCATGCGGGTAATACCTAAATTTGAATATTTCGAGGAAAACGAAAAAACAACAGTTATAAAATAAAAGATTTGTGATATATCAAGTTATATAATTTAGTCCATGATTTTCTTATATTCCATTTGATCTTGGTACATCTTCAAAAACACTTTGTACTTCTTATTATGAAAATCGAGGAGACGTTTGTCTGGACGAATGACGATTCCACTCCCACCCATTTTTCTGATGGTAGTAGTCATATCTCCGAAATAGCCAGCAGCTGAAGCGGCCAAGATAGATGAACCTAAAAGAACAGCCTCCGGTTCTTCCGGACAAACCACCGGCATACTCGCAACGTCTGTCTGTGTTTGTACGAAAAGTTTGTTCTTGCTCAAACCACCACATATTAAGATGGTTTTCAAATTGTGCCCGGATGCCCTCAGGCATTCGATGATGTGTCGTGTTCCATACTGAAATCAGAGATCGTAAAAAGAACTGATATCATACAAAATTGAAATTCGTAAAATAAAAGTGGAATGGGTTTCCGTACTATTATTTTTTTCTGTAAAATCTTAGTATTTATGAAGTATAGTGTGCAAGAAAAAATTCTCCATTTTCAGGAAAACCGGGTCAATTTAAAAAAATGGTTAGAAATGGTGTGAAAACCAGTTGAAAATTCAGATTTTCACGTTGGAAAAACTGTTTTTCCGTTATAAGTTTCCATGCCTATATGTTCGACAGTTTTTCTGACGGCTTATATCATATTGATAGTTCATTTTTCAATTTTGCTCTAAGATTAAGTCACCGAAACAGGTGAACCTTTCCGTTAAACACACTGTGGACTTCTCCATCTAAACGCGAAATTTCATCGCAAAAGAATTCGTAGTTTTGTTATTGCTAGGGAAACAAAATTTCAAACCAATTTTTTTGCACGTTAACAAATTTAACCGCGGCATTCGAAATCCGAATTTACCCTCAAAATTTTAAGTTCAAGTTTTCCCGCTCGGTTCGGCCGGACAGAATTGAATTTTGGCACGGATTCGTCAACATTGAGTTAAACCTTATGTTTATATTGATCATGACCAGATCAAAACCAGTTTTAGTATTACTCAGAGAAAAACTATTCAAATATGCATTGTGAAGATCCCTTATTTAGGGGTAGTACTTCAAGGGCGCAGTCACCTTTGCGGAAATCAAATGCTCGAGCGCCAGCCACAATAGGTTTAACAAGGTTGTGGCGCCTTGAATAGAACTCTCCACTTCTACCAAGGTAGCTTTTATACAGTGGAGAAGGGTTCAGTTTAATCTAGGAAGTTAGCGATTAAAAGTTATGTTCCTACGTAATTCCTGCCAAAATTAAAGGTTCACTTAGAACACCAAAATGGATTTTACAAAGTGTACTAACCTCAAACAGAAATAACAATCTAGTAATACTATAAGAATCAAAAAAGTAAACGTGAAATTAAAAGAAATTACTTAAATATTGGTATTTTACAGTGATTAATAAATTCAAGAATAAACGATGATCGGGTGAGCAAGACGGTCGGGCGAGGTGAGCGAATGCGAGAATTGGACGGTGAACAGGGGATTACGGGAGTAACAAAGCAAAACTTCAAGATTCGGCAGGCCACGGAAAATACCATATAATCTAACTACTTGTGTTCCACACTCAAATGTTAAAATAAAAATTATCGGTCAATGCTTGGACTTAGTCAGATAGGATAGGGAACGGGACAGCTGTGTCAGCACAACGTACGGACAAGTGACTCCAGAGAATGGAACCTCTCGACCTGACGAAGTGATCCTAGTGATCCGCAAAAGTCTAGCTAGTTGACAAAGGGGGAAGCGCGGTCGTAACTCCGTTGTGATCTCGCCGATGTCAACCAACAAAGACGTCGCCGTGAAATACGAATCGTCGAGGACAGATGAGTGAAATAGGAATCGGGTACGGTTGCGAACCAACAAAGTTCAGACAAGTAGCCCCAGGAAAATGTCACTCCTCGACCTGACGAAGTCTCTCGTGTTTTCGTCAACCTTGAGCGAACTGAGAAAGGGTGAAGCGCGGTCGAAACCCCGTTGTGATCTCACCGATCTCAGTCCTCAAAAGGTCGCTGGTAAACACAGAGATTAAGGCCCCACTAGGGAATCAAAATACAAGATGAATTCTTGAAAGTAAAATAGGGTCGTCGAAAACAAGTCAGGTATTGTAGTGAACCAACAACGTCAACGAGGGGTCTCAAACAATGATACCTCTCGGCTTGACGAAGTCTCTTGGATTCCCGTCAGCCTTCAGTGAACTGAGTAAGGGTGAAGCGCGGTCGTAACCGCTGATAAATTATAGAGATTAAGGAATCACAAAGAAATAATAATACAGGATATAATCTTGGAGTGAAAGGGACATAAAATACTAATCGGGTACGGTTGTGAACCAACAACGCCTCGACCGGTAGTTCCCAAAAAGGTCGCTGATAGATACAGAAATTAAGGAAACACGAAGAAATATGATATAGTATGGAATCGAAGAAATAATGTGGATAAAATACAGTTAGGTTACGGCGGTGGACCAAGAACGCTCAGGCGAGTAACCCCAGCGAAAGGGAATCACTCGACTTGACTTGACGAAGTCTCTCGTATATCCGTCAACTTCAGTGAACTGAGAAAGGGTGAAGCGCGGTCGTAACCCCGTTGTGATCTCGCCGATCTCAATTCTCAAAAAGGTCACTGATAGATACAGAGAATAAGGACAGTTTTTCTGATGGCTCTTATCATATTGATAGTTCATTCTTCAATTTTGCTCAAAGATTAAGTCACCAAAACAAGTGAACCTTTCCGTGAAACACACTGTGGACTTCTTCATCTAAACGCGAAATTTCATCTCGAAAGAATTTGTAGTTTTGTTATTGCCAGGAAAACAAAATTTCAAACCAATTTTTTTTGCACGTTGACAAATTTAACCGCGGCATTCGAAATCCGAATTTACCATCAAAATTTCAAGTTCAAGTTTTCCCGCTCGGTTTGGCCGGACAGAATTGAATTTTGGCACGGATTCGTCAACATTGAGTTGAACCTTATTTTTATATCGATCATGACCAGATCAAAACCAGTATTAGTATTACTCAGAGAAAAACTATTCAAATATGCATATATGTAGAAAATCTTTGTTTGTTAGGATGAGACAAAATAGGAATAGGCATAGGGGAAGTATGCCTATGATGGCACCTTGCCTATGATGGCACACTATGAAGAAGTCTGTTAATATCAACTGAATAAACTTATGTTCACTGAGGTTGTTTGCCAGATGGCATTGTAATAGGAGAGATAACTTGGAAGTAATAAAATGAATATCCTTTTTAAAATTAGGACTCGAACATTTTCTTTTCTGTAATAATTCACCGGTATTTTCAACACCCTTCATTTTATTCGGGAAATCTCCCGAGAGAAAGCGCAATAATTTAATTGATCGATTTAAACTTCTGAAATTTAATAGCCTTGTGTTAGAAAAATTATTGGATCGTTTATCAAGCCCACACAGGATCTCTGTCGAGACGTTAACGACCGAAATTGTTGATTTTCAGTTTAAGTTTATTTAGAGAACTAAATGATAAATTATAATTGTCCCACGAATTTGGTTGCAATTACTGCACACGATGACAGGAATAAAATTCAACGCAGGCATTGTTGAGAATTGTCACGTAGCATTTCCCAAGGTGGGAAGCAGAAAAAAATCTTTAATTTGATTGGTTCATAAAAACAAAGATGGGAGAAGTTTTGGTTTGATTGGTTTTGAAGTACTGACGAAAGAAAAACCTTTAATTTAATTGGTTTCTAAAAGGAACAAAGAATAAGGTAGCCGGGGAAGTTTCGGACGAAAGTGAGTTCAGTTATTCGGGAGACGAAAACGGCAGTTGCTGGTGAAACCTTAACGGGATAGGTTGCCAGGGCTCGCGAATATGGTTCGGGTACTAGGGTAGTACGGTTTCAGGGTAGGTACTTGAGTGTTAAGAAGTACGGTTTCAAAGTGGAAACGAAAACAATTAAAGTTGATTTGGAAGTTGCGGAGTAACTGCAGAAGTCTCAAACGGGGAGATTCTGAGTTGACTCGTTTGATATGTGTTTGATACGGTTTTAAGGAAAGTTTAAGAATTAATTTAGTTTCGTAGTTATTCGGAAGATGGCGATTGGATAACTCGTTGGTTTTTTGGTTTCTTTTAAAAGTTTTGATAAGTCAGTCTCAAGCTGGGACATATATAAGAAGTGTTAAGTCGAAGTTAGTAAAGTTTCTAAATTATTTGGAATTATTTAGATCGCGTATCGTCGGTATATTCGGGAGTGAAAGTCAATTTGGCGAAAACGTGTGGGTGTCGTGTTCGCACCTAATCTGTCTGTTTCAGGAAAGAAACATCGTCGTAGAACATCCTCCTAAGTTCATCATTCTTGGGATCATTGGTACAGGAAAAAGGTCAGATAAATTGTTTATGCTTAGCTATTTTTGAGGAGTGGTAGAAAAGCCGCATGCCCGCCAAAATATATTTATAGTCCAGAGTCCCGAAATCTTCTACAAGTCATAGTTTCATAATTTTTTGTATCCTCTTTAAAGCGTATTATTATTTTTGTAATCACCCTTAAGTAGTCGAAGGTCTAAGTGGAGTTTTCTGTTGAGAAAACTCAGGTTCATTTGAAAGATCACGTGGAAACTATTGTTGAGTTTCCTTTTGTGAAATTAAAGTTTAAGAAGGATTATTTTCCGTCATATCATTTGGATATAGAAAATTTATCTTATACTGTATATTCTTTCGAGATTGTTCATGATTATTATTTCTGGGGTCATTTTGACAAACCCTTTTCATTTTTGTTGATTTGAATTCATTTTTATATGATTTGGAATTCACACTGATGTTGATTTAATTTCAATTAATAGATCTGCCTTTGTAATTTAAAGTTAATGTAACAGTATTATTTGATAGAAATAAATTGCCTTCAATTTAAACAGCATCCGAATATTTTGATACTTCAAATCATTTGATTTGAGAAACATATAACTAACCAGTGTAAATTTGTTTGGGTTTGATTTGAATTTAATATACGTCTCATATTTAATCTAAAAGGTTTCATTTACCATCCCTCTCCCTAGAAAATAATTTTAAACACCAAGACCCGACCCAAGTGCGTTGGGCCGATCCCACACTTTCTTCCGTCGGAAGAAAGAACTTCAAAATTTTAATTAACATCTTTTAATTTTCTTTAAGTAATAACACCCTTGATTGGTGGAAAGCCGCTCTTCTGTCCAATCACGAAGAGGGTGCTTTTTTACATATGGTGACAGCGGTGGGATGTGTTTAATTTTCCGGGGAAGAGTTTTTCTTTTGTGATACGTTGAATTTTCCGGTAGATAAAAGGTCCTTTTGGTTTTGTGTATGTTGCATCAGTGTGAATATAAAGCTTACTAGAGTTAAATGTGTTAAATTTTCCAAGGGAGGTTTTTTTTGGAGAGATTTTTGAGAAATTTAGAGAAATTTTGAGGTATTAGGAAATTTTATCCTGTTGTTTTTATGGGTGATCGACGCAGTGTGTATTGACTTGTTGGAAGATTTCCGGATGAAGGTTTTCAGGTACCTGTTGATTTTAATTTGAATTGGATTATTTTCTTTTGAATGTATACTTATGCCTATGAATTCGAGTTTATGTTTTAAAAATTGCGATTGGTAGGAACAGAGTTCAGGTTTGAATTAAAGTAAAGTAAAATCACTAATTTAAAGATTTCTGTTTTTGAGATATTGAAGAATTGAGTAAATACAGTTGGTTTTTCTTTGAATAAATTCAAGTTTTCTTTTTTTTTGGAATTATTATAAAACAGTTCATATTTCTGTGATGTTCTATCATTTTATGTGAAGGATTTTTGATAGAGCCAAGTTGATATCGAGGTTTTAAGATTTTAAAGAAGTATTAGATTCATTGCGGTTTTATAAGGAAAGAAGGCATAAGTTTTTCTCTTCCAGGACGTTTCTTTTTCTTACAGGACATTTATTTTTCTTTCAGGACATTGTTTTTCTTTTTCAGGACGCTGAATTTTCTGATTGTTGAATGTATATGATAAAGTTTTCTGTTTCAGGAGGGTTATGAATTTTTCTTTTGAATTTTGCTTTAATTGATTGCTTTCAGTGAAAATATTGATTGAAATTTTTTGATTGATTTTCTTTCAGGGCGTATTGCGTGAAATTTTTTTTTGGTTATTTTATCCACTGTTCCGATTATTCGCGATTTCGTTTGACGATCGAAAAAGTTTGCTTTTATAAAATAATATCATTTGGTTTTGTTTTGAGTCTGACTTGGAGAATAATTGAACTTGGCTTTCTTCGCTCTAAGTCGACTTTGAAATTTTGGGAAACGTTTTGTTAGAGGAAAAATTTTTTAATTTTTTTTTCAAGTTGGGTTATTTTGAAGGTTCAAGAATCGGGAAAAGTTTAAATTTGGTTAAGATTTTAGTAAAAGAGCCGCTGATCGTGACCTTTTGAGTTCCAGAAAAGTTAAATAGAATTATTCTTTATTTCAGGAGGTTTTGTGTATTTTTCTTTTCAGGGATCCGACACTTGGTAATTTTCTCGTTTTTTTTTGGGGTTGCATCAATTTTTTTTTTCTCAGAGTTTTCTTTTGAATTTTCTTTTTGGTATGTTGGTCTGTTTTTGAACTCGTTTTCAGGTGATTTGTTTTATTTTGGGTGTTTCGAGTAAGACTGTATGAATCGGAATTGTTAGGGTATCATTTTGCTATTTTTCTATTATTTGAGAAATTTAAACTCGTAATTTTGAGCGTATTTGAGTCCTGTTGAAATTTAAAGTTGAAAATTTGGAATTATTCATTGATTTGGAAAGTAAATAATTTATTGAATACATTAAAAAATCATATTTTGGTTAAGTTAATTGGGTTTTGGTTAAATTTTTTTGAAAAATGGCTCAACCAGCTGGTGCATTCAATACGAAAGATCCCGCGGGTCGAATACCACCTAGATACTCGCTGGGTATGCTATCGACTACTTTAGAGTGTTTTTATGGGAAGGACGCAACCAGGTATTTTGAACAATTAGAATTGCATGCAAAATTATACGGATGGGATGAGAGGGATATGCTTATCCTTCTCAAACTTAAGCTTGAGGGGGATGCCTATAATTTTTTCAAATCCGATGCCACCTTGGACATCTTGAGCTATAAGGAATTAAAGCAGAGGCTCGTTAAGAAATTTACGACAGTTAGGTTGCCGGGAGAAAACCAATGGAATTTGAGTCGATGCTATCAGCGTCAGGACGAGGATGTGTCCTCGTTCTGCACTAGATTACGCACGGTGGGAGCAAATTTATTAAGCGAAGATCTGGCCGGAGCGTTAAGGGATGAAGAACCTGGAATAAGGAAGAAGAACCGGGACTTAATATTGAATCAGTTCAAGATAGGACTGAGAAGGGACGTGATGAGGGAAATTGGGATTTTGTTGTTGAAAGAGGAAAACCTGGATTTGGAAAAGGCGGAGGAATTAGTTAGGTTGCAAGAGATCACCAGTAGAATGTTGCAAGGGAGGTCGGTAAATATGAGGGTATCAACAGTTGACATCGAAAAAGTGTGTCAACTGTGCGACAAAGAAGGCCACACCGCGAAGGGGTGTAGGAGTATAATGCAAAACCGAGGGAATGGAGAGAGGAGTAATGCAAGGACATGTCACTCTTGTGGCCGGATAGGCCATTTCGCGAGGGATTGCCGGAACAATAGGCAAAACGGATCAATGACACAAGGCGCGTGTCATAGCTGCGGCCAACAGGGACATTGGGCAGGGGAGTGCCCTAGCAGGGGTTCGGCTGGATGGCGGGAGCCAAAGGTCGAATTGTTAAGGAAGGAGGATATAGAGGAACAAACCTGTATGGAAGGTGAGGAAGTAGAGGAGATTACCGGAATGGTACAATGGGGAAGGCAGGCTCTAGGAGGCCACTTCCCCAGGGAAGACTGTCGTGAGGACAGTGGAAAAAAGGAACGTTTTTACGTGCAAGGGAAAGTCCGGGAGGACATTAAGGAAAAAGTAGTAAAGGTCGAAGCATTTAGGGAGTCCGGTACCCAGATCGAAGGTCCCTATGAAGTTAGGGATCTCATTAGGACTGGTAGGAGGAATACCAGTGTTAGCACCCAAACGGAGGGTGCAGAGGGAGCCGACAGCAATGGACTGTCGAAGGGTGACACCATAAGGGAATGGAATGGTGACGTCACCGGGACGAATAAGGAGGATAACGAAGGGGAGCTTCGTTGGGATCGAAATTCACTTTCGACACTGGGTACCGATGGGAACAGGAAGAAGGGCGGAGACTGCGCCAATGGATTAGGAACAAAGGTACACGCTAGGAGGGAGTTAACCATAGAGGAAGATGGTAACTGGGAAACCGAAGTTTTGCTGACGTCGGGGGTTACTATCCCCGCACGTTCGGAAATGGTGGTAGAGGCCAAATTGAGGAAGGTAATGGAAATTATACCATTACGACGATCTTGGAGGGCAAGGCGCCCTCCGGATCCAGGGAAGAACACTTTAGGAATACGGGTAGCGAGAAGGCAACTCTTCAATTGCCTTCCAGGAGAAATGAATCGACTCCTGCCCATTTCGTTAGATTCCAAGGATAAACTAGTCGGGAAACGGGTAGCGAGAAGGCAACTCTTCAACTGCCTTCCAGGAGAAGTGAATCGACTCCTGCCCATTTCGTTAGATTCCAAGGATAAACTAGTCAGGAAATCGGGTAGCGAGAAGGCAACTCTTCAACAGCCTTCCAGGAGAAGCGAATCGACTCCTGCCCATTCCGTTAGATTCCATGGATAAATTGGACCGGAATTCGGGTAGCGAGAAGGCAAGTCATCGACGACCTTCTAGGAGACATGAATCAACTCCTGCCCATTTCGTAGATTCCAGGGGCTCACTGGCCCGGAGAGCCACCGTCTGAAAAGGGTCCCTGTTCTGGGTTACGAACACCCCCCCCCAATCACTTATCACTTTTCGAGTTCTTTAAGTTTTTTTTTGTAGTTTCGTTTAGCATTAAAACAAGTCCAACTCACAATTATTCAAGTTGGTTTAGAATAATCTTCGGAGGGATCTTGGTAAGATTTGCATTTTGTATTCCACAACAAAGGCAAATAGGTATGATAAATTGAATTCGTGGTATTCTTCCTCGGATGATTATGAATGAAACATGTAACTTATCATAGGAGGACGAATAAGGGAAAATAAGGAATTCATGTTTTATGTTAAGTCATGTCTTAAGGGTGAACGGATCTTCATAATAATTAGAAAATTGTGTGAGTTTAATTTTTTTTGTTGTCGTTGTATTTGTAAATTTTATGTAAAACAGGTTTCAAGAGGATCCAAATCAATTAGCAGTATGGAAAAGGTACGGACCTAAGCCAGAGGAACGACCTTATTCGCAAACGTAAACAGTGCTGAGACGCTAATCGCGTACGCGTGTGCGAAGAAAAACATTGAGATAATCGCGGTGTCTATTCGCGATGTCGCGGAGTGCCCCACTCTCGAGAACACTTACAAAAGTGAAACCGTCGGGATAAACGTTCTGCAAAAATACGAAGTAGATTGCAATGGTCTTATGCCGCCGCTGTATAAAATAGAGGACCAGTGGATGGGACTAAGCCCATATACCACCATGAAGAAAGCTCCCATGGAACTGATACCCGACTCTGAGAAAAAATTAGAGTTCACACCCATTCAGCCAATTGGTGCCCTCGGAATGTATACGCAAGAGGAAATAAACAAAGCTCAACGCATATTGAACTTCGGCACAGAAAGAAAAGCCGTCGAAAATATTATCGTCAGACGAGTAGCAGGATTGGAGACCACTGATCAAGGTTTTTCAACGATTCACATGTTCAACCCAGAAGAAATGAAAGAATTGGCCCACAACATCGCCAGACAATTATGGGGATGGTTCACCTACATCACCTGTTCATGGACGAATTATAAAGTATGGAATAGGAGTTATATTGAATGGACTACATCTATATGAGATTTTTGGATGGGGAATAACCCCGCTGGCCAGCCTATGGAATACTTTAACTATGATGTGGATTATGAATCGACACAGGACCAGACAAGAGAACGTGATAAGAAATAAGGATGCAGAGGCGGACGTAGCTACAATAACGGCAATGACTGGATTATATTTGAATTCGAACGGCACTGGTCAGAAGAAATGAGTGAAAGTGCTCTAGGTCGCGAACTGGATATGTACAGTGTTATCGACATTTCTCGTATTATCGTAAACATTGACATCGAACTCGAAGTGCGAATCGCTGATTACGGTAGACTATATAGGCCGTTGTGTATTTTTGGAAGGTCGTTCTCGAGGCGAAGGTCAGTTCCGATCTCAGAGGAATTAAACATATGGAGATGGTCAGAGCCGGACTAAGGAAATTTTGTTGTGACCGCGAGTGAAATTTGAAATTTCGAAAAAATAAACTCCTTAGGAGAAGTGAAAGGTGAAAGGCAGGATTTGTTTAATTTTTCTTTTTTGAAGGACTTGATTTATGAGCATTATGTTTTGCTGCATTGAGCCTTGAATTTTTTTGATATTGTTTGTCTTGGACTTGGACTAATTAGTTGAGTAAGAATGATATGTAGATTTAAGGCATGCTGCATGAGAGTTAAGAGTTTTAAGTTTGGTATATTCGAGTTGTATAACTGTTAGAATGTTTTTAACGGAAGACAAGGGACTATTGGACTATTGAGGAATAAGGGTAAGGGAAAAGTTATGGCAACCGATGCCAAAACTTTTTCAAAGGGGAGGATATTTGTAATAGGAGAGATAACTTGGAAGTAATAAAATGAATATCCTTTTTAAAATTAGGACTCGAACATTTTCTTTTCTGTAATAATTCACCGGTATTTTCAACACCCTTCATTTTATTCGGGAAATCTCCCGAGAGAAAGCGCAATAATTTAATTGATCGATTTAAACTTCTGAAATTTAATAGCCTTGTGTTAGAAAAATTATTGGATCGTTTATCAAGCCCACACAGGATCTCTGTCGAGACGTTAACGACCGAAATTGTTGATTTTCAGTTTAAGTTTATTTAGAGAACTAAATGATAAATTATAATTGTCCCACGAATTTGGTTGCAATTACTGCACACGATGACAGGAATAAAATTCAACGCAGGCATTGTTGAGAATTGTCACGTAGCATTTCCCAAGGTGGGAAGCAGAAAAAAATCTTTAATTTGATTGGTTCATAAAAACAAAGATGGGAGAAGTTTTGGTTTGATTGGTTTTGAAGTACTGACGAAAGAAAAACCTTTAATTTAATTGGTTTCTAAAAGGAACAAAGAATAAGGTAGCCGGGGAAGTTTCGGACGAAAGTGAGTTCAGTTATTCGGGAGACGAAAACGGCAGTTGCTGGTGAAACCTTAACGGGATAGGTTGCCAGGGCTCGCGAATATGGTTCGGGTACTAGGGTAGTACGGTTTCAGGGTAGGTACTTGAGTGTTAAGAAGTACGGTTTCAAAGTGGAAACGAAAACAATCAAAGTTGATTTGGAAGTTGCGGAGTAACTGCAGAAGTCTCAAACGGGGAGATTCTGAGTTGACTCGTTTGATATGTGTTTGATACGGTTTTAAGGAAAGTTTAAGAATTAATTTAGTTTCGTAGTTATTCGGAAGATGGCGATTGGATAACTCGTTGGTTTTTTGGTTTCTTTTAAAAGTTTTGATAAGTCAGTCTCAAGCTGGGACATATATAAGAAGTGTTAAGTCGAAGTTAGTAAAGTTTCTAAATTATTTGGAATTATTTAGATCGCGTATCGTCGGTATATTCGGGAGTGAAAGTCAATTTGGCGAAAACGTGTGGGTGTCGTGTTCGCACCTAATCTGTCTGTTTCAGGAAAGAAACATCGTCGTAGAACATCCTCCTAGGTTCATCATTCTTGGGATCATTGGTACAGGAAAAAGTTCAGATAAATTGTTTATGCTTAGCTATTTTTGAGGAGTGGTAGAAAAGCCGCATGCCCGCCAAAATATATTTATAGTCCAGAGTCCCGAAATCTTCTACAAGTCATAGTTTCATAATTTTTTGTATCCTCTTTAAAGCGTATTATTATTTTTGTAATCACCCTTAAGTAGTCGAAGGTCTAAGTGGAGTTTTCTGTTGAGAAAACTCAGGTTCATTTGAAAGATCACGTGGAAACTATTGTTGAGTTTCCTTTTGTGAAATTAAAGTTTAAGAAGGATTATTTTCCGTCATATCATTTGGATATAGAAAATTTATCTTATACTGTATATTCTTTCGAGATTGTTCATGATTATTATTTCTGGGGTCATTTTGACAAACCCTTTTCATTTTTGTTGATTTGAATTCATTTTTATATGATTTGGAATTCACACTGATGTTAATTTAATTTCAATGAATAGATCTGCCTTTGTAATTTAAAGTTAATGTAACAGTATTATTTGATAGAAATAAATTGCCTTCAATTTAAACAGCATCCGAATATTTTGATACTTCAAATCATTTGATTTGAGAAACATATAACTAACCAGTGTAAATTTGTTTGGGTTTGATTTGAATTTAATATACGTCTCATATTTAATCTAAAAGGTTTCATTTACCATCCCTCTCCCTAGAAAATAATTTTAAACACCAAGACCCGACCCAAGTGCGTTGGGCCGATCCCACACTTTCTTCCGTCGGAAGAAAGAACTTCAAAATTTTAATTAACATCTTTTAATTTTCTTTAAGTAATAACACCCTTGATTGGTGGAAAGCCGCTCTTCTGTCCAATCACGAAGAGGGTGCTTTTTTACAGCATTAATGGGAGGTATTCGTAGTTACAACTTAATACGTGGCATTTTGTGTCTTTTATAACAGTTCAATTATTTTGGTAAGTGTTGATGTATGATGATTATCTCCTTTGTTTTCGTATTATTCAGATGTTTCACAACTTTGTGTTAAACCAATTTTAATTTCCTTTGAATGCCTTATAACAATGGTGTATTGTAATTGCCTTCTTCGGTTGGTTGAAAGATATATGATGTTTATGCCTATGATGGCATAGTGTCCCTATGATAGCAAAGGGTGCCATCATAGACAAGATGGGTTTATCATATTGAATATTCTTTTTTTCTGAATCAACTGTATGACAACAAGAATCAAGAGGCAACTTTGGAAAGAGGAATATATGGAGGCAGTGCTAAATGCTGTGAAAAAAAATATATATAGATATCTAATAATATAAATGTCAAAGAATTTAAATTTTGTTTGATGTTTTGTAACACTCAATTTTATTTTTATGTGATGAGAGTGCAATTTTTTTCAATAAACCAATTCAATAGTTGATTTCTTTTCATTTTCAGTTATATGCCATCATAGGACATATGTGCGCCTATGATGGCACCTTTGGCCAAATTTTTAAAAGTGCTATAATTCATATCCATCAAAGTTTATACTGAAAATATATTATATAAGTAAATCTATGTACCTAATCGATGATCCAAAAAAAATTATGTGGATAATTCGTTAAGGGTGCCAACATGGGCACTCTTCCCCTAATGAAATCATTCCCAAATTCGTTGCGAATTATTGATCAGCCTTGATAGGGCACAACTTCCCGATCTAAATTTAGTCGCTTTAGTCTGCATGGATGGACCTTCCCAGACCCTTTCTCATCGACTACGTCGAGTACGTTGTGTCATTTTGGTAAAAGCCAGTCTTTGGTGGTGTTCTGCCGACGGGTAGATCTATGTCCGGCTTATAGCCGCTTGCTCTCAAATTTGAGAAACGCAACCGTCTCCTTATGGTACTGGTTAAGAGAACTCGTCTATAGGTCTTCAAAGAATTTTTTTGAAGGCTGTTACAGATACCGTTCGATTTCTCGAGTAAAATTTGCGATATAATGTTATTCCCTTGCAGATGTTACTCTGGGTCGACCAGGCACCGGTCTCCGAGCAACGCTGCCGGTTTCCAATAAAAAGGCCACTAATGCGCCATACTGAATTCCGTGGAATATTTGAACAGATCTGGTGGTTCGACAAAGCTTCTTGATGTAGGGCTACTATTCTTGCCCGGTCAAACTGTGAAATTGGATTTTGCGGCATTTTCCACGGAATATTCTCAATATTACAACTCTCGATATTCGCTGAAAACCGATTAGGTACCTTCGAATACACTTGTATTCTCCAGAACAAGAAACATTTTTTTTGCTGGTTTATTGTTTTCTTTTGAGTGATGAGATAGAGACACAAAAAATTCTCATGTTACATTGAACAAGTTGAGAGTTGATTCGGGGGGCTAAGACTTTTGAGGATATGTCTGCGTTAATTTCAGCATATTTTATTTCGGAAATTGAAGGAAATGAAATTCCTTGGCCGTTATGTGTATTGTGTATCTAAAGGTGGCTTCCAACGATCAGGAAATTTCCTAGAAACCGCTGGTGGCACGAAGGAATTTCCTTCGATTTTGTAAAATTTTGTGCCTGTATCTGTATGTTCATGATCTTCTCAAACGAGGGCCATTGTTATATCTCGTTGTCTGTATTTTTCGTAATTAGAACCGGGAACAGTCTCGAACGATAAGATTCGATTTACCGCATTGAATTTTGTCTGCCCGTCCGGCTGATCGTAAACCTGATATCTCCCGAACCAAAAAACCTATAAGCTTGAAATTTTCAAGGTAGGTTAAGCTCTCCAGTACCGCGGTTCGTTAATGGGCGAAATTTGACCAGGAGTTCCATAAATATGCCCCTTCGAAATTTTGTTTTCTTGATGCGAATCGGCCTACAAGGTAGGCTCATTTTGTCAAGATCTCTCATTGGTTTCTTGGACTGACGAATGCGTATCTATCAACACGCGGATCTATTATATCTGCCACCGCCATATACGAGGTGGATGAACGAGCGGTCAAAGGCTCCTGAATTCACGTCAGTGGGTAACCAAAAGGTTACCCACTTTCGAAGAAAATTAACAATGTGTATCCTCTATTGGCCTCATATGAAGGCGACAAAAGGTTGAATACAACTTTCTACCATCTGCCCATGCTCTGGACCCGCATTTCAATTAAATTCGAACTTACGGATAATGCTTGTATAGTAGCCATGTATAATAAGGCCAGGTCCTCTTCGGATTTTCCAAGATTCAAGCCAACAACCTGAAATTACATGAATTTAGGAAACAGAATGGACATTTTAACATGGAACCTAACCAATGAAAATTCTGAAGTTAATCAAAGAAAAAATAAGTACATAGGTTTTTATAATCATAGTTTCAGCCTCTGAAGAAAAGAATGGAATGGATTCGAGAATGTCACTTAGTTTTTCCACATATTTTGCACAAAGGAATCGCTGGTTGCAGAAATATATAACACCGCAACCAGTGGAAGCAGGTTCATGATGGAAGGCAATGGGACAGTGCCACCTCTGATAACAACCTAATACCTAACTCTCCTATTGTTACAAGTAATTAGATTCATAATAGAGAACTTGTGCTTTCAGAAATGACAATCGCAAGTTTTGATACCCTGTAACTCAAAGAGCAGAGTTGAAAGATCCTGTGGTGCACTCCCGACCAAAAATCGCGTCACTAATCGCAACATATATAACCGAAGAAATAAAATACTTACGGAACCCCTCAGCGTTGTATCCGCTAAAGGTGATCGATTCCCATGAAAATCAGGCCAAACGTGAATATTTTTGGCTAAGAAACTGGGCGATAACAAATTTTCTCTCTGCGCCATACCATCCAGTAATTCCGATAGGAACTCCTGAATATGTCTGAAAAGTATAAAAACAGCTTCATTTCAGTCTAAACACCTTGCGTCGTTCAAATAGAATCTTTTCATTTGATATATTCGGCTTTCAAATGCATGTGTACCCTGTACTCTATCCCTGAAATTGTGCCACTTTTTCCTCTGACTTTGAGATATGACCTCAACCACTGTAACGCCTTATCTGTAGCTCCCTGTTTACTCAACTTATAACAAGCAGATAATCGTGTCTCAGTCAAAAGCCTTGGACAAATCAAGAAAAAGATCTACAATCACTTTATGATCGAGATATTCTTGATAATGGAATATTTGTCGAAAGATAATGTGAGTGTATGCATCACACCCTTGCCCTAAAATGGATATTTTCTAGAAAATATCCATTTTAGGGCATTAGGATATTTTCTAGAAAATATCCATTTTATTTTTTAACGTAGATTCAATATCTGCCATAAAAAAATGGGGTTCTAATTTGAAAAAATTGATTTTTCACGATTTTCTCATCCCTAACTTTGAAAGCGATTTTTTCACCCCCTGTATCATGAATCGTAATTTCGATTTTCAAAGTGGATACATCAATCTTACATCTTGAAAAATCCCAAAAATTTTCCATCCAAAAACCTCGAAGTTATTTTTGTTTCAGCGGAGCTCTATTTTCGATTTTTTTTTCGAATTTTCCCGCTCAGAGAGAATATTCCAACCAACACTGAAAAATGTTACATCAAAATAACTTGAAATTTTCTAAGGAATCTATTTATGCAATAAAAAAATGGTGTTCTAATTTGAAAAACGGAAGTTGACGTCACTTCCGGAAAAACCGGAGGTGCTCATGCCTTGAAAATATTTTAGATTTCATCAGCATCGTGAAATACTTATAAGTGCTGAATTTCATGAAAATACGTTCAGTAGTTTCCCGTATAAATATGGGTGAGGTTCCTCGTGAAAGACCCTGTATATGGAGTATTATTTTTCTGGTAGAGGTCACCTTGAACCCGATCAGATGCGCAGTTGATATACGCAGTAGGTTAATTTTGGTCAGGTTAGGTTAGGTTAGGTCTGGTTAGTCTAGTGTTAATTGCCACCTTGAGCCGAGTTCGTCCTCCTCAATTCAGATCTTATAATTGGTGCCCAGATATCCTTTATTTCAAGAGGAGGTGCACTGATTGGGTTGGGAGTTATGGCCATGAAGGCTGCTTCTTTCAATTTTCTCCTTCTCCAACCTTCTTCCTTTGATATTATGGAAGCTTCATCGCATCTGATGTTGTGGTTCTCGTTCCAGGCATGTTGGGCTAGCTTGGATTTTTCAGTTTCTCCCAGTCGAGCTAGTCTTTGGTGCTCTTTGATTCTTACTTCAAGCGGGCGTTTAGTCTCCCCAATGTAGGACTTGCCGCATTCGCATGGAATTTCGTAGACGCAATTTTTCGTTAACTGATATTTGTTGTCAGGTTTCACCTTCGTGAGTTTACTCCTGACCGTATTCTTGGTCTTGAATGCTGTTCTCACATTGTATCTGTTGCCAATCCTTCTTATCTTCTCGGATAGCCCCTTTACATATGGTATGACAGAGGTTATCGTTTCGGTAGCTTCATTGTCTGTTTCTTGAGGCTCTGTTCTTGTTTCTCTTGGTTCTCTGGCGACCTTGAGGATCTTTTTGGGGTAGCCATTTTTCTTGAGGGTTTCTGTGATGTTGTTGAATTCCTCATTACGATCTTCTGGATCAGAGCATATCCTGGTTGCTCTATCGTATAAGCATCTGGGTACTCCTAATTTGGTGTTGAGGTTATGGTTAGATTCGTAATGGAGGTATTGGCCTGTGTTCGTTGGCTTCCTGTAGACTGTGGTCTTGGGGTTTCCATTCTGCTTATGAATCAGTACATCGAGGAATGGAAGTTGGTTATTTTCCTCGATTTCCATCGTGAATTTGATTGATTCCTCTACGTTGTTCAAGTGTTCTAGGAATTTGTCTAGGTTTTCTCTCCCATGTTGCCATATGACAAATGTGTCGTCTACATATCGTAGCCATAGTTTCGGTTTGAACACATATTGTTCCAATGCTCTCTTCTCGAAAGCTTCCATGTATGCATCAGCCAGAGGTGGGGAAAGTGGAGAACCCATTGCCATACCGAATTCCTGTTGGTAGAAGTTGTTGTCTAGGTACTTGGAAGTAAGTGGAGTTGATACATGTTTCGAGCATTTCCATTATTGCGTCTATACTCAAAGTGGTTCTCTCAGCCAATTCAGTGTCATCCTCGAGTTTTTTCTTCACAATTTCTGATCTTCTACAATCACCTCGAAGTCTTCCAGTGCAGTTATGTCATTTATTAGACTGTATATTGTAGAGTGTGAAGATTTTTCTTTTATACAGGGTGATTCCGGAGGAGACCGTCAGATTTTCGGAGAAGTTTACACTCGTCAAGTCAGTTTTTTTGGCACACGTCCAGTTTTCCCAGAATTTTTTTTCAAAGATGAACAATATCATTATTTTACTCCCATGGGCAGTGAGGATATTCTGAACTGGATAGTAAAGTAGGTAGTGATTTGTCCGATATTCCTTTTATTCATAACTTTGGTATAGCTCGATAAATATTGATGAAATTTTCAGTGTAGAACAATATGATTGTCTTCTTTCAATAATTCCAAGGCTTTCTGAAAAATACATGGTGAGAATTATGATAATTTCAGACTAAATTTGCAGGTTGAAAAAACACCCTGTACATTCCGTTTTCAAAAATTCGCTACCTGCTTCAGATTCTACCATAAGTTTACATTACTCTGTAACGTCCAGTTTTCCTAGAAAAAAATTTTAAAGATGAACAATATCGTTATTTTGCTCCAGGCAGTGAGGATATTCTAAACTTAAAAAAATTTTTCTGGGAAAACTGGAGTTTGCCAAAAAAATAAAAACACTCCAGTAATTTGAACTCATGGTAGAATCTGAAGCAGGTAGCGAATTTTTGAAAACGGAATGTACAGGGTGTTTTTTAAACATGCAAATTTAATCTGAAACATAATCCCCACTCTGTATTTTCGAAAAAGTGTTGGAACTATTGAAAGTGGACGATCATATTGTTCCACACTAAAAATTCTATCAATATTGATCATAAACCAAACATTGTTTCGAAACTGCCTTGACTAGTGTAAACTTCTCCTAAAATCTGACGGTCTCCTCCGGAATCACCCTGTATATCCATATTGAGTATACTTGTCTTGGTTCAACTTATTGCGCGTTTGTTGTTATGGACAAGAGCGTTATCATTTTGCAAAAAGTGTGTAATTGTCTACTTTTAAATCGAAAATGGTGTTAAACGATTTCATGAATATGTGGTCAAATTCACTTCCTCCCGACCTTAAATACGATAATTTGAGAACTTTATGTACAACGGAAAGCAAGATTTGGAATTACCATCGAGAACCAGAAGGAACTCTTTTCTATACTAGAAGACCTTTTCCTAGTCCACTGTGTAGGAGAGGACCTTTGTATCAGGAAATAATGTTTGGACGGGCACAAGAACTTTTCCAAACAGCAACCTGTATTTGGTAAAAAATTAAAATAGCTGACCATCAACGCCGACATCTCTATTAGAAAACCCAGAAATTCTCTCATGGGAAGCCCATCTACCGAGAACTATGGGTTGCTTTGTTGAGTTTGAAGCATGAGCTCTGCTTCTACTCCTATTTCATTATAGTATCTCTACACTCTAGGTACTCTGGACTCCGTAGACTCTACAGAGTCCAAAGTAGAGATACAACTACCAAAAATGTTAGCTTATCTTTATTACGTCACAAGAATAGGAATAGTCCTTTACCTACATTACCTTGTTCCAATCCTTGTTGTGATTTCGGATGCAGCTGGATGAGTTTCAATAACATGATCTATCAATTTTCCTGCAGCACTTTGTCCTCCCTCATTCAACCACATACCAGGAATCACACAACTATAATACGGACCCCATACCCCTGTACAGAATACAGGATTATCTGTAGCAACCATATGACAAGTGGAGGTGCCGCAAATCATACCTGGCGGAGAAAATAGTTATGAGAAATGCATAAAAGGGAATATTATATCATCCTGGTATACGACTTTGTATCCAGACGAAGTCAATGGAAGATCCTCGTTGGAACAATTCATGGACGTTCATTGGGATACAATATGGTGGCCAATAGATTCTGGATTCGAACCTCTTGGCCAAACCATCGGATGTTCTGCCAACAATCTTCGGTTTCTAAACGCCCTTTGAGCGGTCATAGCTGACCGTCCTAGTGCAATTTTCGTAAACCACTCGAACAGCAAGTCATCCATATGGTTTACCGATGGATTAAAATCAGAGAGAGGCACTGGCATTGGGATATAAGGACCTAAACTGAGGATCTTTGAAGCCCTAGGAAGTGAACCCTCTATTTTACAGACCGAGATACTGGCTTTTCAAGTATACGCCCAGGAGTTTCTTCAAATTAACCGCAAAGGGCGCATATTTTCATCACCACGGACAGCCAGACCACTCTGAGGTCCCTGGAATTACACCATAAAGCAACTGAACAGAGCCGATAGAGTGACTCTACTAGGGATATCAGGATTGTCTGTCAGGGCATTGTGTTGTTGAAGGAAATGAAAAAGACGATGAGCTTGCGAAAAGTGCATCAAAGTTAATATCTGCTAGACCTGAGTCTTTCTGTGGGCTTGAAAAAGACCAATATGAGGCAATGGTCTAACAATAGAAGTTGGACAACAGAATAATTCACTAGACTTTAGAGAAACAGTCCTGGACTCACTCAGTCCAAGAAATTCGTGATGATTTGACCTACCTATACCAGTAAGCTCCTAAAGCTGCCCCGAGCTGAGTTTCGGGTCATAGGAAAGTCAGCAGATGAGATTTGTAGGCTCTGTAGATCAGAAGCAGAAACAGCTGAACACATGGTATGCAAGTGTCCAGAGCTGGCTGGCCTAAGAACCATTCATACGGGGAAACCGGTCCTGGATACCCACGAGATATCGGCCAAGGCTCCTAAGGATGTTGTCGGTCTTATCAACACCATCGAGGACCTCCTTATTGGGTTTCAATGAATGAGTAGGGTAGCTGGTTAGAGAACAGAAGATCCATGTGGTCGCAGTTTCTGGAAGGCTAACTGATCCATAACGACTCCAGTTCAAATAATAATAATAATGAATAATTGCCAATGGCATGGGCGCCCGCAAGGGGCAGGGGCAGGGGGCCATGGCCCCCCTGAGATTCAGATGGCTTCATTGTTTTTCAGCAAAACACCCTCAATATAACTTTCTAATCTTTATTTGGCCCCTCCTGAGAAAAACTCCTGCGGGTTTCTGCGGGCGCCCATGGCCAATGGATATACCCATAGAGCCTCTCCAGAGTAATGTTACTTTCGGATATCAATTGAATGTCCAATGAACTTACCTGGTTTCAAAAAATCTGCAATTCTAAGATTGATATTTGCAAACACACTTACTGAGCCTCGTAGAAAAATGTTCTTCCAAACCATCTACGGAACACCCAATCATTCCGAGCGCACCTGCGTGAGCATCAATCATAGAGGTACCCACTGGAGTGCTCATTTGGAGTCCCAGTTCCTCTGCAGCTCTCTTAGATAAACCATATTTAATTGGAGATCCAGGATTCTGTACACATGAACCGATTTTTTTCCAGTTGTCCAATTCAAGATCATCCAATCCTATTTCTCGCAAAAATGATGAGTTCCATCTATGACTGCCATCTTCGGATGCCTCATAAGTCCATTTGCATACGAGGGAACACAAAGATCTAATTAAAAAATGGTTCGAATTAGTGAATTGTTTTGACTCGTACCCATATGGCCACATGCGTTCAGGGCACCATTAAAAGTGTCTTCTCCTCTTCATTAGTTTGGTGATTTTCGGTTTTTACTGAAAATTTCTATCTGTCATAACTTTTGAACGGTTATCTTGAATCAATTAAAATTTTAAAGGAATATTGTCTTGAACTTTCTTAAGGAACCGACTTGTTCATAATTCTGAAAATCCAGGTCCGGCCTTCCTGAATATCATTTTTGTTATGTATTTTTTGTTTTATAGTTTTTTTTGATCAATTTAAAATAATTAAATAAATTATCTTTTTCTGATTTTGTTATCTGCTCATCCAAAAAATAATGTTTTTGAAACGCGTGCGCCAAATTCAATTATTCGGCAAAAACATATATAGTTGCATGCAGGAACGTAACACTTTGCAACTTTATCATATGTAATTAAAATAAAGACGTGTACCTACCTTACATCATTCGATGTAGACATCCAGGTAAGAAAATCTGGAAGATCGAAAAAGTATCCAGAATTCTTCCAACAAGTTTCAAATAGATTCCTCTTCAACCAGAGAAGTTTGGGAGTTGCCATTTCAACCGAGATCTTCCCACCGACATATTTTAGCACTTGATGTTTCGTAGAATTTATCTCTTCTGCTTCCCTCTTCGCCCTGTGATCCATCCATAGAATTATATTCCTCTCGTTTTCTCCTGTGAATCAAAAATAAAACAACTCCATCCGCTTAAGCCATCAGTTGGCCACTTGGCGACCCTGTCGACCCTGTATGCCTTTCCTACGCATGAAAAATATCTGCTACTATAATTAATTTTAACTAAATGAGCTTTCCCAAATTTATATGAAGTATCACGATAAAATTAATTTCTAATGGAATAATTATGTGAAAATAGAGTTCCATATCGAAATATTGTTAATAATAATTACTAATCAGAAACTCACCTGTTTCGCTTACTGACAGAGGTTTGCCTTCTCTATTCAAGCAAACTAGAGAACAAGTTGCGTCGAAGCCAATGCCTTTAATATATTCAGGATTCACGCCCGTTGAAACATCCTGAAAGTGCAGAAATAATGTGAAATCTATTTTTTACTTCTCCCGTATACGCTCTCTCACCAGTTTATAAAGTTTAAATTTTTCGCGCCAGTACGTGAAAAGTGCACGTTTACGCACTAGTAAGTGCAAGGGCGGAATTACGGGGAAGGGGTAACTAGTTACCCCTCCATAAGTATCGAAGTGTGATGGCAGTGTGGTGCACATAAAATATTTCATACATTGTGTACCCATAGATTAAAGAAGTATGTGTGTACCTGATTTTCAATCGCCCATGAAAAAGAGCTATATCCGCCCTTGAGTAAGAGTAACTATAAAATAGTATGAGAATATTGTTCACATGAAATGGCATGGGTATAATTTATAATACAATTAGCCTTGAAACTGGTTGGGACCGAATGTTATAATACAGGGTGCGTACGGCGTACGGCTAAAATAGCGCCTAAACTGTACCGTGTGGAAAAAACTTATATGGCATATACATATACATATACATATACATATGATAAAAATCTACAAACAAGAAATATTTTTATATATACAGGGTGCGTCAGAAAAAAGTTATGGAAAAATATGCAGTTTTTTCAAATGGAACACCCTTTATTTCATGGCATAATTTCTTCGAGGACAACAAGAGCTTTACACTTATACCTCATTTTTTTAATTTCATCACGGCGTTGCCACATAATTCGCATTTTTAAGGTATTTTAATTAAAATATCTTAAGTGTTTTAAGGGGTTCATTAGAATTCTTATAGCCACCGCTGTGTTGTCAATCTAGATGAATAAAATTTAGTTAGCATAAGGTATCATCAGCTTCATCATTCGGTAAACATCTGAAGTTTAATTTAATTAAATATGCGATAACTCGATTTTTTTAAATGGAATACCCTGTATTTTTCTCCTTCATGAAATTTGTTTTTCGAATGTCTACCTTTTTTACAAAGTAATCGATTTTTTTGAAGAATGTGAAATATCTCAAAAAAGAGAGGTTAAATTATGGGACATACTTTGTAAAAGTAGACATTTGAAAAACAAATTTCATGAAAGAGAAAAATACAGGGCTGTTCCATTTGAAAAACTCGAGTTATCGCATATATTTAATTTGGGTGAATCGGTAAATTTATATTAGACTCTGTATGAAAAAAAACTTCAGATGTTTACCGAATGATGAAGCTGATATACCTTAAGCTAACTTCTGTAAAAATTTGGTTTATCTAGATTGAACACAGCAGTTCCTATATAAGAATTTTGATGAACCCCTTAAAACACTAAAAATGTCCTAAGAATACGAATTATGTGGCAATGCCATGATGAAATGAGGTATAAGTGTTAAGCTCTTGTTGTCCTCGAAAGAATTATGCCATGAAAGACAGGGTGTTGCATTTGAAAAACTACATATTTTTCCGTAACTTTTTTCGACGCACCCTGTATATGTAAAAAATTTTCAGTTTGTAGATTTTTGTCAATCTTACAACCATATTATATTAGTATATTCTGTAACAAGGGCAGAATGAAAATCCGATACCAGTGAATCACGAGTATCGGATTTTCATTCTAACCGAGTAACAGACTATACTATACTTTCTCTACTACTGTTTCGAAGCTAGATAATTAATCTTGTAATACTAAGATGAATTATGACGTTTCGAAAATCGCAATAAATATGACAATCAGAGCGGCTGACACATAGATTTATTCTCTATGTTTCAAAAGTGTTACGGAATGAATATTCTCACACACTGTGCGAGAATGAAATTCAGTCGAAATGCTTAAAAAACAAGGATTATATACTCAAGCTCGAGTTGGTTATTGGTGGTAATCTATAAAGGGTGAAAACCAAGGACCAAACTGAACACCAACCACGGTCATAACTGGTTATTTACTTGAAATCGATAAAAGTGTTGTAGAATGAATATTAAATATCAAGTGATGGAATACTGACATTCTATGGTCAAATTCGATGTTAGAAGAGCTGTATTCTGTGGCAGTCGTGGAGAATAGTACCTATATTCTCCACGACTGCCACAGAATACAGAAAATTCGATACTCGTGATTCCTCAGGCTCGCCTCCGGCTCGCCCTCGGAATGATTCACTCGTATCGGATTTTCATTCTGCCCTTGTTACAGAAAAGTTTTTTCGACACGGTAGGTATAGTTTAGCCGTACGCCTTGCTGACGCAAATGATTTCGTTATATCATTATATTATATTATATTCAAACTCAATGGTTATATTCATCATGTTTTTTTGTATGTGTTCATTCGTATACATTCATTTTCACAGGGTTTGTCCAACCAAATAACCGACAGAAAAATTAATTTTCTTCATACATACCTTGATACATCTCACGCATGCTGACCAAATATCATCGGAGCTTTGTTCATAAAAATCCAGTCTAGGATTCCAGGTTCGTGTATTGACAACAGATGAGCGCACAACTCTCCCACTAGTCGAAACCAGTCCTGCCCTGGCACTACCAGTTCCAACATCCACCCCAATAAAAAGATCCCCATACATTCTGAGCGTACAAGACCGATATGAAACTCCCTTAATCTTCAATGTGATTATTTCTCGACACTGACTCAAATTTCATGATAACTGAGCCAAAGTCGAACGAAAGACGATAATTGTATCTCGTAATGGATTTTTATAGGTAAAGTACCAAATTATTTTTCATAACAGAGGCGCCCGCCAGGAGTGCCCGTGGGGAGTATAGCTCCTTCTGAAATTTAAACTTGAAGCACTGGCGGATCCAGACAGTTTTTCAGAGGGGGAGCTATGAATTGATGAAAACTTTCTACCAACATTATAGGATTATAGGAGTTAAAGACTTGAAATGAAATTTTCATATATAATACCACTAGAGATGAAATTTTGCCGGCAAAATTTCTCGATTGTAAAATGAAAGTTTGTTGCTTTCGGTAATTTCGCGAATGATATTTGTATCAAAATCACGAGCCGTCAGGCGAGTGATTTTGGAAAAATGTCATGAGCGAAATTGCCGAGAAGCAACAAACTTGAATATTACAAGAGAGAAATTTTACCTGCTTAAATTTCATCTCGAGTGGTATTCGACATGACTATTTCTCGAGAAAATGTGTCTGAAGATGGTCACATTGGGCTTGTATTGCGCTATTTGACAAATAAGTATTCATCATAGATCAACTAAACGTTGTTTGTTTTCTCTATGGTATTCATTCCCGAAGCTATCTATGAATTTGAGAAACGTCAAAAATTTTGTCGCTGAAAAACCAAGTTGTTGATTTTGCCCGTTACCATGTTTTATCGATGAAAAACAAGTGTTGCTAAGGAAAATTCCTCACTAAAAATGGAATGAGTGGAATAGTCAATTAAAAATATTAGGGATCGATTGAACTACCATAAAGGGATCATTGTAAATTTCGAGGTCCATGCCACCCCCCTGGATCCGCCAGTGATTTGAATCATGTTATCTTAATTTTGATCCAGTCCTGGGATAGACCCCTATAATTTCGAAAATAAATTATTCCTTAAAAATATACGGGGTTTCCCAAGTTCGAGAGCCTATTAGACGTTTCTGGAGAACTGAACATATTTGAAATCTGAAAATTGGGATCATGATATTTTTCGAAATTCTTTACAGACCTAAAATATTTTTGGAGCCTGAGCAGCCAGTGAGCACCGGTTATACAAGGAGTGAAAATAAATTTGTTCAAACATGTTTTTTTCAATTTTCTCGTTTCTGATATGATATAAGTATTCAATGCTGCATACATTTCTGTTAAAACCATTGATTTCATTCAAATAGTTTTCAAAATATCGAAAAAAACCTGATAAGAAGTCAAATATTCATGGTCAGTATTATGTCCATTTTTCTTATTCTGAACATCCCGAGTGTAGACCGTTCTCACAATGTCAAAGTGAAAGAATGCGGAAAGATCATGCATCTTTTGAATTTCATAAATATCATCATAAGGTGTTCCGAATTTTGTGTCGAAAACTGTGATCGAAAATTGGCCATAACTTCTGTTTTTCAAATAAGAACCTTATTTTTTTATGATTGCGTTGGGCTCTGCGAAGAAAAATAATGATAGCACTCTAAGATGCTAGTTATATCATTGGATACTCCCTTACATATGTACTAAAGGCATTGCATGACTTAGTACTATCATATTACTGTATACTAGGAATCGTAGATAGAGTAAAGGTGAATACAGACTATTCTGACGTGACGTGGTTACATGTGGGCCCACGTCAAAATGTGAGTGATATAAAAATGCATAAAAATGCAACACATCGTTCTGTGCGTTCACGTTCATATTGGGCCAATGTGAGCACTGCACGGTCCTGACGTGACGTGAAATGACGTCACGTCAGAATAGTCTGTATTCACCTTAAGGGAACCGTAGGTTACATGCTTAATTGTAAATCATATTATAATCATTATTGTACTGAATGTAGTGACTTTCACATTGTCCTCTTCGTCAATAGTCAAATAAAGCTTTTTAAAAACAAGCTCTTCGTTTCAACAAACATAAGTGGCGCAGTCGGTAGGATACCCAAAACTTTTTCTTCGACATCAATAGCGAAAAAGAAGTGTTCGTTTCAACGATTCATTGGGTATATTGCAAAATTTTCCGGACTTTGGTTCCAAATTCGACCTAGTCCAGTATTGTGATGTCAACACAACCAGCGAGCAGAAGTCCAAATCACCGAAGCTCATAGTTAGGAAGAAATCCAAAGCAACAGCATTCAGGTGGAGAAATTATAGTTAGGTACGGAGTTTCTAGAACGAAACTGCCTGCTATAATCGTTGTATCCCCTGAAGCAGAAGCAAAGAAGAAAGAAAAATTTCAACAGCATTCAGGTGGAGAAATTATAGTTGGGTACGGAGTTTCTATAACGAAACTGCCTGCTATAATCGCTGTATCCCCTGAAGCAGAAGAAAAAGAAAAGGTTCAACAGCACTCAGGTGGAGAAATTATAGTTTGGTACGGAGTTTCTATAACGAAACTGCCGGCTATAATCGCTGTATCCCCTGAGGCAGAAGCAAAGAAGAAAGAAGAAACCTCTATGAAGCAATTGCTGTAAGTTTCACATCCTTTGTTTCCCAAATCCCATTTTTTTCTCTCATTTTTTTGAACATTCGAAAGATTTTGATAATATTTTGCATTTTTCTTAATCAATACAATCGTAAATATTGATTTTATATTTATTGTTTTTTTATTATTATTGCAACAATAATTTGAGAATTTAGTAATTCAATGAATAGAGACCGTAGCCCTCTCAGGAGAAATAATAATAATATAATAGAGATGGCCGTCCCACAAATCCAAAAACATCATTTGGATTGCGTCCCAGAATATGACGGTAATCCAGCCACTTTGGCTATTTTTATTCAATCAAGCGAGTACTTGATTAACAATTTTTCAGATGTTAATAATATAGCAAATCCACAAAATGAATTTCTGTTAAGAGCGATAATTGGAAAATTAACAGGAAGAGCATTGAATTTAGTCGGCAGTAGAGGAAATTTGAGAATTTTTCTCAGATCATCAGCGTGATGAAAATTGTTTGGTATAATTATAACGATACTGACATTCCCTCAGATGACGCTGGAAATTATCAGTATAATAATCAACACTTAGATAATTATGATGATCATCAAAATTCAGAAAATTTTCGGTACAGCCCAAGTTTGCAAAATCACCCTTAATAAATATGACCAATATTAATAGTTCAACACTACCATATATAAAAATTCCGAAACTAGGATTAAAATTCATGATAGACACGGGAAGTTCTAAAACACTGATTAGTCCAAGAATAGTGGAAAAATATTATAAAAGTTATGTAAAATATTTTCCATTCAAAATTAAAACAGCTCACAAAATTTCATAACCAACAAAGAAATTGTAAGACATGAGGAAAATTTACAGAACCCCTTGAGGTACATTGAACTAAAAAATTAATTTTTTTTCGAAAAAAACCCAATTTTTTCTCTTAAGCGCGGAGGAGTTATATCATTGGATACTCCCTTACATATGTACTAAAGGCATTGCATGACTTAGTACTATCATATTACTGTATACTAGGAATCGTAGATAGAGTAAGGGAACCGTAGGTTACATGCTTGATTGTAAATCATATTATAATCATTATTGTACTGAATGTAGTGACTTTCACATTGTCCTCTTCGTCAATAGTCAAATAAAGCTTTTTAAAAACAAGCTCTTCGTTTCAACAAACATAAGTTGCTCTTGCTCCTAAATTCAGTAGTTTTTGAGTTATTTGAGATTTTCTGGATTTATGTTGTACCTACCTATTACTTTACACTGGACTTCAAGACAGTTTTACGCAGTACAGTCGATAGGATGAGCGAGTGTCCAGGACGCCGAGGGTTCATTTTTAGCATTTATGTCTATCCACATCGATTATGGATAGCAAAAAGGGGATGCTCTATCATCAAAGCATTATCCTCCTATGTCGTCGATTCACAGCTGATATGATGGGAGTGCCGAGGAAAAATTAAAGAAATATGCAAGAACAATATAAGGTCTTTCTAGTCAGCTTTGGAAATTTAACACTGCAAAAAGTCTCTTAATCTCAGTAAGAACAAGTTTTACCGTCTCAGTGTCACTCCAAGAAGCATCTTATGACAATGGTTTCATCAGAAACAGATGAGTGCAGATTCTATGGAGAAGAGGAGGAAAATCCTGCACATTGGGTTACAGATGAGAGTCTCACCAAGCTTAGATTCCTTGAAACCCTTCCAGATACTAGAGTTCATTGGACCTCTGCAGCTGGAGGGCAAACTGTAGATTGAGCAGTGGTGAGAACATTTTTTGATTTCTCTAAATTACGCAAGATTTACTAATTATTGTTGTAATAATTTTTGTTTGTATTTAGTGTGTGACAAGTCACTCACTTGCATTCAACATCGCTGAAGGCCATTCATTTTTTTTAACGCTCGGTTAATTTGTTTTGCCATTTTTCGCGGCCCGGAGAATGTTGGGTCTTCTCGTAAGTTTGAGGCTGGAGCGATCGCTAAGTAATAGAGTGCATAAACCAAGTCAACACTGGTGACTTCTTTGTCGTGGAAGACATCGCTGGTTTTCCATCATCATTATGATTGACACTTCTTCGCTGTGAATAGTGCTTTTGATACTTCTAAGTTTGGATTGATCTTGAATACGCTACGCTTTAATTTGTCTTGGAGAATATCACGCTTATGATCACAACCGAGAGATTGAAATTCTCTATCAACAATATTGAAGGTGTAAAAGACTTAAATTGATATTTGAAATTTTTATTGAAAATATTGGGGATCGACTGGACTACTATTAAGTGATTATTGTCCAAGTAGGCGGGGCATGGCCTTCATGTTCAGGGCCAGATTAACCATGTGGGGAGCCCCTAGGCAGGGCCGGATCAACCATGGGGGGGGGGGGGTAGGAAGTGCAATCTTCCCTGTATAAAACATTCAATTGGTCACGTGGGCCCCTAGTTGATGCGGGGCTCCTAGACAGTCGCCTACTCTTCCTAATGGTTAATCCGCCCCTGCCCATGTTCCCCCCTGTATCCGCAAGTGACCTAACGTTTGCATGAAAAGTACAAGTACAAGAGATCACTGTTGAAATATATTATTTTTCGCCATGGAAGAAAAATGCATTGCTTTCACATAATTTTCATATTCAATATTCATGCTTGTGAAGATTCAATGTTTATTATCCTCTTGAACTGAAAGTTCAAGACTTGACGACATTTTAATCATTTGATCTTATGAACAAGGAGTAAAATATTCTGATTGTATAGTAATTTATTAAATTAAAAAATATTCATACAATACTACCACAGTAGGTTTGTACAAATAAAATGGAATAGGTCAAACATATGCTTCACATATGTTCTAAAATGAGACACAAACTCCTGGAATATGGAAATAACCGATGTATTCTGGTTCAATATAGCCTATTTCTACTTTCGGCAAAGGAATGAAAGCTCCATCAGTGACACATTTCAATTCATCGGAATCTGAATGCAATATCATATTTCTTCTTTGTTTTAGCTTTTTCGACGTGTTTTTTTTCTGAAACGTGAAAACGATCAACAATAATCATTTAGAGACCGATGATGGACACCCAGAACCCGTTTACTTACGAAAATCGTGCAATTTCATTCTGCAAGTTCTTTCCTCATAATTCCTCGAAAATCCTACCTGAACCATATTTTCCGGTCGCTTTCGTTAGAAGATCGTATAAGGAAGCCTGTTTTGTTCATTTACACATTCCAAATAAATTTTGACCACCAAAAACGATACCGAAACTAACCAAACTTCTGGGGGAACGGAATTTCGTTTGAAATCTTTCAAAACGGCCAGATACCCAAAAAAAACTTCGTTCTCAAGTGTAAAAAGGTCGATTTGTACCTACTTTCGCTTTATTTATGCTTATAAATCTATTTATGGTCGAATTCAAATTTGCCGTTCGTACTCACGCCAAAACTCGTGAAATGAAAAATTGACACTTGCACGAAACTTCTTCTGGACGACGAAGAACGGAAAAATAGGCGATTTCCTATCGATATTTCGCCCCAAAATCGCCGATCGATTCGAACTAACAAAAAGTGGAAAATCTTTGATACTTTTACTTTGATGTAAACAGAAAAACTGGCATCGTCGTTTTGTCATTAACGAAATTCTCTGTACGCGCACAGACTTTTCATCAGGTGCACCAACTCCTGAAAACGAAACCAAGGCCAGAGTTGTGATTTTATAATTGTGAATGGAGTATAGTTACAGTCGTCTCTTCAACAGAGTAGTATCCGAGTATCGGAAATTGGAGTATCTTTATGCGGGTAATACCTAAATTTGAATATTTCGTGGAAAACGAAAAAACAACAGTTATAAAATAAAAGATTTGTGATATATCAAGTTATGTATTTAGTCCATGATTTTCTTATATTCCATTTGATCTTTGTACATCTTCAAAAACACTTTGTACTTCTTATTATGAAAATCGAGGAGACGTTTGTCTGGACGAATGACGATTCCACTTCCACCCATTTTTCTGATGGTGGTAGTCATATCTCCGAAATAGCCAGCAGCTGAAGCGGCCAAGATAGATGAACCTAAAAGAACAGCCTCCGGTTCTTCCGGACAAACCACCGGCATACTCGCAACATCTGTCTGTGTTTGTACGAAAAGTTTGTTCTTGCTCAAACCACCACATATTAAGATGGTTTTCAAATTGTGCCCGGATGCCCTCAGGCATTCGATGATGTGTCGTGTTCCATACTGAAATCAGAGATCGTAAAAAGAACTGATATCATACGGGGTTAGATTTGGGGACTGCATAATACAATTTTATGACTGGTTTAAAATTTGAAAAAAAAATTGAAATTCGTATAATAAAAGAATTGAACAATAGGATTAATTGGTAATTAGTAAAGTCAAATTAAAGTAAAACTCGTGTGGAATGGGGTTCCGTTGTAATAGGGGAGATAATTTTGAAATGATAAAACAGATATGTCTTGAAAATTGGGAACGTTTTCTTCCCTGTAATATTCAACAGGTATTTTCAACACCTTTTATTGTACCCTGAGTAGAGAGAAGATCGCAATAGTTTGATTGATCGGTGTAGACTTCTGAAATTTGATATCCCTGAGCCAGAAAATTATTGAATCGTTTATCAAGCTGTAGTATGTTGAACACACTGTATATTTCGTACGTGATATAATAAGATTAGTGCGACCTCCCTTCAAGACCTACAGCGGCACGTGAAGCCAGAGCTCTAGGTCTCATCATTGCCAGTTATGTTATCAAATATAATGATATTAAAACAAGTAAACAATTATAAAATATATATAACAATTGGCTAGGGAGAGTCATTCAATTGATTCAGTGATTCATTCAGAAGCGTGTACGTATTGACCGCTTGTTAGTCAACAGCGAGAATCTGTAGTAAACATATATAATCAATGTAAGTTCAGTGAATTAAACCCCTTTGATGAGTCTGCCTGGTATTATTCTTCACCATCCTTAACTGCATAACGATTGGTCGAACCTACCCTAGCTGGGTACATCACATGGCGATCCTGCCAGTTCGATGCAGTTGAAGGTCCAGGGTCCAGAAGGTTTTCATCAGGATTTGGATATGGGTATGTGACTTCATTGTTCAATTCGTAGTTCAACCAACAAGCAAGATGGGATTAGGCCAGTCCAAGCAAGACGAAATCATCATTGGCCAGAGATCCAAGAAGCTATGGAGCCGACTGTACAACTCGAGGCAAGGAGAAGCCACCAGGAGCAGTGGCGGTTCTACTATACCGCGAAACCCCGCGGCGCGGGGGGCCCGGATGTTACGGTGGACCGGAGGGCCCACGCGGATGTGGTAACAATATACAGGGCGTTTCAGAATAAGGGACCGTAAATTCGGGATCTTAATCCTCAGATTATTTTATGATATAAAGTTCCCTTGGACTATAGGTCCCTGACGCACTCTTTCTGAGATACGGGGTGTTGAAATTAAAAAAAAAATTGGTTTAATGAAATTATTTTCTACACCGTACACGATTTTTTTTGCGTTTTGGTAGGTCATGAGTACGCATGAAGACACATTTTTTCCTATACAAAATTAAATTTAACAATTTTGCATTATTAGTTTTAGTGGTAGATAGTAGATATGCAGTTCTGTTTTCATTAGTGAATAAACTTTTATTTATCAAAAGCAATGGCGTACCTTTTTTCACAAAATTCAAAAAATGTGTTTTATTGCGAACTCATATCTTACCAGAATCGTGTACGGTGCCGAAAATAATTTCGAAAAACATTTTTTTAATTTTCAACACCCCGTATCTCAGAAACAAGCGCGGATCCAGGGGGGGGGGTCATGGGGGTCATGACCCCCCCCCTGGACTGGACGAACCCTCAAATCTTGTGTTTGATAAAAAAAAATCAATTGGCGGGTATGTAATCCACCTGACCGTGACCCCCCCTTTTTCGAGAGCTGGATCCGCCACTGCTTATGAGGGCTACATGGGTGGTTTTGGTATCAAAATGTAGGATTCAGAGCTCTATGACGAAGAAGAACTTTATTTTTTCATTTATCTCCGTCATTGAAATGGCTATGGAAGCTCCATGTTGTTATAGAAGGGGAAAGTGATTATTTTAGGTGTTTTTCTTCGATCTCGTGATTATTATGTGAAGACTTTCAGTGAATTAATGTTATCTATAATAACCGTGTAGAGTCGATTTTATAAAATCCAAGAGGATGTTGTTTAGATAGAATAATCGCCACAGATTATTTAGTGCTAAGTACAATTCAATTTTTCATTAATTTCAATTTAATACGTGGCTTGTATCAACATTCATCATCAATATCATTCTATTGTTTCCATATTATTTACTTTTATTGTAGAAACATTAAATTTTTAAGAAAAAATTATAATAATTTCCATCAACAATAAAGCCATAGTGGTACCTCAATTAGTTGTGAAAAATCTTAGTTTTCACTGTATGATTGAAATAATCGAAGGAGCAGAAATTTATTTCTGTCAATTCCTCATATTTTAGCTCGATTGGAATAATAGAAGCAGAATTAATTTCATCTATTTCTGTCATACTTATTATTAGGTACTTTTAATTTGGAATTATAAAATTTCCTAATCCTTTCGAATGATTTACCATCAACATTAAAGCTACAGTGGTAGCGAGTTTAATAATCAACATTGAAATTTCTTAAAATAATTCACAGTAGATTGGATTGAAATGATTGTAGAAGAAAAAATAATATTTATTTCTGTCATACTTATTGCTTTGAATGGGGAAAAATGAATTTTTCTAAATAAAATTGAAATTAGAATGGTTATCCATCAACATTGAAGCCATATTTGTAGCGAAATTGATTGAAATAAATCATTATAATTTCGATACAATTGAGAAAAATCATTTTTCTTAATTTGAAGCAATAAGTTTGACAGAAATAAATAACAATTTTTCTTCTACAATTATTTCAATCGAACCTGGTGTGAAGTTTGAGCAATTTCACTGTTCATAATTAATTTAGGTACCACTATGGCTTCATTGTTGATGTAAAATCAATATAATTTCGATACAATTAGAAAAAGTCATTTTTCTTAACTCAAAGCAATATGTCCAACAAAAATAAATAAGATATTTACTTCTCCAACTACCACTACGGCTTTATTGTTGATGGTGGATCATTTTAATTTCTAAACGATTAGAACATTTTGTTTTTCCAAATTAAAAACAATAAGTATGAATGAAATTTCTTCTCCTTCAATTATTCAAATTGAACTGAAATTTATAATATCGGCAGAAATGAATGAAATTTCTGCTTCTTCGATCATTTCAATCATACTGTGAAATACAAGAATTTTCACAACTAATTGAGCTATTCTTCACAATTGTTTGAAGGTTTGCTGCAAACATGGAAAAATTAGATTTTTTATTGTCTCGGTGTTTTTACAATTGATATACAGTGTGATAGGACAATTTATTATAACTCAGGACATTACTTCGAATTTTCACAGTATGATTTCAATTTGTTACTTTTCCACCGCTAATTGTATGAATTATCATCCAGAAATTATTATTTAATGCTTAAGTTGCCTGAATACAATTTTCTGATTTATTCATAATTGAAATCGTACTCTGAAATTTGAGGAATTTCGCTACCATTAATTCTTTAACGTTGATGGAAAATTATTTCAATTTTGAAATAATTTGAAAACATAATTTTTCCACTTTTAAAGAAAACACGAAAACAAAGAAGAATTTTTACCATTTGAGTTAGTCATCGGTGAATGAAACGTCTCACTAGTCATCATTGTTATATAATCTTATTTCTTTTTCACTAGAATTTCTAGTTGAATCGTTCAGTTTTCGTCCTCGGCTCGATCTGTAAACATCCTAATTTCTCGTTCGTTTTATGTTGTGCGGTGGCAAGTGCCGTGTTAGTGCAAGTGTCGTGTTATGTTGTTAGGCCCCCTTGTGCCTATACAATAGGGCCTTATTGGCCTTTCGCGAAAAACAGTTGTGTGTTTGTGCCTTTTGATACGGATTTATTTGAAACTGTGAGTTGCATGAGTCCTTGTCTTAGTTTTATTTGTTATTCATGAATAATCCTCGCTTTTTCAACTTATTTCTGAATTCTCGATGGCCCAAGTGTTAGGAAAATCTATGCATTAATGATGAAATTGAAATGAAAATTTCCAAATCAATAACAATTTCTACTTTCACTATTCTTTTTGTTATTTATCTTCACAATTGTTTGAAGGTTTGCTGCAAACATGGATAAATGGATTTTTAATTGTTTCGGTGGTTTTATAATTTCTATAATAAATAATAATAATTTCTATAATTTCTAATATAGAAATTATTATTTAATGCTTAAGAACTACCTGAATACAATTTCTGATTTATCCATAATTGAAATCGTACTCTGAAATATGAGGAATTTCGCTACCATTATTTCTTTAACGTTGATGGAAAATTATTTCAATTTTGAAACAATTTGAAAACATAATTTTTCCACTTTTAAAGAAAACACGAAAACAAAGAAGAATTTTTACCATTTGAGTTAGTCATCGGTGAATGAAACGTCTCACTAGTCATCATTGTTATATAATCTTATTTCTTTTTCACTAGAATTTCTAGTTGAATCGTTCAGTTTTCGTTCTCGGCTCGATCTGTAAACATTCTAAATTCTCGTTCGTTTTATGTTGTGCGGTGGCAAGTGCCGTGTTAGTGCAAGTGTCGTGTTATGTTGTTAGGCCCCTTATTGTGACTATACAATAGGGCCTTATTGGCCTTTCGCGAAAAACAGTGCGGTGTGTTGGTGCCTTAAATACGGATTAATTTGAAATTGTGAGTTGCATGAGTCTTTGTCTATACCTTATTTGAATTATTCATGAATAATCCTGGCTTTTAACTTATTTCTAAATTCTTGATGGCCCAAGTGTTGGGAAAATCTATTCATTAATGGTGAAATTGAAATGAAAATTAATAAATCAATAATAATTTGTACTTTCACTATTCTTCACAATTGTATGAAAAATCCTGGCTTTCAACATATTTCTGAATTCTTGATGGCCCAAGTGTTAGGAAAATCTATTCATTAATGGTAAAATTAAAATGAAAATTTCCAAATCAATAACAATTTCTACTTTCACTTTTCTTTTTGTTATTTATTCTTCACAATTGTTTGAAAGTTTGCTGCAAACATTGAAAAATTAGATTTCTAATCGTTTCGATGGTTTTATAATTTTTCACAAATGTTATACAGTGTGATCCTCATAGGACAATTGATTATAACTGAGGAAATAACTTCGAATTTTCAGAGTATTATTTCAATTTGTTACTTTTCCATATAGCTAGTTGTATAATTTATCATACAGAAATTATTATTTAATGCATGAAAAGTCTCTAAATAAAATTTCTGATTCATAATTGAAATCGTACTCTGAAATTTGAGTTATTTCTCTACAATTATTGCTTTAACGTTGTTGGAAAATTATTTCAAATTTGAAACAATTAGAAAACTTAATTTTTCCTCTTTTGAAGCAAACACGAAAACAAAAAAGAAATTTTACCATTTGAGTTAGTCATCCGTGAATGATTCGTCTTACTAGTCATTATTGTTCTATAATTTTATTTGTATGACTTGTTTGAATACATATTTTCTTCGATAGAATATCTAGTTGAGTCGTTCAGTTTTCGTTTTGGCTTCGAACTGTTAATATCCTTTCGGGAACCAACAGATACAATTTAAATACGCGTTGGTTTCATGCTGTATGCTGTTCAGTGACAACGTGGCATTTCATTTCGTTTAGGGGCATTCTGAGGAAAATAGTTGGCGATGAAATGCCATAAGTTTCGAATCATTAATCACTATAACTGCATTTGATCCCTTTCACATGTCTTAGGAATAGTTGATGGCTTGCTGCAAAATGGAAAAAGTTGATTTTTAATTTTTTTTCAGAAGGTAGGTCCCAGAGAACCCTTGGCCTTTCCGGGCTGAGTTGCATGGGATGACATGGTTGCCATTCCCAACTTCAGCCATCTATGGATCGAGAGCGGAACATGAACAGTTTTAAGCATCAAAGTGAGTGACTTTTAGGGTTTTTGGTAGTGGTTAATTTCAGGTATATTGATATTTATGTCAGAAAGGTTCTGGCGAAGGAGAAATGTCTTAGAGAACACATGCGCCAATGAATGCGTAAAAAGTATGCGGCAAATAAATAGCGTTAGCGGTAGCGTTTCTTCTATTCAGGTCTTTCAGGTGGAAGAGAAGGTAGGTCCCAGAGAACCCTTGGCCTTTCCGGGCTGAGTTGGGATTTCATGGTTGCCATTCTCAACTCCAGCCATCGATGGACCAAGGGCGGAAAATCAACAGTTTGAAGCATCAATGTGAGTGACTTTTAGGGTTTTTGGTGGTGGTTTATTTCAGGTATATCGAAAATAAAGTTGAAAAGGTTCTGGCGAACTTTAAATGTCGCAGATTACGCCAAGAATGCGGAGAAAATGTGCGCCAACAAATGCGGAAAAATATGCGTCGCGTTCATATTCCCTTGATGGAATTCGTTCAAGTAGCCGAGCACTCTACCCACAGGGTGGTGAGAAAACGAGTGCATTAGCTATCGCGTTTATATTCCCTTGGTGGAATTCGTTCAACTGGATAAAACAGATCCTGTATGCGCCAAAATGCGGAAAAGTGGATAAGGTCTACTGGGGATACCACTTAAAAAGAAAACGCGCCGAGCACTCTACCTACAGGGTGGTGCGGAAACGAGTGCATTAGCTATCGCGTTTATATTCCCTTGGTGGAATTCGTTCAAGTAGCCGAGCACTCTACCCACAGGGTGGTGAGAAAACGAGTGCATTGACTATCGCGTTCATATTCCCTTGGTGGAATTCGTTCAAAAAGCCGGGCACTCTACCTACAGGGTGGTGTAAAAACGAGTGCATTAAATATCGCGTTTATATTCCCTTGGTGGAATTCGTTCAAAAGGATAATGCGGAAACAAGTATGCGCCAACAAATGCGGAAAAATATGCGTCGCGTTCATATTCCCTTGGTGGAATTCGTTCAAAAGGATAATGCGGAAACAAGTATGCGCCAACAAATGCGGAAAAATATGCGTCGCGTTCATATTCCCTTGGTGGAATTCGTTCAAGTAGCCGAGCACTCTACCCACAGGGTGTTGAGAAAACGAGTGCATTAACTATCGCGTTCATATTCCCTTGGTGGAATTCGTTCAAAAGGATAATGCGGAAACAAGTATGCGCCAACAAATGCGGAAAAATATGCGTCGCGTTCATATTCCCTTGGTGGAATTCGTTCAAGTAGCCGAGCACTCTACCCACAGGGTGTTGAGAAAACGAGTGCATTAACTATCGCGTTTATATTCCCTTGGTGGAATTCGTTCAAGTAGCCGAGCACTCTACCCACAGGGTGTTGAGAAAACGAGTGCATTAACTATCGCGTTTATATTCCCTTGGTGGACTTCGTTCAAGTAGCCGAGCACTCTACCCACAGGGTGTTGAGAAAACGAGTGCATTAACTATCGCGTTTATATTCCCTTGGTGGAATTCGTTCAAGTAGCCGAGCACTCTACCCACAGGGTGGTGAGAAAACGAGTGCATTAACTATCGCGTTTATATTCCCTTGGTGGAATTCGTTCAAAAGGATAATGCGGAAACAAGTATGCGCCAACAAATGCGGAAAAATATGCGTCGCGTTCATATTCCCTTGGTGGAATTCGTTCAAGTAGCCGAGCACTCTACCTACAGGGTGGTGCGAAAACGAGTGCATTAACTATCGCGTTCATATATTCCCTTGGTGGAATCGTTCAAGTAGCCGAGCACACTACCCACAGGGTGGTGAGAAAACTAGTGCATTAACTATCGCGTTTATATTCCCTTGGTGGAATTCGTTCAAGTAGCCGAGCACTCTACCCACAGGGTGGTGAGAAAACGAGTGCATTAACTATCGCGTTCATATTCCCTTGGTGGAATTCGTTCAAAAGGATAATGCGGAAACAAGTATGCGCCAACAAATGCGGAAAAATATGCGTCGCGTTCATATTCCCTTGGTGGAATTCGTTCAAAAGGATAATGCGGAAACAAGTATGCGCCAACAAATGCGGAAAAATATGCGTCGCGTTCATATTCCCTTGGTGGAATTCGTTCAAGTAGCCGAGCACTCTACCCACAGGGTGTTGAGAAAACGAGTGCATTAACTATCGCGTTTATATTCCCTTGGTGGACTTCGTTCAAGTAGCCGAGCACTCTACCCACAGGGTGTTGAGAAAACGAGTGCATTAACTATCGCGTTTATATTCCCTTGGTGGAATTCGTTCAAGTAGCCGAGCACTCTACCCACAGGGTGGTGAGAAAACGAGTGCATTAACTATCGCGTTTATATTCCCTTGGTGGAATTCGTTCAAAAGGATAATGCGGAAACAAGTATGCGCCAACAAATGCGGAAAAATATGCGTCGCGTTCATATTCCCTTGGTGGAATTCGTTCAAGTAGCCGAGCACTCTACCTACAGGGTGGTGCGAAAACGAGTGCATTAACTATCGCGTTCATATATTCCCTTGGTGGAATCGTTCAAGTAGCCGAGCACACTACCCACAGGGTGGTGAGAAAACTAGTGCATTAACTATCGCGTTTATATTCCCTTGGTGGAATTCGTTCAAGTAGCCGAGCACTCTACCCACAGGGTGGTGAGAAAACGAGTGCATTAACTATCGCGTTCATATTCCCTTGGTGGAATTCGTTCAAAAGGATAATGCGGAAACAAGTATGCGCCAACAAATGCGGAAAAATATGCGTCGCGTTCATATTCCCTTGGTGGAATTCGTTCAAAAGGATAATGCGGAAACAAGTATGCGCCAACAAATGCGGAAAAATATGCGTCGCGTTCATATTCCCTTGGTGGAATTCGTTCAAGTAGCCGAGCACTCTACCCACAGGGTGTTGAGAAAACGAGTGCATTAACTATCGCGTTCATATTCCCTTGGTGGAATTCGTTCAAAAGGATAATGCGGAAACAAGTATGCGCCAACAAATGCGGAAAAATATGCGTCGCGTTCATATTCCCTTGGTGGAATTCGTTCAAGTAGCCGAGCACTCTACCCACAGGGTGTTGAGAAAACGAGTGCATTAACTATCGCGTTTATATTCCCTTGGTGGAATTCGTTCAAGTAGCCGAGCACTCTACCCACAGGGTGTTGAGAAAACGAGTGCATTAACTATCGCGTTTATATTCCCTTGGTGGAATTCGTTCAAGTAGCCGAGCACTCTACCCACAGGGTGTTGAGAAAACGAGTGCATTAACTATCGCGTTTATATTCCCTTGGTGGAATTCGTTCAAGTAGCCGAGCACTCTACCCACAGGGTGGTGAGAAAACGAGTGCATTAACTATCGCGTTTATATTCCCTTGGTGGAATTCGTTCAAAAGGATAATGCGGAAACAAGTATGCGCCAACAAATGCGGAAAAATATGCGTCGCGTTCATATTCCCTTGGTGGAATTCGTTCAAGTAGCCGAGCACTCTACCTACAGGGTGGTGCGAAAACGAGTGCATTAACTATCGCGTTCATATATTCCCTTGGTGGAATCGTTCAAGTAGCCGAGCACACTACCCACAGGGTGGTGAGAAAACTAGTGCATTAACTATCGCGTTTATATTCCCTTGGTGGAATTCGTTCAAGTAGCCGAGCACTCTACCCACAGGGTGGTGAGAAAACGAGTGCATTAACTATCGCGTTCATATTCCCTTGGTGGAATTCGTTCAAAAGGATAATGCGGAAACAAGTATGCGCCAACAAATGCGGAAAAATATGCGTCGCGTTCATATTCCCTTGGTGGAATTCGTTCAAGTAGCCGAGCACTCTACCCACAGGGTGGTGAGAAAACGAGTGCATTAACTATCGCGTTCATATTCCCTTGGTGGAATTCGTTCAAAAGGATAATGCGGAAACAAGTATGCGCCAACAAATGCGGAAAAATATGCGTCGCGTTCATATTCCCTTGGTGGAATTCGTTCAAGTAGCCGAGCACTCTACCCACAGGGTGGTGAGAAAACGAGTGCATTAACTATCGCGTTTATATTCCCTTGGTGGAATTCGTTCAAAAGGATAATGCGGAAACAAGTATGCGCCAACAAATGCGGAAAAATATGCGTCGCGTTCATATTCCCTTGGTGGAATTCGTTCAAGTAGCCGAGCACTCTACCCACAGGGTGGTGAGAAAACGAGTGCATTAGCTATCGCGTTCATATTCCCTTGGTGGAATTCGTTCAAAAGGATAATGCGGAAACAAGTATGCGCCAAAAGATGCGGAAACAAAGTTGCGCCCAAAAAGCGGAAACAGGTTTGCGCCAAAAAATGCGGCAAAACGAGTGCGACAATAAACAATGTTCAAGTCGGAGTTCGCCAAATCGAAAAAAAAAAGAAAAAGTGATATTTCTTTCTGGATCTCCGGTTTTCTTTCGGCCATAAGGGGCTTTAATGGCATGGTTCCCCTAACCCCACATATGCTGTACGTATCCGTGTGACCTTGAGAAGAATCGTAGGCTAGAACTAAATTGAAACTTTTCCTTTCCGCGAACCTCTAATATCTGGTTAATTTGTTAATTAACAGATTATTAGAAATAAATTTGGCGCGTTTCGACCCAAAGTGGAGTAGGCCTTCTGGGGATACCACTCAAAAACAAAACGCGCCGAGCACTCTACCTACAGGGTGGTGCGAAAACGAGTGCATTAACTATCGCGTTTATATTGCCTTGGTGGAATTCGTTCAAGTAGCCGAGCACTCTACCCACAGGGTGGTGAGAAAACGAGTGCATTAACTATCGCGTTTATATTCCCTTGGTGGAATTCGTTCAAAAGGATAAAGCGGAAACAAGTATGCGCCAACAAATGCGGAAAAAAGATTGCGCCAAGAATGCGGAGAAAATGTGCGCCAACAAATGCGGAAAATATGCGTCGCGTTCATATTTCCTCGGTGGAATTCGTTCAAGTAGCCGAGCACTCTACCCACAGGGTGGTGAGAAAACGAGTGCATTAACTATCGCGTTCATATTCCCTTGGTGGAATTCGTTCAAAAGGATAATGCGGAAACAAGTATGCGCCAACAAATGCGGAAAAATATGCGTCGCGTTCATATTCCCTTGGTGGAATTCGTTCAAGTAGCCGAGCACTCTGCCTACAGGGTGGTGCGAAAACGAGTGCATTAACTATCGCGTTCATATATTCCCTTGGTGGAATCGTTCAAGTAGCCGAGCACACTACCCACAGGGTGGTGAGAAAACTAGTGCATTAACTATCGCGTTTATATTCCCTTGGTGGAATTCGTTCAAGTAGCCGAGCACTCTACCCACAGGGTGGTGAGAAAACGAGTGCATTAACTATCGCGTTCATATTCCCTTGGTGGAATTCGTTCAAAAGGATAATGCGGAAACAAGTATGCGCCAACAAATGCGGAAAAATATGCGTCGCGTTCATATTCCCTTGGTGGAATTCGTTCAAGTAGCCGAGCACTCTACCTACAGGGTGGTGCGAAAACGAGTGCATTAACTATCGCGTTCATATTCCCTTGGTGGAATTCGTTCAAAAGGATAATGCGGAAACAAGTATGCGCCAAAAGATGCGGAAACAAAGTTGCGCCCAAAAAGCGGAAACAGGTTTGCGCCAAAAAATGCGGCAAAACGAGTGCGACAATAAACAATGTTCAAGTCGGAGTTCGCCAAATCGAAAAAAAAAGAAAAAGTGATATTTCTTTCTGGATCTCCGGTTTTCTTTCGGCCATAAGGGGCTTTAATGGCATGGTTCCCCTAACCCCACATATGCTGTACGTATCCGTGTGACCTTGAGAAGAATCGTAGGCTAGAACTAAATTGAAACTTTTCCTTTCCGCGAACCTCTAATATCTGGTTAATTTGTTAATTAACAGATTATTAGAAATAAATTTGGCGCGTTTCGACCCAAAGTGGAGTAGGCCTTCTGGGGATACCACTCAAAAACAAAACGCGCCGAGCACTCTACCTACAGGGTGGTGCGGAAACGAGTGCATTAACTATCGCGTTTATATTCCCTTGGTGGAATTCGTTCAAGTAGCCGAGCACTCTACCCACAGGGTGGTGAGAAAACGAGTGCATTAACTACAAGCGCGGATCCAGGGGGGGGTCATGGGGGTCATGACCCCCCCCCTGGACTGGATGAACCCTCAAATCTTGTGTTTGATAAAAAAAATCAATTGGCGGGTATGTAATCCACCTGACCGTGACCCCCCCCTTTCTCGAGAGCTGGATCCGCCACAGCTCAGAAACAATGCGTCAGAGAGCCATAGTCCGTAAGAACTTTATATCATAAAATCATCTGAAGATTAAGACCCCGAATTTACGGAAACTTATTATGAAAATGAGTACGCATTCAAACACATGATGAAATTGCATTTTATTTTTTTTTCTCAGAAAGTATTCGTCGCAGGTAAAAAACTCAAGAAACCATTCTTATTGCAAATTATGTGGTTATTACGAAAATAATTTAAAATTCCAGAAAAATCATTGGCTTACCAATTTTTCCACCGAATTTATTCGGACAGAAGTCTGTACGTACGCCACTGGTGAAAATTGAACATAATTTTGTATAGGAAAAAATATGTCTTAATGCGTACTCATGACCTACCAAAACGCAAAAAAAAATCGTGTACGGTGTAGAAAATAATTTCATAAAACCAATTTTTTTTTTGTTAATTTTTAAATTTCAGCACCCGTATCTCAGAAACAGTGCGTCAGGGACCTATAGTCCATAGGAACTTTTTGTCATAAAATCATCTGAGGATTAAGTTCGCGAATTTACGGTCCCTTCTTCTGAAACACCCTGTATACAGGGTGGCCACTTTTTCAATGGCATTGTACCTATTGGTAACTTTTAAACCATAAGAGTTAGAAGGTCGGTCAAATGGAGAAAAAGTTGTATCCATAGAAGCATTGTCAAGCAGTTCAAACAAATCGAGATTATCAGGGCCGGTTATTGAGATATCACAAGAAAAGTAAATTCTGTCATTTTGATTTTTCTTTTTTTCCCACTTTATTTCGAATATTATCGAAAAATGTTACAGGAATTTTTTATTCGACAGTAAATTATCCTCAAAATTACATAATCAGATTTCGTATCCAACGTTTCGTTCTTCCTGGGCCACCCTCAACCTTATTTTTTCCAATACGGACCTGCATATTTTATGACATTTTTCGAAATAACGTTTAACGCTGAATTCAACGATATATCATGCAATGTCATTCAAAGTTGATTTTACAAAATGGTGGAAATTTCGAAGAATTACGTCATTAATGTTCATCATTTACCTTCGAATAATCATTCAATTTGTCTTTCATTGAATGATATTTTCGTTCAATTACTATGAATTAGGTTTTTCACCTCTTGAAATTAGTGAATAATTATTACTTGTTTCTTGCTTTGATTCTGTTATGTATTATTTATTTACAAATTTCAAGAGGTGAAAAACCTAATTCATAATAATTAAACGAAAATATCATTTAATGAAAGACAAATGATATGATTATTCGAAGGTAAATAGGTAAATGATGAACATTATGACGTAAGTGTTCGAAATTTCCAACATTTTGTAAAATCAACTTTGAATGATATTGTATGATATGTCGTTGAATTCAGCGTTAAAAGTTATTTCGAAAAGTGTCATAAAATATGCAGGTCCGTATTGAAAAAAATAAGGTTGAGGGTGGCCCAGGAAGAACGAAACGTTGGATACGAAATCTGATTATGTCATTTTGAAGATAATTTACTGTCAAAAAAAAATTTCTGCAACATTTTTTGATAATATTTGAAATAAAGTGGGGAAAAATAAAAATCAAAATGACAGAATTTACTTTTCTTATGATATCTCAAAAACCGGCCCTGATAATCTCGATTTGTTTGAACTGCTTGACAATGCTTCTATGAATGCAACTTTTTCTCCATTTGACCGACCTTCTAACTCTTATGGTTTAAAAGTTACCAATACAATGCCATTGAAAAAGTGGCCACCCTGTATACCTGAAAACAAGGGGCCTTGGTACAATTCTCGCGGGGGGGCCCATAAATCCTAGACACGCCACTGACCAGGAGATTGTAGTGTAAGAAGTATTTCTTTCCCCTGATATGTCATGTCGTGAAGTGAAAAGTGATGAACTAATTGCTGACTTGATTGGTGTGAAAACATCAAAAATGAGCCGCGAGAACATAGTGAACGGGCCGATAGTGTAAATAATGAATTAATCAAAATTTTAAATTTAACAAATTATGTAAATTGTCAAGTCGGAAACAAATTTTCTCAAAGCATCGCATATGAATCATAGTAATTTTAATCAGAAAGAAAATTCGTACCATTCAAATCGAGGTCGTGACCGCAAGGAAAATCCTAGCGGACAAAATTTCACGTCAGCGAAAAAAAAGTTCGGACAAGGTCAATGTTAACAGTTCACGAATCATTCCGAAAACAATAACACCTCGGAATTATTTGTTCAATATGATTATCGACCGAATTCCGTTTGATTTTAGAAGAGTATAACTTCACGGTTCATTATGTAAAAGTTTCAGAAAATTTTTTCAGCACATGCCTTATCGCGTATTAAAAATAAAGTAGAGACGAATGCCTTCGATGGCAAGGACTGATCACCTTGTTGTTGTCGAAGTTTGAAACGTCCAGTGAAAATTATTGAGTAAAGACCACTTTCAGAAAAAGAATTTCATAATTTGAAAAATCAACATTAAGAGGATTACAATGAGAATTTAATATGTAATGTGAATTCAGAAATTATTTTCAATAACCAGGACATCCGATCGGCGTAAGACTTAGGTACATCGTTGAGGAAACTGGAAAATTTAACGTCGGTGATGTTAGCTCCCGGCCGGCCGGCTCCAAGCGCTGCTATTCCACCACGGTCAATAGTATCAAGCCACTGCGGGCGTTATTATTCGACGTTGAAATCGGGCGGCCAACACTTATAGTAAGCTGATTGAATAGATTGATGGAAGGACTAATCCGATTTATCTTTCTGTTCAATTTCCATTGCTCTAAAGAACCCATTTCATGCTATACATAAAGGTACCCCGATTTCGTTCCGACAGAAGTTTTTATTTTTTTTTCAAGAGTTTGAGAAGGCGGCCAAGACTTGTGATTAGCTGATTGAATAGATGGATAGAAGGACTATTCGGATGATTTTTTTCGTTCAGTTTGGATGGCCCTAAAGGGCCAGCTCCAAGGATCAAATGTGGGTATAGGTAGTCCGTGGTACGGTGGTCGATTCGACAGAAGTTTTTATTTTTTTTCAAGAGTTGGAGATGGCGGCCAAAGAATTTTGATTAGCTGACTGAATTAAAGGATAAAAGGACTATTCGGATGATTTTTTTCGTTCAGTTTGGATGGCCCCAAAGGGCCAGCTCCAAGGATCAAATGTGGATATAGGTAGTCCGTGGTCGATTCGACAGAAGTTTTTATTTTTTTTTCAAAAGTTGGAGATGGCGGCCAAGAATTTTGATTAGCTGACTGAATAAAAGGATGAAAGGACTTTTCGGATGATTTTTTTCGTTCAGTTTGGATGGCCCTAAAGGGCCAGCTCCAAGGATCAAATGTGAGTATAGGTAGTCCGAGGTCGATTCGACAGAAGTTTTTATTTTTTTTTCGAAAGTTGGAGATGGCGGCCAAGAATTTCGATTAGCTGTCTGAATAAAAGGATAAAAGGACTATTCGCATGATTTTTTTCGTTCCATTTGGATGGACCTAAAGGGCCAGCTCCAAGGATCAAACTATGTGTAAGTATAGGTAGGTACTCTGAAGCCGTTTCGACAGAAGTTTTTATTTTTTTTCAAAAGTTGAAGATGGCGGCCAATACTTGTGATTAGCTGATTGAATAGATGGATAGAAGGACTATTCGGATGATTTTTTTCGTTTAGTTTGGATGGCCCTAAAGGGCCAGCTCCAAGGATCAAATGTGGGTATAGGTAGTCCGAGGTCGATTCGACATAAGTTTTTATTTTTTTTTTCGAAAGTTGGAGATGGCGGCCAAGAATTGTGATTAGCTGTCTGAATAAAAGGATAAAAGGACTATTCGCATGATTTTTTTCGTTCCATTTGGATGGACCTAAAGGGTCAGCTCCAAGGATCAAACTATGTGTATAGGTAGGTACTCTGAAGCCGTTTCGACAGAAGTTTTTATTTTTTTTCAAAAGTTGAAGATGGCGGCCAAGACTTGTGATTAGCTGATTAAATAGATGGATAGAAGGACTATTCGGATGATTTTTTTCGTTCAGTTTGGATGGCCCTAGAGGGCCAGCTCCAAGGATCAAATGTGGGTATAGGTAGTCCGAGGTCGATTCGACAGAAGTTTTTATTTTTTTTCAAGAGTTGGAGATGGCGGCCAAGAATTTTGATTAGCTGACTAAATAAAAGGATAAAAGGACTATGCGGATGATTTTTTTCATTCAGTTTGGATGGCCCCAAAGGGCCAGCTCCAAGGATCAAATGTGGATATAGGTAGTCCGTGGTCGATTCGACAGAAGTTTTTATTTTTTTTTCAAAAGTTGGAGATGGCGGCCAAGAATTTTGATTAGCTGACTGAATAAAAGGATGAAAGGACTTTTCGGATGATTTTTTTCGTTCAGTTTGGATGGCCCTAAAGGGCCAGCTCCAAGGATCAAATGTGGGTATAGGTAGTCCGAGGTCGATTCGACAGAAGTTTTTATTTTTTTTCAAGAGTTGGAGATGGCGGCCAAGAATTTTGATTAGCTGTCTGAATAAAAGGATAAAAGGACTATTCGCATGATTTTTTTCGTTCCATTTGGATGGACCTAAAGGGCCAGCTCCAAGGATTAAACTATGTGTATAGGTAGGTACTCTGAAGCCGTTTCGACAGAAGTTTTTATTTTTTTTCAAGAGTTTAAGATGGCGGCCAAGACTTGTGATTAGCTGATTGAATAGATGGATAGAAGGTATATTCGCATGATTTTTTTCGTTCAATTTGGATGGACCTAAAGGGCCAGCTCCAAGGATCAAACTATGTGTATAGGTACTGTGAATCCGTTTCGACAGAAGTTTTTAATTTTTTTCATGAATTCATGACGGCGGCCAAGACTTGTGATTAGCTGATTGCATAAATAGATGGAAGGACAATTCAAACAAATTTTTTGTTAAATTTCGATAATCCTGAAGAGAAATCTTGATCAAAATCTAATCAGATCTCAAGGTCTAGTAATATGAAAGACTCGTGCTTATATTGTGGCAGCTCAGATGAATCTCATGACATTTCATTGATGTGTGAAGTGTGTATGAGATTCATTCATGTGAAGTGCATTCGCCATAAAGATAGATCCTTCGAAATACCATCACAGGGCGTTTACTTCATTTGCGAAGTATGCAAATCCTCCTGAAAGAAACAAAATTCGAGAATTTTATTGAGGAATTGTTATGATGATGCCACACAATTTGTTCGTTTTTTTGCGATTAATTCACAAAAATGAATGATTATTTTATTATTTATATATGACATACAAAAGGCTTGAGTTTTTATTGAGGAATGTATTCAAATAGTTTGTGCTCCTATATGTAGTCGTAATACTGTGATTGAAGATATCTGAGAGAATAACTGAACTGATTATACTGTGATCTGTATATGTTATTCGCAATAGCCGAAATCGGCCACTGTCCGAAATTTTTGCCCACAACGCGTTATGGGTATCCAAATTTACCCACAATGCGAATAGATGTTCTTTTTTCGAGCACTGAGTAACGCAGAATACCCAGAACGCGTTGTGGGTAAATTAGATAATCCACAATGCGAATCCAATTTTAGCGCGCTTTCATTCTGCGTTGTGGACAATTCATTTTACCCACGTCGCGTTCTGGGCATTGCACTTTTCCCAGAAAGCGATGAACCAGAATTTGTCGTCGAAGTCAACCTGCTGTAGGTTGTATACTGACAGGTACGAGTAGCGAGTATTACGAGTAGCATGAATAGATTACTTACCCCAGTGCCTGGATACCTTGTGATTTCTTGAAATTGCTTTGACTGTGTTTTGGTTTTAGTGCGTGTTTTCGAAAATATTTCAATATGAAAGCTGAATTCGAACAAAAATTAAGTGAACAGGCCGTTATTATTACCAGACGAAGGTCATTTAGAGATAATGTACGAAACCAAAGTGACACTATAAAGAAAACAGGATGCACTTGAATTATCATTCAAAAAATATCGTAGATTAAAACGGTTTGATCCATTAATTGGTGGAGAGAAGGATAAACTTGTTAACATAGGACGTTTAGCAAACCAATCTGGTCTAGATTTTTAATGTGCAGCAAATGAAATGTATGATGTAATACTGATAACTCATTGAAAAATTGGACACAAAAGAGAAAAAGCTGTCTGTCCATTTCGCTTTACCCAAAATACGTTTCAAGGAAAACAATGATTACAAAAAATCTTATATTGAAATTAGAATAAGTTTAACGCAAGCTGTCTTTCAGTCCTCATATCGAAAATGTCATTTGCGGTGCCTTTAAGTCTTTGGGTTTTCTATTGCGCAACTGCAGGGAATTCTCAAATCTAAGAGCTATCCAATCAGTGTATTTCTGCTTAGTGCGTAGCAAGCTTGAATACTGCAGTGTGGTGTGGAATCCATATCACAATAAATACATTACTGCGTTGGAGTCTATTCAGAGAAAGTTTTTGAAGTTTTTGTATTTTAAGAAGCATAATGTTTATCCTGTTCATCCCGACCATCAGTCTTTGTTAAAGGAGTTTAGTGTTACCAGTTTGAGGAAAAGAAGAGAAATTGCTGATGCTACTTTTGCATATAAATTGATCAATAATCATATTGACTCAACATCGTTACTTTCTCTTCTGGATTTCAACGTGCCTAGACTTGCATCGAGATCTAATTTAATGTTTAGGATTAGTGTCCCAAGTTCACAGCACCATTTTCACAGTCCTGTCTTGTCGATGTGTAGAAGCCTGAACAATGTCCCTTCAGTAGATGTTTTTTTTCTGTCCTTAAATCAGTTTAGAAGAAAATTGTATTACCTGATAGAAAATTGAAGTAGATTTTTTTTTGCGGTTTATTTTTTTTTTCTGCCGACGGCGATTCCGTTATTTGTCATTTTTGATGATTTTTTCATGTAACTTACATTGGTGTCCCAAGTTCACAGCACCATTTTCACAGTCCTGTTTTGTCGATGTGTAGAAGCCTGAACAATGTCCCTTCAGTAGATGTTTTTTTTTTTTCTGTCCTTAAATCGGTTTAGAAGAAAATTGTATTACCTGATAGAAAATTGAAATTGATTTTTTTTTGCTGTTTATTTTTTTTTTCTGCCGACGGCGATTCCGTTATTTATCATTTTTGATAATTTTTCATGTAACTTACACCTGTAATTGGGCATGTGCCTGTTGGATGTAATATGTTTAAATAAAATAAAATAAATAAATAAATATAATTAAGAAGAGAAATAATTTTCAAAAAATATTCAATTGTCTGCATGCCGTTATTTCTCTTCTTACTTACATTGAAAGTTCATAAAGGTGAAACAAAACGATATATCAACAACTTATCAGAACTAAAAACAAATAGGTATTATTTATTTTCACAAGTACTTTTATGAAATCTTGAATTATATTTTATATTCAATTTCACACATGCACACGCCTTAGTTTGACATCCTTTTAAACAATTGCATTTTATAAAGCCAGATTGGTTTCCTGAACGTTCCTTGTTAACAAGTTTTTTTTTGCCAACTGTTAATAAATCATATCTTTTCATTCATCGATATTTTTTGGATGATAATTGAAGCCCATCCTGTTTTCTCTGTAGTGCCACTTTGATTTCATTTACTAACTCCAAATAACGTTCGTCCGATATTATCAATAACAACGACCTGTCTTTTTTTTTTCTAGCATACGTTCACTTAGTTTTTGTTCAAATTAGGTTTTCATATTGATATATTTTCGAAAACAGGCCCTTCAATCGAAGTTGAGAATTCACAAGGTGCGTAATCTATTCAGTATTCACGTCATGATAATGGCTTCTCGTACTTGCCAGTACTCAACCTGCAGCACACTGACTTCGACGACAAATTCTGGTTCATCGCTTTCTGGGTAAAAAGCGATACCCACAACCCGTTGTGGGTAAAATGAATTGTCCACAACGCAGAATGAAAGCGCGTTAAAATCGAATTCGCATTGTGGATTATCGAATTTACCCACAACGCGTTTTGGGTATTCTGCTTTACTCAGTGCTCGAAAAAAGAACATCTATTCGCATCGTGGGTAAATTTGGATACCCATAACGCGTTGTGGGCAAAAATTTCGGACAGTGGCCGATTTCGGCTATTGCGAATAACATATATATAAATTTTTCTGTTTTTAATTATAAATTTTTCCTTTTTCAAATTATATTTAGTGTTATAATTTATATGATAATAAAAAATATAATAAAAATTGTTCGAATAATCCGTCCATCGATATCTAATCAAATAATGGCAGCTTATGTTCACCTCTTCCGAAATCCAGAAGAAATTGACATGAATCTTTTGGAACGGTCTAAGTGTATATGTAGGTACATTTCAATACAAAAAACTTGTACAAAAATCTTGGCCGCCATCTCAAATTCTTGAAAAAAAAAATAAAAACTTCTGTCGAAACGACTTCGTAGTACCTATACAAATAGTTTGATCCTTGGAGCTGGCCCTTTTGGTCCGTCCAAACTGAACGAAAAAAATCATGCGAATAGTCCTTTCATCCTTTTATTCAGTCAGCTAATCAAAAATCTTGGCCGCCATCTCAAATTCTTGAAAAAAAAAATAAAAACTTCTGTCGAAACGACTTCGTAGTACCTATACACATAGTTTGATCCTTTGAGCTGGCCCTTTAGGTCCATCCAAACTGAACGAAAAAAATCATGCGAATAGTCCTTTCATCCTTTTATTCAGTCAGCTAATCAAAATTCTTGGCCGCCATCTCCAACTTTTGAAAAAAAAATAAAAACTTCTGTCGAATCGCCCACGGACTACCTATATCCACATTTGATCCTTAGAGCTGGCCCTTTGGGGCCATCCAAACTGAACGAAAAAAATTATCCGAATAGTCCTCTTATCCTTTCATTCAGTCAGCTAATCAAAATTCTTGGCCGCCATCTCCAACTCTTGAAAAAAAATAAAAACTTCTGTCGAATCGACCTCGGACTACCTATACCCACATTTGATCCTTGGAGCTGGCCCTTTAGGGCCATCCAAACTGAACGAAAAAAATCATCCGAATAGTCCTTCTATCCATTTATTCAATCAGCTAATCACAAGTCTTGGCCGCCATCTTCAACTTTTGAAAAAAAAATAAAAACTTCTGTCGAAACGGCTTCAGAGTACCTACCTATACACATAGTTTGATCCTTGGAGCTGGCCCTTTAGGTCCATCCAAATTGAACGAAAAAAATTATCCGAATAGTCCTCTTATCCTTTCATTCAGTCAGCTAATCAAAATTCTTAGCCGCCATCTCCAACTCTTGAAAAAAAATAAAAACTTCTGTCGAATCGACCTCGGACTACCTATACCCACATTTGATCCTTGGAGCTGGCCCTTTAGGGCCATCCAAACTGAACGAAAAAAATCATCCGAATAGTCCTTCTATCCATTTATTCAATCAGCTAATCACAAGTCTTGGCCGCCATCTTCAACTTTTGAAAAAAAAATAAAAACTTCTGTCGAAACGGCTTCAGAGTACCTACCTATACACATAGTTTGATCCTTGGAGCTGGCCCTTTAGGTCCATCCAAATTGAACGAAAAAAATCATGCGAATAGTCCTTTCATCCTTTTATTCAGTCAGCTAATCAAAATTCTTGGCCGCTATCTCCAACTTTTGAAAAAAAAATAAAAACTTCTGTCGAATCGACCACGGACTACCTATATCCACATTTGATCCTTGGAGCTGGCCCTTTGGGGCCATCCAAACTGAACGAAAAAAATCATCCGAATAGTCCTTTTATCCTTTTATTTAGTCAGCTAATCAAAATTCTTGTCCGCCATCTTCAACTTTTGAAAAAAAAATAAAAACTTCTGTCGAAACGGCTTCAGAGTACCTACCTATACACATAGTTTGATCCTTGGAGCTGGCCCTTTAGGTCCATCCAAATTGAACGAAAAAAATCATGCGAATAGTCCTTTCATCCTTTTATTCAGTCAGCTAATCAAAATTCTTGGCCGCCATCTCCAACTTTTGAAAAAAAAATAAAAACTTCTGTCGAATCGACCACGGACTACCTATATCCACATTTGATCCTTGGAGCTGGCCCTTTGGGGCCATCCAAACTGAACGAAAAAAATCATCCGAATAGTCCTTTTATCCTTTTATTTAGTCAGCTAATCAAAATTCTTGGCCGCCATCTCCAACTCTTGAAAAAAAATAAAAACTTCTGTCGAATCGACCACGGACTACCTATATCCACATTTGATCCTTGGAGCTGGCCCTTTGGGGCCATCCAAACTGAACAAAAAAAATCATCCGAAAAGTCCTTTCATCCTTTTATTCAGTCAGCTAATCAAAATTCTTGGCCGCCGTCTCCAACTTTTGAAAAAAAAATAAAAACTTCTGTCGAATCGACCACGGACTACCTATATCCACATTTGATCCTTGGAGCTGGCCCTTTGGGGCCATCCAAACTGAACGAAAAAAATCATCCGAATAGTCCTTTTATCCTTTCATTCAGTCAGCTAATCAAAATTCTTGGCCGCCATCTCCAACTCTTGAAAAAAAAATAAAAACTTCTGTCGAATCGACCACGGACTACCTATATCCACATTTGATCCTTGGAGCTGGCCCTTTAGGGCCATCCAAACTAAACGAAAAAAATCATCCGAATAGTCCTTCTATCCATCTATTCAATCAGCTAATCACAAGTATTGGCCGCCATCTTCAACTTTTGAAAAAAAATAAAAACTTCTGTCGAAACGGCTTCAGAGTACCTACCTATACTTACACATAGTTTGATCCTTGGAGCTGGCACTTTAGGTCCATCCAAATGGAACGAAAAAAATCATGCGAGTAGTCCTTTTATCCTTTTATTCAGACAGCTAATCAAAATTCTTGGCCGCCATCTCCAACTTTCGAAAAAAAATAAAAACTTCAGTCGAATCGACTTCGGACTACCTATACCCACATTTGATCCTTGGAGCTGGCCCTTTGGGGCCATCCAAACTGAACGAAAAAAATCATCCGAATAGTCCTTTTATCCTTTTATTTAATCAGCTAATCAAAATTCTTGGCCGCCATCTCCAACTCTTGAAAAAAAATAAAAACTTCTGTCGAATCGACCACGGACTACCTATATCCACATTTGATCCTTGGAGCTGGCCCTTTGGGGCCATCCAAACTGAACGAAAAAAATCATCCGAATAGTCCTTTTATCCTTTTATTCAGTCAGCTAATCAAAATTCTTGGCCGCTATCTCCAACTTTTGAAAAAAAAATAAAAACTTCTGTCGAATCGACCACGGACTACCTATATCCACATTTGATCCTTGGAGCTGGCCCTTTGGGGCCATCCAAACTGAACGAAAAAAATCATCCGAATAGTCCTTTTATCCTTTTATTTAGTCAGCTAATCAAAATTCTTGTCCGCCATCTTCAACTTTTGAAAAAAAAATAAAAACTTCTGTCGAAACGGCTTCAGAGTACCTACCTATACACATAGTTTGATCCTTGGAGCTGGCCCTTTAGGTCCATCCAAATTGAACGAAAAAAATCATGCGAATAGTCCTTTCATCCTTTTATTCAGTCAGCTAATCAAAATTCTTGGCCGCCATCTCCAACTTTTGAAAAAAAAATAAAAACTTCTGTCGAATCGACCACGGACTACCTATATCCACATTTGATCCTTGGAGCTGGCCCTTTGGGGCCATCCAAACTGAACGAAAAAAATCATCCGAATAGTCCTTTTATCCTTTTATTTAGTCAGCTAATCAAAATTCTTGGCCGCCATCTCCAACTCTTGAAAAAAAATAAAAACTTCTGTCGAATCGACCACGGACTACCTATATCCACATTTGATCCTTGGAGCTGGCCCTTTGGGGCCATCCAAACTGAACAAAAAAAATCATCCGAAAAGTCCTTTCATCCTTTTATTTAGTCAGCTAATCAAAATTCTTGGCCGCCGTCTCCAACTTTTGAAAAAAAAATAAAAACTTCTGTCGAATCGACCACGGACTACCTATATCCACATTTGATCCTTGGAGCTGGCCCTTTGGGGCCATCCAAACTGAACGAAAAAAATCATCCGAATAGTCCTTTTATCCTTTCATTCAGTCAGCTAATCAAAATTCTTGGCCGCCATCTCCAACTCTTGAAAAAAAAATAAAAACTTCTGTCGAATCGACCACGGACTACCTATATCCACATTGGATCCTTGGAGCTGGCCCTTTAGGGCCATCCAAACTAAACGAAAAAAATCATCCGAATAGTCCTTCTATCCATCTATTCAATCAGCTAATCACAAGTATTGGCCGCCATCTTCAACTTTTGAAAAAAAATAAAAACTTCTGTCGAAACGGCTTCAGAGTACCTACCTATACTTACACATAGTTTGATCCTTGGAGCTGGCACTTTAGGTCCATCCAAATGGAACGAAAAAAATCATGCGAGTAGTCCTTTTATCCTTTTATTCAGACAGCTAATCAAAATTCTTGGCCGCCATCTCCAACTTTCGAAAAAAAAATAAAAACTTCTGTCGAATCGACTTCGGACTACCTATACCCACATTTGATCCTTGGAGCTGGCCCTTTGGGGCCATCCAAACTGAACGAAAAAAATCATCCGAATAGTCCTTTTATCCTTTTATTTAGTCAGCTAATCAAAATTCTTGGCCGCCATCTCCAACTCTTGAAAAAAAATAAAAACTTCTGTCGAATCGACCACGGACTACCTATATCCACATTTGATCCTTGGAGCTGGCCCTTTGGGGCCATCCAAACTGAACAAAAAAAATCATCCGAAAAGTCCTTTCATCCTTTTATTCAGTCAGCTAATCAAAATTCTTGGCCGCCATCTCCAACTCTTGAAAAAAAATAAAAACTTCTGTCGAATCGACCACGGACTATCTATATCCACATTTGATCCTTGGAGCTGGCCCTTTGGGGCCATCCAAACTGAACGAAAAAAATCATCCGAAAAGTCCTTTCATCCTTTTATTCAGTCAGCTAATCAAAATTCTTGGCCGCCATCTCCAACTTTTGAAAAAAAAAATAAAAACTTCTGTCGAATCTACCACGGACTACCTATATCCACATTTGACCCTTGGAGCTGGCCCTTTGGGGCCATCCAAACTGAACGAAAAAAATCATCCGAATAGTCCTTTTATCCTTTCATTCAGTAAGCTAATCAAAATTCTTGGCCGCCATCTCCAACTCTTGAAAAAAAAATAAAAACTTCTGTCGAATCGACCACCGTACCACGGACTACCTATACCCACATTTGATCCTTGGAGCTGGCCCTTTAGGGCCATCCAAACTGAACGAAAAAAATCATCCGAATAGTCCTTCTATCCATCTATTCAATCAGCTAATCACAAGTCTTGGCCGCCTTCTCAAACTCTTGAAAAAAAAATAAAAACTTCTGTCGGAACGAAATCGGGGTACCTTTATGTATAGCATGAAATGGGTTCTTTAGAGCAATGGAAATTGAACAGAAAGATAAATCGGAGTAGTCCTTCCATCAATCTATTCAATCAGCTTACTATAAGTGTTGGCCGCCCGATTTCAACGTCGAATAATAACGCCCGCAGTGGCTTGATACTATTGACCGTGGTGGAATAGCAGCGCTTGGAGCCGGCCGGCCGGGAGCTAACATCACCGACGTGAAAATTTATGCGCAGAAAATAATATATTAGAATTGTTCCTCATAAAGCTAGCTAGCAATATAAAATTTTTGAATATGTTGTCAAATTATAAGAATGAAATTCTAGGAAGATACTGAAAAATTAATGTAATACGAGATGTAACGCGTATAAAAGATCAAGGCAAATCATTCTGAACGATGTTCACATGCTTCCAACCGGTGGATATCCAGACATGTTTAGTTAATTTTCAGAAACCTAGTAGATTATTTCCTCAAAATTTAAAAAGCCGTGTAGATCCAGTTTACAATTTTGACAACTCTTGGATATAGATTGCAAACGGCATAGAAAGATGCTAGAGAAAACTTGGTGAAGGTAAAATCGGAAAGGAAAGAAATTTTCGACAAAAAATGTAATGTAAAAATTAATTTAGGTAAATATCGTATTTAACTTGTAGATTTAAGATCCATTGATATTATAGATATACATATTAAGCTATAGATAAGTCAAAAAAAATATTTTTACATTGTATAGCAAAAATTTTTTTTTCTCTCAAAGAGGGAAGGTGTAGTATGTTGAACACACTGTATATTTCGTACGTGATATAATAAGATTAGTGCGACCTCCCTTCAAGACCTACAGCGGCACGTGAAGCCAGAGCTCTAGGTCTCATCATTGCCAGTTATGTTATCAAATATAATGTTATTAAAACAAGTAAACAATTATAAAATATATATAACAATTGGCTAGGGAGAGTCATTCAATTGATTCAGTGATTCATTCAGAAGCGTGTACGTATTGACCGCTTGTTAGTCAACAGCGAGAATCTGTAGTAAACATATATAATCAATGTAAGTTCAGTGAATTAAACCCCTTTGATGAGTCTGCCTGGTATTATTCTTCACCATCCTTAACTGCATAACGATTGGTCGAACCTACCCTAGCTGGGTACATCACAAAGCCCACAGAGGATGTCTGGCTAGACTTTAACGATTGAAATTATTGATCTGCGTTTTAAGTTTCTTATGGGGTCTGAGCGATAACAGAAAATCGTTCTATGAACTTTTTTGCAGTTTGCAGTAACTGCGTATGGTGGCAGAAAAAACATCAGATTGCAACGTAGCCTTTCCCAAACCGTTGCATGGGAAACTGCATTATCTTAAGAAGGTGGGAAGCAGAAAATTTTCAATTTGATTGGTTCGTTAAAACGAAGATGGAAGAAGTTTTGGTTTGATTGGTTTTGAAACATCGACGAAGGAAAACCTTTAATTTGATTGGTTTTTGAGGAAACGAAGAGGGGAAATCTTCAATTTGCTCGGGAGACTAAAAAGGCAGTGACTGGTGGAACCTTAAAATGTGAAGGTTGCCAGTGCTCGCGATTATGGTTCGGAAACTAGGGTAGTACGGTTTCAGTGATTAGAAGTACGGTCTCAACTCAAAGTGGAGACGAAAAAAATTAAGGTTGATTCGGAAGTTGAGGAGTAACTGCAGGAGTCTTAAACGGGAAGATTCTCAGTTGACTCGTTTGATATGTTTTTGGTACGGTTTTAAGGAAGGTTTAAGAATTAATTTAGTTTCAGTTATTCGGAAGACGGTGATGGGTAACTCATAGGTTTTGGTTTATTCTGGAAAAGGTCAGTCTCAAACGGGGACAGAAAAGTGTTCGAGTCGAAATTATAAGATCTCTGAAATTACTTAGAATTGTTTAGATCGTGTATCGCCGGTATAATCGGGTTCGGGAGTGAGATTAATCTGCGAAAGCGTGTGGGTGACGTATTTTTGTTTTTTTTTGTCTGTTTCAGGAAAAATTCATCAATCATCATCCTTAGGATTTTTTGGTACAGGTCAGATACTTTTGTTTATGCTCAGCTTATTTTGAGTATTGGTAGAAAGCTGCATGCAAGCCCATATATCTTTTAGAGTCCAGAGTCCTGAAATCTACCACAAGTCGTATTTTCTTTTAAAAAGTGTGTTATTTTTTTTTGTAATCACCTTAAGTACTTGAAAGTTTATGTGGAAATCATTTTTGAGATTTCCATTGTTCATTTGAAAGTTTATGGGGAAATCATTTTTGAGATTTCCCTTGTTTATCTGAAAGTTTAAGTGGAATTATTTTGAGATCTCTCTTGAGTACTTGGAATTTTAAGAGATTTGTTTTTTTTTTGAGATCCCTTTTTGAGTGCTAGAAAATTCAAATTGTATTATTTTGAGATCAATCCCTTGTTTATGATTTTTGGGGTTGTTTTGATAAACCCTGCAATTTCTTGATAACTCGATTTTACTTTTATACTTGGAATTCACACTGATGCTTGATTTGACTGCAATGATTAGATTTTCTTTTGTGATTTAAAAGTTGATGTAATAATTTGATTTGGTGTGATTAATTGCATTTGATTCAAGAAATATTCGATTATTTTCGATAATTTAGATCGTTGAAATATACGTAACGATTTGTAAAATTGTTTAGTTTGATTTGGTCCTAATATACGTCTTAAATTTAATCCAAAAGGTTTCATTTATCATCCCTCTCCCTAGAAAATATTTTTAAACACTAAGTTCCGACCCAAGTGCGTTGGGCCGATCCCACACTTTCTCCCTTCTGGAGAAAGAACTTAAAAATTTCAAATAACATCTTTTCTTTAAGTAATAACACCCTTGATTGGTGGAAAGCCGCTCTTCCGTCGAATCGCTAAGGGGGTGTTTTTTACACCGTACTATTATTTTTTTCTGTAAAATCTTAGTATTCATGAAGTATAGTGTGCAAGAAAAAATTCTCCATTTTCGGGAAAACCGGGTCAATTTAAAAAAAATTGGTCAGAAATGGTGTGAAAACCAGTAGAATATTCAGATTTTTACGTTGGGAAAACTGTTTTTCCGTTATAAGTTTCCATGCCCATATGTTCGACAGTTTTTCTGACGGCTTTTCCGTGAAACACACTGTGGACTTCTCCATCTAAACGCGAAATTTCATCTCGATAGAATTCGTAGTTTGACATTGCCAGGAGAACAAAATTTCAAACCAATTTTTTTTGCACGTTGACAAATTTAACCGCGGCATTCGAAATCCGAATTTACCATCAAAATTTTAAGTTCAAGTTTTCCCGCTCGGTTCGGCCAAACAGAATTGAATTTTGGCACGGATTCGTCAACATTGAGTTAAACCTTATGTTTATATCGATCATGACCAAATCAAAACCAGTTTAAGTATTACTCAGAGAAAAACTATTCAAATATGCATTGTGAAGATCCCTTATTTAGGGGTAGTACTTCAAGGGCGCAGTCACCTTTGCGGAAATCAAATGCTCGAGCGCCAGCCACAATAGGTTTAACAAGGTTGTGGCGCCTTGAATAGGACTCTCCACTTCTACCAAGGTAGCTTTTATACAGTGGAGAAGGGTTCAGTTTAATCTAGGAAGTTAGCGATTAAAAGTTATGTTTCTACGTAATTGCTGCCAAAATTAAAGGTTCACTTAAAACACCCAAATGGATTTTACAAAGTGTACTGACCTCAAACAGAAATAACAGTCTATTAATACTATAAGAATCAAAAATTGAAACTGATTTTATTTAAAAGTGAACGTGAAATCAAAAGAAATGACTTAAATATCGGTATTTTACAGTGATTAATAAATTCAAGAATAAACGGTGATCGGGTGAGCAAGACGGTCGGGCGAGGTGAGCGAATGCGAGAATTGGACGTTGAACAGGGGATTACGGGAGTAACTCCAGAGAGAATGGAACCCCTCGACCTGACGAAGTGATCCAAGTAATCCGCAAACGTCTAGCTAGTTGACAAAGGGGGAAACGCGGTCGTAACTCCGTTGTGATCTCGCCGATGTCAACCAACAAAGACGTCGCCATGAAATACGAATCGTCGAGCACAGATGAGTGAAATAGGAATCGGGTATACGGTTGCGAACCAATAAAGTTCAGACAAGTAGCCCCAGGAAAATGGAACTCCTCGACCTGACGAAGTCTCTCGTGTTTTCGTCAACCTTGAGCGAACTGAGATAGAGAAAATATCGTCTAATACTCGTTGCAGAATGCAATTCCAACACTCATGCGTTCGAAAACGAGCGACGAAGGAGGTCAAATCGGTTTTTTGTGATTTTTTTGTAAATATCTCATTTTCTATGGGTTTTTCGCTATTTGTATCCATTATCAATATTGTAGAATACAATTCTCTACAAATTTGGTTTGAAAAAATTTTTCATACGGTGAACAGTTTTCGAGATAGAGGGCGGAGAGCACGCATCACTTCAGGTCAGTGAACTCTATACTAACTGGAAAGGACCCGAATCGGGCGAGAAGTGAGGCCAAACCACTGCATAGGCAACCCGCAACTGTTAGGTATACCTATCTCTTTCTTACTCATGTCGGTTAATGGAACCACTGCGCATTTTATTTTTTTAAATTCATTATTGAACAAATGTGATTGTTTTTTCTCAATTGTTTTTCAGGAAAAAAGTAATAATGCAAACAGTACAACGTTCATGTAAAATTTTTACTGTTCTTCCACGATGTTGATAAATAAAATGAATTGAAAATTAGAAACGAAATTTATCTCTTTCTAACTCATGTTGGTTAATGGAACCACCGTGCATTTTATTTTTTTGAATTTATTCTTGAACAAATTTGATTATTTTTTTCTCAATTGTTATTCAGGAAAAGAGTAATAATGCAAACAGTATAACGTTCATGTAAAATTTTTACTGTTCTTTCACGATGTTGATAAATAAAATGAATAGAAAATAAGAAACGAAATTTTTATTTTATTTCACAATTCATTGCTAATACTATGAATCTAACAATTATTAAATGAAACAAGTAAAACAAGAAGAGAATGATCCCCACAAAGTTTGCTACTTCTGGATGGAGTCCAATTTTTCCAGCGAACTGCCTTTATCCATAGCTTCAGGATATCTGGTCGTTTGAATGGAAAATTGTACCAAATGAATTCACCCTTGCTAGCCAAGTCGCTAATTATTCATTAAATAGCAAAATCTAATACATATTATCAATTCACCCGTGAAAAGATATTTTCCGATAATCGTACTCGTTTTTGCATCCAAACGCTATGCAAGACACCACCATTGTTTTTTTATGTTCAAATTTCAAATATAGTTTAAATCAAAACTATTGCCGAAGCAATCAACAAATTACACCAACGCAATATGTTGCTTTTTAAACCACACACGAGGAAGGAAACGAAACTAATAGCACAGTAGAACACAAAAAATGTATATCTTCACTAATATTGTACGTATTTAACAAAAAGAATCCCCAAACTAATTAATTTTCACTTAAAAGATAATTTATGCATACAACCGTAATAAGGCTATCTCTGTTTCAGCTGCCCCTGCCTCACTTTACGATCTTTAAGTATACGGTCGGATCCGTTCCAGGTACATAGTATAGAGTTCAGTGCTTCAGGTCAACCGGTGCCTCCGGTCGAAAACGCGTCATATACAAAAACCCATGTTTGAAATTTTTTGATAACGTACGTAGTTAATTAGTAATTAGTTTATGATAGTGAACAATCAGGAGCGGCCTACAGAAGAATAAGTAGGCAGTGGGGACGCGAGAGTGAGACGCCAGAGCAGAAAGAAGTTATTCATATTAATAAGGTTAAAATTCAAATATATGTAATTTCTATATTTTCATTAACAATTCAGCAGGTAAGTGTTGTTAAATAAATTGATACTGAATAAAAAGTGGATAGGTTAGAAAAAAATTATAAAATGTAACATAATAGTTAATAAGAATGGACAGATATTTATAATCATTGATTTATCGAAAGTTCATCAACTATATATGGCGCGTTTTCGACCGGAGGCACCGGTTGACCTGAAATGATGCTGTGACCGCGCGCTCTCCGCCCTCCATCTCGAAAACGGTTCACCGTATGAAAAATTTGTTGACACAAAATTTGTAGAGAATTTGTATTTTATACAATATTGATAATGGATACAAATAGCAAAAAACCCATAAGAAATTAGATATTTACAAAAAAAGCGCAAAAAAACGATTTTTGTGACCTTTGACCTGGAAATTTAATAGTTGCATACACACTATTATATGTAGGTTTTGCGACAACTTCAAGGGTGTCAATATACAAGTATTTACAGACTTACTCTTATAGGCCTACCACACGCTCAAGCTTCACCACAGTTTTGCTTGCGCAAACCGGCTTGAATACTGAGCGTGTGGTTGGGAAAACTGTATACCGCGCAAACCCCACGGCTTGGCTTGAGTAATTTTCGACCTGCTTGAAATTTTGCCTGTGCAAGCCCGGCTTGCGCAAAAGTTCTTCGTTCGGACGCATTGTTATCGTGTCGACGACTTCGTAAATAAAGAGGCTCGCACGTACTTAACTGTGCCGTGTGGTAGCAACTGTTGTGTTCAATCTACGTACAAAATGCCTGCGGAAGCCAAACTGTGGTGAAGCTTGAGCGTGTGGTAGGCCCAGTTGAGTACGTGCGAGCCTCTTTCTTTACGAAGTCGTCGACACGATAACAATGCGTCCGAACCACAGTATAGACACTAGTGTCTATACTGTGTCCGAAAGAAGAACTAGCCGGGTTTGCACAGGCAAAATTTCAAGCAGGTCGAAAATTACTCAAGCCAAGCCGTGGGGTTTGCGCGGTATACAGTTTTCCCAACCACACGCTCAGTGTTCAGTGTTTAAGCCGGTTTGCGCAAGCAAAACTGTGGTGAAGCTTGAGCGTGTGATAGGCCTATTACAGCTGGGTATCTCGAATTCCGAGGTGAACTTACTGTAATGACTGGGCTGGTAGGCTCATTTTGTCCAGATCTCGTATTGGTTTCTTGGACTGACGAATGCTTATCTATCAACAAGCGGATCCATTATATCCGCCACCGACATATAGGTACGAGGTGGATGAACGAGCGGTCAAAAGCTCCTGAATTCACGTTAGTGCTTTTGGTTACCCACTTTCGAAGAAAATTAACAATGTGTATCCTCTATTGGCCGCATATGAAGGCGACAAAAGGTTGAATACAACTTTCTACCATCTGCCCATGCTCTGGACCCGCATTTCAATTAAATTCGAACTTACGGATAATGCTTGTATAGTAGCCATGTATAATAAGGCCAGGTCCTCTTCGGATTTTCCAAGATTCAAGCCAACAACCTGAAATTACATGAATTCAGGAAACAGAATGGACATTTTAACATTGGACCCTAACCATTGAAAATTCTGAAGTTAATCAAAGAAAGAATAAGGTTTTTATAATCATAGTTTCAACCCCTGAAGAAAAGAATGGAATGGATTCGAGAATGTCACTTAGTTTTTCCACATATTTTGCACAAAGGAATCGCTGGTTGCAGAAATGTATATCTCAAACACCGCAACCAGTGGAAGCAGGTTCATGATGGAAGGCAATTGGACAGTGTCATCTCTTATAACAATCTAATAGCTAACTCTCCTTGTTCAAATTTCATATTTTCTCTTTATTTATCATACCACGAAGTCATGCTATTGATGGAACTTTGGCAAAGAACAGGCACGTGAATCCTGTGGATATGGATATCCCCTCTCTACTCGTGTCTATGGCCGCAAGTGACCCCGAACCAGAAAAACTACCCTCTTACTACGCACTTGCACTTTCTGTTCAAAACTCGGCCAAGTAACCAGCCTTACAGCGCCTTAAAACTTCAATTCTTGCTCTTCTTACGCTCGAAGCAGTGGTTCACCCGAACGCGAATTAGCACGTGCCTGTCAGAACATGTTTGCATAGACTATAGTGTAAATACAGTTAATTCATTGCGTTAAAGACACAAACTTTCAAACTACAAGAAGCAACAGAAAACCAGCCAAACCCAATTCTTCAAGGAAGACAAGCTGTAAGTACCATTCATTCAGCATTTACTTTGTGTTTTTTATTTTTATTCAAACATCCAGTTTTATTCTTTGATTCTCGTGGTAAAAGAATTGATACAGCAGTCCATTTCTTCTCTCCAAGAGACTGGGCCCCCGCTACCATGTGTGCAAAGTGTGCAATGCACACGGGCGCCATCCTTTGAGGGGCGCCAAAATCCTGGGTCAAAAATCGCAAAAATATTTGCAAAAAAAATAAACAAAAATTAATGCTAAAATAAAAATGCTTGCATTTGATGCGTCTCTGTAAACGTTCTTCAACGCACAGCTACGCTTTCCTCGGACTGGACGTCGAACGCCGCATCCACGCCGTCAATCTCCTTTCTACGAATTTATCCAACCAATGTAGTTGTTCTCATTACCTGATGATACTGACCCATTAAGTATTTTACAATATATATTTGAAAACATTTTATTTCCGAACCTTCCAAACGCGCATTTCACTAAGAATTCTTCTGAGATTGCCTGTATCTGTAGCTTCTGGTGAGCGATCTTTCCCAAAGTTAAAAATCATCAAAAATTATTTCAGATCAACAATGCTTCAAGAAAGATTGTCTGGACTAGCAATATTAGCAATTGAACAAGAAATTCTTGATGGTATCAATTTTAGCGATGTAATTGATGAATTTGCAACAGCCAAGTCTAGGAAAATATCGCTACTATAATAGCTATTTTTTATTGTTCTACTGTACGAGCTAGCTTTCATTTTTGATTTTATGAAGAAGTAAACTATGTATTTTTCAAAGAAGTACCTGCATAGATCATCTGAGGAATTTACGGTCCCTTATTCTGAAACACCCTGTATACAGGGTGGCCAAGAGATTGACGTCAAAAAGGAAAAAAATAGGTCCCTGGTGTCATGGGCTATTCCAATCACCCCCATGTATGTTATGCGATTTTTCACGGTTTTCGAGTTATGAATTTTTTTCATGAACTTTGAGAATTTTCGACTTGACCATTGTAAAAAGGATATTAAAAAAAGTACAAGACTTCTCTGTGAAATTCTTTCGTAACTTAATCTCCATGAATTGTTCTTTCATACATAAAATAACCAGATTCGTAACTTCGATAAAAATTATGGAAATGTTGGTCTCAAGTGGAAAAGTTACGTGAATTGGATTATGATCTGAATTTTCGAATCAAAATTAAAAATGTAAAAAGGCTAATTCACGATTTCTTAGTATGCTTAAAAACTGCGCTCAACAGTCATCTTTCAGAATCATTGATGAAAAATGGTACTTAACAATCTACTTTTGCTAGAATTAGCCTTCAAAGTCATCGAGGTGGAAAAAATCAGGGCAGGTATTATGCGACTAAAAGAAAATTTTCTAAGAAGGTGTAGAATGTGTACCACCTATTGAGGCTAGAGGTGGCCACTTTGACAACCTACTGTAAATTTTTTTTATTAACATTATAATGTGTGATTTATTGCGGTACCTTTTCCTTTTTTCATCTAGAACTTTTGTTGACCAACATCTAAAGCTAATTTTCATTAATTTTCAGCATTTTCTATCATAACTTGATCAGAAAAATTTAAAATGGCAAAAAATAATTTTGTAGTGAAAATCTAGTTCTTTGATTTTTTCCATCTCGATGACTTTGAAGGCTAATTTTAGCAGAAGTAGAGTGTTAGGTAAGTTTTTATCAATGATTCTAAAAGCTGACTGTTGGGCGCAGTTTTAAAGCATACCAAGAAACCATGAATTAGCCTTTTTGCATTTTTAATTTTGATTCGAAAATTCAGATCATAATCCAATTCACGTAATTTTTTCACTTGAGACTAACATTTCTATCAAAGTTACGAATCTGGTTATTTTATGAAAAGTACAATTCATGGAGACTAAGTTATAAAAGAATTTCACAGAGAAGTCTTGTACTTTTTTTTAATATCTTGCTCAACATGGTCAAGTCGAAAATTTTCAAAGTTCATAAAAAAATTCATAACTCGAAAACCGTGAAAGATCGCATAACATACATGGGGGTGATTCGAATAGCCCATGACACGAGGGACCTGTTTTTTTCTTTTTGACGTCAATCTCTTGGCCACCCTGTATACACATTAGCCAATATTTCTGTTTTTGTTCCTAAAAAATATGTGATTTTTAGTTTTGGGTTATTTTATAGTATTTATCAACATAGTGCCTGTACCCTACTAGTCAAGGAAATACTTCAAAGTGGTTGTGAACAAGAATTTATTTTGAGTCATTTATTTCGTTATGATTTTATTCTGTTTGTTCTGTTGCGTTTTGTTTGTTTTTTATTTTAGTCTACAAAGAAATATCTAGTTTTTGACTTCTAAAGTTCAGTTTTTCGATTTATTTTAAGCACCTAGCTACAATACCCACTCAATAAATACAAAAATTCAAAATGCCTTAAGGGGCGCCAAAATTCTTTTTTGCACACAGGCGCCAGTAGCCCTTACGGGGGCCCTGCCAAGAGAGATCCTGTATTTTATTCACTCCTATTGTTACAAGTAATTAGATTCATAATAGAGAACTTGTGCTTTCAGAAATGACAATCGCAAGTTTTGATACCCTGTAACTCAAAGAGCAGAGTTGAAAGATCCTTTGGTGCACTCCCGACCAAAAATTGCGTCACTACTCGCAACATATAACCGTCAACCGAAGAAATAAAATACTTACGGAACCCCTCAGCGTTGTATCCGCTAAAGGTGATCGATTCCCATGAAAATCAGGCCAAACGTGAATATTTTTGGCTAAGAAACTGGGCGATAACAAATTATCTCTTTGCGCCATACCATCTAGTAATTCCGAGAGGTACTCCTGAATATGTCTGAAAAGTATAAAAACTGCTACATTTCAGTCGAAAAACCTTGCGTCGATGTCGTTTGAAATAAATTGAATCTTTTCATTTATTTCGCCTTTCAAATGCATGTGTATTGTGTACCCTGTACACTTCACTCTATCTAAAGGCCCTGAAATTGTGCCACTTTTTCCTCTGATTTTGAGATATGACCTCAACCACTGTAACGCCTTATCTGTAGCTCCCTGTTTACTCAACTTATAACAAGCAGATAATTGTGTCTCAGTCAAAAGCCTTGGACAAATCAAGAAAAAGATCTACAATCACCTCGAAGTCTTCCAGTACATTGTAGATTGTGAAGATTTTTCTTTTATACAGGGTGATTCCGGAGGAGATCGTCAGATTTTAGGAGAAGTTTACACTAGTCGAGGCAGCTTCGAAACAATTTATGGTTTATGGTTGGGGCCCTTCATTGAGAGTCTACAGGGTGATTTGTCCGATTCGACCGATTTTTTTTTATTCATATTGATATTGAATATTGGTGAAATTTTCAGTATAGAACAATATGATTGTCCACTTTCAATAATTCCAACATTTTTCCAAAAATGCACGGTGGGAATTATGATAAGTTCAGATTAAATTTGCAGGTTGAAAAAACACCCTGTGCATTCCGTTTTCGAAAATTCGCTACCTGCTTCAGATTCTACCATAAGTTTTACATTACTGGAACGTTTTTATTTTTTTTGGCACACTTCCAGTTTTCCTAGAAAATTTTTTTCAAGATGAACAATATCGTTATTTCGCAGTGAGGATATTCTGAACTGGATAGTAAAGTAGAGGTAGTGAAGTGTACGATTCGACCGATTTTTCTTTTATTCATAACTTTGTTAAAGCTCGATCAATATTGATGAAATTATCAGTGTAGACCAATATGATTGTCTAATTTCAAGACTTTTTCAAAAATACAGGGTAGGAATTATGATAAATTCAGACTAAATTTGCAGGTTGAAAAAACACCCTGTTCGATCCGTTTTCAAAAATTCGTTACCTGCTTCTGGCTTCAGATTCTACCATAAGTTCACATTACTGTAACTTCCATTTTCCTAGAAACATTTTTTAAAGATGAACAATATTGTTATTTCTCTCCAAGGCAGTGAAATATTCTGAACTGGATAGGAATAAAGCACTGCCTTGGAGCGAAATAACGATATTTTTCATCTTTCAAATTTTTTCTGGGAAAACTGGACGTTTGCCAAAAAAATAAAAACTCTCCAGTAATGTGAACTTATGGTAGAATCTGAAGCAGGTAATGAATTTTTGAACACGGAATGTACAGGGTGTTTTTTCAACATGCAATTTTAATCTGAATCATAATTCCACTGTGTATTTTTGAGAAAAAGTGTTGGAGTTATTGAAAGTAGACAATCATATTGTTCCACACTGAAAATATTCATCAAGCCATACCAAAATTATGAATAAAAGAAAAAACGGTCGAATCGGACAAATCACCCTGTACTTTCTCAATAAAGGCCCCCAACCATAAACCAAACATTGTTTCGGAACTGCCTCGACTAGTGTAAACTTCTCCTAAAATCTGATCTGACGGTCTTCTCCGGAATCACCTTGTATATCCATGTTGGGTATACTTGACTTGGTTCAACTTATTGCGCGTTTATTATATAGACAAGGGCGTTATCATTTTGCCAAAAGTGTGTACCTAATTGTCCACTTTTAAATCGAAAATGGTGTTAAACGATTTGATTAATATGTGGTCAAATTCAATTCTAACCCACCTTAAATACGATAATTTGAAAACTTTATCTACAACGATATTGCTACCGTAAAAGACGTTTTCCTACTCCAGTCACCAGTGTGAAGCAGAGGACCTTCGTAAGGACCGAACGAGAATAATAAGTTCGCTTATATCTTTTGAACCACTGGACCGATTTCGAAAATCAAACTCATTTTCGAATCATCTTCTAATTCTAATGAAAACTGTTTCTAAAATAAAAAAACAAAACTATTTTCTACAAAATTCATGGATTTTTTCTGGAAGTCTTCCCATCATGCTTCTTATAGTGTTCTCAGTCACTTTCTGGGATGCTGTCTTCCACTTTTGCTTGAATTCCGCTAATGTTTTCGTTGATTCCTGAGTCTTCTTCAATTCTCTTTTTACCAAGGCCCAATATCTCTCGATTGGCCTGAGTTCTGGGCAATTTGGTGGATTGGCCTCTTTGGGGACAAAAACCACCTCATTAGCTTCGTACCATTCCTTGGTGGCCTTGCTGTAGTGGCATGAAGCTAAATCTGGCCAAAAGATTGCTGACACATCGTGCTCACGTAAAAATGGTAAAAGTCGCTTCTTCAAGCATTCCTCGATGTATATCTTCGAGTCAACAGAGCCTTGGCCAACGAAAAATTTGCTCCTTTTCCCACAAGTGCAAATTGCTTGCCAAACCAGGAATTTTTAGAAAACTTCGCTTGTTTCTTCACTCGAAATTGCGTAAGTAAATGTTGATTTTTTCTCAATTGGTTCAAGAGATATAGGCGTTTTTGTGATAGCGAATTTATTCTCGTTCAGTCCTCATTAGGAAATAATGTTTGAACGGGGCGAACGGGCACAAGAACCTTTCAACCAGCAACCTGGATTTGGTAAAAAATTAAAATATCTGACCATCAACGCCAACATTTCTATTAGAAAACCCAGAAGTACTCCCATATGAGAAGCCCAGTTTAAGAAATGAGCTCTACTTCTACTCCTATTTCATTAGAGTATCTCTACACTCTAGGTACTCTGGACTCCGTAGACTCTACGGAGTCCAAAGTTGAGTAGAGATACAACTACGGTGCAGAAGTATCACAAAAATGTTAGCTTATCTTCATTACATCACAAGAATAGCAAAAGTCCTGTACCTACATTACCTTGTTCCAATCTTTGTTCTGATTTCGGATGCAGCTGGATGAGTTTCAATAATATGATCTATCAATTTTCCTGTAGCACTTTGGCCCCCCTCATTCAACCACATACCAGGAACCACAGCACTATAATATGGACCCCATACCCCTGTACAGAATACAGGATTATCTGCAGCAACCATATGGCAAGTGGAGGTGCCACAAATCATACCTGGCGGAGAAAATAATTATGAGGAATGCATAAAAGGGAATATTATATCATCCTGGTATACGACTTTGTATCCGAAGTCAATGGAAGATCCTCGTGGAACAATTCATGGACGTTCATTGGGATACAAGTTGGTGGCCAATGGATTCTGGATTCAAACCTCTTGGCCAAACCATCGGATTTTATGCCAACAATCTTCGAATTCGAAACGCCCTTTGAAACGGACATATAGCTGATCGTCCTAGTGCAATAAGTTTCGTTAATCGCTTGGACAAAAAGTCATCCATATGGTTTACCGATGAATTGAAATCTGGCATTGGGATATATGGACCTAAACTGAGGATCTCTAAAGTCCTGGGAAGTGAGCCCTCTACTTTACAGACCGAGACCGAGTGTCTTGAAATGATCCTCTGAGGGGCGCATATCTTCATCACCACGGACAGCCAGCTGCCACGCTGAGGCCTCTGGAATCACACTGCCAGGGGTCTCTTCTGACCTGGGAGTGCCGTAACACCATTAGCAACTGACCAGAGGCAATAGAGTGACTCTACTATGGGTGCCAGGGCATTGTGGTGTTGAAGGAAATGAAAAAGACGATGAGCATACGAAAAGTGCATCAAGGTTAACGATTGCAGGTCTTGAGCCTTTCTGTGGACTTGGAAAAGAGCAATATAAGGCAACGGTCTAACAATGGGGGTTGGACAACATAGAATAATCCTCTAGAGAACCACTGCTTGACTCACTCAGTCCAAGAAGTTCGTGATGATTTGACCGACCTATTCCAGTAAGCTCCTAAAGCTGTCACGTGCTGAGCTTCGCGTCATGGTAGGTCTGCTGACGGGGCATATATGGAAAAGTCCGCAAATGAGATTTGTAGGCTCTGTATATCAGAAGCAGAAACAGCTGAACACATGGTATGCAAGTGTCCAGAGCTGGCTGGCCTAAGAACCATTCATATGGGGAAATCGGTCTTGGATACCCACGAGTTATCGGCCAAGGCTCCTAAGGATGTTGTCGGTCTTATCAACACCATCGAGGACCTCCTTGGGTTTCAATGAATGAGTAGGGTAGCTGTGTAGAGAACAGAAGATCCATGTAGTCGCAGTTCCCGGATGACTAACTGATCCAAAACGACCCCAGATCAAATAATAATAAATGGTTGCCATGCAATGAATATACCCATGGAGCCTCCACAGTACCTTATGTTAGTTTCGGATATCAATTGAATGTCCAATGGACGTTCTGAGATTGATATTTGCAAACACACTTACTGAGCCTCGTAGAAAAATGTTCGTCCAAACCATCTACGGAACACCCAATCATTCCGAGCGCACCTGCGTGAGCATCAATCATAGAGGTACCCACTGGTGTGCCTATTTGGAGCCCCAGTTCCTCTGCAGCTCTCTTAGATAAACCATATTTGATTGGAGATCCAGGATTCTGTACACATGAACCGATTTTTTTCCAGTTGTTCAATTCAAGATCATCCAATCCTATTTCTCGCAAAAATGATGAGTTCCATCTATGACTGCCATCTTCTGATGCCTCATAAGTCCATTTGCATACGAGGGAACACAAAGATCTAATCAAAAAATGGATCGAATTAGTGAATTGTTTTGACTCGGCTTATGGCCACATGCGTTCAGGGCACCATTAGGACCGCCGCAAATTGAGCACAGGCCCCGTGGCCTGTCCGTACAGGCGAGGCCCATACGACGCGTGGCTTGTTTTGTATTACATGGTTTTCAATGGAGTGCCGCAAATTGAGCCTAGGCGACGGCCAAGCCAATGCCAATTTATTTTCGCGTGGCTCGCGCTGTGCTAGCAACACACTTTTGTAGCCGTGGGTGCCCACGTTTGTTAGTTTATCTGCATATAATGTGAATAGATGGACGAAATGGAGAAATTCATCGAAATAGTTTAATCAATTCGTGAATCTCGCTAAACTGTGGCCTGTGCTCAATTTGCGGCGGGCCTAAAAGTGTCTTCTCCTCTTGATTAGTTTTTATACAGGGTGATTTTCGGTTTTTACTGAAAATTTCTATCTGTCATAACTTTTGAACGGTTATCTTGAATCAATTAAAATTTTAAAGGAATATTGTCTTGAACTTTCTTCAGGAACCAACTTGTTCATAATTCTGAAAATCCAGGTCCAGCCTTCGTGATGAGTATTATTTTTAATTGTTATATGTATTATTTTGTTTTATAGTTTTTTTATGAAAGAATTATCAATTAAAAATTATTTAATAAATTATCGTTTTCTGATGTTATCTGCTCGTCCAAAAAATATTATTTTCGAAACGCGTTCGCCAAATTCAATTCTCCGGCAAAACCTTTAGTTGCGTGCCGGAACGTAACACTTTGCATCTTTATCATTATAAGAATAAAGACGTGTACCTACCTTACATCATTCGATGTAGCCATCCAGGTAAGAAAATCTGGAAGATCGAAAAAGTATCCAGAATTTTTCCAACAAGTTTCAAATAGATTCCTCTTCAACCAGAGAAGTTTGGGAGTTTCCATTTCAACCGAGATCTTTCCACCGACATATTTTAGCACTTGATGTTTCGTAGAATTTATCTCTTCTGCTTCCCTCTTCGCCCTGTGATCCATCCATAGAATTATATTCCTCTCGTTTTCTCCTGTGAATCAAAAATAAAACAAATCCATCCGCTTCGCTCTAATTCTATTTCAGTTGGCGACCCTGTATGCCTTTCCTACGAATGGAAAATAACTGCTTCTAATTAATTTTAACTAAATGAGCCAAATCCATATTATCTCGATTGAATCAATTTCTAATCGAATAATTATGTGAAAATAGAGTTTCATATTGGAATTTTTATTATAGCCTTTACCTGTGAAAGCAATTTTTGTAACTGCATATACACCAATAAATTCTTCTTCTTCTTATTCTTCTTCCTCCTCTTCATATCGAATTATTGTTAATAATAATCACTAATCAGAAACTCACCTGTTTCGCTTACTGACAGAGGTTTGCCTTCTCTATTCAAGCAAACTAGAGAACAAGTTGCGTCGAAGCCAATGCCCTTAATATATTCAGGATTCACGCCCGTTGAAACATCCTGAAAGTGCAGAAATAATGTGAAATCTATTTTTTACTTCTCCCGTATACGCTCTCTTACCAGTTTATAAAGTTTAAATTTTTCGCGCCAGTACCTACGTGAAAAGTGCACTTTTACGCACTAGTAAGTGCAAGGGCGGAATTACGGGGAAGGGGTAATTAGTTACCCCTCCATAAGTATCGAAGTCCTGAGAAAAAGTTACGCAATGTGGCGCACATAAAAAAATTTATTCATTGTGAACCTGATTTTCAATCGTTTTTTTTTTTTTTTTTTTTTAATGTTGTGATTTTCACGAAAAGGAATATCCTGTAATGTTCAGAGAACACCGTGAGAACCAAGGGCAAGCAGGTAGGAATTGGTGTTCTTCTTGAATTTCTGGAGGTTATATGCCTCGGGGAACACCTCCCTAGGCAATGTATTCCAAAGCCTCGCTGTTCGTTGGATGAACGAGTCTTTGAAGAGAGATGTTCTGCAGGTCTCCAAAGTTACCACGAAGGGGTGTGAAGACTTAACTTGACGGGTTAGTCTGGAAGAGACTGCCAGAGGGGGAACGATTGCTGATAATTCAGAAGAGCATCGCCCATGGAAATATCTATAAAATAGAGACAGATCGCCCACTTTTCTACGGTGTTCCAGAGAAGTGAGCGAGCTTGTAAGCGATGCATCACCCACGAGACGAATTGCCCTTTTTTGTACGGAATCCAAGAGTTTAAGGGTGTGTTTAGGTGCAGCACTCCAAACATGGGAACAGTACTCCAGGACAGGTCGAATCTGTGCCTTATAGATCATAAGCAGCTGACCTGGGGTGAAATAGCTCCTGGCACGAAACAGGAAACCAAGTTTTTGGGATGCACTTTTAGCAATGGATCTCACGTGATTCTCCCAGGAAAGGTTACTGCCGACAGTAATGCCAAGCATCGAAATGGATGACTTCAATGGTATGGTCACTCCCGACAATTTTATGCTGGGCACAGTAAGATCGGCTTTTCTAGAGAAAAGACATGCTTGTGTTTTGCTTGCGTTGAATTCTACCAAGTTATTAGATCCCCATTCAAGAATTGTTGCCAAGTCCATATTTATGTTGTTAACATTTCTTTCTCGTTCGTTTTTGATTTGGCGGGCTGGTATTGGAGCCCTAGAAGAAAAGGCGGTATGGAGGGTACTATCATCCGCGAAGCTGTGCACTGGACACGAAGTTGCTTCCAGCAAATCGTTGATGTGAAGCAGAAACAGCGTTGGAGCCAGAACTGATCCCTGCGGAACACCAGCATTTATGGGCAAAGAGTCAGACGAAACTCCATCGACCACTACATGGAGAGATCTGTTTGAGAGAAAACTAGCTAGCAGAGAACATAGCTTTGGGGGCACGCCATAAGATGGAAGCTTGGCGAGGAGTCCCTGATGCCAGACTCGATCGAATGCCTTGGAGATATCCAGTGCTACGGCTAGGGTTTCACCATATTTCTCGGTAGATAGCTGCCATATATGTGAGACGTAAGCGAGCAAGTCACCAGTGGATCTCTGATGACGGAAACCATATTGCCTATCGTTGATAATTCCTGAGTGTTCCAGATGTTTCATGAGCTCGAAGTTGATGGCTTTTTCCATGACCTTTGAAATAATAGATAACAGAGCGATAGGTCTGTAGTTGCTAGGTAGGGTCTTTTTGCCTTTTTTAGGTACTGGTTGTACTCTTGCGGTTTTCCAGTTGGATGGAAAAACACCCAATTTGTAAGAGTGGTTGAACAATTTGCAGAGGACAGGTGTTAGTTCGGGGGCACATTTTTTGAGAACAATCGGTGGGATTCCGTCGGATCCACTGGCTTTGTTGGTGTTGAGACCCAACAGAATCTTTCTGATAGTACGTGGGCGAAAGGTTATCTCGGGCATATGGCTGTCAATAGATGTAATATTCGGGGGTTGTTTTCCCGATGAATCTAGAGTGGAATTTTCAGCGAACAAATGCGCGAAGATGTTGGCTTTTTCCAGGGCAGTCGTTGCTAGTGTTCCATCTTCCTTGGTTAGAGGGGGAAACGAGCTGGAAGTGAAGTTTCTTCCTACAGCTTTGGCGAAGGACCAAAATGAACGGGATCCGTTAGGGCATTCAACAAGTCTAGATCTTATTTTGGCATTGTGAGCATCTTTTGAAGATTTGATTGTCTCATTGCATATGCCTCTAGCCTCCACATATTCTGCTCTAGTCTCAGGGCCTGGATTTTTTTGCCATCGATGGAATGCTGCCTGTTTGAAAGCGACAGCTTTAGAGCAGTTCTTGTTAAACCAGGTCTTATCGGATAATGTTCTCCTTGCTGTGTTCGGTATGTAAGTTTGCATCCCCAACAAAATTATTTCAGAAATTGTCTCGGCACATTCTGTTGGATCTACTGAGGAGAAACAAGCTCTTTTCCATGGGAACGCTGAGAAAAACATACGAAGCCCTTCCCAGTCGGCCGATTTGTAATGCCACATGAGACGAGGTGGTATTGTGCGGCTTGATGGTACATGAAAAGAGCAAGTTGTGGAGATTAGGGTGTGGTCCGAGTTTCCAAGTGGGGCGCAAACTTCTATTCTATATGGATCAGGATTGGTAGTGAGGAAGAGATCCAGTATATTGGCAGAGTGGTTGCTGACATCTGGGATGCGGGTTGGTAGCTCGACCAGTTGTTCTAGGCCATGAGTGATGGCGAAGGCCTCAGCTTGACGACCTGGATCATCTGTTTTGTTGGAGAATTTGAGCCAGGCTGCGTTGTGAACATTGAAGTCTCCCATGATTATGACTTCAGCTGCTGGGTGGTTCTCCTGGATAAAATCCAGTTTTAGTGATAAAAACTCAAAAAGGCTCTTATATGACGGTTCATTTGGCGACAGGTAAAGGCAGCAGAGGAACTTGGTCAGTTTGGTATTGGCTAGCTTGAACCACATCACATCGAAATCTTTTGGTTCCAAACTCTCTACACGCTGGCATGAAAGATTAGCCTTGGCATAGAGGCAGACTCCACCTTTGAACCTGAATCGAGAATGGAGTTCGTAACCCGGACAGAGCATATGGACATTGTTGGTGGACGAGTTCACTTGTGTTTCTGTCAGCGCCAGAATATCTGGTTGTTCCGTCTGTAGGTGATGGTGGACGTCATTGATGTTCTTGTTGAGTCCGCGGATGTTACAAAAGTTAATCTTCAGAGATGAGTCCCCTCGAGTACCTCTCGCCCGGAAATCCGAATGGAGAGGTATTTTGCTTCCGGAATGTTTTACTCTAGGAGACTTCATCATCTTTACGCATAAAATGTGGTGGAGAGGTGGGAAGAGGGGAAAAGGGGAGACCGGAAAGTATCGACCGAACACTGAAACATGGAGTGATCCATTTCACAGCACACAAAGTCGATATGGTGGTATTTCACCGGGCGATGAGACCATCTACCACCTATGGTTATCCTTTTAGTCGCCTTTTACGACAGGCAGGATTTACCCTGGGGTTATTCTAGAGCCGCCCCCATAGGCCCATATTACGACATATATTGAGACATCAATATACATTATTATTATTATATACAGGGTGTCCCAGAAGTCGCGCACCCCATTGAGGGGATCGAAAGTGAAAAATAATTTAAGCCCAAAAATCCATGTTTGAAATTTTTTGATAACGTAGGTAATCAGTAATTAATAAATGGAAGTGACCAATCAGGATAGCGCCCTATAGAAGAATAAGTAGGCAGTAGTGGGGACGCGAGGAGTGAGACGCCAGTCCCGGTTTATTACTGCGTGAAAAGCCGGCAGCTCTAGCGTCTCACTCTCGAGTCCCCACTATCTACTGATTCTTCTGTAGGGCGCTCCTGATTGGTCACTTTCGTTAATTAATTACTGATTACCTACGTTATCAAAAAATTTCAAACATGGATTTTTGGGCTTAGAATATTCTTCACTTTCGATCCCTTCCATGTTGCGCGACTACTGGGACATCCTGTATATATGTAAACAACGCTTTCGATTTGATCCAGTATTTATGCAATAACCTAAAATACATTAACAAAAATAATTATTTTAATTATAATACATGTGCAACAAATGCTTTTGTTATAATATTCATCATGTTTTTTTTTTGTATTTGTTTATTCTTCATTCGTATACCTATACATACGACAAAAAATTTTATTTACTTCATTTCTTCATACATACCTTGATACATCTCACGCATGCTGACCAAATATCATCGGAGCTTTGTTCATAAAAATCCAATCTAGGATTCCAGGTTCGTATATTTACAACAGATGAGCGAACAACTCTTCCACTAGTTGAAACCAGTCCTGCCCTGGCACTACCAGTTCCAACATCCACCCCAATAAAAAAATCCCCATACATTCTGAGCGTACAAGACCGATATGAAACTCCCTAAATCTTTAATGTGATTATATTTCTCGACACCGACTTAAATTTCATGATAACTAAGCCAAGGTCGAGCGAATAACGATATTTGTATCTCGTAATGGAATTTTATAGGTAAGGTACCAAATGATTTTTCATAACAGAGGCGCCCGCCAGGAGTGCCCGAGGGGAGTATAGCTCCTTCTGAAATTTAATATTTGAAGCACTGGCGGAACCAGACAGTTTTTGAGGGGGGAGCCATGAATTGATAAAAACTTTCTACCAACATTATAGGAGTCAAAGACTTCAAATGGAATTTTCATTTGAAAATATTAGATTGAACTACCATAAAGGGATCATTGTAAATTTCGACGTCCATGACACCCCACCCTGGATCCGCCACTCGCCAGTGATTTGAATCATGTAATCTCGATATTCTGATCCAGTCCTGGGATATACCCCTATAATTTCTAAAATAAATTATTCCTTAAAAATATACAGGGTGTCCCAAGTTCGAGGTGCCTATTAGACGTTTCTGGAGAACTGGACATATTTGAAATCTGAAAATTGGGATTATGATATTGTTCGAAATTCTCTACAGACCTTAAATATTTTTGGAGCCTGAGCACTTGCGGTTATACAAGGAGTGAAAATAAATTTTTTCGAACATTTTTTTTCAATTTTCTCGTTTCTGATATGACTAAGTATTCAATGCTGAATACATTTCTGTTAAAACCATTGTATTCATTCAAATTGTTTTCAAAATATCGAAAAAAAGTCAAAAATTCATAGTCAGTATTATGCTCGGTATTATGTTCATTTTTCTTATTCTGAACATCCCGAATGTAAACCGTTCTCACAACGTCAAAGTAGAAGAATGCGGAAAGGTCATGCATCTTTTGAATTTCATAAATATCATCACAGAGAGTACTCCAAATTTTGTGTCGAAAACTGTGATCGAAAATTGGCCATATAACTTCTGTTTTTCAAATAAGAACCTTATTTTTTTATGATTGCGTTGGATTCTGTGAAGAGAAATAATGATAGCACTCTAAGATGCTCTTGCACAATTAATAGACGTTCGCAGTGGACTGAAACCCCTTTTCACTATGACTTTGAAATTTTCTGGATTTATGTTCATGGGCGCCCGCAGAAATTTTTCTCTGGGGGGGGGGCAAAATAAAAATTATTGGAATATTGAGGGTGTTGTGCTGAAAAACGATAAGGTCATCAAAATCTCAGGGGGGCCATGAACTCAAGGTCGCAGTACACTTAGCGCGTTCGGCAATAGCATCCGAGAGCGGACGGATTTTTTAGTCACGTGATCACAGATTGTACAGATTTGTCAGATTTTTCTGTAATAAACGAACGGTACGGAGCGTTTTCTCTGTTTGCCAGATATTAAATTAGTGCTTAAAGGTCTATTCGGCCGTAGAGGTAGTCTGGGTTCTATTTTAATTCTTTTGTTATGGCTCTCAAGATTCAATATTTTGAATCATTATTTTTTTACCAAACGACATTTTTTATTCATTACTGCACAACAAATAACATAAGACACGAAATTTTTTAACACTGTTCAAGAATATCCGAAGCAGGAAACTCATAAATGCACATAAAATCCATTGACAAAGGCAGAAAAGTAATTTCTGTTCTGGGGAAAAAATCCATTAGCTCCGTCGAAATACAACGAGCAAAAAGATCTACATCCGATTTTCTTGCCGAACGGTCCAGATGTATACTCCCCTCAATCTGGATGTAATAAACGATCAATCCGACCAGTCAGATGTCATTGCCAAACGCGCTTATTATAGCCCCTTTCTAAACTACAACTATAGGCGCTGGTTGGGATACTTGTACGCGTTTCTGAGTGAGTACTCATGAACAAGGAGAATAGACCTATTTGTAGAAGGAATCCTGGGAGACCACTCCTGAAAATCACCTGTGAGTAGAACCACATCTGACTTGTTTGTGACGACTCTAACATTATCAGCAACAATCCCTGATTTATCTTATCATAACAATAATATACAACATGATTCAGAAATGATACACAAAATACATCAAACGATATTTATTTCCTTTCTAAAACAATACATTTAGATTAAATTAAATTTTATATACATTTTCAAATACAAAAAGATCAAATTATTGTAACAAACATTTCCTCTAGTGATTATATTTGTTCTTGATTTTCCTTGATTTAATTTTTTTCTTATAACCTTTACATCATCCTTGCCTTAATTAGTGATTAGCTATCTTGCATCTCTTGTTTTTCTCTTACTCTTTCTTTCCTCTTCAGTTTCACTAGAGCTACTCCTTTTGTATTTCTTCTTCTCCTTTTTTTCATCAGAATCTCTTTTTCCTATTTCCCTAGATCTTCTTTTTTCCTTGTTCCTTTTAATTTCATCTTCACTGGAGTGTTCACTCCTTGATCTCTCTCTCCTACTTTTTTTATGTTCTTTATCTTCTTTTTCACTATTCCTTGATTTTCTTTTTACTTTATTCCTTCTGATATCAACATCACTCATGCTTTCACTTCTTGATCTCTTATACCTAGAACTCTTTTTATCAGTAGTTTCTCTTTTATATTTCTCTCCATTTTCCCTTGATTTTCTTTTTTCCTTATTTTTTGTTTCGTCTTCACTAGAGCTATTACTTAAGGATCTATTATACTTAGAAGTTTCAAAATCTTTTCTGTTTGTTTTTTTTATATTTTCTTCACCACTGGAGCTACGATTTCTCGAAATTTTCTTTATTTCTTCATCAGAGTTTCTTCCCCTAGTTCTCCTTGATTTTCTTTTTTCATTGTTCCTCATAATTTCATCTTCACTCGTGTTATAACTACTTGATCTTTTATACTTAAAATTTTTCTTGGCAAGAGTTGGTCTTGTATCTTCTTTTTCACTTGAACTGTTCCTTCTAGAACTTCTATATCTTTCTTTCTTAATATTTTCATGTTTCCCCTCATCAGAACTTTCACTCTTCCTTCCGAATTTGGATACATTACTTTTATTTCTCCTCATGTTTCCTTCTTCATTTTTAATTCTAGAGTTGTATTCTTTTTCTTTATATTGCTTTTTACCATTATTCCTATCCCCGATTTCATGATTTGATTGAGGTTTTCTTTGATTTTTTCTTGAATAATATGCATCATCTGATTCTTCACTTCCAGAATCTCTTCTTGTTTTTTTTTTATTCAATTTCTTCTCAATACTTTCTAATTTCCTGAAAAAAAAATCAATTTAATGATATTTCATAATTTACCAGCAATAGATGATTGATGAGAAAGATATCTTCATATTAATATAATTTTAGATATTCTCGCCCCAATTGTTACGCCTCGAATTCCTTTTTAATTAAACAATGGAATTGGGGCAAATGAATGTTCTTATTCAAAATCTCAGGAGGTGGGTAAGTTATATTAATAATAGTGTGAAGGTGATTCTTTCTAATCTCGGTTTATTTATCTAGAGAACAGTTAAATTGAAGTAATAGGATGGTCAAAATCAATATCTAAGAAAATATCAAATACACAGTGCACTCAAATAAATTGGCCAAGTAATTAAGGTACCATATAGACGTCTATATACGTACTTACAGTTATTAAGTTTCTTGTGAAGTTTTCAAGAATAAATGAAGACCAACGGAGGATGGTGATTGTTAGCTTCAGCCCTGGGACTAGGAGTCCCTCTTGAAGGTAAGTAAGTACTGTATGATGTATCCAATAATGAAGTAATCGGTATTCTCTTTAGGTAGGTCACCGTTGACAAGCCGACGAATGAAGATGGTACGGAGAGCTAATAGTTCCAGAGATGGCAAATTGTTAAGGAACAAGAAGCTGTTCGTACGGTCCAAACTGATCCGAGGAATACCATACATCCAAAATGTAGATGTCGATGAAAGAACAAAAGTGATAGTTGTAATTGAAGTGATGTTTGTCTCAAATTAAAATTAAAAGGCCTAAAAAGAATTACGCTATTGTTAATTTGACCTCTCCTCCAGTATCTCTGTCTTACCTAAGATGTAATGCGGCCTCAGGTTATTTTCCACCTTGTGAAAAAAATATTTTTTGGAACAAGTGTTTCCACAGTTTAGTCCTCGATCCTCAATCTGAGCTAATTTGAAATCTCCAAATTATTCCGAACTGAACTAGGATAAACACTTTTAATTTATTCAAAATCCGTCTATAACGATTTTTCGATTCTTCTCAAATCACGCTGATTCCACCAAAATGCTACAAAATGGCGAATCGTTATCTAAAACCTAATCTCTTGCTTTTTTTCATTAAATTTCCTTGTCTTAATTCGACGTTCCTTCTTTCTTTTATGCAGGAGTAGATAAAGCTCAGAGTAGTTCAAATGATTTGACAGATTAGGAGGAGGAGCCAAATGAACCACAAGTTGATGATTTTCATCTTTTATTCTGTGACTAATTTGAATCAAATCGATTTAAATTACTGATCAATTGTAGTTTTATCGATGAATAAACTACCGTTCCAGTATTTGTTTTTGTTCCGTAACACAATCCTATAAGGAAGTTTCCAACATCTACAATAATAAAGAGACCAGAAGAAGACTATAAAGGAATCCAATGATTTTATTTTTTTTTTGTAATTTAATACATGTTATATTAATTAATTTTACATGAGCTGAAAGACCTAAGTTCGATGGCTCTTTGTCTGTGTTCAGCCACTAAAGCATTCTCTCTCTCTCTCTCTCTCTATAATTTTACAATTTCTCTGTGAGTGAACTTCTTCTAAATGGCTAGACCGATTTTGAATTTAGAACACCAGAGAAATCTAATATTATACAGGGTGTTTCATGTCTGACCAAGTGATACAGGGTGTCTGGGGGATAACTGTACATACTCATACCAGAGATAGAGTTGGACTAGCTGATTACGAATTGACTATAAAAAATTAATTTCTGGATTTCCTTAGAAAGCTACAGGGTGATATTTCAGCTTCATGGAAATACTAAGACCATCATAAAATCCAAACTTATTGACGGATATTATTGAAACTTGGGAGGTTATTGGCACATGCTAAGGTCGAGTCTGAAAGATATCAATTATTCCATTATTCCAGGGCCGGACTCATTAATCTTCATTTAAAGTGTTCAGGGTAAAAAAAACACTTTGTATTTCGAATTACAAATAATTGATTCGCTTTTTAGAAAGAAGCTTAATTATGCTTCGATTTGTGGTATCGCTCAAAGTTGTCACATCAACAATAATTTTTACATGAATTTTTGAATTTGTATAAAGTTCGATAAAGTGAATTTTTCACCATGAAGAGAACTGAGAATCACATGTTTGAATATAAAAAGCGAAAGTATCAGTAGAAAATTTTCAGTTCAGAGCTTTAATAAGCACATTCCATAACTGAACAATAACAAATGAAAGAAACTAAAATACAGTAAAGAGTACCTAATAAAAATGAAAATAGGAACAAATGAATTGCTGATTCAACGTTATTTTAGAAGTGGTTCGAAATGAAAACCATTAGCTTGTATACATTTCTCTTGCCGAATGTTCAAATTGGATACAGCCTTGCGAATCATATCGCCATTATTTCTAAAAATATCGCAACAGTTGGTAATTCTGTTCATCAGCTGTTCTCTTGGCTGGATTTCTTCAGAATATACCATATCCTTCAATTTTCCCCATACAAAATAGTCTAGCGGGTTGAAATCTGGAGATCGAGGAGGCCATGGAATAGGTCCTCCTCGACCTATCCACCTATTTGGATAGGTATTGTCAAGGTAACTTCTCACTTCCAAGCCAAAATGAGATCCGTGTCTGGGGGTGGCCACCCAGTATATCAACAAATTATTATAGTCTTTCTCACCTTCAGTGACTTTTTTAAGAAAGTTTATTATTTATTTTCGACCTCCACAAAATGACCTGTTCAGGAAAATAAATTAAAATTTTCGAACTTTATCCAAATTAAGAAATTCATAAAAAAATAATTGTTGATGTGACAACTTTGAGCGATACCACGAATTGAAGCATAATTTAGCTTCTTTCTAAAAAGCGAATCAATTATTTGTAATTCGAAATACAAAGTGTTTTTTTCACCCTGAACACTTTAAATGGAGATTAATGAGTCCGGCCCTGGAATAATGGAATAATTGATATCTTTCAGACTCGACCTTAGCATGTGCCAATAACCTCCCAAGTTTCAATAATATCCGTCAATAAGTTTGGATTTTATGATGGTCTTAGTATTTCCATGAAGCTGGAATATCACCCCGTAGCTTTCTAGGGAAATCCAGAAATTAATTTTTTATAGTCAATTCGTAATCAGCTAGTCCAACTCTATCTCTGGTATGAGTATGTACAGTTATTCCCCGGACACCCTGTATAGAGAATCGACACAAAAAATTCCAGTCCGTAACAATCAGTTATGGTGCCTCATTTTGGTATTTCAGGTTCAACAATGAAAAAGATTTCATAAAAATTTCCTTGTACATTTTTCCATGGGAAAATGGAATGTTTTTGATTAAAAAAAAAATTTGGTTATTCATTCTTTATATTTTATATTTATTATTTATATTTAAACTCAATGGTAATACCAAAGTACCAAAAGATAATTTTTCAGGAGACATGTTTGGTTTTGTTATAAGCATAAATGTGTCTAATGAATGTCAAGTCACATGTAACCTCAGTCTGTAAGCTGCCTAAAGCTGAATACAGACTATTCTGACGTGACGTGTTTACATGTGGGCCCACATCAAAATTGTGCGTGATATAAAAATCCATAAAAATGCAACACATCGTTCTGTGCGTTCACGTTCATATTAGGCCAATGTGAGCACTGCACGGTCCTGACGTGACGTGAAATCACGTCACGTCAGAATAGTCTGTATTCACCTTAAAAGTGAGGTCTGCTTTTTTTCAATCTGAACTTTACAGGAGTCATAATGCAGTATAGTAATGTTTTCTGTTTTCTCACCTTAATAGAGCTTTCTTCTGCTTGAAAGTCAGAGATTTTAGGAATGTTGCTTCCCAATTTTCTTCCCCATTCATTATCAGCTTATGTTTGGACGATTCAGGAAGGGATGTATGTTGCCTCTTCAGTTCTAGTCCTTCCTCCAACATTTGTGTTACAAGAGTATTTTTATCCATTATTTCCGCATTCTCAAGGGATCTTGCAGCACTCATTGAAAGGCTATACATAGGGCATTCCTTATCTGTAACAAAATATAAATAATTATAACAAAATAAAAAATTTCAGATAATATATATTTTTATTGAACAAAGGTAGTGAAATACTGTGAAATAAAATTGGATCACATAATATTTTGAAGTCTGATTTTGCATCAAAGTCACATTACCATTTCATCTAAAGAATATGGCTCCACCTTGAGTAGCATTTTGAAAATTTGTTTGTACAAACAGGGTAATGAGAATTGTGATAAATATTTTCAAAATATAAATGATGGTAGGAACTTCAACAATTTTGTATTTGCAAATTGGGAGTACAAGTTCTTCCCTAATTACAAGTGACGCTAATAGAATGACATAATTGTTGTAAAAATGTGATCAATGTAGTGATAATACGACTGATATGAAAATACATCATCTTCAGGGATACTCCATAGGTAATTGCAGGGATGTAAAGAAGAGGATTAAGTTTGGTGAAACCTGCTATTAGCATTTGCAAAGAAGAAGTATATTTCAAGAGTTTATCAGAAACATCGCAATGTATCTGATAAACTCTTGATGTGTTGTCACAACGATTCCTTTTAGAGATATGCATTTCTTTTCAAGAAGTATATTTACCTGTGTTAATATGGCCCCATTTATGGCATTTTATGCAACGCACGTTTCTCACTTGGATACCAAAAGGCTGATCTCTGATTTCTTGATCACCTTTACAATAGCTCTCACGTGGAGCATTATATTTTCTCTGCCATTCAAATTTATATTGTGGCTCATTATCCTCACGCTCCCTTTCTTTTTTTGCTCCTGGTGGTGGTTCATACATAAAATTTATGCTCAGCTTGTCCTTACTCTCCTTACTGAGCATGGCCTTATTATCATGGAGATCTTGTTCCTTTTCATATTGCTGTCGCAGTTCTTCTTGTTTCTTTTTATATGCGTCAGCCTTCTGTTCTGCCATCCATACCTATAAAATGTCTCGATTAGAAACTTCGTAATTTTATTCTTCGTCTTCAAATTCAACAGATCTCTATACTATATATTTTCCTTCTAATATTGCATAATATATTATTGGACGTGAAATATAAGAAGAAAATAACAAAGATTCATGCTCACCCTTTTCAAATTATCCCTCGAAGCAGGATGGAAAAACTTTTTACACATATAATTATTAAAACCTTTCCCCATGATTGATAAATGATAATACTAATTCCTGCTAATTCTATTTCGAATCGGAATAAAAAGTAAAAACAGTTGTTGAGACAAGTATGTCAATCGTGAATCGATGATTCGCCCCACTATCCACAGAACCGAATCTAAACCACAGACCAGTCTTTGCTTATACCTGTTAGTCTATGGCTTAAACTATAGGTTAGATCACAGAACAATAATATAGAACCATAGAGATATCCTTAGACCATAGAAAGAGTGATGTCTCTTTCTATGGTCTACTAAGGAGATATTGGCGATTCAAGTTCATCTCCCAAGCCACCTTGCGGCAGAAACAGCATTAACGGGAGTGGGTAGGTTAGTATATGGAAAACTTCGATTTCTACATTAATAACCGGTTAATTTTTCTATTTTAGTGAAGTGAGTTAGAAAAATTGTGTTCCAGATTCTGTTTTATATACGTTTGAACATTGTGATAAGTTATTACTGCCCTGAAATGTCGAAATCACATGCGTTTTGTTGCGTTTATGGATGCAATAGTAAAGCCAACAGGGGTGCAGTCTCATTTCATTATTTTCCTTTTCCCAACTACAAAAGTTGTAAACTAGAAATAACTGTAATTTCATAGGTAGGTACCTTATTTTACTCATTACAAGAAAGTGTTTTAAAGTTGTGTCATGGTTACTATCATCACAAACAATGTGAAATCTCAACGTCGATTTTTTTTATAGAATAGAACATAAATCTTATTCATAAATATTTGGTGAAATATTAATATTACATACCTATATTTCTTGATGGAGAGTAAAACCTTATGCAATACAAAATACCTAAGTACACCTTCGTTCAGCTACCTGAATTCTTTTATAATCTCAACGCTACACTCATTCCATCAGACCCAAATAATAGTCTGGGTGCCGGTGGGACAAATGGCAAATTTGTGAAAACAAAGTTTTCACACTTTCTGTATAGCTTAATTAGGTAGAGTCTACCACATTTTTCCTCTGTGAAAATTTTTGTAGTCGCGGCTTTTTTCAGTAAACCCAGTGGCGGCTGCTCAATAGGTGCACATGTGCACGTGTACCCCCAATTAATATCTTCATCTAAAGGAATTTACTTTTGTGTTTGACGTAAACGTAACGTTTTATATTCATTCGTGCAACAGTCGCTTGGTGGCGGTAGTGATGCTTGAATTCGGCCGTACTTAGAGAGTTACACCCCCCTGGACGCTAGACGGCAGTCGGTCGGTACACTGCACATCCGAAGTGAGCCTTGATTGGAGCACCAGCGACCCCGCGCGCCCCAAACGTCCCGCTACAGTCCACAAGATTTAGCAGGCACAGGTACACATGCAGAATGTGTACGCGTAGGCATGGATAAAGAACTACGGTGCTACGATGTACCGATGTACGTCGTGTGTAGGTGAGATAATTCGTTATTTATGGGTGAGGTGCTATCTACCGTCACACCGTGTTTGTTGTATTCGCGCAATTATGACAATATTCAAAAACAATTCGTTTTTCTTTGCTGACATCAGAAGAAAAATAAAAAATCAAAAGTGCCGGTCGTCCAAATATGAATTTATCGATCACGCATGTAAGAGAATGTAAAACACGCGATTATGAAAGAACCTTTAAGATAGACACTTATGAAAAACCCGAATTGTTATGTGGTTGTGAAATTATTAACAGTATTTATGTTTTCCTTGTTTTTTATTTGCTGGAGATGATCAAACAGAATGGACTAGATCCGGTGTCAAGGATTTAATCCATTAAAAGAAAAAATAAAGAATATCAAAGTTCCTAGACACCTCTCTGTCATGCAAATTAGGTTTTAATTTATTAGGTAAACAAGATATTCGACAACAATTAAACAGTGCTTACCGACTGAATATCGAGAAACATTATGAGCAAGTAAAAAAGAACAGATACATTTTATCGAAAATCATAAATTGTATTAAATTTTGTGGTGCTTTCGAATTAGCATTACGTGGCCATTATGAAGGAAATGATTCGATATATCCTGTATATTTAGGTCATATCAATTTTTCGGCCGAATTAGATTTAGCACTCAGGGATCATTTGAATGAATCCACGGTATTTAAATATAAAGATGATGAAACGAGTGACATTTCAAACATTTTCAACATGGTTATAGTTTTCCGTTATACTTTAACAGACCGTACTCCTTGTACTTACAATTTCAGATTTTTGCGCAAAACCCTTTTCTGAATATTGTAACGTTTTCTTCGTTATTAAAACGTCCGGGATAATTAAACTATTTATTTACACTACTTATAACACTAATGATTAACAACTAATGAACTTATTCTAACAAAAGTCTGTACAATTTATTTCTACTGATTTATATGCACTACAAATTTATTTTCACTCGGCGCTCGTCTCTAACTGAATGAATGCCTCCCGTCGATGCGCTCCTTATATGTGTAACGCCGATTGTTTCTCGCTAAGTCCGGGCCCGTCTGGAACCTTCCCGAATCATCGGTACGGCCGTAACGTCGGATGGAACACTCCACGCGTTTCCAGAAACCTCTCGATCGGCCCCGTAGCGCTTTGAATGCACAGGGCCGCACTCGTCACACTGTCCCCTCCTTAAGCCTGTTCTGTCCCAGAACAGATCGTATGGATTCTTCAGAGGACCGTGGTGAAATCTGCAGTCGGCACCCTTGTTACAGTGGCCCCTTTGATAGAAGTAGCATTCTATGGTTTTGCCGGGGAGTTCGATACGATTTGGGTAGAAACTGCATACTAGGATCTGTATACCTGCCGTCTGGAAAATTACTTCAAGCATGCTTCGTACTACCCTCCAATTCAGTAGATCCAGTCCACAACCAAGCTTGGGAACTGCTAGTTTCCTAACGCCGGAACGCTGAAGGTCTTTTTTCAAGCCATGCAGCGAGGTCCATAAGTTCTGGTAGGTGGGCTTCTGGAAAGAGTGCTGCTTGGTAACCAAATAGTAAATAAACCGACCTCCAGACTTCAATCTCAAACATTTCCCGATTCTGGGCTGCTGTCCCATTAGTTCCTCTTGTCGACCAAATTTGTTTTTGAATACTCTTGCTATTCCCTTACTCATGCGTAGATCGGCTGCTACACAATGAGCAAGCGAGTATTCCTCGGGAACTGTGAACAGGTCCCGATGAACTTCCTGCGTGACGCCAAACCTTGCGATGCGTGTTCCCCCATAGGTGTTCATGAATTTTTGGAATTCGCAATTTTCCTTAGCCGGAACCTCTACAAGGCGTACTTCTTCTTCATCTTGCGTGGATGCGTACCGAGCCAATCTGTTGAAATGGACGACTTTCGGTTTTCCTCTGGGAGGCTTCCGTATTCGGTAAACTACGTCATTTATTCTTTTCACAACTTCGTACGGTCCTTCCCAATGTCTCTGCAGCTTCGGTGAGAAACCTTTTCTTCTTTGTGGGTTATACAACCATACCAGATCTCCTGCGGTAAACCCTCCTTCAATGGCCTTGATGTCATAGCGCATTTTCATCCGGTCACTTGCTTGCTGCATTTGATTACGCACCTTGTCATGGATGTAGTCTAGCTTGCTTCTGAGATTACTAACGTAGTCCTCCCCAGCTACATCTTCTCCAGGCTTACACCCAAACTCGAGGTCGCAAGGTAATCTTATTTCTCGGCCAAACATTATATTGGATGGAGTCTCCTTGGTAGATTCTTGAACCGAAGATCTATAGGCCATCGTGAATAAATGCAAGTATTCATCCCAGTCCCTTTGATGGTCAGAGACAACTTTGGCCAAGTGTTTTCCCATAGTCCGGTTCATTCGTTCCACCATGCCGTCTGACTGAGGATGCAGAGGTGTAGTTCTGGTCTTATGTATCCCCAATGTTTTGCAAACTTCTTGGAATAATTTTGACTCGAAGTTTCGGCCTTGATCACAATGCAGCTCTAGGGGTATTCCAAATCTGCAGAAGAACTCTTTGACCAATTTTTCAGCTACCGTGCTTGCCTCTTGATTAGAAATACCGTACGCTTCCACCCATTTGGTAAAGTAGTCCATCGCTACCAAAATGTACTTGTTTCCATTGCCTGTTTCTGGAAAAGGGCCTGCGATGTCGATAGCTACTCGTTCCATGGGGGATCCGACGTTATATTGCTTCATTGGTGCCTTTCCTTTACCGTAGGGTCCGTTGGCCGCAGCACAAACTTTACATTTTCTACACCAATCTTTAACGTCGTTCTTACAGTTGATCCAATAAAATCGCTGCCTAACCTTCTCCAGAGTCTTAGTAATCCCAAAATGGCCACCCGAAGTTCCATTATGAAGTCTGGTCAAAATGTCCGTTACCCTACCTTTGGGCACAATTAACTGAAGCCTCTGCTGAGATCCATCTTCATTTTCCCAACAACGTTTCAGAAGACCTTCATCAATCTTCAACGTTTCCCATTGGGCCCAATACGACTTGACATTTTGGCTCAGTCTGGATACTTCTTCCCAAGAAGGTCGTCTGCCACTCTTCTTCCAACTTAGGATTACTCTCAGATCTGGATCCTCCTCCTGTGCTCGTCGAATTTCTGATGGTAGCCAGTCATCTTCGACCACAGTGGTCCGCCTCAAATTGGCCTTATCTTCCACACGAGAGCAGTGGCTGCCATTATCGAGGCAAGGACTTCTTGTCAAATCTTCGGACGTGATTCTACGGATTATCACGACAGAGGCATTTTCAACCTGGGTCGATTTATGCACCTCATCACCAACCCTTTTTAGTTTATCTGCTGTGTCTCTTTTTCCAATCCTTGGGCCATTTCTCTTAAAATGCCCACTCTTGTTGCAATACCAGCACACAGCATCCTTTTCCTTAGCATTCAATAATTTGCTAACCTCTTCTCGGATGATTTCCTCCACAGGTCGGTCTATTTCTTGGACTTGTCGCACACGAAATTGTCCTCTATGCGACGCCTGTTTCGCTGCCTCGAATTCTAGAGCTTGATCTAAGGCATCATCAATGGTTTTAGGGCGTGCAAGTCTCAAGGCTTGTTGAGTTTCGCTGTCCTTGATCCCGTCGACAAACGTCTGGATTGATAGCAGTTCGAGGAAGCTTTCTGGAGCAGATGGATAAGCCAGCCTCACTAATCTGGCAACATCGGCCTCGAATTCCTGGAGATTTTCTCCTGCTTTCTGCACCCGGTTCTTTATTTGAGCATGGTAAACTTGCTGTAAGTGAGCATCGCCATATCTCATCTGAAGTTCAGATGTTAAAACTTCATAACAGGCTTGTTGACTCTCAGGTATTGTCTGCAGAATGTTGAGTGCATCTCCTCGTAGAGCTATTATTAATGCTGTAGCTTTTTCGTTGTCGCTCCAACTGTTTGCCAACGCAGCAGCTTCAAATTGTTTTTGATATGTCGACCAAGGAACTTTTCCATCAAATGTTGGTGGCTTGATCTTCATTTTACCACTTTCTGTGTTGTTTTCTGATTTCACGAAACTATAAGATGGTGAAGCTGGGCTTTCTTTTCTATTCGAAGTTCTTTTCAGGGACTCTATGAACTTGGCATGCTGTTCAATTATTCCTGATATTTCCTCAAATTTTTCATTGACTTCCTCAAATTTTTCGTCAACCTTATCAACGACTTCGTCAAATTTTTCATCCACTTTATCAAATTTTCCATTGACTTCTTCAAATTTTTCTTCAACCTTATCGAATTTCTCATTAACTTCATCTATTATTACTTCCTTAATAGATTCCATTTTCTCATCCAATGTACTTGCAATTTGACTCACCAATTGTTCATTGTTTTCCTCCACTTTCGAGCTCAGTTCTCGAGAATTTTCTTCCATTTTCAAACTGATTTCTCGAGAATTTTCTTCCACCTTATTTTCCATTTTATCCATTTTTTCCTCCACCTTATTTTCCATTTTATCCATTTTCAAGCTCATTTGTTCAAAGGCTTGCTTGAAAAATTCCATACTCGCCTGGTCCATTTTCTGTTTTTGGGATCTGGTTATCGGCATTCAAAACTACCCCACACCTGACACCAATGTAACGTTTTCTTCGTTATTAAAACGTCCGGGATAATTAAACTATTTATTTACACTACTTATAACACTAATGATTAACAACTAATGAACTTATTCTAACAAAAGTCTGTACAATTTATTTCTACTGATTTATATGCACTACAAATTTATTTTCACTCGGCGCTCGTCTCTAACTGAATGAATGCCTCCCGTCGATGCGCTCCTTATATGTGTAACGCCGATTGTTTCTCGCTAAAGCCGGCCATAGACATCGTTATTTTTCATCCGTTTATAACGCCGCGATACGAACCGTCCCGGCAAAAGCGCCAAAAACCGATGTGTATGGCGAAAAACCGTCGGTACGAATCGTCGGTACAAATATCTGCCGATGCTTGATTTTTGTCACGACGGTTCATCGGTTGTCGTGCCATACCGACTGTGTGTGGGGATTTCGTCGAGAATCGGCGGTTATTTTCCATTAGCGTAGTACAAGTCGCGTCCTCTCCACAAGTGCGTCTACTTCTGCTGTTTCTTAATCACTTCTTCTATCACTATTTTTGACCGGGATGGATCAGAAGACGGCGAATAAACAATTAATTGTGGATTTCATCCATTTGGACAGGTTGCATCCTTGTCTATGGCGAATTAAATCAGCAGAATACAGGAATAGAAACAAGAAGAGGGAAGGTTATGTAATATTATTGAAAAAATATCATGAATTGGAAGGAAGGCGCTGATATTAAAACAGTGAAGAATAAATTTGATTCTTTTTTATTCAGCACCGAAACCGCGGCCGCCACTGCTAAGAGATGTTTCCTCTTCATGACGTGCTTAATCGTGAACGACAGTAAAATAACGGGAAGAATTTAACGAAGTGTGTGGGCAAAACAGTTCTGCGATATGACTCGGCGGTTCGAATCGCGGCGATGAAAACGGATGAAAAATAACGATGTCTATGGCCGGCTTAAGTCCGGGCCCGTCTGGAACCTTCCCGGAATCATCGGTACGGCCGTAACGTCGGATGGAACACTCCACGAGCATACATTAATTCCACAGTCGGTGCGAAAATCCCGACCAATGAGGACACAGTGCTCTATTCCGTTTTATTTCTATCTACGTCAGACGTCAGCTGTCAGCTCGGAGCTTAGTGGACGTGCGGTGAAAATTCGAATGTCTAATGTAGTATAACCTATTTTCTATTAGATTGAAGAAAGTGATTATTGCATTGTTTTTATTTTTGGAGGTAGTACTTTGATATTCGAAGACTATCTAATGACTGTTATTTGATTATAGATATTTATTAAATGGAATGCAGAAGAAACAAGCGCTTTCGAGAATTCCTGAAATTACAATAATTGTTCTTGGAATTAAGGATCAGAAATAAATATGATGCATATACCTAGATTTGTTCATATATTTATGACCATCAGATATGTTTCAATATCCCTCAATTTAGTGCTGTTCTACTCAACAGCTGCTGTTGAGTAGTTTTAACAAGTGAATTGTTGGTAAACTTTTAGGACTGGCTTCAGCAGTAGCTGATTTTTTATGTATTTAGTTTTTCATATTGAATAACTTTCCCAACATATACAATGATGTTCGTTTATTATAACGAACCTCAAGAGACCGACAAAAACGGTTCGCAATAAAAGGCAATAATAAGATCTATCTATATATCTGAAATTGGTTCGTTATAAGCAGACAACACTATTTATATGTATGTAGGTATAGAGTATTAAGAAAAATAGTTTGAAGTAAATCCACGTTTTCCCAACCATATAGAATGAATCTGTCAAAATGAAAGCTAGTTAGTTACCAGTGGAATCTAACAATTTTGAAATTTCGCACAGATTGAAAATACCATCAACATATCTCTAGGTTCTCATGACCATTATATACCGTGAAATGCTAAGCCTACCTATGTATAGATCATTATTTTATAACCAACGAGTGTTAAACCCTATAGAGGAATATATCAGGGAACAAAGATTCCCAGAAATTGAAAACTGGATGGAGCAATACTTCACGGAAACTTTCAGTTATAGAATAGTTTAATTGATTTGTCCAATTCCCTACGATACCATTGAGTTTAAATATATAGAACATGGACAAGAACACAACAGAATTTAATTAATGTCATCAATTTAATTATAAAACTGGTAGTGTGGTAGGTAAATAAAAATCAAATACAAATTATGAAAGTATTTATTTGAACATCTTTAATAGTGCAGCAAATAGGTACTACAGAATGTACATAATTAATTATTGAAGAAAAAAATTCATCATATAGTAACTTAATTGAATTGGGAAAATTAGATAGTAAGCATTTAATTGATTTTTATAGAAAGGTACCAACCGGTATAACAACTTCGATTGCATTCGTAACATGCCAATCTGCCATCACTAGATTTTTGGCACACTCGTTTATTATAGTCAATATTCCTGTTATCCAAAGCTCGCCAAGCCTCAAATTCCTCCTCATTCTTAAAACTGATACTTAGAGAATGAATCTGTTCTAGATGCTGGATCAACATATCATGAGACTCGAGAGCAATTTTTACTTCTTCGGGACAAATAGGGCACTTTATATGCACAGTCTGTTTTTTAGTTGGTTCCACATAGTGAACATCTTTCAAGTGACGATTTTGTCGAAACACTCGAATATTTCTTTCGACAAACTTGACAAATTAGATTGTCGCTGAAAATTGATAGTTTCAATATTACAGAATACATATAATCAAACAATGAACACTCACTTATCCATCCTGAATGACCGACCTGTTCAGTAAAAAACCTAGAAATGCAAGAAATACTAGAGAATTGCTGGTCTACAAAAGTAGTTTCGATTTCCAATATTCTAATCCTTCAAATCAAAGTCGGTTAGCACAAATACTTAGTCACAGGTAACAGAAGTTATGTTGTATGACAAATATTGCACTTGCCACTTTAAAATATAACTTTGTATCATTGTATCTCTGTAATACTCGTAAATATTTCGGATTTCGAGCTTACGACAGTGACACAGAATGAGAAAAGAGGTTATGTTATGATTTGAAACTTCGTGATCTAGAAGAGTATGACAGAGATGACCTAATTTTCTCTCTGTCGTTCATTCACGACGTGCGCTTGCCGCTGATTGGTCGAAAGATTTCGCACCGACTGTGGAATTAATGTATGCTCACTCCACGCGTTTCCAGAAACCTCTCGATCGGCCCCGTAGCGCTTTGAATGCACAGGGCCGCACTCGTCACAATATTATCCCGAGATAAGGCGAAAGAACGTCACAAAGTGCTCTGAAATGCAAGTTTTGAAGGTTAGTTTTCAAATTTTGTTCCTCCCCCGAACTCCCACATGTGCACTCCCAAAATAAAAATCCACGCGCCGCCACTGAGTAAACCTCTCGTATAAGGGCCCCCGCATATTTTCAATCATACATAGTCTTTTTCTGTAAAATGCAATCATAAGAACAATCTGGGAGAAATGAGAATAGAACATGTTTGTCCGACAAAAAAAGTGTGGCTTTGAGCGTGGCAGTATAACAACATGAACATGACTGAAAATCGCATTTTTTTAAATTATACATACATTCCTGATTTTTTCAGAATCGGTTGATATATTCATATGAAAATGCAATTATCCGACAAACAAAATGTGGCATTTTTCTTGTCCGCCTTCGGATGGGTCGTTGTGAGCTTGGCGTGAACTAAAACAATGACGTCATGAGTGACGTATTCGCCGCGTTCACAACGATCGTAGTCGCCATGTGGAACGGCTAATGGAGCATTGTGATCGTTGTGAGCGCCAAGTGGAACCACAGAAATATAATAAATACTAGAACGCCAATCAGTTCACAATTCCTGGCACCTCATAGGGAAAATTGACCTACTACAGAGTTTGCGCAATATGTGAACGTGTCATCAGGGTAGGACTTAAAATTTTTGACTTCGTGAATGTGGTATGAATAAGTTGTCGATATCAACATTTGCAATAATAATAAAATAGCTGTAGTATCTTACTTAAACTAAACTTACTTTCATAAAATGGGTTTCTCCTTTATTTGCGCAAAAAAGAACCATGCACTTCATTTTGTCTATAATTTGTCACAGCACTCGACTATCAAAACTAACTAGTAAAACTCAAGTACAAAACTAAACTAAAGGAGTATCAGTACTACACAATGTTCAAGAAAACAACGAGGAAACACCGAAAACGGAGCAGAAAAGGCAAGCGAATTTATACGAATGAATAAACAGGAAAGCACACAACAAAGGGAATCAACAAATCCTAAAATACGACACTGCTCTTTTTCTGATGTGAAGATGTGTTTGTTTTCGTCGCGTAGCGGTGTTGCCGAATTCACTGGTTTCACAATAAGATTTATTCCGAACTTCATCTGAAACCATAATGCTTGGCAACGACGTGGCAAGAAAAGACGAGCTGCGCATGTACAAGTAGTAGGTGTTTATTCGCTATGTGGGGTCATTTTACTGAATCTCGGACGTACCTAATAGCATTCTAGTATTTATTATATTTCTGTGAGTGGAACGCACTTCCGACACGGCGAAGAGTCTCTATGGTTCTGTGTTCTGTGTGTCACTGAAGGTCTGTGGTGTGTCTGTGGTTATGTCAAAGACTCACTCTTTGGTTATGTGTTGGATCAGAGGTTAGATCTTTGATGTTCTGTGTTGTGAAAGGAAGGGTAATTAATTATTCATCAACTAACTTGTTGAATTCATTGTTACTTGTTGCGTGATATCGATTGGAACTCGATCAAGCTGTATTATTATTTCAGTGTGCCGAAAGTGAATATGTTATTGACGGAAATGTATCCCTCTGGAAATGAAACTGAATCATTTCAAATTTTGCAAGATATTGGCTTAATACAGAAATCAAGGCATTGTGAAAACTGTGATGAATATATGAATTTGTATCCTTCAGAAACGGTTGATTTATTCAAATGGATATGTCCACAATGTAAAGAGTCTTATTCTACAAAAGAGAACTCCCCGTTACAAGCCATTGATTGTAGTTATGACAAGATTTTAGGCATATTATGGGCTTGGTGCAACAGCGAAGAAATAGTTGAAACAGCAATTAAATTTTGTAAGTTATATTTACGATTGTCTAAATATGAGTAGAAATAATACATTCTCATATCATTGTTTGTTTAATGCTCTCACTAGATGATCATATGAGGTAATGTACCATAAATTATAAAACTTCGAATTCATTTGATTTCTCAATGAAACAAATTTCTCAAACAATTAATTTTTAGGTATTGAACCAAGAACTGTAATGAATATTTATTCAATAGCTGGAGCAGCAGTAGAGAATCATATCAAGAGAAATAATTCAAAGTGGAAAATTGGTGGACCAGGAATAATAGTACTAATAGATACATTTCCTGAAATATGTTCAAGTGGAAACAGACAGAACAACAGACCAATACTCTGCTTAGCTGAATTGAAGGTAAGATGTAAATAAATTATTGCTAAGTTCAAACTGGCTAAAACTACTGATAATTGATTAGTAGTGAAAAATTACGATTTTTTTTAAATTTATATTAGTCTTCAACATTATCAGTTTGTTGAATTATAGTCCATCCAAGAATTATTGACAACTTGGGGGGCTTTGGAAAATCGAAATCATGTTGGTAATGCCCATTCAGTAATATTTCAAGTTGCAGAATTTAGGTTGGTGTTGGAAATAACACTGACATTTTGTTCTGTCTTTCGAAAAAATTTGGCAAATAATTGAGCAAGTGAAATAAATATTTTTGGAATGAGGCTCTTGAAGAGTGTACAGCTAATAAATGGAAAGCCTGCACAGAGCATGTAGAAAAAGAAATGAGAAAAGATTAGTCAAAATATATGGGATGTTATGATATCGCTGACAAAACCTTTCAATTTTCATTATGAACATGACGAGGTCTGCCCAGATGAGGAAATAATAACAGTTGTGGTTTTTGAAACAGAATATAATAGGAATATTTATATTTCATATTTTACACCTTCATTGTTCACAAATATTGAAAGTTACAATGTAATGACAAAATTTTTCATATATCTATTAAATTGATCCATTGGTTAAGTTTTGTTTCGATTACAAATTTCCCAATCCATTCATTTACTTTGCAGTAACATGTTTCAAATTATCAACTAGATTCTTTCAGTTTAGCGAATATTCATATTGAACATTGAAAAGGACTGTGCTATTTAATCACCCACGATATTTTCCGTTATCGAACCAGAATTTCCTGGCTGTATGCTCCTGTAATTGATTGTAAGATCGAAAATGTATCAATACAAGATGAAAATATTATACTGCTGGTATACAGATTCACACGCTGGTAATCGTATGTGAAAATTGTAAACATTTTCATTTTCAAAGTGCCTTACTTTGAAAAAATATCGTTCAATTTTCAGGTTATTTCTATATCTTTTATTGCTATGATGAAAGCACAGAAAATTTTTAGTTACTTTTTTGTAACAGCTGCGATTGGACTTTCAAGGCCTGCTCTGATGTCAATTATTCTTGGATGGACTATAGTTTGTTAGTTACTTGTATGGTGTATAAGAGTTGTATTTTTATTCTGTATCGAATGCGAATGAAGCATTTGTGTGCATTCTACATGTATTAGGAAGATCTTTGAGTGTTTTCACATGTATGCATTTGGCAGTGTTGTGAGTCTTCATAATATGAACACATGAAAATGCCAGGGCTAACAAAAAATTTTCTTTAGGGTTTTCCGTTGAGCATTATATTTCACCCACTCCAAGAAGAATTTGAAAATCAGCAAAATTCACAACAGATGATGAAAGCTAATTGTCAGGCATTCATTCGAAATTTTGTGCATCCTGAATCTACTGTGGTTGCTAGAAGAAATGCTACTTTTTCTTCATATGAAGACATTTTAAGCAATCAACCTCAATTTAATGTGATAGAAAGTGATGAAGATTTGTTGAAACATGAAACGGTAGGGAGGAGCCTCCATGCCATTCTATCAACTATTTGGGAGGGTGCACTTTATGTTTGTATGGATGCCCAGTATTATCCACCTGACTTAGTTCAGAGTTTTCTTTTTAGTCATATGTGGAACAATAAATTTTGTGAGAGGGCGTACCCTTTAATCTTGAGAGAGATTGCTAATTTAGTGATGGATGCTGGCAGCACTAATAATCCACAATAATTTAAAAGAACTAGATCACAGATTCATGGAAAATTCACCAGTTATATAGTGGGTGCACTCATACGTTCATCATAATTCTCACGTAGATTCATAAATTTCAATTCAGTTATTCTGCCGTCCTAAGCCAAAAGGCAGTATCTGGAATCCATACCATTTTCGAATTTGATATGATATATTGTTTATCCTGATTACTCCTAGGTCTCCTGTGGAGACCCCTCTGAAATTACAAGCTTTGAAGCTTGTAACTTGTGCCGAGTTCGGAGTAAGCAGTTGTGTTCTATGTAGGCTTTGTTACTGTGTCCTTACGCTACCTTAGGGTACGTACATGCCGGAGATGCAAGGATGAGCGCGGTGGAGGTCGCGGTCGCGATCTATACTCTGTTCAAATATAAGCGACTACGACATAAACAAAGTCGCGCCGATGAAGGATGGGCTTCCTTCAGGTAGAGACTTGCTTTCAGGGCTTCAGGGTCGGATCGAGGATAGTTCACACTAATACACCCAATATATCACCTTCAGATCCTGTACCTACTATCGACATTTCGTTCTAAGCTTCAAGTACGATCCTGGCAGTCTTTTGGGGGCGTGAAAAGAATTGTAGAGAAGACCGTCTGACGAATAAGATGTTAGTAATGCGCAAAACAAACCGATTTGGTTTGTTTGTTTACATTCTCTTATATTTGAACAGACTATAGTTATAAATCGATGCCTGGCCGTACATAATGCATCGATTTATAACTAGATCGCGACCTCCACCGCGCTCATCCTTGCATCTCCGGCATGTACGTACCCTTAAGCCTTGTTCGGACTAGGCCAGTAGATTAGTCGAGTAGCGAGTGATTTAGTAACTTGCCGTGTGCGAACGCCAAAAATCGAGTCGAGTGGATTAGTCAGTGGGCGAGTCGAGTCGATCCATTCATTCTATTTACTCGGGCGAGTAGCTTCCCCCACCACGCGCCACTTGCCACTGGAACGCCAGTACTGTCACAGACGAAAGGAAAAGTCAGTCGTTTTTCAAAAATGTTTCGTTGGAGCGAAGATATAACATATAGATTATAGTAAGATTAGTTCAGAAATGTCGTGATGAATTGTTCAAATGGGGCATAGTGGACTCAGCGGGGTGCGATTGTGGCGCAACGAGACATACAATGAACCACATTTCGACGAATGCCCGATAAGATCCCATCCTGGTGGTATCCATGAGGTTTTCTCCGCTTCCCCAGAGGCAGTGGACTGGGTTGAAGGCCTGGATATTCGCGTTTAGATATATTGCAAAGTTGTTCATTTATCCTTTTTTATGTGTGCTTCTCATACGAAATATATAGTTCAGAAATATTTGGATCACGAATGTTTATGGAACATTAAATCGAAAGACTACAAAAATAAAATGATGAGGCAATCCTCATCAGAGGATATAGAATCCGAAATGCATTTACCCGGTTACTTATATAATTATATACTTGAATATTTCACGTCTGTAAAGTTTTATTAACAGAAAATTTACACAACTTTCTGACATTCTCAAAGTATCGAGGTATTCTTTGGGATCTTCTAATGCCAATTCCTTCAGAAGACAATTCGTAGTTCCTAGTTCGTATCTTCTATTACCATTTCCGTACCCAAAGCTTCTTTTTACGGATCTCACATATTTCCTCATCCACCTCTTTTAAAATGGTCATTACGATGAGGATAACCAGTTTGTTTACTTTATTGCGTTGCATGCTCTTCGTTCTTCGAAATATCACTCACTTTTCACTTTACTTGTGAACTCGACTCGACCAAAGTGCGAACGATTTCCTGACAGTTGTGTGACAGTAGTAAGTAGATTAGCTACTCTCTACTCTCCACTCGACTAATCTACTAGCCTAGTCCGAACAAGGCTTTAGGCACAGCACTGTTAATTTTTGACCCAACAGTGAGAATGGTGGCCCCTACCGAGACTAGAAAATTTCTTTCCTAGCTCGGGATTGAACTTCGGACCTTTGGGTCCGAATTCCACCGCTCTACCACTGAGCCAGGGGCACTCATCTTTATATAATAATTATATAAGGATGAAAATCGAAAATGGTATTTTGGTAATTTGAGATACTGCGTTTTGGCTTAGGACGGCAGTATTGTTATCTCAAAAGTAATTTTATAGTTATATGTTAAAAGTTGAAGACCATTGAAAATATCTGACTATTAGTTTATATTCTATTCTAGCTGATGCAAGACATCAGTCCCAGATTGCCTGCCTTAACTTATAGACAGCACATAGGGTGCTTTTCAAGGAAATATATTGGTTGGTACAGGTCTGTTCTGATTGTACAGAATATATGATGATATTGCTAATGATGATTCTTTAGTTCTCCTTGGTCAGAAATGCATTGTAGTTGGAAGTCTGCTTTCTGAACAATTGCTGTGATTATGTAATTAATTCTCGTTACTTTTTAATTTTACTCTTTCATTGGTAGCCAATTTCTAGTTGGCATAGTTCATCAAAATAGCTAAAAAAATTGGTTTATCAAATCTGGTGTAATGGATTCTTCATAGTTCAGTATTCTATTTTTGTTTGTTTTTTTCTTGATTGCTTGTCTTATTGCCTTAGTTCTGTTCAAATTTTTCTTATATACCCCTTGTTCTTGTTTTTCTTGATTTCTGCTTACATAAGTGATCTTCTCTCTGCATCCCATAAAGCAAACAGTTGTCTTTTCTCACCTCAAGTTGATTTATAGAAACGAATAGTGGCTATTTGACTTGGTTGAGTGATTACTTAGAAAGATTATTTTGTGAACTCAAAAAATCGTATGAGAATGATGGAGACGTTTCGAAGATGAGCTTTTAATTGTGACATTCATTGCCTATAACAAGCATTCAATAAAATTCGAGTTGAAGATTTGTGTAGGAAAGTTGTGTGCAGTAAATGTTCACAGCCCAGAGTTTGTTTCCCATGAACTGTTCCAAATAAAACGCAAATAGTGAGTCAACATGTTTAGTAGACGTTGCAGGCACTTGAGCCACTGGGGTGCTTCAAGCCCTTTCCAAAAAAAAAGCATCGATGCATGGTGTTTGTCACACCATCAAAACGAAAGCAGCATATACCTCCAATATTTTTGAATGGTTGAAAATACCCTCTCACTTTTCATTTTTAATGTAAGTAGCGAATCATACTGTGATATTGCATGTCATTTGCAGGACTAATCTTATGTGAATGGGATGTGAGAGTGTTGTTTCCATAAATTCAAAATGAATTACGGATTCATACCTCATATTCTTGACTAGATATTTATACTCAAATTCGATATTCTTGATTTTAATAATTTTCTAACTTAGTTTTTCAGAACGCCAGTTTAAAATCCTATTTTTATCCTCACTTTATAAAATTAATTCGATATTTGAATTAGACTTTTATGTAAATGTTGAATAATAGCAAGATATGCTACTCTATTATATAATTAGGTGACTTGGGCAATCAAATTTATGAATTACTTGTTTATTATATATTTTATGTAATTTATGTAATATTGTTACGTTTTAAACGTTATTTAACTCATGATATAGAAGGTAATTGGATACTTACACTGAGAAGTCATGTTTGTATCTTGTATATAGTTACAATAGATAGTTGATTCCTGAAATCATTGAACATATAGGTACTCCATTCACTTTTATTATGTATAGCCATGAAATTCTGACACATTTCACCGTGTATATTTTGTAATGTTAGGTTATAGGTCATTTTCCTGTCAGATGAATGAGCATCGTTTTCCTTTCTACATAGAAGTCGTAGTAAATACGTATTTATCTAAATGTTTATTAACTTTGGAGGAATAATGAATTCGAGAAGATATCATGTGAATTCAATAATTCCAAAGACCTGGCGAATGTTGAAGAAACTTTTTTCTCTGTTAATACTGGAAATATTTCACGTACGTACATATATGAACATGCTTGGAAGATTCAGTTATGCTTTTTTCTTGTCCGGAAATCAAGAATCGGTTGTTGAAATTTTACTGAAAAATAATGGACAGAATAGTCTCTTCCTGTGTGATAGTTCATTCGAAAAAAGAATAAAAGTACTTGAATAACCCGACAGAAAAACTTCTACACGAATAGACGGACCTATGGAATTCGCCACTTTTCAAAATTCTCAAGAAATGCCTACTGACGACATTAAAATACCTTTTTGCACAACTTGAGATACTGCAGTGTCCAGTATGAAAATGTAGTAGTACTACGAAACTTGTGTCACAGTTAAACCTTGAAAGAACTAACTCCAAAGTTAAGAAAGAGTAAATAGAAATTAGCGGTAACGGCTGTGAGAATCATTTGACATTTAACGAGTACCAACATGCGTCAGTTTTAAGTGAAAAAACTTGATAAACCTAAATCATGGCCAACCAGGATACATTATGAAAGTGAATGGAGTATAAAGCCTGAGTTCATAATATAAAATATCTCCTCAAAGAATCAATTTTCTCAAGGTCATTGTTAGTTCTATTTGATTTTATTTTCATTATTCAAATAAGTAGATATCTACCATATTATTGATTGATTGTTTTATTCTATTCTTTCTTAATTATTATTCTATAGATCTCATTATATTTGTATTTGTGCACACAAAGATTTCATTTGTGTTCTACCAAGAGTGCCTTGTAACAATCAATTATTGAATGTTTTAGTCTAACTGAAACAAGCTGAATACTTTTTAAGATGAGTATTTTTATAATGTATTAAATACACAGTGTGTATGATTTCTGTTGAAATTTTTATTGGATGAAAATAATGTTCTGAATGTTTTTATATCCACATTGATCAAGTACTTTTCTAAACATATTGTAGGTCATCTAAAAAGCTCTACACTTCATTGAATAAATATAACTACCAGGATGGCCCGATAAGATTTTTAGTCATCTTCTAAACTGAAGTCCCTAATCATAAATTCAATTTACTTACTCTTTACCATTTGACTCTTTTTCAAATTCATAAAGCAAAATATGACTTGATGGTCCTATATGATCTATGTTGGGGAATGAGTAATAGCAAGGATGGTTATGTACTCTCTTGAAATTGTTATAGTTTTCCTAATAACTAAGAACGGTTTTTTATTATAGTTTTCCTAATAACTAAGAACGGTTTTTTATTATATTTTAACATGAGGTTTCTAACAGGTTTGCTTCACCATGCAAACAAAATTTTTATGTGACCTAGAATATCCATGCATATCTGATAGCATGTATACTGTATAGCAATGTAAATATATGGATTGAATATACATATTGATGATGGTTGTTAATATATGCAATAAACATAAAATTTTATATTCATCGTCCTCTGTGAAATTTAAAATGCGTTTGAAATTAATAGGTATCATTAGCGCAAATCTGCTAGATGCAATGCTCCTTTTTGGACACCTATCAGATGTTTGCCAAATAAACATTCGAACTTGGGAAAAATCTTGAAGTTAAATTTTAAAATTTGGTATATATGGATATAGTTTTTTTACACTATATATACAATATATTCTTATGAGAAAGAGCAGTAGTACATATTTGTTTTGGACATCATGGCATGTGTAATGAAAAGGCGGCAAGGAAAAGAATGAAAAGATCATTCAACAAAAAGATTGATTTATTCCCCGCTCTTAAGTATTAGCAGAGTTCATGGAACAAGACTTAATTAAATCACCAAAGTATTTTCCACACGCATAATCTTCTGTTTCAGGATGTTTATATATAGTCCATCCAAGAATGATTGACATCCCGGAGGGCTTTGGAAAATCGAAATTATGTTGGTAATGCCCATTCAGTAATATTTTGAGTTGCAGATTTCAGGTTGGTGTTGGAAATAACACTGACATTTTGTTCTGTCATTAATATTTCGAACAAATTCGGCAAAAATTGAGCAAGTGAAATAAATATCTTTGAAATGGGGCTCTTGAAGAGTGAACAGCTAAAAAATGGAAAGCCTGCATAGAGCACGTAGAAAAAGAAATGAGAGAAGAGAAGATTATTTAAAAAAATGGATGTTATGATATTGTTGAGATAAAACCTTCAATTATGAACATGACGAGTTCTGCCCAGATGGGGAAAAAATGACATGTTGTGGTTGTTGAAACAGAATAATAGGAATATTTATATTCTTCATATTTTACACCTTCATTGTTCACAAATATTGAAAGTTAAAATGTCATGAAAAAATTCTTCATATATTAAATAGATCCATTGGTTAAGTTTCGTTTCTGTCTTGATATCTATTACATTCCCAATCCACTGACTTTGCAACAACACGCTTCGAATTATCAACTAGATTTTTTCGGTTTAGCGAAAACTCATATTGAACATTGAAAAGGACCATGCTATTCAATCACCCACGATATTTTTCGTTATCAAACTAGAATTTCCAGGCTGCATGCTCCTATAATTGATTGTAAGATCGAAAATGTATCAATACAAGATGAAAATAATATACTGCTGGTATACAGATTCACACGCTGGTAATCGTATGTGGAAATTTTGGAAACATTTTCATGTTCAAAGTTCCTTACTTTAAAAGAATATCGTTCAATTTTTAGCTTATTTTTATATCTATAATGAAAGCACAGAAAATTTTTGGTTACTTTTTTGTAACTAGAAATAAAGCTGCGACTGGACTTTCAAGCATATATCTAATAATTCCTATATGGGGAAAGAGCCAATCAAAACTGAAGCTGGGCTTTGGTAACAATCCAGATCTGCGCTTGTGCGGCAATATTGAGAATAAAAATATTTTTTTAATTCTATCTCTCTCTGACACATCGTATTATGTCGTGAAACGTATGTCATTCTTAACTTCATGTGAATAGTTTCGATCGTAACCTCACAATTCAATGTGAAATGTTTCAATAGCTTTATTCCATTTTCTTCAAGTCCTTATTGTCATTGTTAACTCCTATTCATATTCTAAAATTGAACTGAAAGTATTCAAGTGACTTATTTTCATTCTGGATATCTCTTTTCTTGTTGTCTTTCAGAATAAACATAACCTCTAAATTTCTCGCAATTTTTGAATTTCCAGTTGACGCAAGCGTACAACTCAAGCCTTACCAAAGATCTGGCTTCACTTTGTGACTTTGAAAAGCAGGGGTATAATCCATATTGGTATTAGTAGATATATGCTTTCAAGGCCTGCTCTGATGTCAATCATTCTTGGATGGACTATATTTATTATATCTTTATTGATTGTTTACAGCACAGAATCACAGATTCACAGAACATCAAATAGTTTACAGAGACAACTCTGTTGTACTGTTGTTTATTTTGAAATGAATATCATAGAGATTTTACAACTTTTTCAATGCTTCTTCTTCTTCTAAGAATATAATTGTTCTGTGTGTGTTGACTGTTGCTACAAACCACAGAATACTTAACTACAGTTAAGTAGTTAGGTATTCTGTGCTACAAACAAAGACCTGGTCAGAGACAACCTCTGACCTGGTTCATCTTTGCTACAAATTCTGTTCTGTGGCTACAACCACAGAACATATAATAGAAGAAATGCAACCTGCCCACTAATCTTTGGCAACGGCAGTGACGTTTCTGCAGCGGTCATAGACTACATAAATAAGTGGCAAATGGCGGCCACTAATATTCTATGACACTTTGACAGATGTCGACGATTCCATTCCTTCAGGGGGGGGTCGCTGAATGATTTCTTATTCTTCAATATTGTTCCAATAGACGCCAAAATAATTTTATAACCTTCCCCTCAAGAAAAAATTACCAAATTCTTATTATTTTCACTTATTAATATGAAAAAATTCAATAAGCAAAATATTAATATCTTTATTTCGAATAAGAACAGGTGTATTACAAATTATTTATTCTACAATTTAGGCAACTCCATTTAGCAATTTCATGCCGAATGGACAAATTAATGTTTCACTTCTCTATATGAATATTCAATAAAATGATCATAAAAAATGAATATTCTTCTAATGATATTTGAAACACTTACAGAATAAAACTTTCAAAGAAGCATCAACTTTCGAATTTGTTTATCGTCAGCTTACTATGAAATAGGTATTCATAGGTAAGTCCAAATTGAGTAACTTTACAGAAGACATAAAGAACTGCATATGAGGTTGAACTTGAAACAAATTATAATTTTTATTATAGATTTTGGGGAGTGAGATAATAATGAAAACTCAATTTTCAACTATTGAGGTACAGCTAGCGGATGCCAGCAAATGGCAAAATTGAATATTGGACTTATGCATTTTTCATTGTAAGCCGATGATATGCAGTTCTCACCTATATCTTCATTACCCTGCAAAATGATCACATCGAAAGGTCTTCCTATTTCCTTTGGATCCTACAAAAAATTCAATTATGTATTTTCAATATACATACTTGATTATATGAAGAGTAATAATAATTACCAGAAATGAATTCGAATATGCTTTAATATCATGCTCTCATCGTCTCATCACTGATCTATTATTGCCATCATCCCAAAATTTGTATGTTGTTCATCAGGTCCTACAAAAATTAATATTGTTATAAATGTTCCACATTATTGGTAACATGAAAAACTTGCATTTCCAACAAATAGTATCCTCAAATAACTGACATATTACCTTAAGAATAATATAACAGTAATTTTGTATTAAGATTCACTTCATTTTTTCATCATTAACTTAAATTTGTCTCATCTCTAAAACTTCTTCGACATCGCCACTTTAATCAATTTACAAATGGCTGACAATCTTGACATTTGTCGGTCCCAACCATTGATTTAGAATCCGTAGATGGAGGATAGGGAAATATCATCGGTCCTCAGATATAGAAAGAGATGCAACGATTGTGACGTCATGATTATCATATGATTGACATCAATGTTGCCGCCTTTTCCATGAAATTAACCGCCTACCAGTCGACCCAGTCGACCAGCCCAGGGGGGTGGCACTCTCATACAAAGCACAAATCATAAATAATCTGAGTTACACCAGCGCCCTCTGAAGTGTATCCCGGATGAACAACCTGATAATTCAATGCCGATAAATAGGAATCTTTCATTATTGGAGAGCATGTTCCGTCATCCATGTCTGTTAACATTGTCAAAGTCAAAGAGTACTTTTGTATATAAACAATAAGAGCTGTCATTATAAACGCCTGATATATGATATAATTTCAATGCTATAAATATATTTTTCATATTATTATAATATATAATTCATTTGTCTGAAGGGGCATGGTAATCTCTTGGATCTGTGAAGAAGTGGAAATGAAGAAGATTGTGAGGTTATATTGTTCTTTGATTTTTCAAAAAATTGTATGTACCATTTCGAACAAAATGAAAACCACCTTTTTAATTTCCAATCCGTGCCAAGCACAATTCGAAATATTAGTTTTTCATTCAAGTGTCCAAAGTTTTTTAAGAATGTCTCCAAGCATAAGAAACTGTTCTGTTCCTGGTTGCGTAGATAGGACTAGTAAGAGGTAAGTTACTGTTGTTTGCTTCATGATCATTTCTACAATTTATACTCAATATTTGTTATGTGTTTAGGTATACAATTCCGACTCATAAGGCCTGCAAGCAAACTTGGTTGGAGAGAATAAAAAATCCCAAATTGTCGAGCATGGAACTGGACTTGGTACGAAAATATGCTGTTTGCAAAAGTCATTTCAATCCATATTGCATTCTCGAAAGTGGTGATAAACTAAAAAAATTTTCTTTACCAACACTGAATTTGCCAGGTGAGTAATATTTACTTTATACCTTTCATTTGAATTAGTTTGAGAAAACAAAATTGATTTTATTTGTATTTTATTTCTCTGAATGTTTGAAAATTGAGTTGCCTTTCTTTTTCAGATTATGTTCGTGATGTAGACGGAAGAGATATATTTTTATGTAACTCATCAAATACAACTATTGCTGTAGCACCAGAAGTTCTGAAAGGTATTTATGGCATATATTAGCATTATTCAGTTCATGCATAAATAAAATTTTAAGACATTAAAAAATTATTATCAGGACCTACTGGATTTTCTAAGAATAGTTTTAAACAATTGCCGACGTTTTATCCAGGCATTATGACTGGATGATTGGTCAAATTTTCTCTTCTCAAAGTACAATATTTGTGAATATACACTAACCAGCCTCGAGAAAGGGACAAGTAGTTCCAGAAACATGGGCAATTGTTTAAGACTATTCTTAGAAATATAATATCCAGTTACCTGATAATGATTTTCTAATTTCGAAATTATGGATGAGAACCAACACAATCTGAAATTTTAAGGTTCAAGTGGAAGAAGGTGCTTTTTGGAGGAGAAAGAGGAACTGAAGGTCCTGAAGCCAACAAAAACATATGGAAGAAGAAAGTGTGGAAATCTGATGAACACCTCATCAGATCTTAATGTTGTTGATGCTGGTGAACTGACTGTATCGAAACCCAATATGTTAACTGGTCTGTTTTCCTTCAGTGAAGACCCAAAAGGTCTTGTTGAAAGAGAATCAGATCAGTTATCAATTCCATTGATGGATACTAAGGAATCTAATGTTGGTAGAAACCAAAGAGGTATTTATATTCACTTCATTTCCATATTTATATTCCTTTCTAATTTACATTTTTTCAGTACCGATTAATAAGAAAAAATTCAAGAAAATGACTCCAAGGGAATCTGAAATGGCAAAGGAACTGAGGAAAATGAAGAAAATATTCAAGAAGGCAACTTCCAAGATAACCACTCAAAAAAAACAGTTGGAAGCACTTGGAAAGACAAAATATTTTGATAGTCTCAAAAATATTAACCGAACAACTCTTGACTTCTTCATGTCCCAGTTAAGGAATCAAAAATTTAAACCAAGGGGTCGTCGTTTCACAATTAACGATAAAATTTTTGCTCTTTCTGTTTACAAGCAGAGCGGTAAGGGATACAGGTATTTATCTAAGATTTTCAGTTTACCTTCCAAACGCAGTCTGTTGAAATTATTGAGTAATGTTTCCCTGAAATGTGGAATAAATGCTCAAATTTTCAACAGTCTGCAAAATACGGTTGAGAAATTGGAATTACTAGATAAATATTGTGTCCTCATGTTTGATGAGGTTTCTCTAAGTCCAGGAATTTCTTACAATTTTTCTGGAGATTTTTTGGAAGGAATTGTGGACTTTGGGGGTAGTGAACGTCGAGTGGCCTTTGCAGATCATGCTTTAGTATTTATGCTGAAAGGTATTTTCAAAAAATGGAAACAGCCTGTATGTTTCTATTTTTGTGAAAATACCACACCAACCGTTGACTTGGTACGCATTATAAAAGAAGTAGTAACACATGTTCATCAAACCGGATTAGATATTGTGGCTACAATATCAGACCAAGGATCAACAAATGTAGCTGCAATTAATAAACTCCTAGGAGAAACAAATGAACATTGTTTGAGAAAACAAATGGAGAATAAATTCAGAGGATATTTGGTGAATGAACAAGAAATTGTTCATTTATATGATCCTCCACATTTAATAAAAGGTATAAGGAATGCTTTCTTGACAAAAGATATACACTTTTGTCAAGATGGCATTCAAAAAGTTGCTTCTTGGTCTCATATTGTAGATGTTTATCGATTAGATAAAATTTTGAACAGCTATAATATGCTACATAGACTGACAGATGAACATGTGATACCAAATAAAATTAAAAAAATGAAAGTTAAAAATGCCACCCAAGTCTTCAGTCGGTCCGTAAGTTTGTTGATGAATTTAATGTCAAAGTTCAGTGCAAATATTAGAGACCCATCTGTAAGCCCATATTTGGATCCCTCGGCTTCACAAACTGCGGATGTTTTGCTTTTTTTTGATGAACTCTTTGATAGCGTTAATGGAAGTTTCATAGAAGCTCCTCCAACCAAACCCCTGCTGGGTGTCGTGAAAGCCACTTCCCCACATCATAATTTCTGGAATCAATCTATAGAAGTTTTGACTTCCATGAAGTTCCAACATGCATCCACCAAATCAGTTATCACTCCTTCTTTGAAAAATTTCATTTTGACACTCCATGGCTTTTTATATATCTCAAAAACTCGGCATTTCGATCATTTGATTCAGCGATCTTTCAATCAAGATCCTCTTGAGAATTTTTTTTCTTTGATAAGAAGTCATGGAGTGAGAAATATTAATCCTACCTCTTCATCGTTAATTTCCTCTTTTAAATCCCTCCTTATGAATAATTTCATGGCATCACACTCACCTGGTTCGAATTGTGAGGAGGATGCCTCTTGTGGAGCTCTTGAGACGCTAAAGAAGTTTGTATTGAAAAAAATTGAAATACCCGAAACTCCAACAAATGTGAAGCCACCTGTTTATCCCACAGAGGAGTACAAAACGTGTGAAAGCAATGCAGACTTGGATTTGGCCAATTCTTATGTGGCAGGGTATTTGGCAAAAAAAATTTTGAAAGATACTAATAAATGTTCGAGCTGTTTAGAAATAATGGAAGCATATGATGAAGTGCCTTCCAATGCCTTAATTAAAGCCAGAACATTCAAAAATTGCAAGATGTTCAATCCATCTCGAACATTTAATACGATCTTTCACAATTTTACCAAGTCTGTCATTGGGAATATTCCATTATTTTTCAATAGTTGGAATATTAAAAGAAAAATAATGGAACGAGTGAACACTGAAGAGGTGAAGATGTTGTTCTGCAATAAGCACAAAGATGTGCACCGGAAGTTCATCAATGTGGGTATTAAATTTATATTATTGTTTTACATAGGTGAAATAAACAAAATATTATGTGGAAAAACCGGTGTCGAAATTCCATCTGACCCCATCGTTAAAATGGCATTGGTTAAATATGATAAAAGGAGATGGAACCGATAATAATTTTGTTTATTCAATCGATAATAATATATTTTTAATATTCACCATTGAAAACCGGAATTGTCAAAAAAGATTTGAGTAAAATATTTTTGTGTGTTCTCTTGAGTGGAATATTATTATTGATAATAATTCATGTGGATATTTATAAACATATGTATAAATAAATAATTATTAACTCCTATATAAGACTTTGACTTTTATCCTTGATGTTTTACATTTCAAGCTTTTTATAAGATTTGGCGATTTCTCTTCAATACAAATAATCATCGTATCTTATAAGAACTTGAAATTTGAAAAATATTTTTATACAAATTAATAGTGCATAAGACGATGCCCCTTGTTTTTCTACAAAAACCGCTAGATGGCGCCTCTGTCATTCTACGCCGATATCGGCTGTTAGTACGAACGACCAAATATAGATGGCGCTGACGTAATGAACATAATTTGGATTAAGAGTTGCCTATCTATAGTTAGTCTATGGACCAGCCTACCGCCTACCAGTCGAAATCGGCAGATTTGCGGATATTTCCATTGCAACGGCAACACTGATGTCTTCCAATAATGACCTTGCCTACCAAAGCCTACCAAAGCATATTCTCCTCTCGCTTTAATCTATGCCCCTCTCTTTCCATATCTGGGGACCGAACGCTCAATGCTGAGATAATCGGATACCCAGTCTATATATTCTAGGTCAATGGTCCCAACGAATCAACGACATACGATTCTGAATTAGAGTGAGAGGGAAATATGTTTTCTTTCAACATTTGCTTTAAGTGGCACCGTATGTCTTAGTATATCCGTGTTGCCAGGTTTTGAACTGGCGCTTCACCCCCCTGGCTACAACCATCTCGCCCGCCCGTCTCTATCACAGAACATATAATGAAGACGGCTGTAGTGACTTGGTTTTGCACCAGGTAGGTTTACCTCAATGTTTTCAACTCATTTTCTACTCGGTAATAATAGATGAAAAATCTTAATAATTTAATATTTCCGTTACGAAATTCCAGAGCGATATCTTAAATGCTTTTCTGCTAGAGTTCTATGGGGTATAAATGAAGCAGAAACCTCTATGATTCGATCAAACCACCGTCCTTCATGTTCTGTTCTAAATTTTAAAATGGATGTTGGTGCCGCTTAACTGTACAAGTGAAAATCGTTCGTTCTTTTCCTGCTGTACTGTGAATCAGTTGAGTTCAGCATTTTTTTAAGGTAAAATATCGTTTCGTTTGGTGTTTATCATCAAATATTAGGCAAACTTTCCACTTTTTAATTATTGAAATGGAGAATATACATATTTAGAAACTTGATTCATCATATGCTTGGGAACAAGTGGCTAAACGATGTGAAGCATTATAAGATTTGGAGGGAACTCAAAATGATTGATTTAGTAATTGCGAGCTTGTAATAGTAATATATTATATTCATTTTCTCTTGGCGCTATTGATTTTCGATATAATAAGATTTCATATATAATGTACCTGGTAATTAATATTTATGATACCTTCTACTTTGAACTGAGAATTTTCTTGGAATGAAAAATAAGTTCTATTTCAAATTCTGATGTTATTTCTATTTATAGATAGCGATTGTTTTAATTTTTCATTGTTTAGTGGCTTTTCCAAATGGAACCAAAATCCGTTAGAATCCGTTAGTTGGCGCCTTAAAATGATGCTTCATTCTTTTTAACCTTAATGTTTGAGTCGTTAATGTTTTATTTTGGATTCGGATCGTATTCCTGAATGAAAAAATTTTTTGTTTTCAGATATTACTCATTATTAATATAATGCGAAAATCTGACCTGATACTCCATATTGCTGAACCTAATTGCCAAATAGATTCGGTAAATCCATAATTTCAAACTCAATGAGCTGTGGACCATACTCAATAATTTTAATTTTATTACATTTGCAAAAATTTTTCAGTTACAAAAATAAAAAATTTCGTCAAAAACTTCAAATGAAATTTTCAACATTAGCTTTATTATCTTGAAAATAAAATAGTGTTAAAAAACTGGAATTTAAGAAAACTTCACAGTCCAATCCCGTTCCCGTTGCAACTTTCCTCAATTCTCATTTTCATTCCATAAAGAAATTGGAATCTAAATGGAAAACTTGAAAAAATTATATTCTGGTACCTATTCATTTTGCATTCAGTCTATGATCCAAGTTCTTTATAGAATGTTTAATTTTTCAGAAATATATTTCAGATATTTTTTCAATCGTTTATAAAATCAATGTAGTGAAATAATAGTCCCATAGCATACAGATACAACTGCCTACAACTTAGGTTAGGATATGCATTTCATGTAATGCCATATTTTATAATTATGTATTACTATCAGACTATATACTATCGAAAGCATAAGTCCATGTATTTAAAATTGATTGGTGTATCAGAGTGTATTGGAGTGTGAGTGAGAAGGGACGCGCGCTAACAGCGTCCATATTTCTACACATATAATAATATACATAAACAAGCCAACAAATACTTATCTTTAACGAAAATATTACTCTTCTGGTCCCCTTTCTTACGAAGTAATGAATAGTATCATTATATTTTAAACTTCTTATCATTTCAAGTTCCAACTTGAAAATGACTTTCAATCCTTTAGCATGCGGATAATGCACTTAGCCTACGTGTAACGAACAAAATTTTTCCTACGTGCCCCATTGCTAAACACAAAAATAATGATGCATTGATCAATTTCTGATAAGAATCGAATGAAAGGAAAATACAACAAAAAATTAAACGCCGTAATAAAATATAATAATATAAATATATCAATGATTCAAGTTTCTAACATTTGGAAATAGATGCATCTATTTGGAACAATAATTGACATTTTGCTAATTGAATGCAGATCCGGTCAGTTCATTTAATCGCGCACCATTCAGTTTTAGCAGAAAAATCATCGAAATTTGTAAACTGTCTCCGTTGCAGAATGTACCCTCTTGTCTAAATACTGATATTGTTCATGGATAAAATTCCATTAAGTCACAATTGCTGCATATTTGATGAACTCATTCTTCTTATGAGCTCGTATGTTTTTCTAGATAATGGTATTGAAAAAATTATAATAATCAATTCTTTATTTTACAGGTCACCCAGTTTTTCTTAGACTAATCCCAAAATGAAGAAAGGAAAGAAGATCGTAGACAAGGATAAACCAAAAAGGCCCCAGACTGCCTTCATGCTATGGTTGAACGAGAATAGAAATAAAATTAAGTCCAAAAATCCAGATATGAAAGTCACAGAAATAGCAAAGGAGGGAGGTAGACAATGGAGGGAGATGGAAGATAAATCAAAATGGGAAGCTAAAGCCAAGGAATATAAAAGGTTATATGAAGAAGCCATGCAAGTCTACAAAGCAAAGCAGGAGGAAGTTGATTAAGATTTTCAGAATTATTAATGTTAGATATAATTCTTTTGTACTGTGTGTATTAATGATATGTTAAAACGTGAATAAATGAAGTTATAAGATTAGTAAATAAAACTTTTTGTCAAATGTTTGATTTATTTCAAAGAGTGTTTCCTGTTCTTCTAAAATTGGAAATTACTGTCGAGAGAAAGTTGGTCTCTGATGAAAGTTAGTAGCTGCAAGCCTCTTTTTCAATTTCTTTTCTCCGTATATAATTCCAAGCCTTTCTAATGTTCTTATAAAAATGCACAGACAAATGGATGCACTTGCACACTCAGAGTTGGTTCCTGTTCTGTGGTCCAAGTACCTTTCACGCATAGAACAATAACATGTTCTTTACATGCAATAAGTTAAGTTATTTCAAAAAATGGAATCAATGATAATGAATTGAAAGTCCGTATTGATTGAGAATTATGATTCTAGTTAAGAATTTCTTATACGAAATTATTTATTTCTAAAAAATAAGTCAAGTGTTTGTTACCAAAGACTTTGACAGACCACTGCCTGTTGTCTTTGATGTTACTCTTACTTAATCTATTCTCTGGTTTTCCTTCAGTTTTGTTTATTTGTGTATGTGATGTTGTTCGCGATGGTGATGTTGAGTTATTTGATAAATTTAAGCAATTATCTCAGTAATGAAAATTAGAAAGGTGATTCGTACTATATCAAAAATTCAACTGTATTAAAATGAGTGCTTGGCAAACAGTTCCTGAGGAAAGATCATATGGAATAGGTTAGAAAGAACCAACTCAGAGTTTTCATTTAGTGCATAAAAGTGGAATTGTGGAGTTTGTTTCAACAACTTGTTGATTTCAAAGCTCTCCTGCTCTATTGAACGAATATTTATAGATGGATTTGATTGAAGTTACACTGTGGGGCACTTTCCAAAAATATTCGCCCCTCCCATTTTCCCATCATAGCTTTCCCACATCCTATACTACAAACCATGATTCATATATTATGTATTAGTAAGATTGATAGTGAATATATTAATGAAAATTTTCAACTCATTCATTGTTGAAAATGAAATATCTTCACGTACCTTAAATTCTCTGAATTAGTTATTCCTAGCTCCTATTTCGCAACCAATTTGAGAAATGTACCTAATTAATTCAATAAAAAATATCATGCCATTCATTTGAACATAGTTTTGATAATCTGATTAATATTTGGTAGATATCTTCTTCGTCCAAAATCGCTAAAAACTTCTTTTCAATTATGTTATTGTTAATCCAAGCGCTATATTTACTGTAACATCCTCTTTAATTTCAAATGAAGGGGGGCAGTAATTAAGAGTTATTTAAATGCCGCCAAATATCGCGCAGAATTACTCGTAGAAATATTCATGTTATGCAATTATTTAGATATTTGGAATGCAATATTTTATGAAAATTTTGTTCCACTGGTAAGGAGAAAGTTGTTACATGCGTTATTATTCATAACTTACCTATGTTTTATTATGAATAATGACAATAATTATCTCTCAATTTTTTTTGAAAGTAATGTTTTGAGTGCGAAGGAGTTTAGAAAATCTATTGAAGAGCAAATTGAACAGATTATCCCGAAAAGTTACTACGTTCACCAAATTCTATCTCCTTCGCGAAAAAATGGATTCAGTATTTAAACTTTGCCTACCAAAATGAAAAGATGAAGCTTTCGTTTCTGAAATTATCAATTTTCGTTTTCACAAACTGTTGAGGAATGATTTGTTACTATTGTTACTCGTATTTTCGAACTTTTTCTTGAGATACGATGTACAGGGAAAACACCTAATTCTATGAGGAAAAATTCCTGCCGCTGTGAAATCAGCTGTCACTTTTAATTCAGCGACTAATTGAACGGTGGCGTCGGATATTCATAATAAATATTGGCCTATTATAATCCATTCCTTCAGATACAGGGCGTTCCATCTCAGACTAGCCACCCCGCATATTTCTTATCCCATCGGGATCGGAAAATTTTCCCGAAACACGTCGAATGATTTTGTTTGGGGGACATCTTTTAACGTATATTTGAGGCTTGAACGAGCAATCTCCTAAGAGAAGGCGCTTCAACCCCTCAAAATTGAATAGGGGAGAGGGGTTGAGTGATACCGGTGATACCTCATTTGAAAGGTCTTGATGGAAGCCTCTTCACAACGATGTATGAAAAACGTATTTAGATGAGCCGTTTTCGCCAAAAACCCTCTTGAACAAAATTTAATATACCCGATTGTCAATGGGCGTGGAAGGCGCAAGGAACTGTAAAAAGTAGCGCGATATTTACTAAGTATTTTGTAGGAAAATGCACGAAAGATTCAATTTTTATTTCAAAATACGCAACTTTTCATGTTTTCCTTAGCATGGGGATAAGGATGTAAAACCCTGCTTTTTGAATTTTGCCAAAATCTAAAAATTTCTTTGACGACCAGGCTCAAATAGTATCAAAAACATATTTGTTCTTGACGATCCAAAGAAATTTGGTTGGAAACCTGGTACATGCGGACATTTCAGTTCTCAATTGTCTTATGCAATGAATGATGTCCTATTGTGATTGTAAATACTAGCACAATTTCCCATGTTAAAGTACTTAATTATTATTGTGATGTATCATCTCTGGCCTTGGACTTCTCGATTTTATGGCTTGTCAACAATTAACTGGTGACCTAGGTAAATACAATTCCGAACACAGTTCGTATGAAGGTATTCCAGATCAAGGAATCTGTTATTTTTCTATACTGGGCGATACTCTCATGCACGATGAATATTGTCGCGAGAGTGAAGGATAATGCTAGAAACTTGAAATTTTCATAGTTGGTGCGGATCCCGAATGACGAGGTTAAGTTCGTTAATGGGTAACATTCGACTAGGGGTTCCGTAAATTTTCACATTATGAAAATTGGTCTTCATCAATTCTCCATTTAACATTGAATAAATTCTGCTCATTTTGGTATCTAAGGAGAAATATGTTACTTTAGTTTCTTATCTTCGATTTTGTCGTGTCTTGATGGCTCTTGATGACTGCCCGTATTTTCCTAGTTAGACCCTTGTTCCGAGTAGCTCACGGTGCCCGGTGGGCGCTCCAAAATATTAAAAAAGATAAAACAAAAAACCTGACTGCGGAAACGTTTGACTGAAAAGAAAAGACGATGCCTGTACTTAATCAACTCCTCACCTATTAAATTTTATATGGAAAATGGAAATGTGGGTTAATTGTGCGATATGTTGTAAAGGTTTAGAATTCTCTGGTGTATTCCTTCTAGAGAGGCGCATTCTGCGGCATTAATTTTCAAATTTAAGTGGCCCCGCAAAGAAAAGAGGGGACAGATGTCGCGGTTAAGTTCGTTAATAGGCGTAATTCTAACAGGAGTTCTGCAAATATGACCGTTCGCAGTTTTGTTTTCCTGATAATTTCAAAACTACGGATTTGATCAGGTTGACTTTTTGCATTTAGATGGAAAATGACGTATTCAAGCTACATGCGAAATTTTGTCCATATCGCGCAATCAGAACCATCCAAAATTCTAGCGAATCATCGCAGACAAATCTCAAGATTTCTTTCATAACAGATTCGGTTTCATGAACGATTTATTTGACGGCTGCTTTCAATTAGAGATGTTACGAAAATAACGGAACAGGTTATTTGGAACTGTTATCACTTGACTGTTCCAATAACATGTTATTTGAAAAGAACGGAACATGTTATTTTCAAGAACATCACTAATATTTATTCGGCGAGTCGTTCCTCGTTCCCCGTAACTGTTCCGTTATGAATGTGTTATTCGGATGATATTGCCTGTTCTTTCATGAGTGGAATATGATGGTAACATTACATCTGGCAAGCATTTGGTTTTGTTTAGGTAACAGGGTGAGTGGTGAGTCTACTCTTGAGATGGCGTTTGCAGAGAACGACTTGTGCGAGTTCGAGAATTTACGATCTTTAAAATTATGGTTTTTCGGTGTTTGGAATGAACCAGTTAATTTTTTTTTATCACAATAATTTGCATAGCATTTCAGGAATTCTATATCGAAAGAAACCATAATCATAATTTAGGAATTTGGTATTTTATAGAAATTGCGAGTTGTTGAGAGTAAAACGAATAAAATGAGAACGACTTTCTATTTCTCAATTTTGTAACTCGAAAAATGTGCGCTGTGGGATGTTCAGTTCATTTTGGATGTTTTTTTTAATTATCGTGACCGTCAACTTGAAGAGGATTGTTTGTTTTTACATACATAATTTTCCAATACCTTCAATTTATCACACTCTGCGTGAAATATTTGAAATCGGACCAGATCATCTACTCATTTAATTGATTAATAAGTGAAACAAATTTTGTTTCTTATATTGGGAGCGATATTCTCACCACAACCTAGCTTAACGCCTCACAAAATAAAACACACCCTGGTCCCTGATATTCTTATTCGAATGTGACCAAAACTCGTCCGAAAGTGGAACTCGATACTCATAAAATCATAAAAGAAGAAATATTATGTATTACAATTCAATTTTTCTGACAGCTTTAAGAAAAATTCCGTTGGATTCATAGACTTAGGATAATAAGATTATTATTAGATTATTGAATGCGAGTCTACCTACAAGGTGAACTACAAGATGAACTAGAGCTCAAAAGCTATTACGGCAGACGCTTTTTTGTTACCTTTGATCTTATTCATGTTTGGCTTAAATTGTTCCAATAACTGCTGAAAGAAATCAAAAATTGACGGTTATATAGGATGAAAAATAATTAAATTTTTATGATTGATGATAATTAATCCACCTCCTTATTCACCCTACACGGCCTACACCTCACAGACATTGCAGTTTCAATTAAATTCTAGTGATGATGTGTTCCTTACGTCTTCCGTAGCTCAGTTAGTTAGACCATCCACCAGGTAGTAAGAGATTGCAGCTTTTAGGTGAAAATTTTTTCGAAATTCGAATTTTGTGTGCACACCGTTAAACATTCTTCATTTGGTATATCACAAACATTCATTGCAGAATATTATTATTACAGCTATTTATAATTTCCAAGAAGAGGATAACTACAAGTTGAAACTAACTGTCGGAGATGCTGTCCATATTCAAGAAGAGGAAGAAAACTGGTACTTTGGCTATGCTATCAATACTCGGCATGTGCAGGGTATTTTTCCTAAAACCTATATCCACATCAAGACATGTAGTGTGGATTTGAGCGGTTCATTATCGAATTATGCATTGAAGGAACCACCTATTGCACAAGAAATTACCACAGTTCTCAGGGAATGGAATACCCATTGGAAGAACCTTTATGTGGTAGGATGATTATTCTTCAGTTGAAAATAGATTTTATAGATCAACATGTTTCATAATTTTTTTTTCTTCACGTAAGATTTGATTAATGATACATGAACTACTTGTTTGAAAAATTAATGAAAATTTTTCGAAATCGTTTTATGCAAATCCAATTTATGTTGTATGAGGTTTTCTAGTTTCTATAAAGCTCTCCTAAACTCCAAATTTCAAACCAGGAGACCTAAAGAATCGTTTTGAAATACCGAAGCCCGTAGAATGTGCATAATGACTTGAGCATATCATTTTCAATAGGTAATTGAAGAACTTGACATCACCCAAAAAAAAGTTGTGATAAGATTAAAAGCTAGAATTGGATTTTTTTTTAAAACTAGCTCTTTTTGTGATGTCCTGAAGTAATAATTCAGATCAAATCATGGGTTTCTGGAGATGGTGGAAATGGAAGTAGCCTAAATAGCTGCATGATGAAAACCTATTTTCAAGTTATTGTTTATGATTATTCTTCTTTAATTTTCAGACACATAATAAGAATTTCGAACAAATCAAAAATCAGATATATGATTTGATCAACCACAGGAGTAAAATTATGAGTGGAACTCTTCCTGGGGATGAATTGAAGAAAGTAACAAAAGAAGCGACAGAAGATATAGATATGGGTAATAAGATATTGAATTTAGATTTAGCTGTGAGGGACAATAATGGAAACCTAATAAATCCTGAAGAAACAAGTACAATACAATTATATTTCAATCACAAAAATGCTGTTGATCGAATGAGTAAATGCAAGGTGATATTTTATTAAATTATTTTTATTTTGATCAAATGGATATAGGTGATTATATACAGCACATAGAACAGAATAATAATCAGAAATACTACTAGTAGCAATATGTCCGTATGCTCATTCTGTTTCTTGTGAATGATGAGTTATGTTACTCTGATTAAGGCTGAAATCATGGTCAGCAGCTACTATCTTTGTTAAGAACGAATTTTCGGTTGATGAATAGTGTTATACCAAGTCAAGTTAGATTCATATTTAATTCAATGAATCTGATTTACCTGATTTTCGTCGATCAATAAAAAAAGATCAGTACTCTCTCTAATAATATAACGTGAAATGAAATATGACTTTTAACATCATCTCAACCTAGAAAAAAAGTTCAGATAACTAGAAGAAAGTATGTAGTTTCATTTTATGGGCTGTATGAAATCACACAACTTTCAAAGTATCTTTATGGAAAGAATATAAAGGACTTTTTGTTTCAGACTGATCAAAATGGTGTTCTTCCAAAAACTGCGATACAGCAATATTCGAATATTTTCCTGGTTGCTATTAAAAATTTCACTTGCAAAATGAATGAGGATGCTCAGCTCCTTATCACTTTGTATGACGGAAGGGAATTTAGATCTATCACAGAAAATTATGTAGTTAGATGGTCCAAGGATGGTTTAATGAGTGATTTAGATCAAATGCATAATCTGAGGGTCATGTTTACTGTGAGTAAAAAATATTCTTTTTCTTTTGTAACTAATGACTATTCAGTTTTGAAATTGATGTAACCTTACCACATGTGGATAATACTAGAGAAAATCTAATATGCTAATAGACTAACAATTCTTATTTAGCATAGACCACTAAGTTTGATTGTTAGCAAAACACCTTGTTTGATAGTTTCAACTTTATATGTTGTGAAAGCAGTTGAAACAGCTTCAGAAAAGTAGTTTAATATGAAAAACCATGACAACAGTGAAATTGTTCTGCTTGATTTTTATGAAAATGTAAGTTGCTTAACAACTATAACAATTTATTTCCTTCAATTTAAAGGACTTGGGGAAGAAAGATTTGGAGAGGGAGAAAATATACCTGGTATGTTATGTAGTGAGAGTAGGTGCTATGGAAGTTAAAGAAGCAGATCATAGACGAAGTAGTAATGTCACTACATTGAACCGTAAGTCAAGTACAGATAATATGAGAAGACCATTTGGAGTAGCTGCAATGGAAATTACTAAGTTCATGAAAGGGGGTCTAGAAAGCGATTTTGATAAAGAGTATCCAATTCAATTTGTAAGGTATCTAATTCTATTCATTTTCAATTTTTTTTTCAATCTAATAATTATTCTCCATATTTTAGTTGTGAAAAAGACAATCTGGAACAGACACTCAGAAAAATTATTAGTAAAGATTTTGCTAAAAGTGATAATAAAAATCAGGCTTTATTTGTCAGCATGAAACTCTTGAGAGGAGATCTGAAGCAGGTGAGATTTTCTCATATTCAACTGAATTTATTTTTAATTATTTGAAAAAATATTTACAGTATAATTCTGATAATCAGGATACATATAATTATGTTTTTCGGGGAGAAAACTATGTTTTTAAAAAACAACTTTATTTCGGAACTACCAATCTACTGTACATGAAATAGATTTACAACTAATGAGATAATCGTTCAAAGTCAATTCCGATGTCTAAAGGGACATCTCTAATATTTATAGGTTTATCAATTGAGTAGGTGGTAATGGCTGATTACACGTGCCATGGAATATACGCAAATAATAACCACCTGCAAATCTAAACAAAGAACAATGAAAAAGCTTACCATGCAGTTTTTATAATATGGTAATATACAGGCTGAATAGTATATGGAATATAAATCAATCTAATTAGTAAGGGGTAGTATTACATAATTCCTCCCCACCTTGGTTAAAGGTATCACCTTTATGAGGTGTAGCTTTATTGAAAAAATTATTATTTCTAAAATATCTGAAAATAAAATAAATGATAGCAATAAGTATCAATAAAAATATTATAACATAAAATCTTGAGGGTTGGAAGTTCCATTGGTCCAAATCTTCCAATTTGACATCTGGGATATCCAGGTCTTCTTTCTTGAAGTTTTCTTCATCTAGAGGACTCTTGGGTTGCAACGTCATCTTGGGCAGGATGATGAATTTTTCTTCATCTAACGTGGTAGTTGGAACGATTTCTTTTTCGGTGTTGCTGAGGGAACATTTCGATTTTAGAATAGCCATTGGGCGAACGAAATAATACCTTGTTTGATGTGGGCATTTTTCTATAATTTTCTCGTTGTTGACGGAGAGGATATTTCCATCTTCTAGTTGTTTCAGGTCTGGAGGACGAACCATTCTCGTTCTGGGACAGTTTTCTGAGTGGTTTTTCAGAACATTCTGCATACATGTCGGTGATCTAACTAGGGAATCTTGGTCGCATAGGTAGTCTTCTTCGACTGGATGGCACTCTTTAGTAGACCATTTCAATACTTCTTCTTGTGAGAGTAAATAAGGATCGGTAAAAGGAAGGGAAAGATTGTTTTGAGGTAGATAATAGAATTTGTATAGATCGTAACTTTCCTTGTTAAACTATAGGAATCGATATTAAAAATAGTAAAACTTTGTTTTTGAAAATAACTTTCGTATGACATAATTGATAGTAATCTTTCAAATGATGCAAAGGTATTATACTGACATTTTTGGTTAATTCTGAGAATTTGGAATAGGGTAAAATAGATTCATGTAAAAGATGTAATCTCGCGAAGCTTACAGCTGTTTGGATTTCATCTAAAATGGTTTTAATATCCTTGATTTCAAATGTCATGAGATGCATTTGTTGTATTTCTCTTAATTCTGGAACGATTTGCAGTAATTTAAGGATTTCTGTCATATTTTTAAATTTCTCAATATACTTATTCTTTAGGTCATTCACAATAGTGGCAATCTGTTTTTGATTCCTCATGAGTGTCTTCTCATTTTTCTCAATGCTATTGAAATAATTTCTATACAATTCTTCATCGTCAGAATCTAAGGTTCCAAATAATATCTTTGAAATTTTTCCTCCTAAGTTAATTAATCCTCTTTTAATTCTAATATTTTCATTTAAAAGTTCCTCAAGTGCATAAATATTCATTTTATTCGAATGTTGCAAGTATTTATAATTTGCCGTTTGTGCAAAACCCAAATTTTGATCACTTAGATTATCTATTTCTTTTTGATACTTAAGGATTATTTCTTTAATGACATTCAAATCTATGTGATACACAAGTTTTAGATTTCTATTGGTTACATATGCTTTGCCTAATGAAATGGGCAATAAGCTATTTTCTAATGGTATAATTTCTAATGATTTCGTAAAGATGATTATCCTGAATAATATTATAAGGAATAATTGAAGATCCATTTTCTCGAATCTGTAACAAAATTGAAACTAATGCTTTCTTTGCTTCAAAATTTTCTTATGATACACATGTTTATTTTTATTATCTTGAATACGATTTTTATCAATTTCACGAGCATCTATCTTTTTATAAACTGGATCTAGTTTGCGTGTTATAGGATTTTTAATATAAGTAGGATTTTGATTTAAAGGGTGGTCTTCTTTTGCTGACCTCTTTTCATTTCTTTTTTCTAAACGTTCGATATTTTTTTGTTGACTTTTTTCAAGTTGTTTGGATATATCATTGAGATTTTCAACGTAATTTTCAACATAATTTTGGATTTGTTCATTATGTGTTCGTTCAATGGGTAATGAATAATTCAAGTCCGCTTTGATTATTTGCATAGGGGTCATTTCTAAACTTGAATGATTTGAATTATTATAACTGAGTAGGGCTTGAGAAAGTTTATTGGAGAAAGTATTATTATTTCCGATTGTTCTTAATTGTTCAATCAGTGTAGAATGAAATCTTTCTACAACAGCATTAGAATTTGGATTATAATTCGTTATGTAATGAATTTCAATATTATGTATTTTACAGAAATCTTGAACAACGCTATTTTTAAATTCTAAACCATTATCACATGTTATTTTATTCGGAATACCATAATGACTGAAATAAATTAATAATTTATCTATAATTTCTGTACCCGTTTTTTGTAATAATGGGTAACATTGTCCCAATCTAGAAAAAGAATCAACTATACTGATACAATACGTTTGATTGAATCTAATTGTGTCACAATAAATATGTGCAAAGGGTTTAGATCCCAAAGGGTTAGGTCTAAATTGTAATTGAATAGGAGTTCTTTCATATTTACTTTTTTGACATATTTCACAAGAATTAATGAAATTTCGAACATCTTTATCCATATTTGGCCAATAATATTTTTTCTTCAAACTAATTAAATTTTCTCGTAATCCACGATGTATCGTTTTAGTTTCATGATACTGTTGAATTCTAAGAAGTTGTTCTTCTTTATCTTCCACATCTTCTAGATATGTTTTCGTGATTTTCAAATTAAAAGACTTATAATCGAATTTATCCTGTAAAATTCGTATAAGAGGTTTTTCAAGCTCTTCAGAGGCAAAATATAAAATATACGACTTTTGTGGTTGTACGTATTCTTTAATGAATTTGAATATATCAGTATCTACGGAATTTACTGAAACTCTAAATCTGATTTTATCATCAAATAATTTTGTCTTTGTAACAGTATATTTTGGGGCTATTTTGAATATTATTTGCAAAGGAGATGTGTTCAAACTTCTTTCTGTATAAGGAAGTTCTAATATTGGATTTTCAACATTACTATGAACAGTAAAATCTTCTGTTTCTAGATCAATTAATTCTTCAATTATATCATCTTCAGATGTATCATTTTGATTACCCGTATTCAAAAGTTCTAAGCATTCATCTAATTCTTCGTCAGTTACTTGATTTACCATTGAAATTAAATCATCTTCAATTCCGTTTACTTCAAAAATATCATAATTAAAATCTTCATATTCTTTATAATTAGCTTCTTCAATACTATTTAACTCTATAAGATTATGACTAGTATTCATTTGATTTGATAGATAATAAACAACTATCTTCATATTGGAATCAGCAAAAATGTATTTAATCATTTTCAATATTGTAGACCATTCTAATCGGTCTAAGCCACATGCAATTCGTGGTAAAGCTAAATATTTTTCATTATTGAATTCACATAATTTTTTAAGATTTATCAATGAATTGAAAACCGTCTCATATTCAGGTTTCTGATAATAAAGTTTCTTCGTAATTAAGTAATAAATATTTTGATTATCCTTTTGGATCATTGCAACTTCTCCTAATGATTTATTTTGAGATTTAAGTACTTCTATTTGACCAAATTTATTTTTAAATTCCAAGGCAATGCCTTTATTCATATGGAAATCTTCCGATACACAATGTGCTAGAGCAAAATTCTGAGATGCTTCAAATAAATTACCTACTTTCTCTTTTATATTTGTACAATTTTCAAAATTTGTAGTGTTATCAAGTTTCAAGAAATTTTCATACGTTAATTCTTTAGTTGGTTCTAAAATAATTCTACTAAGGGCATCTGCATTATTCATCGAGCCTTTTCTATATTTAATTTCATAATTGAATTCTTCTAATTTTATTCGCCATCGCATAAGGCGTGAATTAGGTTCTTTAAGAGAAAATAACCAAGTTAAAGGTTTATGATCTGTAAAAATTGTGAATTTTCTTCCGTATAAATAGGGTCTGAAATGTTTACATGACCACACGATAGCTAAAAGTTCCTTTTCAATCGTACTATAACGAGATTCCGCTTCATTCAGCGTTCTGCTAGCGAAAGCAATTGGAAGGTCGTTTGGTGGATCTCCTTGTGAAAGCACTGAACCTACCGCAAATCCTGATGCGTCAGTAGTTAATACAAAGGGTTTATTGAAATCCGGATATCTCAATACAGGATGATTTAATAAATTTCGTTTACATATTTCAAATGCTTCTACATATTTTGGATCCTCGATATTGATCTTAGCATTTTTCTTCAAACATAGGGTCAAAGGTTTCGTAATTTTCGCAAAATTAGGAATAAATTTTCGATAATATCCCACTAAACCAAGAAATGATTTTATTTCTTTTTGAGTTTTTGGAATCGGGAAAAGAGAAACTGCTTTTAATTTATTCGGATTAGGTTTAATTCCTTCAGGGGTAATGATATGTCCTAAGAATTCAATTTCAGTCTTGAAAAAATGACATTTATCTAATTGAATTTTTAATTTATCTTTTTCAAGTACTTCTAAAACATTATGAATATCAGCTAAGTGCTGTTCGATAGTATCTGAAAAAATTATTATGTCGTCCATATAAATATAACAAAACTTTCCAATGAAGTCTTTCAAAACATCGTTCATCAATCTTTGAAAAGTAGCTGGAGCATTTTTAAGTCCAAAAGGCATTCGCAAAAATTCGTAATGACCATTTTCAACAGTGAAAGCTGTTTTTTCTATTGATTCTTGATCTAATTCAATTTGATGGAAACCCGAAGCTAAATCAAGGGTTGTAAAATATTTCTTATTTCCGAGTTTATCTAAAATAGATTCAATTTGAGGTAAAGGATATTTATCATCGATAGTTTTGTCATTCAATTTCCGGTAATCGATCGCGATTCGCCATTTCGTTTTTCCGGACAAATCTTGCTTTTTAGGAACAATAACTACTGGAAAAGACCATGGGGAAATACTTGGTCTAATAATTTTCTTGTCTAACATTTCTTTAATTTGGGTTTGAACTTCTTCCCTATGAATTTCGGGGTATCTATAAATTTTACAATGAACAGGAACTTCATCAATTGTACGAATTCTATGTTTAATTCTGTTTGAAAAATTAAGTGGTTGTCCTGGTAATTGAAGTACATCTTCGTTTGTTTGGAAAATTTTCATTAATTGATTACTTATTTTTGGTTCTAAATGACTCAAGTCAACAGGAATGTTAGTTGGTTTCTGACAAACTTGTTGATATTCAAAAGGAATTTGGCAATAGTCATTCATTAACATCTGATTCTTGAAATCTAAGTTAAATCCGTATTTATTTAGAAAATCTGCACCAATTAATCCATCATAATTTTTATGAAATTTGTATAAAATGAATGGATGAAAATCATTAATTCGAAATTCTGAGAATACTGGTAAAAATACCTTTTCATTAGAGGTTTCCTGCTTCATACATGCAGTTAATGTAGTATTTTCATTAAAAATATTTCTAGGAAAATTATTATACGCAAATTTAGGGTCAATGAGACAAACTGAACATCCGCTATCAATTAAAAGTTTACAAGAAGGATTTTGAAATTCAATGAATGGGAGTTGGTTTTTATGATCAAAAGTATTATTTAAGTCAATGCATTTTCTGGAGGCAATTCTTGAAAATTTTCATCAGATTCAATATGAGTTAATTCTTCAAATGTAAAATTAGGATTGGTATTGTTGAAAAACTTTCTTTGAGGATTCATTTGATATTGTGTTGAATATTCCGACCTTTTCTGAGGATAATTTCGTGTTTGAATCGACATTTTTTCCGGCGGTGTATTTATTCTTTGATTTGGATTAGGCTTGAATACATTTACATTTCTTTGTTGCGATGTGCTAGGATCATTTTGACCAAAAACTTGTCGACTTGTAGGATAAAACGTTTTCACAGGTCTCTGTTGGAACTGAACAGGTTGTGAAGGAAATCTATTATTACTGTAATTATTTCTGAAATTATTTGATTCATGATTAGTTCGAGCATTTTGTCTATTAAAATGCGAATAACTGTTTCTATAATTGTTTGGAAAATATGGTTTTTGAAATTCTGGATTTTTATTTTTTCTACTTTTATCAAGTAATTCATATTGAGCCATATTACAAATATAATCTTTAACTGCGTTTACTGTATCGTCAAAGGTGAATTCGTTATTGGTAATTAGATAAGTTCTCAATTCCATTGGAGAATTAGAAATTAAAACGGTTTTACAAATTTTCAATACATTCGATTTGTAGATTCTTTTTTCAGGATCAGACATAGGGTCTGAATCAATTCGATAGTTTATACGTATCTTTAAAGCAATTATTCTTTCGATGAAATTTGTTATGTCTTCATGAGGTTTTCTATTTAAAAATTGTAATTGGTGGATGAGTACATCCAAATTAATTGAATCGCCGAATTTAGCATAGAGAAATTGTTTGAGAAGATCCCAATTATCAGGAATATCTGAAGTTGAAACTTCTGCCAAAGCTCTATCTATCAATTTTGATTTTACAACTGCATAACAGTATCTTTTAACTGTTTCAGGTTCTTTTACAAACATTGTTAAATATTCTTCTGCGCTTTTTATGAACGAATGCAACTCATTTTCAACACCTGAAAATCTGGGTAGTAAAACACCAAATTTTTCAGCAAGGGTTAAATCTATTCTTTCGGTTGCCATTTTGATTTGCTTTTTACCTTTACGTCCTGAAAATTGTTTGATTGACGTAATCTTGATTTATTTGATTAAATTAATTGTTACGATTATAATGATTATTAAATTCGCGTTTTCGGTTTTTTGCTTATAAGAAACCTAGGAAAAACTCTGGTAATCGGTTTTTTGAAAGTAAACCTAGAGAAAACTTTACACAAGTTTTACGCTCAAAACTGTGGGGAAAAGGTTGACTAACTTTGGGCCAGGTTAGGTAAAACTGGGGGAAAGATAATGAAGGATTTTTCTCACCACGTTGGTTCCTTGAGTCGTTGGAGACGCTACCCAACCAATCGGACTCCTGGTTTCTCTCCTGATTCGTCTTGCACCTTAACAGTTGAAACTGACAGTCTTTGGAAGATTTTTCGTGGACGAAATTCACGTTTTCACGAACGAAATCGACACACTTTTCTTCGCACAAAAAGACCGGTACAAAATCCCAGACCTCGTCGCCAATTATGTTTTTCGGGGAGAAAACTATGTTTTTAAAAAACAACTTTATTTCGGAACTACCAATCTACTGTACATGAAATAGATTTACAACTAATGAGATAATCGTTCAAAGTCAATTCCGATGTCTAAAGGGACATCTCTAATATTTATAGGTTTATCAATTGAGTAGGTGGTAATGGCTGATTACACGTGCCATGGAATATACGCAAATAATAACCACCTGCAAATCTAAACAAAGAACAATGAAAAAGCTTACCATGCAGTTTTTATAATATGGTAATATACAGGCTGAATAGTATATGGAATATAAATCAATCTAATTAGTAAGGGGTAGTATTACATAATTATATATTTTTTGGATTTTTGTATGTCTGGACTTGCGAACCGTTTGGACTATCAAAGCATCAAGTGTTGCCCACATATGTTTTAAAATGTCTTATGCTTGTAACATAGCCAATTATAGACACCATTCAGAGTGTTTTCAAAAGTTTTCGAAACAACCAGATCTTCCAGAACTTCCAAATTAAGTTCATCCTTCACACATCCTACCAAGATGGTCTCAGGAAGGGTGTGTGGTGGATGAAAATAAATAACTAGGGGTCAATGGAGCAAGGTAAATCTGAGGCCCCTATTTTGTTGAATAGGTACTTTACTATTTCTCCGCCTAGGAGAAATAGTGATCCTGTCAGTCGAAAAATGACGTTGTTATCGTACGTTCGGAAATAAAATTATAAAATCACTAGTATCCACTGGCAGATACAAGGGAGTGAGGGGTATGGGGGCCATGCATAGAACTTATAGTACTATAAGTTCTATGGGGCCATGGCCTCCCTTGAACTTCGAAATTCATAATAATCCCTTTATAGTAGTTCAATTGATCCCTAATATTTTCGATTTTGATATCTCGATCCTTAATTTCATTTCAAGTCTTTAACTCCTATAATGTTGGGAGAAAATTTCTATCAATTCATAAACGTCTGATTTACTGAAATGTCTGGATTATCCAACTTTTACTGTATTTCACTAATGAAATGAGATTGCTCAAGCTGAAATCTTTTAAGGTTAGGGAAGAACATCCACACTTGGTCTTGGGAAATGTATCTTTAGCTAGAAAAATGGGTTTTCCTGAAGTAATATTACCTGGTGATATTAGAAACGACCTTTATTTAACACTGGTGTCAGGAGAGTTCACAAAAGGCAATAAATCTAGTGATAAAAATGTCGAAGTCACAATAACAGTTTGCAATGAGAATGGAGACGCAATACCTGTAAGTATTTTGTCACCTTGTTTTGCTATGTTTTTATTTCTTTTATTCTTCTAGGGTGTTATAAGTTTGGGCGGTGGGGTTCAGCCTATCAATGAATATAAATCTGTAATATATTACCATGAAGATAAACCACAATGGTTTGAAACATTCAAGGTTGCAATACCCATTGAAGAATTCAAAACAAGTCATTTAAGATTTACTTTCAAACACAGATCTTCCAATGAAGCAAAAGATAAGAGTGAGAAACCATTCGCTATGTCTTTTGTTAAATTGATGGAAGAAAATGGTACTACTCTGAGTAATGCTAAGCATAATTTGATTGTGTATAAGATAGACCATAAAAAGTTTGAAGGTCAAGGTGTGGAGTATTTGAAACTGGCATCCAATGAAAGTGGAATTAAGGAAGGCCCAAAAAGTCAAGTCTCAGGATTGTCTGTTAGTGCTAAAGATAGTTTCATCATATCCAGCAATATTTGTTCAACAAAATTAACTCAAAATGGTGAGCAGTATATTATTTTGTTTATTCAACTCCGAGTGTTCTGTAGCATAACAACTTTCAACTTGGTAACTTATTTTTATTTTCTTGTTAACTGGAAAAAGTCACCTCATTTTTTGACACTTTCACATTTATTTTGATTCAACAGGAAAAAATCCTGGTGCATCTCAATTATTTTCGAGTTAATAAGGAAAAAGGCACAAATCATTTGCCAATATAAATATCAACAAAGAAATGTGCTTTGAGATTTTCAAAATCTTATTTTCATTCTAATTTTCTAATTATTTTTTATTTTTAACCATAAAGCAATGGACCTAACCTGCAGTATAAAAAATGAGAAGATTTCTTTTAGGCTTATAGATTTATGCTTAAGGCAGCTCGTAGACCAGTACGACGCTACCGCTACGCGACCGTGATTTCTGGTCGCTCACAGGTAGCGCACGTTATTTTGAATGGAAGCGCGCACATCGGGGATACCGCGACGCGACCGATACGCGACCTGTAAGCTACCGATCTCGGAAGACTGAAATGAGTGAATGCTCGATCGCCAGCATTGCGCGACCGCTAATTCTGGTCGCTGAGAGATCGCGCCCTTTATTTTAAATAGGAGCGCGTACACCGGGGATACCGCGACGCGACCTGTAAGCTACCGCTCACGGGAGATTCGACATGTCGGTCGCCAGGGGACAGCGACGCGACTGAAATGAAATTTGTTCTAATTCTGAGTAAAATCAGCACTCACTACTCATGAGGTATTCCCTCGGGTATTCCTATGGTGAGAGGGACTCTTCATGTCGACCTATGAGGTCGACTCGTGGCATTTTTGTAGACGTGTCTTGGGGTGTGAGTCTCTCAACTAGATGCGGATGAACAGTGGTACACAAGACCTGAGTTCAGCCCAGAGAAGGCATTCTGGAGCCTGAACACTCTCGGTTATACAAGGAGCGAAAATAAATTTGTTCAAATAATTTTTTTTCTATTTTTTCGTTTCTGATATGATTGAGTATTCAATGCTGAATACATTTCTGTTAAAATATTCAAATAGTTTTCAAAATATCGAAAAAAAAAACCCGTAGTCAGTATTATGTCCATTTTTCTTGTTCTCAACATCCTGAGCGCAAACCGTTTTCATAACATCAAAGTAGAAGAATGTGAAATGGGCATGCATCTTTTGAATTTCAGAAATATCAAATTTCCAAATTTTGTGTCGATAATTGGTTTTTCAAACCAAAACCCTATTTTTTATGATTGCGTTGGATTCTGGAGAGAAAAATAATGATAATACTCTGAGTTTTTTTTTATAATTTCATTTTTATATATTACTTTATTAGAGTAGTATCATTATTTTTCTTCGCAGAATCTTACGCAATCATAAAAAAATAAGGGTTTTCCTTTGAAAAACAGAAAAATATGGCCAATTTTCGATCACAGTTTTCGACACTCCCTGTTATGATATTTCCAAAATTCAAAAGATGCATGTCCTTTCCACATTCTTCTACTTTTATGTTATGATAACGGTTCACGCTCAGGATGTTGAGAACAATAAAAATGAATATAATACTGACTACCAATATTTGACTCTTTTCCGTTTTTTTTTTCGGTATTTTGAGAACTATTTGAATGGTTTTAACATAATGTACCTATTCATCATTGAAAACTCAATCATATCAGAAACGAAAAAATAGAAAAAAAAACATTTGAACGAATTAATTTTCGCTCCTTGTATACCTTACCGGGAGTGTTCAGGCTTCAAAAATATTTGAACTCAGTAGGGAATTATGAACAATATCATTATTCAAATTTTCGGATTTCAAATATGTCCAGTTCTCCAGAAACGTCTATAGGCACTCGAACTTGGGACACTCTGTATATCAAGAGTCTTTGTGAAAATATTCACCGATAAAATAGTGGAGGAGTACTTACTACTAAATACCTTTGAAATGTGTCGAATACATAGGTCGGATACGAATAATATGCTCGAGATAAATTCCACTACTTTCGCTGTTATTTGATTATCAATGGATATTTTGAAGCGGAATTTTAGGGTCAGATAGTACTCGATACGATCTTCAACATTGGTTATCGCAACACCCCTTTTTCCAATTCAAAATCAAGGGGTTATACTCACCCTCGTTAGAGGGTTGAAGTTACGTGGATGAAAAAAGCGGAAAAGTTCTTCCCCCTCAAATCAGAAATTGACGAGTCCGAGAGATTTTCCACATTTTCATTTTGAATTTGAAATATTGTGGTGCTAATTTTTTGTTGGACCACCCGATATCATATACATATTCTGTGCTTCGGCCTACTTAATACTCAATAATTGAAATTTCACATATAAACAATATTTTTCATGATATCTGGACGAATCTGAGGGTGCGATGTACATGATATACATATATATATACATGATGCATGATATATTTCAGGAACGGAAAAAATGGCTATTCTTTGTAAGTCATTTAAACAACTGTTTTCCTAAGAAATTACATAACTTTATGTTAAAGCTCAACAAAAAAAAACTCTTGGAAGAACTCATGATACTACACTCGATTGCTATAAAAAAAGTATCTGTATAATGTTTTTATTTAAACATTCTGGTACAAACAGCAACGGAGATAATGACCAAAGTTGAAATCGTCGAAATTTAAATTTTGGCCTATAGCTCGAAAACGAAGGAATGCAGTTGATGGCATTATCAGTTTATAAAAAAAGCCGTAATTTGCCGTTCATTTTCCTCTATCTCTTTGGGCCAAAAAGTTTTAGTTCAGGTATCGCCAATTATGCCCACCATGTACAAAACAGTTTATTTTCGATTGGTGCACTTCGGTGACCTATAGTTTTGTGGAGTGGAGACTCTTTTTCAAATAATAATAAGCTGATATTATGCATTCATCACTGCTTGACATTTTTGACAATGGAGAGTTTTTTTCATAACATAGAAACCGATCGCGTATCGGTCGCGTAGCGGCATCGTAGCTTTGGTGTGAACGACCCATGTTACTGATCGCCGCGACTCAAATCTCGTCGCGGTCGCGTAGCGGTAGCGTCGTACCGGTCTACGAGCTGCCTTAGGGTTAATGACTTCGCACAACTGAGCAAACTTTTTCATATATCTAAATTTGTATTTAAATGAAACGCAGCATGATTGAAATACTGGGCCAAAATTTATTCCATGTGGAATTCAAATTCCCCCCATATGATCACCGAAGCCCTTACGTATGCGACATTGTCGGTTCTTTGACCCGAGCGTTATCTCACTAGCTCAGCAAATCTGGGCTACGTTCATGAACTTACTCCAGTGAGTAGAGAAGAGTATGATCACGTGATTAGAAAAGTATGTTTGATGGTTACTCGGAGAAACCGTTGAGAAACTACACCGGCCGGAGGCAAATCAAATGTCATTGTGTTGTGTATGAATTTGGGGTTATATTTTTCATTTCGAAAATAGAATTTAATTAACCATGGATGAGTTGAATATTATTAATATTAATATCATAACTGGAACCATATATCTATTAATTTGTATCAAAATCAAATAATATCAATACAAATAACCTGCCAGTAATATGAAGTAATATAAGCCAAACTGTCATAGCTGTCAGAGTATTTAATACTCCATTGAAAAGCGGAGTATGCAGAGTTTACTTCGGGTAGGTTTCTGAACGTTTATAAAAGCATACTCTATACTGGTAGAGTAAATTTACGAACGCTTTGGAGTAAACTATCCTTAGTAAGTTTATGAACGTAGCCCTGGTCGGACTGTTCGTGAACTTCACGTTCATGAAAATGTTTACCTTTACTGACGTTGACATATCAAGAGAAACATTCAAGGCTGCATTCCTGTTCAAATATGTACAAAGTTGTTGTCACTATTTAAAAACCCGATATATACTTTTTTCCAATCTTTTTACAATTTACAATCCACAAATTGGTATATTGAATATTTTTTCCACCATTAACCCTCTTGAATATGAACTTTATAGAAGCACCATATTTCAGTGATACTGCTTGGTTTATTGAATTGGGCAGCAAAGAAAGAAAGCTTGAATCAGACGTTGCAGTCTTTAATGAAAGTAGATGGGGAAGAAGTAGTGAAACTACTGCAAGATATTTTAGATGCCTTATTCAACATATTGATGGATCATCAAGAGACTGATACTTACGATACTCTAGTTTTCGAATGCCTTCTACATATCATAAGCTTAGTCAGTAGTGATTGGAAATATCAACATTTTGAACCTGTACTTGCCCTCTACATTAAGGAAGGCTTCAGTGCTACATTAGCTTATAAGTAGGTTTTAAAGTTATATTTTTAGTTTCTGTAGTGGATAAACTTGGCAATTTACTTCAAATGATAAATGAAAATGTCCTAAAGGGAAGATGTTTCTGTCACTACTGAAATATTATTGGTATAACGTTATATTCATTGAACTGATTTCAGGAAACTTATATCAGTATTGAACAAAATAATAACCCGATCTGTACAAAGTGTGTCAAAAATACGTGATGAGTTAGTGTTCAAAACAATGAAATCTTTACAACATGTAATGAGATTCATATCAAGATCAAGAATTTTATATCTAGAAGTGAATACAGAAATTAACCCTGATGATGAATTCCAGGATAGCTTATTAGAACTTTTATATAACATTATACATATGATGTCTTCCACACAAGATAGTATGCTAAGGGAACAAGGAGCATGCCTGAAATTTTTACCCTCAACCATAAATGATTTGTTACTAGTTTTCAATCACAAGGAATTGAGGTAAGAAAGCATGTAAACCTGTTCATAATTTATTCTCACATAATCTCATTCTAGTGAAATTCTTTGTGAAATGTTACGTAAGATACCTGTAGGTAGATTGACTAAACAAAAAATGATGACTGTAAATGATATCGTGCATAGCCAATTATTTTTATATCCAGAGTGCAGAAAAATAATGCTTCCTGTATTCACCGAACAAATAAAAATTTTGTTAGAGACAAATGAAGAGGTGAGTTAATTCTAACTGTTTTCAGCTTCAATCTTGGCGCATGCTGATGCAAATAAGTCATCGAAAATTTAAAAAGGTTACCTCTTCTATAAAATTCTAGCGTGAAATCATATTTTATATAATGAAATGTGTATTTAAGAGGATGTGAATCTAAAAAAAATTAGGACACTGGATTATACACAAAAAAGTGCCTAAAGAGTAAGAAATTTATTTTCACCTAACTTAATAAACAACAAATTGGTGTCAAAATTCAGACTTTACGTTTGGTTACTTGAAAATAAAATACAATAGCAAAGTTTTCAAAATGACATATTCATGGAAAAGGTAATCTTTGCTGTAAATTTTTGCGTTGTAAAGATCATGTACATTATTTGCAGATATCACAAAGCAGTGTGTGTATATACATAAAATATATATTATCCCTTTCATTCTTCCTCAGAATATCTTTCTAGGCACTTTGCACAGAACAGCACTCACGTTTTTGTTTTGTACATATACCAAAATACAAGTCTTATTAAAAAAAATATATCAAGACCATTTTTTCTCTATTCACTCATTTGAATAGTTTCTTCATCATCCCATCAAGTTCATGTTCATTTGAAAACAGAACAAGTTTCTATGAAATGAACTGCACCAACTTACCAGGCAACCGATCGATAAGTAGTATCTCAAACTTCTTGTATCTGTAGTGCTTGATTTATAATAATGAACTCCTTCTTGAATGTTCAAACTTTCAGAATGTACTTTAGCATGTACACTATTAATTGGAATGCATATACAGTAGAGCATGGTTTTCATATGAATTGAATCACATCCTTGGACTCCTTGATGCTTGACCTTCCACCTGTTATAAAAAAAAGATTTCTATTGATTTTCTGATGACGGCATTGATCAAAGCTTTCGTGATTCCAAAGGAGCATCTACACTATATCGATTCAACTATTTACGTGAAATTACGTCCACATTAATTTTACAGTATGAACGCTCGAAATTTTCGTTTCCAAACCAGTTGCTAGTTTAAGTTTTCAGTGTATTAGGCCGTTGCTATTCTCTTCTTTGAGATTACATCCAATAAACTGAGTTGTAATCGATCCGAATATTTCAGTGGGTACCTGAATGGTTACGAATGCCTGATAGTTTTTTTTGGGAGTTGATCGTTAGTGTCATAAATAATTAAGAGGATCTCATAATCAGACTTACCGTTTGTCGGTGAATTTGTTCGTAATCGTGGAACGATGGTCATGAATAAACTTTATTCAGTCAATAGTTCTCTGTCTTGAAACGCACATTTACAATTTTTTTTTTGGTACAATCCTTGTAGTTACATAGAACTTTCTACCAATAAAACTCTCTCTTTTATAGAATTTGTTCTTTCTTCCTTGAATATTTCGACAAAATTATGAGTACCTTTCATATTGACACCTTCAACTATTCAGTAAAGATCATCATGAAGTGTGCCATGTAGAGTAGGTATCTATTGCATTATATCAGTACATTTGGCAGTGTTATATTCCAATAATGGGAGAATTCATTCTAAGGTATCAGAAAGGAGTTGGTCTTTCAAAGTTCAATATTCGATTCAATAGCGCTTTCATTTTGGGGTTTCATGTACCGGTACAGCTACGAAAGCGACTTCAAAACAGTTATACAACCTATCTGGATTAATTCCGATAAAATTTCAATGTCAATTGAGCAATAAAACACCTCAATGAACTAGATGTAAGGATTCGGATAATGTGGACGCCATTTTTTCAGTTCGAGTCGTCGGCAACATAATTCGACATGCAATTTATGAAATGGTCCGTTTTAAACGAACACATTTATTCAATTCAGCCAAAAATCCGATATGAAATGGCTTATCGGCATAGTCAGGATGCGCTTCAAGGAATCATGTAAATTGTTCGATAATAATTTAGTTACTGTTATTTCACTTATTGATTGTTGTTGACGTTTTTAATTCTAACTTATTCATTCTATTTGTTATTTAGTTGATAGATGTAATTTTTCGATTTAACATTTCTGTTTATAAGCATTGAATCGTTACATTTGTTATTGGGAAAGTAGTTAGTGGTGCTTTTACTGGGTATTTTAGGGATTAGGTGTCAGACCAGATGGCAGAAGGCAAAATCGATCGGTTGCTAAGGTAGCGCAACTGTTGGGAACTACACAACATTGTCTCAATCAACATAGAGGATATTCCGAAGAGGTGAAACCCCATGAACTAACAACCATCATGCTTTTGGAATATTTATTCTTTGTAGCACCATAATGAAAAATTGAATAATTTAAATATCGCACTGTGATTGAATGTGAAAAAAAATTCATCATCAAATCGTTTTCGAACTTTTTGAAAATGTTTGATATTGATGAGAACTTTCACCACTTTATGGTACTACAAAGTTATGCTTATTGAACTTCAAATTATGATTGAATTCATAACCTTCAAAAACTTTTGTATAGGTGGAATTATGTATAAAAATACTCAGCGATATACTCAAACTGTTACATAAAAAAAATATTGGTAATACATTTGATGACATCCAAGAAATTATCAAAACTGATTTGAGGACTGCGATTCAAACTCATATTCATATGCATAGAGAGAACCCTCATGATGTAAGTTACTGATTTTTATAAATCAATTCCTCATAATCATCGTCAAATTATTTTTCAGGGGAATTTAGTAGCAATTATGATTGATATATTCAGGCAGATGACAGAAACTCACTATACAAACTATATCAACAATTTTCAAACTAGATATGACATATTAGATTTTCTTATGGAAATATTGGTAGTATTTCAAGAATTGGTCAGCAATCCTGTATTTCCGACTGATTGGTGTGAAATGATTATGCTTCAAAATAGCGTTATTTTGAAATCATTGAGATTTTTTTCTCATACAATTAGAGACCATTATTTCGAAAGATTTGAGTACCAAGCTTGGAACAACTTTTTCCATTGTGCCATTGCATTTATGACACAGCCAGCTCTTCAACTCGAAACATTTTCAAATAGTAAAAGATCAAGAATAATATCACGGTATAAAGATATGAGGAGAGAGACAGGATTCGAAATAAGATCAATGTGGTTCAATTTGGGTGAGTAACTTGACAACGTCAAATATTGTAATGACTTATCTTTAGATTATAAACTGACTCAAATTAAATTTGGCCTTTCATCTAGCTGCGGCGGCTATTTCACGCAACATTTCGTTTACACAAATGATTACATAAATTTGCTCGACTTTGCATATACCGATTCGGAAATAAAACATGTACAAAGCCACTACAGCGTTAAACGAGTGGATGAATATTGTGTAGTGGACCAATAAAATAATCAAAACCCTCGGCGCGATACGACAACGAATAAATGACTGATCTCACTCAATGGCATAGGAGCCTGGAGAGGGGGAGATTTGAACTCTCTCGAGTCTCGATGCAGTTCCTATGCCGTTGGGTTGGGTGGGGTCAGTCATTTATTCGTTGTCGTATCGCGCCAAGGGTTTTGAATATTTTATTGGTCCACTAGACACTATTCATCCACTCGTTTAACGCTGTAGTGGCTATGTTCACAACTTTTATTTCCGAATCGGTATAACTACCAGTAAAATAAGTAATAATTTTTTTCTACACTTTTCAGAAATGAATGATCAATTCCATTCATTCAAGTTGTTGTCATAACATAACGATAGCATTATTTATGATTCAGTGTTAATATCATTGAAAAAATTGGTCACTGAAACTTGACGTGAAGTCAGGAGCTTTTGAACGCTCGTTAAGCCTCCTTGTAGGTATATTTGCAATAGCCAGTTAAAGAAATCATTTGAAAAATTTGACAATGCAATATACAAACTGAATCTTAACCTTGTCGGATCTGTTGTTAGAGGAATATTGGGATTCTTTCTTTTTCGATAATTCGCCAGAACTTTAGCTTGAATACGTCATTCTTAATCTAACTGAAAAATTTCATCTCAATCGAATCCTTAGTTTCGAATTTATGAGTAAAGCAAAATTTCGAACAGCCATATTTTCGGAACACATAGTCTTTTTTTGCTCATTAACAAACATTCGAGATCCGAGAAATATTTTATTTACGGCCGGATGAACAGAATAGAATTCGGCCACGTCATCTGTAAGTCGAACCATATCGTTTAGTTTAGACCATTCCAGGATCAAAATTCGAAAAATTCTGACTTCGTGACGAAATGATTTAGTAAGTAGAATGAGCGTTCAAAAAGATCAAAGTATAGATTAGATCTTCCTGAAGATAAGAAAGAAGAGTTATTGGCATGCAGTCAAATTTTTTTAAATCCCCTCAAAAAGACTAATAGAAAATTATACATATAATACTAATATCTGTCAGTGCCATACGTTTGACATTAAACGTTATTCCCAAGCAGAATTAATAGACACCTGTTAATTATTTTCAGGACAATACAAAGCGCAATTTGTACCTGGACTTGTAGGACTTATTCTAGAAATGACCTTGCTACCAGAACCCGAATTGAGAAAAGCCACAATTCCTATATTTTTTGACATGATGCAATGTGAATTTTATTCTTCGAAGTATGTATTTGAAGGCTATGGAGACACAAAAAGGGATTCTTCTCATGTTAAGGGAAATTTTAAAAGTTTCGAAAATGAAATGATAGCAAAATTAGATACTCTAGTGGAAGGTGGAAGAGGAGATGAAGAATATAAAAACATGTTTCATGACATTCTGAAAGATTTGTGCAGTCAACATACCACAATGAAAGAAGAAGGAGTTAAATTTGTTGAAACTGTTTCGAAACTGATGGAAAGATTATTGGAATATAGGTGTATCATTATAGGTGATAATAAAGAAAATAAGATGAGTTGTACAGTTAATTTATTGGTGAGTATCATTACATAACATTATTTATTTGAAAGAGCTATTTCGATTTTTTTTCCTTCAAATATCTAGGTTCTAAAAAGTCACTAAACTGCATATGCCCTAGATGCATATAAATTCTGGTGTTAGCACTAATAAGATTTTGTTTAAGATTTTCTTGTCGACAGTAAATATAATATGTATTTGATCTCTTTTTCATTTCTCTCGAAAAGAGTCGCGCTATTTTTCCATTACCGCAATGGCGCAACGACGAAATAATTTTATACAAAATACAACTTCGTCAGCATCAAGAGAAAACATATTGCGAAAGTGGAATAATACATCGGACAATTTTTTAATGGATATATTATATTTGTCTAGGAATTCTACTCAGAAATAGATCGGCAAGAAATGTATATAAGATATTTGAACAAACTGTATGACCTCCACTTGTCATGCGATAACTTCACTGAAGCTGCTTTCACTTTGGAGTTACATGCTAAATTACTGAGCTGGTCTGACAAAGAGCTTGGTATACTGCTTAAAAGCAACAGACATGAAGATTGTCTGACTCATAGACAACTGAAAGAAGCTCTCTACTACAATATAATTGATAATTATGATAAAGGAAAAGTAAGTTGAACTCCAATCACATTTAAGATTATAATCTTTTCATCTACTGATTATCTTAATTATTCAAGATGTGGGAATGTGCAATACAAAAATGTCACGAGCTGGCTAAACAGTACGAAGAAGAAACTTTTGATTATGAACAACTCTCAAACATTTACAAAAGAATAGCAACTTTTTATGATGATATTATCAAAAATATCAGACTAGAACCAGAATATTTCAGAGTTGGTTATTATGGAAGAGGGTTCCCTCAGTTCTTACAGAATACTGTGCTGATATATAGGGGTAAAGAATATGAAAGACTTGCTGATTTCAATAGTAGAATATTGAATGAATTTCCTAAAGCTGAATTGTTGAATAAACTAACACCACCTGGAACAGATATCACAGAATCAGATAAACAATGTATCCTTTTATATATACCCAGTATGCCTCTTAAGTAAATGTACACAAATCTCAAATTTTTCCTTAAGTGCATTATAGATATACAAATAAATAAGGTAGATTCTGTAATGGATGAGATGAAGTTGAAGCGCTTTTCAGGAAAACCTCTGTCGGAACCAATTCTTAAATACTATCAAGTGAACAATATCAGGAAATTCACATTTTCTAGGCCTTTCACAAGAAAAGACCCGAATCTGGAGATGAGTAATGAATTTGCTAATCTGTGGCTGGAAAGAACTGAACTAACGATATCACATCCCTTGCCTGGTATACTGAGGTGGTTTCCTGTAACACATGTTGAAGTGCACGAAATATCTCCACTACTGTATGCAATTGAAACCATTGAAAAGACAAATAAAAGATTGAGAAATCATATTGTTATTTACAATAGGGAGAGAAACATTCAAATTAATCCTTTGAGTCTGACTTTGACAGGTGAGATATTCATTAACTATGTATAGGTTATGTAGCACTATTGGTACACAAATAGTACGTTCCACTTGGCGCTCACAATGCTCACGCTCACGACCGCTGTTTTTCCCATTCCTCCTGCTTGCGATCGTTGCAATCGGACATACAAGTGGAACGGGCTTGATAGTGGACAAGCTTTGCACAAGCGCAATCCAGACAAATTTATGAAATAGTCAATGGAAATAAATTTAGGGATTCTGATATTAAAGTTTTTCATTCATTAAAAACTCAGTTATAAAATCTTTTGGTGAATTTTCTAATAAACTCAAAATCGAATGCAACCTGAAATGTCTTACGATGCCGTTGTGGGATATTTGATGAGTCGCAACGATTCAGAAAGTACTTCGTCAAGTTCGGATGAAGAGTATAAAGCAATTTCAGAAAATTTAGTATTTCTCTAACTTCTCTGAAAATAATAAAATAAATAACCCAACCTCTGAGTCGGGATCCCGAATGCCAAATTATCATCCCCACTCCTCGAACGACCGCAAAGACCCACGTCTTCGGATGGGTCGTTGTGAGCTTGGCGTGAGCGAAAACAATGACGTCATCAGTGACGTATTCGCCGCGTTCACAACGACCGTAGTCGCCATGTGGAACGGCTAAGGGAGCATTTTGATCGTTGTGAACGCCAAGTGGAACGCACTAAAAATAGACTGTTTATCATTACATAAACATAACATAAAACAAAGTCGCTTTCGCTGTCTGTCCCTATGTATGCTTAAATCCTCAAAATTACGCAACGGATTTTGAAACGATTTTTTTTAATAGATAAAGTGATTCAAGAGGAAGGTTTATACAGAGTGTAACAGCCGAATGGAATTGACCTTATTCATTAGCTATCGGTTGCAGCTTTTTGAGCATCTTTGGGTTGGTACCAATGTGTCATCAATGTCAATGTTCAATGTCAAACCTCATTAATGTCAATTATCTTTGATTGTTTACAATTTTTGAAGTTTTGAACGTGCTATTTATTTTGAATTTTGATAGAGTGAAAACAATTTTTGGTAAAAATGGATGCTAAAAAGGTGGAAGTACATTTTGTGTACACCTAAATTTTATAAAGAATATAATGAAACCTAAATGTTAATGAATTCGCGGGCTTATTTCAAATCAGTAATGACAGTGATGACATTATTATTATTGCTGCCAACCCAAGAGCGCTGATAGCTTATGAATATGGTTAATAAATTCGATAACGAATAAATGAGAGCGTGTTGGGAAAAACGCTCGGACACGTCGATTTGTAATTTTAAATGCGCATATTTTTCAAGAAAATAATATTATACAGGGTGTTCCATGTGACCGTGGCCAATACCAACTTTCTTATTTAAAATGCAACCCCCTGTATATAATTTATTTTTTGGATTCTTAAGAGAATTCGAGACACAATTCATGCACAATGTCCTATACCTATCTTTAACTATTTCGGAAGTATTAAGTGTTTTCAGATTTATTGCAAAAATCAACGTTTTAAATAAAAATTATTTTATTTCACAAATTCGATACATTACACTTGAAACCTAATAAGTAATACTGATTATTTCTTAATAATTAAAAAAAAAACAAAAAAAAAACAAAAAAAAACATTAATGTCAATGTAGGAAATATTCAAAATGCTCGCCGCGAACGTCTTGGAAACATGCTAATCTGGTGTAGAATTGAATTTTTTTAAATTTCTTCTCAGTAATGGTTTTTGCTTACTTTCTTCATATCAAGAGGTAAATGGGAAATAAGTATTGAGTTCAATGTATCGAATTTGTGAAATAAAATAATTTTCATTCAAAATGATAATTTTTGTAAAAAATCTTAATATTTCCGAAAAAGTTGAAGATAGGTATAGGAGATTGTACATGAATTATGTCTAGAATTTTCTGAAGAATCCAAAAAATAAATAATATACAGGGGGTTGCATTTGAAATAAGAAAGTTGGTCGCATGGAACACCCTATATAATTTTATTTTCTTGAAGAATATGCGCATTTAAAATTACAAATCGACGTGTCCGAGCGTTTTGCCTAACACCCCCTCATTTATTTGTTATCGAATTTATTCCATTTGGCTGTTACACTCTGTATGTATGATACATGCATAATATTGTACCGAAACACTGATGAATTCACAGGTTTCTGATGTGATGTCGTAAATAAACACATTTTTTTGCGCTCACATTGCAAACGCTGACTGAACCCCACGAGATGAATCAAAATAATGTACTCGGCATTGTACTCCTAAAAAAGGTCAACAAAAAAGTCCGCGATGGTATATGTCTATCTCTTAAGTGGCCCCTAGACGGTCAATCATGAATGACAGTCTGACTGAACAATAAGATTGTCAATCCTGCCTTCAATCTTGAAGCCCCTACACATATCATTCAAACTGACAGTCTGATTGAAATGACTTCATCTCAGTTGAAATTCAAACACCAAATAGAACGCTTCAAATTATTATTAGAATAATGTCTCCAAATGAAAAAAGTAAAGATAAGGCTTGTTTGGCCATTATCCTTGCATTGGGCACCAAGAAGACAATAAAACGTCTTTCACTGGCATTTGGATTTATTTCTTTATATATGTTGAGGAATTTTTCCAATGCAACATTTTTTTATATTTATTCATGTAACTGGGATGGGATTTATTCCACAGTTCGGGGAAAGATTCATAAACACTTATGAACCTTCGGAGGCAGTTTCGATCGTCAACCCTTTGGGGCAACTCAGCGAAATCCTCGTTTAAGTTTTGCGAGCATCCGTCCTCCATGATTGCATTAATAAGACAGGAAAAGAATGAAAGAATCACTACAGTCTCCCCTCCACTCAACGTGATTGAACCTCGGATTTCAAAATATTTGAAAATCAGTCAGTCCATTCGTCATTCCATCAGTATAGACCTTACACCTTCAATCGGAATGTCAATCGTCGCTCTGATTGTCATTCCGAATGATCGTGTAGGGGTCCTATTAAGGATAACCCACAATAACCATTTTTTATCCTTTACATTTCACGGCAAAAAATGGTTATTTTGAGTAATACAGCATTAATTCTTATCCAATTAAGTACCTTAAATACATTGTCCATTCAATATAGATCAATATGGCCCTTTACAGCATGTAATTTAAATGAATATTTCCGGAGATATTACAGATTTGAAATGAAGGGACATAGCGGTGCGGCGCCGGCACTACCGTTGTTTATAAGGACATTCTGTAGTAGGTATGGGTATATTATAGTATCAGCATTGCATCCGTGCGAATCCAGGGCGGGTCGCTAGAAGTTTATATACAGGGTCTTTCACGAGGAACCTCACCCATATTTATACGGGAAACTACTGAACGTATTTTCATGAAATTTAGCACTTATAAGTATTTCACGATGCTGATGAAATCTAAAATATTTTCAAGGCATGAGCAGTGAGCACCTCCGGTTTTTCCGGAAATGACGTCAACTTCCGTTGCAGAAATAGATTCCTTAGAAAATTTCAAGTTATTTTGATGTAACATTTTTCAGTTTTGGTTGGAAAATTCTCTCTGAGCGGGAAAATTCGAAAAAAAAAATCGAAAATAGAGCTCCGCTGAAACAAGAATAACTTCGAGGTTTTTGGATGGAAAATTTTCATTTTTGGGATTTTTCAAGATGTAAGATTGATGTATCCACTTTGAAAATCGAAATCGCGATTCATGATACAGGGGGTGAAAAAATCGCTTTCAAAGTTAGGGATGACAAAATCGTGAAAAATCTATTTTTTCAAATTAGAACTCCATTTTTTATGGCAGATATTGAATCTACGTTAAAAAATAATGTGAGTGTATGCATCACACCCTTGCCCTAAAATGGATATTTTCTGAGTTAATATCCACTTTAGGGCAAGGGTGTGATGCATACACTCACATTATTTTTAAGTTGACGTCATTTCCGGAAAAACCGGAGGTGCTCATGCCTTGAAAATATTTTAGATTTCATCAGCATCGTGAAATACTTATAAGTGCTGAATTTCATGAAAATACGTTCAGTAGTTTCCCGTATAAATATGGGTGAGGTTCCTCGTGAAAGACCCTGTATAGGATAATATCAATAATAAGTTCTCCAAGAGTTTTAGAAACCTATATCGAAATTAATTCACTCGGTATCTCAAGTTAATGAATGTCATTTTTTTTATTCTATTGCCAATGATTTTATTAATTCTACATGGAGTCTCATATTAGATAGCTGAATTAAACAAATCATGTTGATTTATAGGAATCTTAGACGCTAACGTGATGGGAGGCATAAAAAATTATGAGGACACTTTTTTCACTGAAGCATATTGTATACACCATGCACAAGATGAAGAACTCATACAAAAATTAAAAGGTCTCATAGCAAATCAAATTCCACTCCTAGAATTATGTGTACAAATCCATAAAGATTGTATTCCTGTTACTCTACAACCATTACAAGATAGGCTGGAAAGTCGATTCACCTTGATGAAAGAAGATGTGGTGAAAAAATATGGAAAAGGAGTAAGAAAAATCGAAAAATTTAATGGATACCATTTTTACTCCGCTTTTTTCAGATTTGTGATATTAAAATAGAAAATACAGTAACAATGAGAAAACAAGCCGCTAGAACACTCCATAATAACTCTGACATCACAACAGTAAACGAGTGAGTTATTTTGAAATGGTATTTTCTCGTTAGTATTAGGTGAAAAATGGCCTATTTTAAAAGAAAAAATTACTTTCAATTTCTTTAAATATTCATTATAATTGTTTGCGGTTAAAAGGAAATTTTTGCAACTTGAGGTTTCTACATTTTTTTCCTTATTCTATCTCTAATTCATAAATCTTAATGAGTTCCAGAATGATTAGAGAATTTAACATTTTTTGCTAATTTGATAATCTGAAATTTTATTGTATGAAATCCCTAGTGTGTGATTTTTTTGTATAACTGAATTGTCAAATAATGAGATGCACTGAGCATAACATTGTGAAGAGCTCATTCTAACTGAGATGTTAAGAAATACAGATGATTATTTGTTGTGATTTCATGATTGCTTTTCCATTTATGTAGTTCATTTGGGGGTCGTAGTCGAGTGTCAAGCCTCACAAGAAACCAAGTCACCTCATTGAAACAATTCACTTCTAGCTTTAATTTCTCAAATTCATCTACCATATCCAGCAGGTTTGTATAGAAAATAATTTTTGACACATAAAACTAACCTTAAATGTAATAAAAAACTAACTGTAGTTAGATACCTACTAATTTGTTTTAGCACAGACCAACTAGGTTTTAGTCTGTCATAGAAACTTTATGTAGGAGTTGGCAGATACTTGATGGAAATTCATAATTGAGATGGGGAAGTTGAAAACCCTGATTAAATGGGAATATTGAATTTTATTTTTCAATAAAATTTCTCATTTCATTATTATGATATCTTATCTTGGTGGTTTGGGCTATTACTAACAAAATATTCTAATTTTCAGGGGAAGCCCGCATTGTTTAACGACAAGAAATACTTCTTTTGCTTAATTCCCTTTTTTTTTTCATTTATTACTGTTTCTCCCTTATTTTATTCAATAAAATTTCCATTCACTTCCTTTTATTATTTTCTTTCAATCAACTGAAAAATGGATCTGATGCTTGGATTACAATGGTAATTATTCAGAACTGAATTTTATAGAGTTTAGAGGTTTACTTGAAATCTTAAATATAATGTAATTAAAGCTGGTAGCGTACAAATTTTCATTGTTTATCATTAAAGTTTCATAAATGCCCATGCCTGATGCATGTTCATATCTTTTGTATTCTTCTACACCTACAGGAAAATGCATGAACATGAATTTTATACTACGCAATTTCTCACGTATAATCAGGGAGTTTATCATGTACCATCTATGAGTGGTGGGTACTTAAGTTTCTTTCAATGTACACCCCAACTCATACTTGTTATGAAAAATAACTGAAATCTTATAAATCTGACATGAAACATTTTGATCATATAAATTATGCTGCTTTCAGTTATAATTTTGGTTTCTCCTCAATTTTGATCAAGTCATGCCCTTCTGGACCTCTTCCGAAAACCTATTTTTCAGCTCTTCTACCCCAAATGCTTATTGTTATGATTGTCATATCAAAATCTATAGTATTCATAAGGCTGGTTTCTGATCAATTTTTTGTACTCTAGTAGATCACCCAGTAGCACAAAAAGTCTACTCTCTCCCAGCAAGAGTACAACACCAACACCATCTTTAGCTCATAAGAAATCATACAAAACTCCAAAAGAGAAAAGAAGATCTAGTAAATCAGAAATACACAGTCCTGTTGGCAATGGCACACAATGGTATACAAGTGACAATGAAACTAATAATTCAACAAATGGAATGGCTCTTTTTGAACTTACACAAGAGGTGAGTCATTTACATTCAAAATGATGTGTCACTTGACCCCTTTTGCTACATCAAGCGGTGTCCCCCTCTGAATAAGAATTGACCTGCCCGGAGTTTTTCGGGAAATCTGTACGTTAAAATATTCCAGCTTACTCCTAAAAGACCTCTACGTTCTGAAGTTGAGAGGGAGAAAAGATTGAGCCGACCGCCAAGCGGACAGTTCGGAAGACCCAATAGCACAAGTTCAATATTGAGAGGAGCCAGTAGTTCTGGAGCTAGTAGCAATAGGGACTCTGTTGGTATGTTTTTTTATGATATTATGTATGCAAATTAATTTGATTGGGAACTAGGAAGGTGGTTAAATAATCAGCAAATTTCAGTTAATGCCAACGTTTCGCAACCATATATTCGGGGCTATTCACTAAGCAAAGTTGTTAACAACTTTGCTTAGTGAATAGCCCCGATTGCTTCTTCAGCAACTCTTTAGCAAGCTGAAGGACAGGATTCCCGTATCAGATTGTAGCAATCTCGTGTACAGGATACCTTGCATGAATTGCAATAGGTGCTATGTTGGTCAAACCAAACAGCTATTGAAAAATAGAGTCAGACAACATAAGTATGATTGCAGTGAGGTGAAAAAACATAAGGGTCACAAACAGCTTTGGCTAATCATCACTTTCATGAGCATCATCGGTTTAATGGTGTTTATAAAGCTGAATAATACGGTTAATAACAGAATTGATACTCAGGGTCTGAGCGCAATATATGAAAATATTTTGGAAATCTTCAAGTGCCGAGATCTCGAAGTAGAGCGGTCTGGTTGTGGATAGTGACGCATATGCGGGCGGACGTGTGTATGTTTATTTGAGTCCCGGTTTCTTTCATTTCATTGTATTCCATTCGAATGTTTTGAATAGATGTCGCACGTTGGACTAATTTTTCGATGTGTCGCTGGCTGTGGTTCTTATTATTTTTTGAACAACTTTGGTACGCATAGTTTGGCTTCGGTAAGTGTGTTTGGGGAGATCGTACTCTGTAATAGTTCATTTTCTTATGTATGTGTTGGTGTTTGTTTCACCCCGGTTATGTTATGTAGTGTATTTTTTATCATTTGAATTTTTTATATATGACTTTTATCTGCATCTTGTAGCCCTGAAGAAGCAACAGCTGGCATTAGCTGAAATTTGCTGATTATTTAACCACCTTCCTAGTTATGTATTTTGATATAGTACATATTTCATTTATATGATTACCATACGTCTCGCTGAAGTTAATAGTATATTATTTTATAAGGAGGAGAAGTGTCACTTTTCATGGCGAGCTTTAGTTTGCCCGCCGAACGTAGTGAGGCGGGTAATTGAAAACGAGCCATGAAAAGTCACTTCTCCTTCGAATGAAATATGTTATTTTATTTCCAAACATCTTGAAATTCCAGGAAATCTGAATAATATTGACATTTACGATCGTTATAATTGAGTGAAAAATGTAACATTTGTATAGTTACGGTTGTCTTGCAAAATTAGTCCCTTGCATAACAACACTTTTCCTGCCGCCGGCGCCGCCCGGAGGGAAAAGTAAGCCATAGCAACCATTTCTCCGCCTAGGCGGAGAAATAGAACTTCTCTATGATCCTGTCAGTCTAGAAATGACGTTGTTATTGAACGTTTGGAAATAAAAGCTTTTACGCGTATATTAAAATGTCGGGTCACCTACTAGGTACTGAATATGCCCAATCCTGTATGGCTTCTGGATAAAATTAATTTCCTGATATTTTGGTGAGATGATGTTTTTGATAACTCATTTTATCTATTTAATTGATTCAATGAAAAATGAGTCTTTTCACTAAATTGTTTTATGAACTCGATCTTCAAAAACTATTCAGAAGTCATTATTTTACTGCTTGTTACCTAGTTTAACTTGATGAGATGAGTAGTTTTCGAAATAAAATTTCATAAAACAATATCGAAACCATTGGGCCGGGGTTCCAATTTACGAACGTATCCGAGGCATTTGAACTTCACCGTTACCCTGAAGCGGGAAGGCAACAGTTTTTCATTTCAGAAAAATATTTTAGCATAATTTTGTTTCTTTTTGTTTTTCATATCGCATCAAAGTGCCTTTTTTTCAGGCACCACAGATTCTAGCATAAGTGAGGAGGATGTTATGCCCCCCCCTATTCCTATAAAACTTAGGGGTGAAAGTAGCATTGACTACTGCAACCTAGAAAATACGAGTTTCTTGTATTCTTCACGAAATTCAACTAGAAGTCCAACATTAGCCAATGCTGAACTTCCTGTGGTTTCTGACTCGCAAAGTTATAAGGAAGTGCCACCTACACCACCACCTAAACCTCCAAAAAACAAGGCATCAAGTGTGATTCTTTGAAAATGTTGCTAAATTTTTGCTACCAAAGAAAACATCAAATTAATTTCCAGTGCAGAATAATTCCGAAATTCATGTGATTAGCATGGATCAGTAATATTTTGAGGATGATTATGAACTTGTTATCGAAGCATTTTAATAATTCATCATAGAAAATTATTTTTGACGCTATATTTTCTTAAAAATATAATAATTTAAATGAGATATCTAAATATATTTAATGTTTTTGTTACCATAAGTGCCATGTTTTTGATAGAATTCGTAAACATTTCTATTTATAAGTATTTAATGCAATATCATTTTGTCAATTGAATTAAAATTTGCCAAAGAAAAGTTATTTGTAATGCATTTTGACATATTGAATCTTTTTTAAATAAATTACAAAAAAACTTGTATTTATTGTTTTATGTAGCCGGAACTCGCGCTTCCTATCTGTCCCACATATATCAAAAACCTCTTCAAGAGATGGATTGATGAGAAATTCTGCTCTGAGTAAAACATGAGAACGGATCTGAGGCAGTCGAGACTCCTCATTAGGGGGCCTTCTTCTAAGCCGGAGGTCAAAAAACTCTTGAGGAAGCAATTATCTCTGGTGACTGGTGCTTTAACTGGCGGCCATCTGTTTAGCAAACATTTACATAGAATGGGACTAACTGAGTGTTCCCTGTGCCGTTGGTGCAGGAACGCGGATGAAACGGCAGAACATATACTGTTCACGTGCGACAATCTATCTGTACTGAGGTAAACACACCTAGGGAACCCTACACCTTCCATCTCTATGGTGAGAGGGACTCCTCTTTGTCGTCTCGCGGCATTCTTGTCAGCGTGCCTTCGGGTCTGAGCCACAAGGCCTACGTTCTGCCGACCAAAGGCGCCGTACAGAAGAAGAACAAGTAGGTGAGCATGTGTGCTAGCAGATTGTGATTGCATCCAGGTAAATGAAGTATCTTTTCCTGATTTGGGCCAATAATGATCAGAATATTTGAAAAAATTAATATGGATCACCTCATATCTTGACGAGTCCTTACAATGACATTAAAATAAAAGTGTCAACTGTTATGATTGAAGAGAGACATTTTCAATAACTGCTTCAATTTTTGATAAGTTTTTATACACTGGGAAGAATAAAAGCCTTAATGCTTCAATTTATTTATATTTGTTGAACTTTTGTTAATTTAGTGTTTTTACGTAGTTGAAAATAAAAAACTTATAATACAACAAAATACTTGTAAATACAACTCTGGAATATGTTATTGAATATAAACCATTCAATTATATGTGAATCTTGCAAGAGATTAATGTCACCGACTTTCTTACCTATTCATTTGATGAAAGCCAAGGCCAATTCTCAAAGTTTCTTCTTTTACAGTAGAGTCCCTTGTGTCACACAAATCTCTCCTAAAATTGCTGCAGGTCAGTCTCTTATGAAAAATCTTTTGTATCACTATGGCCTTGATTGGTATTAACAGATGAAAAATCAATATTAAATATAAAATTCTACTATCTTAAAAATATTCAAGTTTGAATCGAATACATGGAATAATCACAATCTTGTTTATCAGACATATTGCTTTCATGACTGCTCATATGTTTTCTCAGGCTATGGCTGTTGGAAAATTCTTTAGAACAAAAGAGGCACTTGTATGGTGTATCACCAGTATGTAGTCGATTATGATGCATCAAATTATTTTGGTGGTTGAAAGCCTGAAAACAAAATACCATACAGATCTGACATTTCATAACACAAAATAAAACCGAAGTTTATTATAAATAATCAAGTATTCAACTAGACCACTGCATTTGGGCTTCACTTCTAACTAACAAACACTGGCACATCCAGGGGGTATGGAGGCTGCAGTCCTCTGCTTTAGCTACTAGTTATGAAGTGAGCTGGTCTTCTTATGAAAAAACTAAAAAAGCACTGGCATGAAGTCAGGAGCTTTTGGGCTCTTGTTCATTTACCTATTCATTTGAATTTATTTGCATTTTATGAGAACTACTGGCCTAGATCCTAAAGGATGTAGTTATATGCTTTGGGAATTTGGAATTTTTCATATATATTCAGAAATATGACAACACATATTGAATGACTTGATTGTTGAATTGAAATGGTAGGATGGAACAAATAACTTACTTTCCCACAAAAATTGCATTTGAAAGGTTTCTCCCCTGTATGTATCCTCTCATGAGCTTCCAGTTTGTCTAATTGTTTGAAACCTTTGTTACAATATGTGCAAACATGTTTTTTGTTGACATATTTATGAATTCTTTGATGGAGTATCAATTTTTCTTCTGTTAGTAACTGAAAAAGAATGTAACAAAGCTTTATCAGACTGCAACTACTGAAAAGAATAAAGTGCTTGCTGAGCAGAAAAAAATTCAGACAATAGCTCAGACAGATCGATTTTGCTTACACACCCCACTTCTTCACATTGGCAAAAGTCTTTATTCTACATTAAAAAAATTGATTATGTGAAATTCTTCTTGAAATTTTTGCCTTCATAGTAATCAAGATTTTTTGATGGAGTTCTCTTTCTCCTATTGAAAAAGGTAAAATTTTTGGAATGCATATCAGAAATATCCATATTTTTTGAGAATAAAGGATTTCATCTTCACAAACATATTGATATCATTGTTTTGGTTTTATGTAGATAAACAAGACTTATCTCACCAACTATCGTTCAAGTCAAAATAAAAAATACATGTATTCTGCAAGCATGAGTAACGATAGAAAGCTATGCTATGTCATCATACAACATTATTGTAACTTTATCAACATCAATATGAGATACATTAATGTGACATTACCTTTTTATGACAATGAGTGCATTCTATTCCAAAATCGTCCAGATGCAACTGTTCATGATAATAAAGCGTCCTTTTATCCCCACAATCTTTTCCACATATAATACAATGGAAATCCTTTTCTAAATGAACTTCTCTCAAGTGCTTCTTGAACTCAGATAATTCTTTAAAATGTGAGGTACAATGTTTGCAGGTCCAGGTCATGTTTAAGGTCATGACATGTTCTTTACCTCTATGAATCTGTAATGCTGTTACACTTCCCAGCAAAATGCCACATTCAGGACACATGATTTTCTCTTCCGGGTTTGTGTTGTGATTTTTTAAGTGTTCCTCATAATTTTTGCTCCACTTGAATTCTGAAATAAGAACCGGCTAAGAATTAAATGAAAAATTCATTTTCCTGATAATGTGAACTCAAGTCTTACTTCTCAACAGTGAGCTAGTAAGAGAGAGTTGCCCAAATTTTGCTCAGAGGCAATACATTGCTTTAAAATTGGTATTTTTGACAAAGCTTTTTCTTAGAATTTAACTTTCAAAACAGATCATAAGATATAACATGGTGTTTTATGTCAGAGGCATTCAGTCAGAGAGAGAGAAAAGTTTATTCCCGGCCTTTGACCTGAGGTCCTCCAGCCTCTTTCAGTCAATATATGCAAAAGTAGAATTGAGTCATAAATTTTGCATATTTTGAGTATTCTTCATGCCTTAAATGTGCGCCCTTCCTCAACAAAGATATACCCTGAGAAGCATGTTACAACTTACACATATTATTAGTTCAAAGTACTCTTCATTTTATAGTTTACACACATGTGAATAAATCTTTCAATATTATATAGATTTTGTCCACAACTTCAACTTACCTTTACAACAAATTTCACATATATATTTTTTTGATTCTTTCCTATTGCTATGATATTTTCTCAAGTGATGTTTGAAACTAGTAATATTTCGGGTTGTTATATCACAATGTGGACATTTAATCCTTTCACTATTTTCATAGTGGCCAAATTTTGTTTTATGATCCTCTGCTTCTTCTACATCTAAATCCATGTGGCAAAATTTACATTTTTCTGTGGAGTAGTAACTGTTTGTGTTCAGACTAGCCAAATGATCTATTGTAAACTTTTCATTGCAGCGTACATATGTACCATTTTCATCAATTTCTTCTTTAATATTGGATTCATTAAGAATTATTTTTATTTCCATGTTGTGCTGATTTTCATCATTAACCAATTTGATAACTTCCCAGTTTGGCTCCTCATTTGCTTCATCCTCACTTGAATTAAACTCGTCTAATATTTCCTCAGTGTCATTTACACTGATAAATTGACTCAACAACAGATTTGATTCGTTACATTTCACAAAAAAACAGTATGCTGCCTCGGCTCTGAGTATACAATCAGCACAAATTTTTTGTGGGTAATTATCGTTTTCCTGTAAAATTCATTAATCATAAATGACACCAAATTATTTTATCGCTGATATACTCACTTGTATTTGGGTATATTTTGAAAGTATATCCATGAGTCTTATTTCTCCTCCGACTATGTATAACTCATTCAAACATAATAAACTATCTTCTTCGTATTTCATTAAACAAGTCCTGCACACTGTGGAGAAGTCCTCCAGTATCAAATTTTCTTCTTCTGTCATTGTGTTCAAACTTTTATATACTTAAGTAGTAACCTATAGTATATTATTATTAATATGTAAGATTAAGATTTCCGTGTATAGAGGATAATATTTATATAGGTATATATTGGGTGATTAAATATGAGGATTTCATTGATTTCAATTCAAAATTTCGATGAACATTTCGATAATAAATATAACCTTAATCAGAGACAACAATCAGAGAGGAAAATAATCTTCGCAACATAGAATTAACAGAGACAACGTGTTGTCTCTGGAATTAATATTCAAATGAATCTCGCAACGATGATCGGACGATCGTATTTCGGATGCATGGGAATCCAGCTTCATTAAAGATTCTTAGTTTAAAGAGCTATATCTGCTAAGAACAAGATGTATCTTCTATGTATGTTATTGTTCTGTGTGATATGACAGATTTTAGTTAACCTTGAATTGTATCAAAATAATAATTAACTGTCAATTTGACAAGTGGAGCCGTGGTTCGTTTTTCTTGAGTTTACGATTTCTCATGAAGATTTTCATCTTTCCTTAATGTTGAAAAAAAAAACTGGCTGATCTCTTACGAGAAAAGATTTGAATTGACGTCACAATAATTCAGAAATAATCAAAATGTCTGACTATTTGAAAATCGGTCGTAAAGTTGAAATTTCGGGCAAAGATGTACAGGGCGTTATAGCTTATTATGGTCAAACAGAATTTGCGTCTGGAAAGTGGATTGGTGTAATTCTTAATGAACCCAAAGGAAAAAACAATGGAGTTGTTAGAGGACGAGAATATTTCAAGGTAACGGCGAACAAGACATAATGAAAAGAAATTTTATCAGAGAACTCTCAAATTTTAGTGTGAAGAAAATTATGGCATGTTTGTCAGAGCGCAACAAATTATACCATTGGATGATGAAGGAAAGCCAATTGAGACAACCTCAGGAATTGCAAGACCTAAAACTAGACAAAGCATGTTAGTACTGAAATTTTTATTCACCTTCTTCATGTAAATTTATTTTTCATTGCTTTTTCAATTGGCATATTTTTCATGACTAGAGTTGGAACAAAGCCAAAACCTACACCGTAAGTTTTTCTTCAATGTACATATTCACATAGAATGCTAATAATTGATTCAAATTTGATAGTTTGTATTTTTTTACGCCTACTGGAAAGAATAAAAAGGAAAACATCACCACAGAAAATACCACCCTCTATATCTGCATCTAGGTAACTTAAATGTTGTTTGTATTATTATCAACTGGGGTTCAATTAATGAAAGAACTAAAGGTTATTTTTTTCATAGTAATTCAAATTCCAATGCATTATTTAATTGACAGCACAGACAAAGTTCATACCTATTGAATGAGATTTTTTTTCTTTATTGAGTATTCATATACCAGGAGCAATAAATCCTAATCCTGAAAGGAGAAGAGAAAAATCTTCTTTGTTTCATCCATATGTAGGGCCATTGGTCAGACACACATTTTCAGCCTGTTTTCGAGTAGGGAACCATAAACTGTACAGGTAGACAAAATTGATGATACCTGACTAAAACTTTGGAACCCTAAGATATGGATAGCACATCTCATCATGGCATTTCTCTATCTTCTTTTGTTTTTCGAGTTAAAAGCCACAATCCACATCTGGTCAATTTCAACTTTAGTCATTATCTCTATTCCTGTTTATGCTACAGTGTTGAAATAAGTATTGTTATTATTACAAATGATATTGAGATGTGGCCAATTGGCCCATGAATTTTATGAAGAACAGAAAAGTGACTCATTAGAGATCAAACAATATTCTGGGGAAATATAGAGTCTACTCTGTTCTTAGGATTGATCAGTTTTGGCACTCACAACATTCACTGGCGAATCTTTTTTTCAATAATAATAATCTTTTTATTTCAACAATATCAATTTTGCCTCATAACTTGAAACAAATGAAGACAAGCAACTCAATTTCATTACATATTATATTACTTGAAAAAATGTGCTATTTGTTTTTCCTTATCTCATAGGGTTAAGAATTTGTAGATAATAGGCCTACCACACGCTCAAGCTTCACCACAGTTTGGCTTGCGCAAACCGGCTTGAACACTGAACACTGAGGGAAACTGTATACAATTCTCCCAACCACACGCTCAGTGTTCAGTGTTCAAGCCGGTTTGCGCAAGCCAAACTGTGGTGAAGCTTGAGCGTGTGGTAGGCCCATATGGTATTTTGCCCACCCTGTCCATATGAATATTTCTAAAAATTAACACTTTTTCAGCTTCATTCTGATAAAGAGGTTGTGGCTTTTGGTATATGGATACTGATGTTTTTATTCTTACAAATGAAAGTTCTTGTTCATTTGTAGCAAATATATTATGACATTTATTATTGTATCTAATTCACAGCCACTTTTTGGAAACTTTTTGTATTTCACAAAGAGTTGAACAGATAATGAAGGACTCAATTGAATAGAAAAGTGACTACATTCGTGAATAGGAATTATGCATGTGATTCAAAGCAATATCCAACTATTGAAAAGATCAACTGTTACTTTGTTTAACTCCGTTGTTTCGAATTGACATCTTTTTCTTATCTACATTTGAGTATTTTTGCCTTGTATTTTCATATCCCAATTCCTGATACTTTCAGAGATATCAACGGTTTTTCAAAAAATTGCCAAAAACGTAGAACCAAATAAAAAGGCATAGATAAGACATTTCGTATTTTGGAAAGCTGGTATTTTGTAAATACGATATTGAGATCATGATTATGAGAAAAAATTTGGTTGTGATATATGGTGTCTTTTATCTCGGCCAAAAGTTTATTTTTTCAAATGGCACAATGGAACAACATATGTTTTATATGATACTTCCAGAGAAAATCAAAATACACATCTAATGATATACCCACCATGTTCCTATACTAAAACCTCATGGTTTTGGAAATGAAGTCAAATTTCTGTGAAAGTGCGGATTTTCAGGACTTCTGTTGCTACCATAAAACTACTGTCATGTTAATTAAGTGAGATCCTAAATTCATTGAAAACTGGACTGAAGGCGTTTGTCCCATTCATACGTGAAATTGTGTTTGTATCTTTAGATGAAATTGACAACGCATTTTTGTAAAAACATGGATAGAATTCTCAATTCTAATTCTAATGTTATTCTAATGTTTTATTACAATTATTTGTTATTTATGGAGAATGTGATGGGTTTGTTAAGAAAACTTGAGCTGAAATGTACAAAATTTTGTCTATTAGCTTCAAGACATTTCAAAATACGATTTCTTGTTGAATGACTTGTGCTCTTCTGATTTCTTCTGAATCAAGCCCTTGGATAGAAATGATCACCCATTGGTGTAGATCTGCTTCACTCCGTACTGGTGTTGTGTACACTGTATTTTCCAAGGTAACCCAGTGGCAGTATTTCTACGGTAATAACTGAAGTCGTACGCCGAAAACTCTCACTTTCACAGAAATTGGATTTTATTTTCGTACCCATGAGGTATCAGATAAAACTTACACTGACTAGACGAAAAATTTTGGAACACCTTTATACCACAAACCATTTTTTTCTTCACGAAACTCATCCTCAGGATTAGGGAAGTACAAGACGAAAATTATCGGATGGTGATAGAGAAGCGAAAACAGTTATCAGAAATAGGGTGTCCCGTTTGGAACAACGCAGTTTGTAGTATTTTTTCGCAGAAGTGGCAAAGTCGCAACATTGAAAATATTTTAGCTCGATTGATCAATATATTATTTTTGGATTCCCTTCAATATAATATTTAATTTTGTTCAGTTCAAGAATATCTTTGGCCAGTAGCAGACAATCTTTATCTGGAAGCAGGCAGTCATTGTCAGGCAGCAGACAATCCTTAAGTGGAAGTAGGCAGTCATTGAGTGGTAGTAGAAGTCATCTGGCATCACCTGTAACGGAGAAGAATAGTGATATAGGGGAAGGCGGCAGTCAGATGTTAAAGAGAGCCTCCTTTATTGAGGTGAGGTTAAATTTTACAGTAATAACACACAGCCAACAATGTATGTCAAACTATTTAATCCCTGAGTTCATTCAATTCTTAATTTCACAACTATCACACACTTGAACTGAACATCTATTGTGCAACAGTACTGCTAATCACTGCACACTGCTCTACTCTTCTGTGCTACATCCATCATCTTTTCTGGTTTCAGAAACCAATAGCCTTCTTCAATGCACAGCTTCACAATTGAATATGTGTCTTTTGAATGTTGCGAATTTGATGATTCACAGAGCATTGTCCCGGGAGTTCATCCATTTCCTCAGTTCTACTTTACTCAGTGATAGAGCCTTTTTCCTCCACCTCCTTGAATAGAAAACTTGAGCAGTCTTTGTCCATTGACCATTCTCCAGAATGCAAGCTTCCTCATTTGCTGTAATTCTCTAACTGCAATCAACTGATAGCTGGCTGGGAAACACAAATAAAGGAGTTGTCCTCCTTCTCTTGCCAGCTAATTTGCCATTTTGATACCATGTATCTAATGCTGGCCATAATAATAATAATAATAATAATAATAATAATAATAATCCCTTTATTTCATAAATTACAATACATGATTGTGAAAATGAAATTTGTCATACAAAAGAAATCAATAAAACAACAAAAAGTGATATTTCTACCCATCCATATATCTATTTTTCCCCAAATTTACATTCAAAATATTCTGACAGGCAATATGGCTCCAGGGTCAGCAGTAATTGTTTAACCTGACTTTTGAACAGTCTTTCATTATCTATTGCTTTTATTGTTGTGGGCAACTTGTTAAAAGCTGATATACCCGAATATAAGCATCCTTTCTCGAATTTCGTTAATCGATGTTTCGGATAGTTATAGTTTAGATTTCTTTCACTTCGTGCTTTTAAATGACTGATCGAACTCTTATTCTTGAACAAAAATGTAATAATTTCGTACAAGTAGAGCCCTGTTATTGTGAGGATGTTGTTTTCTCGAAAGTGATTTCGGCAGGATTCTAAGTGTTTCAGATTCAGTATGGTTCTGAGTGTACGCTTCTGCACTATGAATAGATCATTGGTCTCACCTCTATTTCCCCAGAAAATTATTCCAAATCTAACCGTTGACTGAAAGCTCGAGAAGTACACGGTTTTTAGTGTGTTCTGATCGGAGTAAGGTTTCAATACTCGCAAGGTATAATGGACAAAGTTCAATTTCCTTCTCAGACCCTCAATATGCAGATCCCACCGAATATTTTCGTCGATTGTTAAGCCTAAGAATCTTGTTGACTTTACTGTCTTTAAAGTTTCATTTGCGAACTGGATTTCTCTGGGTGAATTTACGTTAGAATTTTCCGTTTTGAAAACAATCGCATTAGTTTTTGTAGTGTTCAAGGTGATAAAATTGCTTTTAAACCAGTCAACAAGACGATCGCTACACATTTGAAGTGTCTGTGACAGAAGTTCCCGATTCCTTTCGCGGATCAGCAGATTGAAGTCGTCTGCAAAGTTTACCATACACCATACCATACCATACCATACACGTTACGGTCTACCGGAGAGGTATACCTGCGCAGTGCGCAGGCGTGTCTGTGCTGGTTTAATCCCACACAAACACGCACAGGTTTAATTCCACACACGCCCCGGTTGACCTGTGCAGGCATGCCTGCGCAGGTATACCTCTCCGGTAGACCGTAACGTGTATGACCAGCATTAGAGTTGCCAGTTACCCAAAGAAGGTTGATTTTCTTCTCTGAGTGAGTTGAGTGACATTTTGCACTTCCTAACTAGATTTGGACGAACTATTGGGTGGAGTGCTAGTAGGGATTACTTCTGAACAAAAGAGATTTTGGTCTAGAACTAGATCATCTCAGGCAATCATCAAGACTGTAGGATTCTTTTCGTTTGTAACAAATGATCGAACAGCTTTTTTATGATTCTAATCTTTGCAAGTCTATTGGTAGATGGTTGTACAGTTTTGGTTTAGTTTAGTGAATTTTATTTATTGGTCCTCAAATTACTTCACAAGATATCTCATGATATGAGATTAAAATGGAAATACAAGGTGTCACATCGAAAAGAAAAGAGAGGTTTCTTCTAGATTTTGGTATATTCAAGATTTTGGGAAATCGATCGGACTTAACAATTTTGTTCTTGGGCAGGACATTTTATTCACATAATCACTAGAATTTGATTCAAAATGCATATTCTGCTCCTGAGAGATGCTAATTTGGACAACTTGAATGATATTACTTCCAGACTGGCTTTGTAGAAACATTGAAGCCACAATTCACACCTGGCCAGGCTTTAACGAGTGCTCCAACTCCAGTGTCATCAATGGAGGAAAAAATAACAATAATGCAAATCCAACAAGAGTGTGAAAGTAGAAATCAACAAATTAAAGATCTTCAAGAGAAACTGGAAACATTAAAAATGAAGCGACAAGAAGATAAGGAAAAACTTAAGGATTTTGATAAGTTGAAAATTCAGGTGAGTCTTATTTGTCAATTGAGATTTATTACGTCTTTTCTTGTAGAAGTAAACATTAATGAAGGCAGTGTAGTAATTTTGTTGCATAATGGTGTTTCATTATGATTTAATATTATTGTAGTTCATATAATAGAGGCATACAGCCAGAATCAAACAATCAATTATTTAAAATCGTATTTGATTTTACTTCTAAGGGAGTAGAATGAAATTCAATCACATCTTCGAATATTTGTAGCTTGATCATCTGCTTGAGTTTAAATCTAAAATAATGGAGTCACAAGCTAGTCTTCAAAGGGATCTACAGAGAGCAAAACAAGAGGCAAAAGACGCAATTGAAGCCAGAGAAAACCATGCTGATGAGGTAGGTGATCTGGCAGAAACATTAGAAATGGCATTGTTAGATAAAGAAATGGCAGAAGAAAAATGTGAAACTCTACAATTAGAGTTGAATGTCTGCAAGGAAAAACTAGAAGAGGTTACATTAGACCTAGACATATTGAAAAACGAAATGCAAGAAAAAGGTATATAGTTGATGGGTTCCAATAAAAAGTTGTTAATGTCCACAATTTTTTCAGCAAGTGGCATAAAGACAGTAGCAGATGATGAATTGACTAGTTATGAAATTAAACAAATTCAACAACAAAATCTTCGATTGAAAGAAACTCTTGTGAAAATGAGAGATCTTTCGGCCCATGATAAACATGAATATCAGAAGCTGGTGAAGGATATGGAACAGAAAAATTCTGAAATCACTGAATTGGGCAAAACAAAGGAAAAACTCAGTGCAAGGGTTGAATCATTGGAACAGCAGATAGCTGACTTGCAAGAACAGGTAAATACACTCTCTTTTTCTCATGTTCATATTGAAGTAAAAGATTTTTCAACTTGACACAGTTGCAAAATCCAGATCATTTTCATGAAGGAAAACATTCTAATATGATATTCTTAGGTTGATGCAGCTTTAGGAGCAGAAGAAATGGTGGTATTGCTTGGAGAACAGAAATTGACATTGGAAGACAAGGTAACTGCTTTAGAGGAGGAAGTAATGGAACTTGAAGCACTGCAAGATATGAATAATCAGCTTCTTGAAGGAAGCAATGAGATTGAAGCAGACCTGAGGGAAGAACTGGAGATGGCAAGGGCTCAAACCAGACAGGTATTGAAGAATTTTTTTATTTTCACTTCTATTTCTTATTATCTAATTTTTATTCAGGCATTGAGAGATAGAGATGCAGCAATTGAAACAATAGCAGATCGTGAAACTACAATTAGTAAATTTAGGGAACTAGTACAGAAATTGAGAGATCAATCAATTGATCTTCAGGATCGCTTGGAGAAGGAATCCAGTAAACCTGTGTCTGGACTTCCTGAAATATTAGATTTCAAGAAGATGTTCTCAGAAAATAAGGCCCATACAAAGGCAATTGATTTAGAATTGAGGAGAGTTGATATAGGGCAGCTTCAACAACATATAAAATATCTCACTTCTTATATGCCAGAGTCTTTCATGAGTCGAGGAGGTGAGAGATAAATAAATAAATAAATTTGAATTGTTCACCATTTGAAGTGCAACACACTGATAATTGAATTTTATCCTAATATTCCATGAGGTTTGGAAATTATGACATTAATCAAGAATAAAAAATTTGTTGATCTATCTATCACTACACATTTGGATTAAATTCATGTAAGTTAATTTTTAGGGGATTATGATGCAATATTGGTTCTTCTTCTTATACCTCGCTTAATAACTAAAACAGAAATACTGTTTGGTCAGGTGAAAGAGAAATTTCCAGCTGTTGAAAAAATTACCAGACCTGCTATTCTTAAGGAACATGCAATTAATCAATATGCATTTAGATGCAGAGTTGCATTTTATATTTACGCCCTACAAGTAAGTATGAGTTATACTTTTTCTGTTAATGAATGCTATACCATAAGAGGTATCTAAAGAGGCGAAGAAACAGGTATTTGATCCATTGGTAAATCGGTAGTGCCCAAATCTTCAGATTGATCTTGATAGTAGGCAAGTGAATATACCAGATTATGTTCTTTTTTCCAGACAATTTTACATCAATATGACTATTGTTTGAATATTTGCAAGCCAGAAGTTTTGCTAAAAATTGGAGGTAGTTTTCCAGAAATGGCAGCACAAGAAAAAGTACTGGATGGATATGTAGAATTGGTGAAAAGAGATCAATTGGATGAAAATGTGCCAATAGAAGCATTGGAGAAATGTGTAACATATTTCAATACTCTGTTTCCTATCATTCTAGGTAATGAAATGAAGATAAATCACACTCGGTTGTTATCTGATAATGTCAAGTGTTTGAGTAGTGCATGTGATGGTTTTAATAATGATGCTATGGTCATCAGGAATCTGATAGAGGTAAAACTTGTAATACTACCATGTCAAGAAATCGTAATTTATAAACTTTCAGACTGCCAATGTTGGAGATATTGGTTTGCTAGCACAATATATAATAACTACTTGTGAACAACTTCAACAACAGTTGAAATTGGTAAAAAGACGAATACCAACTGACATAAATGTACCCCACCTTGGATTGAATAAAGAAGTGTCAGAACATTTGTATCAATGCTATATACAATCAGGAAAGATATTGAAAACTCTACAAGATATTGTTAAATCATCTGTGCAAATAATGTCATCTTCAACTGGTAAACTTCAGAATGAGTTCCTTGTTCACATGTACTAAATAATTGTTTTCAGAGTTTGACAAAGGTTTGACACAGGAAAAAATTAAAGACATTGCAATAAATGCAAGTGATAAGATTTATGAGCAAGACGATTTAGGTCCTATTCAGAGTATGAAAAATTCACTCACTTTCATTGTAACTCAAATAACACAAATAGCACAATTTTTACAAGACAATGAGTTTGATATTAGCACATCTAGTAGAAGCCCTGAAAAGGTAATCAATACTCAACATTTATGATCAAGTTCTTGTTGAATCTATGTTTTTGAAGGTTACACCACCAGTAGTTTTGAGGGCAGAAAGTATAAAAAAAGAACTGGAACAAACAAAAACGCTCACCAGTCGTTTAGAAAATAAAGAATCGGATCTCAAAGAATTGAGGAAACTTATGAAAGACAAACAGGAGCAACTTTCTGAAATGGTAATCAGAAAAGAACTTGCAGAAAAGAAACTTGGAAATGTTAATAAGGATTACGAATTAACAATAGAAAAACTGCAAAGGAAATTAGAGGAAGCAAACAACAATTATAAAAGAAAAGAAAAAGAATTTGAAGAAACTTTGGATCACTTGCAGAGAGACATTGATTCTCTAGAAAATGAGAAAGGCGAAATGCGAGAGAAATTCAAATTATTCACGAAGAAAGCTCAGCTGGAAACCATGTCAAAAAGCATATCAGGTATTAAAAACACCTATTTACATGAAAAAGATGAAGACTATCAATCATTCTGTTCCAGGTTCCCAACTGTCATCATTACAGTCTTCAACTGGACCTGTACTCCCTGCTGTTGTGAGAGATTCTCCATTACTTGTACAAGAGATACAGAATCTCAAGAAACTTTATGCTATGGAAAAAAGTCAGCGATTGAAACTGACAGATGATAAATACAGAGATATGTTGGAAAGCATGAAGCCCTTACCTTCATTTGATCGGAAGCAAGATGAGAGTTTAGATAAATTGATGAAGGAAGGAGAAATGTTGAAACAGGTAAAAAAAAATTATCCTTGTGTTTTAAAGGTGGTATGGATGTTTCAGATAAACTCTGCTTTTGTATTTTACCTTGTTGAAATTTAATATTCTCAATATTTCAAGAACTAAATATTTATCTGATCAAGTGTAACTTTGGTACTAAGCTGTGAAATAACTACTACAGATCATATGACTGAAAAATGATTGTGAATATCCTTTGATCGAAAGAAAAGAATTGAAAAAAAATCAATTTCCCCAATATTAATCATCCAATCCAGCTGAAATTTCTATGTATGTATATCAATGCAATTCATAGGTGAGCTCCCCCAAAATTCGTAAGCATCAAGCCATTAAAATTTATCCAGAAGTCAAGAGTGGTTGGACGGATTTTGTGTATGAATGCGTGACCGCTCTAGATAAGAATATAAACTGACACACAAAAGCTCCCTAGAGCTTTTTCAATTTTTTCGAAGATATATTAATTATGAAATAGAATTGATGAAACTTTGCTTCAATTTCTGCTCCATTTTTGAATGAAGAACTTTTATCTTTCAGGAAATTTTACTAACTTTAGCGAAACCGAAATTTCCATCCATTTATAATCATAAAGCACACAATATGGCGCAAGCATGGAATAAACATTTCACAGAAGAACATTGCAAATGGTTGGACCTTGAAAGAAGAGCTCAGGACTTCCAGTCAAGAGTTGCTGAAAATATATTGAAGAAGAAGGAAGGTGGACGTATCAAAGCTGATTTTGCAATGTTTCCAACAAATGAAATGACTAAAGTAAGTGGTTTTTGTTATATTTGAGTGTATATTAATTCGTGGAAGTTGTTCAATACTGTACTAAAATCTAAAATGGTAACTCTGTGAATCGTCCTAAGGGAATCTGTCGAATAAGTGGGTCCTGAAGAATACGGTCGGAATAATAATTATAGAGTATAGAACATAGACATAGAGAATGGACTGAGAAAAAAGGTGAATGTGCCAGAAATTATAATTATTTTTTTTGAGGGTTGAATTTACGTAAAATGATGAAAAGTTGTTTTAGCATATTCCTTCTTTTACTGGGAAATCGTTTAGAGTGAGAAAAATATAAGGGTGCCATTTGAAAAAAAAATCTAGGGGTAGTTTTTTCAGGGGTGGTAATTAAAAACAGAATTCGAACGACGGATTCTGGTAGAATTTTTGATGCCATTATAAATACGTTTTGTTTGAACTTTCTACCTTGTCTGAGAGCCAAGATATTGGCTCTTTGGAACATCTTGGGACACAATGTAAAAGGCTTCATACATTATGATTGATTGTCCTTTTTCTAATTTTTGAGGAAATAACCAATTATTGTGCATGAACTATTTTCCAAAGAGTAAAATTATTCAAGAAGTATTATAATAATTCATTTCATTTATGTATTTATGGGTCAAGTGGTATACATGTATATTATTTCACAAATAAGTTGAATAATAGAGCAGGGGCGGTTTTCAGGGGGGGGCGACAGGGGCGATCGCCCCCCCCTAAACTCCAAACTTACTGCTCAATTTATTTTATTAGGTTTACTTAATAATCGAATGAAATAGGTCTGACTGGCATTACACCTTGTTTTCCCTTTTCCCTTTGCCACTGTTACTGCCATTGCCCGATCCATACGTTCCGAAAACCATCAGCAGTTTAAAATTAATGTCACTGTGAAGCGTTCCGAAATTGCTTACTGTGGCCAGTAATACCACTAATACCAGCAATATCGGAACATGTTCTATGTATAATATGAGAATTGCCGTGTGGCAACACTCTGGTAGCTTTTAGGCGCGCATTATTTGTGTGATTCCCCGGCGCCCGACCCCATCTCAATGGTCGCATTCAGCGGACGAAACTGTTGGGCAACTGTTACAAAACACTAGCGGAAACGCTCGATGGCACATGCGCGTTCTGGAGCAGATGCCATTTTTCGGAGCGCATTTGATTTGTGATAGGTAGCGGTAGCGGAAAATTGAAATGAATGTGAAGAGCAGACCAGACCAGATAACATTATAGAAAGATTTGCCTCAATTCGCAGAAGAAATATTGATTTAATTTTGTAACATATTTTTTTATTTCAATATATATTTTTATACTCCTTATTTAGCATTTTTGTTTTAGCATTATCATTGTCGCCCCCTTGAAAAAAATCCGCACGAACAGTTGCTTTTTTGATTTTTTTTATTTCGCCCCCCCCTCAGTAGATAAATAAAACCGCCACTGTAATAGAGCAAACAACTACCTGTGCTGTTGCATTTTAGAAGCCTTACCTTAAGCCTGAACATTTCAAATGAAATATTTTCCCCGTGTTATGTCAAAAAGTATGTATGAAAATTATATCAAAAATGGAGTTTTTACTGATGAAAGTCAACATTACAATTGCAAAATAACGAAATTCAATAATAATACTATTTATTAGTCTCAAAAATCATAGTTACATCAAGTGAACAACAGAAGGTGAGACACGACAGTCGACAACAGTACAAAAAAAAGCTAGTAACTAGCACGAAATTCGAGAAATTTCCTGATTGTGTGAGGTTCACATTCAATGAGAAATTCACCAATACATTTTTTAAAAAGCTCGAACTTATCTAACCGCTGTGAATGTCTGAGTAGGGTACCCCTCTCTCTTACTGTGGTCCAATGTACTGGAAATATACAGTGCGCGTCAAAATTATGGAACAAATTCATTTTTTCAGAAGAAAAATATTTGGCAACAAAATCCTGAAGCAGGTAAATTTTTCACTTTTACCTTTTTTTTTTGAAAAATTTGTTCAAAAAAGTTTTCAGTACGTGCACTTTGTCATAGCTCAATTACTTTGGGACGATAGTACCTGATGAAATTTGTCACTGATTAGCGGCCCACACACGACCACTTCGGAGCGCACATCAAGCATTTGGCGTTCCGGAGCGTCACTCCTGAACGATACACGCAGGAGTGAAGCTTGCCCACTAACGTACACAAAATATCTTGATTCTGATGTGACAGTATAGAATGTCACGTTCAAAAGTGATGGTTAGTGGGGTAGAAGTTTCCAAAATTGAAAGGTTTGGAGTGGCTCGTTGAGTTTTAGAAATTTTAAAACTTTGGAGCGTCACGCCAGAGCGCCACGTCAGAGCGACACGCCAGAGCGCCGCGCCAAAGTGAAACGCCTAACCTTGGAGCGTTGATCGAACTAACCAAAACTTTTACACGGAAGTTTGGAACGGCGCGCATCAAACTTTCGCTCCGAAGTGGTCGTGTGTGGGCCGCTAATGAAAGTCGACCATGACAGTTTTGTTCATGCAAACCCCACCCCTACGAACCCATTAATGGAGGAAAAAAATGGAGTGACATTGGAAATTTATTCTTTGAACCAACTAATTTAAAAAAAAATGTTTTCTTGAAAATTTCTGCATGCCTGTAAAGAAGATACAGAGACCTTGCCAAAAAAGTACCACATGACCCACTTTCCCCATTCAAAAAATTTAGAGGGTTGATGGGGATGGCACAGGGTGCAACAAAAATCCTTCAAAAATGCATAAAAAGTAATGACTACTCTTATGTAGAAACAACAGTACACTGTAAATATACTATCCGAAAATTGTCATAATATTGTTCTCTTTAAATAGAAGTCAATTATTCAACTGCGAATAAACAGGCCATAGGGTTGAATCAGGAATAACTCAAACAGAATTTATTCAAAAAATAATCATTTCTGATTGGCATATTTCATAATAGTTAAAATAATCAGCAACATCAACTTTATCTCTGAGAAGAATGACAGTCTTTATAAGCTGGGATAGAAATTTACCAGCATGTTGTTGCAATCTAGATGCGAAATCCTTGGAAAAAAGCATTCAAATTTATTTCCTTGATGTGATGTGTGAAAACACTAATGATCATTGTTCTAGGCTTATCATGAGGACAAACCAGTGAACCTCGGATTCATTAAAATTCCCGGAACATACATCATGGAGGACAAAACGGGAGATATGAAGAATTTAGAAATCGACTTCTTTGATTTACAAAGTCTTATGGGTAAACTAATGGGAATTTCCTCTACTGAACTGATATCCTGAGAATAATTTGCAATATTATCCCTTTTTTTAGTAATTGGCCTTGTAAGCATCAGAGTTTGCTTTGTGAAGAATTTAATTAATGTCTAGAAACTTGTGTTATCACAGATTTTTAGTCTATCTAGTGATGTATTATTTTTCATTAGGTAAAAACTTATATACTTACTTATTTTATATTTCATGTTATCAGTTGATTATTTATTATCAAATTGTTTTTCATTAAGTGGAAACTAATAAAGCCATTAACTCACACAGTTTATCAATGATATTCATACCATTATACAGAGTGAGATAATTTTGACGAAAAATATTCAAACAAGTCAATTTTTATTTTGAACAATATAAATTTTCATGTGGCGTTTGTCATGTTTTCTTACGCGAGGTGGTGGGTAGTTGAGCTTTTTTTTTGAATGGCAACCAAAACTTTTCGTGTCAGAAATGGGTATCTCTCTTAGACCATAGAAAGATTCTATGGTCTAAGGTATCTCTCTTTTGGTTATAGTGATTGTTCATGATTATATAATGCATATTATGAATAACTAGAGACTTGAACTTTTCAGGGTGGGTCCTTTAATGGGCAAAATTCGACTAGGTGTGCTTGTCAATTTTTGCTGGACTATTCCAATAACTAAAATCATGGGTGCCGCCGTACAGATTGACTATTTTTTTGCAAAACTAAAACTTTTCAGATATGAAATTTTGGTTTTTAGTGAAGTGAAATCCGGATTGGAAATACTGAACGCGGTAATACTGTGACTACTCGATGGATGGCCCCCCTCTTGGACATCGAAATTGACTATAATTTAAAAAATGTCTATCTATTCTTGCCCCCCTTAAAAAAATTTATGGCCCCTCCCTGAAAAACTGCCTGGATCCGCCAGTGCCTGGAATAGTCTCATAATTGACTCACTAATGAAAGTTACCGTGGTTAAATTCAATTCTAGAACAGATTAACAGCATAAGCTGGAAACTTAAAAGCATCAGGGTGTTAGAATCTCGAATGCCATGGTTAAGGTCGTTAACGGACAAAATTCAAATAGGGTTTCCGTGAATATGGCGTTAAAATATAGATCAATCGAGATGAAATATTGCATTTAGTTGAAGAACATATTTGAGGAACATGTAAATTTCCTTTCAGATAGCATGAAGATAGAACCACAAAAAATTTGCGAAAAAAAAAACAATATTTCTATAGTAACCAGGTTGAAATTTGGTTTTCGTTTATTGCAGAATATTTTGTTATTTTTGACAACTGTCAATATTTTCCAAAGAATTTCTTGAACTGATAAATGCGAATTCACATACACGCTGGATGAACGAGCTCTCAACAGCTCCACTCAATGAATTATAAAAATGTATTTTTTGGGTTTTTATTTTTTTATGGTCTGATGGGTTACACTTCGAGGTTAATTATTACAACATTTCAAGAAAGTCTTATCTTATATCCTGGACGGCATTTTTTTCTTAGACGTTCGCTGGAACTTGTCGGAAACATATCAGGAAACATTAACAGCACTGTAAGAAATAATATTAAATAAGAAGATGGTTTTCATCGCCTGTAATTATGAATTAAGGAAGAATTATCCGAAAAAAGTGTAACTTTTTCCAGAATTTCAAAAATTTGTCTGCATGCCGCGATAATTCTTTCTTAATACACATTTCAATTTATGTCTATAACATGTTTCAAAGCCTGAGTAATTCCTACGGAAATTATACAAATCGTCTACGCTGAAAAATGTAATTTTTGCGGTTAAATTAATTATTTACCCCGCCACAACAACCGCCACAACAACTGCCACAGCAAGGTCCACAGCAAGGAGCACAACAAGGTGCACAGCAGTAGGGTACGTAAACGCAAGGTGCACAACAAGGTACACAGCAGGGACCACAACAGGGAGAGCAGCAGCTACCACAGCAAGGACCGCAACCCATTTCGATTTATTTTTTTAAGTTTTTAAAAAAGTTTCACTAAAAATTTAGACTTTTGATTTTGAAAACGCGGAGAGATTTTTTGCGTCTTCCCAGAGCCAGAAATAAAAAAACAATAAATTTTAAATATGATGTTGTTATAGAGATGAATCTTCACTAACTTGATTCATGAATATAATATTCATAATCGTAGGAAGCTAATGTCAAAAATGTAAAACAAGTAATTGAAATAAATTCCTAGTTCAATCTAAATTTCGGAAAATTCATGTGTATTTTTTTTCATTAAATTTCAGTAAAAATAGTCAATATGTGTACAGTTTTGGATAACTTGAAGAGTGTTATTAACCAAATTGACGATGGGTAAGCAGATATTTCATGATTTTATGTGAAGTTAAGTTCGAACTGATTCAACTTCAGGTGCTGCCCTGGACCTTGTTCCCCATCATGCCCTCCTTTGGCATGCCCCTTGGTTAACTGTATGCCTTTTGCACAGGTTTTAATTTCTAAACCACCTCCAATATTAGCGCCCACAAGACCCCAACCTGTCGTACCTCTAAGATTACCTTGCCAGCCAACCAACAAGCCCAGACAAGTGAGTTAAATAATGGCGTTATTTTATACATGGCGTCACATTGAAAAGGAAGAAGAGGTATTTTCTAGTAAGAAAATCGCTTGGACCCGACAATTTTTTCTGTTTTTTAAGTAAAAACCACTATCAAATTATTTCATCTCTCTGCGCGCGCAACCTGAACCCCTCGAGGGGCGAAAAGGTACCTCAAATTTGTACAATGACTTCCTATTTTGGGAAGTCATTGAAGGATTTCCCTAGGACTTCCCAAGACTTTCAATGACTTCCCATGACTTCCCTTGACTTCCCATGACTTCCCATGACTTCCCATGACTTCCCATGACTTCCTATGACTTCCCATGACTTCCCATAACTTCCCACGATAATCTGTGAATTTATAGGACTCCATATGGTCATAACTTAAAGAAATTTTGATTAAATCAGTTAATATTTTTATATTTGATTATATTTGAAGAATCAGGGATTTGAAAGTAATGAATATGAATGAATAAAATAAAAAACAGTCGGTGTTCTTTATGATCGGTAGGAAGTGATTGGAAAGTATAAATAATTAATTTGTTTGATTCAAAACTAATTGAAATCCAATGCAATTCATCAAAATTAACTCGCTAAACATTCAGAATCATAAGAGTACAATCTTTTAATAACATAGTAGGGATTTTATAGCAATTGTATCTAGATCTAGATACATTCTTTGAGAAACTATAAGAATTAAACGATCTTCCCAAATGAATTAACTTCTTCAGATCATTCAAAACTTCGAATTTCAATGATTCATTCAAACTGTTCATTCAGGTAATGGTCATTTGCTTGATAGATATAGACAATCTGAATAACTTGATGTTACGAAGAAATATAAGTATTGAAGGTTATTGGGATTCGAGTTGAGATTTGAAGTTAACTTTCGGGTATGAAGTTGATTGAAACATAGTTTTTCAGTTTATATTTTATTGCAACGAAAAATAAATAAAATAAGAAAAAATTTGAACAGAAGGAACTAAATATTTTTGAATATTTGCTTTATCTTCACCAAGTCAGCTCTTTTCAAGAAATAATGTTGGTTTTCATTGTTTTGGAGGGCCAAGGGCCCATAAAATATAAATTGTCTCTTGACATTAGTAATATCCGGTACTCTGGAGAAAATGAATTCACCTTCATTGTCCTTTAAAAAAGATATTTGGAAAATATCATCCTTAATTTGTTTTTTGATTTGTCCAATGAACCATTGCCTAATTGGATCATTATAGTAGACAGCGTAAAACTTGTCGATTTCAATCTTCAGATCACTGTCAGGGTATCTATTTTTATATAAGTATAAGTTATCCATGTTATCATCCGCTTGTTCTTCAGATGTGGAATCACTGTCGCCAGGTTCTTTAAGAAATGAGCAATCATCACTGTCGCCAGAAGAGTTGTGTGGCAGGTTGAGAGATGTCTTCGTTTTTTCGAATCAGAAATATCTTCATCGAAAGATCTATATTTTTCTTTCAGTTCTTTAGCAATCATCGTAATTATCATTCTATGGCCTTGAGTTAAATGAAATTCTTCTGGTTTTAAATGGTAGATACCAAAATATTGCTTATATTCTTTTTTATCAATAAGATGAGGCAAAACATTTCGACAGAATCCTTCAATATTTTCAATAACATTATCATTAATGTTAAGAAAATGTAAGCAAGTGCTAAAGTCATTTGCTTCAAGAATATTCTTGAGCGAGGTAGGGATAGGTATTTTCGAAAACTCTTCAATCTTTTCCAAGGAATCTAGAGATTTGACGAAATTCTGCTTGGATGACTCCTTGGATGATTTGAGTATACCTCGATCTGAAATAAACACATTCTTGAAATGATAAGCAATCATCATTTTGAAACATATATTAAGCCCAATACATCAAAATAGCTGTCAACCCCTCATTCGGAAGATTGACGATATTGAGCATCCTTCATGCAGAACGCACACTAAGATCAACTGGAAAATATACCAGGTTTCCCACAAATACCGTTCGTTAGAATATTTTTGGGCAGGAATCGCAATTCACTATAACAATTTCGGAGCTAAGCTTTGATTAGAGAGATAACTCTCTAAAAAGTTTTTGAGATTCTTAGGTTCGGTTTCACCGGACCATCAACTTTCGTTGTTCAAACAAGAAGTCCCATATTTTATGAAAAAAAAAATTGATTTGTCATGAAATTATTAGTTATTCAGATTTCAGTTTTAACGTGAAATTGGGAAGAATTGAAACAAATTTCGTTTTCAGGCTCTGTGAGAAGCGAGAACAGTCAGAATTAAAAATCATGATACATAATCCCACAAAAGCGTTGTCAAAGTTCGAGATTTCGAGAAAGTGAAAACTGATTTCAATTTATATTCCTTTTCGATTTAGAATCTCATTTTCTTCAAAACCATAATTGAATCTACGATGATAAATGATGTAATGTGTGGAAATGACATCAATAATGCCCTAAAATGTTTATTTTCTGAGATAATTATGCAGTCGCGATTATATTTCGAATATCAATCTTCTCGAAAATAAAAACAAAAAAAGAGAAATCAAGCATTTCTATGAGTGCAACCTAAAATGAATGTTAAAAGGTCCTCTCTTCAACATTTATAAATCGCATAAATAATCTTGTTACATCATGCGGATGTTCTTCAATCAGGAAAATTGACAATTAGTCAGTTCAAATTTGATAGATTTTTCTGATTGAAGTTGCACGAATCACTTCGTAGAGTACGAAAGAACATATCCATATATCATCTCAGATAATTCAAGATGAGCATTATCTGGGTTTTATCTTTTTTGTTGGGATGCAATGAAAAATTAGAAATCATTGATTATATAATATTACATTATTGTAGGAAAGAACTTTCTTCCTTAGAAAAATAAAATTCGAAATGCGATCATGTGAATTGTTTTTCACGAATACCTATATCTCTATAAAATATGAATTTTAGGGCATTGGTGTTTTTCCACAACCACATTATTTTTCAACGTAGATTCCATTTTGACTATAAACAAGCTATAATAAAAAATCATTTTTTAAGACAAGCTTTTATAATAGCAACACTCCGAGCAACACTCATCCGCCATTTTGAAGCCGCCATCTTGAATTCCTCAATTTTGAAAAATCGTAATTTCCTACCCAGAAAACCCCCAGATACAATTTTGAATAGAATTGGATCATAATTACAAAACTCGTCCGCCATATTGTAGCCGCCATCTTGAATTTTTCAATTTTGACGGAAGAATCACCATTGTCGAATGTCGAACCCAAAAACCACCAGATACTAATTTTGAATGGAATCGGATGATAATAACAAAACTCATCGGTCATTTTGGAGCCGCCATTTTGTTATTTTCTATAAAAAATATTTCATGATGCATTGTCACCAGAATTATGTATACCTGCCAAATTTCAAATCAATCGGACGATCAGAAGTGTGTCATATTCAACTTGCAAGATTTGATTACAGATAGACAGACAGACAGATAGACAGACAGACAGACAGACACCGGGACAGGTGAAACTAACTAAAAGCTTGTAAAAATGAGGTTCTTAATTGAAAAAACTGAGTTTTCGAAATTGCTTACTTTGACAACGCCTTTGTGACTTCCCGTTGCATAATTTCTAATTTTGTAACAGAATTATTGTTCTTAGTTCTTGCGGAAGACAAAAAACGTTTTTTTTTCATGTTTCAACAGAGCGCCACTTTCGAATTTTCTAAAATCAGACGAAAATTGCGCCCCGATAATGTGCTGTGAAGTGTTGGTACGCGGAATGACGAATAAAAGGCAGATCCCCAAAAGAAAAATACCTATAAATTAAAAAAAGGCGTCTGTGACAATTCATCTCACCACGTTCGTCAAGGAAATCGGAGTAATAACATTTCTACCAGAGCTGCTCCTAAATTATATTCATAGAGAACTCCATTTGAAAAAATAATTCAGAAAACAGGAAAGATGACAAACAAGGGCGTACCCAGGATTTCAGCTAGAGGGGGGCAGCTCATACCTGAGAAGAGTAGGTAACACGTTTTTATTTCCCACTTGCCAGGAAAATTAACATTTATTTTGTCTTCAAGGGGGCTGCCCCCCCCCCTGCCCCTACCTGGGTACGCCCATGATGACAAAGCCGAATTAAACTTACCTTTTCATCCAATTGTGGACTGCTCATTTTTCTTCAATAATATTCTACACAAAAAAAACTTTCACTATCGAGGGGTTAGATTGGGTTAACTTGCGAAAACATATGATGCATTTGAAGTAGTCAGGGCGCAAGCGCATCCATTTCATGACATGCGCAAGACGCATTCTTTATATTCGAATTTATCTTGGCCTCATATGATGAATTCAGCTTCATTCTCGAAAAAAAAACAATATGAATCAGTTGGATTTTTGAGTAATTCATATTCGTATGTCACAAAAAACAAGTGGACCAACAGAAAAGTTACATAAATCCATCGAAAATTGCCACACAACTCTCTCGGGCCTTCCATGACTTCCCATGACTTCCCGGGACTTCCCATGACTTCCCGGGACTTCCCATGACTTCCCGGGACTTCCCATGACTTCCTATGACTTCCCATGACTTCCTATGACTTCTCATGACTTCCCGGTGACTTCCCACGAAATGTACAATGACTTCCCTAGGCTTTTCGCCCCTCGGAACCCCTCCAAATTTCATAGGGAAGATAAGTCGTGCGATATGTTGTTGAAAAAAATTCTTTTTCTCCTGAATAGCAAAGTGTTTATTCGTATACGTAATCAATCGGCTTTGAAAATAAAGCACCCTAATTTATCTGTAGCTTAAAATGATAACCAATGTCAATGGGAGAAAGCAAGTTCTGTCTAGTTTAATATATCCAACAAATGCTCAAATTGTGCTCCGATGACTAGTCCATAAAATCCTGTAAGTTTAGGTTGGGCACACTCTTCAAATCTTGTATTCAAACTGCAGCGATTAATATATCCTGCTAGTTCTTCACGAAGGACTTTTGAAACGTCATTAGAGAATGAGCAAACACATCTCAAATATGTAATATAAACACGAATTCATTTCGAAAACAATTAATAATTTGTGGGTATGAGAACACTTCGTTCATGAGTCTTATGCAGTTCTCAATGTCGTTCCGGAAAACTAGCTAGACAATATTCGCTGGATGATGAATATGGGTCTCAAACTAGTGTCCAACCAACAGATTTTACGCAGAAGTCGAAATTACAACGAAAAATATAGGACAACATTTGAAAAGAGTGATCCCTGGTCCGTCTCTGACTGTGGTGCCTGAATTTCGAAGAGCAGAAGCACTCGTTTCTGTGTAGGTATATTAAAAAAAATAAATTCGGTGAATCCATTTTGAGATAATAAATATGACCATTTAGAGTGGATCACGTTGAATTTCAAATATTTCTGTCGAATAGATTTGGAGAATAAGGGTTCCTTTTTTTTGGATGTACGGAAGCCTGAAAATGTATTTTAAGATAAATATAATTTTCAGATGACAGAAGAGGAGGCACTACGTTGGAGGTACTCAAATTTCTATAATAATTATAATATAGATTGGCATGCAGATGGACCTGGATGTAAAAAGGCAGATGCAGCATGTAGGGCGCCCCCAGGATCTTTCACTGTAACGGGAGAAAATCCGTGCTGTCCCCGTCCTTCTACAGCTCCCCAATGTTGCGAAGACTACTGCCCCACAGGTTTCAAAACTTGTACCATGCGTTTGACGCCCCCTCCTTGTTGTGACCCTTGCGGAACTTGGACTGCGGAAATTCAAAAGTGTCCCCCAAAACCGAGGAAGAAAGTAAGTTATTGGTACACACCAGGTCCATGTACTAGGCCCTGTTGTCTTCACTGGAAGCCTAAAGAAGGGCCCTGTTTGTACGACGCTCCTTGCAAGGCTCATTGTTTTAACCATCCACCTGGCATGAAACCATCTAGAAAATATCCATGTCCCTGAGTATGCTGTTTGTTTATTTTATCATGTTTTTGTTTTAGCTTTTGCAATTGCCGTACATACCAGCCAACATGAACGGTTGTTGAAGTGGCTCCGCGATCTTGTCGATTATTAATTAGGGTCAAATCAAACGCGTTTCGATCAATTTCAGATAAGTGGAAAGATTAACGTTAAGCTCAATATCGTACATTGTATGTGAACATGTTCTGTAAATGTCCTTGTGTATATTTGTAATTTTTTCGATTATGTATTGCTTTTGTATGCGATTAAACCAACAATCACGTTAACTCAACCTGTAGTTTTAACATCATTTCAAGTGCTTCATGCCGTTTAGGACGAAAAATATTCCATTTACCCTTTTACTTCAGAAATATTCACGTAGATATCCTGGAGTTGGGTGATTATGTTTTTTTAAGACTTTCTCAGCGACAGAAAAACCCAGTATCCGGTTTACTTTCCATTTCTCTCGAAAGGGGTCGAGCTATTTTCCAACGCTAAATATTGCGGATAATTCCTGAACTAGGCCAAATACCGGAATCTAGTGTGCCGATTTGATCTACAATTTTTGGTCACGATTTTTAGTTAGGAGCCGTTACACCATAATTCTATACCTATTTATAATTCTATGCCGTAACTCCTGTACCCTACATGGAAAATAGATTCCAGTCGCTTTGGCTTACTATTTTGAATAATGTAATTTATGATGTCATGATCAAATATCTTCATACACACAACAAAATCTAATGGAAACAAATTGATTACTTTGTTACTTACCTTTCAAAAATCAGTAATGTGGTGATTATTTTATAACAAAAAGTTAATAATTATACAAACTCAATATTATCGACCCGATTTGCAATGAAACTGAAAGACACCTTATGCAGGGATATTAATAATTACAGTAGTGTCGGTTCATAGCTAACTTTCGTTTGTAACAAACCAATTTTCAGGTTTCGAAATAAAGTATCATTAAAAAGTGTCCGTTTTTTCGCAAATAACGAACCTCTTTATAACCATTTTAACCGTTCTTATTTTCATTAGTATTATCTACTATATTAGTTTGTTACTCTCTACAAAAAAAATTCAATCTCATACACCATGAGGTTTAAGAATATTTTCGTTGGAAATGATCGGTTCTATCATATTTCTGAATATTTAACTCAAATTCTGTATGAAATAAACGATTTTCTTTCAATGGAGCAAACATATTTATGGTAATTTTTTTTTCAAAATAAGTTTTTCTATTGACTGCTGCAACTTTGCTGTTATGAATTATATGTATATCTTGTTTCAAGTCACGATTTAAAAGAGAAACTATTCAAACTAATATTTCAAAGAGTGTAACGCTTTTTAACAATATTTAATATGCACTTTCGGAACTTCGTTTCTCGAAATAAGAGTACGAATTATCACAATTTCATTTATTTGAAGAAAAAACTATCAATCTCTAAATGGAAGCAAACATAGTCTCCAATCCTCAATGACTGACTTAAGGTGAGATACATTTATCGTTGCGTTTTCTATGCAAGTGAAAACTAATTTCTCTTGGAATTTTGTATGAAGCATATCTTTTAAACAAATTTTTATTTTGGATACAAACATCCAGAGTATATTTACATTTTTGGTACCTATTCCTTCGAAAAAAAAAAATGTTTTTTTTCAAAATTCAACAGTAAAGAATCCTATCAGAAGTTCATGTCTTGAAATGTTCAAAGTATTCACAGCAATTGCAAGGTAAGTAATGATTTGATTGAAATTCCATGCCAAATTTTTGCAATTTCCACTGAGGCTAAGCTTGAAATGGTGTTGAAATAGGACCAGTAGGAAAACTTTGAAAGTTTATAATGAACTGGAATTGATTTTGATGTTGAAATTAGACCATTCATAATCCTGGCATTATAAATGCGACATTATCTAATGTAGTGGCCAGTTGATCAGGTGAACAACAGTTTTCTTGCAATTCTGGTATCTGTTGAGTTAGACATATAAGTGGCCCAAGCGCACAAAGGCATGAATCCAACAATACAGATAAACTTCCAGATACAGCAATCTGTCCCTATAAAAGAAATCTCCAGTAATTGAAATTTTTCGTTCAAATTTTTATTTACCTCATGCTCCTTCAAGCGTTCCCCAATTATAGTTAAACTTTCTCCAAGAAGTTTGAGATGAGCTGCAACATCAATTGGTTTGATACCACTGACTTTGAAATGATTCTCCCTGCCTCTAGGACTTGGAGGTGAAACATTTACGTTTTCATAGGAATTGACTCCTCCAAATTGATATGAAAATGTTGTGGGTGATGTTTTACTGGTTACAACTTTTTTGACTATTTGTTTTGTTGCAAGTTTGTTAGTTAGGGTATTTTTGAATTTATCAGCATGGACTGAAAAAAAAACGAAATTGAAAATTAACGATAATCCTGCCAATAAGTACTTAATTCTTTTAGGAAACTCAAGACGATTGTGACTTGCCCCATATGCACGATTTCAGAAGGAAAAAGTTTTTTGATGAACGAATGGTTCGTGGTTGGGGCTAAAACGGATGATTGTTAGTGATTTCTTTGAAAGGAAAAACATATTTTGAAGTCGAAACATGTTAATTTTGACCAATCAAGAAAAAATATACCGATGAAAAATATTTGGATATTTAAAATTATTAACACTAATACCGGGTTTCTCAAAGTGCAATCAGCGCTGATCGGAGAATCAACTCGATGCGATGACAGTTCAAAATTAAGCCCGTGATTCTCGATCAGCGTTGATCACACTTTGTGGAACCCACCATGTTTAAAATACAATTAAATGAGTAAAATTAATCATCAAAATTTGGATTCGTTGGAAAGTTTGCTGAAGGCTTGCATTAGGTCGATTGTTTGATCACGTTAACTTTCAAACTGGTCAACATATTCATCCAAATTATAATGTGAATACTCAACTTCAATCAGACAGGAATGACTCATTTCCATGGAAAAAACAAATATCTGGCAATCATCACAACTCTATAAAGCCTTGTTCAGATTAGGCTAGAAGTTCAGTCACTAGAGTCTAGTACTCTAGAAGATCCATTTTACTCAAATTTTTTTGGGGCGAGCATTAAGCCCAACCCCAAGCAAGTTGTCACAGCTCACTTGATAGACAAGTTCAAATGATTTGTTTTAATCGAATGCAACAATACTGCCGTGCTAAGCCAAAAGGCGCTATCTCAAATCCATATCATGTTGGAATTTCATCTTTATATAATAATTACATAAGGATAAAATTCGATCATATATGGATTTGAGATAGCGCCTTTTGGCTTAGGACGGCAGAATAGATTTTGTATTATAGCAGCATACACAAGAGAGGTCTAGAAAACCTGTGTTGAGAACGATTTTTGGAACGTCTCCGAACATTTCATTTAGAAGAGTGCATTAGCAGATTTCGTACTGTACCGCCTGTACCCACATAGACAAAAGTGAGAGTAGGCTGTGAACTCGACTCCACATACAGTGAGAACGATTTTCTGACAATTGCGAGTATTTTAGTTACTCTCATTAACTTAGAATCTAAGTCAACGGTTACTCTATAAGTCTATTTTCTCTACTCAACTATTGATCGAGTCTGAAGAAGCCATGAGAGAGGAAGAGAAAAGTACCTCGGTTTTTTATCTCTCTCATCACGTGCCTACTCTGCTTCTGGATGCACTGTAACTTTCTAGAGAGCTTTATTATCTTTTAATTCTCTTTTGAAATTAAAATTTTAATTTGACATGACAATACAATCCCCATGGAGACATTATAAAGCTTTCTTTGTTCACTCTTATGAAATTGATTTTTCTTGAAATTACCTTTAGTCTGATCGCTTTTGAATATTTTCCCATCTTTTATAACCAGACGTTTTTTAGAAGCATCAGGATCTAATCTCCTGAATCCCCCAGGAGTGTCTTCCATATCACTTTCAGAATCTATCGATTCCATACTTGATGCTTTACGCAAAGAAGGTTGTTCATATTCACTTCCACTATCACTTTCATTCATATCATAATCGTCTCTACACTATAGAAAAAATTGGTTCATTTCATTGACTTTCACAACACCAAATTTAATTTACCTGATCTTCCGACTTGAGAACTTTTCTTCCCATTTGTGAATCAACCATATCCAACTTTCTAGAGGAAGTTGGCAACTTTTTATTGTATGATCTTTCAATTTCATCTGGGGACTCGAAATCCATCAATTTCGAAGATTTTTTTCTGACCCGTCCACTTCTGGATACACCAGTGACCTCTAAATCTGAAGTGGAAATGATAATTACGAAATAAATATATAATTCTTGGTTCCGAAATTGATTTCAGAGCATATGACTCCATTCATATGTGCATCTTATTTGTGGAGGAGGAACTATACTGTCTTGACTGTGTACACAAAAAGATTTGCAATAAATGGAATTACTGAAAATATAAAGTATTCACAAAAAATCATAGTAACATAGGCTGGCGAGAGGAGACATTTGAAAGTAGGGCTTTGCTATACTAGAAAGTTCAGAATTACTTCTAAAAGTCAACTGCTTACTTGACCATGAAAGCCCTTTATAATTCTTACTTCTTGTCTTTCAAAATTGCAAGTGGATTTTAATCAGTGAAATGTCAACATTGAGAAAAGTATCATTTATAATTTGTGTTTAGTCCATTTCATTTTTGGTGAATAAATTTTCAAAAAGTATTGGACTCTATTCCTACATAGAATAATTTACATTTCAATTACAATGTTACAGCATGAAATGTCTGTATATAATTGAATATTAATTACTGCTCTCATGATCGGGGTATTCTGATAATCAGATATCAGAAATCTTGGACATTCCAGGACCATCTGTGCAAATATTACACAGATATCAGGAATTTTATAGAGTGGGAAGCAGACCACATAGTGAACGTCCTAGAATGTCTAGCAAAAAGGAGTATCATTATTTGGTGCAATATGCTTGCAGACACCATACATCTTCAGCCCTTAGAGTAAATTTCTCTGAGTTATAACAACACCATGAGATCAAAGACAACTGTATAATGCAATTTGTCATGCAAGTAAACTACTATGAATCCCCACGATGCTTCAAAGTTATCGTGTTGTCTTTGTGGGAGAGTAATAGGCTTCTCCACCAAAGGTAGTTACACTATGTTTTGGGGTAATGATGTTTAACCACTGTATCCTATTCATTTGCTGCTTTCGTTTTGACAGTGTAAGAAGCACCAGGGCTGCCCACTCATGCTCCAACATGTTCCTTTTGGAAAGGGTTTGAACCCACAGAGCTGCTCAAGTGCTTGAAAAGCCTCAACTGAACGTGTTGGTTCATCATTTGCGTTTTATTTGGAACAGTTCAGTGGCAACAAACCTCGGGCTAAGCCGGTGCATGATTCACCAAAACGAAAGCGCCTATTATCTACCCTAAAAAATAAGGGTAGCATAGAAATACCTTCATTTTTCGGTTTTTTCGACTGAAATGAATCCATAGCTCTTAACGATTGTGAATCAAAATTTAATCAGAATAATTCAACAATGAACCCCAGCAAGTAGCAACCAACAAATTCATAAATAATATGTCATTGGTAATCCAAAAAGTAAACAAACAAAATCCATGACAAAATTTGTTTTGTTTATGTATTTTCACCCACAGAATATTTCTAATTCCGATTTTAGCCATAGATAAGATATATATTGACATAGAAAAATTAACCACAGAACAGTAAAGTAACAAAAAAATTCTATGCCACATCCATGAAATGCTATGTGGCAACGCCATATTTTTATTACAATATGTTCAACTTTTCAAAAGGTAACATAATATTTTCATTTGGTTGCTATCGTAGTTTGGGCTATGTGGTACTGATGACGGCTAACAAGCCAGAAACCGGTCTGTCATTGTCCTCCTGCGGTAGCGGCACGTTCCGACGATTTACTTCTGAATTAGATCTCTGCTAGTGTGCTAGTCCATTTCTCTCATACTATTTGAAATTCTATTTCTAAATAGTTGAAATAATGGAACTCTCGTTTGTTCGAATTGGATAATCTAGGTACATATATGCATTTTGAAAATCAGTACTTCTTTTGACAATTATCAACTTTGAACTTTCCTGATGTTCAAAAGCAGTTTTACTTTAAGTGGCGACAACTCATTATTTAGCATCGGGTCGACCGGTTTTCAATTTCTTTCTAGTTAATATACACCCTAGTACGATTAGTACGAATAAGTTTGAGTTGTTAGTTATGAAATACTTTTGAAATGTGTCGCCATTTGATGAAAATGATTATCTTCAAAATGCTGAGCATTTAAGTTGAGGTGTCCAAATTCTTTCAATATTCCTGAATTCAATACCCAAAATAACTCTATTCTAACATATTTGTTATTATGGGATTCAAAAAACAATTTTTTATGGATAGAACTATTAGCAAAGTGGATATTTATATATGCAAAGTTAAGCTAATACGATAATGTTTCCAGATCATTTCTTTATGAATTGCAGTTTGCTCTGTATTGCGAGAATGGAATTCATTAAAGAATAATACAAAAAAAAAACAAAAACATGATCATAAATAATTTATTAGTCAGTACAATTAAAATCACAGGTGAAATTCAAAATATAAACTTATTTTCAGTATTCAAAAAATATCAGTTGTATCATTTATGAAAAAGGCAAGTTCATGAAATGAATGGCAGTCGAACATTTCATAAAGAATTTTCTCCAAAATCATACCCAGCTTCGGAGTCATAAAAGAAATCTTCAGGAGTTCTATTACTACTCATAAAAGGCAATTCTCCTTCATTTAAATAAATTTCATAATTACTAGAATAATCCCTGAGAACAGTTTTCGTTGACATAAATCCATAGTCTAGAACCATTACTTGTTGGCAATTGATCCTAGGAAACTTCAATGGTGGCGATGGTTTGAAGCTTTTGACTAAACAAAGTTTTTCAGTGGGTGTGTACAGTAACTTGAAAGCGTCTGTTTCGATATTCCATATAAAAATAAATTCAGAACAGTAAATAGCTGGTTTACAATTAGAAACATTTTTTAAAGCTCCAATTTTAATAGTGGCCTTACAAACTATATCACCTTCTACTGGACATACCTGAAAGAAATAACCAACTTAAGCTGACATTCATTTATATTTCCACATCTGAATATACATATTTTTTTATAAGGAACTGAAATTGTAGTGCTCATGATTTTTTTTTCCATAAGCCGCTTTTCACTTATGTCTTGGATGGAAGCACATAATTCTATACCTATTATTTGATCCTTAAATTTAATTTGAAATATCTAGTGGCTTGGAGTAGGATATCAGGGAAATAAGGCACTTGGAAATTGGCAGCACAAAGGAAATTTCCACTTAAGGTTAACATGGATACATAATGCCATGTCCCTTCCCTGCGCCGCAAAAGTCCATGACGCATGGGTATAGAGCAAAAGGTGTAGGATTCAGGCGAAACAGAGCCTACACTTATGTATCCTTATCAGCAACAACACTCACATTCTATATTCATAATTCTATGGGTGGAAGCATGATAATCTTCTACTTTTTGAAATTTTGCGCACCCGTAAGTGGCAGCTCGCTTCCACTACTGTGACTAGTGCATGCGAGTGCTTTGCTAAAGGCGAAGCAAATTGTCTAAACAAGCACTAATCGAGCACTTATTTCCACATTAGACACACCGAAAAACTCGTCCAAATGAACAGTCAACAAAATTGAAAGCAGAAGTCAATTATCACGTATCATCTGTGTGTTACAGAAACATTGGGATTTTTTAAAAATTTCTCAAGAATTTTAGAATATGGTTCTGGTTGCACGATTTGGAGTAGACTCCGCATGTGGCTCCTCCATCTAACTGCAGAATTAATTCTCAATCGAATCCGTAGTTTTGACATTAACAAAATTTTGAACAGCCATACATAGATCGAATAACCGCGGCATTCGAGATCCAAACCCACCCCGAAAATTTCAAGTTTCAAGGCATCGTGCCTATGGCCAGAATTGAATTTGTTTGAGACCCTCCAGGATCCTGAATTCGAAAAATAGCGGTCTAAAAATAAATTTATCACACTTACATGCATTATTTTAACATCGTAGTCCTGACAATGTAAGAACTGCATTTGAGATTCAGTACAAAGTTGCTGAGCTCTCCTCTGTATAAATTGTTCACAGTCAAATGTCCTTTGAGTTACGATTAGATGCATCTGTGTAATATGATCCAATTTAAAATCTGGTACAATATCGAGAAGATGGTCTGACAGTGTTTGAGCTATTAAAGGAATTTCAATGGGAATGTTGTAATCATCTGAAAAAAAAATTAAATCGCGCTGAAGTAACAGCTTTACATAACATCTCTTGTGGGAAAATTTGTATAATTTTTTCTTGTTTGAAGTCATATTTTTCTGAATGACACAGGCATTGAAAAGTTGTTCATATGCCGGAAATGAACCGCACTTGAGATAACCTGACGTGGTATTACTGTGATGTGATTAAATAAGAGTACATATTGTTTTCTCTATTTCAGTATCGTAATGGGTTCATTACACAACTGAAAAAAGTGCTGTAATGAACTCATTACAGCATTGTTTTCAGTTATATTATTCGTTTCGTGGTTGTCAGCAATGACTTCCGATCCTATCAATTTTCAACACACGTCAATTTGGAAATGTCAATTTTTGTAACAGTCACCAACTGCCAAGATACAATGCAAGAGTCACTAGGATGTTTAATCTGAATTTTTCATTGAATTTCAATAGTATTTCACGAAATTTGACTGAAATAGAGAAAATATCGTCTAATACTCGTTGCAGAGTGCAATTTCAACACTCATGAATTGGAAAGCCCATTCTGCAACTAGTTTTAGAATATACTATCATACTATACTGCCATCCTAAGCCAAAAAGCAGTATCTCAAATTTATACGATTTCCGAATTTGATCTTTATATAATTATCATATAAAGATAAAATTCGAAAATGGTAAAATTTTGGGATACATACTGCTTTTTGGCTTAGGAAAGCAGTATATGGAGTCAAAGTGCAACTTTTTATGCCAATTCCAGACGAGCCAGAAAAAGTGCTTCCACGTCAAATAAATCATGTAATTTTTTCCGCTGACAAAACAATAGAATGAGGGAAAAATTGTAGAGCATAGCTGAAATGTAAAATTTTGCTGTTATCACCAAGTGATATTCCGGTAGTAAAGGCGGGAACGTTCAAAAAAGTCATGTCTGTGAAATTAAACTACAACATTGTGAAATGACATTAAATAACATGGTGTATATTTATAAAACTTTTTTTCTTTAAATCATGCAAGGAATCTCCCTTGTTCGTGTGTACCTCTGATTAAGGAACAACCTGCTTCAAAAAAAAACTTTAGAATTCCTGTTATCAATTAAATAACTGACCTCTACTATGTCCACTCAATAATGATCCATTTTCAAAGTCACCATTGGAATATCTACGTACAACTTTCTTGATCCACTTAGGAGTATTTTCTCTTCCAGCAGGATCCACTATAAGCAATCCACAATGATTAGATCGTAGATTTTCCACTGCTCCTCCTCCAATACCAGTGAAACTTGCATAATGACCATTACTGGCCCCATTAGTTTTCATTATTAATCTTGAATCATTATCAGAATCACTTTCAAGACCAGAGGGTGAATAGCTATGGAATTTTCGGGTAGTTTCTTTGGGAGATATTGGAGAACGATTGGAGTGATGGGGAGAATTACGAAAGGAAGTACAATATACATTATGTGCACCACTAGGTGAAAATTGTCCACTACGAGAACTAGGAGACTGGATAGGTGAACGCAGGCCAGGGGATCGAGGACTCAAAAAAAGAGTATTTAAATCAGGGGAACGAATGCACCTACGGAAAAAACGTCTTTCTCTGCGGAGAGAATTGAATGGAACAATATTTTCCATATTGTCCTCCGAAAACTCATACTTTTTTTCAGCTAAACGTTTTTTGCGAAATGAACTTAACTTTTCACACTTTTCATTCTCCTCAATAAACTCATATGCTTTTTCCGCGTTTTTCAAATCGATTTTCGTCTTTTCTGAACTTTTTTGCACTGTTGAACTTTGAGGAACTGGAAACTGGTAGTCCTTTGACGTTTGTAGTCTTTTCATTCTGGGGTCCACAATATTTTGAACTAGTGTGTTATGATAACTTTTACCTGTGACATTTAACGGTTCACACGAGATGTTCAGTTCATGAAATGGTTTATTGCATTCACCACTTTCAAGATCATATTCGCTGAAATCTTCTAATATGGCATCCACTACACTGTTTGTTTCAAAATGATCACTGATTGTTTCTGAAGCTTCACTCTGAAAATAATTTGTCTCGTTTAAAATAATCCACTGATATCATAATTTTATTTCAATAACTCACCTGTGTATCAATGAAATTCATTCCTAATTTATCCTCATCTTTAATATTTGTATGAACATTATTAGACTGAGGAGAATTCGATGTATTTATATTCAAAATATGGATATAATGACCGGTATTAACTACTAAATAATCTGGGTATGCTAAAGAAACATGTGGATTGAATACTGGGGATGGATTTGAAAGAGGCAGAGTATAATGTAAAATGAATCCATGCTTGGTGCACCAACCTTCAGAGATAAAATCTATAATATGTTACAAAAAATTAATTTCAATCTCCCACAGAATTAATATTATTACCTTCAGTTTTTTGCAGAGGGTTTTTACAATGCTTACAACTTTTTGAAGGTAAAGTTAAAATTGTCATGTAAGCCATTGGGGTATTAGATGTTCTGAAAATAATTTTTAGGATAATATAACTACATAATAGATAATTTCATACTTCAATTCAGAGTTAAGTTAAGTAACTTGAAATATACATACACGACTCCATAGCAGATTATTTTATATGGATCAAAAGGAAATTGCATAAACATCACATTGTCTAGGAGATTTGTTGAATCCTGAAGTTGCTTGAATATTTTATATCTTGTTATATATTTTAATTCTTTTCCTGGTTGGAACCTCCATAAATGTAATTCATACTCATAGGACGAGTGGAGCATATACAAAATATCTTGATCTGAACCTACACTCTTTTCGGTAAAACTTAGAAAATAGGTTCCACAGACTGTGAATCCCATAAAGACATGATGCCTGTATGAATAAATTAGTGTTATTCATCTTAAAAGCGATAAAAGTAGGTATCAGAGGCCTATAACTTACATATTTTCTGTATTTTTTACTAAGGAACTGAGGGGAATTCGGCATTGTGGATGAATATTCTTGAATACTTTTTCAGTCTTTGCTCTAGTTCTTTTCGTAAATCGTCCATAAATCTAGGAAAATCAAAAAGTAAATATTTAAAAAACGAAATTTGAGGTTAGGATTCAATTATTCACCTGTCTATTTAATACATGAAGAGTTACGTTAGAATTCGTACTATTTTCTACTGAATCTTGCTTCTCACTTTCATCTGTTGTACTTTCGAAACTAGAAGAATTTGACTTTTCCGAAAATGTATCAGAAAAATTAACTTCCGAATACGCCATATTGTTTATTTCTGGCGATTTCCGATAACTCACGAAATCTGCATTCTTTCTTACGATTCTCGTCGCTTTGTTCAATCCTTCTAACCAATCTCACCTGTCTTTATTTTTTTATTAGCGAATTAACTTTACCTGATGGTTAAGAAATAATAGAAGTCCTACCAAAAAAAGAATGGTCAACGGGAATTGAAGGATAAATGGAATAATAATTTAATAATTATATTTATTTATAAATGGATGTCTATCATGTTTTGTCTTGATGCATAATATTGATTTTTTGAAACGTTCATGGTACCGATATATATATACTATTTACATATATAGCATATAAATGCAAATAGGTAGGGAGTATTATTACGAATCAAAAGAAAAATTATTGTAAGCAAATTTCAATTTCTCAAATTTTTCATTGTTGCATTTCATTCCCATCATGAACGAACTTGGTTCATACCAGTTCATACTCCCAACTCCCTTATCCATTGCCATAGCTCTTCATAGACTAATTAAGTAATAGCTCTTGGAAGAGTGTTTCCATTATCAGCATTATCTATGCTGTTAGTTGTTAGGTACCGACGTTTAGGCAAGCATCCGTCTGCCGTCTTCAGGGTCCTGATAAGGACGAACCGGCAAAACAACAAAAATTTGAACCAAAGTTTCTCTTTGCTATAATGCTATTACCTTAGACAAAGGTAGGTCTGAGGCTATTACCAACCGGTCCTTCTCAAGACCAACACCTTGAAGAAGGCGGGCGAGTCTAGAACATCTTAGTTTCACCGCTTCTGAGATCACAAAAAATCATGGGTTTCATTTTTATTGGAAAAACAATCAGAATAGAAAAAATGAACTGATTTTCGTATATTATGCTATTATTTCATAAGTTTTCAAGGGATTTTTGAGCAGCTGCCCCTCCCTGCCCCCCGCTGGCGACGCCCTTGAAATGCACATCAGTTCTAAAATAAATTGCCTTTTCCCGACACGTAATAATTTACATTTAATTTTTTCAAAACGGTAGATATCTATATACATGTTGCGTTCCACTTCGTTACATCTGGAACATAGATAAACTTCGTCTCCTTTGTTCAGCAGAAAGGAGCTGCCACTTTTTGAAAATGTTGTATTCATTTAACCGTATGAGATCGAACCCATAGATTAAAGAATTATATAGATTCGACACCCCCCCACTAATAGGCGGAAAATGGTTGAGCGCTATTTCGCGGCGGATGCGATCAGAACTTTAGCAGTATATAAATAGAGATATAGAAATCTACTTTATCGATGAATGGCGCGAAAATTTGAATTTGCCTTTGGGTTCTTGGTGGTAAAAAAATATCTTGAAGTTGGTAGAAATTCATTTTCAATGTAATCAACAAACTCCAATTTTGTTGAAGTTGTCTAAATTACATTGAGAATGAATTTCTAATAGTATAGGTGGAATTTTGAATAGTAAAGAAAATTGCTGTTAATAATATAATTATTTATTCATTCATAATGATACAATCGAATACAAAATTATGATTTTCACTTATATAGTAAGTTGTATACATTTCAATTTAATTCTACATTTCTGATTATCAACATATTGTAGCGTCTCCTGAAGAAAGCTTAAATAAAGCCGAAAGCTTGACAAACTAGGAAAAAATAGTGTTTCTTTTATTACCGACTGCTAAGCCAAATTAAGTCAACTAATTATGTATATATATATAAATATAGGAAATGAATATCTAATACATATAATTTACTGTAGTAGGAACATTCTGAGAACAAACAGTCTCGTCTTAGAAGCCCTAGGCCTAGAGGAATCAATACTAGGATCATTAGACTTTTGTAATGAGGACTTTACAACAAGGCACTATATAAATTAGAAGTCCAACATGAATACCCTTAAAAAATAATATATGATGTTGACAGATGATATCCTACAAGACTTCTATACTCATCAAAGGCACCTAGTGTACAAAATATATTCATATCAAAAATCTGCTCCTCGTTCATGGAAATTTGAATTATTCAATGATTGTAACTTACATATCAATCATATTTCTTTCTGTTAAAGTAAAAAACTTATAATTGCATGTGATACATACAGATGTTGAGCATCTAGGTTACCTCAGAAAATATCCATTTTAGGGCAAGGGTGTGATGCATACACTCACATTATTTTTTAACGTAGATTCAATATCTGCCATAAAAAAATGGGGTTCTAATTTGAAAAAATTGATTTTTCACGATCCCTAACTTTGAAAGCGATTTTTTCACCCCCTGTATCATGAATCGCGATTTCGATTTTTAAAGTGGATATATCAATCTTACATCTTGAAAAATCCCAAAAATGAAAATTTTCCATCCAAAAACCTCGAAGTTATTCTTGTTTCAGCGGAGCTCTATTTTCGATTTTTTTTTCGAATTTACCCGCTCAGAGAGAATTTTTCAACCAAAACTGAAAAATGTTACATCGAAATAACTTGATATTTTCTAAGGAATCTATTTCTGCAATAAAAAAATGGTGTTCTAATTTGAAAAACGGAAGTTGACGTCATTTCCGGAAAAACCGGAGGTGCTCATGCCTTGAAAATATTTTAGATTTCATCAGCATCGTGAAATACTTATAAGTGCTGAATTTCATGAAAATACGTTCAGTAGATTCCCGTATAAATATGGGTGATGAGGTTCCTCGTGAAAGACCCTGTATAGTTAATTCTAATAGGTATGCGAATAATTTTGGTACGGTATATAAAACTTGATAGATATCAAAAGTTCAGAATGAATGTTGATGTCAGGAAGCGATTTTTCAGTGTGGATAATGATAGACTTTTTATTGAAAAGCTTGAACAACAGAATTGGGAAGAAGTTATGAAGGTTAGGAAATCTGATGTCAATTTGCAGTGGCAAGTTTTCATTAATAACTTTATAAATATTTTCAATGAATGTTTTCCAATAACTCCAGTGCACAAAAATAAAAAACATAGTTGCTTATTAAATAATGATGAAATTGAAAAAACTAAACAAAAATTAGACTCTATGCTTGTTTTGTCAGATTTTGATTCTGTTTGTAGATCTGAATACAATAAGTTGAAAAAAGAATATGATAATTTATTGAAGAATGAGAAAACTAGACAATATAAGGATAGGATTAATAGATCAGACAGTAAAATGAAAACTATGTGGGCAATTTGCAAGGACATAACTGGAAAGAATTCAAATCAGAATAATGTAATTCATGAAAATCCACCAAAATTTGTGAATGAATTTAATAAATACCTTGTTGATGTTGTGCAAAGTTTAACAAAAACTCAGAGCAAAAGGACCTTTGAGTGCCTAATTCCCGAATGTGACAAATCTTTATTTCTTAGGCCAGTCAGTTCAACTGAATTGGTTGAATTGTCTAATCAATTGAAAAATAAATATTGTTGTGGTTATGATGGTATAGAGGTATACCCTTAAAGTTGGTGAAATCTTGTATCAGGACAATATCAGATGTGCTTTGTTACATGATTAACAATTCCATGAGGTACTCTATTTATCCTGATCAGTTGAAATTTGCATTGATAAAGCCATTGCTCAAAAAAGGGGATCCACTTGACTTGAGTAACTATAGACCAATCAGTTTGTTACCTGCATTCTCCAAGATTTTTGAATTAGTTATGGTCACCAGACTATTAAGTTTCATGAATGAAAATACTTTATTCTCTAAATTTCAACATGGATATTTAAGGGGCAGATCTACCAACACTGCAATTTTTCAATTTGTGAATGCTGTTTTGCATTGTTTGGAGAATAAGAATTTAGCATTGGGTCTTTTTCTTGATTTGAGCAAGACTTTTGACTGTGTTGATCATAAGCTTCTTCTTCGGAAGTTGGATAGATGTGGTATAAGGGGGAGAGCAAATGATTGGATACGATCCTTTTTGTCGAATAGGAAGCAGCAGGTTATTCTCAATAGTCTGAGGGCTGATGTAAAATCAGATATTCGAAATGTGGAGTTGGGAGTTGGTCAGGGTACTATAGCTGGTCCAATTTTGTTTTTAGTTTACATTAACGATCTACCAGAGGCAATATATGAGTACCAAAATGTAAATTATGTTGATGACACGAATATTTTAATTGAGAGGGGTGATTTGAAGGAGATTGTTCACAGAACAAAAGATGCGTTCTTTAAGGTGCATGATTGGTTTGATATGAACAAGTTGGTGATAAATGAGGACAAAACCAATCTGGTACTCTTCCATCCTAAACAGGCTTTGAACACATCTCTAGATTGCATTGTTCTGAATGATAGCAGTGTTACACTTTCATCGGACACCAAATTCTTGGGTGTTCACCTTGATGAATTCCTCAATTGGGAACTTCATATAGATAAGGTCTGTCTGAAGTTGTCCAGTATTGGCTATGGAATAAAGATTCTTTCTAATCACTTAGAAGAGAATATTTTAAAAATAATTAATATATCATGCTAATTCCGAATCTATCTTGAGGTATGGAATAATATTCTGGGGTCGTAATGTTAAAATTAATTCAATATTTGTCATTCAAAAAAGAACTTTGAGATGTATGTACAGATTAAATTTTAGACAATCTTGTAGAGGAATGTTTCGTCAAAAGAATTTATTTACTATTTATGGTTTATATATTTATGAGTGTTTAATTTTTCTTCTCAATAATAAACACATTTTTGAATTTAATAGAGAACATGGTTATAATACAAGAAATCTAGTTCTTTTTTTTCCACAACACAGATTAACCATGACAGAGAAGGGTCCGTACTATATGTGTATTAAACTGTTCAATAAACTACCGGACAATATTAAGAGATGTTATTATGTAGGAACGTTTAAAAACATGATAAGAAAAATGCTGGTTCGATTGGAACCGTATAATCTAGAAGAATATTTTAATTCCAATAGTCTGTATTTGTAGGATATATGTGATTTTTTTGGACGTCATTTCATTTCTTATGTTCAACAACTTTGTAAGATCTGAAATAAAGAAGCTTTATTATTATTATTATTATTAATAAGATAAATATACTTATTTTCTCTCAAATTTTAATACTAGAAAAATGTCCTAGTGATTAAAAAGAAAGCGTCATTATATTAGAGAGGATTAATTATCTAGTGCGAAATTATTTGTGCGCTGTTAACAATGCTTAGGCCCTATAAAGGGATTATTGTCAATTTTGAGGTCCAAGGGGGGGGCATTGCCCCCATGCCCCCCCCCCCCCTCCCTGTATCCGCCAGTGGCTACACATTTTCATGTAGAAGATTGAGTTTATAATCGTCGGTAAAGTAAAGTAATAGTATTCGTAATCATAACACCTTTGCCCTCTTGCTATAAAATTATCATATAGAAGGTACATTCATACTTGTATACATAATGTTTGTGTTATCGTTTCGTGCTTGTTATCTAAGTTGAGGTAACAAGAAAAGTCCAGTTTATTTGTTGTTGAGAGTGCGTTCACATTTCACCTCTCATCCTCTTCGTAGTACTGATAACAACTTATCGCAGTAATCATCAAGATTACCATAGGGTGCTTATATAGTTAAGTATACCCCCTTACAACGGTTGTGAAGTCACCAGAGTTTATCATCGACATTCACGTGGATCACCAGCGTCCACCAATCAGAAACAGTGCTATAGTATAGTATAGTGAAAAGGGATTACAGTTCACTGCGACCTTAAGGTTTATTGTGCCCCCTATCAGAGCTGTTATCATCGCGCCTCCTACAGCTCGCCCTCCAGTTCCAGAGATTTGATGAAATCCATTATCTGGGAGAAGCAGTGAAATTTTGGCAATTGACTTTGTAAGTGCCGGGAATTGTGAGGGTCGCTTTCTGTAGCAAGTATTGAACATTGAAAACATTTCGGGGAGGGGGAGGGGGCTGTTGCACCCCCAAACCCCCCCTGGCTTGATGTCTGAAATAGAGTTCCCCATTGATCCGACTTTTTTATTCATTTCGTTAGCTACATTTTTCCTGTTTGTATTAGAGTGAGTTATAGGCGTGAGTTATTATTACCTCACACTATTGGTTTATAGAGACTATTACAGATCAAATTCAGTTGAATAACGGATATATTATTCTATGGGAGTAGATAAAAATACAAATCTTTCCTCTTTATAATATTATCTAGTATTAGTATAATATTTAGTTTGATATAAATGAGATGTAACTGTCCCGTTGTGCTAATGATCTTCGAAATCGAAGCACAATAAACTTTAAATAAAAAAATTATAAGTATAGAATATAGATCTAGTATACCTAATTGTAATAATAATAAAAATCTCCTGTCTGCATCTTTGTGACCGAACTCCTCCGAAACGGCTAGACCGATTTTCGTAAAATTTTGTGTGCATATCGGGTAGGACTAGGAATCGGCCAACATCTATTTTTCATCCCCCTAAATGTTAAGGGTGGTCCACCCCTAACTTTTTTTAAATTTTTTTGGAAAAAATTCTTTATTTTAATTTTTTTATGATACGGTATACAAAAATACATATAATCCTAAATTTTCACCCTTCTACAATCAACCACTATTTCTAACACAAACTAACCTAACCTAACCTAAACTCTTTTAGGCTAGATTTTTATTTTCATTGGCCAACATCTATTTTTCATGGGTTGTTCACTTCTAATTTTTTTAGTCAAAATTTTTTATTTTAATTTTTTCATGATACAGCATACAAAAAAATATATATATATCTAACCCTAAAACTCTAGAATGGATCGTTTGACGACTCAAATTGGCCCCTTTGTGTTTTTTGGCATTGCTGACTGTACATGGAACATATAAATGAATGAAGTTAAAATACTTAAACGGATAGAAACCTAACCGAACGGGAACGGGTAAAACGACGGGAACGGAAACGGGTAAAACGTGGTATAACCAAAACTGCTTATCTATTGCCCCTAAGGCGGAACGGAGTTTGCCGGGACAGCTATTATTATTATTATAGATAAAACTATTCAGTAAAATCAAATAAGGTTCATATAAAATAAAATTTAAGTGGAAAAATAATAAGCATATGTTTTCAACGAAAATGAGAGCCACATTTATTTTCCTGTTTTTTCTTTTGCAAATTAATTAATATCTAATTATATCCACCGTGTCGTTAGATATCGGATGAATCGTTTTCTATAATTGCCACAGCAGTTTGTCGTGGTTAAATTGATGGGAAATGTGGAGTTCTTAAACATTGTAATTCGCCTTTATTCAAGTTCTGCAAATTGCACGCCTAAAAGGCTTGCAGGGGCGAGGGGTTGCCGGTTGGCTTTCTAATTCCCAATTTTTGGCATATTTTTGTTCTTCATAAATACGTGTGCGCAATCCAGCAACGAAACTGCGTTTTATGTGCTGGATCTGTTTTTCACGTCACACATTTTGATGTTTTTGTCCTTCTCGATGGATTCGAAAAGAGCTACTTTTATTTGTTATCATTGTTGCCTAAAATTCACTAGGAGTGAGACTCCCAGTTACGAGCTCTTCGGATCTCTTGACCCATCTACGTTAGTTTTCTCGGCCATTTCCGTCATTTTCCGGCTAAGGAGGGTGCTCCGTATTGCCAGTTCTCCCGTGGTCTTCAATTTGAATCGGGCTTTATAAGTTAGGGTTCATTTTTTTATAATTACCTTTCAATAACTGCATTCACAAACGTTTTGTGGGAAATTCTTCTCCCTTTGGTTGCGAAAAACCGATCGAAGCACATCATTGTCCGGTGGACCTACGTTGTGAACGAACTCAGTGGCAAGTTGAAATAAAATGGAAGCGAATCGGATTTAAGTGAAAAGGGGTGAATTTCGACCCTTTTGAGAATAATGTGGAGTTCCTAGTTGGAGAAATGTACGTATATCCACAGACTTATCCATCTAGAAAGCGTCCGAGAGAAGAGTTCGGTTCGTGATGCCCTCAGATATTGATTAAATTTCTGGTTGCTTGTACAATCGTAGGGACGTTTTCTGGGATATTTTCCGAGGTTTCTTTCGGATAGTTCTGATAGCCGTGTCCCCGGGTTTCCTCCGATAAACTTATGGAAAATATGTCGTTCTCTTCTGGCGTAGAACGATGGAAGTTATGGAAGAAATTATTCGAGAATAGGTGATTATGATACCGAAAAGGTGAGTACTTTTCAATCTTAAAAATTAGTTTAATTCAAATATCGTGGTTTTTACTGAATTGATTTATTCATTACATAATTCAGTCATTTAAAACCGTTGAAATGAAACAATCAATCATCCACTTTGCACTTAAAGATATTTTAAGAAGAAAATTTTGAAGAAAGATCATTGACACTTTCACGATACCTCAACCTACAGAGATATCCGAAACAAATTTGCTATCAGTACAGCAACACATTGCATAGTCGCATATTGAGTGTTCAAATTGCTGGACTGGAGCAACCATGTGCCAGAGTTGTGGAGATTCACTTAAGTATGCCATAAAATTGGAAGATTGATGATACGGCATTGTCCGCATTTTTAAATGAACGAACAAGTTATCCTCTAGAAAAAAAATTTCTTGACATTTTTGAGAGCCCGTTCAAATTTAATTGAGATAAAATTTTGCATTTATACGGAGAAAAACGATAGCTACATGCAGAATTTTGTTTTGATCGTTAACGACGTAAACCTATATAAAATGCTAGCCAATTATTGAGATTATATTCTAAATATTCCTGTAATAACATTCCGGGGTCATTGATGATATCTTTGACAGCTGCTGTCAGTTATTATGACAGCTGTCAACATTTTTTTCCGTTGGATTCAGATTGCAAATCTACCAATGAGATGGATCTACTTATGAGCAAGGGCGCCGTTACTCAAGATCAAGACCTAAGATATTCTACGATGTGGAATATCTTTGAGCAAGACCCCTGGATTCTGGATTTATTAATCGAGACGCGCGGGAAGCTTGAAATTTGCTGGAGTGTTTCAGTGAGAGCGCAAGATTTCAGTGTTCAATAAAACATGGTTTTCTGTAGCAGAGTATTCAAATATTTATTGATTTAGAAAATATCCATTTGGGAATTATGTATACAGTGTGTCCCACTAGTGCCGCAGCGGACGATATACGCGTAACGGTCTGAGTTTGGCGAAATTTTATGATGCAGTCTTGATATACTCCAAGAAGAGCGCAACATGAAAATGTTTTCGAATATATCGGGTGACCCACAAAAGAGGAATAGAGGGTGACTTTGTTTTTTCAAATGGGACACCCTATATTCAAAAACGTTTTTCAATTCTCTGAAACTTCCTGCATGCTTTCCTATACTTTTCACATATTTTTATTTGACAGTTTTCGAAATATTGGCCATTTTGACAAAAAATGATACTTGTAGACTGTAGAGGCTATGTTATCCAATTATATTTCACGAACCCTTGCACATACCAATAACAGCTTTACATGGATTGAAAGACAAGACTTTAAAGTATCCTCGCAAGCTATAATTAAGCATCTCCAGCATCAGGGGCGGATCTAGGAATTTTTTGAGGGGGGGGCGATTCCAAAGTAAGACAGTAATAATTCTCGGATAAACCAGCAAAAATTATATTATCACAGAACGAATTCTAATCCCGAGGGGGGGGCGAAACCACCTTCGCCCCCCCCCCTAAATCCGCCACTGTCCAGCATATGGAGTGTCCACAAAAAGATTATTAATATGACGAATTTCAAATCGATTTTTCTTCATTTTTTCAAATGCAATGCATATAATTTTTTTCATCATTGTAATCAACATTCATTTCACTTCATTTTTTGTCAAATGCGTGATATGCATATCTTTAACAGAATAGGATTTTTTCTCTAAATTCACATTTACTTTCGAATTCAAAAAGCAGATTTGGCTTTTCTGTGGTTATCGAGAGCTGTCAAATTATTCTATTCAGAATTAACATCATTGCATTCATTGCAGCTTCAATTCATATAATCATAGTTTTTACGGATTGGATGAATACTCACAAAATGATGTAAAAATTAAAAAAATACCAATGAGTTTGAATGTACAAGTTATGAATGCTACAAAAAAACGAGTTCCGAAACTTTAGGATACAAGAAAGTGCCCGCTCTTATCCTTGTACAACTTTCTTCGAAACAATGATATTCATAAGTTTCACAGGCACGCACGCATATCTTCAAGCTCCCAATCTTGAAGCTTGTTTGAAATTTCTGCAAGATTCAACTCTTCAAGTAGAAACATAGAAAATTTTCAAAGATGTATTTTGAGAAATGGGTACAGAAGGCAAGTTTCTGTCTTCAGTAAATGATTTCATCACATTTTTGAGTAGATACATCAAAACTTTCTAGTTCCTCATTTCGCTATTTGAATTCGAAGGTATATGTAAATTTTAGAGAAACATTTCGAAAAAGCTCTTGAAAATCATATTTGTAAAAGATATATGCATATCATGCATTTGACAAAAAATGAAGTTAAATGAATAGTGATTACAATGATGAAAAAAATTATATGCATTGCATTTGAAAAAATGAAGAAAAATCGATTTGAAATTCGTCATGTTGATAGTCTTTTTGTGGACACTCCATAGGTTTGCCGGAGATGATTTTATTATAGCTGGCTAGGATACTTTGAAGTCTTGTCTTTCAATCCATATAAAGCTGTTATTGGTATGTGCAAGGGTTCGTGAAATATAAGTATCATTTTTTTTGTCAAAATGGCCAATATTTCGAAAACTGTCGAATAAAAATATTTGAAAAGTATAGGAAAGCATGCAGGAAGTTTCAGAGAATTGAAAAACACTATTGAATATAGGGTGTCCAATTTGAAAAAAACAAAGTTACCCTCTATTCCTCTTTTGTGGGCCACCCGATATATTCGAAAACATTTTTATGTTGTACTCTTCTTGGAGTATATAAAGACTGCATCAAAAAATTTTGCCAAACTCAGATCGTTACGCGTAGGTAGGTATATCGTCCGCTGCGGCACTAGTGGGACACCCTGTATAAAAAACAAAATACATATCTTGTAAGTGGTGGCCATGCCTTGGCTGGCATATGCGTACCCTTTTGAAGAATTTTTCAATAACGTTTTTGAATACATGTGGTGGTATTTCATTGATACAGCGTCTAATTTCGGCTTACCATGTCATGGTTGCAAGCTTATTGACATAAACCTGTGACTGCAGATAACCCCACAGCCAGAAGTCTGAAAGCGTTAAATCGCAAGAGCGTGAAGGCCAATTCTGGTCACCAAATCCGGAAATGATTCGACCATGAGCCAACTCGTGCAAAATCGTCAATGTTTCACGGGCGGTAAGACATGTAGCACCTTCCTACTGAAACCACATGTCCAAATAAGGCACCAGAAACTGTGTTATTTATTATAGCCATTCTCCGTTACTCCATTCCTTGACCACAGTATAAGGTAGACCTTATACTGTGCCTTGACCATCAGGACCTCAGGACGCATTGTTCTTCCGCGTAATGCTCCATTTTTACTAACTCCCATCTGTCAACTCTCGACCTGTCACCGTCATAACTCATAATCATGTGACATTAAGACTCTCAAACATAGCGCTCTTATTGAAACACCGTTTATAATAGTTTGGATTTGAAAATTTAAGGGCAGAATATTCCACATGGCAATAGGAGGAGGGAGTATTCTGGGGATATCCAAACTTAAAAAAAGGAAAGTGATTAATTTTTCCTGACAACGCAACTTGTTCAAAAAAATTTGATTATCCCTCCAACATTTCTGGCCTGGCCCTTATGAGTATACGTGATGGGCAAAATTGTTGATACCTCAACTTCAACTTTTCAAACCTAAATATAAGATAGAGAAAATGAACGGCACAATGTGGTTAGTGTTTTCGAGAACGCATAATGCCGTCAATTATATTTCTCCATCTTCTTTTGTTTTCGAGTTATGAGCGAAACTTGGACAATAGGACAATTTCAACTTTGGTCATTATCTCCGTTCCTCTTTGTGCTAGGAACTTGAAATAAAAACATTAACCAGTCACTTTTTTAGCATTTCATTGGCTCACTTTAATTTTCTCCAAAAGGTGTTTCCTTGTAACATAAAGCGAGATATAGCGAGAATATACAGGGTCTTTCACTTTCCCTAAAATGGATATTTTCTGAGTTTATATCCACTTTAGGGCAAGGGTGTGATGCATACACTCACATTATTTTTTAACGTAGATTCAATATCTGCCATAAAAAAATGGGGTTCTAATTTGAAAAAATTGATTTTTCACGATTTTGTCATCCCTAACTTTGAAAGCGATTTTTTCACCCCCTGTATTATGAATCGCGATTTCGATTTTTAAAGTGGTTACATCAATCTTACATCTTGAAAAATCCCAAAAATGAAAATTTTCCATCCAAAAACCTCGAAGTTATTCTTGTTTCAGCGGAGCTCTATTTTCGATTTTTTTTTCGAATTTTCCCGCTCAGAGAGAATTTTCCAACCAAAACTGAAAAATGTTACATCAAAATAACTTGAAATTTTCTAAGGAATCTATTTCTGCAATAAAAAAATGGTGTTCTAATTTGAAAAACGGAAGTTGACGTCATTTCCGGAAAAACCGGAGGTGCTCATGCCTTGAGAATATTTTAGATTTCATCAGCATCGTGAAATACTTATAAGTGCTGAATTTCATGAAAAAACGTTCAGTAGTTTCCCGTATAAATATGGGTGAGGTTCCTCGTGAAAGACCCAGTATTGAGGAGGGTCAGAGGTCGGCAAGTATAGCTTTCCCTGTTCTTTCTGACAACATTCGGAACGTACGAATATAATTGACCCATATACAGGGTGGCCAAGAGATTGACGTCAAAAAGTCAACTGGTCCCTCGTGTCATGGGCTATTCGAATCACCTCCATGTATGTTAAGCGATTAATATGCATTTTTATCAACGATAATTTATTAAGGTTTGTTTTAGCCGTCGATAAGTGAAAATTATTTATTTCTCACAATTGTGGATTCTAACGTGGAATTGAATTTCTTTCAAATGACAAGCCCCGCAGGTACCTCCTCCCAGATGACTGATGAAGGAAAGAGAGAGTATTACCTATACCAAATTATACAGGCAGTGTGATATCTAGTTCAGGGTAGGATTTCTTGTTATATTCCCTGCGCCCCAACATTTGTTCTATTAAGCTGAATAATCCAATAAATAAAAATTAATGCACTGCACTGCCATCTGGCGGTATACGTTTCTTATTTCGAAGGCGAAAGACTCTTAAGACCCAAATCTTTATGCAAAATACGGTGTACTGACGTTTGTGGAATGCCTAATAGCGGAGAACGACTAGGAATGGACAAACCAGGGTTTTCTTCAAAACTTTCGGCTACAGCAGCAATATTCTCGGCTGTTATTGAGCACTGGTTTTATTCTTCCCATCGCTCTCTTGTCCCAACAGCTCAATTTCTGTATTGCGGTTGCTTCTTGACGACTCAAAAATGTTCGAGGTTTACGAACCGTCTCTGCCAATTTTTCACCATTTTTATAGTGAATTTCAATAATTTCAATGCGTTGTTGAAGCGTGTATGGTGTATCGTTCCATTTTAACAATGGCGTAGATTCTATTTGTCAAATGTCGAAAAATGAAAGCTTCAAAAGTGACATCTACCAAAATAACAGCTCTTATTGAAAAACCCTTTATTTTCAGAAAACCTGTTTTTTTGAAAGATTTCAGATTTGAGTTACTAACCTCAGGACATTTACAATATTATGATACTTATTGGCCAAATGTACGCCCATACAATTCCAGGCAGATGCCCCCTGTGGTTAATCCGTCCCTGAGCAATCAGCATTGTGGAATTACGATGGATTCTCCACAACATATTTTGTTACTTGTTAAACACAATTCTCTTGTCCTGAAAGAGGCGCTATGTCTGTCTAGACAAGTCGATTGCTTAGTTGAGATTATATATAATAATAACAGTTGATTTCTGCAAACTACCTCGTGAGTCGTGTCACGAGGGCGTTGTCAAAGCAAATGACTCAGCCACAATTTTTCGATGGGGAACATAGGGGTGTTTATTTTGTGGAGGAGGCTATGACGATATTATAATGCCCTAAATAAGGTTAATATGAAAAAAATTGATATTGTGTGATCGAAGATTGGTGGTTGTTTTCTTAAGGAAGGAAGTTCTGTTTGATTATGGGGAAAATGGTTTGAGAATTACACAGTGTGGTTCATTGGGAAACAGAAATACTTGAACGATGGATAGAGTCTACATACAGGGTGTTGTGAATAAGTACGATGAACTTCCAGCATGAAGAATAATTTCAGTTTGCTATACAGGGTGACACATTTTGAAAGATCCACTGAAATATCTTCCTGGGAAGGGCCTGGATCCAAAAATGTTTCAAATGAAAGTTTCTTGGTTTTTCGGGAGACATCGAATGCAGGCTTTTAATCAGACCATTTTAATGTCAAGTAGATTTTTTCAATACGGAATATTCTTTTTTCGTTGAAGAATATTAATCTTCGTAAAACAATCTGTCTCTTTTGTTTTTCCATAAAAAGAATTTCTCTGGAAATATGAAGTGTTTCATGCTGAAGATCGTCATGGTAAAGTACTTCAAAGTTATTTCTCATAGAATCATTTGGTTTTGTATTGCGTATAAATATATTCAAAAAAGAAAAACTGGTTTGTTTTCTGATTGGTCTTCCAACTGCACATCATGAGTTGACACTGCGATAATAAAATCTCATCGCATGCAAAATTTTGAAATTATTGGTACCACAGCAAACAGATACATTGGTACATAATAATTGTGAATTTCAGACAATTTTTTTAGTAATATTTTTTCTTCTTCATTTCTTCACCCTCATTATTTTATCTCGTTTATTGATCGAAAAATGCCGGATTGAACGCGAAGTGTTAAAGTAGATATTTTATTGGTCTTAGGAGACTGCAGTATAAATTATCGTGCTGCAACACGATTATATCGAATTCGTTTTCCAAAAAGAGCTCATCACCCAAGTCACGCAGTAATCACCCGAATCGAAAATTGAGCAAGGCAAGAGCCTCGAAGAATACTGCAGCGACGTAGAATTCCAACTATACAGCACACGACATCCATTGGACGTCCATTTTACGACCATTTCAAGTCCAAACGTCCTTGGACATTGAATGGATGTCCATTGTACTTACAATTGTTGACGTACATTGGTTGTTACGAACGTACGTCCATTGTACATACATATAATGTCCAAAAATATATATGAATTTTCTGTTTGAATCTTATCTATTGTCTCTGTTCCAACTGAAAATCAACAGAATTTCCAAACACAATCTTCGAATAAAATTTGATGAATGGTGCTTTTTGTTGGTCCAGTTAATGTACATTTCTGGACGTCCATTGTACATCAACAGTGAACATTCATTGTACGTCCAATCCAGATACATTATTGATGTTATATTGTTATAATTATATTTCTTTCATGCTGTATCATGTTCAAATATTTAATAGCGTTCTTTGAAGAATAACTTTATAACTAAGGTTTATGGCAAGCACGGAGCCAGGGGGGCTTCAGCACGGCCTTCTAAAGTTAAAGATGGCTATGGCTTCAGCCCCCAACCCCTCAAGTTCTTGGGAATATTTAATATTTTACTGATCAATTTCCTTTTGAAATAATTCTTTCAGGAATAAACTCTCGTTGAATAATTATTATTTACGAATATGCCGATTACTATGAACAATTCTCACGCTCCCGGCTTGTATGTTTCATATTCTTACTTGCTGAGGAGAAAATGAGAGCTATGCCATCTATCTTCGTTCGGGTAACTTCGACAGCGAATTAGTGTTGGTCTGATTGTTAACTAGATGTCGCCATGAGGTAGTCTTTCCTCATGACGATCTATCGCTTTGTTTTAAGATACACTTGTTCTGCAGACATTGAATAAGAATAACAAGATCTTGCGTTGATGAGGATCCTAGACAATTTCTGAATGATAACGATGGAGCTCTCGCTAGGTTCCCTGGATGATGTTGTCCACAGGTGCGGCAGAGAAGGCATATACAAATAATTCTATGAAGGAAATTGAAGATTCCATAATGAAATTGCTAAGGAGAGACAGTGAGAGGAATTAAAAAGAAAATCTGTATCTACTACGATTTTTCTCGGGCGTGCAAATATTATGCCAAAAATTTTAAAATTCATTCATTTACAGCGTGACGTCCAATGAATGTCCACCGTTCCTCTTTTGGAGGAAAAATGGACGTCCATTGGTTGTCCGAAGTAATGTATAAGTACGTCCAACGGATGTCATCAAAGGACGTCTAATGGATGTCCAAAGTGGTGCCATATGGGCCTCCACTGGACATCCGTTGGACGTATTACGTACAGTAACGGACGTACAATGGATCTTTTGGATATCGAAAACGAACGTTCATTGGACGTACATAGGATGTACATGTGCTGTGTGGGTATTGAGACTATTGAGAAGGATTACCCACAAGTTTTCGTAGTGCTTGCTATTGTTGTATTGAATCCCCATATTTCACTTCGACCAATTCGAGTTCGATATGGTATTCCGAGAGGAAACAGCAAGAAGAATTTTAAGACTTCATCGGTATCATCTATTCCACATAAGTTTAACTTCTTAAAAGCGTTAATACCACCTGGTTTTGAAAGAATATTACAATTCTGCCAATGTGCACAGGAAGATTGCAAAACGATCCAAAATTTTTCAGGTACTTACATCATGTTTTCTGATGAAGCCACTTTTCATAAATCATTTGAACTGAATCGACAAGATTGTCATTATTGGTCTGAGCAAAATCCTCATTGGACATGAGCAGTCAAGGGCGTCCCCAGCTTTTGAGCTAGGGGGGAGGTAGTGTAGAATTAAATAAAATTTATTTTATGTTTCATCAGCTAACAGGACTACACAGGGTGTTCCTAAATAGGTGTATCAACGGTCTAATTTTTTTCTGTTCCATTTTTTACTCCGCGTCTTCGTTTCAGAGATACAGGGTGTCAAAAATTATTTTTTTTAAAGTTTTTTGCTAATATCTCAGGAACCGTTTTAATTACAGAATTGAGCTTCTGTACACACATTCTCCCTAATTATAGCTACTTTCTTGCACTTTACTCAGTTTCAGTAGACGTGCCAGGGCGGAGATATTGAATTGCACCAAGGTTTTACCCCCCAACTTTTACAGCACAGGACAAATTTGAATTTGAATCAAATTCTGATGCGCCAATGTGTTTTACATAAAAAAGGTACTCCGTACTCCTGGTTCATTGCTCTAAATCAAAAGTGAACCGTTCTCGAGAGAACTGGCATTTTATGATCAAAAACAACTTGCTAATGCATTGTAAATTTCTTGTAATTAGAAAAATGAGTAGTGATAATTAACAAACTTATAAGTTTCAACAAAATTTGAAAAAAAGATTTTTTAATTAAAATATCAAAGTTATTTTTCATTATTTTTAGCGACCATAGTTATCACTACTCATTTTTCTAATTACAAGAAATTTACAATGCGTTTGCAAATTGCTCTTGATCATTGAATGCCAGTTCTCTCGAGAACGGTTCACTTTTGATTTAGAGCAATGAACCAGGAGTACCTTTGTTTATGTAAAACACATTAGCGCATCAGAATTTGCTGCGCAAATGCAAAGGACCCCGCACTTTTACTACGGGAAATGGCGTTCCGTCAAATTTTCTAAAATTTTGGTATAATGTAGTACTCGACATACTGATCAAAAGTGTCCATGGCCCCAACTCAATCCTACGACTAGTTTTTGAGCTACAGGGCGTTGAAGTTGAGAATTACCCACTTTTACTACGCTCGTATCTCGGAACAGAATCGAATGAACTTCAATTTTTCTCAAGAAACATTTCATTACATCCCCAAGGAGTAAGCATATAGAGGAATATGACCGAAAATCGTTACGAATACAAGGTTATCCATAATTGAATGCATGCCCGATTTTGAAAGTATAAAATATGTCAGTTCCAGAGCGAATACGTTCGCAAAATGAACTATTTCACTAGATATGTTGTTGTTACATCGAAAAAGTCTGAAATACCCAGAATTTATACTGGGTGATCCATTATTATAGAAACTATTCACAATGAAGGTTAAGTGGACACCCAGTATTTTTGGGTTGATTCAAGGTGTTTGTTTAATGTTTTTAGAACATATCATCATGGACTTCAAAGAATACAGGGTGATTCAGTCATGAAATGAACTTTGAACCTCACGAAAATACCCAAAAACCACCTCTTTTTTTCATCACCCTCTATCTCAAGATTGAATCCGAGGAGGTGGGAGTTTTCTTTCACCACTGTACTTGATATAAAAACATCAATACGGCTGAGAGTTTTTATCCACTTCCTATGACCAGATTTTTAGCTGGAATAAGAATAGAATAACATAAATAAATAATTTTCATATTACATAAAAAAAAATCTGGTCATAGGAAGTGGATAAAAACTCTCAGCCGTATTGATGTTTGTATATCAAGTACATTGGTGAAAGAAAACTCCCACCTCCTCGGATTCAATCTTGAGATAGAGGGTGATGAAAAAAAGAGGTGGTTTTTGGGTATTTTCGTGAGGTTCAAAGTTCATTTCATGACTGAATCACCCTGTATTCTTTGAAGTCCATGATGATATGTTCTAAAAACATTAAACAAACACCTTGAATCAACCCATAAATACAGGGTCTCCATTTAACCTTCCTTGAGAATAGTTTCTATAATAATGGATCACCCAGTATAAATTCTGGGTATTTCAGTCTTTTTCGATGTAACAACAACATATCTAGTGTAGTTCATTTTGCGAACGTTCTCGCTCTGGAACTGACATATTTTATACTTTCAAAATCGGGCATGCATTCAATTATGGATAACCCTGTATTCGTAACGATTTTCGGTCATATTCCTCTATATACTTGCTCCTTGGGGATGTAATGAAATGTTTCTTGAGAAAAATTGAAGTTCATTCGATTCTGTTTCGAGATACGGGCGTAGTAAAAGTGGGTAATTCTCAACTTCAACGCCCTGTATCTCAAAAACTAGTCATAGGATTGAGTTGGGGCCATGGACACTTTTGATCAGTATGTCGAGTACTACATTATACCAAAATTTTAGAAAATTTGACGGAACGCCATTTCCCGTAGTAAAAGTGCGGGGTCCTTTGTCCAGTGGTGTAAATGTTGGGGGTAAAATCTTTGTTCAAATTCAATGTCTCCGACACTGGCACGTCTAATAAAACCGTGCAAGAAAGTAGCTATTATCAGTGGCAAGGTGTGTACAGGATGGGCAAAATTGGTGCTACATGAACTGAAACTTTTTAACTCGAGGAGAGAAAAATGAATGGCATCTTATAGTCCTCTTTTTTCGAGAAACTGATAATGCCATCAACTGCATTCCTCTATTTTCTTTCGTTTTCGATTTATAGGCCAAAATTGAAATTGGGGCGATTTCAACTTTGGTCATTATCTCCGTTTCTGTTTATGCTAGGATGTTGAAATAAAAACATTATACAGGCACTTTTCTGATAGCAATCCAGTAGCGTACTCTGATTTTTTTCCAAGAGGTTTATTTACTGAGTTATAACATAAAGTTTTGTTTATTCTTATAGAAACAGTAGTTTAAAATGACTTAGAAAGAATCGTCATTTTTTTCCCGTTTCAGAAATGTTTCATATGTCATATATCAACCTCAGAATCGTTAAGATATTATGAAAAATATGATTTGTATATGGAATTCAAATAATTGAGTATTAAGTAGGCTGAATCATAGAATACATAATATGTGTCTCTCTCTACGCATGGTGTAATTATTATTTCACGGTTGAATACTTGATGGTGTGTTTGAAACAACTGTTTTATTAGTCATTATGGAGATGTTCCAAAATTACGAAAAATATGATATGTTAAAATGTTTGATTTTAGTGAATGAGAATAGTGAGGCAGCAAGTGATTCATATTTTCAAAGCTTCCTCGAACGTCATCAATCTAATATTAGATATTTTAAACATTTGGCAGATACTTTGGCTGTGTTTAGCGAGATGACATATTCGGATTTATGGTCACAGCCCCTATAATTTCTCCTCATCCTAGTTCTTTTTTTAAATATTTCTTCGAACGTGGCTTCTCAAAAGGGCCAAAAACAGCCAAAGTATTTGCCAAATGTTTAAAATATCTAATATTTGGTTGATGACGTTCGGGGAAGCTTCGAAAATATGAATCACTTGCTGCCTCACTATTCTCATTCGCTAAAATGAAACATTTTAACATATCATATTTTTCATTATTTTGGAATATCTCCATAATGCCGCCAACGATTACTTCAAATTTTAATAACTAACAGTTGTTTCAAACAGAGATCACACCATCAAGTTAGTATTCAATAATGAAATAATAATTACACTAGAGCCCTTTATAGAGCCTTAATTACACCATGCGTAGAGACACATATAATTCTATGATTCTTTATACTCAATTATTTGAATTCCATAATATACAAACCATATTTTTCATAATATCTTAACGAATATGAGGTTGATATATGACATATGATACATTTCTGAAACGGGGAAAAAATGACGATTCTTTCTAAGTCATTTCAAACTACTGTTTCCATAAGAATAAACAAAACTTCATGTTATAACTCAGCAAATAAACCTCTTAGAAAAAATCAGAGTACGCCACTGGATTGCTATCAGAAAAGTGCCTGTATAATGTTTTTATTTCAACATCCTAGCATAAACAGAAACGGAGATAATGACCAAAGTTGAAATCGCTCAAATTTCAATTTTGGCCTATAACTCGGAAACAAAAGAAGATAGAGGAATGCAGTTGATGGCATTATCAATTTCTCGAAAAAAGAGGACTATAAGGTGCCATTCATTTTTCTCTATCTCCTCGGGTTAAAAAGTTTAGTTCGAATGGTTTCTGAGATATTAGCAAAAAACTGAAAAAATATAAATTTTTGACACTCTGTGTCTCTGAAACGAAGATCCGGAAGAGAAAATGAAAAAGAAAAAAAAATTTGTTATTTCTTCATGAGAAATCTACAGTTGATCGTTGATACACTTATTTAGGAGCACCTTGTATAATTCATATCAAAATAAAACCGAATAAAAATTTCAAACTAACCAAAAACAACCTTCTTGGATTCTTAGCGAATTTTTCAACAACTCTGTTGTTAAAGTGAGTCGTACTCCTTACCCAGGTTTTGATCCTACGAAGGCTGCTGAATGATCGCTCCACAGTGCGAGTAGTGCACGGTATAGCGATCAAAATTTTTAAAACTTTTTCCGTAAGGGGAAAAAATTCCCCTGTTTCTCTCAAAACATCAATAATTGTCAGCTCTTCAAAATTATCTCCAGGTTCCTCCTGCCATGCCCTTTGCTACAATTCTACATAATCCTTGATGCCGCTCAAATTGTAAAATTGGCAGAAGAAGGCATCACAAGCATCAGTGCTACTTTGTAACGAATTGTTTTGCATCAGAGCAAGGTGCAGCCTGCTTAATGTATACGGTGGCGTTGATAGATAAATTAATAGCACCACATCGTGATTTTCGTATATCATCATTTTATGAGTTTCTAAGGGATACTTGTGAAGCTCTAGGAGGGGGGCAGCATCATGCCCTCTCCTCATGGTGAAAATATCTTCTGAGATTTTTTTCTGTTTCAGAAAAAATAATCGGTCCTATTATCAGCGCTGATTTGGTATGCAGTGGCGGAAACTTGCACGTTCCAAGATCATATCCGGTCGTTCGCGTGCATGCAACATGCTCTGCTGTGGCCGACGTAAGGTGAGTCGTCTTTATTTTCCACACAGACATCTTTATTGACATAAAATTTTGACACCGAAAACTGCAAGTTTTCATTCGAAAATTGTTTGTGCAAGAATCATGAGGAACAACTATTTTTACGGATTATTCCATATTTAGAAAATCAATAAACAGAATAACTTTAATGTCTCTATACAAGGTATTTCTGAATTGGAATGAAAAACGAAGAGGGGAGATTCCCTGTATAATTTTAGGAAGAAACGTCCCATAGATATGGAACCGCAAACGTTTCCTTCTCGAGATATAGGGTGTTGAATTCTCTTCAAGTTTTTTTCTGAAGATAGAGACATGCGTTTTTCGCAACCCTGTATAATTTTTTTTGGAAAATTTTTGAAGCCACAAACAGAAATATTCCAACTTCATTTATTCCTTAAATACAGGACAAAAACGAAAATGTTCACTTTTGGAGATGTACCTAATAATTTCTCAGGCCCTGTATAACATAGGAAAAAATTAAAATTGCTAATAATAGATATTTTTACATAAAAGTTAGTCGTGTATTCAAACATTTTTTTAGAGCACTGTTTTTGAGATTGAAAACAAACTTGGTATTCTTTAAATGGCACACCCCTTATATTTCAATGTCAAATTTTTGCAATTTTTCTTCTGAATACATTGATGCATCATAACCAAATCTTTAATGAATTTTAGCTTCAAAACTCATAAAAATCCATGTTTATGTTTGTGTTTCAATAGTTGGCCATGAATTTTTTCACACATGGATTCAATTATTACTTTTTTAAAACATGTTTAAATATATTATACAGAGTGTTACAGCCAAATGCAATAAATTCAATAACGAATAAATGAGGGCGTGTTGGGAAAAACGCTCGGACACGTCGATTTGTAATTTTAAATGCGCATATTTTTCAAGAAAATAATATTATATAGGGTGTTCCATGTGACCGTGGCCAATACCAACTTTCTTATTTCAAATGCAACCCCGTGTATATTATTAATTTTTTGGATTCTTCAGAGAATTCTAGACACAATTCATGCACAACCTACCTTTAACTATTTCGGAAGTATTAAGTGTTCTCAGATTTATTGCAAAAATCAACGTTTCAAATAAAAATTATTTTATTTCACAAATTCGGTACATTACACTTAAAACCTAATGAGTCATACTGAATATTTCTCAATTATTAAAAAAACCAAAAAAAAACAATAATGTCAATGTAGGAAATGTTCAAAATGCTCGCTGGCTGACGGTGAACAGCGGGGCTACTTTTCGAACAGAATTATGTGGGCTTTCTCGAAACTCAAGCATAATATCCAATTTCGTATCATCACTTACTGCATTGGCAGCAATTTTTTTTATTTGTCTCACATGACCAAGCTCTCGAAACTGCTTTTCTATTTTGTTAATTGTTCCTTGGGATATAGGCGGCAAATTTGGAAGTTTTTCGTGAAATAAGCGAGAAACTTCCATTTGTGTCCGTGTGTAATCTCCATAACCAATCATTTGAAGAATGGTTATTTTGTGCATTTCTGTTAAATGAACCATTTTTCTAATATTATTTCGTACAGTTATCTGAATTCAAAAGACAATAGCACTTACACTGATCACTTATTGTCATGCAAACAGATAACGTGTTACTAAGGCTATGAGAATAAACAAATCTGTTTTTGTTTTTTTTTTAATCTCTTCTCAGTAATGGTTTTTGCTTACTTTCTTCATATCAAGAGGTAAATGGGAAATAAGTATTGAGTGTGATGTAATGAATTTGTGAAATAAAATAATTTTCATTGAAAATGTTGATTTTTGTAAAAAATCTGAAAACACTTAATATTTCCGAAAAAGTTTAAGATAGGTATAGGACATTGTACATGAATTATGTCTAGAATTTTCTGAAGAATAAAAAAATAAATAATATACAGGGGGTTGCATTTGAAATTAGAAAGTTGGTATTGACCACGGTCGCATGGAATACCCTATATAATTTTATTTTCTTGAAAAATACGCGCATTTAAAATTACAAATCGCCGTGTCCGAGCGTTTTTCCTAACACCCCTCATTTATTCGTTATCGAATTTATTCCATTTGGCTGTTACACTCTGTATATGCAGCGCTGCTTCGACATTTTCGTTGAAAAGGTGTGAATATTTGATAATATCATACTTTTCAAAATTTTTGAAACTTCCATGTCTGCACCGTCAGCCATTAATTATTTGTATTGACTCTGTTTGTGAATTAGTTTCCATGATTGCGATAGCCGATAAGCAAAAAATTTTTTTAATACATGTTCAACTCTTATACGCATTTAAATAAACATACATAAATATGAATTTCTCTGGTTTTTGAAACTAAAATTGCTAAAGATTAGGTTGTGATACATACATGTATTCAGAAGAAAAATTGCAAAAATTTGACGTGGAAATATACAGGCTGTTCCATTTAAAAAATAACCATTTTGTACCCAATCTTGAAAACAGTGCTTTGAAAAATTTTTGAAAACGCCACTGACTTTTATTGAAAATATCAGTTTTCATTTTTTTTTCTATTTGATACTACAGGGCCTGGAAAATAATAACATCTAAAAAAGTGAACATTTTGATTTTCGTTTTCGCCCTGTATTTCAGGAACAAATGAAGTTGGAATATTTCTGTTTGTGGCTTTAAAAGTTTTACAAAAGAATGATTCACGGTCGCGAAAACCACATGTCTGTATCATTCATAATAGCTGAGATACAGTACAGTGCAGTCCAACCAAAATAAGACACAGTGTTCACTCATAGACACACTTTTTACGATAACTGAATCAAATTTGACCTTGAGCATTGTTCCATCAGTCTGTATGACTGTACAAAATTCTGAACCCCGAGCCATTGAATGCTGACACACGTATATGATTACTTGAATTCTTACTCCAGAATTTAGAGAAACGAAGTAGCTGTATGTACTTGAAAATTTCACTGTTTTAATAAAACCTTGAGAACTGCAGCCACTATATTGAAGAGTATTGAATATAAAAAGATTATTCTGAAATATTTATGAATATCAATATTTGTTTCTGCTTGCTTTCTGAACCAGTGAAGACTTGTATCTGAGAATTTCCTTCGAAGACAGTATCAAATGCATTTCTGATCCACTTATCGTGTTATACATAATCTGAAATCCTGGATGCTCGTTGACCTTAATTCGATTTCGATTAAATTGCTACATGGCATCGCAAGGTAGATATTATTTTCAACAAGCTTTTCGTTTTCTTATTGACATCCTACAAGCAGGGCCGGATTTAGAGGTGTGGGGGCCCCGGGGCAACAAATAAGTGGGGGCCCCCTAGCCTCGAATTATTTTCAAAATAAAATGGATAATTTTTTAAAGTAGGGGTTTTCAATACATAATTTATCGAGAAACCAAGATTCTTTTATTATTTAACAAAAATAGTATGAAAAAACAATAATTGAGTGGCATTGAATGATTTTCTTGAGTGGTGGCTCCTTTTTGTGGGGGCCCCTATTTTGTGGAGGCCCCCGGGCAGTTGCCCCTGTTGCCCCCCTAAATCCGGCCCTGCCTACAAGGTGTTTAATTGGCGATGGGAAGTAATTTTATAGTTGAATGAAGGACAGAGTTGACCAAGTTGGTTCTAGGTTTCCGGTTGTAGGTTTTATGAGATTTGCTTATTTCTCCTTTGAGCCAATCTGCCGGGTTGCAATATGATTTTCTTTGATATTTGGTACACATGTTTCTCATTCAGAGCTCAATACCGCTGCAAGGAAAACCTAAGATACCTAAAAATACTTTCAATTTAACAACTAAAATTTTGAAATCCTAGTGAAGTTTTTGAGTTCTTAGATACAAGAAATTAAATATTATGGACTTGCAATAATGAGTTATTGCATATTTCGAATCGAAGTTTATTTCAAAATTACGCATTCTTTAACTTGCTCTGTATTTAACTTTTCATCTTACGGAATCTTCCAACGTGGTTTACCCCAACTTCAAGTTGTCCAATTAAATTGAAAATTGGCAAATAAATCAAGGACCTACTTTTATTCCATAATCTTTTCACTGCGGCCAAATCTTCTGAACAGGCTCATCAGGAAAAATATTGAATATTTTAATAAGACCAGATCCTCCGCCACTTTGTAACGAACTTTAGGAAATAGTTCATATTTCTGTTTAAATCCGAAAAGAAGAAAAATGCTGGGACAAACTCGACATAGGCACCCCTATATTTGAAAAGAAACATTTTTCCACAGTATTCTAATGAGTCACGAAAAAAAATTCAATTCAAATATGTATTTTGGAAAAAGAAATTTCGGTTTTCGATTTGTTCGAGCAACAACGTCTTACCTCAGAAAAGTGACTAAGAGCCAACTACACTGATTTATTTTTATGTTGGGTTTGGCTAAGCTCCACTCAATTTTCAAGAGGCAGTTGAACCGCACCGTCGAGATTTGAGTGGAGCTTAGGTTACGTTATGGAATTTCGAATTTCATGTTAAAATTGGCCATCTTTGCTGTCCCTTCGCAATGAAAAGTTGGGCTATATACGAACATTACGAATGTAAATACATCACGAAAGAGAATCTGTAGAATAGATTTTTTTAAATTGCCATCATATAAAGATCGAAAAAAAAGAAGGAGTTCATGGTGAAGGAGAAAACCGAAAGGGAAAAATCCTGTCGGAATCTCCCAGGGATAGATCACTCCTAAAAGTTCCTCCGGAACTTTGAAACTGCTAGATCCAAAAAATATCTGGATCTCAGTAAGAACCAACTACGCCTACTCCATGGTTTTCTCACAGGACATTGTCGCCTGAAGAAACATCTATTGAGAATGGGTTTATTGGACACTGACGAGTGTAGATTCTGTGAGGAGGAGGAAGAAACTCCTATTCACCTGGTTACGGAATGCTTTGCCATTGCAAGCCAAAGGAAGGAGTGCTCTCGAGAAGAAATTTGTAGGAGTGGGGAATTATCTTTGTTGGAGCCGTCCCAGATACTGGATTCCATCAAATCTCTGGAACTGAAAGGCGAGCTGTAGGAGGCGCGATGAGAACAGCTCTGTAAGGGGGCACAATAGACCTTAAGGTCGCAGTTGACTGTAACCCTTTTTCATTATAAACTATAAAGGACAAAAAATGAATTAAACTTCGAATTAAACATTCACATTTGGAAATTGAAATAAAACAATTATTATTCGAATCTTAGAATGAATTTGATCAGTTAGGAAGTGAAATTTTCAATCAACCAAGAGATTTTGGGTCATTCGTTTCAAATTAATTGATTTATTAAGTGTTTACACGTCAAAAAGTCCCTTATCAACTACAGGGTGGGCTTTTTAAAACGAAACAGACGAGATAACCGGCGGAATAAATTTATTTCGGAAAAATGCTCGGACACGTCGATTTTTGTTTCGAGGGGGACAACTTTTAAGGTCAAATTCATAACTTTATCGCTTCAACCCTTAGTGTTAGAACACCAACCCCTAAATTTTGAATAGAAAAGATAGGGTGAGTGATACCTCATTTGAAAGGTCCCTTTATCCTGAATTCAAGATATTGATTTTTTCTTCATTGATTCTTGAGATGTTGACATCTGAAGTTGAAACAAAGATGGTATTTTCGTCAAGCAATCTGTCTGAATCAATCGAATTTATTTTATTCATTCATTCTGTAGATTTGATGAATTCACATAGCATGGTTAGCGGAATAAATGGTACTGTACGAAATTCAAAATTGAATATCACGAATGCGTTAAATGAGAAAAAAATTATTACGATGAATTCATGATAAAAAGGCCTTTCAAATGAGGTATCACTCACTCTATCTTTCCTATTCAAAATTTAGGGGTTTGTGTTCTAACACTAAGGGTTGAAGCGATATAGTTGTGAGTTTTTTTATTCCGCCCGTTATCTGGTCTGTTTCGTTTTGAAAAGCCACAATTTTTTGTGTGTGTATCAGTGTATCACTCAATGAAAACAATAAACCCGCCAAAAATGTTTCTTCGGGAGAATAGAGGTGTATTCAAAGTTGATCAATTTTCAGCGAATAGCGAGAGTTGTAATATTGAGAATATTCCGTGGAAAATGCCAGGACATCTAATTTCTCAGTTTTACCGGGTAATAATAGAAGCCCTACACCAAGAAGATAGCGTAACGTTTGAATATTCGTTACCCGGAGACCAGTGCCTGGTCGACCCAGAGTAACATCTGCAAGGGAAGACCATTTTATCGCAAATTTTACTCGAATGAATCGAACGGTATCTGTAACAGCCCCTCGAAGTCATTTTTTGAGGGCCTATAGACGGGTCTCAACCAGTACCATAAGGAGACGGCTGCATTTCTCAAATTTAAGGGCAAGAATACCTTTAAGAGTACCTCGGCTATCACTGAGACATAGAACTACCCGCCGGCAAGCATATTCATATGTTACCGACACAAACACACAATCGGTTTTCCGAGCGATGCCGAAAACGTAATTCTTAGTTTGTCTGTAACTTAACTATTATGCGAGAAGTGGTTTATCAAACAAGTGCATTCAGTTATCGCAATATTGCATATTTTTAATACTGGTTATTTCATTACCAAAATGAACCTAGTAACTTTAGAGAATTTACCAAAACTTTACCAATATTCTACTGAGGGTAATCTATACTGATATTATAAAGAGGAAAGATTTGCATTTTTGTGTGTTTGATACGATTTGGCTCAAAAAGTACTGGACCGATTTCAGAAATTCCTTCACGCTTAGAAAGCTACATTATCCCTGAGTGTCATAGGCTATACCTACTTTTCACCCGAAAAAATTAAGCATACCTACTATAACTTCAATAATTAAAAAAAAATCATAATCATAATAAGTTGCCGACGTAATTCTTAGTTTGTCTGTAACTTAACGAACAAGTGGTGGTTTTATCTAGTGAACTCTTATATTACCTCGAAAAATAGACATATGTCTGTATATAATATATTTTAGTAACTAAGTTATAGGTTCTCGGCAAGAAAAGGGGGCCACTTTAAGTATAATATATTTTATATATATTATATTTTTTATAGTTTATTTCTGGAAACATATATTTTGTTCAGACTGTTATAATCAACCATCATCGCTAATATATCAAGTTTTTTTTCAATACCTGTTATATGTATAGCAAAGATTATAGAGTACAAAGATAGGAAACGCCCTCATATCTCTCGTACTAAAAACCGACTACGTTTTATGCATATATATATCGGGACTTTTTACTCACGAGATGGCGTTTTCATTACAGATTACAGTGACTGTAGTTTTTTTCATTACAGATTACTGTTACTGGAAAGAGCGCGAAATTTGAATACCACCATGAGTAATAATTTTGATTTCCACCTATCGAGCCCAGACAATAATATAGAGGGTGACACAACAAAAGCAGGGCTTCTGTTCTGCTCAGGATTATATTTTTGATCTACATATTAATTCAATTGATACTAATTAAACACACCAAATAGATTTGCTTACATATTTTTATTTCAAAATATACATACAATTTTAAATTGGAATACATGTCAAAAATATCTTTACATCTGAGTTACAGAATTATTAGAATTAACATATTTTTTACAGAATATTCAAAATCACAATTTAAAAAACATCTTGTAGAGGTGTAAAACGCTTCCAGGATGCAGCAATAAACGTGGATAATCACGCATAATTTGTTCTGGAGAGAAATGCTCACTGCACATAGTATAAGTTCTGCTGAGATCTAAATCCTCTCGCCCAGAAAACTCTATCCATTTCAGAGCACTGAAAATTAATGCAATGAATAACAGAGTTACCCCTTTCGAGTTTCAATACTTACATTTCCATTTTCTTCGGTAATTTAAAGAAGGATAATTTCGGATTATTCCTTTTATTATTAGTACACTGCTTTGCCATGCAGCATGCTCCGGATGGCATCTTGTCTTCAAATATTTAACAACCGAAACACAGGAACGAATACTAATAAGCACGAATCAAACGAAAACACAAATATTAAACGAAAACTCAAACACTACACGATATATAACTCAAATACAATACGAAAACTCAATTAAACTTAAACTTAACGAATACAACTATTAATTATTCTTTGTAGATCTAATCTAAACGAACTCAACTGGAGAATAATCTAAATTTGATTTGAATTTGTCTGTTTGAATTGTACCATATGTGGTAACCATGGTAACATAATGTCACTTCTCTTAGCCACCTATTATCTATCTCAGGACTTTCTTCTCACCAGACGGCGCTCACGTCAATGTTGTCGCTTCGTTTCCAATCTTCCTTCTCTATAATCTTTGATGTATAGTATATAAGGTGCCGATGGACTTGTTGCTTGTATAAGTTACCGACAGAATTCTAAAGTTACGCCGGTAACTTATATGAAATCATTCGGCTTCTCGACGTACTTGGTTGTGTCGGTAACATATGAATATGCCGCCGGCAATGAGCAGAACACCACCAAGACTGGCTTTTACCACAATGGCGAAACGTACTTTTTTCGGACAAGTCACGATTCGGCTCACAGAGTGAGAAAGGATTTGGAGAGAACCAGCCAGACAGAGCGACTCAATTTCACTCGAGAAGTTGTGCCTTTTTGTAAAAAACATCCCCTTTGAGATTCGACGGCTTTCCACCAATCTAGAGGTGTTATTACTTATAGAAAAGGAAAAGATGTTATTATAAATTATGAAGATCTTTCTCCTTGAAGAAAGAAAGAGTGGGACCGGTCCGTCGCACTAGGGACAGGACTTGGTGTTTCAGTGGCGGCTCGTAAACTTTTATCTTGGGTCGGCAGATATACAGGGTGTCCCACTAGTTCCGCAATGGACAATATACGCGTAACGGACTGAGTTTGTCAAAATTTTTTGATGCAGACTTGATATACTCCAAGAAGAGCACATCCTAAAAATATTTTCGAATATATCGGGTGGCCCACAAAAGAGGAATAGCGGGTGACTTTGTTTTTTCAAATGGGACACCCTATATTCAATAGTGTTTTTCAATTCTCTGAAACTTCCTGCATGCTTTCGTATACTTTTCACATATTTTTATTCGATAGTTTTCGAAATATTGGCCATTTTGACAAAAAATGATACTTGTAGAGGCTATGTTATCCAATTATATTTCACGAACCCTTGCATATACCAATAACAGTTTTATATGGATTGAAAGACAAGACTTCAAAGTATCCTACACAGCTATAATAAAGCATCTCCAGCATATAGAGTCCACAAAAAGACTATCAACATGACGAATTTCAAATCGATTTTTCTTCATTTTTTCAAATGCCTTGCATATTATTTTTTTTCTGCATTATAATCACCATTCATTTTACTCCATTTTTTGTCAAATACATGATTTATGCACATCTCTAACAGAATAGGAATTTTTTGAGTTCGCGTAAAATAATTAATTTCCTGGAAGAAACGATCCAACCACTCACCCCGTTAAGAGCCAAACAAACGAACACTGAAGGCTCCTGTAGCCGCATCCCGCAATACAAACGAAAACAATCCCCGATCCGATCGTTCCTCGTGTCCTACGAGTCGAGGCATTTCAGGTACGGCATAATCCCATTTGCCGACCCTGAGATGTGTTGAGCCTGCTATAAGAGTTTAGCGGCTACTGTTCAGCATTTTGTTTCTCGGCTAAAAATTTCGGGAAATAGTGGAAATGGGAGGAAATTCATATAAGTACTCTCATATTCGATATCCTCGTCTATAAAAGTACGAAATACGACAAAAATTCGTTTTAAGCAACATTTATCTCTTAAAATTTGTGAGGTGGAACGAACAACGAAAACATCGCATTTTCGATTTTGAAAAAGCGTTAACTTAATAATATAATATTTATCATTATCTGAATAAAATTCCAACAGAAAACAGTCGAGTTAAAATTATTTCGCCTCATTCGTATTCGCTTTTCATTGAAACGTCGAATCAGGACCGGCATGCCGTACTTGGTCGCTAGAAAGCGTTCGATGCGCTCTCGTCTTCCCGTACATATTTCAATTCTCGGAGTCTCGGACTGATTTGAGTAGACGGAAACGGCGCGGCGGGCGTTGAGATTGGAAGAGCGTATTTCCAAGAAGTTGAAATATATCAGTGATATACAAATATGATTTATAGAATTTTATTTACACAGGTCTTGGAAATACAATAATTATAATAAATTTGGTAATTCAACAGAAGAAAGAGTAATTTAAATTTTGGCTGGACATAAAATATATAGGGTCGGCATTGCCGACCCTGCCGTCCCTGACGAGCCGCCACTGTGGTGTTTAAAAATTCTCCAGGGGAAGGGATGGTAAATGAAACGTCCGTAATTAAACTTTGGACGTCTATTGAGATCAAGATAAAATAAACGATTTCACACACACTGTGTAACTCAATCTCGTCAAAAGAATAAAATATCGAAACAATTGGTCAATTGATTAAATCGAAATCATATTATCAAGATAAAATCAAATTATCAAATCAAAAGCAAATTCTCAAAAAGAAATCAAATTATCAACACAAAATCAAATTATCAAAACAAAATCAACATTATCAAAAACTTTCAAAACATCACAACTCAAAGTACCGAAAACTTGGGGAGATTTCAGGACCCTGGACCTGTTTTTGGCGTCACATGCAGATTCTACCAATACATAAATGAGCAAAGCGTACGCAAAATAACCTGACCTTTCTCCTCCTGGCAAGTAATCCTGAGGATGATGAGGATATCCTAAAAAACCAACAAAAACATTAACTCACGGTTCGCAGATCAATTTCCGGTTTTATCGACGAGACGTGATGTAAATAATTTTGATTAATTTCAGAAAGAAACCTTTGACTTCCGACTTAACACTTTTTACCGCTATTCCCCTAATAGCACTCTTCCGTCTCCCCTTTTGAGACCGTTCCTCTAAAAACTGCACCTTCCTTGAAACCGTATCCCGAGTCAACTGAGAACCTTCCCGATTAAGACTTCTCCAGCTACTATTAACTTCCGATTCCAAACTTAATTCTGCCATTCCCCGAATAGCACTTTTTCTGTCTCCGCTTTGAGACCGTACTTCCAAACACTGAAGTACCCTAAGACCGATCCCGAGTCAACTGAGAACCTTTCCGTAAGGCTCCAGCTACTGCCACTTCTTTGTTTTCCAAAGCAAATCAAAAATTTCCCCTTTTCCCATCTCCCGAAAGGATGATGCAATTCATATGAAACTTTCGGGTAGCTGCAACGTTGCATGTCCCACGATCTAAGCCACGAATTTTCTTTTTTCCTCTGTACTTACGGACCACCCAGTTCGTGAAACGATTTTCTGAAACCGTCTGAGTTTCATGAGGAAACTTGACCCGAAAATGATTTCAATCGTTATCGTGTCGCCAACATCCTGTGCCATACTGATAAGCAACAAAGTAATTTTCGGAGCCATGAATATAAATTTCAGAAGTCTATATTGGTTAACCGATATATTTCGATTTATTACACTTTCAAAATGGATCAATAATGTGCAGGAGGGGTATAATGTTCTGTCGCCGTACCCCTTTTATTATCGTTGGACGAACAATGACTGGTGTCATCTACGTAGAAAACATCATTGAACCAAACATTATTTCTCTGCGCAACGAATTTGGGGATAATTTCATTTATCAGGATGATGACGCCCCACCACTCCGCACATGAAGGGTTCAAAACATTCTTCAAGAGAACAATATTCAGAGAATGATATGGGCCAGCAAACCAATTGAGCACGTATGGGATTACTTAGGGAGAGCAATATCCAATCTCAAAAACCCACCTTCTTCTTTTCAGGAATTGAGTTCAGCCCTTCAGGAAGAATGGAACGATATTCCTGAAAATTTCATTTATGACTTGATTTTGGGGATGCCTGGGTGTATTGGGCAGTATTAAAAGAAGAGGTGGACTATTCAATTTGGATTCAGTTGTGGAATAACTATAAATAATGATAAATAAATGATCGATAAAGGACCCCGCACACTTACTTAGAAAAAGCGGGTCCAGTGAATTTTCCCCATTTTTACATATTATATTTATATCAACCTTGAGAACAATATATCAGATTTTCACGAAGGTCTTACATCCGGTTTGTTCTATAGGGCGTTCCAAAATTGCAGCTACGGAAAAATGAATCTTTAATATTTGATGATAATTCTTCTAATTTTCAGAATTTCATCATGATGCCTTGGGTTCTGAATAACAAGATATCACAGATATCCAAACACCGCCCCCCACGTTAAGTTATACGTTATACATGCTGTTCCATGAAGCTATATAAGTAAACTGACTCTAACTTTGTTAGTGACTTTGGGACCACCCTGAGTTTTTCAAGAAATGTTACCATGATGTATGTCCACCTCTGCAGGAAGTTTCATTGATGTACAAAGAACAGTTGCAAAATAATTCAGGTTTAAATTCGGATTTCCGGGATTTCATACTATTTTTCCTTAAAACTTATCTGTAGTTTAGATTGCTGTCAAGGAATATAGGTTTTCATTCAGAAAAATTATTATGATAGGTATTGACGGTCGGTCCAAAGGTGTTTTTATTCAGGAATGTACAGGATGGACATAATTCGGTGTCACTAATCTCCTCATTTCGCTATCTCAAAATCTGTTTATTTAGAAAAACAGTATTAACATTCCAGGTTGTTGAATCTTTGAGCACTCTAAGGATGCATATTTTTAAAAAATATTATACCATAAAAGTATGTCGACCTTTGTGGAAAATTTCACTCATGTATAAATAATTGAAAGATTGTTGCCAAATCATCCAGGTTTCAGTTCAATATACACCATTACTGGAGCCAGAACCCTGGGGACATGTTCTCACATAACAAGCACATAACTCTGGTTTCTTGGATACGACATATGCGAAATATTAGGAACCCCTCTACTCAACTCTTGAATTCTATCTTGAATGCAGGAGTGATTATTCCATGACTTTTTTTAGTAACTGTCCTATATTATATAGTGGTGTAACAAATATAAAGCTAAAATCTTCAGTCTTTCAACTGTTAAATCTTTCAATTGTTTAATCAGTCGTGTTTATAAACCCTATTTTAAGATTGGAATTAACAGATTTCATATTTTGTGCCAATATATTTTTATGTGAATTGTTGATGATTATAATTTCGAGTAATGATGTATGTTGAACTAAAACCTGAATGATTTGGCAACAATCTTTTAATTATTTACACACAAGTGGAAATTTTCACAAAGGTCGACAAACATTTATGGTATAATATTTAAAAAAATATGCATCCTTAGAGTGCTCAAAGATACAACAACCTGGAATGATAATACTATTTTTCTATATAAACAGATTTTGAGATAGCGAAATGAGGAGATTAGTGACACCGAATTATGTCCATCCTGTACATTCCTGAATGAAAACACCTTTGGACCGACAGTCAATACCTATCATAATAATTATACTGAATGAAAACCTATATTCCTTGACAGCAATCTAAACTACAGATAAGTTTTAAAGAAAAATTGTATGAAATCCGGGATATCCGAATTTAAACCTGAATAATTTTGCAACTGTTCTTTGTACATTGATGAAACTTCCTGCAGAGGTGGACATAGATCATGGTAACATATCTTGAAAAACTCAGGGCGGTCCCAAAGTCACTAACAAAGTTAGAGTCAGTTTACTTATATAGCTTCATGGAACAGCCTGTATAACGAAATTTAACGTGGTGGGCGGTGTTTGGATATCTGTGATATCTTGTTATTCAGAACTCAAGGCATCATGATGAAATTCTGAAAATTAGAAGAATTGAGGAAAGAAATAACGGAATTTTCAAAAATATTCAATTGTCTGCATGCCGTTATTTCTTTCCTCAATTCTATTTATAGACGTTAAACCATTCTCATTCTCATTAGAAGAATTATCATCAAATTTTAAAGATTCATTTTTCCGTAGCTGCAATTTTGGAACGCCCTATAGAACAAACTGGATGTAAGAGCTTCGTGAAAATCTGATATATTGTTCTTAAGATTGATATAATTTATAAATATAATATGTAAAAATGGGGAAAATTCACTGGACCCGCTTTTCCTGAGTAAGTGCGGGGGGTCCTTTAGATTTTTCCTATTTTGACTCACCCTGCACAAAGCAAAGAGAAATAAACAAGGATTTTCTATCAAATGCATTGCAGAAATAGAGGGAAATATCCATCTCATTTCCAGAACATAGATCGTTTATTCATTGAGAAAACTAGGGGGTCAAGACTTTTGACGATGTGTGTAGACAGGGATGATCTCTAGGTAAAACATAGTGAAAGTACCCAGCCGAGGTCGAGAACTTTAAGAAGTAGCGAGGTAAAAGGTTCCATTTTGGGTTTTTTATTAAAACAAAGCATTTTTTTAAATTTCAACGAATTGTCTCCAAAATCCAATCATGATTTTCCAGATACGTAAAAATAAAGAGTTGGAGTTCATATTAATCACAGTTTCTACCTCGTTAAATGGCGCACATTCATCATAAACTCTCTGAATGGAATAATATGCCGGTCCCTCAGCTAGACCACCGGGGTTGGTTCTAATCAATATCACGAATTCGGCGGAAAGGCTGAGATTTATGCTGGAATATTTCAAGCCAAATTCGTGAATAGCCCTAGACGATTTTCGAAAGCTCCGGCCTGTATACATCAGAAGACGGGCGGGGAGTTAAAGCGGCATGAAACATGTATTCTCTTTGGAGAAAATCCTTTTGATCCGAGATCGTCTAGTTCTAATACGAAGTAATGGTAACTCAAATTTCCGCAGGCAATGTGAGACGCAAAGATAAATAGAAGATGGCGTCCCCTTGGCATTTGTTCTTGGAGTTTCCTCTCTGATGATGGGCTGGGAGTGAATGTGGGGAATTGAAGAACCGCGAGAATTTCTGGTAGCTTTTAATGATTTTCCTCTTGTTGGTTGAAGTAATCTTTGATATTCCATGATTTACAAAGTTAATACCTTTTTGGGCCTTCGTTCTGTATCATTCCTTCACAACGAACGTCTGTATTTTTCGAGTTCTGAGACGAGATTGATCTGAATTGACTAGATTCATTATACACTGGATCTATATTGTGGTCGTGAGGTCTTTCTCACCAATGCATCAGTGGTATGGTATAATTTCAAAAATGTATGAGCAAATTTTTTTGTTATTTTATTTGCAACTATCAATAACTGGCACATCTTTCTTCAAACGCATCGGGGTGTGTTTCACTTGTGAAAAATAAGCAATTCCAGTGGCGGATTTACGACTTCAGGGGCCCTACGCTTCAAAACTTTTGGGGCCCCCTCTGAAACATTTTAGATTTTTTTCAAAAAAAATTTTCAATTGAAACTCACTTCTTTAGAAACAAAACATAAAGTTAATTATTAAAAAACAAGGTATGTTTATCAAAACAAAATATAATACATACATACATACATACATACAATGCAAGTTAAATAAAAGCTTTTAAAAAAGATGAATAAAAATCTTGAAAAAATATCACCAAAATTCAAATACAAAATATCTCTAGAATATCATATCTGCAAATTTTTTCTTGCGGCATCGAGATTAAGAAATAAATAAAATCATCACAAAAGATATAAGTATCGTAAAGCTATAAATCAGTTACATAAAATTCCGATCAAAAAATTTATTAATTCTTATTTTAATATCAGAAAATTCTTTTATTGCAGAATCATAATCGAGATGCTCGTTATATTACTTTCGATAGAAAGTATTCCTAAAAACTGTAGTCTATTTTCATTATCTGTCATAACAGTTCTATATTTATTTTTTATCAATGACAGTTTGGAAAATGAGCAAAAAATTCTGTCAATTATGGATGCTTAGCTTTACTCTGCTCTTTACTCTCCTTGAGCTTTCGATTTTGGTAGCCGCTCATATAACGTCTGTCAGACATGGTGTCACCTCAATATTACATATGCAACTAGCAACTGTAATGATAAGAAATGTTAAATTTTATTTTATATTCTTTAAGAACTAACACAGACATTCATTGACTTCGCCCTTTCGAAGTATGAAATCCGAACCGATGAGCTAATATATATGAAGAATCATTATCTAATTGATACAACAAAAGAATGGTAAAATATGAACATATTATTGAACATAGTGAATGAGTCTTTCGGAGATGATTGGAAGTCAAGAAAAAATTGCAACAATTAAATTGATAAATATCTAAATATACAACCATATTTTTGAAACGAAATTATTTGTTTCGTTTGTCATTTCGTCGTACAAAAACGTAGGTACAGGTTGAATCACATAATTTCTGTGAATCGTATTTTGTATTTCCTTTTCCCGGTAGGTATTGAACCAATATTATGTCGTATGCCTTACGTATATCGAAAATGAATTTGACTGGTCTGCCTCATTATCGCTAGAATTATGTTTATGCCGAATTGCCGAAAAATTGGAAGAATGTTATTTCCAGCATATGAAACTGCACTGTAAAGCTTACCTACCTTCTATATCAATTATATCGTTCATTGAGAGTACAAGGATTTAAAAGTCCAAACACAAACAGAAATAGTTCAATTCACCAACACTTCTCAGTTTTTCACAATATTCGAATCTTACACGTTACAAGAAACTCACCCGTCGCTGTCAACACTTTTCGAATCTTGTGAAATGAATGTGAAAAAAAATATGCAGACCTAAGAACTTATGCACAAGTATTTTTCACTTTACAACCCTAAACGAATCAACATCTGGTCGGCCGTTCTGTAGCACATTATGATATAATTGTAAATATTGGAATTCGGCCGCCACCTTGACGGAATTTATTGCAGGCAGACAAGATAATTAGGAACAGTGCGCTGAATCTCGGATGGTGTGTTTTTTCCAACATCTGAATTTTGCTCTGAGGCTCTTGTTATTCAATTGCGTCTCGTGTGAATGTAATAATTCATAATTCGCAAGTTGCCTCTGAGCTTCTTATAAAATATAGTAAAGTCTGACTATTTTTTTTTCACACTTACAGACTGAATTTCCATTCTAGAAAAAAAATTCAATTCGACCGCCGGGGCCCCTATGGACCTCGGGACCCTACGCTGCAGCGTACTAAGCGTACCGGTTAATCCGCTACTGAGCAATTCTCAATTTATTAAATAGACCAGCAAAATCGAATAACTTCGCTATCTTGAAAGATTTATTTAGACAATTCCTAGTGAAATTCTCCCCTGTTGAAAATGAAGAATAACCTTCGAAAGGTGAAAGCATTCTGTTCAGATGTAATGGAACTAAATGGTGAAGGTGTTGGGTACCATCGTGAAACCGATTCTTTCACCATTTTGCAACGATGATATGATATACAGGGTGGACTTTTCAAAACGAAACAGGAGATAACAGGCGGAATAAATTTATTTCGAAAAAATGCTCGGACACGTCGATTTTTGTTTCGAGGGGGACAACTTTTAAGGTCAAATTCACAACTATATCGCTGCAACCCTTAGTGTTAGAACACCAACCCCAAAATTTTGAAAAGAAAAGATAGGGTGAGTGATACCTCATTTGAAAGGCCTTCTTATCATGAATTCAGCGTAATAATTTTTTTCCCATTTAACGCATTCGTTTTCGAGATATTCAATTTTGAATTTCGTACAGTACCATTCATTCCGCTAACCATGCCATGTGAATTCATCAATTATTTGACTAATTATTCATTTTTAACGTTTAAACTTTGTATGCTGATGTCTGGTGTATGGCAGTTATGGAGTTTTATCAAATCTACAGAATGAATGAATAATAAATTCGATTGATTCAGACAGCTTGCTTGACGATGATACGATCTTTGTTTCAATTTCAAATGTCAATATCTCAGGAATCAATTAATCAAATGGAGAAAAAACCAGTATCCTAAATTCAGGATAAAAGGACCTTTTAAATGAGGTATCACTCACCCTATCTTTCCTATTCAAAATTTAGGGGTTGGTGTTCTAACACTAAGGGTTGAAGCAATATAGTTGTGAATTTGACCTTAAAAGTTGTCCCCCTCGAAACAAAAATCGACGTGTCCGAGCATTTTTTCGAAATAAATTCATTCCGCCCGTTATCTCGTCTGTTTCGTTTTGAAAAGCCCACCCTGTATTGTTTATCCTGATTACTCCTAATACTAATTTGCAATTATCAGAGAAATTGAAAGCTTATTGATCCCTTAAGACATACAAAATGTGTAGATTAAGTCAATAATAGAAAAGGAAAAAGAAATATATCAATTGTAAATAGAATACGAATCCGCAACAAAAACTATTCGCTCTAATAGTATTCGCTCGTTTGGTAAAAGTCAACTGCGTGAATAATAACCATCATAATATGCTAGTTAAATAATATAAACTTGAAGTAACTTATGAAATATTCCTGAAGTATTTTGAATGTAAATTTTCATGGTTGTTGGCATATTCGTCAAATTATTTCACTCACACAGGTGTTCTCCCAGCTTCACCTCGAAAATCAATGAATTAAGGTTGCAGATGTTTTTCCACAGCTTTTCTTTTGAGTGTTTCCGCTTTCTGCATTTCCATGAGTCCAGGTATGGTTTTCCGTTACCTTTTTCCACCATAACAGAAATTAATTTTATCTTCAGGCTAAAGTGCCTCGAAAGCAAGTATGGAAATTTTGAGGAAGTGGCTTGATTATAATGGGGCATATTGTGACGCATAATGTTTCCAGCTTTTGAGTTTTGAATACATTATATCGCTAAGAGGAGTATTCTTGATACTGGCATTATAATGTCCCGATTTTGAATGGGGTTCGTTTTTACCGGCATTGTCGTACATAAAATGCTTCATTATTGCCAAACCTTAATGAGTTTTATGCGAGGACGTTTCACTCTGAAAACTCAGGATTATTCATGGGGTTGTTGAATCCGAATCTGCAGTTTATCAACGAAATTTTGGATGTATTTTGGGATATAATCAAAAAGCAAAGTTTCCGCTTTTTTCCCGATTTCAACAAATAATTTGAAAATATGAGGGGTTGCAAAAATCCCATTCAATCAATTATTCAACTGATATTATCCTCATTATACATATACAGGGTCCTGCAATAGTGCGAAAATCTTCCATAGCTGCCGAACCAGACATCTCAGAGATTTCGTTGGAAAGTAGACCTCTTGTACCTTCATTTCTGCATCCCAGGAAATTATTTTCTGATATACAGGGTGTCCCCGATAAATGTTATTCAAGAAAAAGATGATTTTTTTAATGATCTTCATTACCTCTTTCATGACGAAAAATATTGGAGACCTTTTTCAACCGTACAGATCTTATTCGAAGAAAACTGCAGAAAGGTGAGGGAAAAGCAGTTCAGTAAAAGTCTTCTGACGATTTCCAGAAGCGATAGTAACATGAATTTGATCTAAAATGTTTTTAAATTGAAGGATTTGCTTTGTCACCGTTCCTAAATGATCAACATGTCATATACAGGGTGTCCGTTATTAAGGTACAAATATGAAGGAAGAACTTCAAATTATTATTTCTCGATTTTTTCAAATGTAACATCCCGTATTTTTCCACAATAATGTAGAGTGTAGACAAAAGACAATTGAATACTTTACATTTTTCTCAGAAGTAACCTGGATTATTTTCTCTTCCGCATCCAGCAGACACGAAAAATGTAAATCAGTATGAATTTTTGAAAAAAATGGGATGGTTGATATGATTTTCAAGTTAGGGCAAGTTAGGGCAGTACCACAGAACCTGTTTTTTAGGAAGTCGAACTTATGCTGCCCAATATCCCGATAGGAAACATTCAAAAGTATTGAGTTTTCGGGAATTTTTAACAAGCTTGTAGTGACAGGAGATGTCAAATTAGTTATAGCTCAAAGTTACTTTTATATATTTTTAATTATGAATTCTGGAAAAAAATGAAAAAAACAAATTCAGTTATCGATTTCGAGAAGCCTGTCTATCGAAGATACCTATGATGAGTAATGCTGTGTTGAATAATACCTAAAAAGTTTCATTTTGTCTATTTCTAACGTCCGTTAGTTCTTATTATATTATTATTTCAATAAAACTCTCAGTTGCGATATCATTTTTCGTGTCTGCTGGATGCGGGAGTGAAAATAATCATAAGGTTACTCTTGAGAAAATGTGAGGTCCACATTGTGGAAAAAAAAACAGGCTATTACATTTGAAGAAATCGAGAAATAATAATTTGAAGTTCTTCATGTTTGGACCTTAATAACGGACATCCTGTTTACGACAGGTTGATCATTTAGGAACGGTGATAAGGCAAATCCTTCAATTAAAAAACTTTCACATCAAATTCATGTGGAGACCGGGGCTAGTTGGCCATAGGGGTAAGTTAGCCAACCGGGTTTATTTTCTATTCACATCGTCAGATAGCGCTAGTAGTCATAAAGAATGTGTTAAACATCTTTCCAAAACATCCGCGTTACACGTAAGTCTCGCACCAGTACCTACAGAGATCGTAGGTCATTTTTTCCGTTGGCGAGCGTTCGTAGTAAAAAAAATATTTTGTAGTTTTACTGTGTTTGTGAACTCAAGCTGAGTTTTTCCTCTGTTTTGTAATTATATTGATCGAAGAGTTTTTTGTCTACATTTTACACCTAAATTGAAAGATATAATTCATTTAAATGAAAAAGTAGAAAGGCCTTTAGGCAGCGATGTCAACTTGGGCAAGTTGGCCATATGTCAAGGTCAAGCAGATGATAAATTATGATTTCATGTTATGAGAAGAATATTCATCAAGTTTTTCGAATTGTTATTGTTTTGACTTCATTTTCAGTTTATTTAACATTGTTATTGGTTAATGTTTTCCCTCAAATCTATTTACAATTTTTTTTCATCAAGATAAATATTATTGGAGTTATTTATAAGATTTTATAATTATTTTAAAATGTCAGGTTTAGGTTAGCAATTTTATAACTCTCACTCAAATGTGTGATTGAAGTACCTATTTATTGTTCAGATTATTCTTGATTTTTTTCATTTCTTCTTGCATCATATACATATGGAGCAAATTACCCCAGGCCTATGGCCAACTTACCCCGAACCCAGGGATAGTTGACCCACTTGACTTCAACACATTTAACTAATTATAACACTGAAATCATTTGAATTGCAAATTAAGTTTTCCAGAGAAGCCAAAACTTGAAGCATTTTAACTAAGTTTTGCTCATTAAGCTATTTCAATTTATTCATCTTAAAAAAAGAAAAGTTTGAAAAATGGGCCAACTAGCCCCGGTCTCCCCTACTATCGCTTCTGGGAATCGTCAGAAGTCTTTTACTGAACTGCTTTTCCCTCACCTTTTTGCTGTTTTCTTCGAATAAGATCTGTACCGTTGGAAGAATGTCTCTAATATTTTGCGTCATGAAAGATGTAATGAAGGTCATTGAAAATATGTGAAAATATATGGGGTTATCCATTAAAAAAATCATCCATTTGTTGAATAACATTTATCGGGGACACCCTGTATATCAGAAAATAATTTCCTGAGATGCAGAAATGAAGGTACAAGAGGTCTACTTTCCAACGAAATCTCTGAGGTGTCGGGTTCGGCAGCTATGGAAGATATGTATTATCAACGAGATATTCTCTGCTGAGCATAACTTCAATATGGGGATACCTCAGGGATCTGTTCTCGAACCGCTTTTTTATATTTATTAACGATCTACTGATGTGTTACATTACCATGATTAAATTCCATATTAATAAACATATAATAAGCATATTTGCTGTATGCTGATGACACGTTACTGACTGGAGTTTCAAAACCCATGTGATTTGCTGGTTCAGTTTTTTGTAGAAAGGTGTTCAACTGATATTAAGATGAATGTTCATAAGACAGAGTGCAATATTTTCGAAGTTTGTTATGATGATCGTAATATACTGGCCATTTGTGTAACGTCATTTCATCTAAAGATTCCAGCAAGATTTTTGGCATCCATATTGATTGCAATTTGAAGAGGAACGCACACTCGCACACATAGATATTTTATTATTTTGAAGCAGTCAAGTTCGTCTTTGCTCAAGGGGGGAAAAACCTCGAAATGGTGAGTAGAATGTTTTCTAGATCCCAGATGTACCTTTTCACTCATTCCCAGTCAAAAAATAAGAACTTTGTTTTTCCATGCATACTACATTATGTGTTGTTGGATGTTTTTCGATAATTATTAGCTTCGTGATGAATGATGTTATTTTCCTTTCTGCATATACTTTTGAAAATTGGAGTTTCATTGAAAGTGAAAAATATTTTATTGTGAAAAAGTTTGATTCAATCATTTTCCCAATACTCCAGATGGTGCTATTGCTGCAAGAAAAGCTGAAATGAAAGTTATTTGGTTTCCCAATAAATACATGAATAAGGAGAATAATCTAGGGGCGCTCACAGTGCTCGATTCAATCAAAGCATTCGATCCTCAACAATTTGGTTTTCCCCAATAAAGAAATTGAAAGAAGTGGACTCGGTTTGAAAACTTCTCCAATCAACAAAGACCGTAAACTGTTGAAAGCAGGGTGCTACAAGAAAATCTTCCTTTAATGGAAAATAATGCGATTAAGGAGTCAGACGTCGTACAGAGTCGATTTATGACTGGAGATATGGCGCTTTCTTAAACGTCGAATGGAGAAGGTAATTTAAAAGTTTCAGCTGAGGGATAAAGGGGTCAGCCGAGGTCCTCGATCACCTCAAGTATAACTTCTCTTTATGAGGAAGGACGCCAAGAGAGCGTTGAGAAAGTTAGGGTGCAGATCGTTGTTTCCTGAGTCGATGAGTAGCATGTGAAATTATGGTTGTTCGAGTTAGGCCACTTTGGTGACTTTTGGTTCTCGTACGGAGGTGCTGGGTGCTCAGCCAAGCTTGTTAACATTTATAATCTCACCAGTTTATACCCACTACCCAGCAATTTGAACTGTTCTATTGTTTTCTTACCCCATTTATTTTATCAAGAATCATCACTAGTCCATGAGGTCACAATCATCTAGAAAGCTCCGAAATAATTAGCTGAACATGCAAAAGAAATGAGGCATTTGGGCACAATTGATATCTATAAACTTATGAGTTTTTAAAAGCTTATCACTATTATTATTGTTCTTGTGTATTGTTATTGGCCTGTCCCACTCAATACGTTTCCAAAACTTTGGCTGGTCGACGCTTGTAAAATGGCGGACAAGATTTCAATAAACCATGCTTGAGCTATAATTGCTAGTGAGAAGTCTTTGCAACTTGGTTGTGTCGATCCAAGTATGTATGCGTTGATGGCAAGATTGGCAAGGCTTCCATTACCGGCGATAATATGTTCAATAGACTCGCCAACTGCTCCGCATTTACTGCTTCTTCAGTTTCAAACAGTGTTTCTCGACCTTGGATTACCGTCAGAAATCCTGTCAGGATATAGTTTCCCGAATTAAGCCACCACAAAGAAGATGTTTTGTAGAAATTTTTTTCCTTGAGTGGTTTGAGAAATTTTTAGTCCAAGGTTCGCTCCAGTCATGTACTTTTGCTTTAGATTAAGGTAGTGATCTTGACCGCCAATTTTTGGTGTTGCAAGCTCAGATGTGTGTATCCCTTGTCTTCTGTTGCAGGCTATGTTCGAACTCGAGCAGTTGCTGCCTTGGGTTTTTTTCTTGGGTTCTGCAGATTCTACAGTAAAAGAACTCGTTCTTCATCAGTTCAAGGAATATTTCATAGAATTTTATCCCTGATTCATGGGTGTGTAAACATCGGAATTTTGTCATAGGGTAATGAGTTAGGCGGTCTTGCTTATTTAAATCAGCAGCTGACTTAGAAAGTATAGGTCAGAACTGGCATAACCGAAGAGTTCAAGACATCGATCTGGTGTTGAGCAATTTGTGAGGAGATAAAAAGGCAAATCCTTCTCTGTAAATTACAGAGTCTTTCACACTAAAGGGGATTTTGAATATACAGGGTGTTCCTAAATTGAACGTACAAACGAAAAGGGGAGATTCCCTAACTGAGTTCAAGAAAAAAAGTCCCATAAACATGGGGTCTCAAATCTTTCGTTGTCGAGATATAGGGTGAACTAGAATTATTTGAAAGATGATTATGGTGGATTGGACAACAGTCATGGTCCGCCAGATCCCCAGACTTGACAATTTTGATTCTATCGAGAGAATCGTTCAAATTTTTTTCTCGAAATCGGTAGCAGATACGACAAAACTACAAGAGGCCGAAAAGTTTAGTATAACAAAGCTTCTTTTTACATTTTTTCAAATCAACAGTTGCTCACCAAAAAAAAGTTGTGGAGGAAAACAGGTATTCCAGAAAAAATATCACGCTGTAGATCTGCTATCGAAATTGCCATGTCACGTGGTGAGAACTCTCGAATGTAATATCTATGCCAAATTTCATTTGAATATTTGTAAAGTGTAGGTAGATACTATGAGAAGAAAAATTTGAAAAAGAATCAAATTTCAACACTCTGTTTCTCGAAAACGGAACGTTTGCGACCTCATGTTTATGGGACTTTTTTCTTAAACTCACATAAGGAATCTCCCCTATTCGTTTGTACGTTCAATTAAGGAACACCCTGTACCTATATTTTTAGTGTGGTTTTGTGATTGATTGTACACAAGGGATGATTCCTTTATTATCGGTCCATGAGGCAGTAGTTCCGAAACCAATTGCAAAGAGGGAAAACGTAGGAGGAGCCTACAATTGTTCGGTTCCCCAAAGCAAAACCCTCGGCTTTACAGTTGAATAAAATATTACATGTAGCAAGCCTAAAGAATTTTGGCAAAAATCAATTAGAATAATATTATGTAGTGTAGAGCATTCAGACAATGATCATAGGTTAGTAGGAGACGGATATAAATCAAGTCATAATCAGATCTCTCAAAATGGCATAGAAAAACAATTTAGTGCTATTATAGATGCAAATAATACCTGGTGTTGGCACTGATTAGATCTTGTTCAAGACTTTTTTGTCGATCGGAAATCTGAGTATTTGTTCTGCTTTTCATTTCTCTCGAAAGGGGTCGCGCTATTCTACATTGCGGCAGTAGCGCCACGAACGCAAAATATTGCGGATTATTTCGGAAGTAGCACCAGTACTGAAATCAAGGGTGCCGTTTTGATCTACAAATTTTGGTCACGATTTTTAGTAAGGAATCGTTACACCAGGTATTCTATGCATCTATGTGCTATACTGCTATACTTCATAAAATCAATTAATATCGTCATGACGTTAAAATAACAACGCTATGATTGCGTATATCCCTTTTATTGGGTCGCTGAGCCGAACTGACTCACGGCGCTCAGATCCTCAGGATCGTCTATATAGCGCGGCTATATACGAACAGGGCTACTCTCATCTATTTGGGATATTTAAATGAAATATGTATTTGTCTCTAGAAATTCGGGAACATCAAAATATTCTGCGATGAACTCAGTTTCAAAACGCATGTGATCAATTCGTTTCAATTACAATTCATATGGTAAATGCTGCACAAAAATGACGTTAGTCATTACTGTTTCGATATAAAACTCTCTTATAATTTTGAATGACCATTTAGGATCTCCATATTTCGACATGAACAATATTTGCCGGCTCTAATTGACCGAAATCGCATGTCTACTATCAAATTTTCTACCGGCACGAATTTCGGCGCGAATAAAATCTCGACCAATTAGGTTGAGGTAAACCCATGCGCCGGCGTGCCGAAGCTGACATGACGTCATGTCTACTACTAGCGCACGCGCAGACGGTCACGACGACGTCACGCTGACCGATCAATACTTGGCACTAGCGGAGTAAGGCTTGAGTCGGCGGGTCGAAGAAAAAACCGCCTCGGTTAATGTGTGACAAAAATGGCAAGGGGTGTTTTTTTACGAGAAAGGTAAATGAAATCGTGTGTGAAAAAGGTTGCTTGGAATATCTGCCGGGTAAGAATGGTAGATGCCTGTCAGAATATGCTTCTTTTCGGTGTTCGATGTGTTCCTTGGTTAGGTTGATTCCCCACTAGTTATTCTGTATACAGAAGATTGTGGGGCATTGTGTGTGCTAGGAATTTCAGGCAATAACCCCTGCAATGTTTTGATTGCTAGAATGTTCAAAGAAAACGATTGGGTATCGAATACTGTATCGTTATAGTTGTTGTGATAGCTCAACGTTTAGTTTCACTATGATTAGTACATCTTTCCTATTATAAATGAGGTTTTGGATTCGAATAAACTATTTTTGATGAGGAGAAATTTTATTTATGGTGAAGATCAGAGTGTGGGGTTGTAATTACCCTTCCTAAACAGAGCACTAGATTTGCCGTAGGAGTTAACTCCTGGGCGGGGAAATGCTACCTGTCACCATCTAATAGGAGTTTATTCACTTGATGCTACAGAATTTCGGCCGAGGGAGATGAAATTTATGTTACCGCTATGGATTCTGATGAAAAACGAGATTTTAGAATACAAAATAGTGGAATGGATTCAATTATTCGAAGGCATATAAGTTTTTGCGTTGCTGGAGAACCATTCTCAATTTTTCTTGTCATTCTCAACAAAAATTCAGAATTTTTCCAAAGAAATAAACGCGTGCACGCTTTGCGTCCTCTTGGTATTTCAGAAGAACTCTGAAATAATTTGAAGGCATTGAAAAACAATACATGTTTTTTTTTGTCTCATATGAAACAATTCCACCCAATAATGTCAACATTAAACTGTTGATTGCATTCAGTGCAATTATCAATCACTATGACAACACTATTGAGTTTGACAATTTCATTCCAAATAAATTTCAAAATGTCACTTTTTGGCAATGCGAATTTGCAAAGTAAAAATGCCCTTAATCAGAGAAAAACAAAAAAGAACAAATATATTTGTCGAATATTTATGGAATTCTGCTACGAACGAGAATATGAATTAAATGAATACGGAAGCTTAGAAGAATTTGATACTGAAAGATTGGGCGGTCATTATGAGAAAAAAGACAGGACTGAATTTAGGAAGCAACGGTGAAGACAATGTTGAAATATTCGTGCAAGCTCTTGTAAGAAAAGTAGATGACCACGATGCAATCAGGAAGAAACCACGAATAGTTGAAATAGTTCCATGTAAACCTGATTCCAGTTCAGTATCGTTAAATTTGTCTGACGTTAACAAAATAATATCTATTGCTACTATGGGATCAAAATATAATATGGCTTATGCGTGAATTTTCCAATATTGCTGATGTACAAGTACTAAATGGTTGGTTTTCAATAGAGAAAAAAAGCTGCCCTGTACTACTTTTTCATAAATTGATATCAAAACGGGGTGACATATTACTTTACCACGACTAGCCTTAAAAACAAATCGACACTGGAAAAATTAAACTGACAAATGGTATACGATAATGTACCTGTTGGAAGAAATACTAGAAGTGGATGGACCGAATCTGCTACTGAGGCCTTTGACGTGAATGTAAAGGACAAATCACAAATTGTTCTTCTACGCCACAAAAAGTGGCGTAGAAGAACTACAATTGCTGAAAATTTCTGGTCATAGCAATCAAAATTGTATTAAACCATACTTGAATCTCGATCAAAACACCACAAGAAGATCATAAATATTATTAGTGGTAATAGATCTTCTATAGCTTCTATAGTAGATAACAGCAACGAATCTAATGTTAAGTTGAATTTTAAAAATTGTACTTTCAGTAAATGTACTTTTTATGAATAAATAAATGTTTTGTTTTGTTGTGTTAAATTTTTTTTTTCAAAATTCTTGACCTGGGTTTTCTGTTTTCTGGGAATCGTATCTACCTGGGCTCGCACCCGCACTGTCTTGTTCTTGGGTTCAAGAGAACGTCATATAAGTACCTACACAAATTCACAGAGCCCAATAGATTTAATTTGTTCTTCTTCATTCAGGAAGGGTGATATTCATTGGACCTAATTCTTATGTAAACCAAAACCTTTTCGAAATATAAAGAGTGTTATATTATAAATAACATCTTGTTGATCTTGAGACATTTAATGGCAGGCAATTTAGTATTTATCGATTTTTTCGGCTAGAACATTGTTGGGAATTGTCGAATTGCTCACCTCGAAACTTCAGGTCAGCAGTTAACACCTAATAATAGCAGCTATTACAGTTACGGGTTTCCACTATGGAGAATAGTAGGCTCTACTAGAATTATTGATAATTCTTGAGAAATCTTGGCATTTCGGATGTACTTTTAGTTCCCCGAAGTTGAAATGGAAACGTTGATCATGATTATGATTCAATTATCATACACAAAAATCGAGATTTGAGAAAATACCCAACCGTAATACTACTACATACAATCAACAATGCCCCTTCATTGGGTGAATTGATTTGAGCCGTTATGTTGACTTACCTTGTTCAATAGCATGTTTTTGTTTAATATTCCCATGTTTATGAACTGAATAGATAATAATCTTTATTATCAAGGTAGGTCCCTATACGTACTTGTATTGATTGAATGCTGAATAAGCTTTCAGACCCTTTGATTCAAGTATTGAATTTCGATCTCATTTTGACGAAAATAGCCTTGGTAACATTCATTAATCAATATATATGAAAATAAAAGACAAAAATCGTCTTTGCATACCATCAGATAATAGGCAGCTATTGTTGTGTTGTAGCTTTTCCTAATGACTTTGTAGTTAATCGTTTTATTCAAGGTTGAATGATTTCAGTGAACCTATTGATCGATCCAAGCTATTATTTAATGACGACTTTCACTGAAAGCATGTTAATTAGCTTGGGAAGTCAATGTTTTTTTGACTTTATATAGATTCTCCGAATTATAATATACTATAAATTGTTGCGAGAAATTCAGGAGGTGATTCCTTGTCAAAAATAAGTTGGGTCTTTCATATAACCTTTTCTTTTTTGAGCCCCCCCTGCTTAGTATCAGTCCCCTAAAGATGGCGCCCGAAAAACATTTTTTAATTTTTTTCTTGAATACCAAAAAACTTACAAGAAGCAAACTGAGCGGACATTTTATGCGAGCGAGAAGAAACTGAAAAAAATTCTTGGTGTCTTAAAATTTTTTCCTAAAAACTAATAACAAATGGATTTCGAAATTCTGCGAATCGAGACAATTAAAAAATTCGAAACCTCATATGCTGTCATATAAAATTTTTTTACTCATGAGTGTGATGCCGATTGCACGAAAGCCATAACAAAAATGTTAATTTCAATCAACTGGGCATTTAAATTGTGTAAAAAATCGAACAATTAAATGGTCCAGCCATTTGGAGCAACGAGTGGAAGGATTGGGTTTTAGCATTAACTGGAGCCTCGTGCATTTGACAGACTGCAGAATTTAATTATTATCCCAAATGGAGGGACTATAAGAGCACATCATTGAGCATGTACGTGTAATTAGGATTGGGTCGAAAAATGCCAAATTAATTTATGGCTTGCGTTCAGGCATTCGGATGTGTATTAACCGTTAAACAGTTTATTCCTAATGTAATTATTTGGGCTTCTTCCATCGTCTTCAGGATTAATTCTACAAGACATTTATTGTGAGAAAAGGACCTTTTTAGAGCTTCCCTCAATGAAGAGTTTCAATTGAAAAACTACTGAATCTGTTCCGTTTTTTGGGTTAGCAGCATAATCGTAACACATTTTTTGAAAGTTGAATTAGGACAAGCGTTTTCTGTCAATTGAAATATTAACGAAAATATCTTAGCCAAAGAGTAGGAAGTTATATTGTCATTCAGAAGAATATTGAAATTTACAATTACATAAAATTTTTCTCGATAATTCTGAATGAGAGAGTATGTTACTACAGGGTTGCCTATGACGATATGTCCGCCAATATTTTTCACTGAAATTTGGTTGATTTTTTCCAACATTTGCATGCGGTTGTCATTGAGACGAATTGGGTTACCATTGTTCACTTTCCAGCAACATTTTGGCAGCTTGCTATACAGAATCCAAAAAAAATTACCAATTACAGGCAAACGGAAGGACTTTGAAAAACTGTTATAAAATATATGAGGGAATAAGGCACTAACCATTCCCCTATACAGGGTGATTCCGGAGGAGACCGTCAGATTTTAAGAGAAGTTTGCACTAGTCAAGGCAGTTCCGAAATAATGTTATTTTCTCAAAAATACAGGGTGGGAATTATGATAAGTTCAGATTGAATTTGCAGGGTGAAAAAACACCCTGTATATTCCGTTTTCAAAAATTCGCTACCTGCTTCATATTCTACTATGAGTTTACATATTACTGGAGCGTTTTCATTTCTTTTGTTACACGTCCAGTTTTCATAGAACATTTTTTTAAAGATGAACAATATATCGTTATTCGGCTCCAAGGCAGTGAGGATATTCTGTTCTGGATAGTAAATTAGTGATTTGTCCGATTAGACCGATTTTTCTTTAATTCATAAGTTTGCTATAGCTTGAACAATATTGATGAAATTTCCAGTGTAGAACAATATGATTGTCTACTTTTAATAATTCCAACACTTTTTCGAAAACAACCTGTACATTCTGTTTTCGAAAATTCGCTATCTGAATTAGATTCTACCATAAGTTTACATTACCGGAGCGTTTTTATTTTATTTGGTACACGTCCAGTTTTCCTATGAAATATCGTCACTGCCTGTTATGTTGAAAAATTTTTCTAAGAAAACTGGACATGTGCCAAAAAAAAAACAAAAACGCTCCGGTAATGTAACTTATAGTAGAATCTGAAGCGGGTGACGAATTTTTGAAAACGGACCGTACAGGGTGTTTTCTAAACCTGTAAATTTAGTCTGAACTTATCAGAATTCCCACCCTATATTTTTGGAAAGGTGTTGAAATCATTGAAAGTAGACAATCATATTGTTCTACACTGAAAATTTCATCAATATTGATCAAGCTATACCAAAGTTATGAATAAAAGAAAAATCGGTCGAATCGGACAAATCACCCTGTACACTCTCAATAGAGGCCCCAAACCATAAACCAAACATTGTTTCGAAACTGCCTTGACTAGCGTAAACTTCTCCTAATATCTGACGGTCTCCTCCGGAATCACCCTGTATAAATATCAACAAATGAAATGTGAATACGCACTAAGTCGCCCACATTGTACATTCTTCTAGTCCTCCTGAAGGCTCGCAAGAAAATATCTCAAGTTGGGAAAATACTTTTGTCAAGATATATAGGGATATCGGACGCGTACCATATAGCATGAATAACGCCAGCGACATCTATCCAGCATCAGTAAAGTTTCCCTTCCTTTTCAATAATTGAGTAAACAATAAAGGAAACTTTCTTCCTGAACATACAGATATTAATGAAAAGAAGATTCGAAAGCTTTGGAGATTTTCAAAGCTTTTCATAATTGAAATAAAATTGATAAACATGCTTGATAGAAAGTCAAACTGAAGGGAACAAAATAATTTTTGAATATGAAGATTTAGGGCCGGTTTTATAAAGGCCAACCGAGGATTCAACCGTTGCGTCAACAACCAAATTCCTCACTATCTAGTAGTTGGCGCACGGTTCAACTGTCGGTTCGCCTTTTATAAAACCGGCCCTTGCCCCTTATTGGTACCTATTACATCAGTGAGATAAAAAAATTTCATAACGTCAAATCTGGAGTATTACGGATTTTATAGACGCGGTTCAATAGGAATCTCACCTAACGTCTCGCCTACAACTGCTGTAGGGATCTTCAGAGGATTCTCGGTCGGAAGTTGTACACCGACAAATGACCGCTCCGAACTATACTCTGTTCAAATGTAAGAAGGAGCAATCACAACAAGGTTGGCGCAGCGGTAGGAGGGCCTTCGTATAGTTTCTTTCCGTCCAGAGTCGAATCGAGGAGATTTCACACAATCTTTCAGTTTTAACTGAATATTATTCATACAACACATCTTAGTGAAATATACAGGGTCTTTCACGAGGAACTTCACCCATATTTATACGGGAAACTACTGAATGTATTTTCATGAAATTCAGCACTTATAAGTATTTCACGATGCTGATGAAATCTAAAATATTTTCAAGGCATGAGCACCTCCGGTTTTTCCGGAAATGACGTCAACTTCCGTTTTTCAAATTAGAACCATTTTTTTATTGCAGAAATAGATTCCTTAGAAAATTTCAAGTTATTTTGATGTAACATTTTTCAGTTTTGGTTGGAAAATTCTCTCTGAGCAGGAAAATTCGAAAAAAAAATCGAAAATAGAGCTCCGCTGAAACAAGAATAACTTCGAGGTTTTTGGATGGAAAATTTTCATTTTTGGGATTTTTCAAGATGTAAGATTGATGTATCCACTTCAAAAATCGAAATCGCGATTCATCATACAGGGGGTGAAAAAATCGCTTTCAAAGTTAGGGATGACAAAATCGTGAAAAATCAATTTTTTCAAATTAGAACCCCATTTTTGTATGGCAGATATTGAATCTACGTTAAAAAATAATGTGAGTGTATGCATCACACCCTTGCCCTAAAGTGAATATTAACTCAGAAAATATCCAATTTAGGGATATAGATAGGTTGACTGGTCAAATTACTATAAATGTGTTAAAAAATCGTAACGTTTATTCGGAGCAGGATTTGTTTTGATGCAACTAACACCTTCTGTAGGAGTTTTCATTGAAGTAATTATTGGTTTTGCCATAAAACCCCTGATTGATTTATATTTGCAGGATAATGGACGAGAGACATTGGACTTCACAGCCTCTCCGCTACGAGCACCGCCTAATAGTTCGGCGGTCGCCCCCAACAATCGGTCCAATCACCCCCCAATGGTTATACAGGGAGACTTCAGAAAGGTGAGTCTATTCACTCAATCACGAACACCTCAACAGAGATATTGAACATTTTTTGTAGGAATGCATTTCTGTGAGGTTAATGCCATTCCAACTGTATCTGAATTAATGAACATTTGTGAATTTGATTATGGTCATTGAACAATTTTATCTGATGATGTCTTTTTCTCAAAAGGTATCTGGAATCAGCAGTGAGATATTCAAGCAGATAGAAACGGTAGAGAATGATCACGACCAATCGACAGCAGCGGCACTGGAGGTAGGTCAATTTTATTGGAGCTCATATTCTTTTGGAAGAAGCAATACATACTTTTTTCTCAAATCAAACATTATATGGCATACGGCACGTGTGAAGAAATAGCGACAAGGAACAGATTATACAGGGTGTCCCGGAAAATGAGGGAAATCTCCCGAATTCTGACAAAACATAAAAAAATAAGATGACAAGTTCCCATAATTTTCTTTCCTAGCGGCCCTCCCTTCGGAGATATACGGCCTCCTCAATGACGTCACTGGAAATCTATTTTCCTGCAATAAATTTCAAACTACTCAATATAATTCAAAGAAAATTTGATAAGATGAACAGTAGTAGGGACCTTTTAAAATACTGCCCTCAAATTCAAATTAGCTCTTTTAGTTTACCAGGGGCGGACTAGGTTGTACATTTTAGTGCTTACATTTTCAACACGCTGTATGATAAGGAGTTCGGAATAGCGAATTCGAATAGCTTGAACATCAAGCTAAAAAAAGGTAGTCTTATTTGTTGTTGATAAAATGAACCGTTTTCGAAAAATAAAATAACAAAGATTCTCAACTATGCAGTTTTGGCACAGAAAGGCACGTTAACAAAAATAATTCTTTAGAAATGTACTTTAAGAAGTATTTATATTCAATCGTTGCAAGCTTTAGTGATAGTACATTTCTAAAAAATAATTTTTGCTAACGTGCCTTTCTGTGCCAAAACTGCATCGTTAAGAATCTTTGTAATTTTATTTTTCGAAAACGGTTCATTTTATCATAAGTAATATCATAAGTGCATCCAATTTTCCCGAAAAAAAATCGAAAAAACACGTTGCTAAGTAATATTTTAACAAGAAGCATGAGTGCAGGTGGCAACAAAAATCCGAGTCGAAGACGAGGATTTTTGCACCTGCACGAATGCTTTTTGTTAAAAAAATATTACTTTGTACTGTGTTTTTTCGATCTTTTTCACAGGAAAAATTAGATGCACGAATGGTATTTGACAAGACTATTTTATGAGTAAGAGATTATTCTGGATGTACCTATGTATGTATTAATAATTTTCGTTGACAACAACTGTCAAGTTTTGCCGCGGGTAAACCCGAAAAAACTGCTGACAGCTGCTGCCATACAGTTTTTCCATCTAGAAACCATTTGTGATTCAAAATTGCGCGTTTCTGATTGGTGGAAATTAAGACGAAGGAAATAGTCGACAATAAATAATAGTACTTTTTTTTATCTTGATGTTCAAGCTATCCGAATTTGTTTTTTTAGACTCGTTATCATACAGGGTGTTGAAAGTAAGCACTAAAATGTACAACCTAGTCCGCCTCTGGTAAACTAAAAGAGCTAATTTAAATTTGAGGGCAGTATTTTGAAAGGTCCTTACTACTGTTCATCTTATCATATTTTTCTCAAATTATATTGAGTAGTTTGAAATTTATTACAGGAAAATGGATTTCCAGTGACGTCATTTAGGAGGTCGTAACTCCGTAGGGAGGGCCGCTAGGAAAACAAATGATGGGAACTTGTCATCTTATTTTTTTATGTTTTGTCTGAATCCGAGAGATTTCCCACATTTTCCGGGATACCCTGTACAAAAGAAAAAACCATACAATTCTGCGTACACGATCTTTTCATTTGAGAGATAATTGGTTCCATACTTTATCCCAACCCTGTATTTCGTGACATGCAAGAAATTTTTGCTGGTTTAACGTACCATCCAGCATCGGAGTAAGACTGGATTGTCGTCTGATGTTTGAACATAATCAGCGTTTTCTGTAGTCAAGCAAATTAATTTCCAATAATGAACAAAATCAATTGCTACCACTACCAGAATGCCTCGTGAGTATCAGATAAAAAACCTTCAGGATCAGGAATTACCTACAAGACACCTCGTATTCCTGATAACGAACGACCTAGCAAGAAATGCACTAATTGGATATAGATAATTGTTCGGTCGTCGGTGGCCGTTACACTACTGCCGAAACTTCCTGAAACTCGCGAAACTCTCCACATTGATTAGAAGAGTATTTCCGATTGAATTATGGAGCACACCGTGCAGCGACGTTCCGGATAACCTCAACCTCTCCAGAAGAAATTTGGCGTGTCGAGCGCGAGCAGTGCACATATGCGGGACGCTTTCGACTGAAGGGGTGCAGTTGAAAGTACATCGAGAGGGTTTGAGACTAATGAATGGGTACTTAGTGTCAAGGCTTGGAGTTTCACCCTTCGTTTTGCCGGTTGAATGAATATCGAATTCACCTGTCTTTCGTACTCTTTATCACAGACTGTTCATCAATAAGACAATTGATACCCTTATTTGGCGACTGGCTTCGATTATCAAACTAAATGAGATTGGAGTTTTTCCTGCACATGGTTTGTCGTAGACGGATAGGGCACTAGCGGCTCTAGGGATTTTTTCAGGGGGGGAATTAAAATTTTCAACCAAGAGTACAGAATGAACTGAATTGGACACATTTGAAAATGAGATCCTATTTATAAACTAAATGAACAGAAATTGATGTCGGTGTCCCATCATTTTAGTGCTAGAAGGGGGTTTTGTAAATGTGCATTTTTGAAGAATGACTGCAACATTTTTTCTGTGGATAATTCTAGATTTCAGTGAAAACATTTCTGAGGCACGCACACTGGAACTGATGGAAACACACAAGCAGACTCAGCGATTAAATGATCATCAAAGAATGTAGATAGATTAATTCACGCCCATACGAGGAAAGATACAAAAGTCACTGCAAATTATAGTTTCTGATGTTTGTGGAAGAAGGATTGGATACAAAAAAGGACATTTCTAAAACAAATCAAATCTGACACTACCCAATAATCGTCTACACTCTACACCGAGTCAAAATATCTCGATTACGACTAGGCTATACCAGGCTCTCGTACACCCATGTCTTACAGAGAAAATGTTCCAGTATGCAGCACATGTGATCGAACTATGACCGTCAAACATATTCTTGTTGACTGCCACAACTTCAGACCTCAAAAAGAACAAACTGGTATGGTGGATTCCTTACAACAGGCCCTAGGACAAGAAGCCGAAAAACTGGAAAATACCAATACCAAATTTCTGCAACTCATCAATTTGACCAACACAATTTGAATTCTATATTTTGTTCGATATAAGTTTTTGACATACTAAACTGTAAATGTAAATGAGATGTTACCGTCTCGCAGTGCTAATGATCTGTGAAATCGAGGTACAATAAAACTTAAAAATAAATTCTGAGGCACTTCTTTATATACCATACCATTGTATGGTATATAAACGTTCAACGGAGACCGCACGGTATCAGCTGACTGAAGTCATCCAGAGAACTCTGAATAACAAAGAAATCGCCATGTGTGCCTTCCTGGATGTATCTGGAACCTTTGACAACACATTACACAACACACGTGTCTGTCAGAGATACACTTGAGAGGCGAGGAATGAATAATACCATCTTAAAATGGATGTATGAAATGTTAACGACGAGAATAGCTGAGACATTGATGGGCGAGGAACCCGTCTTCGTCAAAGCTACTCGTGGAACACCTCAGGGTGGGGTGTTATCTCCCCTCCTATGGAGCCTGGTAGTGGATGAACTTCTACAAAGGCTAACGGAGCTTGGCTTCGAATGTGTGGGCTATGCTGACGACAAAGTACTAACAATTAGAGGCAAATTCGAAGGCACTCTCTTCGACCTATTGCAGAAGGGCCTTAGAATTATTGAGCAGTGGTGCTTGTCAGTGGGGCTGAACATCAACCCAACCAAGACCACATTAATTCCGTTCACTAGGAAGGGGAAACTTCCAGCCATGAAAACGTCAGCATTCAACGGAAATATCTTGGAATAAATCTAGATAGCAAACTTCTGTGGAATAAGCATGTTGATAATGCTGCTGGCAGAGGTACTTACAAGAGCTCTGATGGCGTGCAGGCGTCTATGCGGCAGGAATTGGGGCTGTAACCCAAAAATACTGCGATGGATGTACGTCATGAATGTGAGACTTATAGTCACATATGGGGCAGTAGCCTGGTTTGCTAAGGCAAGTCAGGCAAGTACAAGGAAAATGCTCGACAAAGTACAAAGGCTTGCCTATGTGTGCATCACGGGAACTATGAGAACGTGCCCAACCAGGGCGCTTGAGATCATCACAGACCTCACTCCTCTACATCTAGTGATTGATAGGGTAGCCCATGAGGCCATCCTCAGAGTATCTAAAGAACGAGCAGGCAATGAGAGAGTCAGGTTTCAGAGAGCTTGGTCCTCTCTAAATGACTACACCTCATCTGCAAACTTTCCTAGTGATATAATGACCAAGAAAATAAGCACTGAGAAAAACTTTAGTACAATGCTAAGCAAAAGAGAGGATTGGGAAAGGGAATACACCAACTATAATCTCAAAAAAAAAATCAATAAAATGGTGTACAGACGGTTCCAAAACCGCTACAGGAGCTGGCGCTGGGATTTACGGGACAAGTTCCAAGTGTGCACTATCGTTAGGCTCCTGTACAAGCGTCCTTCAAACGGAAATACTTGCAATCGGAAGATGTCTAGATATAAATCTAGAAAGAAACTATCAGAAGCACTGAGCTCCTACGTCATTGACTCAAAGCTGATTTGGGAGAGCCGAAACAAACTCAATGAGGTAGGCAAGAAGAATAAGGTCTTTTGAATCTGGGTTCCCGGTCATTCGGGAATCGTAGGAAACGAAGAGGCCAATACACTGGCCAGAAAGAGCGCACAAACGCCCCTCACTGGTCCAGAACCCTTCTGTGGTATAGGAAAATGCACCTATAAGAAGGAGTTTATGCTGAAGGAGAGAAGCGAAAGAGAAAAACTCTGGCGGAATCTCCCAGGGATGGATCACACCAAAAAGTTCCTCCGGACCTTTGAAACTGCTAGATCCAAAAAATATCTGGATCTCAGTAAAAACCAACTTCACTTACTCACTGGCTTTCTCACAGGACCCTGTCGCCGAAAGAAGCATCTGTTGAGAATGGGTTTATCGGACACTGATGGGTGTAGATTCTGTGGGGAGGAGGAAGAAACTCCGATTCACCTGGTTACGGAATGCTATGCCATTGCAAGCCAAAGGAAAGAGTGGTTTGGACAAGAAACTTGTAGAAGTGGGGAGTTATCCTACTTGAAGCCGTCCCAGATACTGGATTTCATCAAATCTCTGGAACTGGAGGGCGAGCTGTGGGAGGCGCGATGATAACAGCTCTGTTAGGGGGCACAATAGACCTTAAGGTCGCAGTGAACTGTAACCCCTTTGCACTATAACTATAACTAACTATATGGTATATACAGGGTGTCCCACTAGTGCCGCAGCGGACGATATACGCGTAACGGTCTGAGATTGGCAAAAATTTTTGATGCAGACTTGATATACTACAAGAAGAGCACAACCTAAAAATATTTTCGAATATATCGGGTGGTCCACAAAAGAGTAATAGCGGGTGACTTTGTTTTTTCAAATGGGACACCCTATATTCAATAGTGTTTTTCAATTCTCTGAAACTTCCTGCATGCTTTCGTATACTTTTCACATATTTTTATTCGACAGTTTTCGAAATATTGGCCATTTTGACGAAAAAATGATACTTGTAGAGGCTATGTTATCCAATTATATTTCACGAACGCTCGCACATACCAATAACAGTTTTATATGGATTGAAAGACAAGACTTCAAAGTATCCTACCCAGCTATAATAAAGCATCTTCAGCATACAGAGTGTCCACAAAAAGACTATCAACATGACGAATTTCAAATCGATTTTTCTTCATTTTTTCAAATGCAATGCATATAATTTTTTTTCATCATTGTAGTCACCATTCATTTTACTTCATTTTTTGTCAAATACATGATATGCATATCTCTAACGGAATAGGATTTTTAAGCGCTTTTTCGAAATGTTTCCCTAAAATTCACATATACCTTCGAATTCAAATAGCAGATTTGGCTTTTCTGTGGTTATTGAGAACTGTCAAAATATTTCACTCAGAATAAGCATCTTTGAAGCTTCAATTCATATTATTGCGAAATGAGGAACTAGCAGGTTTTGATGTATCTACTCAAAAATGTGATGAAATCAGTTACTGAAGACAGAAACTTGCTTTCTGTACCCATTTTTTAAAATACATTTTTGATAATTTTCTATGTTTCTACTTGGAACGTCGAATCTTCCAGAAATTTCGAACAAGCTTTGAGCTTGGGAGCTTGAATATCTGCGTGCGTGCCTGTGAAACTTATGAATATCATTTTTTCGAAGAAAGTTGTATAAGGATAAGAGCGGGCACTTTTTTGTATCCTGAAGTTTTGAAACTCGTTTTTTGAAGCATTCATAACTTGTACATTCAAACTCATTGGTATTTTTTGAATTTTTACATCATCGTGTGAGTATTCATCCAATCCGTAAAATCTATGATGATTTGAATTGAAGCTGCAATGATGTAAATTTTGAATAGAATAATTTGACAGTTCCCAATAACCACAGAAAAGCCAAATTTGCTTTTTGAATTCGAAAGTAAATGTGAATTTGGAGGAAAAACCCTAAAAAATCCTATTCCGTTAGAGATATGCATATCATGTATTTTACAAAAAATGAAGTATATTGAATGGTGATTACAATGATGAAAAAAAATTATAAGCATTGCATTTGAAAAAATGAAGAAAAATCGATTTGAAATTCGTCATGTTGATAGTCTTTTTGTGGACACTCTGTATGCTGGAGATGCTTTATTATAGCTGAGTGTGATACTTTGAAGTCTTGTCATTCAATCCATATAAAACTGTTATTGGTTTGTGCAAGGGTTCGTGAAATATAATTGATTAACATAGCCTCTACAAGTATCATTTTTTTGTCAAAATGGCCAATATTTCGAAAACTGTCGAATAAAAATATGTGAGAAAGTATACGAAAGCATGCAGGAAGTTTCAGAGAATGGAAAAACACTATTGAATATAGGGTGTCCCATTTGAAAAGTCACCCGCTGTTCCTCTTTTGTGGGCCACCCTATATATTCGAAAATATTTTTAGGTTGTGCTCTTCTTGTAGTATATCAAGTCTGCATCAAAAAATTTTGCAAAACGCAGTCCGTTACGCGTATATCGTCCGCTGCGGCACTAGTGGGACACCCTGTATAAAGAAGTGCCTCAGAATTTTTTTGTTTTTCAAATATCTAGGACTTATGTCCCATACTCGAATCGTTCTTTTTCGAGATATTTCACATTCTACAGGCTGCTCTATTTGAAAAAATCGAGTTATCGCATATTCAATTTGAATGAATTTGTGAATTTATATTAGACACTCTGTATAAAAAAAACTTCAGATGTTCACTGAATGCTAAAGCTGATACCTTAAGCTAACTTCTGCAGAAATTTCGTTTATCTAGATTGAACACGGAATTTTGATGAACCCCTTACACTGAAAATATCTTAAAAATACGAGTTGAGTGGCAACGCCGTGATGAAATTTAAAAAATGAGGTATAAGTGTAAAGATCGTGTTGTCCTCGAATGAATTATGCCATAAAATACAGGGTGTTCCATTTGAAAAAACTGCAATTTTTCCGTAACTTTTTTTTGACGCACGCTGTATATGTAAAATTATTTTCAGTTTGTAGATTTTTGTCAACCTTATAACCATGCCATATAAGTTTTTTTTCACACGGTACAGTTTAGGCGCTATTTTAGCCGTACACCTTACTGACGCACCCTGTATGAGCGAAACGGATTGTGAAATGGACCTAAATGTTGTCTCTACTTTCCATGAACAGAGTGATCGAGCTCGACAAACGGACAAGGGGTGGAGGATCCAAGTATCGACCTTCTTATTGTAACGTTTTCTTCGTTATTAAAACGTCCGGGTTCAATAAACTATTTATTTACACTACTTATAACACTAATAATTAATAACTAATGAACTTATTCTAACAAAAGTCTGTACAATTTATTTCTACTGATTTATTCGGCACTATTTATTTTCACTGGTCGCTCGTCTCTAACTGAATAATGAATCTCTCATCGTCGATGGGCCCCTTATATGCATAACGCCGATTGTTTCTCGCTAAGTCCGGACCCGTCTAGAAACTTCGCGAAACATTCGCGGCCGCTATGACGCCACGCGTTTCCAGAAACTTCTCGATCGAGCCGTAGCGCACAGGGCCGTACTTGTCACATTATAATTGTTGAATGGATTACAATCATCTGTGTCATTTTTCTAAAAAAAAAACAATGCAACTGGCAACAGTAACACTTTCACTAAGAACAACCGGATCAAAAAGTTTCTGAATATTAAGTCTCAATAATCGAAATTCAGGAAACAGAAGCCGATTTTTCGAAGAAATCAGCGAATTCGGAATTTTGAGAAAAAATGCAATTTTCCGGATTCGTGGATTTGCGTTCGTGATTTATTGAAATTTCAGTGAATTTTTGTTTTGTGATAAGTTGATATTGAAATCTGCGACGTGTTGAAAGCCCTCTACATCACAATTTAAGCCTTCGTAGGACCATGATTTCTTTGATGGAAAAATAATAATATATTTATCATTAACCTTTAATGACATCAATCATCCTGAAAATAGAAAAAATAAGACAGTTAAACAAAAAAAACATAATGATAAACTTCAATTAAAATGATATTAACCGCGATAATAATCAGCAACAGTGTGGCCATGAATAATTTCAACAATTGAGGATAACTTCTTTTTTTCGCTTTAGATAAGTCAAAACAAAACACGAAAATACAAATAAAATCCTACACATTCAGAAAATTAAATCCAATTTGGCAACCGGAAATTCTTTCAAATAATATAACTGAGCCTTTTGACATGTTATCAAGATTTCTGTCAGATGTTCCCAAGTCTTACAAGAAAGTATCTATTTCTGAATTTCCGAAATCAAACACCTCATTTCTGATCCAAGCGAAAGCGGAAATGACAAATCCGTCTACACCGCGCGTGAAAATTCATATTTCCTCTACGAACACGAAGGGGATGAAAAAATTCTCCCTGTTTATATTAGTTCATTCAATATTGCCTTTTAACTGTCCAAATGAATACTTATTTAAATTTGATGGTGAATTCGCATGTTGGCCAAATGAACGTCAAAATTGGGAGTCTTTCCAGACTACCCCTCCGAGTCTGGGTGGAAACAAACATGTTATTCGGGCGGATTATATTCGATTTCTATTGGGTAATCTGTTAAAAATGAACTGTAATAGAAGAGGGAGGTTTGTTCATTCTACACTGTGTCCGTAAAGTATGGAACAAATTCATTTTTAGCTAAACAGGTCATTTTGAGAAATGATCCTGAAACACGTCGATTTTTGATGTTAATTTACCGTATTTTAAAATAATAATCTAATATACAGGGTGAATTACGTTCGAGTTATGACGTCACCGTCATTTTTTTTAAATGGAACACCCCCATTTTGTCTCAATTTTCGGATTACTCTAGCTGAGCTGATTACAAAAATGTATCACATGTTGATTTCAATTGGTACAGGATGGACAAAAATACAATAGTTTTGTGTGTGCTCGTAAAGTAACATGTTTGGAAACAGCTGATTTTTATTACTTTAAACATGTAGCAAACTACGGGGTGTTACATTCAAACCAATTGCCGCTAGACAATAAGTATTTTTGATAGTATTGTTAATTTACCTAATAAAGAATGTTACGCGATACTTTATGAGTACACACAAAACTGTTGTATTTTTGTCCACCCTGTTCCAATTGGAATCAACATGTGATACATTTTTGGAATCAGCTCAGCTAGAGTAATCCGAAAATTGAGAGAAAATGGGGGTGTTCCATTAAAAAAAAAATGACGGTGACGTCATAACTCGAACGTAATTCACCCTGTATATTAGATTGTAATTTTAAAATACGGTAAATAAACATCAAAAATCGACGTGTTTCAGGATTATTTCTTAAAATGACCTGTTTAGCTAAAAATGAATTTGTTCCATACTTTACGGACACAGTGTATAAACTGAAAGATAAAGCAAGTTCGTGATTCCGAGTTTTAAGCACTCACCGATTTCTTTAAACACCATTGTGAAAGCATGATTTTGAATTCTTTAAGAGTCTTTCGCCTTCAATGTAAGTAACGTATACCGCCAGATGCCAGTGCATTGCATTAATTTTTATTTATTGGATTATTCAGCTTGATAGAACAAAAGTTGGGGCACAGGGAATATAACTAGAAAGAAATACTACCCTGAACTAGATATCATACTGCCTGTATAATTTGGTTTAAAACTCTCTTTTTCCTTCATCAGTCATCTGGGAGGAGATACCTGCGGGGCGTGTCATTTAAAAGAAATTCAATTCATGTTAGAATCCATAATTGTTATTAACAATTGATTTTCACTAATCGACGGCTAAAACAAACCTTAATGACTTGTCTTTGAGAAAAATGAATATTTATCATTTCGAATAGAAAAATTCAAGGAAATAAATTTCGCGAAAGCAACACATTCTTGTAATATCAATCACAGAAAAACGGTAAATTCTAAAAGAAAAAGGAGATAAACATTGCATTAACTAAATGAAAGACTTCAATACTGAAATGAAAAAACACAAAAATATTTGTTAGTTTTGATGGTGGAAATGTTGAAAAATAACCAAAAATGATGAGGAATATCCTTTTCATGCATTTAATACTTATAAAAATTTTTTTTATTATTTTAATCGTTATACACTCATACATCCCTTCATCAATCAGAAAAAATAAATCGTTTCTGACTCCTTTTTTTTCAGGAATGTAGACCCCGCACTTTTTATAGGTAAAGTGGCGACCGGTCAAATTTTCTGAAAGTTTGGTATGTTGTTGTACCCGACTCAGTGACCAAAAGTGTCAATGGGTCCAACCCAATCCTATGGCTAGTTTTCCAAATACGGTGTGTTAAAGTTGAAAATTGCCCAAATTTTCGGATTTATTCTTTGATTATTAAGAGTTGGATTAGATTTCTGTTGCATACACACGTTTACTACATGTTCTAGTAATTGAATTAGTGGATACGTATGATTAAAAATATTTATATTTACAGGGTGATTCACAAATATATGACGGTAGTTTTTTGCCATAATTCACTTTTTCTACTGTGATGTCAGGTAGGCATATTTTTGAAATATTCTTTTCGATTTAGTATTATGACGACCAAATATTGCACAGTGCATATTTTTTATACATGGTGTTTCACAGAGAGAACCACTAGACATAATAATTTTTTTTTAAATTAATTCGAATCCCTGTATTTTTGAATTGATTTTTGGGAAAAGTAATATCACAAACATATTATGTGTTTCTCTAATCTCCAAAATATTCATCGTGGTTTATTCATAGGAAGGTATTCCATTTTGAGAAAAGTTCGAAAAACATGAACACCCTGTATTCAAACATTTGCTCGGTCAAATGCAACTATTTTCTCACTATATATTGATTACCACAACGTCTCCAGAGGTATGAATTCTGAATCCGATACTATGACCAGTTTTCGAAATGCAGGGCGTTGAAGTGGGGAATAAATGATTTCATCAGTTTTTTTTCCAATTGAAAAGTCGGATCGATTTTATATTGTGCCCATGAGTTCAATATGAGTACAGAGAAGATGCGCATGGAAAGGTTCATCTAAAATATTTACTGTTACAGGGTGATTCACGAATAAATCTCAATAGCATAAGCATTTTTGGTATGGTTGCCTGTATGGCTCACCCTATATGAAAAGTAATCATAATGAAGTATTTAAGACTGAAAATTGTGAACGACTAGGCATTAACTTAATGGAATAATTTCTCTGTGACGAAACTGTAGAATTATCGAGTGTTTGCAAAAGCTATTGTGATTTATTCGTGAATCACCCTGTAACAATATTTTAGCTGAACCTTTCCATGCGCATCTTCTTTTTACTCATATTGAACTCATGGGCACAATATAAAATCGATCCGACTTTTCAATTGGAAAAAAAAACTGATGAAATCATTTATTCCCCATTTCAACGCCCTGTATCTCGAAAACTGGTATAGTATCGGATTCAGAATTCATACCTCTGGAGATGTTAGAAATCAATATACAGGGTGGGCTTTTCAAAACGAAACAGACGAGATAACAGGCGGAATAAATTCATTTCGAAAAAATGCTCGGACACGTCGATTTTTGTTTCGAGGGGGACAACTTTTAAGGTCAAATTCACAACCATATCGCTTCAACCCTTAGCGTTAGAACACCTACCCCTAAATTTTGAATGGGAAAGATAGGGTGAGTGATACCTCATTTGAAAGGCTTTTTCATAATGAATTCAGCGTAATAATTTTTTTCTCATTTAACGCATTCGTTTTCGAGATATTCAATTTTGAATTTCGTACAGTACCATTCATTCCGCTAACCATGCTATGTGAATTCATCAATTATTTGACTAATTATTCATTGTTTAAATTTTAACTTTGTATTTTGATGTCTGATGTATGGCAGTTTTGGAGTTTTATCAAATCTACAGAATGAATGAATAATAAATTCGATTGATTCAGGCAGCTTGCTTAACGACGATACCATCTTTGTTTCAACTTAAAATGTCAATATCTCAAGAATCAATGAATCAAATGAAGAAAAAATCAATATCCTGAATTCAGGATAAAAGGACCTTTCAAATGAGGTATCACTCACCCTATCTTTCATATACAAATTTTAGGGGTTGGTGTTCTAACACTAAGGGTTGAAGCGATATAGTTGTAAATTTGACCTTAAAAGTTGTCCCCCTCGAAACAAAAATCGACGTGTCCGAGCATTTTTTCGAAATAAATTTATTCCGTCCGTTATCTCGTCTGTTTCGTTTTAAAAAGCCCACCCTGTATAGTGAGAAAATAGTTGCATTTGACCGAGCAAATTTTTGAATACAGGGTGTTCATGTTTTTCGAACTTTTCTCAAAATGGAATACCTTCCTATGAATAAACCACCATGAATATTTTGGAGATTAGAGAAACACATATGTTTGTGGTATTACTTTTTTCAAAAATCAATTCAAAAATACAGGGTTTCGAATTAATTCTAAAAAAAATTATTATGTCTAGTGGTTCTCTCTGTGAAACAACCTGTATAAAAAATATGCACTGTGCAATATTTGGTCGTCATAATACTAAATCGAAAACAATATGTATTTCAAAAATATGCCTTCCTAACATCGCAGTAGAAAAAGTGAATTATGGCAAAAAACTACCGTCATATATTCGTGAATCACCCTGTAAATATAAATATTTTTAATCATACGTATCCACTAATTTCATAACTAGAACATGTAGTAAACGTGTGTATGCAACAGAAATCCAATCCAACTCTTAATAATCAAAGAATAAATCCGAAAATTTGGGCACTTTTCAACTTTAGCAACGTATTTGGAAAACTAGCCATATGATTGGGTTGGGCCCATTGACACTTTTGGTCACTGAGTCGGGTACAACAACATACCAAACTTTCAGAAAATTTGACCGGTCGCCACTTTACCTATAAATTTTTTGGGGACAATATTTCGTAATTATTCTGCATGATGATCGGCCGGCTTGTGTAAACTGAAGTTTGTAAGCCTTAAGACCCAAATCTTTATGCGAAATACGGTGTAATGACGTTTGTAGAATGCCTTATTCCAAAGAACGACGAAGAACGGACAAACCTCGGTTTTCTTCAAAAGTTCCGACTACAGCAGCAATATTCTCGACTGTTCTTGGGCAACGTGCACGGGTTTTATTCTTCACATCACTAATTTGTCCGAACAGCTCAAATGTTTTCACCAATTTCTGTATTGCGGTTCGACCAGGTGCTTCACGACGACCCAAAAATGTTCGGGTGTAACTTTTCCGGGAGGAGATTTTTCAAAAAAATTTATGCCGAATACCCACTTTAATTTTCCTCGAAGAATCACCCCCTACATTTTTTCGGTCTTTTTCAGATGCACCTGTATATAGGGATATATGATAATGCGAAACTAAGAAATCGTGTTTTCAACTGGATTATTTATCGGGCAATACGAATCTACCTATAAGGAGGATGAACAAGCGTTCCGATTTTAGTGATCCATAATAATACTATAGCATTCAGCTCAAAGTTTGCAACTTTCCCATATTGAATACATTATATTGAATTATTGAATTTCTATACGGGATTGAATACATAGAGTAATTATTGATTATTCATTTGTTTCAGCACGTGGAACGTCGGGGTGAGATGATAGTACGCATCCTGGATCCCAGAGTGCTGGGAAGGACTGCAGGAGATGCAACGAAACGTTTTCTCACCATGCAGGATGCCAAACATACTGTACAGTTCGTAGAAATAGTGAAAAGGCCTGGACAAACTCTCGGTTTATATATAAGGGAAGGAAATGGGATTGACAGAAACGATGGTGTTTTTATATCTAGGATAGCTTTGGAATCGGCAGTATACAATAGCGGTTGCCTCAAGGTAAGGAATTCGTTATTTGAAATAAGTATTTCAAATACCTTGGCCTCCACGGTCCCCTGATCTCAATCAATCTGATTATTTTTTCGCATGGGGATACTTGAAAATAGTCAATATCTTCTTGAACATATTCAAAATGAAGTTGAAATATTTCAACGAGTTCGGGAAAATTTGGGTCGAATGGTAACTGCTTGTATTGAAAACAATGGTGCTTCATCTGGGGGCACGGTAGTGCCCCCGCCAAGTCGAGCGCGAAGCAAACACTGCCGTACCATCTGGGGGCACGGTAGTGCCCCCGCCAAGTCGAGCGCGAAGCAAAAACTGCCGTACCATACTTTACAGGAACCATTTCGCCGCATTTTCAGGCTCCTATTTGAGAACCTCTGGATGAGACCAGAACGCTGAAATTTTCGTCATCCAGTGAGCTATAATCACTCACTTAAAATCCAAAATTTCAAGTATGTAGGTCATTTAGTTCCGAAGTTAAGCGAAAGCAAAATTTCGCATTTTCGACACTCACTTATATACACTCATGATCATCAAAATAGAACTAGTACTTCCCATAAACTCAGAGAGCTGAAATTTAGTAAAGAGTTAGGGTTTAATGGCCACATAAAGGGAAAACTATAAAAATTAGGATAATCGAAGATCTGGAGTACCATTGTTTTCACGTCACTTGAGCTCACGTGCTATCACGCAAAATCACATCATTCTTCGCAAAATGTGCAACCACAATAATGCATGGAGGTTTATGCGCTTAGAAACGCATTGTTATCATACTCAATATGTGAACATATACCAACTGTAGAATATAAATTGAAAAAAGGATAATAATCGGGTGATCAGTCTTATGTGATGTTTTTTACTGTCTCATTTATTGTTCAAGGAAACGATAGGTTTCTGAAAGCTAGGCCGGAACAATAAATGAGACAATTAAAATTATCACTGTGTATAAGACTGATCACCCGATTATTATCCTTTTTTCAATTGTTATCATCAGATGGGTCTGTGGTGAGATGGGAAGAGAAAGAATTATATCCGGAAAAAATCGGGTAAAAGATGGGCTATATGGACAAGTTTGGTATCAAACTATAGGTTTTCGAGGACCCTGAATTCAATAAAGAATATTTGGAGGCTCTATCTACCATAGTTCAGAACCGGAAAAGAAGAAAAAAAGAAAAAAAATTTGTCAAATAAGAAAATCAAATGAAATAAATCAATATGCCCACGTTTCTACAAAAAGAAGTGAAATCCCACCAAAAACATTCTGTAAAAAACTAGCCAAGTCTCGATGGAGCTGCTTGTTTATCTCTAAAAAGTAATGAAATCTAGACAAAGTCGTGCCAAGTCTAAGGCTCCTTACAGAGATTTCTTTATTATTATAGTTAATGTTGTGTGACTTGGCCGTTAGAGATAAACAAGCAGCTCCATCGAGACTTGGCTAGTTTTTTACAGAATGTTTTTGGTGGGATTTTAATTTTCTGTTTCAAATTCCTAAATGATACAATTGAAATGTTTGAGGCCGATTTTCTTCAAAACAGTGAAGTCTAGACCTTACATCAGGGTGACGTTATTGAAAAATAAACTTCAGTAAGTTCGAGTTGTGGACGTTCGACGTTGGAATATCAAAAATAAAAAACCTTTTCATCTAAACCTTCAAAAATGTTTGGAGCATGAAAGAGAAGACGAGCAGAGTTCTTGTTTTTAATTGAAATCAAAATATATTTAGCTTTTTTGTGTCTCGACTGCGTGGGCCATCGACACGGTTACAGTCTATTTTTCAAATGTACAATATACAGGGTGAGTCAACGAATTGTACATATATTTCAACCGTAGATTCCTCTCATCAAAAGGAACACTTGTTTTCTATGCCATTTTTCAAAATTCGGTTTCGTTTGAGAGATACAGGGTGTCGAAAATCCATGAAAAAAAAAACACTTTTCTGTTCATATCTTCGTAACCGCTATTTCAAATGAAATAAGTTGATTGTTCACTCTATGCATGGTGCATTTCCTCAATCAAAACTTATTCAATATTTCTTCTGGTATAAAAATCACAGCGTAGCCTACTCATAAACCCACGCAAAAATACTATGGAACCACTTGAAAAGGATAAACGGTTCATATTTTTGAAAGAAGCACTTATAAAAATAAAAGTACATATTCCCATGATTTTTGGATTGAACGCGTCGTTTTCGAGTTATTCCCAATTTAACCCGATAAAATTTGACGAAAAAATCAAGGCTGATAAAAATACCCTGGATGCTTCCCTGGATTTATAATATCACAGAATGGCTGAACTTTATGAACTCTCTGATTATCTATACAAATTAACAATGTTGTCAAAATGTTTATTAACTTTGTCAAGACTAAAATCTTTATGATGGTAAAACGTTCGATGTAGAGATATGTAATAATAAAATCCAACAAATATAGGAGATAAAATTGAATTCTAAGAAGCATGAAATTATACATTTTATTATACGAACAGTAAGTTTCTATTCAAAATTTATCGTCACCGGTCCATATTAAGAAAATGGAAAACAAAATTCGGATATTAATGATGAATGTCCCATACAAACCACGCAATGAATTGAAATTAATGAAGAATGTAAGGATTCCTAGCACTACATGATCTGTGGCGATGTTCCTATCTAAACAATATCCTCTTGGAATTTTATAAACTCGACACTACACGGTTATTATCACATTAATTCACTATCACTGAAAGTCTTCACATAATCACAACTGACAGTCACACACAAATCGACAAATCCAAGTCCATCAGGCCGGTTATCGCTATGAGCATGCGTCTGTAGAACAACAGTTTGTCTTGCGCGCTGGCTACCTGGCATTGCGAAGTCGCGCACCTTTATAGACGACTGAAATTAAGATCGTAGCGCTATATCGTCGAGAATCAGAACTACTTTTCGGCATTACCCAAGACGAACGACTAGACGCCATTAGCGAAAAGTAAACAAAACTAGTGCCCTTGCATTAGTTCATTCGTTAACGATAGGGGACATACTGCTTTCTTGTTAAAAGAGAAAATCAACACAATCTGGCATCGTCTTCTCAAAATCTGTGATATATGTATCATAGAAGATGGGTTAGGTTAGGACATTAACCTGGAATCCTATGACCTAGGTTAGGTTAGTGTAAAAATAATTTTTCATAAGATATTGGTGGGATATCGAGGAAAATATGATTGAGTTATTCATGTTCACAAATTATTCTACAAGAAAATCGGAGAAGGAACTTATATAGGTGGGAGAAATGGCTTTTCAATTGCAGAAATAATCGGACAGAACTAAGTGTTTTTGTTAGGAAATATCGTGTTTGTAATATTTCTATTCCAATAAGGTTAGTGCTTGAGTATTCATCAACTCAATTTCAATCGAGAAATTTGAACTGCATCAATTCCAGAGAATCGTATCAGTAACGGATTTGGCCCATTTTTTTCAAATGGCTATATCTTTTTAACAGAGCCGAATTCGGAAAAATGTAAAATGAAAAAAAAAAAAGTTTCTTTTGAACTCAAGAATCTTCAGTTGAAATATATTGTCAAGTCAACGACTCAACCTGTATAATTTTTCAAATCTGACTAAACAGTTGAGTTGCCTTGAAGTAATTCATCAGATTATGAGAGTTTGAGGAGTTGTGTAGAATTTTCCTTAGGTTCAGCTCTATTTTGTAAGTTCTCCTATCATTTTCGGACTGCGAGCACTCCACTTTTTTGTTTTGGAATTATTACTATCTCTTTGAGAATATTCCAAACATTCATTAATTTGCTTAGGATTTGTTGTGAAATTTCGAAATTATGTAGGCAAATAATATTTGTCGACATCTTTCGAGCTTCTGCTGTGAATTTCTTGTTAAATTTTTGAATAAGAAGAAATTTGAAGATTCATTATATAAATTTATTCATGAAGAAGAAACAAAATTTGAAATATCATCAAATGTGCGCGATTGAATTTAGTGGTTTTCATCCATTTGAACAAACGATTCACTAATCGATCTTGTATGCAAATTCATGTTGAGGATAGATTTGCTGGATAACTTTTTCAAACCGTACTTGTGAGAATTGAGAATATTATTCGTTAACAAAATAAGGAAATATCTCAAAATCAGCATCTCATCGATTACCTTGAAACTGAATTGACTCTAGTGAATTTCGTTCATCGCATCTAAAAGGGTGAGAATTTCAACAGGTGAACACCCTTCACTTTGAGTGTCTGTCCATGCATTCGGACAATGGGTGTCTTTTGACACAACGCCCTTGCGTTCCTGCCTTTTGCCCTCGATTTCAACAGCTTCTATTCTTAGGATTCTCGAAGGAAATAGCTTCCCCTGTTTTACGACCAGTTCGAAAGGAGATCAATATCGCCCAAGGAATAATGGCTTTAGTCTACAGGAAAAGATGCGCAATTAATGCATTTCACTTCCTCATTCTGATGGACGATAATATAAGGTTTCAGTAATGAAAAATAATGGATTTATCGAATGCTATCTTATACCCTCACCCTCTCCCCCAAACACCTCAGGATATTCAATGCGATTAGAAACCACTTCAAGTCACATTTCCTATTTTCCATTACATGTATTCCGTTACTATCTTCGATTTCTGCGAGGTCACTAACACCGGCATATCAGTTTTTTTAATATTCACTTTCTTCTCCTTTTGAAGATGGTTCTTATTCTCGAAATAATAAATATATATTGAGAAATATCCTCCTATTCGCCGATTTATATTTTCGAAGTTTGAGAAATGCATGCAGTTTTGAAGTTGGGGTTTATACCCTTATAGTTATAGTTTTTGTGAAAAGGAGTTACAGTTCACTGCGACCTAAAGGTCTATTGTGCCCCCTATCAGAGCTGTTATCATCGCGTCTCCTACAGCTCGCCCTCCAGTTCCAGAGATATTATGAAATCCATTATCTGGGATGGCTTCAAGGAGGATAACTCCCCACTTCTACAAGTTTCTTGTTCAAAGCACTCTTTCCTTTGGCTTGCAATGGCATAGCATTCCGTAACCAGGTGAATAGGAGTTTCTTCCTCCTCCCCACATAATCTACACTCATTAGTGTCCGATTAACCCATTCTCAACAGATGCTTCTTTAGGCGACAGTGTCCTGTGAGAAAGCCAGTGAGTAAGTGAAGTTGGTTTTTACTGAGATCTAGATATTTTTTGGATCTAGCAGTTTCAAAGTTCCGGAGGAACTTTTTGTAGTGATCCATCCCTGGGAGATTCCGCCAGAGTTTTTCTCTTTCGGTTCTCTCCTTCAGCATAAACTCCTTCTTATAGGTGCATTTTCCTATACCACAGAAGGGTTCTGGGCCAGTGAGTGGCGTTTGTGCGCTCTTTCTGGCTAGTGTATTGGCGTTTTTGTTTCCTACGATTCCCGAATGACCCGGAACCCAGATTAAAAAGACCTTATTCTTCTTGCCTACCTCATTGAGTTTGTTTCGGCACTCCCAAATCAGCTTTGAGTCAATGCCGTAGGAGCTCAGTGCTTTAATAGCAGCTTGACTATCTGTATGAATAGCTATATAGCTGATAGTTTCTTTCTAGATTTATATCTAGACATATTCCGATTGCAAGTATTTCCGTTTGAAGGACGCTTGTACAGGAGCCCAACGATAGTGCACACTTGGTACTTGACCGTTTATACCCTTAACCATCAACATTTTTTTTTATTGCTTGTGATATATCGCATCAAAGGTCAATCGATGATTTATTCAGTTATGTGAACGAAAATGAAATATTACCAGTAGTATGTTTCTCGTTCCAACAATATTATTAAAGGTGAATATCGACACAAAAAACGAATTAAAAAACTTATTCTATCAGCGACATTTCGGAAATTTTATTTCCTTCACGAGGCTACAACAAAAAATGTTGCGAAGCATTTAAGTTGGGTCCAAGAAGAACAGTGTTTTTATTTAATGTTCCTTGTGCCGATATTCACCTTCAATATAAAAGTTCACCTTCAAATTCTTGCAATAAAATGTAACGATGAAGAATACTAAGAATAGTATATCTCGCCATGAAAAGTGACACTTCTCCTCCTTATGACATTTACTCTATTCACTTCTATAAAGTACGGTTGGTCGAAATTCTGACACATTTCACCGTGTATATTTTGAAAATGTTAGGTTATAGTAATTTTCCTGTCAGATACATATGCAACGTTGTCGTTTCTACATAGAGATCGTAGTAATTACGTATTTATCAAAAATCAAAATGTTTATGCACTTTGGGAAAATGATGAATTCGACAAAATATATTATGTGGATTCAAGGATTCTAAAGACCTGGCGAATGTTGAAGAAACTCTTCTCATCTGTTAATACTGGAAACATTTCACGTATATAAACAAGGTTGGATGATTCAGTTATGTTTTTTTCTCGTACGGAAATCAAGAATTGAGTGTTGAAATTTTACTGAAAAATAATGGACAAAATAGTCCGTCACTTTGCGACAGAAAAACTTCTAAACGAACGGAACAAACGGACCTATAGAATTCCCTACTTTTCAAAATTCTCAAAAAATAAGCCTACAGAAGACCTTTTTGCACAATTTGAAATACTCCAGTACGAAAAAGTAGTTGTACTACGAAATCTGTGTCGCATTGGCAACGTCTCTGAGAATTATTTTGACTTTCACGAGTGCCAAGCTGCGTCAGTTTTGAGTGAAAAAACATGATAAACCTAAATCTTGGCCAACCGGGATACTTTATAAAAGTGAATGGAGTCCAGGTATGTAATTTTATTTTCAAAAATTTGGAATTCATGCAAATCTGAATATCTACTTTCTGATTGACATTTAAGATCGAAATAATTGAGTGAAAAATGAAACATTTGACCAGTTACGGTTCTCTGTCAAAATTCATCTTCTGCAGAACAACACTGGAGGAAAAAGTAAGCCATGGCAATTATTTCTCCTCCTAGGCAAAGAAATAGAACTTTTCGATGATCCTGTTTGTTATCGTACGTTTCGAAATGAAAAAATTTAACACAGATAGGGATCGGCGGGTAGAAGGATACCTAATTCTCAATATTTATTATTTCACAAATTGTTAATTTTGTAATACAAAAATAGCTTGAAAATTCTTTTTTCAGTCACACCTCCCAATGTGCAATCAAATTCCTTTCATTTGATATATCACAATCCATATATTCCTATTTGAAAAAAAAACTGTAGAGAGGTGTGGACATGGGCTCCCGCAGAAACCCGCAAAAATTTTTCTCAGGGGTGGCAAAATAAAAATTGGAAAGTTATATTGAGGTGTCGTGCTGAAAAACGATAAAGCCAACAAAATCTCAGAGGGGTCCATGCCCCCCCCCCCCTGGCCGCTCCCTGCGGGCGCCCATGGGTGTGGAGCATAAATTCGAAATAACATGGGGAGGCCTGCTTTCGAAATCCATGAATTCGTGGATTTCCCTTAATAATAATTAGTAAAAGAATAATGGTCTGATTGCAGTACTCTCCAATCACAAATTGAAAATTATTTCCTAATTTTTTAATGAGAAAACGACACAACCAATTCTACTTTTAGCTACATCTCTGAATAAGTAATCAAATTACTTTTTATTTGATGTATCACAATCCATATATGTATTCCCATTTGAAAAAATAAAATCAAACTCAAAAAAGAAGGATAAACTGCTTTTGAAATTAAAAATCGACGGATGCGAAAATTTTCCTTAATAATTCTTCGTACAAGAATTATTGACGAGTTACGTTACTTTTTCGGCTCGCTGTATATACGATACTTCCACAATTATTATTATCGCAACCCTATCGATGTCGTGAAGAATTCTCACCAGACTATTCGTTCCCTGTGATAGGTCTGGGGCCTAGGCACTTCCCAGGAAGTATTGCATGACGTACTGAACTTTCACGGTGTATTATATTAATGCAAGGCATTTCGAATGTGTGATTTTCTGGTGAAAATAGTTGGGGTATTATCAACTTCCAGATCGTTTTCTGGAAACCTATTGATTATCTAATGCTAAAGGAAACTACACATTTTTAAATTTTAACAGGATAGGTATGCAAAAACTACGAGGCGGAATTCAACATATTAATTAAAATAACTGAAAATGGATAAAATGAAAAATTGAATCATTTTATGAAAAGAGTCCCAATCTTAGGGTTGTTAAAAAGAAACTCGAAAAGAAAACCTGAAAACTATCTGAATGCTGTCGCCATTCAAAATATCGTGATTTTATCATTTATCTGAAAGAAAAGTTTTCAACGTTGTAATAAACTGAATTCAAATTTCTACTCTCATCCAAATTCATAACCAAGATAGAATAGAATTGTATTTACTTACGTTAGATAGAACTCAAAATATAACTATACTTCATATTCAATTTTATTTAATCACATAAGAGGTCATGGTTTCGTTTTCAGGAGTTGGTGCACCTGATGAAAAGTGTGTGCGCGTACAGAAAATATCGTTAATGACAAAACGACGTTTCCAGTTTCTTTGTTTACATCGAGGTAAAACTATCAAAGATTTTGTTAGTTCGAATCGATCGGCGATTTTGGGGCGAAATATCGATAGGAAATCGCCTATTTTTCCGTTCTTCGTCGTCCAGAAGAAGTTTCCCGTCGATATGAGAAATTTCGTGCAAGTGTAATTTTTTTCCTTTCACGATTTTTGGCGTGAGTACGAACGGCAAATTTGAATTGGACCAAAAATCGATTTATAAGCGTAAATAAAGCGAAAGTAAGTACTTATCGACCTTTTAACACGTGATAACGAAGTATTTTGTAGGTATCTGGCCGTTTAGAAAAATTTCAAACGAAATTCCGGTCCCCCAGAAGTTTGGTTAGTTTCGGTATCGTTTTTGGTGCTCAAAATTTATTTGGAACTAGCTGGCCCGGCGAACTTTGTTTCGCCTAAATGATATCTACTTATACCATAGCCATCTTTATCTTAAGAAGGCCGTGCCTATACTTACTGTGGATTTCACAAATCGTAATCACCAGTGATCGGAGATCAACGGCTTGGTTAGATTTCTGAACTGTCAAATCGAGTTGATTCTAGATCAAGCTCCGATCACCGGTGATATGCTTTGTGAAACCCCCGTTTGAGTTGTATAAACTTACCATTGCTTTTTTTTTCAAGCAGGAGATAAATTAGGCATAATAAAAGTGCCGTCAAATGTCATCTGTCAAAAGTCATCTGTCGACTGACAAATGTCATCTGTCAAATGTCATCTGTCAAATGTCATCTGTCAAATGTCATCTGTCAGATGTCATCTGTCAAATGTCATCTATCAAACGTCATATGTCAAACGTCATCTGTCAAATGTCATCTGTCAACCGTCATCTGTCATCTTTTCCACGGATATGAGCTGTCACACAAAACAGAAATACAAAAATAATATGTCAATTAATAATTATGGGCAATTTTGAATTCAGTTATTTCCGCAAATATATTTATTAGGTACCCAAATATAAATCAAAAACATTTCAGAAATATAGAGAAAAGATGAAAATGGACAACTCACGATTGATGCTGATCGTCACATTCACTTTACATTCCGGTGAAAATTCACTGTTCCACCAACTTGGGATCTTTACCCGCTTTTGATCTGATTATAGCCTTCCATGTTATTATAAGTTCTATGCAAATTACACAATAATTGTATACATCGCCATTCATACTCTAGTCTATACCATATCTGAATTCCCTACCCTTCAAGAAAATGGAATGCACCGTTGCCAGACTACTTCATGGCTTATATCTTCACAACGTTCTATTTTATTATTGCATTTCTATTGAATACCGTGGAACTTCGTTCTACCACAGAATACCTAACTACAATACTGTGGTTCTACTACTATTAATCCCCATGGAATATTCTTATACCGTTGGTAAGACCTACTGCACTTTTAACTATTCACTTGACATGCGATTCTGTGGAAGAAAAACTAACCTCCTTTGTCCAAATGTCAAAACCTGTATTAAGTACTCTATGATTGCTCGATTGGTGGTAACACATAATTCTATGGGTGGTAAGAAATAGGAAGGCTTTTTTTCTTTTCTGTAGGATTTTTTTGGGAATATTTTGTTATATAAACCTTGCGCTAACAATAATAAACACAACAAAAAAAGAATTGTCCAATTTGGTGCGATCGTTTGAACAATATGGCATTTCGAAGTTTTGAACCAACCATAGATCGCCTTTTATTAATATAGATGTGTAAATGGACAAAAAAGGCTTCCTTATACGATCTTCTAACGAAAGCGACCGGAAAATATGGTTCAGGTAGGATTTTAGAGGAATTATGAGGAAAGAACTTGCAGAATTAAATTGCATGATTTTCGTAAGTAAACGGGTTCTGGATGGCCATCATCGATCTCTAAATAATTATTGTTGATCGTTTTAACGTTTCAGAAAAAAAAACACGTCGAAAAAGCTAAAAAGAAGAAGAAATATGACTATATTGCATTCAACGGTAGGTAAATTCAGATTCCGATGAATTGAAATGTGTCACAGGAGCTTTCATTCCCTTGGCGATAGTAGAAATAGGCTATATTGGACCAGAATACATCGGTTTTTTCATATTCCAGGAGTTTGTGTATTATTTCAAAACAGGTGAATAATAAATGTGAAGCATATGTTTGACCTATTCCATTTTATTTGTACAAACCTACTGTGGTAGTAATGTATGAATATTTTTCAAACTAATAAATTACTATACAGTCAGAATATTCTACTCCTTGTTCATAAGATCAAATAAATGAAATGTCGTCAAGTGTTGAACTTTCAGTTCAAGAGGATAATAAACATTAAATCTTCACAAGCATGCATATGAAGATTATGTGAAAGCAATGCAATTTTTTTCCATGGCGAAAAATAATATATTTCAACAGTGATCTCTAGTACTTTTCATGCAAATAACTAGAAAAGGAATCCTTTCTATCAATTCATATAAACGTTAATTATTTTCGTCCATCACATCTTTTCCAATTCATTCACATTCTGAGAAATGCGCTAAGAATGTAGAAAGGGCAACATAGTGTTGACTTGGAACAAAAATTTTTTTCAAAAACGTCATAACTTAGAAACAGAGTGGAATGTGTCAAATTTCCAAGGCCAGAGTTGTGATTTTATAATTGTGAATGGAGTATAATTATTATCTTGAAATAAATCACAAGTTAATTATTTGCTCTCAGATCCTTTCCCACATTTGCAGCTGAAAGGAAAGAAAGCCTGGATCAGTGCCAATAAACTGAGTTAGGTCTTATGAATTGAAATGAATCCTTTTCTGACGTATGATTTGTATGAAATTAGAAAAATTGAATGAAATTAATAGTATAATGAGAAAAATTATTTAAAATACATGACCATCAACAGTGAAAGATCAATACTCGAAATTTCCTATATTTTACTCCAGACCATTAATTATATGTATTTGCATTAAAAAAAATGTTCATGAAATGAAATCGAACAGCTCATCAACTATCGGTTTTTTTTAGAATGAAAAAACTTCAAATTGAAATAAACACATTCATATTGAGTTTGAAGCCAATTTTTTCTTATTTGAAAGATAATTTCATGATATTTATATTTTGGAAATAATTTCCAGCATATGTCCACCACGAACAGCTCTGAGGAACCGCATTCCACCAGAACATATTTGGACCATTTTTTTTCTAGTAATTCAGGCCTTATTTCAGCAATAAGACGAGTTAAGTTGGCTTCCAAACCGTCAATTGTTTTTGGTTTATCAGCATAAACCAATGACGTGACACAACCACAAACAAAATAATCCATTGGAGTTATGTAGCATGATCTTGGAGGACAATTTCTCGAAATAATGTTATCGTCAAATATTTCTTTCAATGAAAAAATTGTTACGGAAGCAGCATAAGGTTAAGCACCATCTTGTTGGAACCAAAACACTTCTGGGTCGATACCATTCAAATTTTGAAACAAATAATCAATGATCATCGATCTGTAACGACGAATAGATAAATCTGGATCTTCACTATCACCTACAGCAGCGATATTTTCTTCTGTACGTACAGTTCTATGTCTTGTTGTTGTTGCATCGTGTAGAGAAAATGTCCGAAATCTACCGATAGTTCGACGAATAAGCACTGATGAATGATTATGTAAATCATAAATTTCACGAAGTGCTCTATAAGTTTGGAAAATAGAACACTGATTTTGAAAATAAATTTCAAATATTTGTGAACGTTGTTGGGGTGTGAATCTTTCCATGATAATTTGTCAATGTCAAAACAACATGACTTCTACCTCCTGTCAAATCACAGTTATTCCTACCGAAAATCACCCAAAAAATCACCCGTTACTTATAACGTCGTCAAAAGATTTTTTACTCATTACAGAAGGACCTTCCTATTCTGATGCAATCTATTTTATTTCAAGATAATAATTTCCTTCAAGAAAAACTACTGATAGAATGGACTTTTCGTAACCTGACTCAAATCAATAATAAAAACATGAGGTTGTTAGCGACATCAATATACGTATAAGTCAAACATTCTCACCTTATTCATGGAAATTATAATATTAATCCAAAAGCACAAGAAATAATAGTAATTCTGTCTTCGAATTCACAGTTCACGCATTTAATCCCTAATCGGTATATTCTGCGCAAAATTTCCTGTTTGTGCCCTCATATCACGTCGAACAGTGTTCGCGCCCTTTTTGTCTTCTTAATTCGCGTGAAACTCTCTTCACGCTCTCATTTCGCGTCGAACCTGGTTCACGCCCTGCTTGCGCCCTTATTTCGAGTGGAACCCCTCATTCCGCGTGGAACCATCTTCATGCATTGTACTCCTTACAATTACATATGCGCGTTCACCATCTTTCTTTTACTTCAAATCCTTTTACGTATTCATCTATTACTTTTTCAATCGCTATTTCCTTTACTTCCTCTAACACTTCATTATATCATAATGCACTCTATTTCAATTCGGTAGAGTTTGCTTTTTCCTAACAATTGATTATTTCTTCCATGTAAATTGATGAATTGGAGAACTAAGGATAATGGTTGACTTTATGATTCGTATTTGTTTTTCTCCTTGATCTATCCTTCTTATTATTTGAATTACTTTCCCACTTCCCTTTCCATATGGGCTCATGTGAATAATGCTTGAATGCCTTTTATAAAATATTAGTATAATATCAGAAACAAAAACGCCCAATTTCAATATACCACATTTCAAGAGCACTCTAGAATGCTACAAAGTGAAGAAAAAATGTTGAACAAAGACACGTTTACTGTTTAGAAATGAATGGTTGGGACATTTCTTCAATTAAAATTTGTTCAGAAACTCGATCAATTAATGCACTAAGCCTCCACTTTCAATGAGTTTTTTTACACCGAAAACTCCGAACGCCATTTTTTAGCATATTCATAAATGGAATTCCAGAATTCAAAATGATGTACTCCTGTTACCATTCAAGAAAAATTTTCCCTTAAATCTCATACATATTCGGCAGGATAGTTCTATATAGGCGGCCCTGTATATTATTGTTTCGTATGAACTGAATATTCCAATAATGAAAAATATGCGATGCAATGAAACGTTTCATTACAGGTTGGCGACGAAATTCTGGCTGTAAATCTTGTAGATGTAACTCGAATGAGTTTGGATGATGTGGTTATCATAATGTCAATTCCAAGAAGACTGGTGCTTGCAACGAGACAGAGGAAAGGTACCAAAGGTCAAGGATCACCTTCTGTTCAACCAAGGTCAGAGCATAAGCCTCCACCAGTGGTCGTCATAAAGCGCGATCTACGAGAGGATGATGGTGATGATACAGACCTCAGTCACAGGTAACTATTCTAATATTTAATATGCTTCATTATGATCAATCATCGCTGTTGGAAATATTTTGTATTTATCCATCTATTATTATTATTCTTCCTCATCGGTCTCCCGGTCTCAGCTTGAGCTGGTATTATTTCTATGAACCAGTGAAAAAACAATTCAGTTCCTCCCACTAGTTCAGGAATTTCCGCACGATGTGACAGGTTTGCAATGCTACAGCCCGTTGTGCATATCCCGCGATCCTCTGGGATAATTCGATCTTTTTCTTGAATGATTCCCTTCCGTCAGCTGAAGTTCCGGATGCATTCCGGTGAACTCGTTATAGAGGGAGTATCTCCATCCAGGAAGTGGTTTGTTCTCGCAATTGTTCACGTAATAAAAAGCTCGCATTACTTCAATATTAATTTCGCGGCTCCACTTGATACGTGCGTTGCGAGCTCCCCTGCGGGCAGTCCTCCTCACGGTGGTCGAGCCAGTAGGTGGAGTGGCATTTTGATCTTCTGCCATGATATCAAGTTACCAAGTTACAGATTGATGCGAATTACACTGACTTCGCAAAAGCCTTTGACAGGGTTCCTCACTGGCTACTGATCATCAAGCTTAGGGCACTGGGCATTGGATCACCACTGCTGGATTGGATCTCAGATCGTCTGAGAGGAGGGGTACAGTACGTTCGAGTTTCGGACATTTGCTCTGAGGCAATTGATGTCCGTTCCGGAGTCCCACAGGGTTCACCGATATCACCGCTTTTATTTTTGTGCTTTATTAACGACATCAAAGTTGTCATAGTATACTGTTCTTTTTTACTGTTTGCTGATGATTTAAAGTTGTTTCGGATTATCAAATCCTTGCAGGATTGTCTGTTATTACAGAGAGATCTGGATAATATTATCGAATGGTGTTCTATAAACGACATGAAACTCAATGTTGATAAATGTCAGACTATGAGGTTTTATAGGAATAACTCGCCAGTGTTCTTCAATTATTCAATAAATGGATCCCGTTTAAAAACAGTTAAAGTGGTAAGAGACCTCGGAGTCCTGCTGGACGGAAATTTGACCTTTATTGATCACATACAAAATGTGTCTGCCAGGGCCCTCCGAATGCTCGGCTTTCTCAAGAGAAATATGCAGCATTTTGGGGTTCCAGCAATAAAAACTGTATACGTTGCCCATGTGAGAAGTATTCTGGAATATTCTTGTGTAGTTTGGTCACCTTCTTATAGAGTTCATATTCAAACCATTGAGAGGGTACAAAATAAATTTCTGAAATGGATAGCATATAAAGGGGATTACACTCGCGAATCAATTAATTATGAAATTATTCTTGATAATTTGTCCCTCACTCTTCTCGAGACGAGGCGTCGTAATTTTGATATTATGTTGATTTATAAAATTATACACAATTTCATTGATTGTCCTTATCTTCTGGACAATATTAAAATAAATGTTCCTCAGAGGAGCCTTAGAGCCTGGGATATGTTCAGAATTAAGTTCAGTAGAACGAACTATTTAATGAACAACCCCCTAGATAGAGCATTACGGGCTGCTGGTTCGGTGGATATAGATTTGTTTCATGTCTCAATTTTTCAATTGAAACGTTTTTTTGAAGGGTATCATTAGTTTCATTCAATTTGTAGTCATTTTGGTGGTTGTTTTTCATTGAATTTCAGTTAATTTTAATATTTAATATATATTTTATTTTAATTTGATTCTGTAATATCTGTAAAATGGCAAGTCCGTTTATAAATAAATAAATAAATAAATAAATATCGGTTTTCACTTCACGTTGCTGGCATTTTCCCCATTTTAATGGCTTCGCCACCATTTACCCTTGGTGGCCCAGGTAACTCGGGCCGTGGGGACGTCACCCCCCATGTGGCGTGGCAGAAACCAAACCACACCCGTGCGGTTTTTTTTTACGTCCGTGTGAGGGGAAAACCCTTTATGGGCACCGAGAGGGTCCGCACTCTCGATAGTGTGAGAATCCAAGATCTTGTGTGGTTACTCACTAAAAACCCCTCTCACTTAAATGGAGGAGTTCTTCATCCTGCCCTCGTAGCGTCCCTTAACAAAAGAGATGAGCTGCAAGTGGCTTCTAGACTTCATGGGACCTGATGATATGAAGTGACCCGAGCAACACTGCTTTCTGCATTATGTGCGCCAATACCTCGGCCAGTGATCTACAGGCCGGGATAATCTTCAGTTCATCCACGTAGTTGGCTCTCATTCCACCGAGACATCCTATGATTAGTACGACCATCCTAACTTTATGACCTGTGTATAAAGTTCCAAGCTCGAACATAAGGTCTTTGTACTTTTGCCTCTTCTGTTCTTCTTTCATCACTACATTATTTTCAGCAGGGGAGGAGAATTCCACGACAAATAACTCCTTCAGCTCCTTGTCCAGAAGAAGTATGTCTGGCTTAACAGCATTGATCTGTCGTGTTGTTGAGACAGGATAGTTCCAGCATATGCGAGCTCTTTCGTTCTGGACCACCGCTTCAATCTCCAGAGGCACATATGGTAGCACCGGTTCCTTGTCTATCTCATACGCGGCTCTCAGATGGAAGTATAGAATTCGTAGAGCCGCGTTGTGTCTCTCTACATACCCTGATGGAGCATGGACTCTGCAGGCCGAAAGGATGTGCATAATCGTTTCCTGTTGCCTATGGCAAAGCCTGCAAGTTGTTGGGGTGTCCATTTTCATGATGTTCTTTTTATACCATCTTGTATTTAGTACTCCATCTTGACACGCCATCACAAATCCCTCCGTCTCTGACTTGATGCTAGCGGACTTCAGAAAGGCGAAAGACAATTCCTCCTGGTCTTTTAAACTCCTGAAATATATGGAGTGCAAGTTTTTACTCATATGATGTTCGAGTAATTTATCCGCCTGAGACTTTCGGATCAGTCTCGCTAGGCTTCTTTGTTCCGCCTGAGTGATCGGTGTTCCAGCGAGCTCAGGATTGATCGATACGCCGGTTATGCTGATCTTCTCCACGGCCCTTTGTGCAGCTCGGAAAAGGAAGGCTCCATGGTTCGCAATTTCATGCTGAGCAACAAATTTCAGGAGCGGATCTTCACTTCTTAGAATCCTTACTGCCATTTCCAATGTTTGTTGATAGTGTTGATATTCCAAACATTGTAATCCTCTACCCCTCTGGCTTCGGGGAAGGTATATCCTCTGTATTGAACTGTTAGGATGTAGGCTACGATTCATGTTCATCGTTTTCCTTGTTGACCTATCAAGATCGAGGTGTTCGTTTACCGTCCAGTTCACCACCCCGAAAGAGAAGGTGAGAATCGGGATGGCTAGCATATTTGTCGCAGATACTTTGTTCTTTCCCGACAGCTGCGATTTCCAAATATCTCTCAGCTTCTTTTTTGTAGCTGGCTGTTAGGTCATCTTTTATCTGGGTTGTCTCCAGTACACCCCTCTGTTTCATCCCAAGAAACTTGTAAGTTTCTCCGTCTTCCAGATGTCGAAAAGTAATTCCATCTTCCACTCGTATATCTTCTCCTGCATCTTCAGCTTTTCCCCTGCGCAGATGAAATACAGCACACTTGTCTAAACCGAATGACATTCCTATTGCTGAGGTGTAGTCTGAAACGATATTCAGTAGTTGCTTTAGTGCGTACACAGAGGGAGCGTAGAGCTTCAAGTCGTCCACGTATAAGAGATGAGAGATAAGGTGGTTCCTTCTGCCTGGTGGTCCGGCCTTGTATCCTATTTTGCTCTCCCTCAACTCAATTGTTACTGGTATATGAGTGTTATGCAGACTAATAACGGGCTTAGTGAATCTCCCTGAAAAACTCCTCTCCTGTATCTCACCCATCCCGTATATACGGTTCGACCCTCTGTTCGGATGGCAAACTTAGCTTTCCACAGCGCTATGATGTTTTCTTTCGCGTGGATGATGCTAGGGTGGATTTTCAGCATTTTTAATGGCCGTCTATTATTATTATTATTACAGGTTGATTTTGCTGTTTCCAGCAGTATATTATTTTGTTTTCTTCGTTTCAGAGAATCGATGCGACAACGCCATACAGGGGATGGTAGAGAAATGAGCGAATCACGATCAAGACTCGGTTTAGGACTGCAATCTATGGATCCATCTAGGCATGGGACGGGAGGAACACAGGATACCAATGGTCTTGACCTCTATTATAACTCAAGGCCACCTGATTCGGGAGGATCCAGTTGGGGGTATCAACCTCCCCCTCCTGTCATCACTGAACAGCCTAAAAGTAACATGCAGCATTTCCAGCCCTATGAAAGAACTTATCCTAACACCTTGGAAAGTTTGGCGGAGAAGGTCCATTCGTTCGGAATGACTCCAAGAAGGATGAGTGCTGGCGGGCAACCTTTACCACCAAGGTAGGTGAATTTCAGTGCCGTGGTTACCTGGAACCAATTGCGTATGATTAAAATAAAAAGATAGAATGAGAAACCAAGTCTTCGGATCTGGCCGATGGTGTAAAATCATGAATGAAACTCTGTAGAGGTGAAGGAATCGCCGCATACATTATGCAGGACTCGCCTTCTACGCGAACCGCCACTGAGTAGAACGAATTCTCCATAGGGGATTATTCGAATCTAAGCAATATTAGCCTTCACAGAGGATGACCCCAGTTCATAAATTTCCTTCAGTGTTCCGAAACATTCCAAAACGCTTCCTTCATTTTTCTTTCCAAAACCGATCAACTTTTTCTAACTGAAATGAACCATCGAATATATCGATGGTCAAAATAAATCTTCCTACGAAAAAGACTTGAAAATCGGAAAAACTATCCAACACCTCATGGATGTCTGCCACTGCCACATTACATATACAAAATGGGGAGCTCTATAAACAAACAATTCATATTTCATGAACTCTCTAAATTCAACCATACGTACAAGAAACTCACCCTCAAGGTAATTCAAAGGTAGCAGAATGATTTCAACATACCCTCACAGTGACAGTCGTGCAACATAAACAAAACCCTTCCAGTCATGAAAGCATAAACAGGACCTAAATCATAAAGAGGATCCGATGCACAAATAAGAAAATCAATTAAACCAAAGAGATCAGAAATATACCGTTATAAAATCTCACCTTTTATCATTGTAATTTTTACCACGGTTTTATTAGCTTGACCTGTGTCTATCTAAAGGGTGTTTCAATAAGAGCGCAAGATTTCAGTGTTCCATAAAACATTTTTTCAAGTATTGAAATATTTATTGATTAAGAAAAAAATACATTTGGGAATTACAAGGATGTATTGATATCTAGTTAGCCTAGATCAGTTCCATGCATAAACTAAATATTGCGATACCATATCAATGACAATAACTTATTAGAAAGTGTCAGTGAAGAGTTCGACGTCAAAAAAGTAAACCAGAATGACGCAATAAATTGAAAAAATATGTCCACCGAAATTGTGAAAATCGAAAAATTGGAGTATCGACCCATCATCGAGTACCTGTATTTAAAAGGGTTAAGACGTTAAGAGGTAAGCAGATCTACGAAGATATGCTAAATACCCTTGGTGATCAATGTCCTCCGTATGCGACCGTGAAAAATTGGGCTGCAAGCTTCAAAAGAGGTAAATTTTCCATTGAAGATGATGACCAATCAGGAAGGCCAGTTTCTGTGTCAGTCCCCGAAAATATCGATGCAGTTCATGACATGATTTTATCAGACCGTCGAATTGAGCTAAAACGGATATCTTAAGCACTAAAGATTTCATACGAACGCGTTCATCATATAGTTCACGTCAATTTGGACATGAGAAAAATTTCTGCAAAATGGATCCCCAAATGTTTGAATGTTGACGAAAAGCGTGCAAGAGTCCGATCTGTGCTCGATTTGAAAACGATGTAGACTTCGTAAACAGATTGTATTTGTAGATAAATTCTTCCATTAGTGTGACCATTATTGTTAAGGAAATGAAAGCACACTAAATTTTTAATAATAGTCTATTGGCTATCGATTTCGGCCGTTGGCCATCATCAGGCCAGCTGAAAACACAAAACAAACTACATGTAGAAAAATTCCTTCATAAAAAACGCAGTTAGATTAATGAATATGGCATTTAACAGGTATATCCTCTATCGAACAGTAAAACTCACCGTCATGTTATGAAGCAACAATAAAATTGAGATACATTCAATGGGTGTTTTAACAACTATAACAAAATCTCGTAATAATTACAATAATTTTAGAATAGGATTCTCCACGTTTTATCTTATCAAAACTGAGCAAGAAGGTGCTATCACCCAAAAAAAACACCCGGTATATTAAAAGACACTTTTGGAGGGGGTTGAATTGCTCATTTGGGCAAGAATGCAAAATATCATTTCAGAAAGGTCATATCAGACATTTTTGGAAGTGAAATCCCAAACATAACATGTGCTGTGTACTGAATTTAATTAAAATATCTCCAGAGTTCGAGGTATGTCAGAGGGTAAACAATATTTATTTGAAAATTTAAACAGAGCGTTAGTTGATATGCATTTTTTTCCCAAAATGAATTTTTCGAATATTTACTGTTGATTTTTTGAGTACAAAGTGGACCAGCCTGTAAAGAGGGAGTATATAATAACTTTGAACACGGTGAGCAAGTTTCATTGGGAAGTTTTTAGTTTCTGAGTGGAAAATCCTTTCATGCGAATTCAGAGGTTGAACATGAATCTGCTGAAAATTTTAAACTCTTAGTTTGAAGTAGGAAAACCACCGATAAAATATGTTTCTGTTTGCTTGGAATTTAAAGTAGTCTGATCCTTGGATCTTACGAGAATTCACATTCTGAACCTTCAGGCAATCATTAAATCGCACAAAGAGGATTCCACTACGTTCCCTGTTCCCTCTCTTCATAAATCGTGGAATTTGTTTCGACTTTTATCATTTCCAAGACGTGAATTCGAAACATTTCAGAACTTCATTGCTTCAATATTGGATTCAACCTTTTGAGTTTATACAGGGTGGACGGTCGAGTGCCTATTAGACGTTTCTGGAGAATCGGACATAATTGAAATCCGAAATTGGGATTATGATATTGTTATAAATTCTCTACAGACCAAAAATATTTTTGGAGCTTGAGCACTTCCGGTTATACCAGGGGTGGAAATAAATTTGTTCAGAAAATATTTTTTTCTATATTTTCGTTTCTAATATGATTGAGTATTCAATGCTGAATACATTTCTGTTGGAACCATTGTATTCATTCGAATAGTTTTCGAAATATCGAAAAAAACTGAAAAAATATCAAATATTCATAGTCAGTGTTATGTTCATTTTTCTAATTCTGAACATCCCGAGTGTAAACCGTTCTCACTACGTCGAAGTAGAAGAATGTGGAAAGGTCATGCATCTTTTGAATTTCACAAATATCACAGGGTATTTCAAATTTTGTGTCGAAAACTGTGATCGAAAATTGGCCATAACTTCTGTTTTTCAAATTATAGAACCCTATTTTTTTATGATTGCGTTGGATTCTGCAAAGAAAACTAGTGATAGCACTCTCAGATATTCTTGCTCCTAAATTCAGTAATTCCCGAGATATTTGAGCTTTTCTGGATTCAAGTTATACCTATACGTAGAGTCAAATTCATCTTATCTTCCGCATGAGAATATTCTATGACCATAGAAGATGAATTATCCAATTAATTATTATTCACATCGAATCTCTTCAGATTCGATTAATTTGACTCTACGTACAACATGAATCCAGAAAAACTCAAATATCTCGACAATTACTGAATTTAGGAGCAAGAGCATCTGAGAGTGCTATCACAATTTTTCTTCGCAGAATCCAACGCAATCATAAAAAAATAGGGTTCTAATTTGAAAAACAGAAGTTATGGCCAATTTTTTATCACAGTTTTCGACACAAAATTTGAAACACCCTGTGATGATATTTATGAAATTCAAAATATTCATGACCTTTCCACATTCTTCTACTTTGACGTAGTGAGAACGGTTCACACTCGGGATGTTCAGAATAAGAAAAATGAACATAACACTGACATACTGACAATGAATATTTGTCAATTTCTCAGGTTTTTTTCTCGATATTTTGAAAACTGTTCGAATGAATACAATGTTATCGACAAAAGGGATTCAGCATTGAATACTCAATCATATCAGAAACGAAAATATAGAAAAAAATATTTTTTGAACAAATTTATTTCCACCCCTAGTATAACCGGAAGTGCTCAAGCTCCAAAAATATTTTCGGTCTGTAGAGAATTTCCAGCAATATCATAATCCCAATTTTCGGATTTCAAATATGTCCGGTTCTCCACAAACGTCCAATAGACACTCGACCGTGGGACACCCTGTATAATCGAGTACCAAATTTTTTCGGCTACTTAATTTCGTGCGAAACTCTATAATACTATGTGGAAAACGAGGCGTTCTTTGATATCATCGTAACATTCTTTTCCAGACTCTCTTCCCAACAGAATCCATCTTCATCACATTACTACGTTCAGCACACTGGAACTGGCAGCAGAAGAATAATGCCAAGATCGGGATCAGATCAGCATCTACCCCAAACGGAGTACTCAGATTATTCAAGTATATCGCAAGCTGGACGTCATACATTCCTCAGATCCAGCTTGAAATCCGGATCAACGCTCAGCAGGTTTGTTAAGATTTCAAGATTCATCACCATGTTTGCGAAGTGGCAAATTATTGATCGAATATACACACAACCAAACTTATATGGAATCACCCTGTTATTTGGAAAAAACGAATTTTAATTAAAAAAAAGTCGCTGAAAAGTGAAGAGCAGTTTTCCCAAAACAAGTTTATTACAAAAATAATATAAATTATTAAAAGATTATTTTTATAATAGAACAGAAAATTAAAAGTGTAAATTTCTCTAAAAATAATTTTTATGTAACTGAGAATTGAACAACAAATAAAACGATTTTAACAAATCAATAATCAGTATTACCACCCCTGGCATTGATACAAGCTTGAATTCGACGAGGCATGCTTTCTATTAAGTTGTTAATTTCTTCTTCTGTAACATTTGCCCATTCCTCTAAAGCCGCTTGTATAAGTTGCTCTGCGTTACCAGGATTATTTTGACGAGCTCTAATTTTTCTTTTGATCCTATCCCACAAGTGCTCGATAGGATTAAGGTCCGGTGAACAAGAAGGCCACTCTAAAACAGTCACACCTTCTGTTTCGAAAATTTTTTTTGCAACTCTGCTGGTATGTGGAGGTGCATTTTCCTGCATAAATAGGAAATAATCTCCAAAAGCACCTCGCCAGAACCTCACTACAGGTTGTAGCACTAGATCAACATACCTAGGCCCTGTCGGAGATTGTCTAATGGGAATTAAAGGAGTTTTCTCACCAAACATAATTCCGCCCCAAAACATTACAGTACCTCCTTTGTATTTAGGGATCGGTCTTGCAGCTTGGAGCCTAGCTTGCCTCCCTCTACCTCTTAAAATGCGAACACGCCGGTCGTCTGATCGTAGGCCAATTCTGGTCTCATCCGAAAATAAGACATTTTTCCAATCTTCAATAGTCCAATTTTCATGCTCTAAACACCAATTAAAACGGTCAACTTTATTTTGCCTTGATAGTTCTAGAACTCTTAACGCTCTTCTCTTGAATAATTCCCGAGCGCGAAGTCTTTTTCTGTTAGTTTCGACAGAAACACTAACACCTGTAGCTTGCAAAAATTGCCTTTGAAGCTCTGAATGAGATACTGCGGGATTTCTCCTTGCTGTTTGGGCTAAAAAGCGATCCTGCCTTTCTGTAGTTACTCTTCCACGACTTCTTCTCGGCCTATTCTTTAGGGTTCCTAACTACAGAAACCTTGCATAGGTTTTCGAAACAACCCCTTGTGTAACCCCCACCGTTCTTGCAATCTGTATTTGTGACATACCTTGTTCTGCCATAGTAATAATTCTTCCTCTCTGGACTTCCGATAATCCTCAATTAGGCATTTTTTTTTAAACTTCGCAAAAAAACAAAATATAAATTCACTGCGACGTTCGAACGAAATGGTAAAATCGACACTGCAAAGCCAAATCTTATCAAGTGCTTATGAACCTAACTGTTTTTGTTAGTAAACACATGCACTTTTTATTTGCTTCTAACGAAAAAGATATCAAAATAATATTTCATCTTAATACTGGGTGATTCCATATAAGTTTGGTTGTGTGTATTTTTCAAGATCTTCTTTAATTGAGTTCCGAAATGAACCCTATTGAATTATAACTGCTGATTAATGATGAGTCGGAGAAAGGACTATACTGATACTAGATAATTCTGCATTCAGATACAACCAAAGATATGTAGATCAGGCAGCAGTAGCCGCGCAGATAAGTCAATCTAAGTATGGTTCCTCCTCCCAATATGCTGGTGCTGGTACTTTGAGCAGAAGAAATAGGGGTAGTTTGGACTACTCAAGCGACACCGAAGCAACGACTGGGCCTAGAAGCAGTTATTACTATTACAACAGGTGAGAAAGAATCAAAACATCTTCTCATTCATCATTCGATTGAGTCAGTTTAAATAAAGGATCCCCCACACCAACGCGGGACAGCGGGAGCGGGAGCGGTAGCGGGAACGACGCGGGATCAAAACATGTGGCGGGATATAGAAGTACTCGCACTCAGGCGTAGTGAGTATTTCTATATCCCGCCACATGTTTTGATCCCGCGTCGTTCCCGCTACCGCTCCCGCTCCCGCTGTCCCGCGTCGGTGTGGGGGATCCTTTAAGCTCTAAAAATTAACTTTGAAGAAATTATAATCTGACAGAGAGCAAGCTTGTGATTTCTGTCACGAAAATTTAGACCTCTAGAAGTATCAATACATTTAAGCGTTTGTGAGAGTGAAAAATTATTGAACGTAAAAAATTGCGCGATTCGTCAATGTGCAACTGTATTACTACAACTAGTGACGGTTCTTTTCTTTCAACTATTGCCGTTCCATACTCATCAAGGCCAAGGAGTACTATTAGTTTTCATTCCTTATTGGGTTGTTTTGTTGCAAACTAACATGTAATAATATCTCTTCTTCAATGAAAAAATCTCCGAAATAACAGGCACAATCTCCATCGCATCCAATTATTATGAGTTGAATAGAAGGAAAGTCAAGCAATGTTGAACAAAGGACCTATTGTTCAGAGAATAATTAATTGGTCGCAACGAATGGAAAATGGTAACTCCCCATTTCTATTGAATAATAAGGCTCTCTTTGCCCTGGGCGACGAAGGTAGAAAACAATTTACCCCTTATAATTCATCGATTTTGATATTCAGTTTTAATGGATTCGAAATGTTTTCTCCTACTTCCTTTCCTCATTGAAATTCTTCCAGAAGTTCCAGATGTATAATAAAAACAATATTCGTTTCCACATTTTCGTTTATGGTCCAATTGCTCCAATCTCGATTTATTATTTTGACTCTTGTTGACTACCTTTGCAGTGGATTGGCTTTTGAAGAAAAAGACGAACATCAACCACAGCCTGATAACTCCTTTGCCAACTTTCCATCAGATTGTTGAAGTAGACTTGTGGTAAGGGCCGACCGAGTTCTTGAAGCGTATGTGGAGGTGGGTGATGAGAATTCAAAGCTCTTCGTAGCTGATCCGAAGTATGTTCGATGAGAGTGAGGTCTGGCGACTGCTGGGGGGGGGCAGGTCAAATGCTAAATATCTTAAATTTGTAGAGCTTCATCCGCAATTCCCGCACGTTGGGGTGGTGCAAAAATAAGAAATTTGGTCCAATAAAATCATGAAACAAAGAAATTATATTGTCATTGACTTGCTCTGTGTAAATCTCCGCATTCCTGATAGCATTAAGTATCAACAATTCTGTGCGTCCATTGAAACAAATGCCTACCTATACAGTTACTGTACCACCTCCGTACGGATGAACTTCCTGATTTTAGAGGATTGGTCCATACACTCGCCGACTATCCGAAAACCGTCCAAATCTGAGTCGACTCATCTGTGAACAGTACATACCTCCATTAATCGTTCCAATTCAAATGCTCATTGGCCCATTCCAAATCGAAGTCGCATATGATTTTGAGTTAGTGGAACCCTTATCGAAAGTCGTCGAGAATGAAGAATAATAATATAATGATAATAATGAAGGACTTTCCACCCTAACATCATCCACGCGATAGAAAACATAATAGCGCTGTGGAAAACGAAGTTTGCCATCCGAGCAGAGGGTCGAACCGTTTATACGGGATGGGTGAGATACAGGAGAGGAGTTTTTCAGGGAGATTCGCTAAGCCCGTTATTATTCTGCATAACTCTAATACTACTAACAATTGAGTTAAGGGAGAGCAAGATAGGATACAAGGCCGGACCACCAGGCAGAATAAGGAACCACCTGATCTCGCATCTCTTGTACGTGGACGACTTGAAGCTCTACGCTCCCTCCAAGTCCGCACTACGGCAACTACTGAATATCGTTTCAGACTACATCTCAGCAATAGGAATGTCATTCGGTTTGACGTGTGCTGTTTTTCATCTGCGCAGGGGAAAAGCTGAAGACGCAGGAGAAGATATTCGACTGGAAGATGAAATGACTTTTCGACAACTCGAAGATGGAGAAACTTACAAGTTTCTTGGGATGGAACAGAGGGGTGTACTGGAGACAACCCAGATAAAGGATGCCTTAACAGCCAGCTACAAAAAGAAGCTGAGGGACATTTGGAAATCGCAGCTGTCGGTAAAGAACAAAGTATCTGCTACAAATATGCTAGCCATCCCGATTCTCACCTACACTTTCGAGGTGGTGAAATGGACGGTGAACGAACTCCTCGATCTTGATAGGTCAACAAGGAAAACGATGAACATGAATCCTAGCCTACATCCCAACAGTTCAATACAGAGGATATACCTTCCCAGAAGCCAGGGGGGTAGAGGATTGCAATGTTTGGAATATCAACACTATCAACAAACATTGGAAATAGCAGTAAGGATTCTAAGAAATGAAGATCCGTTTCTGAAATTTGTTGCTCAGCATGAAATTGCGAACCATAGAGCCTTCCTATTCCGAGCTGCACAATGGGCTCTGGAGAAGCTCAGCATAACCGGCGTATCGAGCAATCCTGAGCTCGCTAGAACACCGATCACTTAGGCGGACCAAAGAAGCCTAGCAAGACTGATCCGTAAGTCTCAGTCGGATATATTACTCGAACATCATATGAGTAAGAACTTGCACTCCATATATTTCAGGAGTTTAAAAGATCAGGACCTGTCTGAGGAATTGTCTTTCGCCTTTCTACGGTCCACTAGCCTCAAGTCAGAGACGGAGGGATTTGTGATGGCGTGTCAAGACGGAGTACTGAATAAGAGATGGTATGAAAAGGACATCATGAAAATGGACACCCCAAAAACTTACAGGGCTTGCCATAGGCAACAGGAAACGATTATGCACATCCTTTCGGCCTGCAGAGTCCATGCTCCATCAGGGTATGTAGAGAGACACAACGCGGCTCTCCGAATTCTATACTTCCATCTGAGAGACGCGTATGACATAAACCGGTGCTACCATATGTGCCGCTGGAGATTGAAGCGGTGGTCCAGAACGAAAGAGTTCGCATATGCTGGAACTATCCTGTCTCAACAACACGGCAGATCAATGCTGTTAAGCCAGACATACTTCTGCTGGACAAGGAGCTGAAGGAGTTATTTGTCGTGGAATTCTCCTCCCCTGCTGAAAATAATGTTGTGATGGAAAAAGAACAGAAGGGGCAAAAATACAAAGAACTTATGTTCGAGCTTGGAACTTTATACCCAGTTCATAAAATTAGGATGGTTTTACTAATCATAGGATTTCTCGGTGGAATGAGAGCTAACTATGTAGATGAACTGAAGATTATCCCGCTCTGTAGACCACTGGCCGAGTTATTGTGCCCATGAAGGGTTTTCCCCTCACACGGACGTTGAAAAAAATTGAAGGACTTTTAGTGATTCGAAACCAAAACACCAGAAGCATTCGAATGCAGCTGTTGCATGATTCATCAAGAACTCGGAGGCTCTCTACGGTTACACTTAATCAGAATCCAATCCTGTGAAGGAGAGGTAGATCTTGGGCATCCATTTCCCGGTATTTCGTTCACGTTTCCAGATTTTCAATATCGAAGGACGAGCCGGAAAACTAAGCTTTCACTAAATTGAATGAAAAAATATCTATAGATCAATTTCGGTTTTTTTGATTTTTGAAACGCCAGCAACGAATCAGCCAATCTATAACCTCTCATCAATTTTTTTTCAGAAACCAATCCTCGAATGTTCCTCATAGCACCATACCAACTCTAGGGAGACAAAATACTATGCCAACTGTGGACATAACAACTAAATTCAATTCTCTTCCTAGGGATTCAAGAGGCTCCTCAAGGTAAGCAAAATCTAACATGTTATGGAAATAAAAATTCCATCATTCTCTAATTCTTCGATTGCGTTTTTTTCTCAGATTGGCAATGAACAAAAGATTCGGAGATAGAACAGTATCAACTCTTCTCCAGGATGATGCTGACGGTGCTCTCTCTGCGCCAGAGATGCCTTCAATTCGAAGAGACAGAGGTACGTTGAGGAATGAAATATCATGACAATGTAGTGCCTGCCCCATGTCCATATTCGAGCATCAAACAATATGGGAAAATATTTCGAACTTGTTTGTGGTTTCCCTGAATTACTAGAGAAGTGAAAGGGTGTTGTAGCTGTATTTCGACCAATATCGAGAATGGTTCCATTTAATCCATTTAATCGTATTTCCATCTAACTCTTACGGTTTATTGGATGAGTATTATAGAGGAAAAAGCCTTTTCAGTAAAATAAATTTTTTGACCAAGGGTATATTTATAAATCTCTTTATTTACACTTTCCATCAACACCACATACATCATGCTGCATCCAGCATATCCATTCTCACATTGCACTCACACTACACTCACAAGAAATTTTCTACCACTCAAGGACGCAAACACTCTCAAAGGTCAAAGGGTATTTTCACTTCAGATGAGTATCGCCAATGGCTCAGCAGAACACCGTCCACCAGTGCCATTTACGAGCAAATCCGTGCCTCTAGAGACGTGCTGAATCAGCAGAGAGCGGCGAGGTTTACGTACAGTGCTGAAAATATACACGATGCTCTCAAAAATGTGAGTTGAAAACATTGTTTTTATGATCAAATTTATTGAGTATCTTCAAATGTTTTCCATTTAGATTGAGAGTGGATATTATGGTTCCTATAACAGACCTAGTGCTACATCTACATTAGACAGGCATTTTTCTAGAAGTCAACAACCTTCGATGCCCGCTAGATCCTTATCCACCCAACATATCACAACTTCAGGTAAGATATCATTACCAGATAATCAAACCCTTGGGGTAAACTGATCTCCAAAAGCTACTCAAACTGCAAAAATCCTGAATTCAGAGATCAAAACGATTGAAATCTACTAGTAAGTACCTACGAACCATCATGGGATTCCTGGTTTTGACATAATTCAAGCATTATACCACTTCAGGTAAATTTATTTGATATAATTACCAATCAAACCTCTGGGGTAAACTGATCTTCAAAAGAGATTTAAACTGCAAATATTCTAACTTCAGAGATCAAAACCATTGCAGTCTGCTAGTAGGTACCTACTAGGGACCATCAAGGGTTTCCTGGGTTTGACATCATTCATGCACTATACAATGAATTCTGATCGAGATTATTCTCTCCCCTGGAAATTTCGCTTCTTCTTCTTTATACTTCGATGATGGAAGAACTTTTTTCTGTTAGCATTAGGTTCGACAAGATCTCCTTCAATGCGTAGAATGCGCCAACTCTTAGATCTCGATTCGGGAAGATCTGCAGCAGCTCCAAGCCCAGTACCTACACCAAGTGGAACCCTACCAAGGGGGCAACGCCAATTAGATATAAATCCTGCAGGTGAGTTGACTAAATCCCAATATAGTGGATAAAAGCAATTGAAATTGGCCTTATTTCCAAGAATTCCTAAAATACAAGATGGAGAAACCAGGCCTTCCTGGTGGCGGATCTTCCATTCCTGGACTGTCAGGGTTATCAGCATCTCATGTTTCTTCTGGCCTCATGGGTATGCCATCTGCATCGGATGAACCAGTGAGCGGAATGTTGCATATCCACCTTCTAGCTGGAAGAGGTCTTAGAGCTTCTTCTGGTACTTCAGCTGCTACTACTCCTGTAACACCTAGTGGATCTTCACCTAGTATAACAGGTGAGTGATCAAAATTAATGAAAGGTGCCATTCCTGATATATCGTTCATAGGTGCCAGTGTCATGAGAGACCTTTACTGCGTTCTCGAATGTGATAGAGTTCATAAAGCTAGGACAGTGGTAAGTGGCAGTCTTTTGGGCTCGTATTGGAATTGAGATATTCGGTTGTAACTTTCAGGTAAGGACAGGAGACTTAGTTTTTGACTGGGATGAGAATTTCGAATTAGATTTGGTTAATAACAGGGAACTCGACCTGTTAATATACTCCTGGGATCCGCAATATAGGCACAAACTATGTTATAAGGGTTCTATTTACTTGCCAACTCTATTGAAGAATGAAAATACTCATCAGCTAGCACTGAAAATTGAACCTCGGGGTAAGTTCAAGATATAAAAATATGAAGTTTTCTTCAACATCAAATTTGCAGGTACTCTATATCTGAAATTAAGGCACGTCGATTCTTCAACGTTATATCGGAGGAGAATTCATACTCCTTTGGCGATATCTCGATCTCCTTTATTCGGTGTGGATTTGGAGACAGTGGTAAATAGAACTAATTCATCTAAACCTCACTGTACCCGTTTCAAGTAGTTCCTGCTTCAGTGTCGTACCGGAATCGCTTTCTCAACTGGGAATCTTTCATTTGCAGGTGAACAGAGAAAATAAAACCGGAGGAGTACCAGGTGGAGTGGCTACTGGCCTAGTGGCTGTAGGTCAACAGATTCCAGTAATAGTTAAGAGATGCGTAGAAGAAGTCGAACGAAGAGGGTTAGATATAATAGGTAGGTGGAGTTTTGAGAATTCATAACAGGATCTTCAATTCATCGAAATATTTTCAGGTCTGTATAGACTTTGTGGTTCGGCCACAAAGAAACGAATACTCAAGGATGCTTTCGAGAGGAACAGCCGATCTGTGGATCTCTCACCAGATAATGTTCCTGATATCAATGTTATAACTGGGGTTCTCAAGGATTACCTGAGAGAGCTACCAGAACCATTGTTCACAAAATGTTTGTATCAAATGTTAGTGGATGCACTAGGTGTATGCTTACCTGATGATCCAGAAGGTAATGCCAAATTGATGTTCTCCATATTGGATTGCTTACCAAGAGTGAATAGGGTGAGTGTTTTATTAATAATTCAATATGAAAATGTACATTTTGAATTTATCTTCTGTTTGAGCTGGAAATCTCGAAGAAATTATTAATGAAAAAAATCAATGTTTGCAGGCGACACTAATTTTCCTGATGGACCACTTAGCACTCGTAGTATCAGCATCAGATAGAAATAAGATGTCTGCTCAAAATTTAGCAACAGCATTGGCTCCGCCGCTAATGCTTCAGTCCACTGAATCGATGACACCAACTGTACCTCAAAAAGTGATTCGTCCTGGTGAACTGGATTATCAACAACCGATTTCACTCCTCAAGTACCTACTTCAAATTTGGCCTACTCCGAAACATCTCTCAGGTACTGTGTAGATGTCACCTTGTCTTTATTTTACACACGTTGTTAGTTTTATGCAGGTGTTTCAGAGTTTCACCATCACACGTACCTCCAAAAACCTATGGTGTTTTTACCTGTTATGATTGATTCGGAATTGCATATGGCGGTTACGCACTGTTTATTTAATTTGCCTCTATAAAATATCCATGGAGAAAGAGGATAGTTTAATCTCGAAATAGAAAATGCCATTGGAGAATAGCGCGATGCTTCAAAATACTCTTATGAGATCGTGAAAGCGACGAATCATGGATCTACTTTTATAGCATGCTCTTCTCATGGCGCGAACATCTGCGAAAGCCGCGATCGTGGCAGTGGATGGGTTGTTGGTGTCACGTTCGCGCTTCGCGGCCTTCTCCGATTCGAGTCAGTATTTTGTGCCGTGCCAAAAGACTAGCGGCCTGCGGATTCGTACGGTCCACATTCTTGGCTCTTCGCAATAACCATACTGAATGTAACTTCAGTGACTCCTGCTAGTCTTTAAAACGAATGGTTCATATAGCAATAAAGTGGAATTGCATTTTCTCGATCATTATCAGACTGAACCTATTTTCATAGTTGGCTTAACAAGCCAAATTGCTTCGTATAGACAGCGCGAAATCTAATCGGTGGCAACACCAGGGTTTCCATGCATCTGGTGCTTCAAATTTCAAGGTGTTTCCACAACCAAAAGGAATAGTCTCTGTTTCCGATACATACTCGCGAAGCTGATTGTTGGTCTCAAAGTATAACATTGAGGAATTCCTGTTTGAATGGGCCTCATCATAACGTATAATGTTCTGTATGTATCATCATATATCTTATTTCAAATCTAGAGTATTCCGGGTTTTCTAGTCGAGGTCCAATAGGAAATTCACCTAACGTCTCGCCTACAACTGCTGTAGGCATCTTCAGAGGTTTCTCGATCGGAGGTCGTACCCCTACGAATGACCGCCTCGAACTGGTGTTGTTACTGGATCCCTCCCTGTATTCATAGCAGCAGCCACACCGCTGGCGAGACCAGTCGGTTCATTCCCAACGCTTCGGACTGGTTTAGATCTAGTATTGCAGATGGACGGCAACCAATCACTTCGAACAATGAGAGTCTGCTCTTTCCTGTTCATGTTGTTTTTGTGCTTGTAGATTTCGATGGCATATTCATTCTAGGAGAGAGTAACTCTTGATGTTGGAAATCACCGCTGTTTTATCGGAAATATTTCCGATATGTAATTTAGACATTCCTTAATAGAGAATAATGTGGGTAATGCAACGCTGGTCTTTAAGCTGATTATTTCGACTGTTTTGTCGTCAAACCCGTACCTTCTGAGCTTATCGGGCATGTGTTGTGAGCTTCACTGTCGAAGAGGCTCTCGTTAAATTCAGCCAGGCCCTAGCGTCTCACTCGAAGCAGCAACGGCGGTGTTGACAAAACAGAAAATTGTATCTGTGATGTCTTGTCCTCTTCCAAATCCAAATTGCGCTTGATACTTGACAAAAAATACGCGTGATTGGTCCTCAAGTTCGATTCAATGGAGATATTTGAGTACATCATTTGAATTTGTAGAATAGTAGTGTGTGTTTTGAGTAGAGCTAGCTTAAGTGTGTCTCTGGGTGTCGTTGGTATTTAGAGGGGGCCTTTCCAGACAGGTCGTCGCGGCAGGCTAGTCGGGCCGCGTGGAGACACTCGAGGTGCATATCCAGCGACTCAGCAGCGCCCTCAGGCCCAGCAGCAATCGGGCCAGCAGGCATCAGGACAGTCTCGGCCCTCAGCGGCTCCGTCTCTTCCTCCTCCTCGCTCAGCAGCCTCGGTCCAGGTGCGAGGCCAACAGCCACCGGTCCAATCACTCCAGACACTCGTGAGTAAAGATAATATTCGCGTCTTTTATCTTAATTTTTAGCATCATAAAATTATCAAATGGCTGCTCGGTGCTATACTTCATCCGTAAATATTTCCAATGTTTCACATACAGGGCCAATCATCAGCAAACAGAGGTCCTTACCGTCCGCTATCACCTCGTGTAGGACCACCGGCAGCAGTACAATCTACGGTGGCCCAACCAGCGGGCCAACAGCCCACTCTGCGACCGCGACAAGTGATAGTCTCTTCGCCAGGCTCTCCAAGCAGCAGTAGCGACTCGCAATCAGGTTCAGACACTGTCAAACACTTCCTGCCTAGCCGTGTATCCTCTCCAGCCATACGGTAGACACATCGAAAAGATGAACTTATCGAATGCTCATTTTTTGTGGTTTTAGGGTCACCTCAGCATCCGCCCAGAGTTCCCTCAGGAACTCTCCGTCGATCACTCTGAGCTCTCCATCAGTGAGGCAATCGCCTTCAACAACTTCCAGTTTCTTCACAGGAGGCTGCCATTCTCCGGCAGGCCCCAGAAGTTCACCTTCAGTCAATAGTCTAAGTAGAGCGACTATGGACACAGTTTCGAGATCGAGTTCACCTGCCATGCAAGCAAGCTCGGCTGGATTGAATGTTACGCTTGGTCCTGCAATCAGTTTCAGTTCAACCACAACAAGCTACAGCGCACTTGGAGGATATCAACCGAGCAGTTCCTCGATACCAACAAGTAGTATGTTTGGAAGTACATATACCCAGCCCCCTACTTATGCTAGTACCAATCCTTTCCTATCAGGCGCTTACTTAAATTACCAAACAGGAGACTCTGGCTCTTCGTATCCAGACAAATATAACACAATAGGTTCCGTGAAAGATACGAAATCGTTCTTTGAAAGTTATTCCGACACTTCCAGATATACAATGTCATCCACAAAACCGTCATATGATTCTCCTGACATCACAAGTTACACCAGCAATTCGAAATACAATACAATTGGAAGCAAGTACAATAACGAACGAACCTCTTACCTTTCTTCGGGACACGCAAATATGGGAGATCTTACATTCAGTCCATCTAGCCCAAGAGATTCGTCTAGCAAATCTGGTAGTTTTGACGTGAGCTCGAGTATCACCCATGGAAATTCTTCTGGTCTCCTAAACGTAGAAGAAACACCAACACCTACGAGCAGTATCGAAACTGAAGACAGTGCCACTAGAGAAGTTGGAGAGAAAGATGTTGAAGGAGATGGAGAACAAAGTGATTAAACATAAATTTACGAAGGTTTGGGCACAATTTACAAAGACGTGGCAGCATTATTCGAAAAAAGACAGACTTTTAGGTAGTTAATACTTCATAATCAAATAATTATCGTAATGTACCGCGAATCTGCCATTTGTATCATATCTGATGTATCGTTCCGAATCTCTGATATCTCAAACTGAATTTCCAGTTTTTTCGATAAACATGGCGTATGCAAATGAGCATCATGTATCTATTTCCCATAGGATAAATGTTTTCGCTTACTAGTAAATTGAATTTAGTATCTTATAGGATCATTGTTAACTAATTTATTAGGTACTTAGGTTAAGTTCTTGTATAAATTACAAGATTAAATTCATTTTTTCGTTGAAAAGGATTTATTGAGCGATCGATTTGTTGAATTGATGGATGGCAAATTTTCGATCGGCCGAAAATTTTTAAACTGACGAACAAGAAATTTTATGGCTCGAACTGAAAAGAAAAAAGAGTATTATATGGGAATACGGCTCGAAAATATGCCTTCCAGTACTATAAACAATTGTAGAACTGATTGTTGTGTGTTGCACAATATTTAATTTCGATACATTGTGTGATATTCACATTGAATATAAAGACAAACGTTTATTTCGAAACTGAAGAACCCTAGATAATAATGATAACGATAATAAATGCACAAATACCTAATAAAATGATATTACAACTTAGGTGAAAATGATTACACTGCCATCTAATATGTAATTAAATATTATGATCTAACAGAAATAAAATCTAGGCAGTTTTCCAACTTTAATGGAAGTATTACAGGAAAACTTGATGAGTACGAATTTCTGGAACGTTACTTCTGAAGGATCATTGAGGGCTAGCTGAATAAATTTAATTGAAATGTAGGAATTTCATGAGCTGTGCTGCAGATCCAGTAGGGTTTAAAACACTTTTTCATAACATACCAAAAGTCAGGCAGGGCGGAAGTAGTTTTATTTTTTCAGATTTTTAGTGAATACATTGGAAACCAATTATCTAAGCAGAAAATTGTTTCCTACAACTTGAAAGCCAATATAATTTCCAACCAAAAAAACTTCTTTACATTATTGTTAATATTAAGTGGGTTCAAATACCAGAAAATCTTAATAAGCATGCTCTGATAGCAGAATTTAATAATCTAATCTACTTCGTAAAATTTAATATGAACCAATTCAATAAAATAGTTAAAAAAATTTTCGAGCCATCAAAAATTTTTTTCAGGGGGTATGATGTAGAAATAATGTTTTTTTGAAGGAAACATCAATACACGAAATATAGGAGGTCCACTTTGTTCTAGCAGTACTTTAACAAACGACCGAAAAACTTTTTCCAAGAAGAAACTTTCAATCGAAATAGCTCCATAAACGCTTCATTTTAAAGCTACAGGGCGATACAGAGGTGATGTATTATGGGAAAATAAGAACTTTTTTGAACAAATAATATGTACCTATACTGAATTTGTTAAAACTTTTTTGTTTCACGTGTATTTTCGAATAATCCACACTAATTTGCTTATTTTTCATAATATCGAAAAAAAACTGAAAATAGAAATCTAAATATAGTTTTTCCATACCACACGATTTAAATTTGATTCAGAAATTCGTACAATCCTGTTTCCAAAGAATAATTGTATGCATCGATTGATTAGTTTGAAATTTTTGAGAAATGCATGATTGAATGAAGATTTTATTTTTTTGTTCACTAAATTATTTCTGCAACCTAATATGTACAGTGTTTTCTCGTTTTATATGGATGTGTTACTGTGAGGACTTTGTTTTGAGCAAAAAGTTGATTCTGTTGAATATTGAAAATGTTTATTGTGAACATAGAATGTCTACTTATGTAAATATTATAGTGTTGATTGTATAATTGTTTCACATACTCTTCTCATGGTAACACAATTTGTTAGTTTCGGCAGTAGTTGAAAACGACGCTTGAATTAATGTGAATTTATCATTGTTTCAATAGAGTTAGTTATTCATATGGTGCCCCAGAATTTGTTGGAAACACTCAGTTTTTTTTACTTTCATGGTAACTCTCACTAACTGTGGTTTAATATTGATTCAACAACTACCTGCAAAATCAGTTAATAAGAAAAATAAAAATAGCTGAAACATCACTTTCGAACTCCAATCATTCAGCCGAATATTCTTAGGAAATGTTTTTAGAGATTTCACCAAATAAGAAAATATTTGTTGGTACTTTTGTATTCATTGATTGAAAATCATTATATTATAGTACTTCATTTCTACATTTTTCGTATTTATCTTCAAATTTGTTCGTTCAACTCTTCATCTCCACTGTATCGGTACTATGTGTTCAACATCGGTTGGTCGTACGTATGCTTATTGCTTACATATGTGTTTATGAAAAAACATCCTTTTCAGAGAATTCTAGCAATAAAACAAGCAGAGAAGTGTTCTCAATCGCAAATATGGGTGGAGTGAGATGATTATCACAAATTAAAATTTTTCAGGGGTTTCAAGTGAAGTAGTTCAAACTGAGTGATCTGGAACTAATTTTGGGACACCTTTTATGTTCGAAATCCATGGGAAAATGAAGGACCGTCTAGCGTGAACTTAAACTTATGGATAATACTTTCGGAAAAAGATGCATTTCAATCTTCTTATGATTGAAACTAAATCAATACTCTTATTTACTATATGGTCTCTCAGGATTATCTGAAAATGGCATCAAGATACTCTGATATTCCCTTAGTTATCGATGGCTGCACCCCAATGGAATAAAATAATAATTATATCAGACATTGTCTTATATCAACAAGACCATTGTCGAAACGCCTAAGTAGCATTATGAATGTGGCTAAAATATGTATCATACTATAATATGTTAGAAATGGTGTGCTGTGGGATGATTACTATAGTCAATTTTCGGTTTTGTCAATTTTAGGAAATTAGTAATCAAATTATTAGAACGATATAATTGATAATTGAAGCACCGAATTCTAAAATAAGCTTCATATTTTCTGGCGAACGGTGCAAAGAAAAGTTGACAAATTCGACTCTTCAGATCATCGAATCCTTTTTTGCAATAAGAATACATCGTTTCTTGAAAGTATGAGCTTGCTCCACGAGTAATGAAACTTGAGGAACTAAGACATAAATACTTGATATTGTTAGTGGAGAAAATACTGAAGTATCTCTGTCTTTGAATTTTGTTAACACTTTTAGATTGTAACTTCTGAAAACTGATTGAAAAAAAAAGGATATTCGTTATTATACCTACAATGTTTCCTTTGCACGCGCTAATATCTACTACTCAAGATTTATTACTGGAGCTTCAAAATTTCGAATAGTAAATTAGTAATGAATTTGAGAAAGAGGGGCGTATGTGTGCACATATCATAATAGAATTTATACTTTCCTACTAATTCAGTTGGAAACTATGCAAATATTCAATAAATGAAAGAAATAAAGCGATCATATTATATATAGGTATATATGTCATCTCATTGTCTCAATTTTTCGATTAATTATGGACTCATTCGTAAAATCTAGGAAAACAATTAGAGAGGCAAACTTGAAGAATTCAGTGGATATACGAAAAAAGATTTAGGAAGATCGAGGATTATTATGATTGTTGGTTGTCTATGCTAGTTTTTTGAATAAAGAAATCGAAACTCTTAGATGTATTGGAAGAAATTTTATATTTTAATCGATTCAAGACAGTAGAAAATATATACAATAAAAAAATCGTTGAATTTATATTGATAGAGTTTAATGTTTTCGTATTTTGATATAAATAATCAAAATATAAAATTCAGAATCATAAGCGAAAAATTGTTTCTCAAAAATGTTTATTCCAGAGAAATTATCAAAAATTAATGGAGAAAATGGTTACAAGAATAAAAGTTTTCATTGAAATATGCCACACTCCAGGCTTGCCTCGAACTGTTCGATTCAGCTCAAGCAAACTCAAGAATAAGTTCTTTATATTTCTGACTCATACAGGGATGAAATGCCAATTTTATAATTTTTATACACAATATATCGAAACAATTTCAACTGAATTTTACGAGATGAATCCATATTATTTTCTGTAGACTGATTAACAACATCCTGAATTCCATTCTCCATTCACGATTTTACACGTGATCTTTCATAGATGCCTGAAAAATTCATGCTGTTTCCGAGATAATGTAGCTTGCCTTGACCAAAAGTGAAAATATCGCACTAATCAGCTTCTATGAACGGAATTTTTCGTTTTATATTTGGTATATTAAGTTATATTCAAGTTTTCCAATGATCTAATCTTTTAATTTTGCTTCTGAAAAAACTAAGATGAGATTATGTGTAAAAGTGAAATTGGTGAAATGCGATGATATAAATGTGAAAGTAAATTATAAAATTATCAGTATTTAATAATAGCTTTTCGAACAGCTAGACCCTCCTAATATGTATTTAAAAATATGGAATAAAATGAATATTCAGTTCCGTGTATTTTTTGCAATATTAATAATCCTTTCCGAAAAAATGTGTGAAACGAATGCGATTGATTTCCATGGAACCTTTTCCTGTCCTTATTTTCCACAAAAGGCACACATGTTTACTGATATTGTATATACAGGCTATACAAAACAACAGAAAGAAATTGAAGGGGTAATTCCTTAAAAATAAAGGGTAGTTTGTTATATAAATGTCAAACGTTGGGGAGATATCGCGGTTCAAAGATGGCGGAAATATGAAAACTAAAGAAAAACTTACGCAACGACTTGGATAGAATTAAATTCGGATAGCCTGATTTGGTTAGAAACTTTTCATCTCTCGTATTTTTCTCGTAAAATGTACCGTTTCGAAATAAAAAAATTAAATGCATGTAAATCATTACGTCTCAGGAAAGGGGAATTTATTTCAGAACGACACTTTATGATTTACATTTCATTTTTTCATCTTGAATAGGGATTTAACGATTTACCGGTTTACCGATTTACCGCCCTTAATGTTCTTCAAATTACCGACCGAGAAACCGACATCTTTTACCGGTAATTTCGGTAAAAAAAATGCCAGCGCTGATCCGTTGTTTCTGTAATGCACGGGCAGCGCGGACGGGATGGATTGTAAAATATTCAAGTATGTGAAAAGTGTGTGAAAAGGAAATGCAATATTTTGGAAAGAGGGAATTCAGGAAAATACTTAGAAATGACTTTCGCAGCACTCATGACAACTCGGCCTACTAGTGTGGAGACCTAATCTTATTTTATTGTATTTCATCACTAAGGCCCGCTTTCACCAAACATTTTAATCTGGTTTAACGAGATAACTGAGATTAACGATTGATTTTCGACTGAAAAACCACAGAAAATTATCGTTTACTGCCTTAAACGAGATTAAAATCGTTGGTGAAACCCGGCCTGAGATTACCGATTGATTTTGACTGGAAAACCACAGAAAATTATCGATAACTGCCTTAAGCGAGACTGAAATCGTTGGTGAAACCCGGCTTTAGCCGGCCTTTAGCTGTTATAATTGTTTCTGCCGCAGTTATGGTTTTTTTCGGACTCCACACTAGGAGGAGGCCGAGTTGTCATGAGTGCTGCGAAAGCAATTTTTAAGTTTTTCCCCTGAATCCCTCTTTCCAAAAATATTGCTATTTCTTTTTCACACATTTACATTCTTTCGATCCCTTCAGTTTAATGAAAAAGGCCCAGAGAAAACAAAGCTTATAAGCTCTGTTTTCTTGAGACCTAAAGGAATCGGACGAGTCGTTGAAAAAGTTAGAAACGACAGATATTTTTTTATTTAAATTAATATTTCGAATGTTTCAGGGCCTCTTACTAGTCTTTGAGTTAGGTATATTATTTTTTTTTCAATTTACCTAGAGTTTTACTTTTCTGTTGTTATTATTTGATAAAAATTAAACTCTGGTTATCTATTTTGTGGCTTTTTCTTTTATGTCGGAAAAAACCGGTAAATACCGGTAAACCGGTAATTTCTCAAATAATTTACCGAATTACCGGTGAATTCAAATTCGGTAAATTTGCAATCCCTAATCTTGAAACGGTTCATTTCATGAGAAAAATACAAGAGATGGAAAAGTTTCTAACCAACTCAGGCTATCCGAATTTAATTCTATCCAAGTTGTTGCGAAAGTTTTTCTTCGAATTTGATGATAGGGGTAGTCTACATCAACCCACTTCACTCATTCTAAAAACATGGAAAAATATCAAGAAACCCCATTTCTCTACTACTTAATCTAACACTTTCGTATTCCTTATTTTCAATAATGTCGATAAATTGTCTTGGGAGTGGAATAAGTTTAAAATGAGAGACGTTAAGTCATTCCTTTAAGCGACGTTTCGCAACTTTATTGTTGCTTCTTCAAAGCTCTCGGAAGTGGAAAACGTCCGTCAATCCTTCATTCAAACTTGGTGAAAATTGAAATTTCATTTGTTAAATAATCGCACAGGTCAATACGTTGAAATTGAAATTTCATTTGTTAAATAATCGCACAGGTCAATACGTTGACCTGTGCGATTATTTAACAAATGAAATTTCAATTTTCACCAAGTTTGAATGAAGGATTGACGGACGTTTTCCACTTCCGAGAGCTTTGAAGAAGCAACAATAAAGTTGCGAAACGTCGCTTAAAGGAATGACTTAACGTCTCTCATTTTAAACTTATTCCACTCCCAAGACAATTTATCGACATTAATATCAAGAAAGTCCATATTCATAATAGTGAACTCAAAATATCATCCTTCCATCGCTTTTCTTTCTTAAGATACAAAATAAAAACATAATTTTTCCGTCATCTTTGAACCACGATATCTCCCTTACGTTTGACTTTTGATCCAACATATTTATATAACAAACAACCCTTTATTTTGAACAAGGAATCACCCTCTTAAATATTCCGGACTTGTTTCGAAACACCCTGTATATGTAAAACGTCGGGTTCAAAACTCAAACAGGTTGTGTTTTCCTGATAATTTCAGAATTATGGAGAACTTATCTCACAGCTGTTGTCAAATTTCCGATGGTTCTTAAATGCGAATCTACCTAGAAGGTGGATGAACGAGAGCTCAAAAGCTCCGGACTTCTCGTCATTGCTTCAGGTGACCCATTATTCATGAAAGAATTTGGGATTTTAGGAGGAATAGTTGACGTCACGTAGGAAGTGGATGAGCGGATTTTGGAAAGATTAATTGATTAATTTTAAGTGTTACAAGTTACAATAAACACCTTGAAAATCGTATTAACTGCAAATTCAGATGATATAGATCTAATCTGAATGTGTTCATTTAACTCTGCTCATATTATGAAATAACGAAGGAAATAGTTCTTCCTCAGTTCAACGAAGAATTGGACGAAATGATTCAAGAATTTCTGCGATTCGTCAACAAAACAGCTCGCGAGTCAAAATTTAACCCTGACATCAGTTACTGAAGTGTATACTACCTAGTTACAGTAGTGATCATAAGCATGCATTCAATTTAGGATCAATTCTTTAATGATACCATTTCGTAAAACCATTTTCAATAGGAGTGAAGAAATGTGATAACAACTGAATATAAGTGGTAATTGTTTTATTGGCTATTATGTTTTTGTGTTAAAAGGACACGGTTGAAGAACAAGAGTTGCGTCAATTCATTGAACACTGATTAATCTAGGATAACACTGTCATAAATCAATTTTGAAGATCTACGGTGGGTTCCACAAAGCGTAATATCCGGCGATCGGAGATCAACGGCTTGATTATCGGATTTTCAAACTTTCAAATCGAGTTGATTCGAGATCAATCTCCGATCACCGGTGATTACGCTTTGTGACCTCACCGTCATAAAGTTCCAACAATTGTGAAAAAAAAACGTTCTTTGAAAGATAATACTACCACCTTTTATTAGAGTAGAACAATATGAATACATTTAACTCAGAAAAGTCATAAAAAAAAAATAAAAAAAAAATTTCAGACAAAAAATTTACTGATTTTTTTAGTAAATCCTACATAGTACGAAAACTAGCACATTGAAGTATAATTTTTTTCCAATGAACTAACACGCAAGGACATCAACTGTAGTACCCTAGGTAATGGAAAGAAATTTTTACATTTCAAAAATTCAAGTTTAACATAATTCTAGAGGAAAGTCATTCAAATGGGATCATCCCAGAATTCCCAGACACATTAATTAAAACTTCGAAGGGCTAAGATAATAAACAGTTCAAGAGAGCGTTACCCAGAGAGCGTAGTCAACGGTTTTTTTTATCATCAGATTTTATGGTTTTTTAACCAATAGTGTAAGACCGCGTCACAAATTCCTTCTAGAATATTCCAAGGGGACAAAGAGGCAGGGGAGAATTTGATTTAAATAGAGAAATTATCGGGAACTTAAGGAGTTCCGGCAGTGTCGTGAAGTACAGAAGCTCGCGACGTGTGCATCAGAAGGGAAAATGCGAATTGATGAATTGAATCGTAGGAAGTACCTGTGTTAAGTAGAAGTAAAGTTCGGTCGGTTCTTCAAAATTTGTAATGTAACTTAAGGGTAATGTTTTGGCGAATTATAATGGACTGTGAGATCTTAAATAACTGTGGAAATTGCTGCGAATTCAACTCACCAAATTATTCCTTGATCTGGCGTATTTTACCCTTCGTGAATCACAGGAGAAAGGTTGGGTTATAGGGTAGAAAAAGGATTGAAGGTCTTCAGCAAGCACCCTTCTTTCTTCTATTTTCTCTTTAGGGCTGGACGGCACTATTTGCACTTCCTACTATTCTGATCGCGGGTTTACTAATGTTTGATATAGCGGATTTTCTAATTCAATACTAGCGAAATTTTCTATAATGGAGCGGAATTTCAAAGCGGGTGAACTATTAATTATAATTGCACAAATTCACAAAATGAAAAGCGTGAACGATATCCTTCAGCGTAAGTAACCGATTCAATACTGATTTCATATGCGATCCTGCAAAGACGATATTAACATATGTTCTTTTTGTATTTTCACGCGAAGGAAATTCAAAAATGAGCGTAAACATCCTCCCACACCATTGGGGAATATTACTCATTCACCAATTATTTACAATTTATGCAACAAAACAAATATAAAACAAAAAAAATGATAAGTGATGAGTTCATTGTGTCGGCAAAGGACATAATTTGGTAACTGGCCTTTGATATGTGCCATGTTTTGTTCTGACAGAGGCGGCTCTAACAATACCATCTCTTCCTGGAAAAACCTCGACTATAATACCTAGTGGCCATTGGAGGACAGGTGTATTTTCATTCATAAGGACAACTATTGTGCCGAGTGTGAGGGGACTTGAATTATTTGTCCACTTCATACGTACTTGAAGTTGGCTCAAATACTCGTTTTTCCAACGTTTCCAGTATGACTGAACAATTTGATCTAGTAGTTGTTTTCTATTCAATCTATTCAAAGAAATATTTGAGACGTCAGCTGCTGGTAAGCACTGCAGGGTGTTCAAAGTGAAATGAGCGGGTGTAAGTAGTTCCGGATCCGAAGGATCATTACTAATGTACCCACATAAAGGGCGACTATTCAAAAGTGCTTCTATTTGAGTCAAAACAGTAGCGAATTCCTCGTAACAAAGAATTTGATTACCTATTGCCTTAAATAAATGGGTTTTCATTGATTTGACGTTAATTTCCCATAAACCACCCATATGGGGTGCCACAGGAACATTAAATTTCCAATTTATGTGATTCTCAATGAGAATTTTCTTGAGAAGATCTGTATAATCACTAGAAGCGATAAATCCTTTTAAGGAATCTAAATGGCGTTTTGCTCCTACAAAATTTGTTCCCCTATCCGAGTGAAGTGTCTGAATTGGGCCTCTTCTACTTAAAAATCTTTTGAGGCAATCTAAAAAAGTGTCGGTTGATAAATCAGACGCAAGTTCTAAATGTAAAGCTTTGGTAGCCAAACAAACGAACAAACAAACATAGGCTTTTTGCGTTTTCACTCCTCTATGCCGAGTCAATGTAATTGTAAAAGGACCGGCATAATCAACCCCGGTATCTATGAACGGTTTCAGAGGAATATTTACTCGATAAGGTGGTAAATTTCCCATCAATGGATAGGAAGCTTTAGGTTTGAACCTAAAACATACATTACAAGATCGAATTCTCTGACGAATCATAGTGCGAGCGGAAATGATCCAATATTTTGTCCTTATTAAAGAATGCAATAAATGTGAACCAGTATGGAAATTTTTTCTATGATGATGATCTATCAAAATTTTTACAAAATGTTCGTTTTTTGGTAGGAGATAAGGATGTCTATGACTGTAGCCTATTTCAGCATTTGAGATTCGGCCTCCCACACTAATGATTTCATGTTCATCCAGGAATGGCGATAAATTCCTAAAATCTGAGGGAATCACTTTTCGCTTTTTCAAACACAACCTAAGTTCTTTAAAGCGTATTTTCTGCAGTATCTTAATTAACCATTTTTCTGCTTCATCTATATCAGAAATAGCGATTTCCTTCCGATAAGGTAACAATTTTGTCAATCGCAATACGAAAACCATAGTATTACATAATTTATGGAATGATGAAAACTTGAGAATAAGTGAATAGAAAATATTCTCTGAAGTTTCAACTATAGAAACGAAAGTGAGTTTCTGTTTTTCAGGCAGATCATTAGGCAACTCCAAATTTTTGATACCGACTAAAGGCCACTTTTCAGTGTCCTCTCTTAACCATTTTGGACCTAAGAGCCAAACTTCCTTGTGTTCTATGAATTCGCTAGGATTCATTCCTCTTGAAATAATGTCAGCCACATTTTCACGGCCTTGAACGAAAAACCAATTTTCTTTTGAAATATTCGTTTGGATTAATGACACACGATTAGCCACAAATGTTTGCCATCTATGAGGTGAACTCGAAATCCAGGCTAAAGTGATCTGCGAATCACTGCAAGCATATATTCTCTCAACTTTACCCCTGGAGCGATATACGGATTCTACATACTTCATTAATTTAGACAACAACAAAGCAGCGCAAAGTTCTAATCTCGGAATTGAAATTACTTTTAAAGGGGCTACTTTTGATTTTGAATAAATCAAATTTACATGAATTTGTTGACCAACAACTATTCGTGAATAAATGGCAGCACCATATGATCCACTACATGCGTCCGCGAAACCAATCAGCGAAATGCGAATATTATTGGTCGCTCCTAACCATCTTGGAATAGAAATATTTTCTAATAGTAGAATTTCCCTTTCAAATTTTCTCCATCTATCTATTAAATTACTTGGAAGTTCGGAATCCCAGTCTACCTTCAAAGCCCATAATTGTCGAATGAATAATTTGGCATAGAGAATAACAGGACCTAAAATGCCCAGTGGATCGAAAATTCTACTTATCTTTGAAAGAATTATACGTTTGCTGAGTATCTGGTCTTCAACCAAAAAGTTTTTTATATCAAAGGACAAGATATCAGCCTCTGAATCCCAACGAATACCCAATACTTTAATAATTTCACTTTCATCGTTGAACTGGAAAATCGAAGGAGAACGTTTTTCTATAGGAACATTCGATAATAATTCCTTCGAATTAGTATGCCATTTTGTGATTTCGAAGCCACCTGATCTAAACATATCAGTAAGTTCAGAAAACAATAGTTTTGCTTCAGTTATATTGTCCACACTAGTGGTTAAATCATCCACATACAAATCTCTGGAAATGGTCTTAGACGCGAGTGGGAATCTTTTGGACTCATCGAAAGCTAACTGCTTAACTACTCGTAGCGCTAAAAATGGTGAAGCCTTGACGCCGAAAGCAACTGTAGTCAATTCGTATACCTCAATGGATTCTTCAGGCGAGAAGCGCCACAAAATGCGCTGAAATCGATGATGATCTTCCATCAACTTTACCTGTCTATACATCTGACACAAATCAGCTATGATTGCTATTTCGAAAATTCTGAAATTCAAAAAGAGTTGCACGATATCTATCTGTAATCTCGGACCTGCAAATAAACAATCGTTCAACGAAACTGATTTTGGAGCTGTCTTCAAACTAGCATCGAATACGACTCTAACTGGAGTCGTAGTGGAATTCTTGAAAATAGCGTGATGCGGAATGAAATAATGCGGTGCAAGAGAAGAAACATCAAAAGTTTTATCCAAAGTGAAAGCCTTCTTCAAATGACCCTGATTCAAGTAATCGCGAAAAACTTCACTATATTTATCTTTCAAGTCTAATGACGAAAAAAATCTCTTCTCTAACGTTGAAAACCTTTTCAATGCGGGAGTAAACGAATCTCCTAAATTGGAGGGATCTATTTTGAAAGGAAGAGCTACTTTATACCTTCCTGAAGGTTCCCTAGAGTAAGTTGCTTTGAATAAATCTTCGCAAGCTATTTCATCAGAGCTAAAATGCTCCTTATCTGGAACTTCTTAGAGTTTTATAAAATTTTTCAATAGTTTTTCTAGAGCGAAATTGTCAATAACTACATGAAACGAATTGGAATAAAGCGGTAAGTTGGTTGTGTTGTATGAAGAAAAATTTCCACTAATAACATAACCGAACGAAGTGTTAAGAGCGAATAAGCTTTCAGAATGGTCAATTATTTTATCCCCCTTAAGAATTCCAACAAAAATTGTTGCTCCCAGAATACCATCAATTTTTTCAGAATGGCAAAATCTACTATCCGCTAAAGGCAAATTGTCAATGAAATTTAAATCTTCCAATGGTATATCGTAGGAGGGTAATTTTGAGGTGAGATTATCTATAACCAGTGCATCCAACTTGATTTGGACGTTTTCATTGAAGCGTGAGAATATTGTTATATTTTGAACAATACCCCTAATAGGTGTACTAATATTTCCTATCCCAGTTACTTTAATGTCTCTTTTTGAGAACGGGATTTTTAAATGCTTGCAGCATTCAGTTGAGAGAAAATTATCCTGGCTACCACTATCTAAAAGAACTCGAATTTTTTCTGTTCTATCATCTACGTTAATCATTACCTCAGCTGTAGGTAATAAAGTGATTCTATTAGGATTATGCGAAACATCCATTTTGCGATTAATACTATCAGCTACCATCAAACTAACACTACTTTGAGAAACATTACTTTCTGTATTACCATTAACAGTAGGCTTTACTTCTTTTGACGCTTCTTTGTGGAAATGTAAAAGAGAATGATGTCTATTTTTGCAAACGATACAAGTATTTAAAGATTTGCATTGACCTATTTTATGTTTGCTACTCAAACAATTCAAACATAAAATTTTTTCCCTTATCAATTTATATCTTTCGTTTGGCGAAAGCTTCAAAAATCGATGACATTTGGTTATCAAATGGCTGTTTTCTCCGCATATGGGACAAGGATAATGTATTATTTTATCTGAAACAGAGCTCGCGGTAGCATAAGAATATGAGCCTTTAGGTTTCGCCCCAGGCGATTTTGACTGGTTCGAACCACTGGCAGGGGTAGAGGTTCTACTTAAAACTTTGGATTGCTTTTGAACGAACGTTATTAGGCTATCATAAGATGGAATTTCATTCGATGCTAAGGACATCTCAAAAAGTCTTTGTGTATTAGGATCTAATTTTGATAACGCTATAGAAACAAGCAAAAAATCGGCGAGGTCCTTCAACGATAGCTGTTTAAGAGCACTAACGGCTACATCAAATTTCTCTAAAAATGAATTCAAATTATTTGCGGATTCTATCAATTGTCTGAACTCCATGAGAGATTTGAAGTATGTAGTAGCGAGAAGGCGTTCATCTTGAAAAGTATCTACTAATATTTTCCAAATAGTTTCATAATTTTCTGCTACTGGTGAGATGCCAGAGCACAAAGTTTGAGCACGTCCGCGTAATTTACCAAGCAAATAATGAATCTTGCATGTGTCATCCAAATCAGGATTTTCATGAACACAACTTTTGAAATTTTGATAAAAAATAGGCCACGTTTTAGGATCACCTGAAAATTCCACCAAATCAATTTTCGGCAATCTTGGTTGTGCTTTCATTGCGGATAAGGAACTTACACTAGTTTCATTCGTTGATACCTTTTTAGAAGCCTCTACAATGTGACAATATAATTCGTCCGCAGCTTCAACTGCTTGATAGGAAGGAATATACTCTGGCGTACATTCCAAACTCAATAAGTTGATCTCATCTACTACTTCCAACAATTGAGTTCTCGAACTTTCTAAATTATTCAAACCAACCTTGAAATATTCTAAAACTTTTGGATTATTCAAACTTTTTGTATAGTCGTACAGTTTCTGGAAACGCTGGAACAACATTTTCCTTTTTGCTTCTAAAGCTTTCAGTTTATTATTTTTACTCTCCATTTGAGCTTCTGATTTCGAAATTTTGCTATAAATGAAGTTTTACTGGAGTCGAATGTATGGAAATTGAAAACAGGTTCAATAATATAAACAACGTATGTGAACACAAAAAACTAGATTTTGAATGCGTTGAATGTTAGAACATATGTCAATTCGAGCCTACAAGAAATGAAGAGATGAAAATCAAATCGCGAAATATAGAACAAATTCAAAGGAATGAACGAAATTGCAATAAATGAAATTGAATCCCAGCAATCTACACAATATCCGGTTCGACTAGGATCAATTAATGTTTTGGCGAATTATAATGGACTGTGAGATCTTAAATAACTGTGGAAATTGCTGCGAATTCAACTCACCAAATTATTCCTTGATCTGGCGTATTTTACTCTTCGTGAATCACAGGAGAAAGGTTGGGTTATAGGGTAGAAAAAGGATTGAAGGTCTTCAGCGAGCACCCTTCTTTCTTCTATTTTCTCTTTAGGGCTGGACGGCACTATTTGCACTTCCTACTATTCTGATCGCGGGTTTACTAATGTTTGATATAGCGGATTTTCTAATTCAATACTAGCGAAATTTTCTATAATGGAGCGGAATTTCAAAGCGGGTGAACTATTAATTATAATTGCACAAATTCACAAAATGAAAAGCGTGAACGATATCCTTCAGCGTAAGTAACCGATTCAATACTGATTTCATATGCGATCCTGCAAAGACGATATTAACATATGTTCTTTTTGTATTTTCACGCGAAGGAAATTCAAAAATGAGCGTAAACAGGTAATTTAATTTTTTTAATTAATGATTAACAGCAAGTGTATTCGTGAGTGTTTGGTCTGGTAAGAGAGAATTTTTTTTTTAACTGAATGGGAATTTTCGAAGATTTGAAGTAGGAACGTACAAAAAGGTACTACGACACTGTCCATCATTTCTGTTTGTTTTTGTTCTAATGGTTTTTTTTATTTACTGTTCGGTTCTTGAAAAGGTCGAGAAATAACACTTTTATTTTTATTGAATGTAGAAGAGACAATTGTTTTTTGTTATTTAATATATTGTTAATGTTAATGAGAAGGTCTTTTTTTATTTTATCCCCTCTCAGAAAAAGATTTCATTGTTCACAGACCTTGCGTCTGCTCAAGGCACGAATCCAGATCCCCTTTCGGCTGGAAAAGTGTGCAGGTTTTAAACGGTAAGATATCTCATATTTTATTTGCGGTAACAGGTGTGTTTGAAAACACCCCCGCAGGTATTACAATTTTTTCTCGACCTTTTCAAGAACCGAACAGTAAATAAAAAAAACCATTAGAACAAAAACAAATAGAAATGATAGAGAGTGACGTAGTACCTTTTTGTACGTTCCTACTTCAAATCTTCGAAAATTCCCATTCAGTTAAAAAAAAATTCTCTCTTACCAGACCAAACACTCACGAAAACACTTGCTGTTAATCATTAATTAAAAAAATTAAATTACCTTCAAGTTACATTACAAATTTTGAAGAACCGACCGAACTTTACTTCCACTTAACACAGGTACTTCCTACGATTCAATTCGCATTTTCCCTTCTGATGCACACGTCGCGTGCTTCTGTACTTCACGACACTGCCGGAACTCCCTTAGTTCCCGATAATTTCTCTATTCTCTATTTAAATCAAATTCTCCCTTGCCTCTTCGTCCCCTTGGAATATTCTAGAAAGAATTTGTCTGAAATGACGCGGTCTTACACTATTGGTTAAAAAACCATAAAATCTGTTGATAAAAAAACCGTTGACTATACGCTCTCTGGGTAACGTGACCTCTTGAACTGTTTATTATCTTAGCCCTTCGAAGTTTTAATTAATGTGTCTGGGAATTCTGGGATGATCCCACACATTTGAATGACTTTCCTCTAGAATTATGTTAAACTTGAATTTTTAAAATGTAATAATTTCTTTCCATTACCTAGGGTACTACACAGCTACAAAACGACACCCACATAATTTCCGTAAGAAACATAATTTGAGAGTTATTGTTTGAACATGGACAACATGGCCCTCATGAAAATTGATAAAATAATATAAACATTCACTATTCAGTCTCAGTACTGTACTTGTCTTGTGGGCCTGGAAATCAATGCAGTGTCTGCTCTCTCGTAACGGTCATATTCGAACAACAATAACTCTCAAATTATACTTAATTCACTCTGTAACTTACAGAAATGATGTGAGCGTCGTTTTGTAGCTGATATCCTTGCATATAAGTTCATTAAAAAAATTGTACTTCAATGAGCTAGTTTTTGAACTATTTCGAATTTACTAAAAAATTCAGTAAATTTCTTGACTAAAATTTTTTTTAAGAACTTTTTGTGACATTTTCGAGTTGAATGTTTTCATATTGTTCTACTTTAATAAAATGTGATAGTATTATCTTTCGAAGAACATTTTTTTCACATCTGTAGGACCTTTGTGTCCAAATAAATCGATAGGTATCATTTGAAAGGGAGGCAAACCCCCCAATGTGGTTCTTTTTGTCGGTGAAATTAAGTTTATTTAATGCCCTTAAATTATCGATAAGTCTTGCCCAGACACACTGTAGATACTGAATAATTAGTATATCCAAATGTAACCAACAGAGTTGTTTATTTTTTGGTATAACTATCACATATATGACGACATATTGGATACTTTTCAATATCATATTTGGTTATAGTGAATTGATTATTAAATACAGGGTGGCCATTTGAAAACGAAACAGACGAGATTACAGGCGAAATAAATTTTTTCGATAGAAATGCTCGGACAGGTCGATTTCTGTTTCGAGGGGGACAACTTAAGATGTAGGTTACGGACGCATAGCGCTTCAACCCTTGCTACTACAACCCTCACCCCCAATTTTTGAATAGGGAAGATGGGTTGAGTGATACCTCATTTGAAAGGTATTTTTATACTGATTTCAGCACAGTACATAATTGTTTTTTCATTTTATGCATTAGTTCTCGAAATAATCTTAACTAAGTATTTGAAAATGAAGTGGTGTTTTCATGGCACTTGTAGTGTTTTTTTGTGAAAAATCGACATTTTGAGCTTCAAAACAACCATGACTGTGGCTTCCTTCCTCCAATCCATTGACATAGAAATCTTTAATCAAGATGTCGAACAAACAAAGCGTATTGGGAAGGAGCTCAATCTTGCTGAAACTCAATCTTAATTATCTTCGATATAATTTGCAGTATTTCCAATAACATGCGGTAACACTTGATCGATAGAAATCTCCAAAGAGTCCAAATACGTACATATCTCTAATCAGATTACCAGGTAAGAAAATCAAATCATTAATGATGCCACAGAAATATTCCAGTCCCAATTCGTGAAACGATTTCCGACTTAATTATGAAGTGTTTTCTCAGTTGGCTTCAATAACGTTTTCATTTTGTTGATTATTGAATTCATATCTTTTTCAAAAAAAATGAGAATCGATAATTTTTTATTTATTACGAACAGATCATTAAGTTGGCTTACTGGTTCTTTGACATGTGAATTATTCTTAGTTTTGAATCGAGACTTGTATGTGTTCTAATTCATTGTTAGACATGGTTTATTCAATTGCAGAGCGGGTGGAAATAATTTCACTTTTTTTTGCAAACAATCAATGTGCGAATAGAACCGCAGAATTCTTCAATCAACGACATTTAGGTTGTTTTGAAGCTCAAAATGTCGATTTTTCACAAAAAAACACTACAAGTGCCATGAAAACACCACTTCATTTTCAAATACTTAGTTAAGAATATTTCGAGAACTAATGCATAAAATGAAAAAACAATGACTGTGCTGAAATCAGTATAAAAATACCTTTCAAATGAGGAATCACTCATCCCATCTTCCCTATTCAAAAATTGGGGGTGAGGGTTGTAGTAGCAAGGGTTGAAGCGCTATGCGTCCGTAACCTACATCTTAAGTTGTCCCCCTCGAAACAGAAATCGACCTGTCCGAGCATTTCTATCGAAAAAATTTATTTCGTCAGTAATCTCGTCTGTTTCGTTTTCAAATGGCCACCCTGTATGTATGTTACAGGCAATGTGAATAATGCGGCATTCTTTACAATCCCTAGACAATTTTTAGGATACCTGAAAGGTTCAGGTGAAGTATGAAATGTTATTCATCTCATACTTTGTCAAGGCATTCTTTAAAATTCTCAATGAGCCAGAGTCTATAAATGGCCCACAATCGCGCAGTATGGTTGACAAGGTGGTTGGTAATCTTCCATTTAATTCATTCAATTCAGACTAATGAGAAAAATGATTTAAACAAGATAATTTCAAATGTTCAAAATGCCCATCAGCCATCAGTCACCTGTGGATAATGTGCAAAGTTTTTGTACCTACTCCACATTTCTATCACAATCTTGGCTAGAAAAATCTGTGTTATCAATATTAACCTGTGACCCTGTGAGTATAGCAAACATCTACGAAATTAAACCTTCAGTCTGTTTTTTTTTTCTTTCCCAATGGGGAAAGAAAAAAAATAAATAAATAAGGAATGCCTTATTTCATATTGTGAGGATGAGGTTAAGAGCATTTGACCAAGAGTAAGCAATTTTGAAAAATAATAATCTTTTAAAGTTTCAAAAATTCTTTCAAGCAATAATTTATTAGAAACTTATGACCTGGGGAAAATTACCCAAGTTTGTGGAAATGAGCGGATGAAGTGCCAGCCTGCTGTTTTTAATAGTGCTTACCGAAATGCCTATCGCCTAGAAACGTCAAACTACCCTTGCAAGAGTTAAATCACTTAGCATTTTACTGGAAAGAAAATTTCTCATTATGGTAACTTTTCACATAATCAATAAATGACAATGAATTTTCACCTGGTATGTCTACCATAACACTTATATTAGGTATTATTTTCACTGGCTTGCAGTATATTACGTATGCAGATATTCGCAACCAAGAAAATTCATAGGTAGAATGCTATGTTTTGATTAATTATTAATGTATTATTTCATTTCCGCATACAGCAAAAATTGTTTCATAACGTTTTGTTAACTTTCATGTCTTCAACTTAAGTAACAAGAACAAATTAAGGGGGTAAAAATAAGATAATGAAGAGATAACTTGGAACCATATTGTTTATTGGCGGCTTGGCGCAGTTTTTGTGAAAATGCTCTGCCCTCTGGAATATGTATAAACTAATGTAGAAGTATTCACACTAAGTTTTCATCACCTAACAACCAAATATACCATTATCGTATTTTTGTATGCATAAAATTTATGACTTATTTTAACTGCGGACCGAAAAAACACTTGTCGCGTTATTCTTAAGCTTAGCACTTAGCACTTGTTTCATCTAATGAATAATTACAGTGCCGTACTCAATATTCTGATAAGTATAGATTAATATATGCTGATAAGTTATGAAGAAACTGAGCAATAAACCTCCCTTGCCTCCTCTGCCGATCCCAACTGAACTTTATTCATTGCCCTGGCTCCAGGTCCAGATGTTCATTCACTCACTAAAAAGGGCCGGTTTTATAAAAGGCGAACCGAGGATTCAATCGTGATTCGTGCGCCAACTACCAGATAGTGAGGAATTTGGTTGTTGACGCAACGGTTGAATCCTCGGTTGGCCTTTATAATACCAGCCCTAAAGCTCCTGAGATGAATTCCGCAAACTTGCTAATTCTCCCTTTTCTCATTTTTGATAGAGTGGTTACAAGTCAATTATCTACAGGTCGAGAATTTTATCTTCCAGTTATGAAATTATTGTTCTGAAGTTTTTCTAGATGCTTTCTGCACCATTGATCTGGAAAATACATCCTCCTGACTTGTCACAGCTAATATCATATTGAACCATGATGATTTCAACCTGCATAAGTACGTTCCTCTCAATCACCCACTGCATCGAAAGTGAAAGCTAGAGGCAATTCTCCTCGCGGATGACGATAAAGGAAAATTTAACTCTTTAGTTTCGCGTCAAATACGATAGACAACACACGAGTTCGCGAATATGGTTCTGTATTCTAAAAACTGATCAGAAAAATTACACTTTTTTGTAATCCTATTAAGTTATATTATTTATTTATCAACATGTTAGTCAATTTTGTTGTGATAGTGTTGTTTTGTTTGTTATGTTTTTATTTCGATGCTTACCATGCTCAAAACCTATTCAATAGGTACAAATTGATGTCAAGATTGCAAATGACACCTAGGATAAAGGCAAGGTTGAAGGAGAAAATAAGTCAATATAGAGCAAGAAGTACTCAAACAGTTTGTTATGGTGAGTGCAATTTTTCATTTATCTTGTTCATTTATCTACTAATATATTATTAATATTACATTAGGCTGAAGGACCTAAGGTCGATGGCCAATTGCATGTATATGTATATACAGGGTGTCCCACTAGTGCCGCAGCGGACGATATACGCGTAACGGTCTGAGATTGGCAAAATTTTTTGACGCAGACTTGATATACTACAAGAAGAGCACAACCTAAAAATATTTTCGAATATACCGGGTGGCCCACAAAAGAGGAATACAGAGTGACTTTGTTTTTTCTAATGGGACACCCTATATTCAATAGGGTTTTTCAGTTCTCTGAAACTTCCTGCATGCTTTCGTATACTTTGCACATATTTTTATTCGACAGTTTTCGAAGTATTTGCCATTTTGACAAAAAAATGATACTTGTAGAGACTATGTTATACAATTATATTTCACGAACCCTTGCACATACCAATAACAGTTTCATATGGATTGAAAGACAAGACTTCAAAGTACCCTACCCAGCTATATTAAAGCATCTTCAGCATACAGAGTGTCCACAAAAAGACTATCAACATGACGAATTTCAAATCGATTTTTCTTCATTTTTTCAAATGCATTGCATATAATTTTTTTTCATCATTGTAATCACCTTTCATTTCACTTCAGTTTTCGTCGAATACATGATATGCATATCTCTAACGGAATAGGATTTTTAAGCGCTTTTTCGAAATGTTTCCCTGAAATTCACATATACCTTCGAATTCAAATAGCAGATTTGGCTTTTCTGTGGTTATTGGGAACTGTCAAATAATTCCACTCAGAATTAGCAATCATTGAAGCTTCAATTCATTTTATAGCGAAATGAGGAACTGGAAGGTTTTGATGTATCTACTCAAAAAAGTGATGAAATCAGTTAATGAAGACAGAAACTTGCTTTCTGTACCCATTTTTCGAAATACATTTTTGATAATTTTCTATGTTTCTACTTGGAACGTCGAATCTTCCAAAAACTTCCAACAAGCTTTGAGCTTGAAGATCTGCGTGCGTGCCTGTGAAACTTATGAATATCATTTTTTCGAAGAAAGTATTAGGATTAGAGCGGGCACTTTTTTGTATCCTGAAGGAATGAAACTCGTTTTTTTGAAGCATTCATAACTTGTTCATTCAAACTCATTGGTATTTTTTGAATTTTTACATCATTGCGTGAGTATTCATCAAATCCGTAAAAACTATGATGATTTGAATTGAAGCTGAAATGATGTTCATTTTGAATAGAATAATTTGACAGTTCCCAATAACCACAGAAAAGCCAAATCTGCTTTTTGAATTCGAAAGTAAATGTGAATTTGGAGGAAAAACTCTTAAAACTCCTATTCCGTTAGAGATATGCATATCATGTACATATTTGACAAAAAATGAGGTAAAATAAATGGTGATTACAATGATGAAAAAAAATTTTATGCATTGCATTTGAAAAGATGAAGAAAAATCGATTTGAAATTCGTCATGTTGATAGTCTTTTTGTGGACACTCTGTATGCTGAAGATGCTTTATTATAGCTGAGTAGGATACTTTGAAGTCTTGTCTTTCAATCCATATAAAGCTGTTATTGGTATGTGCAAGGGTTCGGGAAATATAATTGTATAACATTACCTCTACAAGTATCATTTTATTGTCAAAATGGCTTATATTTCGAAAACTGTCTAATAAAAATGTGTGAAAAGTATACAGAAGCATGCAGGAAGTTTCAGAGAATTGAAAAACAGTATTGAATATAGGGTGTCCCATTTGAAAAAACAAAGTCCCTGTATTCCTCTTTTGTGGGCCACCCTATATATTCGAAAATATTTTTAGGTTGTGCTCTTCTTGTAGTATATCAAGTCTGCATCAAAAAATTTTGCAAAACGCAGTCCGTTACGCGTATATCGTCCGCTGCGGCACTAGTGGGACACCCTGTATATATGACAATAAAAGACGGTTACTACTACTACTACTAATATTACAAATTTTCTCCCTTTTTCAATTCTTCAGCTACCTATTGCAATAATTGATAAGTATTCGAATAGAGCAGCTCCAGACTGTAGATAAGTTCAGTGTATTGAAATACCGAATATTTTCTTGGTTTTCAACAGCGGAATTCATTTGAAAACTGACAGAGTTATATTTGAAAACAATTATAAAATTACGAACTTTTGCCCACTTGCGTTTTCATTCGTAGTCACAGCGGTTACCTATTTAGAATCCGCCCAACGCTTCTTGACAATTTTCCAATCTTCTAATGGCACGATGCTAATGATTCTTTGAGCTATTCGTTTATCTATCTCTTCGATGTACATGAGAAATTTCAACCGAATTCGGAGATTTGTTCAGAAATATTTGATTTTTGTCAGATTAAAGCCCGCAGCGGACGGCGAGCGATAATATAATATACAGGGTGTCCGGGGAATAACTGTACATACTCATACCAGAGATAGAGTTGGACTAGCTGATTACGAATTGACTATAAAAAATTAATTTCTGGATTTCCCTAGAAAGCTACAGGGTGATATTCCAGCTTCATGGAAATACTAAGACCATCATAAAATCCAAACTTATTGACGGATATTATTGAAACTTGGGAGGTTATTGGCACATGCTAAGGTCGAGTCTGAAAGATATCAATTATTCCATTATTCCAGGGCCGGACTCATTAATCTTCATTTAAAGTGTTCAGGGTAGAAAAAACACTTTGTATTTCGAATTACAAATAATTGATTCGCCTTTCAGAAAGAAGCTAAATTATGCTTCAATTTGTGGTATCGCTCAAAGTTGTCACATCAACAATTATTTTTTTATGAATTTCTTAATTTGGATAAAGTTCGAAAATTTGAATTTATTTTCCTGAACAGGACTTAATCATTTTGTGGAGGTCGAAAATAAATAATAAACTTTCTTAAAAAAGTCACTGAAGGTGAGGAAGACTATAAAAATCACCAATTTTTTTTTTCGAAATTTACCTTCATTAACTCCATCGCAATGAGATTCGTGTCTGGGGTGGCCACCCAGTATATCAACAAATTATTATAGTCTTCCTCACCTTCAGTGACTTTTTTAAGAAAGTTTATTATTCATTTCCGACCTCCACAAAATGACTAAGTCCTGTTCAGGAAAATAAATTAAAATTTTCGAACTTTATCCAAATTAAGAAATTCATAAAAAAATAATTGTTGATGTGACAACTTTAAGCGATATCACAAATTGAAGCATAATTTAGCTTCTTTCTAAAAAGCGAATCAATTATTTGTTATTCGAAATACAAAGTGTTGTTTTTACCCTGAACACATTAAATGAAGATTGATGAGTCCGGCCCTGGAATAATGGAATAATTGATATCTTTCAGACTCGACCTTAGCATGTGCCAATAACCTCCCAAGTTTCAATAATATCCGTCAATAAGTTTGGATTTTATGATGGTCTTAGTATTTCCATGAAGCTGGAATATCACCCTGTAGCTTTCTAGGGAAATCCAGAAATTAATTTTTTATAGTCAATTCGTAATCAGCTAGTCCAACTCTATCTCTGGTATGAGTATGTACAGTTATTCCCCGGACACCCTGTATATTATAGCTTTGCATTGACATATGTCATTTTAGTATGGAAAAATATCGTAATATATCGCTTGGATGAAAATATATATACAGGGTTGGGATAAAGTTTGGCACCAAATTAATATCTTTAAAACGAAACGGGCGATATTTTTGAAATTTGGCAGCTGAGTGTAATGGTACACAATGCATCTGATGAGCATATTCTTGATGAATGTGCCTTAATACATGGAAAAGTCTTGAGAAAAGTTACTCAAGAATTTGTTAATAAACTGGCATTTTGTCAGGAGGTGAATGGCAAGCACTTCGAACATTTAAAATGATTTTTATTTATTATTTTCAATAAATTTTTTCTACTAGTAAAAGCCCCGTATCTCTTCTCTTCATTGATTTTCATAAAAAATACGTCATGAAAAGCAGAAAGAGTTATCTACTACAAATATTTCGTTTTATTTCTCACTATTGATACAAATAACAACGATTTATTTATTTGAATGGATTTTTTCTCAAATGTACAAAAAGACTGAATTTCTTCTTTTTACAGAGAATTTTTACATGGGACCCGATATGGACAGATCCGAAACAAAGTGCTCTTTCAGAATCTGCAGAAATATACAGGGTGTCCCATTTAAATAAAAAAAAATTTTTGTCATTTCCGGTTAAGTATCTCATTAATGAAAATATGTATGCTCATCAGATGCATAGTGGTCCATTAACTCAGCTGCCAAATTTCAAAAATATCGTCCGTTTCGTTTTAAAGATATTAATTTGTGCCAAACTTTATCCCAACCCTGTATATATTTTTCCATACTAAAATGACATATGTCAATGCAAAGCTATAATATAGTCCATCCAAGAATGATTGACATCAGAGCAGGCCTTGAAAGTCCAGTCGCAGCTTTATTTCTAGTTACAAAAAAGTAACTAAAATTTTTCTGTGCTTTCTTCATAGATATAGAAATAACCTAAAAATTGAACGATATTTTTTTTAAATTAAGGAACTTTGAACATGGAAATGTTCCCAATTTTCACATACGATTACCAGCGTGTGAATCTGTATACCAGCAGTATATTATTTTCATCTTGTATTGATACATTTTCGATCTTACGATCAATTATAGGAGCATACAGCCTGGAAATTCTGGTTTGATAACGAAAAATATTGTGGGTGATTAAATAGCACGGTCCTTTTCAATGTTCAATATGAATTTTCGCTTAACCGAAAAAATCTAGTTGATTATTTGAAGCGTGTTACTGCAATGTGAATGGATTGGGAAAGACAGAAACAAAACTCAACCAATGGATCTATTTAATATATGAAGAATTTTGTCATGACATTGTAACTTTCAATATTTTTGAACAATGAATGTGTGAAATATGAAAAATATAAATATTCCTATTATTCTGTTTCAACAACCACAACATGTTATTTTGTCCTCATCTGGGCAGAACTCGTCATAATGAAAGGTTTTGTCAGCAATATATTATGACATTCCTCATATTTTAACTAATCTTCTCTCATTTCTTTTTCTACGTGCTCTGTGCAGGCTTTCTATTTTTTAGCTGTTCACTCTTTAAGAGCCTCATTTCAAAGATATTTATTTCACTTGCTCAATTTTTTGCCAAATTTGTTCGAAACATTAATGACAGAACAAAATGTCAGTGTTATTTTCAACACCAACCTGAATTCTGCAACTCAAAATATTACTGAATTGGCATTACCAACATAATTTCAATTTTCCAAAGCCCCCCGAGATGTCAATCATTCTTGGATGGACTATATATTATAGCTTTGCATTGACATATGTCATTTTAGTATGGAAAAATATCGTAATATATCGCTTGGATGAAAATATATATACAGGGTTGGGATAAAGTTTGGCACCAAATTAATATCTTTAAAACGAAACGGGCGATATTTTTGAAATTTGGCAGCTGAGTGTAATGGTACACAATGCATCTGATGAGCATATTTTCATTAATGAGATACTTCCGGTTTAACCGGGACACCCTGTATATTCCTGCAGATTCTTAAAGAGCACTTTGTTTCGGATCTGTCCATACCAGGTTCCATGCGAAAATTATCTATTAAAAGAGGAATTGAGACAACGGATTCTTGATGAATGTGCCTTAATACATGGAGAAGTCTTGAGAAAAGTTACTCAAGAATTTGTTAATAGACTGGCATATCGTCAGGAGGTGAATGGCAAGCACTTCGAACATTTAAAATGATTTTTATTTATTATTTTCAATAAATTTTTTCTACTAGTAAAAGCCCCGTATCTCTTCTCTTTATAGATTTTCATAAAAAATACGTCATGAAAAGCAGAAAGAGTTATCTACTACGAAGTATTTCGTTTTATTTCTCACTATTGATACAAATAACAACGATTTATTTATTTGAATGGATTTTTTCTCAAATGTACAAAAAGACTGAATTTCTTCTTTTTACAGAGAATTTTTACATGGGACCCGATATGGACAGATCCGAAACAAAGTGCTCTTTCAGAATCTGTAGAAATATACAGGGTGTCCCATTTAAATAAAAATTTCCGGTTAAGTATCTCATTAATGAAAATATGCTCATCAGATGCATAGTGGTCCATTAACTCAGCTGCCAAATTTCAAAAATATCGTCCGTTTCGTTTTAAAGATATTAATTTGTGCAAAACTTTATCCCAACCCTGTATATATTTTTCCATACTAAAATGACATATGTCAATGCAAAGCTATAATATATATTATATTATCGCTCGCCGTCCGTTGCGGGCTTAATTTTCCGTTGATGACATTTATCCCCATTCGAAGAGGAGGTTCGTACTGAACGTCCAGAAAATCAGATTGTTTGGTTGATAACTTCGGACTATCATATCGTTGGTCCATTTTTTTCTTCCCGAAAACATGAATGCTGAAGTTATCTGGATATGCTCCTAAATTTGATATAGGTACCTACCTAATACCTACCCACGAATTATGCAAATACAAAATACTGGACAAAATGATGAAAACCTGCTCGAAAGTGATGGCTTTTCTGAATGGATGGGGCAACCTCCTCTTTAAGCAGCACTATATGGTGCTGCTAAATTTTCTGAGTTAAAATTTTCCCGAGCATTGGGTTGGTCCCAGAGGTCCTGTTGAATAGCCTGCCCGGTCTGCAGATCTGACGTCTCGTGATTTTTCAGGACAATTCTATCTGAGCCCACTAGCATAGAAGATTTACCAGTGGCGACCCTTCAGAGGGGGCAAGGCAGAAAAAGCCTCCCCCTCTCTTATTGCTCCTGTCTTCTCATTCAAAATATTTTAAGATGCATGCACGATAATTTACATGATTGTAATAAGTAAATGGAACTAAAATTCCGGATATGACTTAACTCACGTAAAAACGATTCGAATTTACCTACATGCAACATTAGAGCTAAACCACTTTTTGCCACTTCGCGTCCATCCACATCCAAAATACGTACAAAACGACATATATGGACAAAATGACATAGGCATCATAATTTGAGTTTGGAGGTATCAAATGCGGAACTGCCTACCAAATCACAAGACACGAGTGGGTTCAATTAACCTCTGAAAACTCGCGAGCGCTACTCTTGTTTATTCGGTCGTTATGACTTATGAGTGATAATAGAAAATGATAGGTCACGAGTTTTTTTCATTGCGCCAAATTTTTGGAAGAAATGGCCAGTTTTCACCATTTTTTTCATTTATATTGCATTCATTTCAAACTTTACTGATTTGTCATTGTATTCACGAAGCTTTTTTATGTTAAATATACTTTTTGTATCAATTCGATATATTTCTAGATTTATAATGCTTTATGGACAAAATGACATATACAATGAACGGACAAAATGACATAGGTATTTCAGTTGAATTAACCGTATCTACCGGACAACACCGAGACCACTCATCCCAGGCTCCATCGCCAAACAAAAGAGCCAGGACTTGTCTTAACATATTCATCACAAAATATTCATCTGTGGCTAATAAAGCAATGCATCTTAATAGATTAAGATGCATTGATGATCCTATGAGGAGGTTCCTCCAATCCCTAATAGACGATTCATGAGTGGACAAGGCAAACGTGAGCCGAGGACACGATAAACGTACTTTGTTTCAACTTCTACACCTAATATGATTGCAATCAAATCAAAAAATGAACCCATACCTTCTCCAAAGAAAAGGAGACACTTCCCTAGGGCATTATTTGAAGAAGACAATGAAAAAGAAAATGTTCCTAGCAACTTTCAAGATGATGAAGACGATTGTCCAACTGTCTATTGTCATGACCTTTTCTCCCGATTCAGATCGGGAAAAAACCAGTCTTCTCCAGGGAGGATTAGCACTGGAAAAGACTGGTTACGATGCATGCATTGGTTGCATTGGGCTCACGCATCTTGTGCTGATGTTCCTAGAAGAACCATGCGTTTCATTGGTGTCAGTAGTTTTGTAACTATAGGTAGAAAAATACAGTTGCCTTTTGCCGGTATGTCATTAGCGGACAAAATGAATTTCGTTTATCCCAATTTATCTGAGAATATTTTATTTTTTGATACTTTAATTTCATAAAGGTTGATTAGATTTTGTGAAGAAAGGACCAAAGATCATAGTTGTAGAATATGACATTACTGTGATTCACTACTAACAAGTTATGCCTCTGAAATAAAACCCTATGTCTTTGTACGTACTTCCCCTATATACATCCTAATCTTTGTCTAAGCTCTACGATTACCATCACAGGCGACAAGCCAAGAAACATACAGGGTGACAATTTAAAAACTTGCCAGGCCAATTATGTCGCGACTAGGATGTTTTCAGAGAAAATGCCGGAAAAGGTCAATTTTTATTCGGAGGGGACATACTTTGAGCAGAATTGTAAGCCGAAATCTCCTCAACCCTAGGTGTAGGGGCTATCGCCCCTTAATTCTCGATAGGGAATAGGGGGTGAGATTTACCTCAATTAAAAGATCACTTGTCCTTCTACATGAATTCTATGGTTTGCAAATTTTTATTGATTCCTTGAAGTAGTTACAGAAAGTGACAATTTGAAAACTTGCCAGGCTAATTATGTCTAGACGAGGATGATTTCAAAGAAAAAGCCAGAACAGGGCAATTTTTAATGGGAGGGGGACATATTTTGAGGAAAATTGTTAGCGAAATCTCCTCAAACCTAGGTGTAGGGGGTGAGCTAAACCTCAATAAAAATTTGCAAACCATAGTATTCATGTAGAATGTCAAGTGATCTTTCAATTGAGGAAGAGCTCACCCCCAATCCCTATTGAGAATTTAGGGATGATAGCTCCTACACCTAGGGTTTTGGTGTTTTCGGCTTACAATTCTACTCAAAATATGCTCCCCTCCGAATAAAAATTGACCTGTTACGGAATTTCCTCTGAAAACATCCTTGTCGAGACATAATTGGCCTGGCAAGTTTTCAAATTGACACCCCCTGTAACTATTTCAAGGACTCAATAAAAATTTGCAAACCATAGTATTCATGTGAAGGGACAAGTGATCTTTCAATTGAGGTATAGCTCACCCCCTATTCCCCATTGAAAATTTGGGGGTGATGGCCCCTACACCAAGGGTTGAGGAGATTTCGGCATACAATTCCGCTCAAAATATGTCCCCTTACGAATGGAAATTGACCTGTTCCAGCATTTTCTCTGAAATCTCCTTTTCTTGACATAATTGGACTGGGAAGTCTTCAAATTGTCACCCTGTACGTACGTGGAAATGGGAGAAGAGTTTCAATTGAACCAGCGATGGAAGGCTGTAATCCCATGCTGTTTAGGTAGCGAAAATTCAGTATATTGGTGGATACATCGTGAAATTCGTTTTTATTTCATTTCAAATGCTCTTGTTTCGATTTCCTTGATAGAGGAAATTGATTAACTTATGTATTAATATCATATTCATGAATTCAATAATAAATTCCATTAATTCCAACATCGAAAATAGAATGTGCTAGGTCAAAACTTCAGCGAAACCTCGTCCGAATTATATTTCTTTGAAGTTAACCTAAAACGAAGGTTGTTGATTGATCAAATAAATGTAAATGGTTATGTCATTGTTTAATTGTTTTTAAACAATGGTTATGTGGATCCATCAACGCGAAATTCCATTTTATTGGTCCTCTTTATCATTTTTGTTGGTTCTTGCTGTACCTTCTATGAGATATAGGTACGTACAAACACAATTCACAATGAAGCATAAGACTTTGGAATTTGAAAAAAATACACTTTCCCGCCTAAAATAGTTGACTCCATAATCCGAATCGCCTCAGTCCAAAAGCCCATAAGCCGCCACTGAGATTTACAAAAATAATACAGGAGGGCCATGAACTAACACCAGAAATATTCCAGAATATACAAACATCGTCAAAAGTCTCGTCCCCCCTATCAACTCTCAACTCGTTGAATGTAACATGACAATTTTTTATGTGCGCAATCTTCACTATCTTATCACTTTTAATGAAAACAATAAAGCAGCAAAAATATTTCTTGTTCAAGAAAATCAGTTCGAAGTTAATCAGATTTCACCGAATAACGAAAGTTGTAGGGGAAATACGTACAAAACGACATGTATGGACAAAATCACATAGGCATCATAATTTGAGTTTTGAGGTATCAAACGCGGAACTGCCTACCAAATCACACGACCCGAAGGGGTTCAATTAACCTCTGAAAACTCGCAAGCGCTTCTTTAGTTCATTCGATCGTTATGAGTGAAAACAGAAAATAATAGGTCACGAGTTTTTTTTATTGCGCCAAATTTTTGGAAGGAATGACCATTTTTCACCATTTTTTCATTTATATTGCATTCATTTCGAACATTACTTATTTGTCATTGTATTCCGGAAGCTTTTTTTATGTTAAATACACTTTTTGTATCAATTCGATATATTTCTAGTTTCATAACGCTTTATGGACAAAATGACATATACAGTGAACGGACTAAATGACATAGGTATTCCAGCCGAATTAACTGTATCTACCGGACAACAACGGCTCCATCACCAAACAAAGAGCCAGGACTTGTCTCAACATATTCATAACAAAATATTCATCTGCGGCTAATAAAGGCAATGCATCTTAACCTATTATTTGTCAGTTTGAATAGTCGCCTTACATCAAGAAGCTATATGTCGAACTACCAGTACCAGATCGCGCAACGTTTGAATATTCCACGGTCCCTTTCCTGGAAACGAGCAGCGTTGCCCGGAGACCGGTGCCTGGTCGGAATAACATCTGCTAGGGAAGACCAGGAAAAAATTCAGGGAATCATGCAGAGGATGTTTCAGGGAAAACAACATTCTAACGATCAGTGGTCTATTTGTGTTCAAATGTTTATTATTCACAATTAAACATAAGGAGTATTTCATACAGAATAAGAATTGTAATAATACAAGACGCATGCATACATATCTTTATTCGCTCCACACGTCATCTCTAGCCCAAAACAGTGTTCATGTTGTATCCATGAGATTGTTTATAGGGATTGCATTACCGGTTCACCGATTTACCGGTTTACCGATTTACCGCCCTTAATGTTCGTCAAATTACCGACGAAGAAACCGACATCTTTTACCGGTAATTTCGGTAAAAAAATGCCAGCGCTGATCTGTTGTTTCCGTACTGCACGGGCAGCGCGGACGGGATGGATTGTAAAATATTCAAGTGTGTAAATGTGTGAAAAGGAAATGCATATGTTTGAAAAGAGGGAATTCAGGGGAAATACTTAAAAATGGCTTTCGCAGCACTCATGACAACTCGGCCTACAAGTTCTATACTACATATACTAAAATGGTAACTCGGTGGACCGGCCCGAGGAAATCTGTCGAAAAGTGGGTCCAGAAGAATTTTAAAATCGCAGCGAAGCTGCGATACGGTGAGAAAATTTTTATACGGTCGGAAAGAGGAATAATTAATTCATACGTAGGTGAAATTTCGATTCTCCAGGCGAAGTAGAAGTATTTTTAAAAAATTCGCAAAAATCGCGAAAAAATCCGACGAAAAGGGCCATTTTAAACTTGATAAAACTTTTTCACAGATATCCTGGCCGTGATGTAAATATACGGATCAAAAGAGGAAAAGTCAATGCAAAATAGCTCGATATTCATATTCTCTATAATTTCCCTATTTCTCCAGGAAAATTGATGAAACTTTGACATTTGACATCACCCGAGTTCTACCGATGAGAATAACTACTTGGAAAGTAGATCTGTGGGGGGATTCTGTAACTCCCGCTTGCTTAGTAAACGAATACGAAAACGTAACGCGGCGAATCGCAAGCGAAGAAAGGCCCTATTCTATATCTCACTTTATCTCTTTCGTTTCGTCATCTCTACGCTCCGATTCCGTTCACGAGATGTGGCGATTTTACACGAAGAAACATGTCAACGTTGCAAATAATTTTGATTGTGTGTTATGTTATCCATGTCTGTGATCGCTTCTAACCTAAGTGCCAAAATTTTTAACCTCTAGCTAGTTCGAGACAAGAGTCCGGTGTGAACTTATATTTATATTTCCAGTTATATGGAATATTATGTTTATGCATTTATAATGATTATATTTTTTTTGAATGAATCTATTTGAGTCTTAATTTTGAAATTGGTAGTTTTAAATTGTTTTCACTTCTTAGACAATCTATTATTTTTGCCATTTATTTTTTGAAATACACCTCGGCGTGAAATAAAATGCAAAGGAAAAATATATTCAACTCAATTGCCATCATATCTATTGTCACGTAATAAAGATATTGAGAAATTCTAATTTGATCAATTGGAATTGTTTTGGAAGAGTTGTCTGATTGAACCATATTTTTATCGGAAAAAAATGCTATGAAGAAGAGAACTGTCCTATTCTTCAAATACCGGAATCATTTGCCCGATCTGGCAACGTTGCGGCGAATTTGACGGACCGCTCAACGAGTCCCAGATCTCACTTGATTAAACAACAGGATTACCCTCCTTCCTTAATCCTTTTCATCTTCCTTACCTGAACGAGAAAGTTTGTCATAACGAACGTAAACAACAATTTAAAATCAAAATCTGACACTTTGCTGCTGTCACGTTGACAAATTCAACCAATCGGAATTGTCGTCAAGAAATTCGTAACGCAAGCGACACCTAAAACGCTACGTTATCGTCAGAAGATCCGAATGCCCTTCGGCCACTACGACGGTTCCCGAATGTCTTTATAGAATACCGATACCTGGAAAACGATCGTTTCGTTACGTGATCGATACGCTTTGACGATACAGAATCCCACCACTGCTGTCCCATATACTAGTGTGGAGAACTAATCTTATTGTATTGATATATCAATACTTTCATCACTTAGGGCTGATTGCACCGTAGACAAAACTGTAGATTGAATCTTAAACCTCGATTAATGTCTATGAAAGTCAATAGACGCTAATCGAGGTTTTGCATTTAATCTACAGTTTCGTCTACGGTGCAATCGGCCCTTAGGCCGGGTTTCACCAACGATTTTATATAATCTCGTTTAAGACAGTAGATAAGCGATAATTTTCTGTGGTTTTCCAGTCAAAAATCAATCGGTAATCTCAGTTATCTCCTCAAACCAGATTAAAATGTTTGGTGAAACCCGGCCTTTCTGAACTTTTCTGGACTCCACACTAGGAGGCAGAGTTATCATGAGTGCTACGAATGCAATTTCTAAGTTTTTCCCCTGAAATACCTTTTTCCAAAAATATTGCTTTTTCTTTTTCACACATTTACATTCAAGTCCAGAGAAAACAAAGCTTATATATAAGCTTTGTTTTCTCAGGGCTTAAAGGAATCGGACGAGTCGTTGAAAAAGTTAGAAACGACAGATATTTTTTTATTTAAATTACTATTTCGAATATTTTAGGGCCTCTTACTAGTCTTTGAGTTAGGTTACCTAGAGTTTTACTTTTCTGTTGTTATTATTTGATAAGAATTAAACTTTGGTTATTTATTTTGTGGCTTATTCTTTTATGTCGGAAAAAACCGGTAAATACCGGTAAACCGGTAATTTTTCAAATAATTTACCGAATTACCGGTAAATTCAAATTCGGTAAATTTGCAATCCCTAATTGTTTAATGCTCTTCCTATAAGACTCCAGAGAATTTGTGGGAATTTGTCTTTCAAACAAGAGATTCTAAATTTTCTGATAAACTGTGAGCCATATTCGTTGGCTGAATATTATGATTTCTGTAAAACACAGGATACTTTAAAGTTTCATATTGTGTTTTTGACCTGTATCTCTTTTATTGTTACGATATTTTGTTACTGGCAATAATCTATCTATCTATCTATCTATATCTATCTACATATCTATCTATCATAAATTTCACTCGAAGGAATCTGTAACAGCCCTTTGAAGTCATTTTTTGTGGTTGTGGACCTATAGACCGGGGTAGTCTCAACCAGTACACCATAAGGAGACAGTTGCATTCCTCAAACTGAAGGGCAAGAAGACCCTCAAGAGTACCACGGGTATCACGTGGACATAGAACTAGCCGTTGGCTATGGGCAGAACACCACCAAGACTGGCTTTTACACAATGGCGCAACGTACGTTTTTCGGACGAGTCACGAATCGGTTTACAAAGTGACAGGCAGACTGAAGCGACTCAATTTCGCCTGGGAAGTTGTGCCCTTTCAAGGCGGATCAATAATGTGCTGAGGGGTATAATGTTCGGTCGCCGATCGCCGAACTCCTCTTATTATCGTAGATAAACTCCTTAGATCCGCTAGTGATCGGGACACCCTTTGATTATACCTAATCATTAATTACAGATTTCAATTCTATTTTGAGCATGAATATTGAATAACATAGTGTTAAGTGTTTTCTGTTTTGGTAAACAGAAAGTCCATGGTGTAGGCACATCTATTATGTATTTACGTGATATTTGGAGGTGTTAACGTTGCGAAAATCAGAAAACAAGTAATTCTTCTGGCAAATAGCAATGCAGTGCTAATCATTGAGAAAATACTGAAATGTAAATTACTATTATAATGCCATAAAACATCCATTGAGATTTCGTCTTCTGTTATTCATCCAAACTCATTACCATTGTTTTTAGAGACAATTATTTCACCTATGTCGTTGAGTGAATACCCAATGGCTATGTTTATACGGTGTGCGAAAATAAAAATGAATTTTTAATAATATAAGCAACAATCTATGGAATTAAACTGAAATATACATGAAGGTTTTTCAAAACGCTATTCAGTCGAACTGAAAAAACATCCATCAATCCTGGTCCCTATAGCGAAAGGGTACTATTTCAATTATTGGGAACGAAATAATCAAAATATAACTCACCAAAGAATTTCAAGTTGAGAGTATTCCGAACCTACTATAGTCGTGGTCCAACAGCAATTTCAGCCAATTCGGAACAGTCATTCGACGGGTTACAACCTCCGGCCGAGATACTTCTGAATTTGCATACTCAATTTGAACGATTAAGTTTGTTTGCAGATACTGTTGGGTGCTTTGACCTTCCACATAAGAGATCGCCCTTGCAAAAAGTACCTGAAGATCCAGAAATGTTAGGAACGAAATTTTTCCTCCTCAGAAGGAACATAAATTTTTCAACCCCACAGATAATTAGTTATGACGATGACGGGGAGTCCTTGAAGAATTCTAAGTTTAATTACTCTCAGCCTTTGAAGATGATCATCCATGGTTACATGAGTAAATGGAATGAGAAAGGAGCACTTATAACCTCCAAGGCATACCTGGATTTGGTGAGTATAAATGCAACTCGTATGAATCGAAAATATGAAATCTATCGACTTTTTTGGTCTGGGAGGCACCAGACCAGGGGTGTCTGAAGGATACTTTGACCACCTCACTTCCTCGCAAAATATGGGTGATTAAATTTGCAGTTAGTGAGCACAAGTAAGAATGCATTTTTTCAATATTCCAATCCGAAATCTCCAGGCAATGAAATTCGTGCAGCAAAGCAGCACTAATCAAACACACTTCAAACGTAAAATACCCAAGTTATATCCGCTTTACTCACTTACGTAATCCATAACATCAAGATATCGTTGAACCCGAAAAATTATGCACGATACGGATGGTAAAATTACCTGATCAATGGAATGAGCGACTTTCTCTGGAAGGAAAGGAGAAATTGAAGAATACTCGAAACGACCGGAAGTTGATGAAAAATTAAATATCTTGATCCATGTACAGATTGTTCGAAACAGGAGCGTATTAACGAATGTTTTCTGCGGTAAAGTTACGCTTTATCGGAATTGTGATTATCTCCACCAAAAATACAGGGTGCATCACGAGGAATTGCACATAGTCCCACCATACTGTTTCAAGTAAATTTTGTACAAGAATTTGGATCTTGAATCAATCGAAATTTTCAAGAAATATTGTCTTGCACCTTCAGGAACTCATTTGTTCATAATTCTGAAAATCTAGGTCCGTCGGTGAAAATTCTGGTTGTTTTTGTCTTCGCATGAATTTCCCTTTGTTTATAGTTTTTTAAATGTTTGATGAGCGATATTCAACTCAGTAATCAAGGAGGAACACTAGATGTGAAAGATGACCAGCAAACAGGATGGCTTTTATGAAGTCTGTTTTTAATATGAATTAGGACTCACTATTGTGTTCTGATGATGGCCATGGATGGGCCGAAACATGTCGACACAATAAATATTGATTAGGTCCAAAATATACTGGAATAAGACCCCCCTTTCCCTTATAGTTGAATCCAGTAAGATGAATTTCAGAAAATTCTTGAATTTCAGAGAATTCATCAAGGAGGAACACTGACGAAAAGATTTTTCCTTATACTGATGTAGGAAATTTAATTAAATAAAGAGGTTCAGTTATTATTTCCGCTCTGCATTAAATACCAATTTTCCCATTGAATGCAGTATGAGGATAAACAGTGACTCCTTCACACGCATACAACATTTTCCTAACTTATTGCCGTTTAAAAATTTACCAATTTGTTCTTAGTAGGTAATGGAACATCCTCCTTGGCGATGTATTGGGAATTATTCAGTTCTGAGCTGGAAAATTTTCGAAATTTCCTAAACTTTCAATTTATTGTTTCAGACAATTACCCAAAATTATATACAGAGTGTAACAGCCAAATGGAATAAATTCGATAACCAATAAATGAGGGGGTGTTAGGAAAAACGCTCGGACAAGTCGATTTGTAATTTTAAATGCGCATATTTTTCAAGAAAATGAAATTATATAGGGTGTTCCATGCGACCGTGTCCAATACCAACTTTCTTATTTGAAATGCAACCTCCTGTATATCATTTATTTTTTGGATTCTTCAGAAAATTCTAGACATAATTCATGTACAATGTCCTATACCTATCTTCAACTTTTTCGGAAATATTGAGTGTTTTCAGATTTTGTACAAAAATCAACAGTTTGAATGAAAATTATTTTATTTCACAAATTCGATACATTACACTCAATACTTATTTCCCATTTACCCATTGATATGAAGAGAGTAAGCAAAAACCATTACGGACAAGAAATGTTGAGTAACGTTAGAAGACAATTCTACACCGGATTAGCATGTTCGCGGCGAGCATTTTGACCATTTCCTACATTGACATTGATGTTTTTTTTTGTTTTTTTCTTTATAATTAAGAAATAATCAGTATTACTTATTAGGTGTTGAGTGTAATGTACCTACCGAATTTGTGAAATAAAATAATTTTTATTTAAAACTTTGATTTTTGCAATAAATCTGAAAACACTCATATGCGCATTTGAAATTACAAATCGACGTGTCCGAACGTTTTTCTCAACACGCCCTCATTTATTCGTTATCGAATTTATTCCATTTGGCTGTTACACTCTGTAGAAAGTTTCTTTAGTCTTTTGAAATCTCAGAACAACATTTGGGTCGTTGAAATTGTTATAATAACTATAACTGGCTACCTGAAATATTCTATTATTAGCTTCATGGAATCTCTCCTACTTTTTTGTGATCATAAAAGTAAAATAAATCAATGAAGGAGAAATCAATCAACATTGTTTCATGAAAAATAAACCAAGTGTCAACAAGAATTTTTTATGAGAAAACTTAGAAACATAAACCAACCATTTTAGAATATTTTAAAAATGAAATCCCAGATTCCTCTCGTTTCTGTGAAAGGTCTAACAGCCTTCTTGATTATAACTGGATCATTCGTAATAATGTTGTAAAAGTTTTTTTTAAACCGTTCTTGGCGTGTCTTTGGAGATCCTACATACCCCAAATCTTCAAGTCGGTACCAATCGAACTAATCAATTGGATTTAAATCTGGGGACCTTGGTGGCCAAGGAATTGAACCTCCTTCCCCTATTCATCTGGAATCGTATGTTTCGTTCAGATGTTTTCGGACAGACACGGAAAAATGTGGAGGTGCTCCATCATGCTGAAAGTAGAGCCCTCGAACATCAACATTAGCTAATAGATTGGGGGAGAATAATTTGTATAAAGTTGAAATCTCCAAATGGGGTGATCCAATCCTAAGAACCAATTCAATCGGGTGAATTCAATAAGCTTTTTTCTGAAAACAGCAAGAAATTATGAAAATGATGTAAAATGTGTGAAGAACTTAATCAAGCATGAGAAAATTGTTAGTTCATGCTAAGCGAAAATAATTACTGAAATTTATTATCCAATCGAAAATCCTTCAATAGTGATAGGAAAAAGCTTTTTCGCAGTTTTCGTCCATAATTACAAAGATTTGAATATTCCTCATCAAACATTGAAAAAACCATACACAGCATGGAATCTTTGCGGAAGACAAGAACGACCAAAATTTTCAGAGGCAGACCTGGTATTTCAGAATTCTGAATATGTTGGGTACTAAAAGAACTTCAAGATAATATTTCCTGTAAATCGGATTTTCGGCGAAATTATTTTCCTGAAATTGGTTCTCAATATAAATTATTCTCTCAAAAATTCTTCTTCCTGAAATTTTTTCATGCTCTCAGTTTGGGAGCATTTCAGCTAAAGTAACGAAATTCAACTTTGAGATTTATGGATTTCAGTGGTGTTACTTTCCACCAATCAGAAACGTGCAATTTTGAATCACAAATGGTATCTAGATGGAAAAACTGTATCGCAGCAGCTGTCAGTAGTTTTTTCGGGTTTACCCGCGGCAAAACTTGACAGTTGTCGTCAACGAAAATTAATAATAGGTACACACCATAGAACTTATAGTACATAGTACTATAAGTTCTATGGTACACACATATTGCATCCAGAATAATATGTTACTCATGAAATAGTCTTGTCAAATACCATTCGGGCATCTAATTTTCCCGCTGAAAAAAATCGAAAAACCACAATGCAAAGTAAAATTTTTTTAACAAAAAGCATTCGTGCAGGTGCCAAAATCCTCGTCTTCGACTCGGATTTTTGTTGCCACCAGCATTCATGCTTCTTGTTGAAATATTACTTAGCAACGTGTTTTTCGATTTTTTTCGGAAAAATTGGATGCCCTTATGATATTACTCGAGTAAAATGCCTAGTAGGTATGTTTCCGTCATTTTTGGGATCTTATCGGATATATGGAAATGGCAAATATTATAAAATGCACATATTATGTATTCAAGAATATCATTTATTTCCAAAAGACGCTTACTTATACAGGGTGCGTCAGCAAGGCGTACGGCTTAAATAGCGGCTAAACTGAACGGTATAGGTACGTGTCGAAAAAAACTTAAATGTATAATGTGGTTGTAAGGTTGACAAAAATCTACGAACTGAAAATAATTTTAAATGGAACAACCTGTATTTCATGGCATAATTCTTTCGAGGACTACAAGAGCTCTACATTTGTACTTCATTTTTTTAAGTTCATAACGGCGTTGCCGTATTTTTAGGATATTTTCAGTGTTTTGAGGGGTTCATCAAAATTCTTATGGCAAAGTTATTTTCCACACGGCGTTATTTTAGCCGTACGCCTTACTGACGCACCCTGTATAGACTTATTCGTGGAATTTACTGATTTCGATAGTATAGATTAATTTCATCGATATCAACGAATTAATATATCCTGCAAATAATTCCTTGATCTGGTTTCATCACAATCTAGGCTTTCTGCCGAGTGCCGATTTGCATTGCATAATTGATCAAGAATAGCCTGTTTTTTGGAAATCAATGTGTTCACCATTTGCACATTTCCACACAGTTTTTCAAGCGCACGACCTCCTGTGATATAATTAATCAATTTTATGAATACCTGTCCTGTAAATATTATTGCATCTACTATCACAGTTCAACGGAATTTAAAGTTCGCAAACTAATAGATTCTACCTTGATTCTCTCTCGCGTTTGACCATGAACTAATTGTATTTACAACTATTGGAACTTATATCCATACGATCAGTAAATGGATAGAGATGAGATATTTTACTTTGATTGGTGATTCGTGGTCAAGTTGATGAGATTTGAAAGTCATGATAGGTATACTCCATTCACAATTATAAAATCACAGCTCTGGCCTTGGAAATTTGACACATTCCACTCTGTATCGAAGTTATGACGTTTTTCGAAATATTTTTATGTTCCAAGTCAACACTATGTTGCCCTTTCTACATTCTTAGCGTATTTCTCAGAATGTGAATAAATTGGAAAAGATGTGATGGACAAAAATAATTAACGTTTATATGAATTGATAGAACGGATTCCTTTTCTAGTTATTTGCATGAAAAGTACAAGAGATCACTGTTGAAATATATTATTTTTCGCCATGGAAAAAAATTGCATTGCTTTCACATAATTTTCATATGCATGCTTGTGAAGATTTAATGTTTATTATCCTCTTGAACTGAAAGTTCAAGACTTGACGACATTTTATTTATTTGATCTTATGAACAAGGAGTAAAATATTCTGATTGTACCTATAGTAATTTATTGGATTAAAAAATATTCATACATTACTACCACAGTAGGTTTGTACAAATAAAATGGAATAGCTTAAACATATGCTTCACATTATCATTCACCTGTTCTAAAATAAGACACAAACTCCTGGAATATGGAAAAAACCGATGTATTCTGGTTCAATATAGCCTTTTTCTACTTTCGGCAAAGGAATGAAAGCTCCAGTGACACATTTCAATCCTACCTGAACCATATTTTCCGGTCGCTTCCGTTAGAAGATCGTATAAGGAAGCCTTTCTTGTCCATTTACACATTCCAAATAAATTTTGAGCACCAACATCGATACCGAAACTAACCAAACTTCTGGGGGACCGGAATTTCGTTTGAAACCTTTCAAAACGGCCAGATACCTAAAAAAACTTCGTTATCAAGTGTAAAAAGGTCGATTAGTACTTACTTTCGCTTTATTTATGCTTATAAATCGATTTTTGGTCCAATTCAATTTTGCCGTTCGTACTCACGCCAAAACTCGTGAAAGAAAAAAATGACACTTGCACGAAACTTCTTCTGGACGCCGAAGAACGGAGAAATAGGCGATTTCCTATCGATATTTCTCCCCAAAATCGCCGATCGATACGAACTAACAAGTTATCGTCATTCCACTGTCAGATACGCTCACAACGTTGTCGTTGCTGCTAAAAAATCGTAATAATTACGTATTTATCAAAATGTTCTTTCACTTTGGGAAATGAATGAATTTGAGAAAATATTATGTGAATTCAGAAGATATTTAAATACCTTTTTGCACAACTTGAAATACTCCAGTATGAAAATGTAGTAGTTCTAACGAAACCTGCGCCACAGTTAAACCTTAGAAGAACTAACTCCATTTACAAAGTTAAAAAAGAGTAAATACACTTGGCAATGTCGCTTGATTTACACGAGTACCAACCTGCGTCTGTTTCAAGTGAAAAAACTTGATAAACCTAAATCATGGCTAACCGCGATACTTTATAAAAGTGAATGGAGTATAGGTAATTTATCAAATGAATGAATACGGGAATGGGTCAAATCTGATTATACAAGCATTGTTTTTTCTTTGAATAATGGTATTACCAAAGAGGGAGTCTAAGAAGTCTTTGTAGAACCTCTCGACATTCCCAGATAAGTTTGGATCTGTGTTCAAGGTAAGCGAGTGGTTTTAGAGGCGCCAGACTCTCAGAACTTAAACAGATTTTCTTGTATTGCATCTGGAACGAACACACAGTTTCCAGGTGGGAATTTATTTTCAGCATATTTTGTAGTATGAACTCAGTTCAATCAAAAATTGATGAAATATAGTTCAGTGAAGAGTATATATAGCCTCCTCGGATATGAAGTTTTCCACCCTTTAAGTATGAAGCTATGCTGCAGAAAGCAGCGGACTTAATAAACCTCCCATTGGGTGAGCTGGTTAGAGCTATCAGTGGGGATACATCCCAAATAGGGGGAATGAAGATAAAGGGATATATTCACACCAAGACTGAGGTTCAGAAGATCGTGAAGCCTACTTTCCAATTTGCCTCACCTCTTTTCTCCTGGAATCAATGGAGAAACTCATAGAAAATTTCCTTAGAATCAACATCGTGCTCCATAAAAGGCAATTCGCCTAATGGGCCCACCACATGCTCAAGCTTCACCACAGTTTGGCTTGCGCAAACCGGCTTGAACACTGAACACTGAGCGTGTGGTTGGGAGAATTGTATACAGTTTCCCTCAGTGTTCAGTGTTCAAGCCGGTTTGCGCAAGCCAAACTGTGGTGAAGCTTGAGCGTGTGGTAGGCCTATAAGGATCTGGCAGATCAATGGTAGATACCCTCTTTCTTCTCGTAAAGGAGATGGGAGCACTCTCTCCACTAAGGAGATATCACTTGCTATGTATAGCGATATTAGGGGCACCTTTGATATCACTCTATATGCCTCCATAGTGCTGCTCATAAAAAACGAGCAGAATCCTCTACTTTAAAGTGGATAGCTGCAATACTGAAAGGACGAAACGTCACTGCCTATACCTTGGAGAGTAACTGTCCGGACTTGCAGAGGCAGAGGCAAGCATGAGGACACGATGAGTGACCGTATGCCCTATGCATTACCGAGAAGTGATGTGAGTAAGAAGAGCTAAGGGTCAATCCCTTGAAGAGCACTCTTATTCCATTCACTAGGAGAAGGAATCTCAATCTTAGAGCGTCATGGTAGGTTTCGAATTTTTCCAGAGAGGTGAAATACACTCGGAAATACCTAGGGGTCACAATAGATAGTAAACTCAACTGGAAACAACACAGCCAATCATTGGCAGACCCTGCAAAGGCTTGCTCTAGAGATCATACTTAATGTGCCTCCCCTTCATCTGAATATTGCCTGCGAGACGCTTGCAAAATCTCGTTGAACAGCAAGATCCTACCCTGTAATTGGGTGGAACATATGAGGATCCTGAATCAAATAGATTCGAACCTCTTGGCAAAATCTTCTGAGGTACGCGTAATGCTAACTACATTTGAATTCGAAACACCATTCGTCACGGTCATAAGTGACAGACAAAGTGCAGTGGACTTCATGAATCAAGTAGACAAAAGGTCATCCATATGATAAAATGATTGATCAAAATATACCGATGAAACAGGCATAGGATTATACGGTCCTAAATGGAGACTTTCTGTGCCAATATGGCGAGAACCCTCCTTTTTAAAGGCAGAAACAATGGCTATCTGTAAGTGCTTCCAAGATTGTTTGAAAAGAAACCACAAAGGGGCGCACAATGTAGCAACAGACAGTGAATCAGCATTAAGAGCTCTTGAATCTTACTGCTAGTGCTCAGTGCTCACCTGATAATGCTACAATACCATGAAGAAATTATTGGTCAGAGGCAACAAAGCGAGTTTCTTATCGGTGCCATGGCACTGTGGCATTGAGGATAATGAGAAGGTGCACTTGTAAAAAGTGTATCAAAGGCCTTGGAAAGATCCACTATACCAGTGGCGGTTCTACTATACCGTGAAACCCCGCGGCGTGGGGGGCCCGGAGGGCCCACGCGGATGTGGTATTATTTATTCAATTTCATCTGTTTCTGACGTTACCTATAACTGTGGCCTCTGCTTAGAGGTCATTTTCCAAATTAAAAATTATTTACGGAATAAAATGTCCCAAGAGAGACTAAGTGGACTTGCAAGCAGAAGAAGCAGCTGCAATGGATAAATCAATTTTTATAAACGAATTTGCAGATAGGAAGGCAAGAAAAAGAGATTCATGTTTAAAATTTTTTGATGACGTAGTTAATTAGTAATTAATTAATGAAAGGACCAATCAGGAGCGCCCTTCAGAAGAATAAGTAGGCAGTGGGCAGGCGAGAGTGAGACGCCAGTCGAGAGCACGGTAACGTGGCCCTACTGATTAGTAGGGCCACGTCACCGATCGTTCTACTCCCTGGTTCTCAAGAATAGAGGCCCTGGCGTCTCTCTCTCGCGTCCCCACTGCCTCCTTATTCTTCTGTTGGGCGCTTCTGATTGGCCACTTTCATTAATTAATCACTAATTAACCAAGTTATCAAAAAATTTCAAACATGGATTTTTGGGCTTAAAATACATATTTTTCACTTTCGAACCCCTCAATGGGGTGCGCGACTTCTGGGACACCCTGTATACATGTTTTGGTTATATTCAATAATCATTTCCGTGGGAATTTGATAGTTTATTAATTTTTTATTGTATTTTATGTACTTTTCTAGTAAACTCAATTTGTTCCTTTGTTTTCCTATATTTTATTATTATTTCAAAGAATTATACGTTAGTAGGTTTCAATAAAATTTCTCCCAGTTTTCTGGGAAGTTGTAATTTATATTCACAGTGCTCGTACGTGATCCAACCATGGGAGTAAAGTTGATAGAGATTCACCTGAAAACAAGGGGCCTTGGTACAATTCTCGCGGGGGGCCCATAAATCCTAAACACGCCACTGCACTATACGGCAGTGTTACAGCCTCGGGAATTGATTCAGTAGGGTATAAGAACAAGAGGTCAATCTGGTCGTAGGTCTGAAAGATTCTGCTATATCCAATGGACCCCATTATATAATGATAATGAATATGGCTCCCTCGATCGTCAACCACAGCCTGACAACAACTTTGCATAGTTTCGATCAGATTGTTTGAGTAGCCTTAATCAATTTCCCCCCAGAGTTGCGGTTCTTTAAGTGTATGTGGAGGTGGTTGAGAATCCGAAGCTGCTTGAGCAAACATTTTATTTCTCATGAATGAAAATTTACTAACTTCCTAAACTTCAGTGAAGCAGTATGAAGCTCTCCAGGATCACGAGCTTGTTGAGTACTTTATCTAGAAAAAATAATTTCAAAGTATAGAGTCTAATGACTCAACGAAGAAACATGAAAAAAATTATTGAAATTCACCGAGCATTAAATGATGTGATTACATTTTTCAGTACGACTGCAACATGATGGTAGTTGACTGGGGTACAGGTGCAAGAGGTCCTCAATATGCAACAGCTGCAGCCAATACAGAAGTAATCGGTAGACAAACTGGTATACTCTTATTGAGAATCATCAAGAACGGAATGGACCCAAAGAAGATCCATCTGATAGGGTTCTCACTTGGAGCTCACGTTGCAGGCAGTGCTTCAGAAGTACTAAAAGCCAGCGGACATCTACTAGGTAGAATAACAGGTAGGTCATTCGATTTGGTTGAATATTTTGATTGATGAATAGGGGAAGTACGTAAAAAATGACATAGGGTTTTATTTCAGAGGCATAACTTGTAAGTAGTGAATTATAGTAGGTACGTATATAATGTCATATTCTACACATATGATTTTTGGTCCTTTCTCCATAAAATCTATTCATCTTTTATGAAATAAAAGTACGAAATAATGAAATATTCTTAGATAAATTGGGATGAACAAAATTCATTTTGTTCGCATGCTATGGACAAAATGATATACCGGCAACAGGCAACTGTATTTTTCTACTTGAAGTTACAAAACTACTGACAAAGTTCACCAATGAAACGCTTGGTTCAGCACAATATGCGTGAGCCCAATGCATGCATCGTAACCGGTCTTTTCTAGGGCTAATCCTGGAGACTGTTTTTTTCCCAATCTAAATCGGGAAAAGAGGTCATAACGACATAACAATAGACAGATGGACAATCGTCCTCATCATCTCGAAAGTTGCTAGGAAAATTTTCTTTTTCATTTCCTTTTTCTAAAAATGCCCAAGGAACTTGCCTCCTTTTCTTTGGAGGAGATATTGGCTCACTTTTTGATCTGATTGCAATCATATTAGGTGTAGAAGATGAAACTAAGTATGTACGTTTATCGAGTCTTCGACTCACGTTTGCCTTGTCCAGTTATCTTCCATTAGGGATTGGAGGAACCTCCACATAGGATCAGCAAGAGTAGGTTAAGATTGCCTTTATTAGCCGCAGATGAATATTTTGTTATGAATATGACAAGTCCTAGCTCTTTGTTGGCTGATGGAGCCTTGGATGGTCTTGTCCGGTAGATACGGTCAATTCAGCTGAAATGCCTATGTCATTTTGTCCGTTCACTGTATATGTCATTTGACCATAAAGCGTTATGAATTATGAAACTAGAAATATATCAAATTAATAGAAAACGTATATTTAACCTGAAGAAAGCTTCGTGAATACAATGACAAATAAATAGAGTTTGAAATGAATGCAATATATATAAAAAAAAATGTTGCAAACTGGCCATTTCTTCTAAAAATTTGGCGCAATAAAAAAAAACGCGTGACCTATTGATTTCTGTTATCAGTCATAACGACCGAATGATCTAGCTAGAGTAACCGCGCTTGCTAGTTTTCGCAGGTTAATAGAACCCACTCGGCTCGTGTGATTTGGTAGGCATTTGATACGCATTTGATACCTCCAAACTCAAATTATGATGCTTATGTCATTTTGTTCATATATGTCGTTTTTTACGTATTTCCTCTACAATAATCCGTATAATTTATAAAAATAAAGCATTCACTTTCAAGTGAAAGGTAGAAGCAAAAGGCAGAAGTTGAAGGTTTTGCTTTAATTCTTATTCGTAATCTCCACCTTCGCATAAGTGAAGTGGAAGGTACAGCGATTTCAACTGGTTGAGACTTGCAGTGAGCAATCAACGCGTAAGTGTGTTCTGGGTTTATTTGTTCGCAAGTTAATTGAGTTGAAGTTGATCCTTCTGATTGATTTGTGCAGGGTTGGCAGTTAACAAATTCAAAATGTCTGAGTCTGACATAGATGCATCTATTCCCTGATACAGAGAATAGTAAAGACGTGAAAAATGAGATGATGTTTATCGCTGAAAAAGTCAAAGCATATCCGGCGATTTTCGAGAAATCTCAATTTCTAGCGATGAAAAAGAAGAAAACTGCTGCATTAAAGGAAATCTTTAAAGATTATGTGACTCGGTTTGGTAAAGAGATGGATATTACCTAAAGCTTTTATGAAAAAAGTGAACAATATGAAAACACGACTGATAAACAAATAAAAATAAAACAGGGAACAAGCCCATGCGCCTTCAGTCCTGGGAGAAAATGATGTTGAAGGCCATGGATGCAGACACCTCATGGAATATTCTGGACACGGAGGGCTGCTCACATCCCAATTCTTCAGCAATTTCGCTCTGGAATCCAGGGTTCGCACAATTACGCAGAAATAGTTTTATTTTCATCACAGGTGACAGGGATCCTCAACGAGTTTCGGAATGCACGCCAAGGAAGTGGTCTGGTCTGCCAACCACATCACATTCTCCTCCTCAAATCTAAATAATATTTTAAAATCTGATTCACGAGGCGAACGTCTAGGTTTGTAGTATATTATCTTGAACGTAGGGGAAATACGTACAAAATGACATATATGGACAAAATAGGCATCATAATTAGAGTTTGGAGGTTTCAAAAGCGGAACTGCCTACCAGTACCACACCACACGACCCGAGTGGCTTCTATTGACCTCTGAAAATTTGCAAGCGCTACTCTAGTTCATTCGGTCGTTATGAGTGATAACAGAAATCAGTAGGTTACGAGTTTTTTTTCATTGCGCCAAATTTTTAGAAGAAATGGCCTGTTTTCACTTTTTTTTTCATTTATATTGCATTAATTTCAAACTTTACTTATTCGTCATTGTATTCACGAAGCTTTTTTCATGTTGAATATACTTCTTGTATTAATTCGATATATTTCTAGTTTTATAACGCTATATGGATAAAATGACATATACAGTGAACGGACAAAATGACATAGGTATTTCAGCTGAATTAACCGTATCTACTGGATAACATCAAGACTCGCATCAAGACAATCCATCCCAGGCTCCATCAGTAAACAAAGAACCAGGACTTGTCTTAACATATTCATAACAAAATATCCATCTGCGGCTAATAAAGGCAATGTATCTTAACCTATTCTTGCTGATCCTATGAGGAGGTTTCTCCAATCTCTAAAGGACGATTTATAAGTGGACAAAGCAAACTTATACTTAGTTTCAACTTCTTCATCTAATATGATTGCAATCAAATCAAAAAATGAGCCCATGCCTCCACCAAAGAAAAGGAGACAAGTCTATAGGGCATTATTTAAAGATGACGATGAAGAAGAAAATGGTCCTAGCTACTTTCGTGAGAATAAAGACGTTTGTCCATCTCTCTATTGTTATGACTCTTTTCCCGATCTAGATCTTCTCCAGGATTAGCCCTGGAGAAGACTGGTCACGATGCATGCACCGCTTGCATTGGGCTGACGCATCTTGTGCTGATGTTCCTAGATGATCCAAGCGTTTCATTGGTGAACTTTGTCAGTAGTTTTGTAACTATAAGTAGAAAACTACAGTTGCCTGATGCCGGTATGTCATTTTGTCCATAGCATGCGAATTAAATGAAGTTTCGTTTATCCCATTTGATCTAAGAATATTTTATTTTTTGGTACTTCAATTTCATAAAGGTTGATGAGATTTTATAAAGAGAGGACCAAAGATCATAGGTGTAGAATATGACTTTACGATGCACTACTAACAAGTTATGCCTCTGAAATAAAACCCTATGTCATTTTGTACGTACTTCCCCTAAATGCATCATACATATCGGCCATAACAACAAGAGCACTGAGACCACATACACAAAATCACCTTTACTAGCTGTGTGATGGCTGGGCAACTACTGAAAAGAGTGAGATAAATTGTTGTGAACTTAGATTCCTATTTTCGAAAGCAAATTCTTTAGTTAGTGAGCAAATGCTTCTTTTTATTAATACGGCGAACGTATAGCTTCAAAGCGAACTCCTCGAAGTGAAACATTTTCCTCCAGTTCTTTTTATGCATATACCTATACCTTGAAGGAATTGCTTTATTTTTGTAAAGTAAAGGTTTAAGGCTTTTTTATCTAAAATGGTTGGATTTGTTCACAGGTCTCGATGCAGCTAGTCCGCTTTTCCGTAACAATCATCTGCGTGAAAAACACAAGAAGCTTGATAGGGATGATGCCCATTTTGTGGATGTTGTACACACTGATTCAAGTCCGGTATGTTGATCACGAACTTAATCTGCTACAGTTATAACTTATAACGACATGTGAATTATTCTTTCTTTGTCATACGTGTCATACAAAGTGCAGTGGACTACGTAAATCAAATAGACAATGAGTCATTCATATTGTAACGTTTTCTTTGTTATAAAAACGTCCGGGTTCAATAAGCTATTTATTTACACTACTTATAACACTTATAATCATTATCAACCAATGAACTTATCCTTACAGAAGTCTGTACAATTTATTTCCACTGATTTATTTGCACTATTTATTTTTACTCGGCGCTTGTCTCTGACTGAATTCCCTCATCCGCCGATGGGCCCCTTATACAGGGTGGTCCAGATCGTAAACAAGAAATTTTAACCACGTATTCTACATAAAAAATAAGCCCTAGTTTGTCATATGAACATATGTCGAGAAATGTTTCTTCCTCTCCGAGATACGGGATGTTGGAATTATAGAAAAAAAAAGTTTTTCATCAATAACTTTCACACTGCTTGAAATATTTTTATGAAGTTTGAGACATAGGTTTTGAGCGTCAAGGAGCACTTTTTGCATAATATCATTGCTTTTCTGTTTTACCAGTGGCGTCCGTACTGCAGCGAGACTGAATATTTTCAGATGAAAAAATGATACGCCACTGGTTTTTCCGACAATGAAAATTAGTATTTGAATCCCTATTCAATTTGGAGCAAATTCGGTCTCTAGATTTTTCGCTGTACGAGGCACTGTTTCCGGTTAAAAAAATAAAACACATTCTCATGCATGAGGAAATCGCCAAAATTTGATATAGCAATAAAAAGCATACTACGGTTTTGTAACAATTTTCTAATATTGGATAAATTCAACACACGCCCAACTCCTATTTTTAGGGTAAAATAATTTGATTAAAAAACTTAAATGACAGTTTTGGTTTCCAATTACTCGTTTTAATACGAGCATAACCATAGTGTTATTATTATTATGTACCTACCATATCAGGCGATTTCTTCATGCATGAGTATTTTATTTTATTTTTTTGACTGGAAACGGTGCTTCGTACAGCAAAAAGTCGAAAGACAGAATTTGCTCCAAATTAAATAAGGATTCAAATAGTAATTTTCATTTTCGGAAAAACCTGTGGCTTATCATTTTTTTTATCTGAAAATATTCAGTCTCGCTGGTAGAATGGAAAAGAAATGGTATTATGCAAAAAGTGCTCCAAATTTCATAAAAATATTTAAAGCAGTGTGAAAGTTATTAATAAAAAACTTTTTTTTTCTATAATTTTAACACCCCGTATCTCGGAGAGGACACATTTCTCGACATATGTTTATATGACAAACTAGGGCTTATTTTTGATATAGAATACGTGGTTAAAATTTCTTGGTTACGATCTGGACCACCCTGTATGTATCTCGCCCAAGTGCCAAGTGTGCACTATCGTTAGGCTCCTGTACAAGCGTCCTTCAAACGGAAATACTTGCAACCGCAAGATGTCTAGATATAAATCTAGAAAGAAACTATCAGAAGTGCGATATAGCTATTCATACAGATAGTCAAGCTGCCATTAAAGCACTGAGCTCCTACGTCATTGACTCAAAGCTGATTTGGGAGTGCCGAAACAAACTCAATGAGGTAGGCAAGAAGAATAAGGTCTCTTTAATCTGGGTTCCCGGTCATTCGAGAATCGTAGGAAACGAAGAGGCCAATACACTGGCCAGAAAGGGCGCACAAACGCCACTCACTGGCCCAGAACCCTTCTGTGGTATAGGAAAATGCACCTATAAGAAGGAATTTATGCTGAAGGAGAAAACCGAAAGAGAAAAACTCTGGCGGAATCTCCCAGGGATGGATCACTCCAAAAAGTTCCTCCGGAACTTTGAAACTGCTAGATCCCAAAAATATCTAGATCTCAGTAAAAACCAACTTCACCTACTCACTAGCTTTCTCACAGGACATTGTCGCCTAAAAAAGCATCTGTTGAGAATGGGTTTATCAGACACTGATGAGTGTAGATTCTGTGGGGAGGAGGAATAAACTCCTATTCACCTGGTTACGGAATGCTATGCCATTGCAAGCCAAAGGAAAGAGTGCTTTTGACAAGAAACTTGTAGAAGTGGGGAGTTATCATCCTTGAAACCGTCCCAGATTCTGGATTTCATCAAATCTCTGGAACTGGAGGGCGAGCTGTAGGAGGCGCAATGATAACAGCTCTGTCAGGGGGCACAATAGACCTTAAGGTCGCAGTGAACTGTAACCCCTTCTTACTATTACTATTATGTATCTCGCCGATTGTTTCTCGATAAGTCCGGACCCGTCTGGAAACTTCGCGAATCACATGCGGCCGCTTTGTCGGATGGAACACTCCACGCGCTTCCAGAAACCTCCAGATCGAGCCGGAGAACTGAATGCACAGGGCCGTACTTCTCAAAATATGGTAAACTGATGGATCAAAAGTTAAACCTGTCAGAAGTGAATTCTTTTGTGGCATTGGAAAGGATCACTTTAGGGCAGCGTTACACCAATGAGAGATTCAAAAAAGATCTAGAGGACTTAAATAAGCAGAAAGATTTGGAAAATTAACTGTAGTGGTTGCCCCTGCAGAAAAAGTTGCTTAAGAATACATTGTCACCAACTAGGCATTTGGGAGTTTATGATCGCTTTGGTTTAAATGTAAAAATCCATCGTTGTCCATTCGGTCAACGTGGTACCTTTATTTCTCACTTATTTTTTGCCTTCTAACTAGATCTTTCATCTACTTCTTTCTAAAAGCCCGTTCACATCCTCAATCATTCGCGCAAACTAACAAGCGGAAGCCAGTGAAAATGATTCTTAAGAAAACACTCAACGTGTCATTTTTCCCCAGTATGCGGCAGATGGTTTTGGTTTGTGGGAGCCAATTGGTCATGTAGATTTCTTCCCAAATGGAGGTCAAGATCAACCAGGATGTACAGATACTAGAGGCTCAGTAGTGGTCACAAGTTTCGGTGAGTTGAACTCTCACAAATAAACTCGTTTTTTTCAATTTTTTTCTTTCAGATAAAACACTCACGAGAGAAATAGCTTGCAGTCATATCAGGGCGTGGCATCTATTTCAAGAAACACTGCTGAATAAAGTGTCAGGAAAAAACAACACCTGCGAATTTATTTCATACAGTTGCCCAGGGGGACTGCCTTCATTCGAAAGAGGACACTGCTTCCCCCATTTGGACAATCCAAAGAGTAAATTATACCTTGACCCTAGCTATCGGACAGAAATTGGAAAACTGGGTGAAGATGCGAAAGGTGAAGGCGTTATGTATTTGACAACAAGAAGTTCATCTAAGTTCTGTGGTGAGTGAAGGATGGACTTATTGATAACTTTTGATCAAAACATAATTTCTCGTATAATATCGCGAAAGAATTTCAAACTGTTGTTGCCAAAAAGCAACAGGCCTTTTTTGGGCGTTTTTATGATGGGTGAGGTTCAAGTATTCGAAATGAAATGGTACATATTCAGATTCACATATTCACTTTATTTCCCTCAAAAATTGTACAGGGTGTGTCAACAATATTATCTGGTAGGTATAACTTAAATTTACAGAAGTAAAAATCATTTTTGGAATAAATGTATGAGACTATAAGGAGTAGGGAGTAGGTATAACATGCATATAGACAAACAGTCTGGCAGTCTAGAACCGATGTGACATAAACTCATCCATTGGATAAAAGGCATTAATGGCAAGAAGCATCCTCTTAAAATCTTCAAAACGAAGTAAGGTAACCGGTTCTGGAAATTTATTATACATTTTCAATCCGTGAAAAATGTAGTTATTCTGCGTTATCTTCAGTCGGTAGAGATGTTTTGAGGACTCTGTCCTTTCCAAAATATGGAGGAGTGAAGTGGCACTTATACTTATACTGAATGAAAAAACGACTAAATCGGAAAAAACCAAACCCAACTTCATACCTACTTCAGAATAAATCAAAACGGATTATAATCATCATTCATCACCACAATAGATAATAGCTCTTCAGAGAGCCATAATTCACCTTCAAAAAACTACATCAAATTGAATACGTGGTGACCTCGAGTAGTAAAAAAACGGTTCATCCTTCGTTCTTTTCATCAGGTCTTTTATTGGGCTAGTTGCCAAAATTTTGATCGTTGGATTCTTGAATGCGAATCTACCTATAAGATGTGATCAACTTACATGATAGATCTACCTACAAGATGAACGAACGAGGCAACGAGCGCTCAGAACCTCCTGACTTTACGTCAGTGCTTCAGATGACCCATTTTCACATCGCAACAGCTCTAGGCTAGTGATAATATCATCTGAACTATTTCGATTCTAGAAGATTCGTTCAACATCGGTTATTCCCGCTAAGGAAATACTTGCACATTGTTGCCATGTGTATAATGAAATCAACAAGTATAGGAATTATTAATTTACTACTGTGCACCAACAAACTAAAACTACATAACTATGTAATTGATATAACGATGTAAAATTTTTCAAATTATATGCCAGAACTTCTCAATACGAAATGTTCCTAACATTAACCATGATTTCAAATTTCGTAAAAACTTCAAGAAGGAATATGATGTCCTCGAAACTGATATAATATAGAATTATTATAAAACGAAAATTTAAGTATAATGAAATGAAATACAGGGTCTTTCACGAGGAACCTCACCCATATTTATACGGGAAACTACTGAACGTATTTTCATGAAATTCAGCACTTATAAGTATTTCACGATGCTGATGAAATCTAAAATATTTTCAAGGCATGAGCACCTCCGATTTTTCCGGAAATGACGTCAACTTCCGTTTTTCAAATTAGAACACCATTTTTTTATTGCAGAAATAGATTCCTTAAAAAATTTCAAGTTATTTTGATGTAACATTTTTCAGTTTTGGTTGGAAAATTTTCTCTGAGCGGGAAAATTAAAAAAAAATCGAAAATAGAGCTCCGCTGAAACAAGAATAACTTCGAGGTTTTTGGATGGAAAATTTTCATTTTTGAGATTTTTCAAGATGTAAGATTGATGTATCCACTTTAAAAATCGAAATCGCTATTCATGATACAGGGGGTGAAAAAATCGCTTTCAAAGTTAGGGATGACAAAATCGTGAAAAATCAATTTGTTCAAATTAGAACCCCATTTTTTTTATGGCAGATATTGAATCTACGTTAAAAAATAATGTGAGTGTATGCATCACACCCTTGCCCTAAAGTGGATATTAACTCAGAAAATATCCATTTTAGGGCAAGGGTGTGATGCATACACTCACATTATTTTTTAACGTAGATTCAATATCTGCCATAAAAAAATGGGGTTCTAATTTGAAAAAATTGATTTTTCACGATTTTGTCATCCCCAACTTTGAAAGCGATTTTTTCACCCCCTGTATCATGAATCGCGATTCCGATTTTTAAAGTGGATACATCAATCTTACATCTTGAAAAATCCCAAAAATGAAAATTTTCCATCCAAAAACCTCGAAGTTATTCTTGTTTCAGCGGAGCTCTATTTTCGATTTTTTTTTCGAATTTTCCTGCTCAGAGAGAATTTTCCAACCAAAACTGAAAAATGTTACATCAAAATAACTTGAAATTTTCTAAGGAATCTATTTCTGCAATAAAAAAATGGTTTTCTAATTTGAAAAACGGAAGTTGACGTCATTTCCGGAAAAACCGGAGGTGCTCATGCCTTGAAAATATTTTAGATATCATCAGCATCGTGAAATACTTATAAGTGCTACTGCTACGTTCAGTAGTTTCCCGTATAAATATGGGTGAGGTTCCTCGTGAAAGACCTGTATATCGCAGAACCATAAGCGATTGAGATATACATACCTGCATTCTGCATTCCTCGAGATTTTTGTGTTTGTTTGATATTATATGATCATTTATGTTTTCATTAAACATCTGAAAACTATTTAATTTTTTTCAAACCAGCTAGAATATGATACTGTGCGATTAGAATGATCGAAAAAAGAATTCGAAAGAAAAAGTTTCATTTTCGCAATTTTTCTTCATTTCAGGGCCTACACGTTAAATTACTTAACGAAGCTTTTTTTCTATTGATTTATTTAGCGTTTATGTGGTATTCAAGTTTAAAACATAAAAAAGACACAAAACAAGCGTATCGATTTCCTGCCAAGATTCAAGCTCGAAATTAGAAAAATTACTGGATACTTTTCTCATCACATCACATAATACAAGGAATTATTTTCTTGTATCGTGATCATATCACTTTTATACGAGCGTATATCATTATTATTTACCTCGGTCAACAAAAGACAACAATAATTCTAAAATTGAATGAAAATGCTAACGAGCTTAATACATTTGGCAACATTGCTTGGAACGAACGGATTACATCGATTATTTCGATGATTCTGGCGAATTCTAGAACTTCCAGTGTTTTCTAGGCGCAGAATCTACCAGAACGGGGCAAAAATCTGGAATTTTCTATTGGCTGTTATATATATGGAACTGCGTACTGCCTTGTTCAGTATATTCGAATAAGTCGAAGCGTAGTTGAAGTGAAAAAATATTAATAAGATAAAGTATTTGTTGTGAAATATTTTGTTTATAAACCGAAGTGTTTACCGAGTGAAAATATGGCTCTTCTCAAATTTTTCGAAGATCCATTGGATTACTGGAGGCCTACAGCTCTTTCTAATCAGAGGTTTGGATTGTCTTTAGACGATGAAGATTTCCTTCTAGCCGCAACCCTAGCTCCAAGAAGAATGAGAAGGCTACTGAATCATCCATATCTTCGAGAATGGTCATCGAGGGAATCCAGAAAAGACCAAGGTTCCCTTGTGAAATGTAACAAAAACGGATTTCAAGTCAACTTGGATGTCCAGCAATTCTCTCCTGAGGAAATAAGTGTCAAAGTTTCTGGAGAAAATACCATAACTGTTGAAGCGAAACATGAAGAGAAGGAGGATGATCATGGTATGATCTCTAGACACTTCGTAAGAAAATATACCATTCCAAGCGGTCATGATATCACAAAGGTTGCCAGTAAATTGTCTTCGGATGGTGTTCTAACCATTAGTGCACCTAAAGTTCATGAAGATAAGGAAGAATCTAGAGAAATTCCTATACAGCAAACAGGGGTTCCTGTACTGCAGAAACGTAAGAGTGAATCTGAGCCAGAGGAGAATGGGGTCTCTCAAATGGATATCTCTGAGGATACTCCTAGGACAAAAAAGAAGAAATCTAATTGAATTAAAAAATTTGGATCTCAATTTTTTTCCCTTATTAAGAATTCCAGTATATTTTTTGTGATCTCTCTTCTCTAATTCATTGAGTTCTATGCATACGTAATAAGATTTTGTAAGACTGCTTTTTTGAATAAATTTATTTGTTATTAAATTAGTATACTAGTGTACTATCATTCCTTTCATCCAAATATCCTTTTGCAGAAATTAGGCATATAAAATAAAATGTTTGTCTGTTGATGCAATTATATGCTCTATGAGTATTTCATGGAAAACATTGTCATTAGAATGCTGATCGAATAAAATGTTTGAAAGAAGAATTTTCATATTACTTCAACTAGTATGGAATTTCCAATCAATAGTTTCCATTAAGTATTGCCATATTTGCAAATCCCATACAATGTGTGTTTATAGAAGAGACATACCATCTGATAATTGCCTTGATTACAAGAAAATTTTCTTGTCAATTGATAACAAAACCGAAATATTGGAAGCACATAATTCGCTGAGAAATTATGTGGCATCAGGGGGATCCATCAATGAGACTAATTTGAACTTTCCAGAAGCATCACAAATGAATATGCTTAAATGGAAGGAAGAACTATCCCAAATTGCTCAAAGATGGGCTGATCAATGTCCCACAGATGAAAACGATGAATGCAGGGACATTCAAGACTTCAGAGTAGGACAAAATATTTTCAGTTTTGATATTCCATCAAAAGATGAATTGCCTCAATTCACCCAAGTCTTCAAAAAGATATGGTATGAGGGACTGAAGAATTCCAGTTTGAAAGATTTGATCGAATTCGACAATTCTTCAAGCTGGAAATCCAAAATTTTCACACAGTCAGTTTGGGGCAACGCTCAATATATAGGTTGCGGAGCTTCAGTTTTTAAAAAGTTGCAACAAGATGAGGAAAGCTCAATTCGAAGATTTCTTGTTGTTTGCAATATGGCTCCAGAAGGAAACATCCCCAACTCAACAGTATATCAGATTGGTCAACCATGTTCACAATGCCCAAGAAAGCAATGTCATTTTAAGTACAGTAGTCTCTGTGATGAAAATGAAACAGAAATTTTGGATGTTACCAAAAAACATACAGGCAAATTATTTCATCATATATTAAGACCATGGGATTGGAAAAGTAAGCTCACAAACAGAAGAGTGTACTCCCAAAAAATTTCAGGAGTTTGGTACAATGGAGAGTGTAGATGTAATTTCGTTTATAGATCAAGAGGAAATTCGCCGTTTGAAAATAAAATTGTTGAATACCTGCTTCTTTTTATTATTGTTGACATGCTGTAGGTATAATAAATAATACTCAAATGATGATTACGAGTTTTTCCACAAGCGCGTAGTATTTCAATTATTTTAAACTATTTATTTGTTAATTGTTCCTACCTGTAAACTTTTCGAAGATTCTGCAATTTCTGGCATTCACTGATGAAAATTCTTACTGAAGAATTTCAAAACATTTCCCCTATGCTAAATATGAGTCACTTCATAATATTATTTAATGTCAGTACAAACATATATCTTGTTTTCAGAGTTATATCTCTTGAAAATTTCTTAACCAGGTCCAAATAACTTTAATGAAAATCGATTGCATGTTCCCACTAGATAATTCAAAAAGATGCAGGCAATAATAAATCAGATTTGAGATTACAATTCCAAATTCCCAAACCCTATGATTGTTTTTTATTGAATAATGAAAACTGATTTCTGCTTTGAATCTCTAGGTACTCAACTACAAGCCTCCATTCAAATATCCCAGAAGACAAAACCAACAAAAGGGGTCCTACAATTACATCTTCAATACATGAATTACACAACAGATTTTAGTATTAAGTGCGAGTGAGTAATAAAGAATAAATAAATATGAGTTTTACATGTATTTCTCAGGATTTTAGATTTTATAATGACTGGAACAGTAATGAATGGTCTTGGTGTAACAGAGTTCAATACTTTAACACCAGAAGTGGGTGAGATCAAAGCAAGTTTGAGTTACGTAGACATAGATTATGGAGAGCAGAATAACGATGTTAATCATACTATATTTATTGACAGAATAACTATTCGTGATATGTATGGAAATAGGTAATGAACGATTTTTGCAATTTGAACTATAACTAATGATCAATCTTTTTCTAGCTGGCAATTTTGCGGGAGAGATACAATGTTGAATGATAGAATAGGATTACAGTTTGACGCTATGAATGTTACGCTTAGTAAAAACCCTTGTTAACCTAGTTTTATATTAAAATATTTGTTTTTATACTGGAGTAATTGCTGAATCCTTATCAATAATATAAAGAGCCTCATGAAGAGTGTTAGTTAAAACACGAAATATTGTATTGTGGTAACAAAAGGATTCAGACTTTTGAAGTTTTCCTGAATGATTTTTTTTCAAATGTAATATTTAGCGAAATCTATCTTGCAAATTTCTTGTTCCTAGGTTTCTCTGTTTGGAAGAATTGAATTTGACCTAGGATTCCACATCAGTGAGTAGAACGGTAAGTTGTTTGAGACCATGCTCGGCTCAAAATTCAGACATTGTGATGAAATGATATAGCTTTTGTGTGAGAAGAATGCGCGCTGTTTGACAAAATATGCCTGTTTATATACAGGGTGCGTCAGTAAGGCAGTAGGGCTAAAATAGCGCCTAAACTGTACAGTGTGGAAAAAACTTATATGGCATGGTTATAAGATTGACAAAAATCTACAAATAAGAAATAATTTTACTTATACAGGTGCGCCAAAAAGAAGTTACGGAATATATGTGTTTTTTTCAAATGGAAAACCCTTTATTTCATGGCAAAATTCTCTCGGGAGAACAAGAGCATTACACTTATACCTAATTCTTTTAATTTCATCACGGCGTTGCCACATAATTCGCATTTTTCAGGTATTTTCAGTGTTTCAAGGGGTTCATCAGAATTCTTATAACCGCTGTGTGCAATCTAGATGAACGAAATTTTTACAGTAGTTAGCATAAGGCATAAGGTATCAGCTTCATCATTCGCTAAACATCTGAAGTTTTTTTTCATACAGTGTCTAAAATAAATTGACCAATTTACTCAAATTAAATATGTATGCGATAACTCGATTTTTTCAAATGAAACACCCTGTATTTTTCTCTTTCATGAAATTTGTTTTCCAAATGTCTACCTTTTTTACAAAGTAATCGTTGTTTTAAACGATGTGTAATATCTCGAAAAAGAGCGGTTCAAATATGGGACATACTTTGTAAAAAAGTACATATGTCCCATATTTTTTTTTTTGTTATTTGAAAAACAAATTTTATGAAAGAGAAAAATACAGAGTGTTCCCTCTTGTAAAAATCGAGTTATCGCATATTCAATTTGAGTGAATTGGAAAATTTATATTAGACATAAAAAAACTTCAGATGTTTACCGAATGATGAAGCTGATACCTGATAACTTTAGCGGTTGCTATAAGAATTTTGATGAACCCCTTAAAACACTAAAAATACGAATTATGTGGCAACGCCGTGATAAGATTTGAAAAATGAGGTATAAGTGTAACGCTCTTGTTGTCCTCGAAAGAATTATGCCATTAAATACAGGGTGTTCCATTTGGAAAACCTACATATTTTTCCGTGACTTTTTTTGACGCACCCTCTATAAGTAAAATTATTTTTAGTTTGTAGATTTTTGTCAACCTTACAACCATTGTAGACACGGTATAGTTTTGGCGCTATTTCAGCCGTACGACTTGCAGACGCACCCTGTATAAAAAATTAAATAGCGATGAAAAAACCAAAAATTTGTTGAAAATCAGTCAAACTGCCCTTACTGATACCTTTTACTCATAAACTATCCCCGGTAACAAACAAAATTTAGGTCAAGTTCACTCAGAATTTCGTTTTGAAAAATTTTCTTGATTGAACAAAGACAAGTATATTATTTTTTGGACAACACTAATTCTCTTGAGAAAACGAAGTATTTAGAAGCTTTCTCTTGAAAATTCATTCATTTCAGAATCCGTTGACAGAAATTTCAACAATACATATATGAAAATGAATTTTTGAGAAGGAATTAATACAAAAATGCAGATGATATGAATTGTTGGTAGTATATTTGCAACAGTTAATCCATAGACTGAAAACATGAGAAATTGTATATCAAAAAATAAGAAATCATAAATGTTCGCTTCTCAACCCAAAGAAAAATCAAAATGTTAGTTCCAAATTATTATATTTGAATTTCACTGTCAATAAAAAAGTTCCATTCTTATCAACTTTAAACTTTTTATAGAAATCATCAATTTTATACAGTGTAATACTTATGATTCCACTCAGAATCTAGCCTTACCAACCAAAAATTATCTTCATTCATTTCCATTCTGATTATCTGTAACAAAGAGGAAATTCAAAATTGGAAGGTATAGGAAAGCATCAATAAAAACAGATTTGTTATGTTAGAATATTTGAAGAGTATATCGGAAATATCTTTGTTGATCTTTCATAGCATGATCTTCCAAACTTACCAGGGCACGATATAAGTAAGTCTTATTATGAGAAAATTTTTTGGCACTGATTTTGTATCAATTCAAGTTGATTTTCTCTGTACATTTCAGATCAGGTGCTATGAATCTGATCTAATATTTACATTGGATATTCGTCAAAAAAATAATGTCTTACCAAATCCAGGAATTTGTCCAGCTTGTAATTGTTTTTGCAATCTTTCCACTTCTTCAATAGAACTTGCATTGATTATAGCTTCTCTTATTTTCCTTATCTCCTCTTCTGTCAATCCTGAAAATGATATTGGGTATTAAAAATGCAAGACAGATGTTTACATTCAAACACCAACCTTTACTCCTAGCAATCTGACTAATATTACCCCCTGGTACAAATGTTTTTGCCCTTTTAGCAATTTCTTTCTGTAACTCCTTTCCTTTCTTACTTTTAAATAATTGTTTTGCTTCTTCTCTTTCTTTTGCTTTAACTTTACGAAAATCGAGGAGACGAAGATGGGGTAATTTATAAATGAGGTATAATCTGTAATGTTGTTTGGCTGTCACTGGGTTGTGTAGAAGACTCAAACTTTGCAGATTTGGTAAAGTACTCAAAGGTTCCAAATCTCCAACTTCTTCTATGTGATTTCCTGTAAGGATAAGAGAGTCTAGGCTGGGAATATACTCTTCTAGATGTTCACCAATTCTTCTGTAAAAGATAATGAGTTGAAATTTAGATTATTTTGGACCTTATACACCACAGAGCAAATATATGATTTGTTAGGACATCTCCCAAAACACAGACTCTGAGGAATTAGTGATAAAGCAGAAAAATAACATTTTTCAGCATGTTATGGCTGATTAATTTGGACTTTCCTGCTGTGCTTTTGCCATGTTGAGAATATACCATATAATAGAATTTGTGACAACAATTTTTTCTGATGAAATCATCAATGTAAAGATTTCTCAATGTTCAATGTCTGAGATCAAATGAATAGACGACTCACTAAACCATGTCAATGAAATTTTTATCAAATCATATCACACAACCTCCCTTAATGAACACCTCTCTGAAGAAGAGAAGAAACTTTGAGACATCGTAAGCCCGATCCTAACTGAAAAAGGCTTCACTTTATGGCTACAACTTGAGAACGAATTATGATTGCTGAGTGAGTGAGGTCATACTCATTGGCATAGAATATCTAGACAGGTCTTCTAGAAATTTTCACTTTGAAGCATCAGCCTCTACATATAGAAAGGAATCGATATGCTTTGGTAGGCTATTGATAGGTAAGATTCTACTTGGTTGGATCAGTCATGCTATTCTAAATCAGTTCGTTTTTCTCTATATGTAGAGAAAGATGCTGTGCTTGTAGGTCACATAGTTTTATTCTAAATTTATGGTTTCATTGCATGTTTCCGAACAATACACCTCTCTTACAGAAAGCATTTAAAGTTCTACATGGTTTCATTGCATTTGCTTTTTGAAAATATAAAATGTCTCAGGAATATTCTTACACAATTCTATTATTGTTGAAGAGCAAACATTTGATTCTCTTCAAATAGGGAAAGCCATCTAGTTTTCTGATATCGTTATCTGAAAAATCTATTGTATCAAATTGATCGCCGGTAGCTCCTAAGTTTTCGATTTCGGGAATTCTATAACCTGTAATCAGAAATATTATGAAGTTAAAAAATGCATCATATGAATGATTTTTCGAAAATTCTTTAATCTTATAAGATAGTTGACCTTACCTCTGAGGTCTAACTCTCTATCTTTAACTGGATTAGTATACTGCATAGAATTTTGTATCAATTCTGCTGTAAGTTTCACCATTTTCAATAGCGAAAATTAACGAGTTTCAGCTGAAAATATTTTTTTATCATTCGAGTTTCAGGAAAGGTTAGAGTTAACCACAAAATATAATTCACCGCCGACCAAGCAACGCGAACGCTAAGGCCACAGAACACGGCCGACAGCACAGAACAGCACTGCGGTTGTCGGAAGAGCCAATGATCAGGGGCGTATCTTGGATTAATTTTTGGAGGGGCTCAGTGGGTGAAAACTTCGGGGGATTAATCTATTTTGCTTTTTGCTAGTAGGTAATTGAAATGGCAGAATATGTTCACACACTAATGAAATTGATTGATTCGTCAAAAATTTTCTTCCTGTAAATAAATTACGATAACTATCTCTAATCTAGAGTCAGGTCTCAGAGAGCGTGGTCCTCTCTAAATGACTATACCTCATCTGCAAACCTTCCTAGTGATGTAATGATCAAGAAAGTATGCACTGAAAAAAACTTCAGTACATTGCTAAGCAAAAGAGAGGATTGGGAAAGGGAATACACCAACTATAATCTCAAACAAAATACCATAAAATGGAATACAAATGGTTCCAAAACCGCTACAGGAGCTGGCGCTGGGATTTACGGGTCAAGTACCAAGTATGCACTATCGTTAGGCTCCTGTATAAGCGTCCTTCAAACGGAAATACTTGCAATCGGAAGATGTCTAGATATTAATCTAGAAAGAAACTATCAGAAGTGCGATATAGCTATTCATACAGATAGTCAAGCTGCTATTAAAGCACTGAGCTCCTACGTCATTGACTCAAAGCTGATTTGGGAGTGCCGAAACAAACTCAATGAGGTAGGCAAGAAGAATAATCGGGGCTATTCACTAAGCAAAGTTGTTATGGATAGCAACTGTAAATCGTCGTTATCCCATGTAATAAGCATGGGATAACGACGATTTACATAACAACTTTGCTTAGTGAATAGCCCCGATAGTCTTTTTAATCTGGGTTCCCGGTCATTCGGGAATCGTAGAAAACGAAGAGGCCAATAAACTGGCCAGAAAGAGCGCACAAACACCACTCACTGATGGCCCAGAACCCTTCTGTGGTATAGGAAAATGCACCTATAAGAAGAAGTTTATGATGAAGGAGAGAACCGAAAGAGAAAAACTCTGGCGGAATCTCCCAGGGATGGATCATTCCAAAAAGTTCCTCCGGAACTATGAAACTGCTAGATCCAAAAAATATCTGGATCTCAGTAAAAACCAACTTCACTTACTCACTGGCTTTCTCACAGGACATTGTCGCCTAAAGAAGCATCTGTTGAGAATGGGTTTATCGGACACTGATAAGTGTAGATTCTGTGGGGAGGAGGAAGAAACTCCTATTCACCTGGTTACAGAATGCTATGCCATTGCAAGCCAAAGGAAAGAGTGCTTTGGACAAGAAACTTGTAGAAGTGGGGAGTTATCCTCCTTAATTGAAGCCATCCCAGATAATGGATTTCATCAAATCTCTGGAACTGGAGGGCGAGCTGTAGGAGGCGCGATGATAACAGCTCTGATAGGGGGCACAATAGACCTTAAGGTCGCAGTGAACTGTAACCCCTTTTCACTATAACTATAACTATCTCTAATCTACAAACATGAATAGAATGAACGAAAAATTTAACACAAGCAATGAAGCAAAAATCAAAGAGAACAAAATAAATTAATTCCCCCTATTTCACTACAATTTTCGAGCACCTCCTAAAAAACATTCACGCATTTTTCAATAATACCATTGAGTTTAAATATATTTAAACTCAATGATAATACAAATAAGGGGCCTATTCATTTTTATTTCGTCGATAAAGTTATTCCTTACTGTTGATTTGTACTGCACAAACCTTCTTTTTTGAGTGTACCCCTTGAAAAATAATGCATAGGTGTCAGATAAGGAGGTCAAGGTGGCCAAGCGCCCAAGCCACAGGTCGACCTCTGCCGATCATTCTGTTCTCAAAAATGTTGTTGAAATATTCGAAAACTTCTATTGAGAAGTTGAAGGTGACTCATGTAAAATTATTATTGTGGTGTGCACCCTTTGCCGGAATAGGATGTAAGAATTGGTATATCATTGCCATTCTGGATGAGATATCAATATAGCTATTCGAAAAACGAAAAGGAAATCATTTTATTCAACAATAAAATTTATTCAACCTGAATGAAAGTGCCAAAAGCAATATTTTAATTTTTTTGTTGAACCATTTTTCTTTACCCATAGCATAGAATTGGACAATAATTTCAGTGTTTATGTACAGGGTGAACTAGCAAATATAGGAAATGTCAAAAACTATCCGGCACCGGTCCTAACACTCTTAAATGGTAAACCAAAGCGTCCCGAGAGAGTTTATACTAAAGAGGAATAGTCTTTGGTTATACAATTGGTGTCACATTGAAAAGGGAATAGAGGTCTTTTCTAGTAGAAAAATCTGGATTTTGGAAATTCACTTCAAACTTTGTTTTTGGGGGCGACATTTTTTTTTTCACATAAAAATTATAATCATATGATTTTATTCTTTTGCGCGAAAACCCCAACTCCTCAATTTTGAATAGAGAATAATGCTGTGGAAAGGTCTGTTATTTCTTCTGAGTTTGACATTAAATTTTTTTCGAGATTTGATAAATTGCTTGCGTTATATTCGACTTTGTGAATGATATTCCAATAATTGAAATTCTTAAGTAACACACCATTGTTTAAAGTGTTTAAACAATGGTAATACCTAGTTCTATTCTTTTTTGAGGTTGATGTTACTGATGGTTGGTTTGAAAAAATTCATCTATTTCGTTGAATAAAAGAATTCTGGAAAAATTGAGTTCAAAATGAAAGTAATTCAAACGCGTAGAATTATCCTAGACATATAAATTAAAATTTCGACGAACAAAGCCGTTAAAAATCAAGGCAAGGGGAACGTAGTCGACAGTTTTTCTGAACAATCATCAAATTCTAGAGCTTTCTTAACCAATATTTGAAAACCACGAAAACTCCTTCTAGTCTAGAACATTCGAAGGGGACAAAGAAGTACGGGAGGTTGGCTTCAAATAGGGTAATTTTCGGGAATAAAGGGAATTCCGACAGTGGCTTGAAGTAAAGAAGCACGAGGTGTGCATCAGAAGGGAAGACTGTAAATCGTAGGAAGTACCCGTGTAAATTGGAAGTAGAGAGTTCGCCGTTCGGCCGGTTCTCGCAAATCTTAATGTAACTTGAAGGTTATTCAGCAGTGAATCAATTTTTTCATGTTATTAACGGCAAGTGGTTTTATAAGTGTATGGTTTGGTGAGGGAGAAATTTTGTATAACTGAATGGGAATTGTCCATTGTTAGATTTAGAAACATACCAAAAAGTACTACGGCGCTCTCAATTTTATTTGTTTCTCTGTTCTTTTTTTATATTTACTGTTGGGTCAGTGAGAAGGTTGAGAAATTTTTTCGGGTGAAAAGTATAGCCGATGTCAATCAGGGATAATGTAGCTTTCTAAGGGTGAAAGAATTTCTGAAATCGGTCCAGTAGTTTTTGAGCCTATTCGTATCAAACACACAAAAATACAAATCTTTCCTCTTTATAATATTTGTATTAGATAATATACTGAATGCTTCTTCCCGTTTATTGAACATGCGCACTAGTTCTCGTGGAAGCAAGACAAAACCCACAGGATATTTCAGAATTAATTTCAAAGATCAAATCATTATCATAGGCAAAGAGTTTCACTCTTTGTTATAGGAAGGCATAGGATTATGTGAAATAATCATTTACCTAATGATTCCAATACTGGCAATGAGCCAATGAAAATTGAAGCTAGGCTCTGGTAATAATCCAGATATATGCGCATGTGCAGTAATATTAATATATTTTCATCCCCGATAGGTATCTATTTTCTTGTCGTCTCTCGGCATAAACATAACTTCTAAATTTCCCTCAATTTTTGAATTTCCAATTGATGCGTGCGTATAATTTAATACTTATCAAGGATTTGGCTTTACTTTGTGACTGTGAATCGCAGTGGCATGAGCCATATTGCTTGTTATTAGATATCATCAAAATCCAAAATTCAAAATAAGTAGGGTTGAAGCAGAGACCGATAAATTCGCAGTCCAAGTGCAGAGCTGTGCCAAAGCATTGTGCTTTGTGCTCGTGAAAGTACTCGGAGCCCTTTTGTGCTCCCAAGCATTTTTCAAAAGCAGTGCTTAGTGCTTAGTAATTGGAGTGCTTCGGCCAAAGGCTTACTAAGCACTAAGCCCTGAATGTTGTACGAATTCATTTTTACATTAATAAAATCTCACATCAACATTTCCTTACATGACAGTATTATCCCAAAACTGTTTGGATTGCAATTACAGAGAGATGATAATGAGGAAACTTGATCATTATGAAAGGAAAATTGAAGGGCCTACGTGTATTTTTCATGGTAATTTGTGCGTTGACAACTTAATATCAATAGAAAAAGCCAAAGCCACGATTCTGATTTTTTTTACGTTTTATCTGACCAGAGAGTCTTATATAGACAACATCAAAACGTTACATAAGTATAGTTCATTGAGTTTTAATTTTGATACTTCTTCGTTATTTGTAACGCAACAATGATTTGTAACTGGTTTGCTCCTGACAAAGCAGTGCAAGAATTGACAGAGGAACCAGGGACGGGCCTAAGGGGGGGGATGGGGGGGGGGACGATCCCCCCCCAATGTTGAACAGAGTTGGCAAATTTTAAAAGCAGTTGGAATATTTTCGAAGCTGTTGAAAAATTTTCGAAGCGGTTGGAAAAATTTCGAAGCAGTTGGAAAAGTTTCGAAGAAGTTGGGAAAATTTCGAAGCAGTTGGGAAAATTTTGAAGCAGTTGGAAAGATTTCAATTGAGTTGGAATACATATTTCTAAAAAAGTCCCCAATGTTGAACAGAGTTGGCAAATTTTGAAAGCAGTTGGAGTATTTTCGAAGCAGTTGGAAAAGTTTCGAAGAAGTTGGGAAAGTTTCGAAGAAGTTGGGAAAATTTTGAAGCAGTTGGAGAGATTTCAATGGAGTTGGAATACATATTTCTACAAAAGTTTTCTTAAAATGTGAATGAATTTGACTTTTTTTAAATGAAGTTTTGAATTAATGTTTATTAAACCAGTAGAACTAAGCCCACGTTTAGCCGGACAAAAGCATGCAGAGAATAGCGACAATTGAACAAATTCTTGTTAGAGGTTAGAGTATATTTAGAGTATTTGGCAGATTTGGCCCAATGTGCAATGTGTATAACCAGCAATAAATGTTATTTATTCCGAATTGCTACCAAGTGTTTGAAAATATGAACAATTTTTCATCTTTTACGTTATCCTTTAGCAGGTAGTTGTGAATTTCTCAGTTTGGCAGCATCGACTGTGTCCATCTGGTACCAATTTGCGCTATTTCTCTCGGTAGGGCAGTAGGCAGTATTTTTTTCTCATTCTTAATTATTCTATCAAATCTCCGTTCAACACGTAAATCTGTTAAGGGGCCGTTATACTTTGGCCGACGGCACCAATTCTCCATTCAAAAAGTGCCTTTCATTTTTCCATTTTCATTTTTCACGTCCTAAAATCTCCACCTGAAAGCTTGATTTTTTTTAATTCTCCTGGAACTTCAGACAGTTCTCTGCGATTTCACAGTTTCTGGAAGTCTTCTCAGTATTTCCATAATTGTTTGCATTAATTAAGCGTATATCCAAATGGATTTTTTTTTAAATATAGAAAATTGATTTGTCCTAGGGCACTCCAATGAATTTTCTAAAAAAATGGATGAACAACCGCCGAAAAACGATTATGAAGTCAATTTTCATAGACTCTCAAATTCAACCCGATTTTTTCATGCGAAAAAATGATTTTCTCAAAGAGAAGAAATCGGAGTGCCCTCAAGACATCGTTTAACTTCAATTTAAAAAAAAAATCAAGCTTTAAGCTTAAAAATTTAGGACGTAAACTTGGAAAAATGAAAGGCACTTTTTGAATGGAGAATCGGTGCCGTAGCCGATTTTTTCATGCGAAATAATACTTTTATCAAAGAGAAGAAATTGGAGTGCCCTCAAGACATCCTTCAACCTCAATTAAAAAAAAAATCAAGCTTTTAGGTGAAAAATTGAGGGCGTGAACTTGGAAGAATGAAAGGCACTTTTTGAATTGAGAATCGGTGCCGTAGCCGATTTCTTCATGCGAAAAAATAATTTTATCAAAGAGAAGAAATTGGAGTGCCCTCAAGACATCCTTCATCTTCAATTTAAAAAAAATCAAGCTTTTTGGTGAAAAATTGAGGGCGTGAACTTGGAAGAATGAAAGGCACTTTTTGAATTGAGAATCGGTGCCGTAGCCGATTTCTTCATGCGAAAAAATAATTTTATCAAAGAGAAGAAATTGGAGTGCCCTCAAGACATCCTTCATCTTCAATTTAAAAAAAATCAAACTTTTTGGTGAAAAATTGAGGGCGTGAACTTGGAAAATGAAAGGCACTTTTTGAATGGAGAATAGGTGCCGTAGCCGTCGGCCGAAGTATAACGGCCCCTATGCAAAAATGGACCGAAAAAGATTCAAAGTGAAGTGTGCAGTATGTGGATTTTCTCAGTTCACTTGAATAAATCATTTATTTTTCTTCGGAATTGAACTTAAAAATCGAAACATACAAAATAATGATAGCAGATGCTGTATGATCCTGTAGGGTGTGGAGTGTGTTAAAGAATTGAAAAACTACACTACAAAATTTTCTAAATATTTTTAATGCTCTCGGGAAGAAAAACATTGACACGCAATCCAAATTGAGAATCGGTGCCGTAGCCGATTTCTTCATGCGAAAAAATAATTTTATCAAAGAGAAGAAATTGGAGTGCCCTCAAGACATCCTTCATCTTCAATTTAAAAAAAATCAAGCTTTTTGGTGAAAAATTGAGGGCGTGAACTTGAAAAAATGAAAGGCACTTTTTGAATGGAGAATCGGTGCCGTAGCCGTCGGCCGAAGTATAACGGCCCCAAGGCAAAAATGGACCGAAAAAGATTCAAAGTGAAGTGTGTAGTATGTGGATTTTTTTCAGTTCACTTGAATAAATCATTTATTTTTCTTCGGAATTGAACTTAAAAATCGAAACATACAAAATAATGATAGTAGATGCTGTATAATCCTGTAGAGTGTGGAGTGTGTTAAAGAATTAAAAAACTACACTACAAAATTTTCTAAATATTTTTAATGCTCTCGGGAAGAAAAACATTGACACGCAATCCAAAATACCACTCCCCCCTTCAACCGTTGGTTTTCTAATCCTTTAATGCACAGTTGGAAAATTTTCGAAGCTATCCCCCCCCAAAAATTTGGCTTCGGCCCGTCCCTGAGAGGAACATTTCCATTTTTCCTTGAATTTTTTATTTAATTTTGTTTCAAGGACTGGGAGTTATCAGAAAAAAGAGTAAACTCGAAAAAATCAGTATATTTATGAATATTATCAAACAGAGAGATCAGTGGCGTAGTGACCAGTGTTCGGCGTGTTCGAAGAACACAGGCCCGGGCCCCTATAAGGGGCCCGGACGCTTGGACGACTAGCGCTAATAGGGAGGGTAGGGGCCCGGAAAATATCTTGAACACAGGCCCGTGGTGGCGTTACTACGCCGCTGAGAGAGATCCAGGAACGAATAGCGTTTTTATCTCATTACCAATAAGAATTTATTATATATCTATTATATTGAATCGAATTCAAAATTTTTAATATCACATATCTACCTATGCCAACTTTTTTTCCGAATAAAATAACCTCATCTTTCAATATTTCCTAAAAAAAGTACTTAGGGCTTAGTGCTCGAAATGTCGAATTTCTTTCACAAAGTGCTTAGTATTCGCGAGCCTTTTGTGAAAATAAGTGCTTTGTGCTCGAGAGCCTTTTTATTCAAGTGCATAGTGCTCGAAGCACTTTTCTTCAGTGCTCGTCACATCTCTGTGCATGACCACGTGTATAACCTAGTATCGCTAGTTCGTCATATTTAGGACTACATGCTCTTAATTAATGCAATCTGCGTGTGTGGTTTATCGATTCGTTATTTCATCATTATAGCATACAACACACAACACATTATAGTGTAAATATATGTACAAGCATATTCATCATATTAAAATAGCTCGTTGTCTGATTTACAATACAACACATATATTTTCAGCGGGTTAAAAAATCATTACGTTCATTGGAACTCTATTTTATTTTCTGTCAACGTCGATTAACGGCTCAATCTTTTTACCTAATTCTTTACACAGATTCAATCTTCCCGCCAATAATTCACAGAATCATTTAAACTAAAAGGATAATCGTGTTCATTTATCATTGAAGTAGGTATTAGTTATTGTTAACCCATCATCTTAATGACCGGATAATTTTTCATTTCGAAAAAAAGAAAGAGTACAAATTAGAGGTTTTTAACAATCACGATGACGTTAACGATCAACAATATTTTTATTTATAATTTTTCTGCGTTCTTCCGAGGTTGAATGAGTTATTCTGACCATTTGGAATTTGAAGAGGAATGAAGCAGAGAAAAGTATTTAATTAAGTAGCATTTTTTTTATTTGAATAATATATTCATACATCTTGAACTCACAGGATATTCGAAACTGTACATAATAGAACAAGTTTTGCATAATTATATGCCATTAAATCCACAAATGAAGTCGATTTGAAAACCGCAAATGATCAATTCTTAACACTTAAAGGAGGTCATTACTCTGATATCGCCCTAGAATCAGATACACACATTGTCAAAAGTCTTGGCCCCCTAGGTTTCTCAAGAAATAAACAATCTATGTTCTAGAAATGAGATGAATATTTTCCTCTATTTCAACTGCAATATATCGGGTGTTTTTTTAGAGGGATGGAACTTCAAATTGAAATAAAACACATTTAAATTAAGATTGAAGCCAATTTTTTTTAATTTTAAAGATAATTTTATGACATTTATGTTTTGAAAATAATTTCCGGCATATGTCCACCACGTCTCTTTGAGGAACCGCATTCGATCAGACCAATTGTTTTGTACCTAGGTTGGTTTACATAGGTTGTTCTGGTTTTATTTTTGTACCCTGATTTGTTTATCAGGATAATGGATTACTTGCACTGCTTCTGGTTGATGGACGCTGGTGATCAAGGGCGGATATAGTTCTTTTTCATGGGAGGGGTAATAACGATCATGGGGGGGGGGGGTAATAACGATTGAAAACCATTAAATCAGGTACACAAACCACCTTTTTCTCGGGTTTTGGATACTCATGGGGGGGGGTAGTTACCCCCAGTACCCCCCCCCCCGTAAATCCGCCCTTGCTGGTGATCCACGTAAAATGTCGATGATTAAATGTTGTGACTTCACAACCGTTGTAAGGGGGTATACTTTACTGAAAGCACCCTATGGTGATCTTGATGGTTACTGCGACAAGTTGTTATCAGTACTTGATAACAACTACGAAGAGGATGAGGAATTGGTGAGAAGTGAACGCGCACTCTCAAACAACAAATAAACTGTATTTTTCTTGTTACCTCAACTTAGGTAACAAGCACGAAACGATTTTACAATACATGTGTAACGGGCAATGTAATTATTTGGGTCATTGTTCATAATGCTTGGTTATTATGAATAATGACCATTGAAATTGGGCAATTTGATAAATTTGAATTACTTCACGATAATTTCTCACATTGCCCGGTCATTATAAATACCGCTATTATTTCTTTGGGCACTTTGATTAATTGACAGCAATGAGACATCCACGTGCGTGTGGTGTGCTTTTGGATATTTTTGCAATTTTTGGTACGCCCAGTATTTCGCAAAGTGATAATGGGAGAGAATTTGCTAACAGATCTATTAGCGAACCATGTAGCATGTGGCCCGAGTTGAAGATGGTGCATGGGAAGCCCAGACACTCTCAAAAGCAGGATTCCATGGAACGTGCGAATCAGGACGTGAAAAATATGCTTTGTTCGTAGCAATGTGCAAGATTGTCATCCAAGACAGGGGGCCAAGGCTATAGTCAATGTGGCTGTAATGACGACCATCCACGAAGCCTCTTTTTCGAGCGTTTCACGACCTCATCTGGACGCGTGACTTTTCAAGCTTCCAACCGGGCCTTTGAGCGACGTAGCGTCCATTCAAGCTTCCGCGTTCAAGAACGTAGAGTCTCGAAACGCTTCGGCCGCTTAAGGAAAGTCCCGTCGACCATCCACGGAGACTGTTTACAAGCTTCTTGCGAAGCTGGCAGCTCGAAAGTCCCGTGAAAACGCATCGTGAGTGGCCTACTTAAAGGTGGATGTAAATCCGACAAGTGCAGTGGTCCTAAAGAAAAAAAGCTATGTAACTCGAAATGTTACCAAAGTGGAAGCTGCCCTAATAAAAAAACCCTCGATGTATTGCTACATTTTGTGTAAATATTTTGTAATCACGTACATATCTAAAGCCGGACTCCCACTACTCGTGTATTTAGCAAATATTTGACACGTGCCTATATTTGGCATGTAGTGGGAGTGGTTCACTCGGCCAATACTTGTACAATTATTTGCCACTGGCGAAGTCAAAGGGATTACAATTATTTGCGAATTTGACAATTATATAATTGTCAAATTCGCATACTTATTTGCCACTGGCGAAGTCAAAGGGATTATAATTATTTGCGAATTTGACAATTATATAATTGTCAAATTCGTATACTTGTCGATGCTCTCCCATTACTTGTCATTCAAGATCGAAACTTGGTCTACTTGCCAAATATACGAGTAGTGAGAGTTCGCCTTTATACATTATTTTTATTTGGACTTAAGTTTTGTTTGTACCTACTTATTTCATCGCCACCCGTTTGTTTGTCAGCATGTGAAATTTTATTTGTTATTTTTTCTTTGTTACTTTGTCAGTTAGGCATGTAAAAATTTGTTACTTTTTATAAGAAATATGAATAAAAATGATTTTTAAATTGCCCACTTGACTTGAAGCATTATACATAATGGCCGGGCAATGTAATATTTGCAACATAATTTTACATTTTGTCATATCCTTTTGGACCCTTTTCAAATTGCCCGGGCATTATTAATAATGCCCAATTATTTACATTGCCCGTAACATATACAATGTATACAAGTATGAATCTACCTTCTATATGATAATTTTATAGCAAGAGAGCAAAGGTGTTGTTGTGTATTACAAAAATTGGAACTTTACCGATCGACAATTATAAACTTTACTGACGATTATAAACTGAGCCTTCTTCATGAAAATGTGCAGCAAGGAAGAATTATGATAACTAATACAAAAACTTTTCCTTACTGATTGCTTGTCTCTCTAACATAGGTTTTTAGAGACAAGCTCAAAAATAAGGGTGGTTCATTTCCTCTGAATAAAAGAGGGAAAAATTAACAATTGATTGGATGTCGGAATCGAACAACGCCTCGCTAAGTCAACAAAGTGGTCTCATTGGCCATTTTGACTATAGTGGGAAGAACAACAAAATTTCTTCAATCTAGACCAATGATGACGCTTCGACGATTTGCTACTCTCTCCTGACTTGTACCTATTTCCCAGATGTAACTTGACCGCCATAAATTCATCACATGTTCAATTTTATGAGCCTTTACTGCAAAATAAATGAAGGTTCATCCGACATGGCTATTGTTACCGAAAAACCGTATGAATTCCCTAAACTTGACCTAAATTCTTGGGTTTGAAAAACCTTTCAATAGGAACATAATTGGTTGAAAAGGGGAATTTTTAAACAAAGAACGAAAAATTGTAACAATAAAACATATGGGAATTTTGCCGTTTCAAGGGTTCGATCTCATACGGTTAAAAATAAAATCAATAAAACAGTTTTTGAAAAGTGGCAGCGGCAGCTACTTTCTGGTGAACCGAGACGACGAAATTTATGTGTTCCATATGTTGCTAAGTGAAACGCAACACCAATTTTGGACCACTCTTTCTAGTAGTTCATGCCTTATTTCAACAATAACACGAGTTATGTTGGCTTGCAAAGCGTCTATCGTTTCTGGTTAATCAGCATAAACCAATGACCAATGACATAACCTCAAAGAAAATAATCCATTGGAGTTATGTCGCATGATCTTGGAGGCCAATTAATTGGACCATTTCTCGGAATAATGTTATCGCCAAGTTTTTCTTTCAATAAATCAATTGTTACGGTAGCAGCATGAGGTGTAGCATCATCTTGTTGAAACCAAAACACTTCTGAGTCAATACCATTCAAATTTTAAAACAAATAATCATTGATCTGTAACGAGCACCATTCACTGTAAAATTAGCTCCAGCAGGTCGAATGCAGTTCCTCAGAGCTAGTCGTAGTGGACATATACAGGGTGTTTGGAGGGTGAGTAGCCATAGGTAAATGGTGGATAGGTGATGCTCTTGGCTACTTGTTGCACCTAATAAAATAACATTTTGCCCAAAGTTAAAGGTGTTATAATTTATCTGCCATTTTTCTAGAAATTTCCCATTTTTCTCATTAAAATCTTGAATTTTTTTAAATTTAATGCTCGAGGTGCCTAAAAAATTATTTATTTATTTAGTCTAGTCTTGTCTTATTCAGATTGAATCATAATTTCATACAAACGTCTTCAAAAAACCTGACAGCGTCGTATCAAACATCAAAATGAAAAAAACCATGATGTGTTCACTTTACAAAGTGAAATAAAAAATTACATAGTGTGGGGTTTTAAAAACTTTTCTAGTTGATACTCTTTGCAATGGTATGTAACATGTACCATTAATAATTAGATAACTCAACAAAAAAACCGTTTTGTCTTCAAGGATGCCTTGAAAGGGTGACGACAAAACTATTCCATTGAGCAGGTAAAATCTTTTCTCTCATTCTAACACAGCTAAAAATAGCGTGCTATCTCAATAATCGGTAATTTATAATTTTAATGAGAAAAATTGGAAAAAAATTATAACACTTCGAACTTTGGGCAAAATGTTATTTTATTAGGCGCAACAAGTAGCCAAGAGCATTACCTATCTACCATTTACCTATGGCTACTCACCCTCCAAACACACTGTATATTCATTTCTTTTAGAGTTTCAACATCTTAAAATTACTCCTTTGTAACTTTCGTAATTTTGGACAGAGCGGAATCAATTTGTACACATACTATAAATTACGTGGCGCCCATTAAATATTCATTTGTTGAAATAATTTCTTTTCCTGTTAGACCCACCCCTAATCCCCGACTGATGGGCGTACTCCGACCCAAATTTTATCACGGGGTTGACAAAATTTTAGAATTACTCTCGTGAACCCCTGATAATAAACAAAAGGTACGCCCATCAGTCGGAGATTAGGGGTGGGTCTAACAGGAAAAGTAATTATTTGACGTTTACTGACGTTAACAAATTAGAAACAAATAAAATCACTATATAGGCACCTCGAGCGAATTAAAAAAAAATCAAGATTTAAATGAGAAAAATGGGAAATTTCTAGAAAAATGGCAAAAAAATTATAACACCTTGAACTTTGGTCAAAATGTTATTTTATTAGGTGCAACAAGTAGCCAAGAGCATCACCTATCCACCATTTACCTATGGCTACTCACCCTCCAAACACCGTGTATATTTTTTTTGACTCTTTATTGAAATTTACAATCTACTTTACATAAGTAAAGTATATATTTAGTAAATATTATGTGGGTTGTGGGCTGTGGCTTGTGGCAATGGGATCATTCTATACAATCAATTCGTTCGGCCAGGTTCGTTTTAATCTTCGATTTTCTGATGGATTTTCAGCAAGTTGATCAATGAGTTTGTGTTTGGTGGACATATGCTGGAAATTATTTTTAAAACATGAATGTCATAAAATACATTTTTCAATAAAAATAAATTTGGCTTCAATCTTAATCTAAATGTGTTTTATTCCAATTCAAAGTTCTTTCTATCACTCTAAAAAAATACCCAATATTTGATAGAAAATCTTGGTTTGTTACTTTTTGCTTTACGCAGACAGAAAAGGGAAAATGAGAAAAACACCTGAATATATCGATTATTCATTAATTATAGCTGTTTCACAACTGAATCCAAATTCGATAGTCCGTATCACCACCTCTTCTTTCAATCAACTGCCCGATACGCCTAGGCATCAAACGAATCAAGTCATTATCGTTCCATTCATCCTGAAGGGCTTAACTCAATAGCAAGGCACACACGAAAGGGAAATCTGTGAGATCTGATCCGCAGTCCAGATCTGTAACAGATCTGGACTGCGGATCGGATCGCTCCCGCCGATCTTGTCTGTCGCGGATCAATGAGATATATGACCTTGCTAATAGCAAGGCACACACGAAAGGGAAATCTGTGAGATCTGATCCGCAGTCCAGATCTGTTACAGGTCTGGACTGCGGATAGGATCGCTCCGGCCGATATGGTCTGTCGCGGATCATATATCTCATTGATCCGCGACAGACAAGATCGGCGGGAGCGATCCGATCCGCAGTCCAGATCTGTTACAGATCTGGACTGTGGATCAGATCTTACAGATTTCCCTTTCGTGTGTGCCTTGCTGAAAAGTTGAAGGGGTGTTTTGGCGATTGGATATTGCTCTCCCTAACTAATCCCATACGTGCTCAATTGGATTTATATCCGGTGAGTTTGATGGCCAGTTCATTCTCGGGATGTTTTTCTCTTGAATAATGTTTCGAACCCTACGCGTATGCGTAGGGCTGATACAGATATCGTTCGATTCCTTCGAGTAAAATTTGCGATTGAAACTATTGAAAGACCATTGTTTTCCCTCGCAGATGTTACTCTGGGTCGACCAGGCACCGGTCTCCGGGCGACGCTACCCGTTCACTCCGTCTTGTGAAGATATCGATCTATGCCGTTTCCAATCACCGAAAGCGGATCGGCGTTGTCGGGGAGGACCATTGACTTAGAATCTAAGTCAATGGGGAGGACAGATCAAATAAACGAACGCTAACGGAGCACGTGGAGAAAAAGAAATGAACGGATATACAGTGCGCGTCAAAATTATGGAACGAATTCATTTTCTCAGAAGAAAAATATTTGGCAACGAAATCCTGAAACAGGTCAATTTTTGTTTCACCTTTACCAAATTTTATGCATTTTTGGAGGATTTTTGTTGCACCCTGTACCATGCCCATCAACCCTCTAAATTTTTTGAATAGGGAAAGTCGGAAAGTGGGTCATGACTCATATGGTACTTTTTTGACAAGGGTTTGTATTTTCTTTACAGGCGTGCAGAAATTTTCAGAAAAATTTTTTTTTTGATTTGGACTTTAATGATTTCTGTTAAATTTCTTCAATTCATCACCAACGTTTCGGATCCAGTTGATCCTTTATCAAGGCTCGAATTAACTCTAATTTAACGAATATTTTGAAAGAACCATTATTTAAAACTTTAATTTATGAAGCATGAGAAACTTATCTTTGAGATGTTGAGTGTGTCGAACAAGAAGTTAGGTTAGAATTCTAAGTTCTAGAGTTCGACACACTCAACTTCTCAAAGAAAAGTTTCTCATGCGTCATAAATTAAAGTTTTAAATAATGGTTCTTTCAGAATATTCGTTAAATTAGAGTTTATTCGAGCCTTGATAAAGGATCAACTGGATCCGAAACGTTGGTGATGAATTGAAGAAATTTAACAGAAATCATTGAAGTCAAAATTCCTGAAAAAATTGTTTTATTTTCGATAACATGGACGAAAATTTCGATACAGACCTGTATTTATTATTTATTGCCTTTCATGAGCGCCCGCAGAAATCCGCAAAAATTTTTCTCAGGGGGGGCCAAATTAAGATTAGGGAGCAATATTGAGGGTGTTGTGCTGTGAAACACTGAGGCCATCAAAATCACAGGGGCCCCTGCGGGCGCCCATGTTGCCTTTTCAATGATCTGGGAGTATACCCGGCGTATTCCGACATCTTTGTCTGCTTTTATGATTTTGTAGAGTCTTCAGTTTGAAAAAGTCGGATCTAAGTTAGGTTATTTCATTTCATTCGAGTTCGGTGATTTGCAGAGAATAAACATATCAAGGGTTTATTGTCGATCTTGAATGGGGGACAATGGTCCCCATGCCCCCCCTCAAATCCGCCAGTGTACCCACTTGATTCAACACAACATAAACAGAAGAAGTGAGGTGCAGTCTCACATGGAGTCTAATCCACACGGAATACTAATAGTCGATAATTTCTATTGTGCTGGAATTGAGCGACGATTTATTGATTTATCGAAGCTCGCCCGAATGTCCTTTACTTGTCTCCATTAAAATTTATTTTCTTTGTACATACTGGAGTAATTACAATATTGGGATGCTCAAGTTGTGGTTTACTCACGGTAGGAACGCAGGTTCGGGTTGAACGATCTGGACAAAATTTCGCACCTAGCTTGAATACGCCATTATCCATCCAAATGCCAAATTTTATCTAGATCGAATCTGCAGTTTTGGAATGATCAGGAAAACAAGATTTCGAACGGCCATATTTACAGAACACCTCGTTGAATTTTGCCCATTATCGAACTCAAACGCGGCATTCGTGATTCGAACCTATCCCGAAAATTTCGTGTCTCTACATTCAACCGTTCGAGTTATCGTGTTTACGGCGAAGGGAAGAACAGAATTTGAATTAGACCACGGATTCGCGATCAGTGAGTCCAAGCTAGTCGATTGAGACGTGAAATGATATAGCTCTCGCTTAAGTGAAACGAGCGCTCAAAAGCAACAATTTAATCCTTGTAAATGTGTATCATTCCTATCAAATTCTATTTTCACTCAAAGTTTCAAGATAAACGGTCGATTGAAGGTTATTTTATCCAAAAATGATTCTCGATTGCTTTCCTGATCTATGGTTTGAAGAGTCCATACGTTCATTCCGTGAAGAGGTAGAAAAAGAAGACGAAGGGGATAGATAGAATTATCGAAAGCATAGACAGCAAGCGCAGTGAATGGAGTCTATGGATATATGTATTGGGTATTTTTTCAGAGTGATAGAACTAAAAATGGAAATAAAACACTTTTAAGTTAAGATTGAAGCCAAATTTTTCTTCATTAGAAAGGATAATTTTATGACATTTATGTTCTGAAAATAATTTCCGGTATATGTCCAATGATTTCATATAAGTTAACAACGTAACTTTAGGATTCTGTCGGTAACTTATACTAGCAACAAGTCCATCGGCACCTTATATACATATAACAGGTATTGAACAAAACTTGATATATTAGCGAGGATGGTTGATTATTACAGTCTGAACAAAATATATGTTTCCAGAAATAAACTATAAAAAATATAATACAGACATATGTCTATTTTTCGAGGTAGTATAAGAGTTCACCGGATAAAACCTGCACTTGTATAATCGTTAAGTTACAAACTAAGAATTACGTCGGTAGCTTATTATGATTATGATTTTTTTATAATTATTGAAGCTATAGTAGGTGTGCTTGATTTTTTCGGGTGAAAACTATGTCACTCAGGGATAATGTAGCTTTCTAAGCGTAAAAGAATTTCTGAAATCGGTCCAGTCTTTTTTGAGCCAAATCGTATCAAACACACAAAAATGCAAATCTTTCCTTTTTATGATATTATCAGTATAGATTACCCTCAGTAGAATATTGGTAAAGTTTTGGTGAATTCTCTGAAGTTACTAGGTTCATTTTGGTAATGAAATAAGCAGTATTACAAATATGTAATATTGCGATAACTGAATGCATTTGTTCGATAAAACCACTACTAACATAATAGTTAAGTTACAGACAAACTAAGAATTACGTCGAAAACTTATTATTACGTGTTCGGCATCGCTCGGAAAACCAATTGTGTGTTTGTGTCGGTAACATATGAATATGCTTCCCGGTCGGTTGCAAAGAAGAACAGGTCTATGACTCTACCCACTTTTTCTGTGGTTCACCGAAGAACCCCTTTTTTCTACTTGTCCAGTGTCACATCGCAACCTCGATACGCCAAAGTTCGAATATACTCTAGTTTTCTTCCCAAAGTCGGACCTCGTTACATTCGTACCTAAAAGTGTATTCGTCAAGTGAGATAAGGACTCTACGCGGTACAACACCTACGAAAGCAGACAGAAGCAGATACATAAATTTTAAATCTGAACAACCGTAAGTACCATTTCCTACAGTGTTTACTTTGTGGTATTTATTTCTCTTTTATACATACATTTTTTATTTCTTCAATTCTCGTGGCGATAAGAACTGGTACGCCAGTCCATTTCTCCTCTCCAAGAGAGCTCCTGTAAGTTATTCACCATAGATGCATAGAATACCTGGTATTGGCCCTGATTAGAATTTGTTTAAGACTTTCTTGTCGTTCGAAAATCTGTGATTTTTTAATTCTCCCGAATAGGGGGCGCGCTATTTTTCAATGCCGCAAAAGCGCCAAAACCTTGAAACATTGCGGATTATTCCGGAATTAGGACCTCTAGTAGGAATCTAGAGTGCCGTTTCGATCTACAATTTTTGGTAACGATTTTTAGTTAGGAGTCGTTACACCAGGGTTTCTATGCATCTATGTTGTTCCTATCGAATATTCTATCACTCTAAAAAAACACCCGATACCTAGAAAATACCCCGAATACATAATACACAGAAACTATGTGAAAGCAGTAGGGTAAGTGTGCCCATGTTGGCAGCCTTAACGAATTATCCACATATCTCATCGAAAGAAAATTTGCATTCTCGAATATATTTAAATTTTGAGGGACATAAATGATAGAACTTTTCAAAATTTGGCCAAGGGTGCCATCATAGGCGCACATAAATGTCCTATGATGACCTACAACTGAAAATAAGAAGAAATTGATTATTGAATTGCGTTATTGGAAAAAATGGCAGTCTCATCACATAAAAATAAAATCGAGAGGTCCACAGATGAGCATACCTGCATGTATGAGTGTAACAAAACATAAATTTCCAATATTGCCTCTTGCTTCTTGTTGTCATACATTTGATTTAGGAAAAAAGAATATTCAATGTGATGAACCACTTTTGTCCTATGATGGCACCCTTTGCTATCATAGGAACACTTTGACATCATAGGCATAAATGTCATATATCTTTCAACCAACTGAAGAAGGCAATTACAATACAATATTACCCCAAACTTCACACATACAACATTGTTATAAGGCATTCAAAGGAAATAAAAATTTGTTTAACACAAACTTGTCAAACATCTGAATAATATGAAAATGAAGGAAATAATCATATACATCAACACATACCAAAATGATTGAACTGTTATAATAGACACAAAATGTCACGTATTAAGTTGTAACTGCGAATACCTCTCATTAATGCCACCTGGAGAACAACCTCAGTGAACATAAGTTTATTCAGTTGATATTAACAGACTTCTTCATAGTGTGCCATCATAGGCATACTTCCCCTAGGTGCGTGCAGGCAGACTGTCGAGTGTCGATCATGGACAAAAGATCTTTTTTCAATATTGTCGATCACTGCCGCATCCTTACAATTTGAGGTCCTTTCAGTTTTTACAGCACTGAATGAAACTATATACGAACATATTATAATCTTTGGAGGCCCTACAACAAATATAAGTTGAAAGGCTACAAACTTCCGTCAAATAAATTATACAAAAAAAATAGGTGTCTAATAAACACCACAGATTCGTCTTCAGTTTGTCGAACGAATGTTAGAGGGAAATTCTCATTATTAAATTGGAGGGTCGACTAACTTCTTAGAGGTAGTGATGAGGTTCATTAATTAAATAAATAATTCACTGAATTATAATAATTTCGCATCATATCCTCATTTCCGGTACAGCTACGTTATTGTTTGTGTTTTCTTGGTCTTCAAAATTTCCGATTGAAATACACAAAAAAACCATTGTTCCTTGTAACTGAATAATTCTGGATTTACCTTATTAATGGGTCTTTTCGCAACATAGGTCTTATATAATTACATAGTTTGCTCAGATGGTCTACAATGGATGTATATGAAAGATGAATACTCGCTACTAATATACTATAATAATTGGGATGGGACAATGGATTATTGCATTGGTAGTAAAGTCTCGAAGCAAGGACTTCCTCATTTGGAAAATCCTTTTTTTTTTAAGCTACAAACTGTGAGCTGCCGATTTTATCGAGATAGTACCATTCTAAAAGTTCTCAGTTGAATATGTCAAAGTCTTCCTTCTCTTCTTCTATGATCGCCCGATAATGTTTTCTAGCCCTCAATATCGATAAAAAGATTGATAAGGAACGTAAAGAATACATCTTGATTTTAAAGGTGAGTCATTATTCTCAAAAGTAGGTTGGAATAATTGAATAAACCAATTTAAGAAGGAGAATTTGAAGAAAAAACAGAAACCCGTCTGCAAAACCATTTAATTGAAATGAAAAAAAAAAACAACTCCTATACTTAATGAATGAAATGTTGTGTGAGTGATGCATATAGAGATGCACTACGCAATGTTTTTTTTTCGCTACCTACCTGACCAGTTAATATAACGAGGATGTATTGATATCTAGTTAGCCTAGACCAGTTCCATGCATAAACAAAATATTGCGATACCATATCCACGAATAATAACTTATTAGAAGTGTAGAGTTCGACGTCAAAAAAGTAAACCAAAGTTACGCAATAAATCAAAAGAAGATGTCCACCGAAATTTTAGAAATCGAAAAACTGGAGTATCGAGCCATCATCAAGTACCTGTATTAGGGTAAGGGTTAAGAGGTAAGCAGATTTACGGAGACATGCTTAATACCCTTGGTGATCAATGACCTTGAAAAATTGGACTGCAAGCTTCAAAAGAGGTGAATTTTCCACTGAAGATGATGACCGATCGGGAAGGCCAGTTTCTGTGTCAGTCCCTGAGAATATCGATGACATGATCTAATCAGACCTTCGAATTGGGCTACTACGGATATCTGAAGCACTGAAGATTTCATACGAACGCGTTCATCATATAGTAGACGTCAATTTGGACATGAGAAAAATTTCTGCAAAATGGATCCCCAAATGTTTGAATGTTGACCAAAAGCGTGCAAGTGTAGAAGCATCGCGTTCGATCTGTGCTCGATTTGAAAACGATGTAGACTTCTTAAACCGAACTGTTACTTTGGATGTGACTGGGGTACATTTCTACGATCCAGAAACAAAGAAACAACCGATGGAATAGCGACACTCTGGTTCTCCAAGTCCCAAGAAGTTTCGTGTCCAAAAATCTGCTGGAAAAGTTCTTGCTTCAGTTTTCTAGGATTGCCATGGAGTGATCATGATTGATTTTTTGGACAAGGGTAGAACAATAACTGGAGATTACTATTCGACATTACTGACCACTCTAAGGGAAAAAATTAAAGAGAAAAGACGCGGAAAGCTATCCAAAGGTGTTTTGGTTTTTACAGGAAAACGCCCCAGTACACAAATCTCATGTTGCCATGCAAAAAATTCGTGTTATAGGGTTAGAATTACTAGAACACCCCCCCTTAGTCACCAGATTTGGCTCCGTCCGACTATCATCTCTTTCCTCAACTGAAAAAAAGTTTGAAAGGTCGTAAATTTTCTTCCAACGAGGAGGTAATGAAAGCTGTGGAGGACTGGTTTGCAGAGCAAAAAGAAACATTTTTTTTGAAAGGTCTAGAGACGTTGCAGGTTTGCTGTAATAAATGTATTCAATTGAGAGGAGAATATGTTGAGTAATAAAATATGAATTTTTTCAGGGGGGCATGAATTGATTTATTGAGAATATTAGGGATACTAGGGATTGAACTTCTATCAAAGGATTATTGTCAATTTCGAGGTCCAAGGGGGCCATGTTACATTCCACTGCTTATAGGGGGGGGCAAGACTTTTGACGATTTGTGTAAGTACTCCCCGCAGGGAATATTTCTTTTTTGTCTGTTGCAAAAATGAGTTGTTGGTAGGCGAAGCGCTTTGGAGTATCGGAAATTAATATCCGGTATAACCTGAAATATCTGAGTCGGTCAGTACTCTTTTTAATGGCTGATAAAGCAGCCTTCATACGTCGTTCGAGTATCACAGAACGGGTGTGATATACGGGGTGACACAGATTTATTAGTGGTAGGAAGCTGAAAGAGAAATGAATCCCCTATGGCGAGGTGATCTTTTTTTCTAAAATATTCTCAACAGGTATAGCTTCCGGTTGAACAGGAACTACAGGAAGTGACATAAACTTTATATTTTCAAAAGTAAATCCCTCTACATTATAGCATTTTTTTATTCTTCATCAGAATTTGGAACTATTGATGGATAGTATTGTCATCTCCGTTTGTTGTTGGCATATTTAATTCATTCAAACTGACCTCAGTGTTTTAGTTTGAATGGAATAACCACAAAATTTTCACCTTAACTACATCGAGATATCGCAGCATTCTCTTGAGCTAAAAGAGATATCACCGAAATTTATTAAAATATTGAATATGAAACCATCCGAATCATATTACCATGTAACAATTAATATGATTGGAAAAAGATTTTTTTACATTTACGGTAACATCTTCGTGAATATTCATTCAAGCTTTCAATTTTGTATTAATTAAATGGGCGCTTGTACCTAAAAGACTCCGTTACGGTATCCTACAACATACACAAACAGGCTGTTTAACTATAAACTGGACATATTTTTTGTAGCTTCTTGATTTTTTTATGAATCTCTTACCAATTTCTTGCTAGCACGTCTTTCGAGAAAACTAATTATCTTTGGAACTGAACCTTGTCTTGTTCTGAGAAAGCAAAATAAATGTTATTCCTAATTTTTATTTTTTATTTTATTTATTTTACAAAGAAGAACGCTCACAGGTGTAATCACCCAAATTAGCGCTCACTAATATTATAAAAAGATAGACAGTGTTAAGAATGGAAAAAAAAATACAAACAACAAAACAATGCTTATGCACAGCTCATGTATCTACCCAAACATTCCCCTAACAGTTTTCTTAAAAGAAATTAAACTCCCCGCTGAAAATAAATCAAAATTATTTACATTAGAATTGCATAATTCTAGCATTCTCGATATAGGTGAATACTTCGCACCGTTGGTTCTATATGTGGTCAGGTAAAATACAGGGGGTCTCCTCAGTTGTCTAACAGGAGCATAAAAATCGATTGACTCTAGAATTTGAGGACAATTTATTTGATTTGACAGTATTTTATAAATAAAAATTATGTCATTCATTTTTCTTCTGTCATTCAAACTTATCATTCGAAAATGTCTTAAACGAATATTGTAGTTATCCGGATCGCGAGGTATTAGGTGAAACCCCGTCCTATAACTCAGAAACCGAAGAAATCTAGCCTGCACCCTTTCCAACCTTTCGATGTACATATTGTAATGAGGACACCAAACCGAAGACGCAAAGTTCAGCTTGCTGAAAACAAAGGCATAATACAGAGCCAAAATTGCCTCACGATTTCTGAACTGACGGCATTGTCTCATAATCCACCCAAGAACTCTATTACTTGCACACACCAAACCATTTATGTGTTCATCAAAAAGAAGCTTCGAATCAAGTACCACACCCAAATCCCTTATCGTATCAGTGCGCCGCAGGGCGGTTCCAGAAATAGAGTATTGAAAGTTTAGCACAGACCTATTTCGTGTGAAAGAAACCACGCAACACTTATCTAAGTTCAAATGTAGGCTGAAGGCCTCACAAAAACATGACAGGCTGTCTAGATCCCTCTGAAGATCCAGGTAATCCTGGGTTCTCTGTATTCGTGCGAAAAGCTTTAAATCATCCGCGAACAAAAGGAACTTACATACTTTGAAACACTCGCTTATACTGTTTATGTAAATGATAAACAGAAGTGGACCCAAGTGAGAGCCCTGTGGGACCCCTGATGTCGGAAAGATTGTTCTAGAACTAAAGCTCCCTATCTTAACGTACTGAGACCTATCCGTGAGGTAGGACCCGAACAATCTCAACAAAGAACCCACGACGCCGACATTCCTCAGCTCGCTCAGGAGGATTTTAATATTGATTTTGTCGAAAGCCTTGCTAAAATCTGTATATATAGCATCCACCTGAATTCCCTGATCAAGACTCTTTTGAATGTATTCAATGAAGCATATGAGATTAGTTTCAACTGATCTTGCCTTAACAAAACCATGCTGCTCAGGTATTATTCGAGATTGCATATGATGGAGCAAACGGTTGTATATTAATGATTCGAACACCTTCTCGAAGACACACAGTTTACTGATAGGACGGTAGTTTTCTACAGAATTCTTATTACCGGATTTAAAAATAGGAGTTATGCTAGCAACCTTCCAGGAGTCAGGAAATAACCCGCTACGAAGAGATTTATTGAATATCAAAGCAAGAGGGATACTCCGGGGGGAACTACACTTTTTTACAAAGATTGGGGGTATCGAGTCCGGACCGGCTCCTTTCTTTTCATCCAAACCAATCATTATCTCCCTGACATGGTCAGTGGTGATATTGAATGAGCTTAAAAAATAATGATCAGGAGAGCATTTCCTTGCATCATAGTTTTTGCTTGGATCAGGCGCAGTGAAAACACATTCGAAATAATCAGCAAATAAATTACAAATTTCACCGCCTGACTCGCCTATACGCTGTTTATATGACATCTTGCTGGGAAACCCCGAATCCCTAGAACCAACAGAGACGAAGTCAAAAAGTTTTTTTGGACAAATTCTGACATCAGATTGGACTGAAGTCAAATATTTTTCATAATCACATTTAATGAGACTCTTGGTTTCCGATCGCAAAGCCTGAAATATTTTATAATCGCCATAGTTACCGTAAATTTTCCATTTCTTGTGGTATTTGTTTTTACATTTTATAAGTTTAATAGTTTTTCTAGAAAAATACGATGGATATCCTTTAACTTTCCTAACTATAGGGACATGTTCATCAATTAATTTATTTAAAATGTCATAGAAAACGACCAGATCATCATTTACATTTTCATTCACAAGCAAATTGTCCCATGGTATATTATTCAAACATTCAGTGATAAGATCAAAATTGGCCCTTCTGAAACTATAAAATGAGTTACTTAGACGCAGTGGCCTGACCAGCCCCACGCCGAAAAGAAATTCCACAGATGGATGATATCTGTCCTCAGGAACAATGGGATCAGAACATCTCATCAGATTATTTACTCTGAAGCTGTTATTGAGTATTAAATCCAAAATTTTATTTTTGTGATTTTCTATTTCATTGAACTGCATCAGCTCCAGAAATGAAAAGGAGTCAATTAATGAGGCACATTTTACGTCAACATTCATAGGTTCTAGGTTATTTTTAGAGATATCCCTCACCCAAGAAACCCCAGAACAATTGAAATCACCCAGCATCAAAATTACACCATCGCCAAGCAAAGGTTTAATATCATTCAGCTTAGACACAAAACAGGTCAACGCCGCGGCGTCGTCCGGTGGAATATAAACACAACACAAATAAATCTTTAATCTGTTAATTGTTATTCGAACCCATATATCCTCTGCACCACTCTGGAACTCCGGAACATTGACTGGATCCAAACCCTTCTTCACCGCCACAAAAACACCACCACCCTCACGCTTGGCACTCGCCGTCGTGAAGCGATCCCTCCGAAAAATATCATATTCACTTGAGTTTACAACTTCTGAGTCATACACACCATCGTTAAGCCACGTTTCAGTAATGAATAAAAGATCATAATTACTGGCCATAGAAGAGCACTTGAAGAGAGGCAGTTTTGTTCGCAGGCCACGAACATTCTGATAGTAAACGCTCAAAGCCATCTCGAGCTGGTGTGAGCTCTGGTGAAATAGTTATGTAATTTTGACAGAAGCTAAAGTTTCTCAAGTTCTGAAATATCAGTGATGTTAACAATTTTGGAGGTTTCATTTTTGCGCATTAGAATACTACCATTATGAGTCCATACAAATTTGTACTCGGATTTTTTCGCCGCAGCACGGGCCTCCTTGAATAGCAATTTATTATTCATCGTTAAATGTTCACCAATAAACAAGCTATCAGATATCTCGTTCACCTCAAGGCCATGTGCTCTATCTGAAACAGTACGGCGGGCGGCTTTATATGCAGCCAGAAAATTATCCCTTTTTATTTTCGAAATAAATCGGACAATGATATTTTTAGGTTTATTCTTTATTTTCGTAGGAACTCTGGTAACGTGGTCAAATGAGGAGGAATCGATCGGTATATTCAGATGTGCTCCAATCTTGGACACTATCTCGACCAAGCTTTCATTCGATTTTTCGGGAACATTCTGTATTTCTAAGTTGTTGGAGCGACTGAACTGCTCCAAATTATCGATCCTAACATTCAAAGTCGATACCTCCTTTCTGAGTTGTAAGTTCTCATTTTCAAGCTTAGTCATCCGCGACAAAACATCATTGAACTTATTTAGTTTCATCTCGAAGTCGCTAATCTTTTCCGAGCAGAAATTGACCGACTGCCGCAGACTCCGTATCTCCGACGTCAGCTGGGCAACGGAACCGGCCTCGATAGACTCCTCATCATCAATGCGGTCCTCACCATCCTTCGCCGCGTCCACCTCCGAGTCCGGAATGATACGTGGATGCACGCCGCCCAGCGTCGGGGACCCCGCTGAACGGGCTCGACATGACGCACATCTCCAGCTCGCCCCCGCCAACTCGTTGATGATTGATAACTGAGCCTTGGATACATCACTGCACCGATTGTTTACGTGATAATGGGCACGACAAAAACCAGTACAAACAATGCCAGGCGACTTACGCGTAATCGGAAGACTGCACAATCTACACACCGCCATCTCGACTCAAAAAAAAGAAAAAAAAACGAGAAACAAGTCAAAGTACTTCCACTTATAGATATAAAAGGAATATTTTCGGAATAATTGAATAAATTCCAAAATTCACACTGTCTACGATGAAATTATCTTCGAACAAACGAGACCGATGCACTCTCAACGACGTTCATTCAATGAATTGAACAATTGAACAAGATTTTCGAAATTGCTTTATTTTATTTCTCAAAAATTGAAATGGCACACTTTTTCATTTGAAATAATTGAGATACTCTCCGTTTTCGAGGCTAAGAAATGAAAATTTCAATTATTTTTTAAGTATTTCTCGGTGTGCAATTTTAATATGTTGCTAATCAAATGACCTTCAAAGTTCGCGAGTTTCATTTTCGGCTGCCAAATCGGATTTCAATTTTTCAATGTGCAGGGGCAACAAATTGGACACTTTCGTATCGAAAGTCCTTTTTAAAGCTAGATAGACAAAAACTTATGTCGATATCTGATTGGCCATTTTTATGACTCAATTGTTGTTTGCTAATTAGCATTTTCAAAACTTTACTCTAACTCTTTTCCTGTCAAAAATTATTTCTGAAGCACTTTTTCACGTAGAGTTCAATAGAATCAGTAGCCTTGTTTGTAACCTTACATATTAATAATTATAGGTACATACAATATTAAATATGAAAAATTATATGAGGTGTGTTCCATTAAAAAAAATTCTATAATTAATTATCGATATACTCCTTTCACTTTTATAGAGTATCACCGTGTATATTTTGAAAATGTTAGGTTATAGTCATTTTCTCGTCAGATACATACGCAATCTTGGCGTTTCTACATTAGAGATCGTAGTAATTCCGTATTTATCAAAATGTGATTTTGAGCTGTAAAGCTGAATACAGACTATTCTGACGTGACGTGGTTACATGTGGGCCCACGTCAAAATGTGAGTGATATAAAAATGCATAAAAATGCAACACATCGTTCTGTGCGTTCACGTTCATATTGGGCCAATGTGAGCACTGCATGGTTCTGACGTGACGTGAAATCACGTCACGTCAGAATAGTCTGTATTCACCTTAAGAGTATCTAGAAACCCAAGCGCGGATCCAGGGGGTCATGGGGGTCATGACCCCCCCCCTGGACATGACGAACCGTCAAATCTTGTGTTTGATAAAAAGAAATCGGTATGTAATTTTCTAGTTTAGGTCCCCCTCGATTTTTCGATGTTTTAATTTTTTTTCGTGAAAAACGAGTGATTTGGTATGATTTACTACTAGTTTCAATGCTGGCAAACAAGTTATTTTGCTGTTTTTTCAACGGGATCTGGAGTGAATAGGGGTGCTGGGAGGGTAAGATTCTTAGAGATTTCCTTGAAAAAACGACAATTTACGAAAAGAGTTAGTCTTGCATAGTCTAAAAAGATCAAAATTTGCCAAAATTGTCTAGGTCATTGACCTATTTTTTCAAGGACATGACCTTGAAAAGAATTCAAAATCATTAGAAAAATATACATTTTCATTAGCGCTGAATCAATGAATATTTCAAATTTTCTCGAGTCTATGGTTTCTGAAAATTTCAAGAATAATTTATTTTTTCGAAATTCTCCGACAGTATCCGTTGATAAAAATATGTTGACCATGAAGCATATTTTCATTAAATCTAGATGTGATTGCTCCAAAAATTTACCTTGAAATCCTTGAAAGTCAATGACAAGACAATGCGATCACATTCTCGGTATCCTCTTTTCTGTATTGTAACCGCAACTTGAAACACACATATTCAAATCTTCCCCTTCTTCCACACTTGAAGAAATTCTCACAAATTACTATTTATCTCGAATGAAGTTTTAATTTCCAACTGTCGAATTATTTTTTTTGATCTCCGTAGTAACGATTACCTACGTGATTTGAAACGTGAAAATTCTGTTTGTACGATGCTTGTTGCCACGTTGAATCATTGCATCTTTATTGCTCAAAATTTGTAACCGAAGTTTTCTACCAAAACGAAACCCATCAACGATATGTTGAATTTATTCGAACGTCATTTCCCGAATGTAACGTTGATTTCTCGAGGTTTACATCATAAAATCAGTTGAATTATGTTATTATTGCAGAATATATTAAATTAAGCCATAACGAACTGACATAACCTAACCTAATTGCTGAAAAACGATAAGGCCATAAAAATCTCAGGGGGGGCTACGCCCCCCCTGAACCCCCCCTTGTTGGAGCCCATACCCTCGTTTGAATAGAACAAAACAGTGCGGACGTCATTGGGAGACAAGGGGATAAATGTCTAAAGCCTAACTTGAACTTACCCAACCCAACTGCTGAAAAACGATAAGGCCATAATAATCTCAGGGGGGGCCGTGCCCCCCCTGAACCCCCCCTTGCTGGAGCCCATACCCTTGTTTGAATAGAACGAAAACAGCGCCGACGTCATCGGGGAACATATCTAAAGGCTCATCTCTTGAAAATCCACCTGCCATGTGTGAAAGTTCTATGTCTATCTTAGTATTTGAGAAATTATTGAGATTTGGCAACACCGTCTGTTCGAGAAAAAATCACCTTACGGCATTTTACACTGCCGATGCGATTCAAATAAATATAAAGTCTAAACGCAGGTGGAAATATTCACAATCTTTTTTATTTTTTTTCTCTGAAACTACTCATTTACCAATGCTGAAATTAAAACTGTAGTATCTTTTCAACATCTACAATCACGAGACAAAATATTTTAAAAATCGGAGAGGGGGAGCTAAACTAGAAATTGACCAAGAAATCAATTGGCGGGTATGTAATCCACCTGACCGTGACCCCTCCCCCCCTTTCTCGAGAGCTGGATCCGCCACTGTATAAACCAATAGCATGGGTTATAATAACTCACGCCTATAACTCACTGTAATAAATATTTCGTATGTGAAGCACTCACTCTAATACAAATAGGAAAATGAAATTGCTTACGAAATGAATAAAAAAGTCGGGTCAATGGGGAACTCTATTTCAGACATCAAGGTAACGTTCTCGCCATTCATTTCTACATTTCCTCTGGTCTGAATATCCAAAAATTGCATTCGGAAAACGTGAATTTTTGACGTTTTCTACGCGATTCGATTCTCGACGACCACAGAGATCGAAACCTGTGTCACATTGTCTAAGTCTCTGAAATTATTTTGACTTTCACGAGTGCCAACCTGCGTCAGTTTTAAGTGAAAAAACTTGATAAAAAGGGACCAAGAGGGATAATCGTTTTCGAAAATATGCTTTTCTGAGGAACACCCTACAACTCTGAAGCGATGACAGACATTAATATGCAGCTTTCACTTTTTACTTTGTTAGATCAGGCACCGACACCAATTTTCATCTGTTCATCTTATAAATAGGACTTGGACATTGCAAAGTGTCAAATTTGGTCCACTCTGTATGCCAAGTTCTGAGAATTTCCGTGGAAAAATGTCACAAGAATCGAACATAACCTTTTTTTCATTTCTGCAGTTAGAATTTGAAACGAAATTGCGGAAAATTTCATTTTTATTTTATTTTTCATCCTGAATACTAATATCAAAACAAAATGGAAAAGTTTCTATTGAAGCCTTCCAAATTCCCACTCATACTTCTAATCTAATTCTTTTCCGCGAATCGCTAGGAAATTTTGACATTCCTAACAAAATTTGTCATAGCCTCAGCCAGCTCTGGAGGAGTTCCAGAAATGGAAAATTCATCATCACTTATCATTTTACACTGTTTTGTCTTCGAATTCGAAAAGAACAGCAATTGAATTAATATTCGTCAAGTTTGACAATTCACCATTAATACGTGTCCATAGTAACGCAACCAATTCCATCCCGAATTTCAAAGCTCCATTGAATGGAATAATTCGCGATTTTTTCAAAATTGATTAAAATCTGTCGAATTTCTAACGATTTGGGGAAGAATAGTATGTTTACCTCGTGGGAAAAGCCACATTTCTGGACTCCTCATAATCTGGATCTTCACAATCGTCCAGAAATGAAAGGCTTTTCCTACCCGGTAAACAATGTACCATTTTCAAACAACTCTTGGCCTTACGGAGGCCGAAATTGTGATATCAAGCAGAGCTGCCGAAACGTAAAATTCGCATAATTACCATTGTTCAGTAACGAAAAGTAGTATGATTAGAATAATTTCAATTTTCATTCCATGAATCATGGCATTCGATTTATTGAAATTATAGTGAAAATCTTTTGTTGTGATCGGTTGATTAATTCTCAGAATTCCGAGTACATTGAAAAAATTAAATACAATTCGGCCATCGAGTAGAACAATCGCGAACATAAAAGGTTTTCCGCATTTTTTCTCCAGAACTCTACAATGATTTGAATTTTGCACCAAGAAATATTTACCTATAGTATCTACCCACTTCTAAGATGTGAGATGAAATTTTGATTCTACAGGGTGGCCCACCCCAGACGCGGTTCTCATTTTGAGGCAGTAAATGAAGACATTTTGAAAATTTTTTTTTCGTCAAATGTGAAGGACAATCAGATGCACAATTTAAAATTGTTTTCACATATACAGGGTGTTCGATAACAAAGATATAGACCATAGTTACACTTTTTTAAATGGAATACCCTATATATGAATTCAAAATTTGAATGGCAAGCTCAAATAAAGATGAGTTTATAGGAACCATTTTATGTCTTAGGAGAACCATTTGAGAGAAAATGGCGAAAAATCGAAAAAAAGGAGTATTTTTGATTTGCAATTAATGAATAAACCCTTCAAGCCAACTAGACAGACAATGTTTTTTCGTATAGACGTATTGGCTACCCTTATGCAGAAAACAAAAATTTAACTCTGGAATATACTGAGTGATCATAATTAATGTTCAAACATTTACTACAAATAATGGTCAAAAACTTCCTTATTTCAAATGGCACACCCAGTATTTCTGTACCTTGTTGAACGTAAAAATTAATATTGAAACTATCTTCAATAGGTTTCCCTATACCCAAACCTAATAGTTTTCAAGTAATTTTCGATTTTGAATTAAACTTGTTAACCTACTGTTATGATTAGCGATATTCATAGAAAAACTTGTAAATATTTGTGGGGAAATGCTCACAATATTTTTTGAAATCTGAGAAACTCATATGAAGATCTCAATAATGGTGTTGCGGTCCCGCAAGATTTATTATTCCTTTATAAATGATTATCTACTGTTTTTCTGAATATGAATTCTTTTTTCAATTATTTTCAAATTAATTTCGCCTAGAAGGTATTGAGTGTCGCATTATCATTCAATCTTTCCCGGTACATGCCCTTAAATTTTTCTTTTTTCCGATCGTTTTGATTCGAAGTTAAGCCATACGTTCAAAGAATCATGTAACAAACGATTCATTCAAAAAAATTACTGCTCAGGCGATGAACCTGTGCTGTCCAACATTTTCCCTATTCTTCACATTTTCAATATTTCGAAGACTTTTGAAGATTTTCAAAAGAGATCTGTGATAGTGAACCTCTGGCCAGAGAGTGAGTTGAATACCGACATTCAGTAGTAAGGTAGTATTTGAAGGTATTTTGTGAACATCTTTGAATCTTTGAGTCTACTGATACTCAATCCAACAATTGGAGATAACAAGTATGAAGAATCAGAGGTTCATCGCCTGAGCAAATATTTTTTTAAATGAATCGTTTGTTACATGATTCTTTGAACGTATGGCTTAACTTCAAAACGATAAGAATAAAGAAAAATTTAAGGGCATGTACCGAAAAATATTGAATGATGATGACATTCAATACCTTCTAGGCGAAATTAATTTTAAAATAATTGAAAAAAAAATTGATATTGAGAAATACAGTAGATAATCATTTATAAGGAATAATAAATCTTGCGTGACCGCAACACCATTATTGAGATCTTCATATGAGTTTTTCAGATTTCAAATAATATTGTGAGCATTTCCCCACAAATATTTCCAAGTATTTCTTTGAATATCGCTAATCATAATAGTAGGTTAACTAGTTGAATTAAAAATCGAAAATTACTTGAAAACTATTAGGTTTAGGTATAGGGAAACCTATTGAAGATAGTTTCTATATTAATTTTCACGTTCAACAAGGTACAGAAATACTGGATGTGCCATTTGAAATAAGAAAGTTTTTGACCATTATATGTAGTTAATGTTTGAACATTAATTATGATCACTCAGTATATTCCAGAGTTAAATTTTTGTTTTCTGCATAAGGGTAGCCAATATGTCTACACGAAAAAACATTGTCTGTCTCGTTGGCTTGAAGGGTTTATTCATTAATTGCAAATTAAAAATACTCCTTTTTTTCGATTTTTCGCCATTTTATCTTAAATGGTTCTCCTAAGACATAAAATGGTTCTTATAAACTCATCTTTATTTGAGCTTGCCATTCAATTTTTGAATTCATATATAGGTTATTCCATTTAAAAAAGTGTAACTATGGTCTATATCTTTGTTATCGAACACCCTGTATATGTGAAAACAATTTTAAATTGTGCATCTGATTGTCCTTCACATTTGACGAAAAACAAATTTTCAAAATGTCTTCATTCACTGCCTCAAAATGAGAACCGCGTCTGGGGTGGGCCACCCTGTATATTTGTGTTGGCGAATCGAACTCGGAATACCTCAAAATTTGGAGGTTCTTTATCCATAATTCATCCGTGGGAAAAAAAATTGCCCATCGTATATTAAAAAAAAAAATATGTTTCGCTAACTTGATATCAACTCAGCAAAACACATTTAAGGGTTTCTACAAAACCCTAAAAGCGACAAATTTTCTTTCATCACGGATAATTCACGAATAAATCACTGAAAAAGTTGAGCTACTTTGTTTTTGCTGAAAACATTTTTTGGATAGGTATGTGTTTTGCTGAGTTGATATCAAGTTAGCGAAACATCTAATATTTTTTTAAATACAAGACTGGTGACGTTTTTTTCGCCACGGATAATTCACGGATAAATAACTGCAAAAATAAAATAATCTGTCGATTGCTTAAATGAGTTTTGGAATATGTGAATTTGATATTAACTTAGCAGAGCGAGGGATATTTTTTTGAGAACAAAGGACGCAAATTTTTTTCTTAACGGATCAATTAAGGATGGAAAGCTACATTTTTCTCTCAAATTTCAACAATATTGCATGCATAGTTTTCGAAAAAAATGCCTTATATACGTTCCGACGGCCACATATCGATTCAAATCATAACAATAAGATTTCGTCATTTTCTACAAACCTTAAAAGAGCCAAATCTTTATCCACCACGTTTAATTTAATGATGGTTTTCATGTTCTACTTATGAAAAAAATTGACGAGTCCGAGCTTTTCTCCGAAATCTTAATTCTTCTACGAGGAAAGACACTGCATTTATATTTCCGATCTCATCTACATGACATATTAGTTTGTCCAGTTCATGGTGAAACACCCTGTATAAAGAAAATGAAATTGCGCGATGTAGTTGGGAAATTTCATAGTCGTTCAATTTGAAATGAGAAAGATATCGACACAAAAGTGAACTGAATTATCAAACCCATTTTGGAATATTATTGAGGGATTCTGATGGAATACTTTTTATATAAGTTCAAGGATAATCCTTTGTCAACGTTTATATTAAGGACGAATAGTTCATGATCACAATTGTTGTAAATGCATCCGCCGAAATTTTTGGAATGAATTGAATATCTCAAGAACAAATAAAAGCCACAAAAAGATAAACAATTTATGAAACAGATCTGGTTTACAAAGATTTCAATTACATAACATACAGGGTATTCCATTTGAGAAAACCTAGTTGATAACACTCTTTCAGTTCAAGCAAATTGAGATTTTTTCATAAAAATAAATTAGATAGTGCCATATAGGCTTAAACAAAATTTCAGGTGGAGTTCTCTCTCAGCACTGGCGGATTTGAAAGGGTACCATGGTCATGGTACCATGGCCGACAAGAAACCCTTGATGGTTGTTCAACCAATTTCTTATATTTGTATATTTGAATTTCCAACAAATCATTCAAATAATTATTTTTTACTTTCTGCATTTCACTGTATGGAACGAAATAATCTAATATTTCAAACTGTGAAACTCAACAAAATCATAAATGCAGACAAAGGTGTCGAAATTAATCTTATCTATACTTTCCGATCATTATATTCGATATGAGCTGCAGATACGCTTTGCTAGATAACTGATGTCCCAAAATTTAAAAAAAAGTTACATCCACTTTTCAAGAATGTAAATTCACGAAAAACACCCTCCCACACTAAAACGATAGGACACCGTAATCAGTTTTTGTTTATCTAGTTTACAAATAGGACTCCAGTTTGGCTCACTTTGTAATTTTGGTTGAAAATTTTCATGCTGCTCCCCTGAAAAACCCCCTCGATCCGATAGAAACTCTCAGATCAATTCATTGCAATAGGTATATACAGAGTGTAACAGCCAAATGGAATAAATTCGATAAGGAATAAATGAGGAGGTGTTAGGAAAAACGCTCGGACACGTCGATTTGTAATTTCAAATGCGCATATTTTTCAAGAAAATAAAATTATATATGGTGGCCAATACCAACTTTCTTATTTCAAATGCAACGCCCTTTATATTATTTATTTTTTGAATTATTCAGAAAATTCTAGACATAATTTATGTACAATATCCAATCTCCAACTTTTTCGGAATGTTAAGTGTTTTCAAATTTTTTACAAAAATTAACATTTTAAATGAAAATTATTTTATTTCACAAATTCGATACATTACACTCAATACTTATTTTCCATTTACCTCTTGATATGAAGAAAGTAAGCAAAAACCATTACTGAGAAGAAATTAAAAAAACAAATGTTGAGTAACGTTAGAAGACAATTTTACACCAGATTAGCATGTTACCAAGACGTTCGTGGCGAGCATTTTGAACATTTCCTAAATTGACATTAATGTTTTTTTTTAATAATTAAGAAAAAAATCAGTATTACGCATAAAGTTTTAAGTGTAATGTACCGAATTTGTGAAATAAAATAAATTTTATTTGAAACAATAAATAAGAAAACAATTAATACATCCGAAATAGTTAAAGATAGGTATAGGAAATTGTGCATGACATGTGTCTAGAATTCTCTGAAGAATCCAAAAAATAAATAACATACAGGGGGTTGCATTTGAAATAAGAAAGTTGGTATTGGCCACGATCACACGGAACACCCTATATAATATTATTTTCTTAAGAAATATGCGCATTTAAAATTACAAATCGACGTGTCCGAGTGTTTTTCCCAACACGCCCTCATTTATTCGTTATCGAATTTATTCCATTTAGCTGTTACACTCTGTATGTAGGTATTACCATTGGAGGTCGCAGTGAGATTTCTGCTAAAATCTTTTACAAACCTCCTTGTGATAGTCTCTAGATTTAACAATTTCGCCCAATACTCATTGAGTATTCAGATTTGAAACTCATCTGCTGATCAATAATTATGAAAATGCGATTTTCAGAGACCATTCAATAATGAACTTCAATAGCTTTCGAAAGAGATATTTTTCCTCCATGCTATTAAAATATTTTGGGTTGTTTATTACCCTCTTACCCTTTTATTTTCCGAATAGACTGAGTCTAAGATTTCGAAAAAATTGTAAATATAGAGGTCCACACATAGATTACAGGAAAAGTCATGCGGAAATTTTAAATCTTGAAATCTGTACGTAAAAATCTTCTTTTCATATCATTCTCCACAACGAATCACAATAAAATCAACTCTGATATTCTAATCTCTTCACTTACTTCGTTAATTTCTCAAGTTAGTTCAAGAAATTATGTGGAGAAGACTGAATTTCTCAAACCAATATACTTTGAACTCCACCAAATGGTCTTTCATGAAAAACCTCGTGAAAATCATATAAATACTTTTATTTTCATTCTGTATTTCGATATTTCGAATAAACTAATTTGAAACTGGAATTAGAGGGGATGTTTACCAAATCCTTTTCTTGGGTCATATATCAAGAACTTTTTCCAGCAGGTAAAAGATCATTACCACGTGCTAACTAGCAATCAATAGAAGAGGGGGAATCTATATATCTATATGCAATTCCAGTCCGTCGGAGATTTTACGAACCGTTTCTACAAGGTAGGTGATTCCACCTTCTAAAACCACCTCATACCAGTGCGGCACCACTTGTTTACCAGAAGGAGCTCGTGTGAGCGGGGCATTAAAAATTAGAAGTGTTCCAATTTGTGATTTTAGTTTTTTGATCGGACCCAGGTGGTGATTGTGACGGCTGTGATTATTTTTATAAAGGTAAGCTGCATTGAAGAATTCCCGATGTATAATTTTTTTAATTCATCCGTGAATATTCAATGAGACAGATGTTGAATCGGGCGAATGTGGGAAAATCCGATATTATGTATACAAACGAGAATGGAGAAAAAAATTATTACTATTTCATTTTTTAAATTCAATAAAAAATAGTGGATTAGTAAATATTATACAATAAACATCCGCTTATAATAGTTTTACAAAAAAATATGATTGAAATTTTCAAGCAATCCAAAATTTTTCAATTTTTCAAGATATCCAATCTATGCAGTGGATACTTCCCTTTGAAATAAATTGAAGAATTTGTCGGATATAAATTCCACAAATTCTGGAAAACAAAGTAGAACTTGATTCTAAGGAAATGTATTTACTTACATATACGGATTTTGACGAGTTTCAATCACCAAATCGATAAAATATTCGCATCATCAGACAGAAATGCGTAGCGAGAAAAGAAGTTGAAAATTTCCGGAATGTTGTTTTGTTCTCCTTGAATTTAATTGTGACAGATGCAATGAATTGCAGAGATATTTTGTAGTGGATATTTCCACCAAAACAAAACTGATGTTTCAATAAATGCCTCATTGATCTTGAAAAGAGTAAAAGAAAAATTTATACATTAAATGTGCCGGCTTTTTCGAAACTTTCAATTCTCAGTCATGCAATTTGAATAACACACTGACAGTAAACAGTTAATTAAGATGGAGATATATTCGTATAGGAATTCCTTATGAAGATATGAGCTACTTTTCAATACCTGACAATGAAACTGATAGCAAATAGATATTATCGTTTTAATAATATCTTCCTGAAACAAATGAGTAACAGGTTCTGGTAGACGTTGGCAGCATGAAGGTGAAATTCGTGAATGTACATTGTACAAACATAATTCTAATTGAGAGCCTGAGAGTGTACTAGTTATTATGATAATATTGAAAACTGTCTCCTTATCTGTTTGAGAAGAATTGATTTTCAGTATTTTTTCGCTTGAATGAAAATATAGGTACATTTTTTATATTGAAGTGCTCACCATTGCAGCTCCGGAACCGAAAGAGTTGATGTCGATGCCTTTTTAAAAAAAAATGAAAAGTTCACTTCTCTGAGGCTTTTTATCTAATGAATAAAGCTTCATGATTTTTACTATTGTTTCGGATGAAAGTGCGCACAAAAAATACCTAGGGTAACTAGATCATTACAGTCCGCCTCTGAAAAAATTATTATTTCTAAGGATAGTTTATGAAACTTTAACGGATCTTTGTGAACGCAATACTTTCTTTGATTGAAATACAAGCATGAAGTCTCATCAACTGTTGCTTTAGAAATAAAGGGTAGTAGAGTATGTACGTATGTACGTTTCTTCCTCATAGAATGATTCATTTCTCAATATATCGGTCTGAAATTCAGCAAAGATATTCAAGGTCTTATGACATGTGAATTGACTGTGAAAATCTACCTACTATATTTTTCTGGAGAAATGTCTTCTTTTCCCCTCCAGAACTCTTTCTTGGGGCGCCACTGGTACTTTGAAAAATATGAAGAAATATTTAAAAACTTCAACACCCTGTAGCTTGAAAGCGTAACGTTTCGGACTCATGTGCAGAAGACTTTTACTTATGATATAAACGTCTCAACGTGGTTATTACTACTCACCTTTTGTACCTTCGATTCAGGATCACACCGTATATGTTCGTGCATAATATTTGGAAGCAGTCGATGCTGTTCGAAGATTTTTGTGATGTGTGGATATAAAATACGCCATTTCGAATGTTTAATCTTGTTTTAGTTATTGTGCATTTCCTAAATACTTCTGTTTTTTGATCTCTGTGAATTGGTTACATACTATAAAATTGGAAATATGTAGGTATATCACACAGCTTGTTTACTCAAATAAGTAGGAATTTTCCTCTTGGCTGATGTGGAAACGTCAATAGGGAAATTAATTTTGCAATATTAATTGAGAAGGTACAATTATGTGAAATTCAATGTTTATTGATCTAGTTTTTCAACGTGCATCATTTGCATTCAATTTGAAGTAACGTTCAAGTTTTGCTTTTCAAATAAGCTACTCATGCAGATTCGACGGTGTTTAATTTTTGTCGTAATACTTCGGTCGCTATCAGCATATTTCAGTTGATATACTTTTTACAATAAGTTCACCGGTATTTTATCTCTCAGATGGAGAGGAATATGAACTTGCCTCAAATTCTATCTTCAGTAGTTGAGTGAGTAGAATACGCGTAGTAGAGGGGAGTACTGAAATTTTTCTATTGAGTTTTTTTGAATCTCAGGTTCATTATCTTCGGAGATACAGGGATGCACAATTTTCGCATATTTTCTCATGAACTTGTTGTCTACACAATGAGAGCATTCATAAAATATACTTCATGACATTAGGAAATGGTTTCATCTCAAATATCTAATCAGTGCGAACATGAGGTTTCTGGATGATTGGATGAATCTATTCGAAACATTTAGGATAATTTATTCACCATAACGCCCAGACCTTCAGTCCATCTGAGGACATCTAAATACAGTAACTCTGATTTCAAAATAAAAATTTTCTAAGCTGTAAACTTCATTTATATTGACTGATAGTTCCTCACCATATATTTTCACGAGGGATCCCAAAATTACGATAACGATTTAGTGTAGGTTTATGAAAATCGTATTTTCGTATAAAAATAATAAAAGAAAGAGACCGATCTTGTGAATCCATTAACACCTACGACCTACTAGGATTTTTCGAATATACGATGGCGAATATATGGATATTCAGGATATTTGGGCTATATTGCGTTGTTTAAACTGTACGTAATATTCTGCTAAAAATTCACATTGAAAATATAGTTCTTGAAGGATACAGGATGGTTAACATAATACAGTTTAGACGGATAGGTGTATGTGTTTCTCCAGAAAAAACGAGACTATTAAATTTTCGATTGGGGGGCCTGATATTAATCAACTGGTGAAAATGTACGAGTATTTGCCAGGTACTCCTATCATAACTAAACTGTTCGAGTCGACATTCTTAACGTGATCTAGAATAAAATGGATTTCAGAACACATTCTTTACGTTTGCAAGCCGAATTACAGGCAATTTTTGTTCGAATCAATGAATGTAGTCACCTGCATGAAATCGTGAGATCATTATTTTTTTTTCGTTTGTGTTACGGAGACCATCTAATTTCACCTGGGGCAAGCTTTAACCGTGACAAATTGAAGATTATGCCGTGTCTCACCATATTAATTTTGGCACCACAAATTGACAAATGTGTGGTTGGTAATGAGGCTTTGTGTAGATTTGGTCATTATTTTGGTAGTTCTGAAGATGGACATAGCTAATTGGAATATTTTTGCACGTCATGTCGTTATATAATCATCAATCACTACAAAAAGCACAGCTGAGTTGTTTCATATTCCTTAGGATAAATTACCTATGAGTTATAGGTACATGACAATACTGAAAATACCATAAGGAGTAGATGATTTCTGTAATATAGAAGAGTATTCATATCTACATAAACTTTGTCTTCTTCATTTTGAAACCATTAAAGATCGAATAAATTTAAAAAAATTAAAATTTATATAACAGAAGAAAATTGTAGAAATAAAGAATTTTATTTGTAAGTTTTATTTTTGTTTGACGGAAGTTTTTGAGCATGATGCAAGGAACATCCATATAACCTCGCATTCCGTAAGTGTAAAAAAACATATAGGTATTTATGTCTAATATAGAAAAAATTTGATGTACATTATTGTTAAAGCCCTAATCAAGCATTGAAATACATGCGAAAGTTTGGCAAAAAGTAGTTTATTCCCCTCCGAATCGAGTCCTTAAACCCTTAAATATTAATTTTTATATCTACATATACATGAGCGCCGCTGAAATTTTTCTCAGGGGGGGCCAAAATTTTTCTCAGGGGGGGCCAAAATTTTTCTCAGGGGGGGAAAATGAAAATCATTTAAATATTGAGCGTGTTATGCTGAAAAACTATGAGGCCATCAAAATCTCAAGGGGTCCATGGACCCACCCTGCCCCCCCCTGCGCCCATAGAGGGGGTTGAAGATAGAGCACCAAGAGAAATTATAGAAAATGGAGGTTGTATTTATCAGTGCTATACAGGTTGAGTCTGAGACTAGACAATTTTCTTATCAAACGAAACACTTTTTTATGTACCATTTTTTGAATTCCTATCCCTTTTAATGATGCAAGGTATCGAATAGCCCTGAAATTGAGTTCTCTTCATTCCATATCTCCGGAGAGGTTATTTCGAAAGAACTGCATTTCGCTGAAGATTTTCCCTTACTAATTATATTTAAAAGAAATAGCAACATACAGCTTATATAGTTATTGTTGAAAATGAAACAAGTAGTGGAAGCAACCATACATAACAATTAATCTAAAGTGAACCAATTTTTACATATGTACTTCACTAAGATAAACAGTTTTCTGTTGATTTCAAAAAAATCGGATGAGTGTCCCTGCATTTTGAATGTTACCGAAATGTTCACAACTTCGTCCCTTTTATTCATTATCTGAAATTGATGCCTCCAATGAATTGAAACTTTCAGCACATTCTAATATAATTAAGAAATTTATTTGAAGGGTTCATCGATCTCTTTTGCTCATCGAGTTCTGAAGAGGAATATGTACATCTTCCCAAAATTTCACAATTTACTGCCGTTAAACACAATATAGCCTTACGAGTGGAGACCACTTAACACATGGCACATATTGGCTTAGTGTTCTATGATTCGTATATTTGGCAATGTTATACTGGCGAAAGTTTATGATATGAAGGAAAGATAGTGATCATTCACTGGAAATGACTGGGTATCGTTTGATGATATCCGTAGACATGGACTGTGCAATTCCTTACTAATTAATAACGAATAACGCTAGAAAAAATATTAGATAGTGTTTCCTTTTTCTGGAATCTGATTGGCTCACATAACTAATTGCAATCAGCGATAAATATCGAAGGGCAGAAAAAGAAATGTATTGGCAGTATATGGAGCGGTCAGGTCTCCAGGCCTTAATACAGGTGCAAAGTTTCGAAAAAATCAAGGAAAGAATCCTTGTCAAAAAATAAGGTGGGTGTTTCATATAAACTTTTCTTTTTTGAGCCCCTCCTGTTTAGCTACACAACCAAAAAGATGGCGCCTGAAAACAGTTTCACATTTTTTTCCTAAACTGTTGAGAATAAAATTGAACAGAAATTTTATGCAAGCGAAGATACTCGAAAAAATGTTTGCTGGTGTTCCTCTATGATTGCAAGGTGCACATCTAAATCTTGTTTCGCAAGAAACATTTTTATATTCATTTTTTGACACCTTTATACATTCTTAACAAATAAGATCATTTGTAATTTCTTGCTAAAGTAAACGGATTTTGAATTTGAGGAAAAAAAATTATTTATCAACAGATACTATACGCCTGGAGTCGTAGATGTTGGAATTAATCTAATGGGCGTTTTGTGACAGAACAAACCATTCAAAACCCGGAATTTTATATATTCGATGTTGAATCTGGTCGTGAAAACCTTGATCAATATACAATATACATATAGAACAATTTTAAACTTTTCAGAAATTGAATATACACACCGAAAGACCAAATAGTGACGATTATCTGTTGATAAATCATTTTTTTCTCAAAAACCGTGAACTTCGCCAAGAAATCACGCATACCTTATTTGTTAAGAATGTCTTTATCAATATTTTTAGCACTTCTTGCAGTTGATAGGTTTGCTGCTATTGTTGATCCTTCGATCACACCTAAGAGCTACAGAATATTCATAAAATTTCGAATAAGAATATACTGCCTAGAACCAAATGATCAAAGATCTGAACGTTTCAAGTTCTATACATATTCCAAAGCTACAATTCAACTGTGCACAGTCTAAAGGAAATTCTACAGGATCTAATTATTTCCACAACAAGAAAATTGTCTTGTCTGGTACCTTGGACATGCCCAAATGATTAAATAGTGCTTATTTCAAGGAAAACAAATTAATCAAAAAACCTCAGATAGCATTGAGCATTCGTAGGAAATCCCAGAGAATTTCCTCTTCCACTGGGACAACAATTTTTGTATACACATTACTGAAGACTTGTTTACCTGTTTCACTGAGTCAGCAAAGCATATTCTCTATTAGAAGTGAAGGTGAATAGTGGGTATACTATGAGATACATACCTAGGTACCCATTATAATACCAACTGTGAATAGAAATCGAAAGTTTTAACTAATTCCCCTTCGATAATTGTATCATCACTTGGAATGCGAATATGTTTTTGTGATCTTTCTGATTACACTCACACCTGACAAATATTGAACTGTAGTTAATTGAAAACCATTTGGATCAAGCATGTCCCGAAAAAACCTTACTACTCCCCCTTGATTCTCCTCGTTTCAAAAAGAGAATACTATTAAAATCGCGTCGACTCATTGAAGTTGACTCCACCAGTTTTTCGGATATTTTTGTGTTTTTCATCAATAAGAAAGAAGTTGATATGAAAAAAATGGACCAAAACAATCCTCTGATACGGTTTTATGAAATGAATGGAAACAATCACCACAAAGATTATTTAAGAGGCTTTTTCTTGATTGAAATCTCATACTGTATTTCCAAAGTTATACCTACCTAATAAGCATTATTATTCTCATAATTATATATATCTTATATCTTATATGTTTAGAATCAATGTTAGTTATACATTGATTCTAAACATATTAAAAAAAATAAAGTTCTTGATGACGATTTTGATTATTGATTTGTGAAAAAATGATGAACGTGTTGGATAACAATATTATCCAATTCGTAGACGATTTTTTGATTACTGCACCTTTTCTTTTAATGGCGATGCTAATCGTCACAATTGCCGATATAAAAAATCCTTACTGAATAAGAGAGGAACACTCTCAATTCCCTCGAGAAAAATCTTGTTTGGGGCATTCTACTAATTTTGTGAGGGTATATTTTCTCTTCAAAGTATTGATCCAGGCTTCGTAATCGACTTTTTTCTGATGATCCCCAAACACTTCCGTTTGGTATTCTTATAAAAGAATCCAAGGCACGAAAACGTACATACGAAAACAACACCGCAACTAATTTCAAAATCTGCATTTCTTCTTCTTTTTGAGCAATATTTGGTGTACTTGACTATGCATCTACAGAGTGTAACAGCCAAATGGAATAAATTCGATAACGAATAAATGAGGGCGTGTTGGGAAACACGCTCGGACACGTCGATTTGTAATTTTAAATGCTCATATTTTTCACGAAAATAAAATTATATGGGGTGTTCCATGCGACCGTGGCCAATACCAACTTTCTTATTTCAAATGCAACCTCCTGTATACTATTTATTTTTTGGATTCTTCAGAGAATTCTAGACACAATTCATGAACAATATCCTATACCTATCTTTAACTTTTTCGGAAGTATTGAGTTATTTCAGATTTATTGCAAAAATCAACGTTTTAAATGAAAATTATTTTATTTCACAAATTCGTTACATTACACTTAAAACCTAATAAGTAACACTGATTATTTCTTAATTATTAAAAAAAAAAAACAAAAAAAAACATTAATGTCAATGTAGGAAATGTTCAAAATGCTCGCCGCGAACGTCTTGGCGACATGCTAATCTGGTGTAGAATTGTCTTCTAACGTTACTCCACATTTCTTCTCAGTATTGAGTGTAATGTATCGAATTTTTGAAATGAAATAATTTTCATTTGAAATGTTAATTTTTGTAAAAAAATCTGAAAACACTTAATATTTCCGAAAAAGTTGAAGATAGGTATAGGACATTGTACATATATTATATCTAGAATTTTCTGAAGAATCCAAAAAATAAATAATATACATATATGTACCTACATATTGGCCATGGTCGCATGGAACATCCTATATAATTCTATTTTCTTGAAAAATATGCGCATTCAAATTTACAAATCGACATGTCCGAGCGTTTTTCCTTACACCCCCTCAATTATTCGTTATCGAATTTATTCCATTTGGCTGTTACACTCTATAATGTATACAGAGAGGGCCATTGAAAACGAAACAGCGGCTCTGTAGGTCAGCAGAACCGAGTTATATAAAAACGCTCGAACACGTCAACAACAGTTTCGAGGGGGACATCGTTCGCGATGAAATTCACCCGAAATACATTTCATCCCTCGGAGCTGTGACCACCACCCCTAAATTTTTAAATGGCACGATATGGCAAGTGATACCTCATTTGAAAGGTAGTTTCCTTCCTAATATCAAACAACAAAAATAAATTAATTCTATCGATTCGTTTTCGAGATATAGGAACTTGAAGTTGGGAAATAACTTTTTATTCACTTAATCAATAAAAATAAGATCTAACATTGCAACTGTTTAAAGATCTCCAGATTTAACCCCACTCGACTTTTTCCTGTGGGGTCACTTGAAAAACAAAATCAATGCAACCGAACCAGAATCTCTAGAAGATTTACGACGTAGAATTATTGGAGAATGACGTCGAATTACGCTGGAAATGCTACGAAATGTGAGGTCTCATTTTGAACAGAACTTGTACTATTTTATGGAAATGGGTGGTAGACAGTTTGAACATTTGATTCATTGACAATGATAATCTTTGAACAGTTGCATTGTTAGATCTTTTTTTTATTGATTGAGTGAATAAAATGTTATTTCCCAACTTCAAGTATCTATATCTCGAAAACGAATCGATAGGATTAATTTATTTTTGTTGTTTGATATTAAGAAGGAAACTACCTTTCAAATGAGGTATCACTTGCCATATGGTGCCATTTAAAAATTTAGGGGTGGCGGTCACAGCTCCGAGGGATGGAATGTATTTCGGGTGAAGTGTATCGCGAACGATGTCCCCCTCGAAAATGTTGTTGACGTGTCCGAGCGTTTTTATATAACTCGGTTCTGCCGACCTACAGAGCCGCTGTTTCGTTTTCAATGGCCCACTCTGTATAGGTACTCCATTGACTTTTATAAAGTATCCCGGTTGGCCATGATTTAGGTTTATCAAGTTCTTCTACTTAAAACTGACGCAGGTTGGCACTCGTGGAAGTCAAATAATTCTGAGAGATGTTGCCAATGCTATTTTATATTTTCTCTTTTTTAACTTTGTGAATGGATTTCGTTCTTTCAAGGTTTAACTTTTACACAGGAAACGTAGTACTACAACATTTTCGTACTGGAGTATTTCGAGTTGTGCAAAAAGGTATTTATATGTCTTCTGTAGGCTTATTTCTTGGGAATTTTGAAAAGTGTTGAATTCCATAGGTCTGTTTGTTCTGTTCGTTTGGAATTGTTCTGTCGGGTAATTCGAATACTCTCATTCTTTTTTCGAATGAACTATCACAAAGTAAAATTTGAACACTCGATTCTCTATTTTCGTAAAAAAATAGCATAACTGTATCTTTCAACCATACATGAAATATTTCCAGTATTAACAGAGAAAAAAGTTTCTTCACCATTCGCCAGGTCTTTGGAATTATTTCATAATATTCATAATATTTTCTCAAATTAATTATTTTCCCAAACTAAAAAACATTTTAATGAAAACGTAATTACTACGACAACGGTGCGTATGTATCTGACAGGAAAATGACAATAACCTAACATTTTCAAAATATACACGGTGAAATGTGTCAGAATTTCATGTCTAACCGGGATACATTATAGAAATGAATGGAGTACAGACATGAAAATTCATTATAGAATAGAAGAAACAGCCACCTTTCATCTTTCATCAGTGGATATGCCAATTACATCGATGTAAACAGAGTTTGTTTCACCACCGATATCATGGTTGTTGAGTTTTGAGATGAATTGAAAACAGTGAGCCACTTTCAATAATACTTTTTTCCGACAACTTTTGGAACATACTGATGTTGTCCATAATGTTGATTTATTTTCATTGTTGTTGATGTTGTTTTACGTCATGATATATTCGTTTGTTGTCCAGAAAAACAAACATATCAGACTGATTACCTTATTTTTTCAATTGAAATATCTAATATCATATATAATAATACTTATTCGCTCCGTGTACTGCAATTAACCTTTTGTTTCTGATACCTATTCATTTGCAACTACTAGAATAATTGTATAATTGTTTTGTGAAGTAAAAAACCATTTGACATAAGCAGAATTTTTTCTGACGTCAAATTAATGTTTTCTAGAGATTATGGATCAATCTAGCAATTACGTCTGATCTTCCATACCTTAAAGTTCCATTAGAAATGTTTCAAACTTCTTCATCAAACTGCCAATTGAATCATTAATAAATGACGTAAATAAAAATGACCCAACACATATTTGCCCCAAGCTTCGTAAACCAGTTCCTAGTAATATCCATAGTTTTGATTTTGGTGGCACAGAACCAGAAATAATCATACAATGAAGATATATTAATATGGTAATAACAATGTCGACCTAATGGGAAGTAAATTGGGATGTGCAAAAAATATAGTGGAATTTTCCCAGATGACGACCTTGATGTGATGGCAATCCTTCCTTCCCAAAACATTCTACAGAAGAACAGTAATCACATTCAGACGATGGGAATTTCAGCTTTAATTAGTTGGTTTGAAATTCCTCCTAGCCCGCCACCTTTCCATTCAATATTCCGCCTAAAGGCGCATCCACACTATGCCGATTCCGCTATTTCGTCTCGTTTTCGATCTAGAGGGCCTCGACATTTTCAAGTACATAGTTGAGACGAAATGACGTCCTCCTTGGTTTTAGAGTATGGATGTTCAGAAATGTCGATTTCAAACCATCACATGAAGGTGCAGTGGCGTACCCAGACATTCGTCTTGGGGGGGGGATATGAAACAAATAATAATAATATTTTTTTTAATTGAAAAACAAGAATAAATGTTTATCTTCTCCCATAGAATAATGTGTCCATTATTCTACTGATTTCGAGCTGTAATAGTATCTATAAACCAACCCCGATAGTTATGATAACTCACGTCTATAACTCACTCTAATACAGATATAGGAAAAACAGTTTACCAAATGAATAAAAAAAGTCGGATCGATCGGGAACGCTATTTCAGATATCAAGGTAACGTTTTCGCCATTCGTTTTTACATTTCCTTCGGTCTGAATATCCAAAAATCGCAATTGGAAACCGTGAATTTTTGATGTTTTTTACGTGATTCGATTCTTGACCACAGAGATCGCTTTTGACAACTCTGTTGTCAATTTTGAAGAAGTCAAAGATAAAGAATAGTATTCGATTCGCGGTAATGGTCATAACACACTTGATGAATTACACCACTCGCCTGACGGCTCGTGCTGCAAAATTCATCTGCGTGTGTTATGACTTTTATCACCGCTCATTGAATAATATACTATTATCAGAAATTTTGGTTTGCTATCATAAAACAAAGTAAAGTCGCCTTGGTCTTTTTGCTATATTATCAATAATTTCATTCTCGGAACTTGGCAATTCCTTGTGTATAGACATCATGGCTAGCGGATTCCAGCAGCCGAACTTGTCGATTTTGTTTCGCATTCATCAAATTTCCTTCGTTTGATTAAGTCCGCCAAAGAAGTTTGTTTACTTATGATGATTTTTTCCTTGATCCCTATTAAAAAAATACAACACACCTTTGTAACAATGAAACGAATTATGATGAATGGAAGGCAATGTCAACTCAGGACAAATTCCTACAGGTCGTCTCAAGGAATGAAATAGAAAAATGTCTACTCATCTACTTCATACCAATCATACCAGTAAACAAAATATAACCGTACTGATCCAAGTGCGAATTTAACGCAGTATTATCGGCCGACAAAGGGATCTGGAGCCGAAAACGTCATCTCTCCATAAGATTTATGCACACTTAAATCGCTTGTTTTGATGTGCCGCCAATCGCTGTGATAGTTGCGGCACTCGGAAGGCTTCATATGTCTTTAATTTTTCATTAATAATTTGGTATATAGTCACCGAAGCGAATATATTATATTGACAGGAACTTTACAACTCTCTTGGATTTTACCGAGAATTCGCTTTCATCATATTATACACTTTTGGACCTAACAATGGATCTTCCTGGGGGGGATATATCCCCCTTATCCCCCCCGTGGGTACGCCACTGTGAAGGTGTATTGGTCAGTTGCTATCTTGACTTGTCATTTTCTTTGAAATTGCAACCAATAAACGGAGTTATCGACCTGGAGATTTCAGGTAGGTACTTGGAAGACAGTTTGTTGGTTTTTATTGGCTGTGGGTCGTTGATTTCATGAACAATTAGCAGGATCTCATGATAAGACTTTCCGTATGTCGTTAAATATGCCCGTCATCATAGAACAACGGATATAAAAAACTGTCAAGAGTTTTATCAGTCCTCAAAGGTGAAGTATTCAGTAGCTAGATAAATACCAATAATAATAAAATACCAATAAATCTCTCAAGAGTTTGTTTTTGTTCAATGAATATTTCGACACAATTTCGCACTTATGAGTAGGGGAAGTACGTACAAAATGACATAGGGTTTTATTTCAGAGGCATAACTTGTTAGTAGTGAATTACAGTAATGTCATATTCTACACCTATGATCTTTGGTCCTTTCTTTATAAAATCTAATCAACCCTTATGAAATAAAAGTAACAAGAAATGAAATATTCTTAGATGTATTGAGATAAACGAAATTTATTTTGTTCGCATGCTATGGACAAAATGACATACCGGCAACAGACAACTGTAGTTTTCTACTTATAGTTACAAAACTACTGACAAAGTTCACAAATGAAACGCTTGGTTCTTCTAGGAACATCAGCACAAGATGCGTGAGCCCAATACAAGCAATGCATGCATCGTAACCAGTCTTCTTCAGGGCTAATCCTGGAGAAGATCTTAATCTGGAAAAAAGGTCTCATAACAATAGATAGATGGACACTGGAAAGTGGACAGTCGTCTTCATGATCTCGAGAGTTGCTAGGAACATTTACTTGTTTATTGCCTTCTTTAAATAATGCCCTAGAAACTTGTCTCCTTGTTTTTGGAGGAGGTATGGGCTCTTTTTTGATTTGATCGCAATCTTATTAGGTGTAGAAGTTGAACCTAAGTACGTTTGTCGAGTCCTCGGCTCACGTTTGCCTTGTTCACTTATAAATCGTCCTTTAGGAATTGGAGAAACCTCCTCATAGGATCAGCAAGAGTAGGTTGAGATGCATTGCCTTTATTAGCCGCAGATGAAGATTTTGTTATGAATATGTTAAGACAAGTCCTGATTCTTTGTTTGCTGATGGAGCCTGAGATGGATTGTCTTGGTGTTGTCTGGTAGATACGGTTAATTCAGCTGAAATACCTATGTCATTTTGTCCGTTCACTGTATATGTCATTTTGTCCATATTATAGCGTTATAAAACTAGAAATGTATCGAATCAACACAAAAAGTATATTCAACATACAAAAAGCTCCGTGAATACAATGACAAATAAGTAAAGTTTGAATTTAATGCAATTTAAATGAAAAAAAAATGGTGAAAACTGGCCATTTCTTCTTAAAATTTGGCGCAATGAAAAAAACTCGTGACCTATTCATTTCTGTTATCACTCATAAGGACCGAATGAACCAGAGTAGCTCTTGATAATTTTCAGAGGTTAATAGAAGCCACTCGGGTCGTGTGATATGGTAGGCAGTTCCGCATTTGATACCTCCGAACTCAAGTTATGATGCCTATGTCATTTTGTCCATATATGTCGTTTTGTACGTTTTCCCCTAGATACCTTTCATTATTTAGTATACAGCGTGATTTTTTAAGTGTTTCGTCAGAAGTTTTCGAGGAAGGAATTGCGATACAAATTCAAAATTTTGTATTTCTGTTTTAGAGTAAATGAACGAATTTTTAAAATATTTTCAAGCGGAATCTACTTCCGGTTCTACCAGAAACGGATGTGAACTTCGTTATTTCAAATGAAACAGCCTGTATGTTTATACATATGTATTTGAATTCTTCGTTTAATTCTGCAATGATTTGATGTATGATATGCGCAACCACATCAAGCGATTGTTGAGTTATTGCCTGATTTTAAAATTTTTTGGCAGAAAGATTGTCACAAATTAGTGTTCATATCTTCAAAATCCCTCATTGTAAGAATTTTTTTTGCAACAGTGAAACAAAAGAAAGTACGCTGATACTGGTTCTTGTATAAATTATGAGGAAATATTATACAGGGTGCCAGAAACAGGGATTCAAAGTGAGCCTCAATAAAAATATGAAATCTCATTTTTTTCAAATGGGAACCATATAATTTTGTAATTCCGATCGATTGCTCGTCGAAAACTAGTTAGAGTGTGCCAAACATTTAATGTCTTTAAAATGAGCCGTTATCGAATAAAATTCGAATTTCACGACTAAAGCCAGGTTTCTTTGTCTAAACATCAGGTTTAAAATAATTTTCAAGTAGGCTATGTCAATAGTAATAATATGTCAGTTTCAAACTAAAATTTCTTTATTTAGTCATCATTCATTATCTGATGCTTTGTTTATTTGTCACATTCGCCAAAAATAAAGAACAGACTTTTGTTATGTCATTTTAGTGTATCTACCTTTTTAGGTATTATTGCTTGTTTTGCATAGTGCTTGATCAATAAGAATAAGCAAGAATGACAATCCCTAACATAGCCTATTTTGAAACGGCGAGCATACAACTCAAATCGACAGAATTTCATGAATAAGGCTAGGTTTGTCCACTCAGTCAAATTCAGTAGTATGCTCGTCTTTTTCAAAGTAGGCTATAATAGGAATTGTCATTCCTACTTATTTTTATTGATCAAGCACTATGCGAAACAAGCAATAATAAAAAGGTACACTAGAATGATATAACAAAAGTCTGTTCTTTATTTGTGGCGAATGTGACAAATGAACAGAGCAGATAATGAATGATGACTAAATAAAAAAACTTTAGTTTGAAACTGAAATATTATTACTATTGACATAGCCTACTTGAAAATTATTTTGATAAACCTGATGTTTAGACAAAGAAACCTGGCTTTAGTCGAGGAATTCGAATTTTTTTCAATAACGGCGAAACTACTCATTTTAAAGACATCAAATGTTTGGCACACTCTAACTAGTTTTCGACGAGCAATCGATCGGAATTATAAAATTATATGGTTCCCTATTTGAAAAAAATTAGATTTCATAGTTTTATTGAGGCTCACTTTGAAGCCCGGTTTCAGGCACCCTGTATAATATTTCCTCTTAATTTATACAAGAAGCAGTATCAGCGTACTTTCTTTTGTTTCACTGTTGCAAAAAAATTTCTTACAATGAGGGATTTTGAAGATATAAATACTAATTTGTGACAATCTTTCTGTCAAAAAATTTGAGAATCAGGCAATAACTCAATAATCGCTTCATGTGGTTGCGCATATCTTACATCAAATCATTGCAGAATTAAACGAAGAATTCAAATATGTATGAATATACAGGGTGTTACGTTTGAAATAACGAAGTTACATACGTTTCCGGTAGAACCGGAAGTAGATTCCGCTTGAAAATATTTTATAAATCAAGTTCATGTACCTCTACTCTAAAACAACAATTCGTATCGCAATTCCTTCCTCGAAAACTTCTAATGAAACGCTTAAAAAAATCACCCTGTATAACATCGTAGAATGTGACATGTATTTATTGGATTAGATCAAGACATGGGCGGTTTTTTGGGGGACAGGGTTGGCAGTGCCAACTCTACCAGCTCATTCCTATCTCAGAAAAATTGGATGTTTAGAGGAAATATTTTCACTCACAACCCTTTCACGAAGTTTCTAGTCTGCTCTTTGATCGGGTGGATCTTTACACTGTTCTTCTAAGCTATGATTCTTCTTTTCTCCATATTGGCCCCATCTACCATAGATTTTGATATTTTTAATCGATGAATGAGCAAATAAGAAGGAGCTATTTCGAAAAACTTCTGACGTCATTGCCATTTCCGACAATCTTTTTTTATAAAACTATTGAAATTTACAATCTACTCTCATGAAGTATTATTTTGAAGGGATAATTTGGATTGCCTGCCTATTAGCCAAAACATTCGACGGATCTTCATATTAATTTGGTTTTCTTTAGCTTGAATATGTTGTTTCCAAGCTAAGCGATGATCTGAACATATTCTGGATTGCTACCACCGGGGAGAATTTTGGTACAAAATGAAGAATACGCTTTGTCAGCATGTGTTAGATTCCTTGGTCTCTATGTAGATGAAGAACTAAACTGGCACTCGCATATACAACAACTTTGCAATAAGGTAGGATCTTCAATCTATGCTCTGAGGGTGATCTCAAAGTATGTCGACTCCATAACACTAAGAACTGCATATTATGGAACAATTGAATCACAACTGAGATTTGGAATAACTTTCTATGGCAGTGGAAATATTTCATCTTTATTTGTCATGCAGAAAAAGGCAGTTAGAATAATGTGTAACCTGAAGTTCAGGGAATCATGTCGGGGTTTTTTTCAGGAAAAAAGGTATCTTAACGATTTATGGAATATATATACAGGAGTGCCTCCTATTCTTCCATAAGAACCAAGAAATGTTCGGCAATTATAGAAATCTTAAGGAAAGATATAATACTAGAACTTCATCTTATAATCTTCCCAAATATAGGTTGACAACAAGTCAAAAACAGATGAAATACAGATGCCTGAAACTTTTCAATAGCCTACCTGGGGGAATACAGAGGGAAAGCAACTTCGAATTGTTCAAGAAGAAAATTTTTAAACTTCTTTTGAACTTTGAGCCTTATAGTCTAGATGATTTCATGAATTAAATTTTTGATTTTTTGTTTATTTGACACTATTTCACTTCAATTTGTTATCAGTTATTAATAATTGTAACCATTGATTTGAAATAAAGATTTTTTGTTGTTGTTGTTGTTATACCGAGATATTTGGCTCTGGTGTCGACTACTTTCCGGGTTGGGGCTACCCGGAAAGTAGCAAGACGCAGGTTCGATTCCTGCACGGTGTGTAACTTTTTCCGGAATTTCAAAAAATTTTCTGCATGCCGTTAAATCTTTCGCTCCATAGATTGTTCATTTCTTGAGATACCTAGGGGAAAGCCTTTGCCTTTTTTCAGAGCTGGGAATAATAAACAATTACGTAAGGTACCTACCATGCCAATGAAAGACACGCTTCCTTCGATGTTTTTTTCTAACAATACCCAACAAATTCTGACGTCAATATATTGCTGGCGTTATAATTTATTGAAGAGGTCTGTGGTAATCGGCTTTATTCATCTCAACTAAATGAATCCCAGATTATAAATCTTCTCTAATCTCTGATTCCCAATGTTTTTATTAATCCCAGGTCAACCTTCACCTTCTCTCTGTCGGTGTTGCCTACAATTATTATATGCAAGAAAATAATTCAGCAGCCTTGGGTATGTTTTCGATGGTGTAGACTGTAGGTCATATCTTTTGATAGTCTCCTTCGGAAATTTTCGTCCTTTTTCAAAGGACGCGGCATTTAATTAATAATATACCTAATAGATACTTCATTCACCTCTACAAACTGAGCTTTCGCCTGATCGCCAATTCAGTTTTTTTATGAATTACCATTTCGGCGGTCTGTGGTTTCACTAGCACCGTTATCATTTCAAGAATGGGCACTCATTTTAACAAATCTTCTCCCATTCAACCGAGAATATGCATAATCATTCAGATTTGTCGGGAATTTCCTGTCAGAAATGTTCTTTATGGTGAAAAATTCAATTGTTGGTATTCTGAGAACGATTGACATCCTTTATCAAGGGTTTTCCAATAAGGACTTGACAAACTTATACTGTGAGCGCTCATTAAAAAAAAAATCCAAATGCTATTTAACGCTCTTACAATCATCTGAGATACAAAATCTGAAAATTTCTTTTTCAATAACTAAATTCGGATGAAGCTATAGGGCTATTAGTATGATCGAGGCGGGCTAGTTAGTGAAAACGTAGTTTTCCGGCAAATCCATCGATATTGATGAACTGGATTCGTGACCGAAAGACCGAGAAGTGGATGCCCAGGATCTGACTGTGTTTACCCGTAGAGAGTTTTTGTGTACGCCACATCGGCTTTTGAACGCTTCGTTCGTCGAAGACTTCAAGACGACTTTTTAGGATTCCACTTCCTCAAGATCCATAATATGCGACTTCGATAGAAATGGACCAATCAGCACGTGAATTAGAACGATCAATGGAGGTCTGTATGGTACACAGATGGAGATGAGTCGAGATATGGACGGTTTATGAAATAGACGACATGTTCGGGTATGGATCCATCCTCTGGGGCCCAGAAATCTCAGATCCGTTCAGCCTGCTTGAATTTTGTTGAACGAAAAGTGTTTTTTCGAAATTTTCGATATACAGGGTGTTTCACCATAAACTGGGCCAACATATACAGGGTCTTTCACGAGGAACCTCACCCATATTTATACGGGAAACTACTGAACGTATTTTCATGAAATTCAGCACTTATAAGTATTTCACGATGCTGATGAAATCTAAAATATTTTCAAGGCATGAGCACCTCCGGAAATGACGTCAACTTCCGTTTTTCAAATTAGAACACCATTTTTTTATTGCAGAAATAGATTCCTTAGAAAACTTCAAGTTATTTTGATGTAACATTTTTCAGTTTGGGTTGGAAAATTCTCTCTGAGCGGGAAAATTCGAAAAGAAAATCGAAAATAGAGCTCCGCTGAAACAAGAATAACTTCGAGGTTTTTGGATGGAAAATTTTCATTTTTGGGATTTTTCAAGATGTAAGATTGATGTATCCACTTTAAAAATCGAAATCGCGATTCATGATACAGGGGGTGAAAAAATCGCTTTCAAAGTTAGGGATGACAAAATCGTGAAAAATCAATTTTTTCAAATTAGAACCCCATTTTTTTATGGCAGATATGAATTCTCTTAAAAAATAATGTGAGTGTATGCATCACACCCTTGCCCTAAAGTGGATATTAACTCAGAAAATATCCATTTTAGGGCAAGGGTGTGATGCATACACTCACATTATTTTTTAACGTATATTCAATATCTGCCATAAAAAAATGGGGTTCTAATTTGAAAAAATTGATTTTTCACGATTTTGTCATCCCTAACTTTGAAAGCGATTTTTTCACCCCCTGTATCATGAATCGCGATTTCGATTTCTAAAGTGGATACATCAATCCTACATCTTGAAAAATCCCAAAAATGAAAATTTTCCATCCAAAAACCTCGAAGTTATTCTTGTTTCAGCGGAGCTCTATTTTCGATTTTCTTTTCGAATTTTCCCGCTCAGAGAGAATTTTCCAACCCAAACTGAAAAATGTTACATCAAAATAACTTGAAATTTTCTAAGGAATCTATTTCTGCAATAAAAAAATGGTGTTCTAATTTGAAAAACGGAAGTTGACGTCATTTCCGGAAAAACCAGAGGTGCTCATGCCTTGAAAATATTTTAGATTTCATCAGCATCGTGAAATACTTATAAGTGCTGAATTTCATGAAAATACGTTCAGTAGTTTCCCGTATAAATATGGGTGAGGTTCCTCGTGAAAGACCCTGTATAGCCGTGTAGATGACACCGAGAAAGTCATCTTTGCCTTATGACATATACCCCGTTTTCGAGGCATAAGCGAAATACAGGGTGTTCAATGTCAACATCGAGCAATATTCTGATAACTGTTGTGAGTTACGCGTGATATTTGAAATAACGGTTTCTAGTCACATCTTAGTATTTTTGAGGGCTCAATTGATTTGTGGTGTTGAATTTTGCAAAAAAAAATTCAAAATGATGAAAAACATGCAAGGTCGGAATTTTTTTTTCTCGGTTGCCAATTTGGAAAGCATAATCTCAACGTACTCGATTTTTTAAGATTTTCCGTGAAAAAAAATTTTTCAAAATTCGAACGAACTTTTTTTCAACATGTCTTCAGCGAAAAAAAAAATTCTGCCAAAATTTTTGGAATTTTTCATGGTTGAACTATCTTCAATTCTGAATACTTGGGTGAAAACAGAATGAAAAAATATCAATTGGTTTTCTTTTTGTAGCCTTCCGAAAATTACGCGCGGTGTACTTTCTTAATTTTTATTTGAGAAACTGGAGGCCGTACGGAGGTCCTAATTATGATGGGCTGCCAGAATGATCCGGATAAAAATATGAAATTACAACCAAAAAAAATTTTTTTCAAAAAGTTTTGGTAGGAATCGAACTCCAAGAGTAGGATGAATTGGATTTATTCTAATCCTATAAATCTCCGTTGCCAAAGCAATGTTAATCGAGAGTGAAGAGTTCGAACCTTACCAAAGTTTTTTGAAAAAAATTGAAAAAAAAATTTTTCAAATTATTTTTTTTATTTTTCCGAAAAAAAATTTTTTTTGTTATAATTTCATATTTCTATCTGGATCATTCTGGCAGCTCAGCAGCACAATTTTAACCTCCGTACGGCCTCCAGTTCCTCAAATAAATTTTAAGAATGTACACCTAGCGTAATCTTCGGAAGGCTACAAGAAGAAAACCAATTGATATTTCATTCTGTTTCCACCCAAGTATTCAGAATTAAAGATGGTTCAACCATGGAAAATTCCAAAAATTTTGCGCGAAGTATTTTTTTCACTGAAGAAATGTAAAAAAAAGTTGAGTTCGAAATTAGAAAAAATTTTCTCACGGAAAATCTAAAAAAATCGAGTACGTTGAGATAATGCTTTCCAAATTGGCAACCGAGAAAAAAAAATTCCGACTTTGCAGGTTTTCCGCCATTTTGAATTTTTTTTGCGAAATTCAACACCACAATTCAATTGAGCCCTCAAAAATACTAAGATGTGAGCCACAGTTCACAAAATATTGCTCAACGTTGACATTAAGCACCCTGTATCTCGATTATGCGTCGAAAACGGGGTATATGTCATAAGGCAAAAATGACTTTCTCGGTGTCAACTACACGTCTATACAGGGTCTTTCACGAGGAACCTCACCCATATTTATACGGGAAACTACTGAACGTATTTTCATGAAATTCAGCACTTATAAGTATTTCACGATGCTGATGAAATCTAAAATATTTTCAAGGCATGAGCACCTCCGGTTTTTCCGGAAATGACGTCAACTTCCGTTTTTCAAATTAGAACACAATTTTTTTATTGCAGAAAATAGATTCCTTATAAAATTTCAAGTTATTTTGATGTAACATTTTTCAGTTTTGGTTGGAAAATTCTCTCTGAGCGGGAAAATTCGAAAAAAAAATCGAAAATAGATCTCCGCTGAAACAAGAATAACTTCGAGGTTTTTGGATGGAAAATTTTCATTTTTGGGATTTTTCAAGATGTAAGATATTACCTCAGAAAATATCCATTTTAGGCCAAGGGTGTGATGCATACACTCACATTATTTTTTAACGTAGATTCAATATCTGCCATAAAAAAATGGGGTTCTAATTTGAAAAAATTGATTTTTCACGATTTTGTCATCCCTAACTTTGAAAGTGATTTTTTCACCCCCTGTATCATGAATCGCGATTTCGATTTTTAAAGTGGATACATCAATCTTACATCTTGAAAAATCCCAAAAATGAAAATTTTCCATCCAAGAACCTTGAAGTTATTCTTGTTTCAGCGGAGCTCTATTTTCGATTTTTTTTTCGAATTTTCCCGCTCAGAGAGAATTTTCCAACCAAAACTGAAAAATGTTACATCAAAATAACTTTAAATTTTTTAAGGAATCTATTTCTGTAATGAAAAAATGGTGTTCTATTTTGAAAAACGGAAGTTGACGTCATTTCCGGAAAAACCGGAGGTGCTCATGCCTTGAAAATATTTTAGATTTCATCAGCATCGTGAAATACTTATAAGTGCTGAATTTCATGGAAATACGTTCAGTAGTTTCCCGTATAAATATGGGTGAGGTTCCTCGTGAAAGACCCTGTATATGTTCGTCCAGTTTATGGTGAAACACCCTGTATAGTGAGCTCGGAAGTATATCATGATATACAGTGCGCGTCAAAATTATGGAACAAATTCATTTTCTCAGAAGAAAAATATTTGGCAACAAAATCCTGAAACAGATCAATTTTTGTTTCACTTTTAACAAATTTCTATGCATTTTTGAAGGATCGAAAGTGGGTCCTGTGGTACTTTTTTGGCAAGTTCTTTGTATCTTCTTCACAGGCGTGCAGAAAGTTTCAAGAAAATTTTTTTTTTCGAAAAACTAGTTAGTTCAAAAAAATTTTTTTCTCGAAAATTTCTGCACGCCTGTAAAGAAAATACAAAGACCTTGCTGAAAAAGTACCACAGGACCCACTTTCCCTACACAAAAAAAATAGAGAGTTGTTGGGGATGGCACAGGGTCAAACAAAAATGCATACAAATTTGTTGAAAGTGAAACAAAAATTGACCTGTTTCGGGATTTTGTTTCCAAATATTTTTCTTCTGAGAAAATGAATTCGTTCCGTAATTTTGACGCGCACAGTATATTTTCGAAATCGTTGTTTGAGGTGAATTCAACTTAGAAATATCATTTCCCATTATGGTTTCCATTCGAAAAAAAGTTTCGTTATTGCTCCAAAACTTGATCAGATACAAAAAATCCAAAAGCAGTGATGTAAAGCAGTTAAAAAAGTCCCCTTATGATGAGTACATTTCGAAAGCGTATATCCTATAATACGGAAGTCATAGTCACTTTTAATAATGGACGAAATACCAAAATCGCCCTGTAGCTCGGAAACTAGACTCCGTAGCAATTTCGGGTTATCAGCAATTTATGTTTCTCGAAAAAAGAGAACATATGACATGTATCTTACTTTTCCTCGATCTCTTATAGTTGAGGAGGTGTAGTACTGAACCATCGAAATCTGGCCACCCTGTACATTATTCAAAAGTCGTGGAACCAACTCTCATTAATACACCAGGCCTGTACCGAGATTCATACACCCTAGGCAATTTCGACGAAGATAAAAGATATCCTCTCCACAAATTCGCTTATCCTTATTTGCCAAAAAAAAAGAACGCACTAATTGTACCTTCGCCCTCGACACCGTCACATCTCTCCAAAGCCTTGATGCGACCCTGTCATCCACTATACAATTTCTCTCAGAAAATCTTGATAACTAACTTTTGAATACCATGCAATGTTGATTAGTTCAATTTTAATTAGTTCATTAATATAACGAGCGTTATCGACTTGTGAAAGTGGGCTCAGTTTCAGGTTTACCAAACCTTCTAAGGTGACAGACAGTATTAATTTAATTGATACAAATTAATATACAGGGTGTCCCAACAGCCAATATCTCGGCTCTCAGACAAGGTAGAATAGAAAGTTCAAACAAAAAGTTTTTCAAATGGCATCAAAAACTCCGTCGTTAAAAATTCTGTTTCTGATTACCACCCCTGATAACACTACCCCCAGATATTTTTTTTCAAATGGCACCCTTATATTTTTCCCAATCTTAACGAGTCTCCAGTAAAAGAAGAAATACGTTAAAATAATTCTTTATCATTTTACGTGAATTCAACCCTTAAAGAATAATGATTTCCGCCACATCCACCATTTTTCTCAGTCCATTCTCTATGTCTTCAAAAGGCCATTCATTTCTTTGCGAAAACCGAACCGGTGACGTTTATGTGACACGGGTGGGCCATTATTTTATGTTGAGATAAATTTTTTTCCTGAAAATTATTTGTGTTTGAAATCGCAAACAGAAAAAATCGTTCAGCTCACACGAAATTCCTAACCATTGAAATATTAGGTTGGTATCCTATAGAAGGTTTCGTCAGATAAGATCTTACTTGCAGCTCCATCTGGCCTTTAGATTTTTCCACTTGCTAAGACAAATTTTCTAATCACTCTCTCCTACTGAGAGCTAAAAGGTCCTTTACGAACTGCTTTTCTGTCAAGAAATATTGAGTATAATAATTTGAACAAAATCTCTTCAAATGAACAAAATCCCTTGGAATATACAAAATGCTCGCTTTTCACATGCTGAAAATATGCAATAAGTCTATCAATAAATTTGTGAGCAAACGAAACTATTCTTTGTCAAAATTCCTTCGAGCATGTTGGTCATCTAACGTAATCAAGTGATTTCAGAGATCCCCAAAGAAAAAATCTAACGGTTTGAGGTCCGGAGATCGAGCAGACCACTCTATGAATCCTCTACGTCCAATCAATCGATATGGATAACTCGCATCCAAAAAATCTCTAACCCGTCGATCTGGAAAGGAGCTCCATCTTGTAGAAACCGAACATTTTGTGGTACCTAACCATTCATTCGAAGTGCAGAAATAATTTGGGAACTCTGTGAATCTAAATACTTGTTCTATTCAAGTTTCCGTCTATAAAAAATGGCCAACAGAACTATTCTAAATAACAATGTCTTTGAAATCTATTTGAGAGTATTTCCGGACTTCCGGTAGAATCGGAAGTACAGCAGTAACTATAAAAATAACTTAAATAAGGTGAACCAATTAACTTGGTGCCATATTTTATCTCATGATTCGGTAGTCTAGTAGTCTACTGATCGCCCGTTATTTGAATATCAATGAATTCCTCGATTGAGAATATTCAATGAGATCGTTTAGTAATAGTTTACATCTTGCATATTCTATTCTTTCTGTTGCAGTTCTTCCAGAAAAGAAGAGGACAAAAGTTAATAGTACTCATTGTTATTGAGATGGTTCAATAGGACAATATCAATACTCATTCAAAATTGAATTAAAATCATATAGCTTTGCATTTTAATTTAACGGCATATAAAAGTATGTAGATTGTATTGTCGAGGAGTTATACTAGTCGAAATTCGATTTCATGAATGACATTGATAAACAAGTTTATATCTCCTTCTTTGAACTTTCACAGAAAGATACATTTGCTCTTGTTGGGAAAAATTTTAGACACCTCAATTTTCGATTTTCTGGGAGGGGGGAGGCCATAGTGAATTGAAGTAAAATAGTTTCTATAAAATATTCGATTATTTCGTTTTTGAACACTCGTAACGTAACGATTGTCTGGAGTAGGTATTGAGGCAAAAACCGTAAGCTGATATTCTGAATGAAGGTTCAATTTAAGACTTAAATGAATTCCTCACATATTCTTCGGAACATAACAATTAAAAACATCCTTTATAGGCATCACAAGTTCAATAGGTGCGGTAACCAGATGTATTGAACGGAAACTGTATCCATGACATTTTTTGAGACTAATTCCGGAAGGATACATCGAATTTCTGGAGGGTGTGACTTTACAAGTTACAGTAAAAAAGCGAACAACTACGTGCTGGGCCGGGAACGGTGAAGGGTTCCGTAGTTGCAGTACAGTCTAGTACAAGAAATCAAATGAAAAAAATAACGGTTATACTGGTAACATCTTAGTATTTTTTAGGGCTCAATTCAATTGTGGTGTAGAATTCTGAATAAAAAATTTCAAAATGGCGGAAAGCCTGCAAAGTTGGAATTTTTTTTCTCGGTTGCCAATTTGGAAAGCACCAACGTACTCGATTTTTTTTAGATTTTCCGTGAAAAAAATTTTTCTGAATTCGAACTCAACTTTTTTTTACATGTCTTCAGTGAGAAAAATATTTCGGCAGAAATTGTTGAAATTTTCCATGTTTGAACTATCTTTTATTCTGAATACCGAGGTGAAAACAGAATGAAATAATATCTTTTGGTTTTCTTTTTGTAGCCTTCCAAAAACTACGCTCGGAGAACTTTCATAATTTTTATTCAGAAAACTGGAAGCCGTACGAAAGTCGAAATTGTGCTAATGGGCTGGCAGAATGACCCGGACAGATATATGAATTTATAAACCAAAAAAATTTTTTCAAAAAACTTAGCTAGGATTCGAACTTTCTATGAGTATGAATTGGGTATATTTTAATTTTATAAATTTCCGTTACCGAAGCGATGCTAGTAAATCGAAAGTGGAGAGATCGATTCCCACCAAAGTTTTTCGAAAAAATTTTTTTTTAGTTTCTAAATTCATATTTCCGTCCGGGTCATTCTCAGAGCGTAATCTTTGGAAGGCTACAAAAAAAACCCAATAAATATTATTTCATTCTGTTTTCACTTCAGCACTCAGAATGAAAGGTAGTTCAACCATGAAAAATTCCAACAATTTTGGCCGAAATTTTTTTTCACTGAAGACATGTACCTATCTAAAAAAATTTGAGTCCGAATTTTCAAAAAAATTTTTCACGGAAAATCTTAGAAATCGGGTACGTTGAAAAGACAGGCTTTCACGACAATGACGCAACATACTTTTTTTCGGACGAGTCACGATTCGGTTTACAGAGTAATTGTCAACGAAAAAGGGTTTGGAGAGGTCCAGGCAGACTAGAGTGACTCAATGTCGCCAAGGAAGTTGTACCCTTTCAAGGCGAATCAAAAATGTGCTGGGGGTATAATGTTTGGTCATGGTAGCCCTCTTATTATTGTTGAACGAGCAATGTACGTAGAAAACATGAACGAACCAATCATTGTTCCTTTGCGCAAAGAATTTGGGAATAATTTCATTTATCAGGATGATAACGCCCCACCACACCGCACATGAAGGTTTCAAAACATTCTTCAAGAGAACAATATCCAGAGAATTAACTGGCTAGCAAGAGTACGTATAGGATTACTTAGGGAGAGCAATATCCAATCGCCAACACCCACCTTCAACTATTCAGGAATTGAGTTTAGCCCTTCAGGACGAATGAAACGATATGCAGGAAAATTTCATTGATGACTGCATTCTTGGGATGTCTAGGCTTATTGGGCAGTTGATTGAAGAAGGGGTGTTAAAACAGACTATTAAATTTGGATTCAGCTGATTTTTTATCGAATATATTGTAGTTGAAATAGAAGAATAGTATATTCTGTAACAAGGGCAGAATGAAAATCCGATACGAGTGAATCATTCCGAGGGCGAGCCGGAGGCGAGCCTGAGGAATCACAAGTATCGGATTTTCATTCTAACCGAGTAACAGATTATACTTTCTCCACGACTCTTTCGAAGCTATATAATTAATCTTTCAATACTAAGATGAATTAGGACGTTTCGAAAACCGCAATAAATATGACAATCAGAGCGGCTGACGCATAGATTTATTCTCTATGTTTTCAAAAGTGTTACGGAATGAATATTCTGACAAACTGTGCTAGAATGAAATTCAGTCGGAATGCTTAAAAAACAAGGATTATACTCAAGCTCGAGTTGGTTATTGGTGGTAATCTATAAAGGGCGAAACCCAAGGACCAAACTGAACAACTGGTTATTTACTTGAAATCGATAAAAGTGTGTAGAATGAATATTACATATACAAGGTGCGGCACGGAGGGCGGACGTTTTTCAGATGGGCATAACTTTCCCCCACTGAGGACGAGAGAAGTGGGGAAGGTGCCGTTAGACTCGTGTGTTCCTAGCATTTATTTACCAGTTGTCGTCATGGAGCCTTGGACGGTGGAGCATCGTGTTTTCGCCTATGATAGTTTCGTCCGAAATAATGAGTCAGTTACGGTCGTGCAGCGTGAGTTTCGTCGCCATTTCCACATTCATCGGAATAGAGCTATTCCCTCTCGAAACACCATCCTTCGTTGGGTTGAATCACTTCGCAGACGTGGTGAACTGATCAACAGAAGACCAAGAAGACCTGTGCGAACAGTTCGAACGCCTGAAAATGTTGAACGCGTTCGACAAGCCATTCTTCGCAGTCCGTCGCGATCTGCTCGGAAACATGCTGCTGCACTTCGCCTCAGTGATCGTTCGGTGAGGCGAATTTTGCATATGGATCTTCGCTTTCACCCCTACAAATTGGCCATTGTGCAACAGTTACACCCCGGAGATTATGCACAACGAATGAACTTCGCACGTGAGATGGAAGCACTGATCGATCAAAATGAGAACCTCATTTTGTTCATGAGTGACGAAGCCCACTTTCACCTCAACGGCATGGTTAACCGGCAGAATTGCCGTTATTGGGCTAATGAAAATCCGCAACACTTACACGAAAGACCGCTGCACAGCCCAAAAGTTACGGTTTGGTGCGCTGTATCGCAAATTCGCATCATTGGCCCTTACTTCTTCGAAGACGTTAATGGTCGTGCTGTTACCGTGAACTCAGAGCGGTACGTCGAAATGATCAACAACTTCTTTATCCCCGAATTACGACGGCAACGTGTTCCAATCCGACGTGTGTGGTTCCAACAGGAATTGGGCGACCGCCCACACAGCCAGAGCATCAATGGACGTTATTCGCCCTCTCTTCCCTGGTCGCCTTATTTCCAGGTTTGGCGATGTTCATTGGCCTCCCCGGTCCCCAGATTTATCCATATGCGATTTTTTCTTATGGGGACACCTCAAGGCTAGAGTATACGAGACCAAGCCCCGAACTCTGGACGAATTGAAAAGGGCTATTCGCGTGGAAGTTGCCCAAGTTGAGAGAGCGATGTTGGAGAGAGTCTACGCGAACTTCCAAGAGCGCCTCCAGCACTGCATCACCGATTTCGGCCACCACATGCCTGATGTGATTTTCCACACTTGACTGTCTCAAATGCTATTTCCTTGAGAATCTGATTCCGTCAATAAATGTGTTTTTGAGTAAAAATTAACGCTTTTATTATTTTTTTAAAACCATCCATCCTCCGTGCCGCACCCTGTATTATCGAGTGATGGAATACTGACATTCTATGGTCAAATTCGATGTTGGAAGAGCTGTATTCTGTGGCAGTCGTAGAGAAAGAGTATACTATCACATTTCGATAGAGAATAAAATTTCTCGTCGAGTGATGCGAGAAAATATCCCGGTATTCCGTTCAGGTAAAAAATGATCAACATTTAAAATTAAAAAAAAAACAAAAAAGCCAAACATTGAGAATTCATGATCCTGATAGCATAGTTTATATGGTTTTCCTCTCTGAACAAGGCTGATAGGATAGGTACTCCTTAGTTATTATTCACTATGACAGTAGGCGGTAATAAAAACCTTTTCGTAATCCCAATCTGTAAAAATTTTCTGAATAAATCGAATAAAATGCATTTAAATAATGTGTTCTACCTATCAACATATTTCCAACTGATTTACAACTGCCGGAATGAATATCGATTCCTAAAAAGGATGCAAATTTGCATCGTGATTTCCAACCAATGCCACCAACTCTTTGCAATTTCCGCAATTAAATGAGCGAACATTGAGTATTAACGTGATAAACAAATTCTAAGTTCATAAAACAAGTTCATCTCTAACTACATCACTTTACATTAGTACAAAATTAGTATAACTTTGTGCTGTCCAAGATGATTATACTCATTTGTTTCAAATACATAGAGTGTAGACGAGATCGGGAGAAATATTAATGATATTCTGTTTTCCGAGCATTTGTGAAGAGCTTTTTTGGTGCCCCTTTTGAATGTTTTGTGGAATTCTTGAGGAAAAAATCGGAAATGGCGAGAAACCCACAGGGATCACGAGTTTTATTCTCGGTTGCCAAATTGGATTTAAGTTTCCTTAGCAACACTCGTTTTTCATCGATAAAACATGGAAACGGGCAAAACTAACAAGTTGGTTTTCAAGCGATACATTTTTTGACGTTTCTCAAATTCATAGATAGCTTCGAAAATGAATACCATAGAAAAAACAAACAACGTTCAGTTAGTCTATGATGAATACTTATTTGTCGAAGACCGCAATACGCGCCCAATGTGACCATATTACCATATTCTCTCGTGAAATAGTCATGTCGAATACCACTCGAGATAATATTTGAGCAGGTAAAATTTCTCTCTTGTAATCTTCAAGTTTGTTGCTTTTCGGCAATTTCGCTCATGACATTGCCTCAGCAACAAACTTTCATGTTACTATCGAGAAATTTTGCCGGCAAAATTTCATCACTTGTGATGACTATAATTTCATTAAAATCAAACACAATTATTTTTGCTAGACAGCGAGAAAATATTTTACCCGTTTATTGTTGAAATTTTTCATGGTTACACTGTTTTTCGTCCTCAAGACGAATATAAAAACAAAATGATAATTTTCTCTCTTTTCTTTATTGACGCCTTCCGAGAATCCCCTTCATACTATTTTCTATATTTCGTGGGAGATATGCTTTGAATGGGTGATTTTTTAAGAGCTATAGGAATTGAAAAAAAAAACATATAAAATTCAGAAAAATACATGAAATCTTTATCCGAATCGATAGTACGATTCATATTATCTAATGTTCAAAGATTATTTGATGTAAGTGTTGACCAACCGCTTAGTCCAATTTTGGCATACTCTTTCCAACATTTCGGCCGGTATCTCACGAATACATGCTTCAATGTCGCCTTCCAATGCGTCAATCGAAGAGGGCTTGTCAGTAAAGACATGACCCCCACATAGCCCCACAAAAAATAGTCTAAAGGCGTTAAATCGCACGATCTAGGCGGTCAATTGACCTGTCTCAAACGTTAAATAAACTGTTCACCGAACGTGCCTCATCGTTTCGCGTGCTGTGTGGCATGTGGCTCCGTCTTGTTGAAACCGCATCTCATGCAAGTCAAGCTCTTCTAAAACCTTCCGCAAAATTTCTCCACAGAGGCCCAATTGCTGCAAACGGCGCCGAATCGATAATTGATGGTCATCACTATCACAGGCCGATACAGCTGCGATTTTTTCTTTAGTTAGAAAAAAAAATAATTAAAAAATCACCCGTTATCAGACCACTTTCTGCTGAAATATTGAATAAAGAAACATTCTTCCAACCCTAAAATCAATCCCTCAGAAGAATTTCTGCAATCTTATTCGTAGTTCATAAAGTCGGAATATTTGAACTGCAGTGACTTGTTCATGAAAAGAAAAGGTGAAAAATAAATCTTTCCCAACCAAGTACATACCTATATGTACAGGGTGGGCAAAATTGGTGCTACATGAACTAAAACTTTTTAACCCGAGGAGATAGAGAAAAATGAATGGCACCTTATAGACCTCTTTTTTCGAGAAACTGATAATGCCATCAACTGCATTCCTCTATCTTCTTTTGTTTCCGAGTTATTGGTCAAAATTGAAATTTGGGCGATTTCAACTTTGGTCATTATCTCCGTTTCTGTTTATGCTAGGATGTTGAAATAAAAACATTATACAGGCACTTTTCTGATAGCAATCCAGTGGCGTACTCTGATTTGTTATAAAAGGTTCATTTGCTGAGTTATAACATAAAGTTGTGTTTTTTCTTATGGAAACAGTAGTTTGAAATGACTTAGAAAGAATCGCCATTTTTTTCCCGTTTCAGAAATGTATCATATGTTATACATCGCCCTCAAATTCGTTAAGATATTATGAAATATATGGTTTGTATATGGAATTCAAATTATTGAGTAGGTACTAATTAGGCTGAATCATAGAATTATGTGTCTCTACGCATGGAGTAATTATTATTTCACAGTTGAATCACTTGCTGCCCCACTATTCTCATTCGCTAAAATGAAACATTTCAACATACCTATCATATTTTTCGTAATTTTGGAATATTTCCATAATGCCGCCAACGATCACTTCCAATTTTAATAACTGACAGTTGTTTCGAACAGAGATCGCACCATCAAGTATTCACTCTGTTCGAAACATGTTCCATTTTAGCGAATTAGAATAGTAAGGCTCTATAAAGGGGAGTAGGTATACCAGAAACCGCCATTTTGGGTCCAACCATAGACTCGCAAAGTACAGATCCCTTCGAATGAAATGAAATTTGTAATCGAAAGAAATGAAATAATATGTAATCGAATGAGCATATTTTCGGAATGAGAGATCTTGTGATGACTTTTTTCGGCATGCTCACATGAAAAACATTGGAAATAGGTTAGGTTCGTGGTGTTAGAATAATGCCGCGGCATCTAATAGTCAAATTTATAATAATTTATTGTTTATGTTGGTGTATCACCCCGATAGATGGCGATAAAAATGTTGCGAGTCCTGTAATTTTCGAGTCTATGGTTGGACCCAATCAACCATAGAGTCAGGTCTATCTAGCATACCTATCTTTATAGTGCTCTAAGAATAGTGGGACAGCAAGTGTTCAACTGTGAAATAATAATTACACCATGCGTAGAGACACACAATTCTATGATTCAGCCTACTTAGTACTCAATAATTTGAATTCCATTTACAAACCATATTTTTCATAATATCTTAACGAATTTGAAGGCGATGTATAACATATGATACATTTCTAAAACGGGAAAAAAATGGCGATTCTTTCTGAGTCATTTCAAACTACTGTTTCCATAAGAAAAAACACAACTTTATGTTATAACTCAGCAAATGAACCTCTTAGAAAAAATCAGAGTACGCCACTGGATTGCTATCAGAAAAGTGCCTGTATAATGTTTTTATTTCAACATCCTAGCATAAACAGAAACGGAGATAATGACCAAAGTTGAAATCGCCCAAATTTCAATTTTGGCCTATAACTCGGAAACGAAAGAAGATAGAGGAATGCAGTTGATGGCATTATCAGTTTCTCGAAAAAAGAGGACTATAAGGTGCCATTCATTTTTCTCTATCTCCTCGGGTTAAAAAGTTTTAGTTCATGTAGCACCAATTTTGCCCACCCTGTACCTACCTAAGTACCTAATGATTAAATGAATAAAAAAAATTAATTGAATTTCAACTATGCACCTTAATTTTTGCCTTGACGCAATATTTTATTGAAATAATTGATATGGTATCGAGAATCGAAAATAAACACAAAATCAAAACAACTCGATTAAAAATCATGTTAACCATCTAGAAAATGGTAATTTCTCGTTGTTTACAACTTGTTCGACATCATCAGTTCGAAAAACAATCGCAGAAAAACCTAATGGATTTGTTAATACAAATTTGAACAATATAAGAACAATGAACATATTTCCAATATGTTATTTTTTAATTCACCAATCTTCAATTGGTTTCTTGAACAGGATGAACCTGGATGGACGTCAGTGCTTGAGTGAATGAACTTGAGACCCATTTTTGTAAATGTTTCACCGTACATTATATTTTGGACACCTGGGATTATTAATCATTCCTCGAAATATTTCATGGTCCAATCTTCCACTATTTAGCCGATAACATTACTTTCATGGCTATATTCACAGGCCAATTGGGAGCAAATTTCAATAAGTGGACATTCATATCGTGAAGGCAGAGAACGAATACTTCAGCTCAAGTGTGTCAGCTGTTCCAATTCACTCGTTCAATATACATTAAATATGAAATAATTCAATATCGTAAAATGCAAACAAGCCGTGAAGTAAATCGAAAGTGAATTCTCGGTTATCAAATTCAGTTCTCTAGACAGTATTGCAATTTAATATGTTATACATAGGATGTGTAGTAATAAACGCCTCTGGCTACTAATCACCTCATTCATCTTTTTTCCTTTGTCCTATTTTCTCTTTCGACCATGATATTTGTGGTAGTTTCCCTGAATGGTTACACAAATTTAAATATTATGGTGAGCAACAAATAAAACTATTGGTATTCTCTGTGATAAATGAATATGCAATGGCTATAAATCAATCATCATTGGTGTTGATTTTCTCAACGATGGACAACAATGAAAAAATTAGTAAACCGAGGTGCAATAAAACATTGCTATGTTTTATTGAACCATCTTTTCTCATAAACTGCTAATTACACTTAAATAACTTTGTGAATGAGATTGGGTTTATTGAATCAGAAATTGAGAGATGAAATGTGTGGATATATTTGAGGGAACCTACACTGTAACCCACTAGCAGATCTAGAGTTTTTCAGGAGGGGGCCATGAAATTTTCAAACAAGAGTACTCAGTGAGCCGAATTGGACACATTTGAATGAAAAAATTTATAAACCAGATAGACAAAAACTGATGTCGATGTCTCTTAGTTTTGGTGTGAGAGAGTGTTTTTTGGAAATGTGCATTTTGGAAAAGTTGCTGTAATTTTTTTTCTACGTTTTTGTGAAAATATTTCTGTGGCTTTTTCTGTACCTTTCAAAGGTGTCGGTATATTTTCCTAAAATAGTGGTCACAAAGATTTATTTATAGAACAATATTTAATTTCAAATGGAATCCTGACACTAGAGATTTTTGTATACAGGACAAGATTTCTGAAATTTGGCACACGGCCGGTCTTCAGAGGGGGAAATCATGCTAAAATATTTTCATCGAAATCGCACTTCCGGTTATACCGGAAGTGACCATCAGCTTTGGTATTTCAAATGGAACTATGTACCTATTTTTCTAACCAGAAATGGATTCCTCTTTGAATTTTACACATTTTTCATCTGAAACATTTTTACGTAGTTGTCATGGTCAGGTATAAGGACTTCTATGAGGAAATGGCCAGATGCAGAGGTCCGCGAAACGTATGATAGCATGTGATAGCATGCATGCTATCCATAATAAAGAAACCAATGAAGGATCTTACGAAAATTCAATATTTTTGCGAAGTATTGCTTGGCTATCGAATCATGTTGTTCCATTGGAACTGTCACAATAAATTCATATTTCTGAGAAATTTCAAACTGCAATAACTTAATTTTTTCAAATGGCATGCCCATATTTTTTGTACAGAAATCGACACAGAAAATTTAATTACAAACATTTTTTCCCAAGGGTTCCTTATGTCCATCTTCAATCGTTTTCTGTACAAATAATATGGGCATGCCATTTGAAAAAATGAAGTTATTGCAGTTTGAAACTTCTCAGAAATATGAATTTATTGTGACAGTTCCAATGGAACAACATGATTCGATAGCCAAGCAATACTAAGCAAAATTATTGAATTTTCGTAAGATCCTTCATTTGTTTCTTTATTATGGATAGCATGCATGCTATGATACTTTTCGCGGACCTCTGCATCTGGCCATTTTCTCATAGAAGTCCTTATATCTTCGTAACCATGACAACTACGCAAAAATGTTTCAGATAAAAAATGTGTAAAATGCAAAAAGGAATTAATTTCTGGTAAGAAAAATAGGTAGTTCTATTTGAAATACCAAAGCTGATGGTCACTTCCGGTATAACCGGAAGTGCGATTCAGATGAAAATATTTTAGCATAATTTCCCCCTTTGAAAAACGGTCGTGTGCCAAATTTCAGAAATCTTGTCCTTATAGAAGCCGAGAAAAGTCTAATGCACGGATTTTTATGATAACCCTGTATTTCAGAATAGCTTGAGGTTACCATCCCAAAAATATAGGTACAAAACTTGACATTTTGCCTGAAATCTTCACTACCTCATTCCGAGTTTCACATTTACAATTAACTTCGAAGAACATTACAATTCTGTTCACCACTTCAGTGACAATAAAAGAGGAAACTTGTAATCTCTAAAATAAATGATGACATCTCTCTCTAAATATTTCACATTCCATTCGACACTTGCCGACAGCAAAAATTTTCTTATAAATATATAATATGTAAGGTTTTGAACAATTGCGACATTTGTAGAGATCATGGTATGGATTTCTAAAGAAAATACTGTGAGTAGGTATTATTCCATAACATCTTTTCTCCTGAATGCGCCACTTATTTCTCTTTTTGATGTGAGATTCTTCGCCAGATTATGGGAATTTCTTCGATGAAAATATTCTGGTTGAAATTCTCAAATCCTTGTTTATAAGGAAACAACTATCCGGTTCGACTTCTTATTGATTCCTTTTATGCCAACGTCTATTGATTCATGAAATAACTGTCTTACGATTACGAAACATATGAAAAAAGCGAGAATAGAATTTCAGGCCAATTATGTGAACACTTGTAATTCAACAAATATCGCACGAACCAAAATACTACCAAGAGTATTTGACCTAAAACTAACTGCAAACACTTAATGAGCGTAATAATATATGAATATTAGTATTGATGGATTTTGCGTATATATTCGTTTTGTAATAACTTTACTTGAAAGCCCCTTCAATTTAACAAGAAGAATTCTTATTTGATGATGGTGTCGAAATGGTTGACATTTCCATGGTGAGAAATTGAATCTTTGGGATTTGATATTATATTTTGCACAAGTTTCTTGAGATCGGACAACTTTTCAATAATCAATGTGTTCAACATATTAGTTATGGTAACTTTTTTCACATGGAATATTTCTGATATTTCATTTCTATTTGTGTGATTTCCTATTTTCTTAATTTTTTTGGCTGTATCTATTTCTTGAGCCTCCTCATGTATTTCTTTCTTCATAGCCTTCTGAAAATTTGTGATCAATTCAAAATTAACTTGAAAATTGGAACCTTGTCTAGTATTGGAAGATTATGCAAGATAAAACAATCGACAGCACACTTATGAAGAAAAGAGCTGTTACGCCAATGGAATACGGTCCACCGAATTTTTTTGCCTGTTAACTAATCTCTTCGTCGTAGTTCGCATCTTTTCAATGATGCATTCAATAAATGAATAAAACCAACAGCAGCTAGATTTTCATTTTTTAAGCGAGAAGAAATAAAACTGGATTCAAATTGATGAGGGATTTCGGGAAATATTGAAATTTTGAGAGAAATCAGTGGCATACCATCAGTGTCTGCCAAAAAATATAAGAAATTGGGATACACTGACAATCCCTCTTTTGATACGTTATACATCTATTCCAATTTCTATTCAAACATCTAAAGTGGTATCACACATAAAAAAACGTGGATGAGAGATTTAGGGCCGGTATTTTGAAGGATCGTGGCAAATTGAAGAATCCCATATGAAATTGAAGAAAAGGTTCACTCAATCAAATAACAATTTTGTGTTTATTTAATAAATCTACTTATCACACAGAATATAATAGATCGTTATATACTATACAAACAACGGAATAGTAGCCACACAAAGTAGACAGCTTGTCGCTGGATAAAAAAAGGCTATAAAATAGTAGAATAATAGTTGATAAACTCATGCATATGTATAAAGAGCCTATTCCAAATTGAACGGATTATGTTTAGAATATCTCGATAGATTTTTGAATTATTCATGCTTGATTATTCACATTCCGGATATTTTGTCCTCTCAATCATATATCACGAGAGATCATTGACCCAATAAGGTCTCTACGTAAACGTTTAGTGGCTAAATATATTGACAAATTACATAGAATCCATGTCGTTACCTCCACCATACTGCGAAATTATGGAATTGGAATATATTAATGCGATGGAATCCAGTTGAATAATCCTTGGTAAAGTTCGATTGTCATTTTTGAGAATCAGGACCTTATACTCAGGGATATAGAAAATAAGAATTTCGGAAAATTTTTTTGTATTTTCATTATGTTAATTGAAATTAAACCAAAAAGAATAATCGATCCGAACTAGAATATCTTTGTAGCGCCTTCTCACTAATACTACGTTGATTTTTGCGAACATGAATTGGCGTATTTCCAAACAAAAATTTCAGTTTCATCTTCTTCAGTCGTTACAAAAATACAACTCATTTGATCATTCATCAATGATTCCAAAATGAGTATGATTGAATTTTTTTAATAATTCGTCAATGTTTCGTTATATATTATTGAGAACAAATATCTATCGATTCATGGATTATTTCTATATGCCATTGAGGTTTTAAAGACTCAACGCCTCTAAAATTTATGGAATTCATTCAAGAAAACTGTTCAGGTCAATTTCAACCTTATTTGCTGAGGGCGGTATTCCCTACTTTATATAGGGTGTTTTGAAACAAGTCCGAAAAATTTGAGGGGCTGATTCCTTTTTCAAAATGAAGGTTGTTATATAAATGTTGAGTCAAAAGTCAAATATTAGGAGATATCGCGGTTCAAAGATGGCGGAGAAATCAAATTAAAAAAAAAAACTTCCGCAAAAACTTGGATAGAAATAAGTTCGGATAACCTGATTTGGTCAGAAACTTTTTTTCATTTCTTGTATTTTTCTCGTAAAATGGATCGTTTTGAAATAAAAAAATTGAATGTAAATCATTACGTGTCGGGAAAGGGCAATTTATTTTAGACCGACACGTAATGATATACAATTCATTTTTTCATTTCAAAACGGTCTATTTTACGAGAAAAATACTGGAGCTGAAAAAAGTTTCCAACCGAAACAGGCTATTCGAATTCAATTCTATCCAAGTCGTTGCGTTTTTCTTTGAATTTGGTTGACAATAATGATATGGGTAGTCTACTTCACTTCAACTCCCTCCACTCATTCTGAAAACATGAAAAAATATCAAGAAAATGGGTTTAGAATTTCTCTACCGCATCAAAGGAGTACTTAGTAGGTACCTACCTGATATATTGTGGGACTTCATTAATATACCTATATACCTACTAATTTTGACATACAAATACATACACTGATTTTATATCTGAAATGTCTTATATCCTGGCATCATTCTTAAGTTTTTATTTCACAAATGAAAAACTTAATGCTCGACTAAATAAATACTTCGCAAGAAGCTATACAAGTGGATGAATCGATTTTAAATTTTCTCCAATTAGATTCGATCTGATTTAGAAAATACTACAACTACATTTTAATGGCGCGTCTTTTCATTTCTAATTATCAGTAGGTACTCGGTACATAGTGCGAATTTCAAAAAAACATGATGCCTTTCATTATCCAATGGTCCTCATTACCCAATGACTGCTATTACCCCTCGCTACCTTATCCACATCAATAATACATTTCACCATGAACAAGAAGCACATTCTTGCAATAATTTCGTACTTAGTTGAGTTAGTTGTGGGCTTTTTTTATGTTAATTCAAGGTCAGTACAAACTTTTGCTAACTCTGCTAAAAATTTTCCTTTCATATTTCTTTACAGTAGCGAACTGAAAATAGTGCAAAAATGGAAACGATTTCATATAAATTACTGATTCAAACAAAGTTTTTTTAAATTGTTTTACTCATATTGGATTTTTGCGAAGTATGTGAATCGATGTTTCAATGGAAAAACCATAAATGATTGCTAAAACATGCTGAATGACATCCTGAAAATCCAAAGACCTTGCCAAAAAAGTATTACATGACCCACATTCCCTATTTAAAAAAATAGGATTGATAGAGATGGCAGGGGGTGCAACAAAAATCCTTCAAAAATGCATAAAAATTTGGTAAAAGTAAAACAAAAACAGACCTGTTTCAGGATTTTGTTGCCAAATATTATTCTTTTGAGAAAATTAATTTTTTCGAAAATTTTGACGCCCACTGTATAAATATAATCATAACTAATATTTCTATAATATTTGATACATGTTCAGATCGCGTAACCAGAGTCATAGAAAATTCAAGGAGAATGATTTAAAAAAATTCGCAATATTTCTGTATCATTGATGATTTTTTTTTTATTGACTTCTTGCACTGAAAAATGCGAATCTACCTAAAAGGTGGATAAATAGGTACTGAAAAGTTCTAAAGTTCAAGTCACTCATTTTATTTTAACGAATTGTTGACATGTATTGGTTGATATTATAGTTAAACGTTAACTAATTATTGAATTTATTTTCCAGCAAAATGACAACTATAGCTCGGATGATAGTGGACGGATATAACGATCTGATGGAGAATAAAAGTGGTAAGTTCCTTTTTTCACATTTGACTGAAGATTGTCCTTTATTCTTTTTCTTGATTGCTTTTTTTTATTTTTTAGATCCTAGGGTCAAAGATTGGTTCTTGATGAGTTCCCCTTTTCCTACGATTCTTATTTGTATCACCTACGTTTATACAATGAAGGTTATAGGTCCTAGATTAATGGAAAACAGAAAACCGTTCCAGCTTCAGAACGTTCTCATTGTGTACAACTTCTTGCAGGTTTGCATTAGTACTTGGTTGTTTTATGAGGTGAGTTCAGCTCAATGAATTTAATTGAAATCTTGAGAATATCTGTATTTTTTATCGACAGATCTTATTCATATTACAAGATCAAAGTGATCACATCGAATAGATGTAAAGCGAAAATATGAATCGATTAAAAATTAACCGAATTACTTTGTTGGCATATTATTTTCATCATAATTTATTTTCCATTGAATTCTTGTTTTTTCGAATTTTCAGCCGGCAATGATCTCTATTGAAGAGGTTCCAATCACTGATAAAGAATCTAGGTCGAATTGAAATTTATCTTTCTGTCCGTCTGAAAAAACTCAGGAAAACTTTCCTCTTTGCAATTGAATGCAATGAAAACTTTTAACATAGAAAAATAGATAAATCTATTGGACATCTTATATTAACAACAGATTAGATTTTGGATTCGTGCTTCTGTCTTTCCTCATTCTTTATCGTGTTGTACTGTTGTAGGCTACTTAAGAAGCGAATCTCAAATGATAATGCATAAGAGGATGTGGTGTATGTAAAATTAATTTTATTTTGTTGCTAACTGATAATTGTTGATTTTTCTTCATTACTTGGGTTTTTTGAATTGATTTCAGTGATATGAAAAAATATTTGCTGAATAATTTGATTTTCGATTAATTTATACGAGGAAGGGGATTGAAGGAAAAGTTGTATGGATCATTCTTTCCGTAGAAATTTGAAAATACATATAGTTACATATTTCATGAATATCCTCTTAACGCTATCCATCTAATAATCGAAAAAAAATTGTTGATGTCCTCACGATGATATCTATTAGAAATATATCAATCGTTTTTGAAAGTATGTAATCTTCGAGAAAATCGCTGTAAAATCATTCAAAACTCAATAATCACTTGAATTGATCCAATAAAAATCAGTATGAGACATTTCGTCAATCTGGTCCCCTTTTTTCTGAAGTTTGGTTCTTTGCATAATATGCTTCATGAATGTTCTTATTTTGAGATGAAGTCAGTTTATCAACGGCTTCGATTTGAAACGAGTTTTCTTGAAATGCCAAGACGTAAATTAATAAACGCTGAGGCTAATAGGGCTATCGGAATGCTACAGGGTGGCCTAACTCAGGTTGTTGTAGCGAAAAGGCTCCAAGTTAGCCAAAGTGTGATATCTCGACTTTGGAATAGGTTCAGGGAGACAGGTTCCGTGTTGGAAAGACCAAGGCTTGGTGGGCGACGAAAAACAATACCTTCTCAGGATCGTTTCATCACCGTTTCGGCGAGAAGAAACCCTACATCTACGTGTAGAATGAAACGATCAATGGCGTAGTGTCCGTGACCTTTTCACTGATGAATCCAGATATGGACGATTTTCAGATTCTCGAAGAATAAGGGTATGGACAATCACACGCATACCCCGTAATCGTCGCTATGTCCAATCCAAGTAGTCTATCCATGTCGAGGGGGTAGTGTCATGGTATGGGCCGGGATATGTTTCAACGGGCGCACAGATTTACACATTTGTCTTGGGAATATGACCGCTTTACACTATAGGGAGCTTGTCATTGACAATGTTGTGCCAAATGTTCACGCTGCTATTGGTGAAACTTTTCAATTTCTAGACGATAACGCTGACCGCACCGCGCAGCCATAGTTGAGAATGCGCGCGAGGAGCTTGGTATTCCACATTCACCAATACCTCCGCACTCACCAGATTTGAATTGCATAGAACATGCATGGGGATGGGATATGCTCCAAAAAAGATGAGATAATCACCAACCTACCCCAGAATCCTTAAATGATCTGAAAGAGCTTCTGCCCCTTTTGTGGGACCAAATTCCTCAAGAAATGTTCAACAACCTCGTGTGTAGTATGCAAAGAAGATGTCAAGCTGTTATTGCTGCCCGTGGAGGTCATAGATTGTATTGATAGTCTTAAAATGCTTGAATTCTCTGGGAATGAAATTTCGTTATTTCACTCGATTTTTCTTAACCACCCTGTATACGCTGCAGACTTACAGGCTAAAATAAATTTGCAACTTGAAATCATACTAATATGAATTGTCATCATAAAAATCTTATTTTAACTATATTTTTTTGCAATTTGTCAATATCCCAGACTCATGTGGAGCAGTTTATTTTTTTCAAATTTGACAGCGAGAAATCGTCTATTCGACAGATATGATATATTCTCAACATTTTTCAGAGTTGTGTAGCAGGCTGGATGAATCACTACAGTTTTAGATGCCAAACTGTAGATTATTCGAATAATCCAACAGCTTTGCGGGTGAGTGCTTATAAGAAACTTGTGTGTTTGCATTGACCCACAACAATTCGATTTTTTGCAGATGGCCAGAGGCTGTTGGTGGTATTACATGTCGAAGTTCTCAGAATTCTGCGATACGGTGAGTTGAAATTACGAATAATTCAATTTTTAACCTATAATCCTCTCTGTAACTAGTTTTCACCACGAATCTAATATTTTCATGTTTCTGAAGGCAAGTTGTTCATTTGTCGAAGACGTGGTATGTCCTCCTATTCCAAACATCATCACATCTATTCCGTTTTTTTTTTCAGCTCTTCTTTGTACTCCGTAAGAAGAATCGTCAAATTTCAACTCTTCACATTATCCATCATGGAATTATGCCACTTTCTGTGTGGTTTGGTGTGAAATTCACTCCAGGTGGACATTCTTCATTTTTCGGCTTCTTAAACACATTTGTCCATATAATAATGTATGGCTACTACCTCCTGGCTGCTCTGGGTCCTAAATATCAGAAATATCTCTGGTGGAAACGGTATCTCACAACCATCCAAATGGTAAGTCAAAAATTGCATAATATTACAAAGCGAAATCTGTGAAACTCCCGATTTTTACAATCCAATCAATAATTTGTTGCATGAATCTAATGAGAGTTGCATGAAAGTTTTATTTTTCTCAGATAAACATAGAAAATGGGAAACAATATTTTTCTGCAACCATCAATAGAGACATACCATGTACTTAAATGATAAGGAATACAACACTCTTGAATTTTAAATGTTTGGAAATTTAAATTTCCTATACTCTTTCAGTAGTCGATTCGAGGGAGATTGAAATTTGCACCGATTATTTCTTATTATTATCAATGTTGAGAAATCCATTATATTAATTTAATTTATTTTATACACTAGGTACAATTTGTTCTTGTCGTCATACACGCCTTCCAATTGTGCTTCATAGAATGTGACTATCCTAAAGCCTTTGTATGGTGGATTGGAGGACACGGTGTGATGTTTTACGCCCTCTTCTCTAAGTTTTACAAAGAAACCTATAAGGATGATGAAGACAGAAAGCAAAAATCGAAAGTTGAGGTGAGTAAATATTCATTGAATTTGCAAATTTGTCTTTGGGCTGATTTGACAAAAGTCAATATTAGTTTCCGACGGCAGGTATTTCTGAAAGAAGCTCATCAGTTTGCAGATGAAAAATGATGTAAGCTTACTTATATTCTGAGTCTTGATTTTTATATATGATACTTATGGGATTTTTTCAATGATGTTAATAAGCAATTTCTCAGTATCATATATAAAAATCGGTACCCAAACTCTGAAAAAAGTAATAATATATTCTAAAACTAGTTGCAGAATGGGCTCCTATTCCGATACGAATGCGAAATTCGAAAACGAGCGACGGAGGAGCGAAATTCGAAAACGAGCGACGGAGGAGCGAGTTTTCGAACGCATGAGTGTTGGAATTGCATTCTGCATCGAGTATATTAGACGATATTTTCTCTATTTCCGTCAAATTTCGTGAAATACTGTTGAAATTTAATGAAAAACTCATCTAGTGACTTTTGTATTGTGTATTTGTATCTTGGCAGTTGGTGACTGTTACGAAATTGACATTTCCAAATTGACGTGTGTTGAAAATTGATAGGATCGGAAGCCAGTGCTGACAACCAAAAAACGAAAAATATAACTGAAAACAATGCTGTAATGAGTTCATTACAGCACTGTTTTTAGTACTGTAATGAACTCATCATGATACTGAAATAGAGAAACTATATTTCTATGTACCTTCAGTGCATTTGGTATCTACACTTTCAAATCTGGAAGTGTACTGGCAACCGTTGATGTAGAAAACTTGCATTGTGGGCAGCCGCAATTTAGAAAATAAACATTTGGGAGTTATGTATGAAACAAAATACATATCTTGTAAATGACCGCCACGGCGTTGCTGGCATATACAGAGTGTAACAGCCAAATGGAATGAATTCGATAATGAATAAATGAGGGCGTGTTGGGAAGAACGCTCGGACACGTCGATTTGTAATTTTGAATGCGCATATTTTTCGAGAAAATAATATTATATATGGGTGTTCCATGTGACCATGGCCAACACCAACTTTCTTATTTCAAATGCAACCCCCTGTATATTATTTATTTTTTGGATTCTTCAGGGAATTCTAGACACAATTCATGCACAATGTCCTTTACCTATCTTTTACTATTTCGGAAATATTGAGTGTTTTCAAATTTATTGCAAAAATCAACGTTTCAAATAAAAATTATTTTATTTCACTAATTCGGTACATTACACTTAAAACCTAATGAGTAATACTGATCATTTCTTAATTATAAAAAAACATTAATGTCAATGTAGGAAATGTTCAAAATGCTCGCCGCGAACGTCTTGGCAACATGCTAATCTGGTATAGTATTGTCTACTAACGTTACTCAACATTTCTTCTCAGTAATGGTTTTTGCTTACTTTTTTCATATCAAGAGGTAAATGGGAAATAAGTATTGAGTGTAATATATCGAATTTGTGAAATAAAATAATTTTCATTTAAAATGTTAATTTCCGAAAAAGTTGAAGATAGCTTTAGGACATTGTTCATGAATTATGTCTACAATTTTCTAAAGAATCCAAAAAATAAATAATATACAGAGGGTTGCATTTGAAATAAGAAAGTTGGTATCGACGGTCGCATGGAACACCCTTGGTATATAATTTTATTTTCTTGAAAAATATGCGCATTTAAAATTACAAATCGACGTGTCCGAGCGTTTTTCCTAACACCCCCTCATTTATTCGTTATCGAATTTATTCCATTTGGCTGTTACACTCTGAATGTATAAGTAACCTTTCGACAAAATTTTCAATAGCGTTATTGAAAACATGTTGTGGTATTTCCCTGATACCAGGCGCGGATCCAGGAGGGGGGGGGGGGACTGGGGGAACGTTTCCCCCCCCAAATGGCTCCTGACCACCTAATGATTTACCATTGTCTAAAATACCAGTATCTTTTGGCATATGAATACATATCTAAAAGTTCCCCCCCCCCAAAATTCGGGCCTGGATCCGCGCCTGCCTGATACAGCGTCTTATTTCGGCTTTCAATGCTTCGTGTGTAGCAGGATTATTGGCATGAACCTGTGACTTCAGATAACCCAACATCCAGAAGTCTCAAGACATTGAATCGCAAGATCGGGAATGCCAATTCTGGTCACCAAATCGGGAAATGACACGACCAGGAGCAAACTGGTACAAGATCGTCAATGTTTCACGGGCGGTATGACATGTGGCACCGTCCTGCTGAAACCAAATAAGGCACAGGAAACAGAGTTATCAAAAAACCGTTACGGTTTTTTGAAAATAATTTTTGACGCGTGCTTCTACCGTGTAATGCTCCTTGTTTACTTATTTCCTTCTGTCAAGTTCCGATCGGAAATATATACTGCATCCTCATTTTAATTCTCAATGATTCCTTACAGAAAAAACCGAAAGAAGAATCGCTGGACGATGAATTCGAAGAAATGCATGAAGATGATGAAAGAAGATATAACATAGGTATTTGCTTCGCCACCCAAACATCACTTTATGACGATGATGAGAGTTTCAAGAAGATCAAGAAAGGTTACAGGACCGATGATAGCACCCTCAGAAATAGGGCGTTTATAAATACAATCACCACAGCAGATTCATAGTATTATCAAAAACATTCTGTGTTCGATTCCCATGTGTTTTCCTATTTGTTTTTATCAAATTCAACGACTTTATGGAAATCCCTCAAGATTAAAACATTTAATTTTAGTTGATCTAAAAGCAGGTGAATAAAAGAGGGACAAGAAGCCAAAGAATGATTCAATACTGCAATCATGCGTATTCAGCATTGACTGGAGACTCATTTAATGATTCAATACTTTGGAGTTTAAAATATTGAATAACAAGTATAACCTAGAAAATCATTGTTCGAAATGAAACCCTCCTGCCAATATTTGTAGGAATGGCTGTTATTATTATACCTGAAACAATATACAACAAGCACCAGGAAATTTGTTTTTGTTAATATTTTAATGTTCATGATTCTGTAAAGCGGCCCACTCTTAGAAATTACATAATTCTGCAGAGAAGAAATGTATTCGATTCGATTCATTGGACATCACAGGTAGTGTAATAAATGCAAGAAGGTTCAATCGATGTTTTTGAAATATACCTAACAGTGGTGATAATGTGTGTTAGACTTATGTATATATGAATTTTATATTTAAATTAGTATAGTTAGACTTAGTTAGTTCGATTAAAATTGTTCTTAATAATTCATGGAATTTCATTTATCCTTTCCCTGGTAACCTAAACGCAGACTCAAAAAAAATTAAATGAATAATTAATACCTACATACACTTATGATGTGTAGGAAAGCTTTTGGAAAAACTTGGGTACTTAAACCGAAAGCCATGTACTGGCTTTACACAGCGGTTATAAGACCCAGAATCACTTATGGCTCACTCCTGTGGTGGCCAAAAGCAAATCAGAGACAGGCAAAAACCAACCTTGGGAAAATCCAGAGGCTTGCCTGTCTCTGCATCACGGGTGCAATAAACAGCACTCCAACAGCTGCTATGGAGGTCATCCTTAACCTCTCACCCCTTGACATACAGGTCAAGGGAGAGGCCAGGATTGGTGCATACAGACTGATCCAAACAAAAAACTGGAGAACCCGCACAACTGGGCACACCAGAATCACTCATGTAGCTGACGTATAGCCGAGCTCGATATGATTTCAGACTACACATGCAACCCCAATACTCATGGGCGCCCGCAGGGGGGGGCCATGGCCGCCCCTGAGATTTGTATGGCCCTATCGTTTTTCAGCTTATCACCCTCAATATTTCAATAATTTTGATTTTGCCCCCCCTGAGAAAAATTTTGGCCCCCCCTGAGAAAAATTTCTGCGGGCGCCCATGCCAATACTCATTCGATAAACCATTCAAAACACAGCTCGACTGGAACAGATGGGACTCGAGTATAGAATCACAATCATCTGCAGAAATAGTCTGGTACACAGACGGTTCAAAGAAAGATGAAGGAACAGGAGCGGGAGTACATGGAGTGGGGCCAAGAAAGGATTACATAATACCTCTCGGCAAACACGCCACGATATTTCAAGCTGAAACACATGCCATTAGGACATGCATACAGAAGAACCTGGAAAGTGGCTATCAAAGGAAACACGCCATCAAGGCCCTCAACTCGATAGAGATAAAGTCTAGACTCGTCTGGGAATGCCTCCAGGACCTTCAGGAGCTGGAAAAACACAACAAAGTCACTTTGATGTGGGTGCCAGGTCACAAGGGAATAGCGGGCAATGAAAAAGCAGACCAATTAGCAAGACAAGCATCTGAAACGCCATTTACAGGGCCAGAACCTGTGCTTGGAATCAGCAAAAACCGATGCAGGACCCTGATTGAGGAGTGGATAAAACAAAGACACCGACAACACTGGGAACAGAGCGACGGGCAAACGCACAGCAAAGTCATGGTAGGACCATAAGCCAAACCTTGACGGCTGACTTTCTGAATCTAAACAGAACAAAGGCACGTATAATAGTAGGTCTGCTGACAGGACACTGCGGCCTTAGGAAACATCTGAACACCATAGGAATAATTGGAGAACCTGTGGATTGCAGACTTTGCGGTGAAGAGGAAGAAACAGCCTCTCACATAATCTTTGAATGCGACGCCCTAGGAAGAAGGCGTCACAGAATCTTCGGAGAAATCAACCCAGAAATGGGAATGAATCCGAAAAACCTCATAAATAGGCTACTGAACCTGATAAAGGACACGAACCTATTCTCGTGAGGAACCACTGATGAAAGAGTGATACAATAAATATTATAATGTAATGTAAAGAAATGTGTTGTCTCATTGATTTGTAATTCTACACGGTTGCCGGAAAAATATTGTACGCAACACGCCCGAAAATAGTTTTTTTGGACTCACAGACTTCCAGGTCTCGCCTTCGGCTCGTCCTAGAAGTTTGTCTATTTGTCCAAAAAAACTCTTTTCCGGACTAGTTACGTAAATTATTACGTAACAAGTTACCTACAGGTATATATCTTAAAACATTTTATTAATTGGTCAGCGGACATCTTTTCATGTGTTACCTGTAAACGATTAAAGATAGCTTATTTGAAATTTCCCATAAATAATAATTCATGTTGAGAATGAGAATAAAGATGAATTTTTATGATATCTTGCCAACCTCCCTGTGGAAATTCGGTTAATTTATTCTGCTGGATGTGTTCGTCCTCAAACTTCTTTGTTCTTTTTTCGTGTGTTATCCTAAATGTGCCTTATATGTTACATTGATTTCTGCCTTGAAAAAGGGTAAAAAGTTGCTCGAAACGTCGGCCAATCGGAAAAGGATTGATGTTTTTATTTCACCAAGCCCTACCAACAACTACCTTTTCTCCACTGTTATAAAAAGAAGCGTACGAAAGGATATGTCTATAACATTAAACATTTTTTGAGATTTCAACATTGAAAATGAAATATCAACCAAGTAACCCTGGAGCAAGAGATAGAATAGAATAGAGTTTCTCCACGACTGCCACAGAATACAGCTCTTCCAACATCGAATTTGACCATAGAATGTCAGTATTCCATCACTTGATATGTAATATTCATTCTACAATACTTTTCGATTTCAAGTAAATAACCAGTTATGACCGCGGTTTTTGTTCAGTTTGGTCCTTGGGTTTCGCCCTTTATAGATTACCACCAATAACCAACTCGAGCTTGAGTATAATCCTTGTTTTTTAAGCATTTCGACTGAATTTCATTCTCGCACAGTGTGTGAGAATATTCATTCCGTAACACTTTTGAAAACATAGAGAATAAATCTATGTGTCAGCCGCTCTGATTGTCATATTTATTGCGGTTTTCGAATAGTCATAATTCATCTTAATATTCTTTTTTCTTTTATTTCAACATTCGTGGAGAAAGTATAGTCTGTTACTCGGTTAGAATGAAAATCCGATACTCCTGATTCCTCAGGCTCGCCTCCGGGTGAACACTTGTAATATTACAATAATCCTTACATATGAATTTAGGTACATTGAAATTTTTATTTTATTTAGGGTCAAATCCAAGTATTTTGTATCTGATACACATATGTGGTTTCCTCTTTCAAATTAGTTATTTATTATTTTATGCAATTTTGTTTTGTCCTAATTCATAATCCATTCTTTAAGTGCTCTGCTGAAGGAATTTTTATTCTTTTTTTTCTCCAATTCTTGGGGTACCACAGCAAATATTCTGGGAGCAATGTAACCACAGCACCTCTGGCCTATTCTCTCTATGGATTTTCCATCAATTTCTCATGACTGACTGTGTCAAATGCTTTCGCTTAATCTATGAACACTGCTCAAATTGGCGAGTTTTTATCCATATTGTTGTATATTTCAGATAAAAATGATTTCAAAGAAACAATGCAGGAGGAGAAAATTTGATCAGAAAAATCTTTTCAACAGCATACAGCACGTCCAATATTACCTATTCAAATGGGATGAAATGATATGATGATGGTTCTGATGTTTTATTTCTAAACCATGATTTTTCTATAAGGAAATACCTCTGTTTCCTTTCCAAGGTTTCAGTGTTCAATAAAACATGGTTTTCTGTAGCAAAGTATTGAAATAGTTATTGATTGAGAATATATACAGGCTGTCCCACGTTCGAGAAGCTATTGGACGTTTCTGAGGAATTGGACATACATATTTGAAATCTGAAAATGGGGATTATGATATTTTTCGAAATTCCTTATTATTGAGCTTGAGTGAAAATAAATTTGAAAATAAAATTTTTCTTTCGTAGTAGTCATTCGAATAGTTTTCAAAATATCGACAAAAAAAACAGAAAAAAAATCAGTATTATGTTCATTTTTTATTCTCAACATCCTGAGCGTAAGATGTCTCATAACGTCGAAGAAGAAAAATGTGTTTCAAATTTTGTGTCGAAAACTGAGATCGGAAATTGGCCATAACACTATTTTTTTACGATTGCGTTGGATTCTGCGAAGAATTTAGAACAATTTTATCCCAATTTTCAGATTTCAAATATGTCCAGTTCTCCAGAAACGACTTATGGCACTCGAACTTGGGACACCCTGTACATTTGGGAATTATCTATGAAACAAAATATCTTGTTAAAGACCGCCACGGCTTTGCTGGCATATGTGTATCCTTTTAACGAAATTTTAAATAGCGTCATTTTTTTTTATGTTGTGATTTTCACGAAAAGGAATGTCCTGTAATGTTCAGAGAACATCGTGAGAACCAAGGGCAAGCAGGTAGGAATAGGAGTTCTTCTTGAATTTCTGGAGGTTATATGCCTCGGGGAACACCTCCCTAGGCAATGTGTTCCAAATCCTCGCTGTTCGTTCTATGAACGAGTCTTTGAAGAGAGATGTTCTGCAGGTCTCCAAAGTTACCACGAAGGGGTGTGAAGACTTAACTTGACGGGTTAGTCTGGAAGAGACTGCCAGAGGGAGAACGATTGCTGATAATTCAGAAGAGCATCGCCCATGGAAATATCTATAAAATAGAGACAGATCGCCCACTTTTCTACGGTGTTCCAGAGAAGTGAGCGAGCTTGTAAGCGATGCATCACCGACGAGACGAATTGCCCTTTTTTGTACGGAATCCAAGAGTTTTAGGGTGTGTTTAGGTGCAGCACCCCAAACATGGGAACAGTATTCCAGGACAGGTCGAATCTGTGCCTTATAGATCATAAGCAGCTGACCTGAGGTGAAATAGCTCCTGGCACGAAACAGAAAACCAAGTTTTTGGGATGCACTTTTAGCAATGGATCTCACGTGATTTTCCCAGGAAAGATTACTGCCGACAGTAATGCCAAGCATCGAAATGGATGAATTCAATGGTATGGTCACTCCCGACAATTTTATGCTGGGCACAGTAAGATCAGCTTTTCTAGAGAAAAGACATGCTTGTGTTTTGTTTGCGTTGAATTCTACCAAGTTATTAGATCCCCATTCAAGAATTGTTGCCAAGTCCATATTCATGTTGTTTACATTTCTTCCTCGTTCGTTTTTGATTTGGCGGGCTGGTATTGGAGCCCTAGAAGAAAAGGCGGTATGTAGGGTACTATCATCCGCGAAGCTGTGCACTGGACACGAAGTTGCTTCCAGCAAATCGTTGATGTGAAGCAGAAACAGCGTTGGAGCCAGAACTGATCCCTGCGGAACACCAGCATTTATGGGTAGAGAGTCAGACGAAACTCCATCGACCACTACATGGAGAGATCTGTTAGAGAGAAAACTAGCTGGCAGAGAACATAGCTTTGGGGGCACGCCATAAGATGGAAGCTTGGCGAGGAGTCCCTGATGCCAGACTCGATCGAATGCCTTGGAGATATCCAGTGCTACGGCTATAGTTTCACCATATTTCTCGATAGATAGTTGCCATATATGTGAGACGTAAGCGAGCAAGTCACCAGTGGATCTCTGATGTCGGAAACCATATTGTCTATCGTTGATAATTCCTGAGTGTTCCAGATGTTTCATGAGCTCGAAGTTGATGGCTTTTTCCATGACCTTTGAAATAATAGATAACAGAGCGATAGGTCTGTAGTTGCTAGGTAGGGTCTTTTTGCCTTTTTTAGGTACTGGTTGTACTCTTGCGGTTTTCCAGTTGGATGGAAAAACACCCAATTTGTAAGAGTGGTTGAACAATTTGCAGAGGACAGGTGTTAGTTCGGGGGCACATTTTTTGAGAACAATCGGTGGGATTCCGTCGGATCCACTGGCTTTGTTGGTGTTGAGACCAAACAGAATCTTTCTGATAGTATGTGGGCGAAAGGTTATCTCGGGCATATGGCTGTCAATAGATGTTATATTCGGGGGTTGTTTTCCCGAGGAATCTAGAGTGGAATTTTCAGCGAATAAATGCGCGAAGATGTTGGCTTTTTCCAGGGCAGTCGTTGCTAGTGTTCCATCTTCCTTGGTTAGAGGGGGAAACGAGCTGGAAGTGAAGTTTCTTCCTACAGCTTTGGCGAAGGACCAAAATGAACGGGATCCGTTAGGGCATTCAACAAGTCTAGATCTTATTTTGGCATTGTGAGCATCTTTTGAAGATTTGATTGTCTGATTGCATATGCCTCTAGCCTCCACATATTCTGCTCTAGTCTCAGGGCCTGGATTTTTTTGCCATCGATGGAATGCTGCCTGTTTGGAAGCGACAGCTTTAGAGCAGTTCTTGTTGAACCAGGTCTTATCGGATGATGTTCTTCTTACTGTGTTCGGTATGTAAGTTTGCATCCCCAACATAATTATGTCAGAAATTGTCTCGGCACATTCTGTTGGATGTACTGAGGAGAAACAAGCTCTCTTCCATGGGAACGCTGAGAAAAACATACGAAGCCCTTCCCAGTCGGCCGATTTGTAATGCCACATGAGACGGGGTGGTATTGTGCGGCTTGATGGTACATGAAAAGAACAAGTTGTGGAGATTAGGGTGTGGTCGGAGTTTCCAAGTGGGGCGCAAACTTCTATTCTATATGGATCAGGATTGGTAGTGAGAAAGAGATCCAGTATATTGGCAGAGTGGTTGTTGACATCTGGAATGCGAGTTGGTAGCTCGACCAGTTGTTCTAGGCCATGAGTGATGGCGAAGGCCTCAGCTTGACGACCTGGATCATCTGTTTTGTTGGAGAATTTGAGCCAGGCTGCGTTGTGAACATTGAAGTCTCCCATGATTATGACTTCAGCTGCTGGATGGTTCTCCTGGATAAAATCCAGTTTGAGTGATAAAAACTCAAAAAGGCTCAAAAGTCTAAAGGCGTTAAATCGCAAGAGCGTGAAGGCCAGTTCTGGTCACCAAATAGGGAAATGACACGACTAGTGAGCAAACTCGTGCAAGATCGTCAATGTTTCACGGGTGGTATGACATGTAGCACCGTCCTGCTGACACCACATATCCTCAAGATAAAAAGCTTCCAAATGAGGCACACAAGAAACTGTGTTACTTAGCACGATAATGTTCGCCATTCACCGTTTCTGCATTTTTTGAGATCCTGGACGTGTTGTTCTACCGTGTGATGCTCCATGTTTACTAACTCCCATCTGTCAACATTCGATATGTCATAATCATGTGGCATGACTGACATACATGATGAGGCAGACACAATATCTTTTTATCTATCTCAGCTCATAATTAACAAATGCGACATCTTAGAGTTCAGAGTTCTGTTCTCAATATGGCTTTATAGTTACCTTCAGAGTAGAACTGTGTCTGTTAGATTTCACAAAATTTCCTCTGCAGAGAATATTCCCTCAAAAGTTTCAATATATTCAATTTCCAAATAAAAGATGAATATTTAAATATCTCACATACTGTAAGTATGGAAATGCCTCAGGGATCAGTTTTGGGACCTTCATTTGAAACAGGTGCTGGTTAATGTGTCAGATTATAGAGATCAGTCTTGTCTGCATAAGGAGCAATGTATTTCAGATATTGAGAGACAACCCGAAAAATGATCAAGATAGTTATACTTACTGATGTTGATACGGTTTCATTATAATACCTACAACAAGCATTTCAAAACTGGCACAAACATAAACTGAAATTTCGAGCATCTCAACCTTGTAATACAAGTAAGTTTGAACTACTCCCAGGAGGCCCTAGATATATCATAAATATACCTATCTACGATCACGTTAGAGTCGTCTTCATAAGGACGACTGTGGCCACGGTGCTATAGAATGAGATTGAATGAGCTGCACGTTATCGGATCATGGGCGCCCGCTGGAGGGGGGCATGGCCCCCCTGAGATTTTGATGCCCTTATCGTTTTTCAGCACAACACCCTCAATATTACAATAATTTTCATTTTGCCCCCCCCCGAGAAATATTTTGGCCCCCTCTGAGAAAAATTTCTGCGGGCGCCCATGTATCGGATAATATAACTTGAATCTTGATCTATGCTATGGTGTATCCTAAATCTGCTACAAAAAAAAATATCGATTTCTCAAAACGTATTTACTAAATTTATTTAGTCAATTTCAATCAAGGAATGAATTTGAGGTATTCTATACATACCAAAAAATCATGTCAAACTAGTACAGTTCAGAGAAATGTATAAATCAAAAACTCACCCAGCACCCTGTGTACTATAATATATTCTATCGATCAGAATATACAGGACAAGATGAATAAACTGATGGGGACAGAAAATATACGACGACGACAAGACCATGTTAGAATTAATAATTTAGTTAAACTATACATGGGAAATACTAAAAATTGAATTTATTTTGATATTCCCCTAAAATTAGATTTCCGTGGATGCTGTACAAAGTTTTCACCACAGTTTCAATAACTCCACAGTTCTTTATCGGTGTTTTTCAATACACTCTATCATTTTCTATTTCCGATTATAAATATAAAAACGTGTTCTATTGACGGAACTCAGGACTGTAATGAATATCTTGTTTTTATCAAATTCACCAGAGGTTTATGATATACCAGCATATACTTTCGAAAAGTTGAGTAATTAATGATTTTTCAATAATTATGTTGAATAAATTGAAGTCAATTGAGAATTGTTATGAATATATTCAGGGCTTCACCTCACCTCACCTCAGTTATTCCGTAGCTTATTTGCGATTCAATTGGAGCTTTGTACAGGTAGATGATGTGTTTTACATCAGTTTCGTTCGATAAAAACTCAAGTTATGGAATTGGAATATTAATCAAGTTCGATTGTTATTCCCTAGATTCTGGCCCTTAGTGATACGAAAATTAGGATTCTCGAAAATTTCCATTTATATTGTTCTTTTTCTATTATGATGATGTTAATTAAACTCAAACGATTGAGTACATTCAATCAGAACTCAAAAGTCAGTGCATGTCTTTTCACCGATAAGAATATCAAACTCAATATTGTGGAAATTTTTCCAAAAACGAATTAGTGCTTTACGTAACAAAAATGTGAGTTTTACCTCATCCAATCCATACATTCCATAGAATTCATTATTGATAATTGACGTACTTTCAATGGATTTGATGTAACAATTTCAGGAAGAGTATGATGTGTATGTCGAAATTATATGACAAATTTCTGAAATTCCGACTATAATACAATGAGATTAATTGAACATAATGAATAATTTTGGTTCTGATTTTTGAAGGAAGAAGAAGGAGAAAAATGACTTGTGAAATTTTTAATATTTCACATTTTTCTTCAATTCTTCCAATCTGAACGATTTGAAATTCCACATCACGTTATTAATTTCGCTATCACTCTGGCTGTTTTCGTGACAGAAAATTATTTTATTTTCGAAACAATGAAAAAATTTCTTTCTTTTTCATTTGAAGAAGAGATGAAAGCAAGAGAGATTGGAACATCTGATAGAGTCATCAGAGAATGACTCGATTATTCAGTTGGTCTTCAGTTATCGTTCTGGCTTATGTGAACAAAAAATTATTATTGAACATTTTTCCAGCAGAATGACGACTATAGCTAAAATGATAGTAGATGGATATACCGATCTAATGGAAAACAGAAGTGGTAATTTAATTTTTGTAATTGTAAATGTAACATTTTTTTTTTGAACAATTTCTTTTTCAGATCCTAGGGTCAAAGATTGGTTTTTGATGAGTTCTCCCTTTCCTACCATTCTTATTTGTATCACGTACTTTTATACAATGAAGGTTTTAGGTCCTAAATTAATGGAGAATAGAAAACCATTCCATCTCCGGAAAGTTCTCATTATTTACAACTTCTTGCAGGTTTGCATTAGTACTTGGCTGTTTTATGAGGTGAGTTCAGCTGCATGACTGTCAAGGAGAGGCAGTGAAGATTTGTATTCAGAATCTAATTTACAATAGAATATCGAAGGGAACAGATTCAAATAGATGTAAATTGAAAATATGATTCTATTATCTATTACAGATTAAATGAATAATTCTCTTTTCAATTTCAACTCGGTCTGCTTAGTAGTTTTTGAAATATTGGGAGAATAAAACTCCAAAAATTAATAATTCCGGAACCATTAGATTATACAGGGTGTTTCCTAATTGAATGTAAATATTTATGGGGGTGAATTTTGAGCCCATTTTAAGAACAAGACTTCATATGAACATATTCCTGAACGTCTTACCTTTTGAGATACAGGGTGCTAAAGTTTTCTCAAAAAACAAAAAGAAATCTGAAACAAATTATGAGCAAATTTGATTTCTTGATTTTTTTAGTTTTCATCATTTTCTAGGTTTCATCTGGAAAATTATGATCTACGTATGTCTCTGCATGGTGATATTGTCATATGTATGCATCAACGATATTGTTATGTTCATGCAGAGAAACGGTTTTATTTTTTTAAGCGAAAACCATGCTTCGGATTGAAAAAAACAAGGGATCAACTTTGCTAAGAAATGTTTGGGAATTTCAAAAATAATTTTATTTCAGGAAAAATCTGTGGCGTATCATCAATGTCTGCCGAAACAGACAGGTCAAATCACGTACGAACGTCACTGGTGGAAATAAAAAAAAAGTGATAAATTAAAAATATCTCTTGATTTATAGTAGGTACATGTATAACTAATTTTATTGAAATATCTGAAGTGGTATTGAAGATATTAATAATAAATGATATATGTAGGGGAGAGTTCCCTTGAAACGGACAATTTAATTATTATTGGCGTGAAATAATATTTACAATGAAAAAGTTGTACCGTCATAATATGAGCATAAGGTTTGTGTATTCACTTTTTCCGAAAAAGCTAGAAAAAGAAAAGCTCGTCACTCGAAAAAATAGGTCTAAGTTTATTTTATAAAATGTCCATTTCATGGGATGTTGCCCTTGTTTTGGACAGTCATTCCCATGAAGTGGACAATGGTACAAAAACATGAGAATACTGTCATAAAGTTCTAGGAGAATAGTTGAAATCATTATTTAGTAGCACCAAACAGAGAAAACATACAGTATTTTCCATGTTAAATATTGAATAACATAACATACTTTCACATCTCCCTCGAATCGGAAACATTGCAGCCCATGAACTGGACGTCAATTTCCAGTCATTTTTCTATGTCCGATTCATGGGATATTTGGTTTTTATAAAAAACCTGAAAATATAATTTCTACAAATGGTTATATCAACGATTCAACATATCTGTCTGATGAGGGATAATCATTTGATGTTTATATGAAAAAATCGTCACTAGAAACGTAGCTATTCACTTCGCAAATGTACGTATACTCCATTCACTTTTATAAAGTATCGCGGTTGGCCATGGTTTAGGTTTATCAAGTTTTTTTAATCAAAACACACGCAGGTTGGCACTCGTGAAAATCAAGCGACATTGCTAAGTCTACTTTCTATTACTCTTTTTCAACTTTGTAAATGAAGTTAGATTTAACTCTGGCGCAGGTTTCGTAGAACTACTACATTTTCATGCTGGAGTATTTCAGGTTGTGCAAAAATGTATTTAGATGTCTTCTGAATTGACATAATATTTTCTCAAATTCATTAATTTCCCAAAGTAAATGAGCTTTTTGATAATTTGGTAATTACTACGATTTTTAAGCAGAAACGACAACGTTGTGGGCGTATCTGACAGTGCAATGACCATAACCTAACATTTTCAAAATATACGCGGTGAAATGTGTCAAAATTTCATGGCAAACCGCGATACTTTATAAAAGTGAATGGAGTATACATATTTACTTTACCGGCAACGGATTTTTCAATGCATGCCTCGTCAACAAGACGCGACCCACAGATTCAGCCATTTTCCAAGAGTCGTGGCTCAATGTTGCGAAAATGGGATCTATACTCCATTCACAATTATAAAATCACAGCTCTGGCATTGGAAATTTGACACATTCCACTCTGTATCGAAGTTATGACGTTCTTCAAAATATTTTTATGTTCCAAGTCAACACTATGTTGCCCTTTCTACATTCTTAGCGTATTTCTCAGAATGTGAATGAATTGGAAAAGATGTGATGGACGAAAATTATTAACGTTTATATGAATTGATAGAAAGGATTCCTTTTCTAGTTATTTGCATGAAAAGTAAAAGAGCTATCACTGTTGAAATATATTATTTTTCGCCATGGAAGAATATTGCATTGCTTTCACATAATTTTCATATGCATGCTTGTGAAGATTTAATGTTTATTATCCTCTTGAACTGAATGTTCAAGACTTGACGACATTTTATTTATTTGATCTTATGAACAAGGAGTAAAATATTCTGATTGTATAGTAATTTATTGGATTAAAAAATATTCATACATTACTACCACAGTAGGTTTGTACAAATAAAATGGAATAGGTCAAACATAATATGCTTCACATTTATCATTCACCTGTTCTAAAATAAGACACAAACTCCTGGAATATGGAAAAAACCGATGTATTCTGGTTCAATATAGCCTTTTTCTACTTTCGGCAAAGGAATGAAAGCTCCAGTGACACATTTCAATTCTACCTAAACCATATTTTCCGGTCGCTTCCGTTAGAAGATCGTATAAGGAAGCCTTTCTTGTCCATTTACACATTCCAAATAAATTTTGAGCACCAAAATCGATACCGAAACTAACCAAACTTCTGGGGGACCGGAATTTCGTTTGAAATCTTTCAAAACGGCTAGATACCTAAAAAAAACTTCGTTATCAAGTGTAAAAAGGTCGATTTGTACTTACTTTCGCTTTATTTATGCTCATAAATCGATTTTTGGTCCAATTCAAATTTGCCGTTCGTACTCACGTCAAAAGTCGTGAAAGGAAAAAATGACACTTGCACGAAATCGACGGGAAACTTCTTCTGGACGACGAAGAACGGAAAAATAGGCGATTTCCTATCGATATTTCTCCCCAAAATCGCCGATCGATACGAACTAACAAAATTGGGAAAATCTTTGATCCTACTTTTTCTTTGATGTAAACAGAAAAACTGGCATCGCCGTTTTGTCATTAACCATATTCTATGTACGCGCACAGATTTTTCATCAGGTGCACCAATTCCTGAAAACGAAACCATGGCCAGAGTTGTGATTTTATAATTGTGAATGGAGTATACATAAAATATGCTCAATTACTATCGAGTGTAGTAGAAAACTATAGTGTCCGGTTCATGGGCTGTCCAATTCAAAGGAACTCTCCCCTATTTGTGAAAACTTTACCTGTACCTATCTCAAAAAGTGAGACGTCAAAAAAAATCAAGAAATCAAATTAGCTCATAATTTGTTTCAGATTTCTTTTTTTTGAGAAAACTTTAGCACCCTGTATCTCAAAAGGTAAGACGTTCAGGAATATGTTCATATGAAGTTTTGTTCTTAACATGGGCCCAAAAATCACCCCCATAAATATTGACATTCAATTAGGAAACACCCTGTATATTATGAACACTACTCAATAATCGTGAACCAAATATTTCAGAGAACTATTTATAGAAAATGGTTTTCGAAAATCGTATGACCCATTATGAAATAATCAATTGCCGCCACTTAAAGAGGAACACACTGCAAATAGGTTCAGGATTATTTATTTTAATATGATTTTAATGTTTTCTCTCATGAGTCAGAAATGATTTTGAAGAAATATTCAGAAGTTTCACATTCTGTGGATGACATCAGGCGAATGCTTGATGAAACGTTATAGTACGAGAGATGGCGACCAAGATTTTTGACTTATAGCGGCTCGGCTAAAACCGCACGGAATCGATAGATTATATGACCCTGTACCCAGAAATGCGATTTTCAGACATTTTGCGCTTAGCGTATGATCTGAGCGCATTTTCAAAAATGTCAAAAAAACAACATGGGTGACTCATAGCGGCCCGTCTGATTTCCGGAATGTAGTTAGATAATAGCCCTGAGATACCAATAACACAGTTTTCAGACACCAAGATTGTAGCGCGTACCCAGGAGACCAATAAAAAAAAGTAAAAAATGAAAAAAAAAAAACTTACAGCGGCCCGTCTGAAAATGATTTTTATAGGTTAAGCCGTGTCAATTGATGTGGAAAGATCAATTTTCAGACAAAAAACATGTCGCCTTACATTTTTATAGCATTTCGAAAATGTCAAGAAATCTGACCTGAGTGACTCATAGCGACCTGTCTGAAATTCGTCGTCAATGATTGAATACGTTCCCCAGATGTGGAAAAAAATGATATCAGACAAATTGAATGTAGCATTTAACTAATCAGACAACTTTTCAATTTGCAGTACCTACTTCTAGCCCGGTTGCATGAACGTGAAGTAAATCTACCTTAGGGGTATCGTTCAATTTTGTAATACACATAAATTTATCAAACATTTATCTAATGTGTTTCTGAATTCAAGTTTCTTTCCTCAAGCACAAGAAATCAATGCTGAATAGCCGCAATCCTATAGAAATACTAGCACTGAACATGAAATTGAGGTAGCTACCAAATTTACTAATTGAAAATTCTGAAGAATGAAATGATAATACGTACTTTTGTAGTTTGTGGCCAATAAAACATTAATTATTCAGCAAAAATATATGCATTATATTTATTTAGATATAATGAATTAGTTCAACGTTGAACTCAAATCATTTCTAATATGTTCCTGAACCAAGTCCGTAAAATAATTTGAGAAATTTCCGAAATACTTCACAGAAATTCTTTTGATTATAGTCACTAACACCAAATAGATATATTCCAAATGAAATATATAAAAAATATATGACTTTAATTCAGAAATTAGTCCTATATATTCCTATATATTAAGATAATAAGGACCAGAGAATTTAAGAGGTTTTTTTTGTCGAAAGGCGAGCGCCGAAGGCGCGAGGGCCGTCGCGTGCGACGGCCTACGGGCGAGGGGAGGAGGGCGTCGGAAAGTTGAAGAACGGGAGCACGCGTGGGTGTTTTCGGATTTTTTCTAGGACCCCGGGAAGTATTTTAAAAAAATTCGCGAAAAACGGTAAAATTCGCCCTTAAATAGCGAATTTCATGCAAATAAGGCTTTTTTCCGGAGGCACCTGGACGTTCGGAGATTTTTTTAAACAAAGACCCATATCCCCGTTACCACAGGTACGCAAAGGGTTTTTCGACACGTTCTTCCGGGTCTCCGAAATAAATTCGAAAAGTTTCGACATTTCGTGAAAATGGTAAAAATTTCCGACTCGACCAGAAAATATCGATAAAACCAGAGAGTTTCAGTTATTGCGATGACTTTCGACGTTAGAATTAGGTTAGGGTTCTTGACAACGGCATTCAAAGTTTGACGCGACGCACAGATTACCGTTTGGAGGTTGGATTTTTTCGACATTTCGAGACGTCACATTACATATAGGTTAGGGTTCTTGACAACGGCAGTCAAAGTTTGAGCGAAGCACAGATGACCGTTTGAAGGTTGGATTTTTTCGACATTTCGAGACGTCAAGGGTGAAGTTACATAGAGGTTAGGGTTCTTGACAACGGCAGTCAAAGTTTGACGCGACGCATAGATGACCGTTTGGAGGTTGGATTTTTTCGACATTTCGAGACGTCACATTACATATAGGTTAGGGTTCTTGACAACGGCAGTCAAAGTTTGAGCGAAGCACAGATGACCGTTTGAAGGTTGGATTTTTTCGACATTTCGAGACGTCAAGGGTGAAGTTACATAGAGGTTAGGGTTCTTGACAACGGCAGTCAAAGTTTGACGCGACGCATAGATGACCGTTTGGAGGTTGGATTTTTTCGACATTTCGAGACGTCACATTACATATAGGTTAGGGTTCTTGACAACGGCAGTCAAAGTTTGAGCGAAGCACAGATGACCGTTTGAAGGTTGGATTTTTTCGACATTTCGAGACGTCAAGGGTGAAGTTACATAGAGGTTAGGGTTCTTGACAACGGCAGTCAAAGTTTGACGCGACGCATAGATGACCGTTTGGAGGTTGGATTTTTTCGACATTTCGAGACGTCACATTACATATAGGTTAGGGTTCTTGACAACGGCAGTCAAAGTTTGAGCGAAGCACAGATGTTCGTTTGAAGGTTGGATTTTTTCGACATTTCGAGACGTCAAGGGTGAAGTTACATATAGGTTAGGGTTCTTGACAACGGCAATCAAATTTTAACTCGACGCATAGATGACCGTTTGGAGGTTGCGTTTTTGCTTTTGATTTTTCAAAATGCGAATCTGTCTTCAAAGGGAGATCTACTAACAAGGTGAATCTACTTAAAAGGTAGATCGCTGGGCCCAAACTAGTCGGATATATATTAAGATAATAAGGACCAGAGAATTTAAGAGGTTTTTTTTGTCGAAAGGCGAGCGCCGAAGGCGCGAGGGCCGTCGCGTGCGACGGCCTACGGGCGAGGGGAGGAGGGCGTCGGAAAGTTGAAGAACGGGAGCACGCGTGGATGTTTTCGGATTTTTTCTAGGACCCCGGGAAGTATTTTAAAAAAATTCGCGAAAAACGGTAAAATTCGCCCTTAAATAGCGAATTTCATGCAAATAAGGCTTTTTTCCGGAGGCACCTGGACGTTCGGAGATTTTTTTAAACAAAGACCCATATCCCCGTTACCACAGGTACGCAAAGGGTTTTTCGACACGTTCTTCCGGGTCTCCGAAATAAATTCGAAAAGTTTCGACATTTCGTGAAAATGGTAAAAATTTCCGACTCGACCAGAAAATATCGATAAAACCAGAGAGTTTCAGTTATTGCGATGACTTTCGACGTTAGAATTAGGTTAGGGTTCTTGACAACGGCATTCAAAGTTTGACGCGACGCACAGATTACCGTTTCGAGGTTGGATTTTTTCGACATTTCGAGACGTCACATTACATATAGGTTAGGGTTCTTGACAACGGCAGTCAAAGTTTGAGCGAAGCACAGATGACCGTTTGAAGGTTGGATTTTTTCGACATTTCGAGACGTCAAGACTCAAGGGTGAAGTTACATAGGAGGTTAGGGTTCTTGACAACGGCAGTCAAAGTTTGACGCGACGCATAGATGACCGTTTGGAGGTTGGATTATTTCGACATTTCGAGACGTCACATTACATATAGGTTAGGGTTCTTGACAACGGCAGTCAAAGTTTGAGCGAAGCACAGATGACCGTTTGAAGGTTGGATTTTTTCGACATTTCGAGACGTCAAGGGTGAAGTTACATAGAGGTTAGGGTTCTTGACAACGGCAGTCAAAGTTTGACGCGACGCATAGATGACCGTTTGGAGGTTGCGTTTTTGCTTTTGATTTTTCAAAATGCGAATCTGTCTTCAAAGGGAGATCTACTAACAAGGTGAATCTACTTAAAAGGTAGATCGCTGGGCCCAAACTAGTCCTATATATTAAGATAATAAGGACCAGAGAATTTAAGAGGTTTTTTTTGTCGAAAGGCGAGCGCCGAAGGCGCGAGGGCCGTCGCGTGCGACGGCCTACGGGCGAGGGGAGGAGGGCGTCGGAAAGTTGAAGAACGGGAGCACGCGTGGGTGTTTTCGGATTTTTTCTAGGACCCCGGGAAGTATTTTAAAAAAATTCGCGAAAAACGGTAAAATTCGCCCTTAAATAGCGAATTTCATGCAAATAAGGCTTTTTTCCGGAGGCACCTGGACGTTCGGAGATTTTTTTAAACAAAGACCCATATCCCCGTTACCACAGGTACGCAAAGGGTTTTTCGACACGTTCTTCCGGGTCTCCGAAATGAATTCGAAAAGTTTCGACATTTCGTGAAAATGGTAAAAATTTCCGACTCGACCAGAAAATATCGATAAAACCAGAGAGTTTCAGTTATTCCGATGACTTTCGACGTTAGAATTAGGTTAGGGTTCTTGACAACGGCATTCAAAGTTTGACGCGACGCACAGATTACCGTTTCGAGGTTGGATTTTTTCGACATTTCGAGACGTCACATTACATATAGGTTAGGGTTCTTGACAACGGCAGTCAAAGTTTGAGCGAAGCACAGATGACCGTTTGAAGGTTGGATTTTTTCGACATTTCGAGACGTCAAGGGTGAAGTTACATATAGGTTAGGGTTCTTGACAACGGCAGTCAAAGTTTGACGCTACGCATAGATTACCGTTTGGAGGTTGGATTTTTTCGACATTTCGAGACGTCACGTGTGAAAATACACATAGGTTAGGGTTCTTGACAACGGCATTCAAATTCTAACTCGACGCATAGATGACCGTTTGGAGGTTGCGTTTTTGCTTTTGATTTTTCAAAATGCGAATCTGTCTTCGAAGGGAGATCTACTAACAAGGTGAATCTACTTAAAAGGTAGATCGCTGGGCCCAAACTAGTTTTACATGAATTATATAATTCATGTAAATTTCGTTAAATATTTAACGCATCAACTCCTTGTGGTCAGAGCTTGTGGGCAAAGCAAGCCTGTGGTCACATAAATATTGGTTTACATCTTCCATATGATTTTGACAAGTTGACTTCACACTTGGTTCATCTCTTTTCTTTGCGATATGTCTTTCTCTTACTAGTGTAGCCGGAGTTTTTGCCGGGCGACTCCAGCACATTTTTTCGTTATAGGCGACACTCAAAATGTCTGAAAACCGTATTTTTGTATTTTGGGCATCCATACGAATGATTCAAAACAAAAATGAACCGAGCCGCTATGAGTCACTAAGGTCAGATTTTTTACATTTTTGAAGAGACACTCAGGTCAAGCGCTACGCACAAAATGTCTGAAAACACAAATTTTAGTGATAAAATAACAAAACCTATGTACATTTTCAATATCAGACGGGCCGTTATACGACCGTCGACCATTTTTTTTTTACACAGCAGAAATGCTGCGAAGATGCTACACTTCTGAGTATTACTACTTACCAGTCGGCTCTAGGGTCATCTTATCTATCGATTTTACACGGTTTTAGCCGGGCCGCTATGAAACATGGTTTTGGTCGTCATCTCTCGTACTATTAGTAATAAGTTAATAACAAACCAGACCATTGACAAAAGTAGCGCCAATAACACTTATTATAGAGGTGCAAATTTTCTGGTAGCCCACGGGCGCCAATTATCTTAGGACGGCTCTGTTAGGAACTTTTATATTATTTCACAGATCTGAAGTTTTCTGAACATTTTTCAGAGTTGTGTAACAGGCTGGATGAACCACTATAGTTTTATGTGTCAACCTATCGATTATTCGAATAATCCATTGGCTTTGCGGGTAAGGAGATGCTAGTGGAAAATTTTTTATCTACAAGGTGTCTCCTTTAAAAGTGTCCACCCTAAATAACTCAACAACGAATCAGAATTTGTGAAAACACTCATACAGGTAGATTTTTGATGACAGGGGGATGACCTGGGATTTAGCTTGTTTCTACAAGCAACCGCCAGGAGAGGGTTGCAACCCCATCAGGAATTTGAATAGGGAATAATTCTGGAGAACGATTGTATCACTGTATGCAATCCAATGGCGAGCACTCTGAGCATTTGTGTTGAATTTTTACTAACACTGTTTGTTGAAAATATTTTTCTTTCAATAGAAATTATACGATCAATTAGAACATCTCTTTTTCATTCAGTTTTATCGGTTCATAATTCTATAAAAAAACACCCTGAAACTTTGTGAATATTCACTTATAAGAAGTTGAATCCATGCATACGTTTGTGCTACAAAACCCACTATCCCTATTCAAATTCCTGATGGGGTTGCAACCCTCTCCAGGCTTTTGCTAGTAGAAACAAGGTTTGTATTTCAGATCATGTCACCTTATCATAAAAAATCGACCTGTCTGAGTGTTTTCACAAATTGTGATTCGTTGTTGAGTTATTGAGGGTGGACACTTTTAAATGAGACGCCTTGTATACCCCCTACTATAATTTTATCTCTTCGCAGATGGCCAGTGGTTGTTGGTGGTATTATATGTCGAAGTTTTCAGAATTCTTCGATACGGTAAGTTAAAATAACGAATTATTCAATTTTCTAACCTTACCTATTCTTCTTTGTGACCGACATTCATTCAGAGTTTCCGAGAGACTTCAATGAATTTTGTCACTTAATTTGCAAACAGCACCTTCAAGTTTTATAAATCCTGTACTGTTCAATTTTACGCATATGAAACCCTTTGAAATTTCATTTTTCTTATTGTGATAATATTGTTTGACAGATATTAATGTGAAAAAAAACCAAAGGTGGAAGTCAATAGAAAATTACAAAACCTCTAGGCTTCTGATCGTCTAATTTGCCTATTTTTGAAGAGGGGCATAAAAGGTTTTTTGTTGAAATTGTTTTCAGAACCGGATTAATCACATGGCGAGAGTGGCAACAACGCCGGGCTTTAGAATTAAAATCGGAAAGTTGCTCAATAAAGAAGACTATTTTATTTCAATTTCATGTGTGCATGGGGGCGAAAAAATATATTATGTCAAGTGGTTTTAATCCGACCCTGTTTATATTATGAATTAGAATAAAATCATCACATCTAACTCTTTTTTATTTCAGTTCTTCTTTGTGCTCCGTAAGAGAAATCGTCAAATTTCAACTCTCCACATTATCCATCATGGAATGATGCCACTTTCAGTATGGTTCGGGGTGAAATTCACTCCCGGTGGACATTCCTCATTTTTCGGCTTCCTTAACACATTCGTCCATATAATAATGTATAGTTACTACCTTTTAGCTGCTGCTCTGGGTCCTAAATATCAGAAATATCTCTGGTGGAAGCGTTATCTCACAACCCTCCAAATGGTAAGTCAATCGTTTTATTTTCTTTATTTGATCCTGATATCTATATCGAAGGGGTTGGTTAATAGATGAAATGTCCTATGTATACTCCATTCACATTTATAAAGTATCCCGGTTGGCCAAGTTTTAGGTTTATCAAGTTTTTTCACTTAAAAAAGTCGTAGGTTGGCACTCGTCAAAATTAAACAACGTTGCCAATGTTAATTCGCTAATTTATCCCTTCAATATTCTTGAAGTCTTCAAATTATATGAGTGTGCTGATAAGAGAAATGTCAAGTTTGATTAATAAACAGTAAAAGTCTGATTCACTTGAAAGATATTTCGCTTTCTGAAATAAAAAACTATAAAAACTGTTCGGTAAGGGTTGATCACATTTACTTTAACAAATATAAATATATTCATCACGCCAGGAAACTAAAAATGCCGAAGGTAGTGACGAAAAAGCCGAGACAAACTATGAGGAAGAATTGAAATCGGCTCATTCAAAAAGTATCAATTTGGAATCAACACTTTATTATACCAGCTATCCAACATTTTTAACGTAGGTATGTGAGTGAAAACCAAGGTATTATATTTTATGAGAATAGATATTTATTTTTTAGCTGCACATAAACACAATCAGGAGGATTTTAAGTGAAAGAGACGACAAAGAATTTCCTTCTATTGGTACACCAAAAAAGACATTGACTGAAGACTTCATTTTGAAAAAAGATCTGCAATGACAAATTTGGAATTATAATTCGAAACATGAACATTTTTCGATTGATAATCTACTCACTTTTGCAAAATAACATTTGGAATATAACGGAGGACGGACATTACTTAAATCATGAAATCAATGGGTTACAAATACAAAAGGGTAAATGAACGCAAAATTTTATGTGAACAAAAACATGTTGTTGCAAAATTACTTTCCTGCGCAAATTTCTACAGTATAAATCTTCGAAAATATCAGATTTGTGTTTCTACATGAAACTTGGATTTACCAAAACGATACTTCAGTTCGTCGCTGGACACATGAATCTGATATGATGAGTAATCCATCCAAAATTGAATCAGAAGGAAAACGTTTCACAGTTCTACACGCAGGAAGTAATTTTGGGTTTTTAGAAGGTTGTGATTTCATTTTAGATTAAAAAAACAATGACCGTGACTATCAAAAGACAATGACCAGTGAAATTTTTCAGAATTTGGTTATTAATCAACTGATTCCATCTTTAGCTAAGATTCCTCTGAAATGTGTGGTGGTAATGGACAATGCACCATATCATTCGGTTCAATTGGATAAACCACCCACCTTTTCCAGCGAAAAAAGCGAGATGCAGGATTGGTTGATTAAAAACAAGATTGATTTTAATCAAAATTTTACCAAGAAACAACTTTGGAATTTGATATTACCTCATCTAACTGACAGACAGAGACAATATGTAGTTGATGACCTTTTGAAGGAGCATGAGGTTCTTAGATTACCCCCATACCATTGTCACTACAATCCTATTGAAATGGGAAAGAATTTCTCAATATAAGTAGGCCTGCTTGGAGGGCAGGATCTGGTCAGAAGACCTTCGTTATCAAGGACCAAATGTAGGTTATATTATTTATTATTTCCTGATGATTTTCTATCTCCTTTTCTGTTGCAGATATGATTTCAAGATATTTTGTCAGTCTCAATCCGAAAGAAAGATAAAATGTTGTTCCTGAAGAAGATTGCATCCATTATAAATATGTCAGCCTATTCTTTGAAAAAATTCCAAAACCTCTATACTTACTCAGAGAGGTTTTTATCTTTGTGCTCTTGTATCATAGTTAAAAATGTATGGTGTCCTGTTCGAATCTGTTTTGCTATTACTGTAATTGCTTTGAACATGCTATAATGTTTGATACATCAAATAACCTAATGCTTTTTCTCAAAGAAGCATATACATGTAACAATGTTAGAAAATAATGTTTTGTGATTGAAAATTATGGACGTTTTATATATTCAAATCCAATTTCTTTATTGAGTTACCGTTTTCTCAAGTTTTTGTATCCAATCATTTTATGCCAGTTTGAAAAAGAATCATTATTAATGATTGTATTCATAGCGTCCATGAGTAGACTTTTTTGAATTTAATATTAGGTACTGCTCACATCAGAAGTTTTCACCTGAACTCTTCCATGTGTGCAATTCTCTTGAAAAATTACTAATTGTATATTGTTAAAAAATTATGTCTTAAGCTGTAATGCCATTGAAATTATGTAAGGAAATTACATTATGAATTATACTGTATATATGTTATTTCATCCCATTGTACTTTGATTCTTTTTTCGAATAAACTATCACAAAGTAACGGACTATTCTGGCCATTATTTTTCAGTGAAATTTCAACACTCGATTCTTGTCTTCCGTTCGAGAAAATAGCATAACTGAATCTTCCAACCATGTTAATATATGTGAAATATTCCCACTATTAACAGAGAAAAAAGTTTCTTCAACATTCGCCAGGTCTCTGGAATTATTGAATTCACATATTTTCTCAAATTCATTATTTTCCCAAAGTAAATAAACATTTCGATTAATACGTAATTACTACGACCCTTATGAAGAAAGGGCAACATTGCTCAATCATCTGACAGAAAAATGACTATAACCTAACATTTTCAAAAAATACAGAGTGAAATGTGTCAAAATTCCATGGCCAACCGGTATACTTTATAAAAGTGAATGGAGTATATGCCTAAATCTTCAAAACTACGCAACGGAAACGCTTTTTTTTAATTGATAAAGTGATTCAAGAGGAAGGTTTATATGAAATATACATGCATAATATTGTGGAGAAACACCTATGAATTTACAGGTTCCTAATGTGATGTCGTAAATCAACCCATTTTTGCGCCTACATTGCAAACGCTGACTGAACCCCAGGAGATAAATCAAAATAATTTACTCGGTATTGTACTCCTAAAAAAGGTCAACAAAAAAGTCCGCGATGGAATATGTCTATCTCTCAAGGATAACCCACAATAACCATTTTTTATCCTTCACATTTTACGGGGAAAACAGCTTATTTAAGAAGTTATTTTGAGCAATAAAGCATCAATCCTCGTCCAATGTACCTTAAATACATTGTCAATTCAATATAGATCAGTATGGCCCTTTGCAGCATGTAATTTAAATGAATATTTCCGAAGATATTACAGATTCAAAATGCAGGGACATAGCGGTGCGACGCCGGCACTACCGTTGTTTATAAGGATTGCATTACATCTGTGCGAAGCCGGTGCGGGTCGCTAGGGTTGAATAAATTTAACAAAACGGGTTCCACGAAGCCCATTGTATCAACCACCTGATTTTTGCAATCTGTTTCATTTAGATACAAATTTGTTATATTCTCACGGAAAACTCGTTTATTATTAATAAAATCTAATTGTTACACCAGGTACAATTCGTCCTTGTCGTCATTCACTCCTTCCAGTTGTGCTTCATAGAATGTGACTATCCTAAAGCCTTTGTATGGTGGATTGGGGGACACGGTGTGCTGTTTTACGCCCTTTTCTCTATGTTTTACAAAGAAACCTACAAAGATGATGAGTCCAGAAAGCAAAAATTGAAAGTTAAGGTGAGTAGGAATTGATTGATCTTATTTCTGGATACACTAAGTTGTAGATTCAAAATTACTGGAGGTAACACTGTTAAGCAGAACGAAATATCAAAAAATGCCTGTATATTTGACAAAATTCGCAATGTTTGCTTATTATGGGCCCCCCCCGAAAGAAAATCCTGGCTACGTGCCTGCTGTGAAGAAGAGAAACGAAACTTCTATCGACACTGTTTCAGCAACATACATTTTTACGCGAGTTTGGTAACAGGCCCCATTTAGAGAATTAGTTGATCATCAGATCTACAAGAATTACTATATCATCTAAAAACTTCAATAGTGTGATCCGAAATGACAACTGGAAGGCCTATCACCAAGCCATAAGTAATAACAACAAGGAAGCGAGGAAAGCTAAAAAGCATTCATTGATGACATTGACAGAATGTCCTCAAAGTGAGAATGCAGAGAGTTCTACCCAGCACTGGGGTACGACATAGATGCATATGCATAGATACCCTGGTGTTTGCACTGATTTGGTTTTGTTTAAGGGTTTCTTGTCAATTGAAAATCTGAGATGTGGTCCTACTTTCCATTTCTCCCGAAAGGGGTTTCGATATTTTGCATTGCCGCAATAGCGCCACGACCGTGTAATACTGCGGATTATTCCGGAAGTAGGAACCGATCTACAATCTAGAGTGCCATTTTGATCTACAATTCTCGGTCACGCCTTTCAGTTAGGAGTCGTGGCACCATGATTTTTCTATGTTACGACACAAGAGGATACTGAATCAAGCTGTGGATTACGTGAATCGAATAGACAGAAAGTCATTCACATGATACACAGATGGATCATGTCTGGCCGAATAGGAGTATGCCATATGGTCCTAAGCTGAGGCTATCCGTTTTACAAGCTGAAATAATGGCTGTCAGAAGCCAGGTTTCACCAACGATTTTAATCTCGTTCAATGCAGTAAATGATAATATTCTTTGGTTTTCAAGTCAAAATCGAACGGTAATCTCGGCCTAAGAGTGCGCCCAAGAGTGTTTGAAAAGAAACCTCGAAGGGGCGCGCATACATATTGCAGCAGACAATCTGCCAGCAGTAGGAGATTTGGAACTGGACAGCCAGTGGGCAGTGCTCAAAGCTCACTTTGAAATGCCGCAATACCATAAAGCACCTGGCAAGAGGCAGCAAACTGCAAAATGATTCTTTTCTGGGTGCCAAGACACTGTGGCATTGAGGGTAATGAAAAGGCTGATGATCTTTCTCTTCTACAAAAGATCAACGAAGCGGCCGAATGACACAATGATAAATATTCCATTTGTGTGAATCCATCCTTTCAATAGAATTCTAATTATTTCGATTCTTTACAGAATGACCCGAAAAAAGCATCGTTGGAGAACCAAAGCGGAGAAAACACAGGTATTTGTTTCGCCAACCAAACAACACTTTACGAAGATGAAGAGAATTTCAAGACCAAGAAAAACTACTAGAACGATGATAACGCCCTCAGAAATAGGGCGTCCATAAATTCAGTCATCCGAGCAGATTCATAGTATTATTATAAATATTCCGTTTTCAATTCTAATGTGTTTTATTAGTTCCACGACGCTATGCGAACCTGTCAAGTTTGGTTTACCTATCTCACATAAAAAGAGTGAAATCCAAATTCGAGATTTGATCATGAAACATAGTTTTTCTCCGATCGCGGGAAAAGTGACACTATTTTGACCTGTTTCCTGTTTTTAATGCGCAAAACTCAACATTACTGAATAGTGGACGGTTGCTAAGCAATTAGAAAATAACAGTTACCGCACTGCTGTAGAGTGCCGTAATGTTACAAATGGATTATTACATACAATGAAATGAAACGGAGTATGGTTTTAATTTTTATATTGATAAATGATATTGATAATGTTGTTATGAATAACAACATTATTTAGAAATAAAAGACACATCTAAGTTATAACGATATTCTTGAACACAAATTAATTGTTGTTGATATTCACATTTATTCTACTGTTTGTACTATTTGATTTGTGAATTGTACTGGAGGGCAACGAGTATTTATAGACGTTGGAGCTGCATGGCTAATCGTTTCGTTCATTTTGCACAGGGGGTGTGAATATTTTATTAGCCACTTCTACTTTATTATTAAGTAATTCGTCAATATATTCTTCCGCCATATTGGAAATTTCCATCCTCCGTGGGCGTGGCGCTTTCAAGAAAGAATATCAGCTCAGGCATCTACCAAATGTATTGCCGATTATCTTCGGAAACAACGTCCTGTACATATTCTGTCGGATTTGGCAACTGTGAATAACTTTGCGGCATTTTTCCAAATTGATTTATTCCAATGACTGTCTTCCAACCCTTTCCCTTGTTGAATTAAAAAATAATCTAGGACTTTCAAAATCATGAGGCCTAAATGTAAGTACTTTCTATAAACATTCAAATAGGTTTCGTTAATGATGAATGATCTAGGTATAAACCTAACAAAAACAAATACCTAATTGTTCTTTTTTCTGGTATATTTATTTACCAGTATTTTTGAACCGAAATCTTCTATATCCTCGGACAAGCTCTGAGCTCATCTCGTCGACAGGCTCCTGCTATTCCAAATATTAGAGCAACCTGAGAAGTAATAAAAAATTGTATATTTCGTATTTTATGTATTTTAAGTAATACTATTTTTTCTATATCTACTTACTTTCGTCGATAAAAATATGCCATCTTGGGCCTCTAAAATGACTTTCTGAACTTGTTCTAGGGTTAAAATTTTGAATTTTTCGGTTTGTATCCCGTAGCTTGACGTTTTAAAAATGCTCTCAGTTTTTGGTACTGGGCAATATTAATATTATTTTTAACAAAGTTGATCGAAGCATGGAATAATGAGTCCACAACGTCGAAGATTTCATTGCTCTAGCCAATTCAGCAACATACTACATCAGTACATTCTCAGAGAGGGATACACTGTTGTTTTTTCTGCAAAAATATCGAAATACAAGCGCCTAGGATCCAGGCAACCAACAATTATTATTCCTGTATTTTTGGTTATCGCTGTTTCCGCAGTATTACTAATATCCTATCTCAATAATTGCGATTTCCTATTTCGCTATAAATGGTATTCAGGGTTGCCGAACTAGTTCGAAAAGGAGCCGTAAACCTGCTATCGGAGTTCGGAACCTGACTCGATCTGTGATCGAAGGAACCAAGAAACATTTGTCTCATTGTCTCGTAAATTGTAAAAGACTTTTCCATTCGATTCCCATTGCTTTCCAATGAGAAAATTGCGAGCACTCAATTAACTCTAAAAAGCTGTCTAAAATTTTACCTGACAAAGAGATCTTCTATGATACCAGATCAGTTTTTACAGAAATATAAGATTTTTTTTATTATTCGCTAAAATTATATATGGTTCAGGTTACGCTAACTGAATAAAATTTTTGCATTTTCCATTTAAAAGCAAAGCTTCATCACGATCGAATCTGTATAGATTTGAAATTATCAGAAAAACAAAATTGCGAAGGGCCATATTTTCGAAATCCCTGGTCGAATTCCGCAACACATCAACTACGACATTTGAGAGCCGAACCTACCCTGAAAATCTAAGGTTTCTGCACAAATTGCAGATATCTTGGAATGACCATTGACCACAAGCTCAATTTCAAAATGCATATCAAAACAACTAAACAAACAATTATCTATTATGATACTGTCATTAGGGCTAGCCACTTCAAACCATTGACATACAGAGATGCAGAGCCCCCGTAAGGGCTACTGGCACCTGTATGCAAAAAAGAATTTTGGCGCCCCTTAAGGCATTTCAGATTTTTTTATGTATTAGGTGCGTTGAAGAACGTTTACAGAGACGCATAAAATACAAGCATTTTTATTTTAGCATTAATTTTTGTTTATTTTTTTTTGCAAATATTTTCGCGATCTTAGACCCAGGATTTTGGCGCCCTAGAAGGATGGCGCCCGAGTGCATTGCACACTTTGCATACATGGTAGCAGGAGCCCTGCAGAGATGAATGCATTGGGAAGGAAACAGCCAGCAAAATATACAGGGTCCTGCAATAGTGCGTTCTTCATCCATAGCTGCCGAACCAGACATCTCAGAGATTTCGTTGGAAAGTATACCTCTTGTACTTTCATTTCTGCATCTCAGGAAATTATTTTATGATATAGGTACAGGGTGTCCCCGATAAATGTTATTCAACAATTCAACAAATGGATGATTTTTTCAATGGATCACCCCATATATTTTCACATATTTTCAATGCCCTTCATTACCTCTTTCATGACGCAAAATCTTAGGGACATTTTTCCAACAGTTCAGATCTTATTCGAAGAAAACTGCAAAAAGGTGAGGGAAAAGCAGTTCAGTAAAAGTCTTCTGACGATTTCCAGAAGCGATAGTAACATGTATTTGAACTAAAAGTTTTTTAATTGAAGGATTTGCCTTGACATGGTTCCCAAACGATCAACCTGTCATATACAGGGTGTCCGTTATTAAGGTCCAAATATGAAGAACTTAAAATTATTATCTCTCGATTTACTGATTTACTTTATTCGAAAGTATTTTTGAGCTCTAGTAGCAATAACTTGATCAATATATTTTTTGGAAAGCCGATAAAAACAGATATACTTGGTTGAATAAGTGATCGATATGAATTGCTTGTAGTAAAAAGAAATATCATTTTTATGATGATGCTCAGGAAATATGATTCTGGGAAGGTTTTTAAGTTTATCAATAATTATTCATTTAGTTTAATTTCATTGTTTGACCCCTTTTGAATGTCCGTTAGTTCTATCATGTTATTATTTGAATAAAATTTTCATTTGCGATATCATTTTTCGTGTCTGCTAAATGCGGGGGTTGAAATAATCCTAAGGTTATTTCTGGGAAAATGGTATTCAATTGTCTACTTTATTGTGGAGAAAAATACAGGGTGTTACATTTAAAAAAATCGGGAAATAATAATTTTTATTTCTTCATATTCGGACCTTAATAACGGACACCCTGTATATGACAGGATGATCATTTAGGAACGGTGACAAGGCAAATTCTTCAATGAAAAAACTTTCATGTTACTATCGCTTCTGAGAATCGTCAGAAGACTTCTACTGAACTGCTTTTCCCTCACCTTTTTGCAGTTTTCTTCGAATAAGATCTGAACTGTTGGAAAATTTTCCCTAAGATTTTGCGTCATGAAAGATGTAATGAAGGTCATTGAAAATATGTGAAAATATATGGGGTGATCCATTAAAAAAATCATCCATTTGTTTAATAACATTTATATCAGAAAATAATTTCCTGAGATGCAGAAATGAAGGTACAAGAGAAATCTCTGAGATGTCTGGTTCGGCAGCTATGAGGAAGAACGCACTATTGCAGGACCCTGTATATGATGATTTGCAGACCTGTACTAAAATATGGACATCAAATTCTGGGACAATGCAATTACAACAGCACCTCCAAAGTAATGAAAGTTGCTGAATGCACTTGTCTACTTAAGATCACTCAAATAAGGCATCCGAACAATCCGCTACATAACCCAACCGCCAACGAATATCTTTACGAGAAAACAAAAATAGAAACGAGAAATTCATCAGTCAACAACACTACAACACAACATAAATACAATAGAACCACTAATAATACATAACATATTTCACCTCGAAAGACCTAACAGAAAATTACCAGAACAACCAATATTCCAGTAGATACTTACGTAGCCTAGATCTAGACAGTAGACACACTATATTTCGCAGACTCTCACCTTTTAAATAGGTACAATTATATTGTAAAACATAAATTGTAGGAGGGCAGGAAGACCTCGGTCGATAGTCATTTGAAAAGTTTTTCAATAAAGTTATTTTCTCTTTCTCTCTCTCATTCTGTATCAAGTTTTTCACCAAAATTTGACTTCATATTTAACTTTGTCACTAACTGAAAGACAAAAAACTTTTTAACACAAACATTACATGAATTCACCAACATTTTTAATGTTTTCACAATACAGGGTGAACAACATACAGAATTCAAATTCGATCTTCTAAATGGGACACTCCGTGTATTTTTCTTATCTTTTTCAATTTACAAGTATCGTCAAAGTCATAAACACCGACAAAGGTGTCCGAATTCATTATGTATAGCTACACCGCGGTCATTAAATGGCAGTAAATAATAAATACATATGACGAGACGATAAAGAATACGCTATTGTTATGGGTCCTAATTTATAACATATATAGACGAAAACTGTTGTTGTTCAAACATAGATTGAACATATTCAAGTAAAAATTCATGAGATTCCACGTCCTCCAATTAGTTTGAAATTCCAAAATAAAAATTAAAGGTATCAAGTATAAATTAAACAAATTTAGGATTTCGACACAGCCTGTAGACGTTATCCTTAATCCATTTTTCAGGAATCAATTGAAATCAGCAATTGAATGTTCTATATCTAGGAAAGCTGCTGGTTTCGATGAAATTCACCTAGAATTAATAAAACTTTTGATTGAAAGGGCTTTGACTTTTTATAATTGGCCCTGTTTTTCCAAAAGAAAATGCCCAATTTTTATATCATACTCATATCTCCATGAAATTCTGATATTAAAATACCCAAACTGTCATCATTTATCTGTGTTACCTTTTGACGTATAGACCACTTTTTTTAACTAGAGATCATATCTTGAAACCCGTTCGAGATGATTGTATATGATTTTTTATTACATTCCCGAAAGGTTTTCAAGTCTTCTGCAAATTTTCGGATTAGGACTTTATAGGTCATCCAAAAAACACTGCGGTTTTTTTAAATTGACCTTAAAAAAATGTCAATGAGTTCATTTATATTTATTTATGGCAACAAACGAAAAAAAAGGAAATTTGACAGTCTGAATGGATTACTGGCGTTATATTCAACAAAGATCTTATTACTGATCCTTTGAATGCAGTTCCTGGTTGAAATCTTCCAAGGAGGTTCTAAATCGTTTAACATATCAGGTCAAGGACGTTACAATTGCAACGTTTAGAATCCTAGTTATGAATGCGAGAATCAATAGATCATCTTATCCCATATATATATTTCGAGAAGCTTTTTGAGTTTAGTTTCAAAAATCGCAAATCACAAGTCAAGGGGTATGTGGATTTTTCCCTGAAATCTCTCCCTTCTTAGTCGTAACCTCTGCTAAAGCCTTTGAACTCATACACATGCTTCACTGTTCTACAGGGTGTCCCAAGTACGAGTGCCTATTAGACGTTTCTGGAAAACTGGACATTATTGAAATCTGAAAATTGGGCTTTTAATATTATTCGATGGGCTGAAGGACCTCGGTCGATTGCCTGTTGATACATGTTGTCAATAAAGATCAGTTATTATTATTATTCGAAATTCTCTACTGACCTGAAATATTTTTGGAGCCTGAGTATTTCCGGTTACACAAGGAGTGAAAATAATGTTCAAGTTAGTTTTTTCGTTTCTGATATGATTAAGTATTCAATGGTGAATAAATTTCTGTTAAAACCATTGTATTCATTCGAATAGATTTCAAAATATCGAAAAAAAAAACGGAAAAAGTGTCAAATATTATTACGGTATTTTTCTTATTCTCAACATCCTGAGCGTAAACCGTTCCCATCACGTCTAAGTGAAAAAATGTGAAAAGGTCATACATCTTTTGAATTTCATAAATATCATCACAGTGGGTTTCAGATTTCGTGTCGAAACCGGTTTTTCAAATTAGAAGCCTATATTGATTGCGTTGGATTCTGCGAAGAAAAATTAAGATAGCACTCTCAGATGATCTTGCTCCTAAATTCTTGTAACTCCTGAATTGCTATTGCTATCATCACCCTGTGGTGATAAAGGATGTTTCAAATTGCGCGGGTTTTTTTGAGAATAAATAAAATATAGATAGTGCACTGAATTTGTCTGGGTATTTTGACATTTTAGAAGTGTGATGTATGACATTTATAAAAATGGCTTCGTACACGATACAACAACGCGTTCAAATTGTTGAATTATTTTATAAAAATGCTGCTGATGAAGCTGCTACTGTCAATGGTGATCGATACCGTCATATGATTATCGAATTTTTGTGGCCTGAATTAATGAATATTGATCTAGAGTACATTTGGTTTCAGAAAAATGGCGCTACACCTCACTTTGCAAATGACACAATTGATTTATTGAGACGAAAATTTTCTGGACGAATAATCTCCAGAAACGGTAATGTTAATTGGCCACCAAAATCATGTGATTTGACACCGTTAGACTATTTTGTTCAGTGGCGGATCCAGCTCTCGAGAGTCGAGAAAGGGGGGGTCACGGTCAGGTGGATTACATACTCGCCAATTGATTTTTTTTTATCAAACACACAAGATTTGAGGGTTCGTCCAGTCCAGGGGGGGGTCATGACCCCCATGACTTGATTTTGTTAGGGGTTATTTGAAAAGTCAGGTCTATAAGAATAATCCACAATCGATTCCTGAACCCTGAACTAAAGGATGAAATCATTCGTGTCATCAGTGAGATAGAGCCTCAATTATGTCAAAATGTCATTGAAAATTTTAACAAAAGAGTAGAGCTGCAAGAGGAGGGCATTTGGCAGATATTATTTATCGTACATAAATGTCATAACTGATACTTCAATTTCCAATAAGTTTTTGAAAATGAATGCAAATTATGTGTTTTGTTTATAAAAAAAGACGAGCAATTTGAAACACCCTATATTTATGAATTTCAAAAGATGCATGACCTTTCCAGATTCTTCTACTTTGACGTTATGAGAACTTTTTTCAGTTTATTTCTCGATATTTCGAAAACTATTCGAACGAATACCATGCGGCTTTAACAGAAATGTATTCAGCATTGAATACTCAATAATATCAGAAACAAAAAATTTTTGTTTTTCAAAAAAATTATTTTCACTCCTGCATAATCGGAAGTGCTCAGGCTCTAAAAATATTTCAGCTCAGTAGAAAATTTCGAACAATACCATAATCCCAATTTTCAGTTTTCAAATATGTCCAGTTCTCCAGAAACGTCTAATAAACACTCGAACTTGGGACACTCTGTATATTGTATTGTATGATTATGAGAATACATACATATATTTTTCATTTATGAGATAATTTTTTTTGGAAATATAATAAATCATATTAACTCCATTCCATAATGATTTCCTCAAAATATTAAATATTTATCTGAATTCATTATGAAAGAGTAAAAAACCATTGCATTAATCCATTGGTGAATGAGTTTCCAAGAACTATATTTCAAGGTGATGAATTCTGTGATTTATCCACTATCCATCGCTAAGATATACTGAAAATATATCAATGGCTATTCATCTTGATCAACTTTCAACAATGCAACGCACCAAAATATTTGTGTGGATTCGAAGAAAAATCACGCATAAATACCACTCTGAATCACTGAATTTAGGAAACCTCTTTTTCACGTATTTAGTATTAATCCTTGAAATACCTCTTTTCAGAGCAATAATGAGGAAATATGCTATCGACTCTCATATTCATTTTTGATACTTATACAAACCAGTTTGTACGAAAACCACTATAAACACCTTGTCAAAAGACTTGCCCCCCTGGGTTTCTCAAGAAATATCTATATTCTGGAAATGACATGAATATTTTCCTCTATTTCAACTGCTATATATCAGATACAAAGTCTTTGTTTGCTACTCTCTAGTCTTTCCTTTAGGCAGGATGTGACAAAATAGGAAAAATTAATAAAATCTCAGTTTATCGATTATTTATTTTTGATTACTTCGACTAATTCCACATTCGAACCCTTTGTGTGCGGTGTGGTAGGTCGTTATCATTCTGACAAATTAAATTATCCCCAAATTCGTTGAGCAGAGGAACAATCATTGGTTCAATGATGTTTTCTACGTAGATGGCACCAGTCATTGTTCGTGGACCACTCCAAACATTTTTTCGTCAACTATCACTTTGTAAACCGAGTCGAGACTCGTCCGAAAAAGTTGTGGTGTTCTGCCCTCTAGTCCTGCCATCTGCCCATTGCCAACGGGTAGCTCTACGTCCAAGCGATAGTCAAAGTACTCTTAAAGGTCTTTATGCCCTTAAATTTGGGGGATGCAACCGTCTGCTTATGGTACTGGTTGAGACTACCCGTCTATACAGGGTGTTTCACCATAAACTGGACAAACATATATAGCAGTGTAGTTGACATCGAGAAAGTCATTTTTGCCTTATGACATATACTCCGTTTTCGACACATAATCGAGATACAGGGTGCTTAATGTCAACTTTGAGCAATATTCTGTGAACTGTGGTAAGTTATGCGTGATATTTGAAATAACGGTTCCTGGTCACATTTTAGTATTTTTGAGGGCTCAATTGAATTGTGGTGTAGAATTTCGAAAAAAAAAATTCAAAATGGCGGAAAACCTGTCGGAACTTTTTTTTCTCGGTTGCCAATTTGGAAAGCAAAATCTCAATGTACTCGATTTTCTAAGAATTTCCGTGAAAATTTTTTTTCAAATTTCGAACTCAACTTTTTTTTTACATGTCTTCAGTGAAAAAAAAATTTCGCCCAAAATTTTTGGAATTTTTATGGTTGAACTATCTTTAATTCTGAATACTTGGGTGGAAACAGAATGAGAAAATATCAATTGGTTTTCTTTTTGTAGCCTTCCGAAGATTACGCTAGGTGTACTTTCTTAATTTTTATTTGAGAAACTGGAGACCGCACGAAGGTCAAAATTGTGCTGCTGGGCTGCCAGAACGACCCAGATAGAAATATGAAATTATAACAAAAAAAATTTTCTTTCGAAAAAATTAAAAAAATTTCGAAAAAAACAATTTTTTTTCAATTCTTCCAAAAAACTTTGGTAAAGTTCGAACTCTACACTCTAGATTAACTAGTGTTGCTATGGTAACGGAGATTTATAGGATTAGAATTAATCCAATTCATACTCGTATAGTTCGATTCCTACCAAAATTTTTTGAAAAAAATTTTTTTGGTTTATAATTTCATATTTTCATCCGGATCATTCTGGCAGCCCATCAGCGCAATTTTGACCTCCGTACGGCCTCCAGTTTCTCAAATAAAAATTAAGAGAGTGCACCGAGCGTAATCTTCGGAAGGCTACAAAAAGAAGACCAATTGATATTTTTTCATTCTGTTTCTACCCAAGTATTCAGAATTGAAGATAGTTCAACCATGAAAAAATCCAAAAATTTTGGCCGAAATTCTTTTTTCACTGAAGACATATTGTAAAAAAAGTTGAGTTCGAATTTTGAAAAATTTTTTTTACGGAAAATCTCAGAAAATTGAGTACGTTGAGATTATGCTCTCCAAATCAGCAACCGAGAAAAAAAAATCCAACTTTGCAGGTTTTCCGCCATATTGAATTTCTTTTCGCAAAATTCTACACCACAATTCAATTGAGCCCTCAAAAATACTGAGATGTGACCAGTAACCGTTATTTAAAATATCACGCGTAACTCACAACAGTTATCAGAATAATGCTCGAAGTTGACATTGAACACCCTGTATCTGGCTTATGCGTCGAAAACGGGGTATACCTATGTCATGAGGCAAAAATGACTTTCTCGGTGTCATCTACACGGCTATATATGTTTGTCCAGTCTATGGTGAAACACCCTGTATAGGTCCTTAAATAATGACTTCGAAGAGCTGATACAGATAACGTTCAAATGTTCGATTCCTTCGAGTAAAATTTGCGATATAATGGTCTTCCCTCGCAAATGTTACTCTGGGTCGACCAGGCACCGGTCTCCGGGAACGGCTGCCAGTTTCCAGAAAAAAGGCCACTCAGGTCCGTGGAATATATTTCGTCGGGTGGTGGTTGGACAAAGCTTCTTGATGTGGGGCCACTATTCTTGCCCGGTCAAACTGAGAAATTGATGTCCCGGCATTTTCCACGGAATATGCTCAATATTACGCTGAAAACTGATTAACTTCGAACATACCTGTATTCTCCCGAACAAGAAATATGATTTGCTGATTTATTGTTTTCATTAGTTGATTCGACACAACAAGTTGAGAATTCATGGAGGAGGGGCAAGACTTTGGACGGTGTGTGTGTTTACGTGCTTTTTTATAATTTTCATCCAAATGAAAATCATGTCTGCATTCTTTTTTGGTTGTACGATTGTAAGTACCATTGAGTATTCAAATAACTACTATTCAGGATGCATTTTCAGGTGAGGCTTTTCTTTTGACAGATGGTACGGTAGAACTCATCATCCCCCCTAGAGCTGAAAAATCCTAAAAACTTATGAAATATAATAGCATGATATACGGAAATCAGTTAATTTTTTCTATTCTGATTGTTTTTTGCCCCCCCCCCTAGCTCAAAGGCTGGCGACGCCCTTGACATCTCTCATTTGTTGTCTTCTTATCTAACAAAGGACCCCGCACTTTTTATAGGTGAAGTGGCGACCGGTCAAATTTTCTGAAAGCTTGGTATGTTGTTGTACCCGACTCAGTGACCAAAAGTGTCAATAGGCCCAACCCAATCCTATGGCTAGTTTTCCAAATACAGGGTGTTAAAGTTGAAAATGGCCCAAATTTTCGGATTTATTCTTTGATTATTAAGAGTTGGATTGGATTTCTGTTGCATACACACGTTTACTACATGTTCTAGTAATGAAATTAGTGGATACGTATGATTAAAATTTTTTATATTTACAGGGTGATTCACGAATATATGACGGTAGTTTTTTGCCAAAATTCACTTTTTCTACTGTGACGTCAGGAAGGCATATTTTTGAAATGTTCTTTTCGATTTAGTATTATGACGACCAAATACTGCGCAGTGCATATTTTTTATACAGGGTGTTTCACAGAGAGAACCACAAGACATAATGATTTTTTTTTTAGGATTAATTCGAAACCCTGTATTTTTGAATTGATTTTTGGGAAAAGTAATACCACAAACATATGTGTTTCTCTAATCTCCAGAATATTCATGGTGCGTTTATTCATAGGAAGGTATTTCATTCTGGGAAAAGTTCGAAAAACATGAACACCCTGTATTCGAAAATTTACTCGGTCAAATGCAACTATTTTCTCACTATATATTGATTTCTACAACATCTTCAGACGTATGAATTCTGAATCCGATACTATGACCTGTTTTCGAGATACAGGGCGTTGAAGTGGAGAATAAATGATTTTATCACTTTTTTTTTCAATTGAAAAGGCGGATCGATTTTATGTTGTGCCCATGAGTTCAATATGAGTACAGATAAGATGCGCATGGAAAAGTTCAGCTAAAATATTTACTGTTACAGGGTGATTCACGAATAAATCACAAAAGCTTTTGCAAACACTCGATAAATCCACAGTTTCGTCACAGAGAAATTATTCCATGAAGTTAATACCTAGTCATTCACAATTTTCAGTCTGAAATACCTCATTATGATTACTTTTCATACAGGGTGAGCAATACAGGCAACCATACCAAAAATACTTATGCTATTGTGATTTATTCGTGAATCACCCTGTAACAGTGAATATTTTAGCTGAACTTTTCCATGCGCATCTTATCTGTACTCATATTGAACTCATGGGCACAACATAAAATCGATCCGCCTCTTCAATTGGAAAAAAAGTGATACAACGCCCTGTATCTCGAAAACTGGTCATAGTATCGGATTCAGAATTCATACCACTGGAGATGGTGTAGAAATCAATATATAGTGAGAAAATAGATGCATTTGACCGAGGAAATTTTCGAATACAGGGTGTTCATGTTTTTCGAACTTTTCCCAGAATGGAATACCTTCCTATGAATAAACAACCATGAATATTCTGGAGATTAGAGAAACACATATGTTTGTGGTATTACTTTTCCCAAAAATCAATTCAAAAATACAGGGTTTCGAATTAATCCTAAAAAGAAATCATTATGTCTAGTGGTTCTCTCTGTGAAACACCCTGTATAAAAAATATGCACTGCGCAGTATTTGGTCGTCATAATACTAAATCGAAAAGAACATTTCAAAAATATGCCTTCCTGACGTCATAGTAGAAAAAGTGAATTATGGTAAAAAACTACCGTCATATATTCGTGAATCACCCTGTAAATATAAATATTTTTAATCATACGTATCCACTAATTTCATTACTAGAACATGTAGTAAACGTGTGTATGCAACAGAAATCTAATCCAACCCTTAATAATCAAAGAATAAATCCGAAAATTTGGGAAATTTTCAACTTTAACACCCTGTATTTGGAAAACTAGCCATAGGATTGGGTTGGACCCATTGACACTTTTGGTCACTGAGTCGGGTACAACCACATACCAAACTTTCAGAAAATTTGACCGGTCGCCACTTTACCTACAAAAAGTGCGGGGTCCTTTGCAAATAATTCTAGTGCGTAAAACAGATCATTTTGCCATAATATGTCGTTTTTCCAAGAATTTTTCAAATTGAACATTTCATATTAGAAATTTTCGGTAAAATGACTTATTTTGATGAGTTCTATCACCTGTCAAAAGAAAAGCCTCACCTTAAAATACACCCTGTATACAAAGGCCGACATGAAACAATTAGAATATGAGTTTTCCGGAAAACAACGTACGAAACAAGTTTGATTTTTTTTCGGAGGTGGACAACTCTTTACTTTCCCATTCTTGTGTTCACAATAATTCATAATACATTTCAAAACATATTCATAAAATGAATTGCAAAAGCTTCAAAACAATTTGTCACTTTCCCCTATTGCTATTTAAAATTCTTGAGGGGGTTGGCATTTCGCAGTAGGAGATGATCATACCTCCACGAATTTGCAATCGGAAGATTTGTATAAATTGAACTTCTTCGTTCTTGAAATCCTTGAATAGGCTCAACGTTTTCACATAAACAGATACTGTAGGTTGTTGCCGTCATATAACAAGTCAGGGGAAAATCCAGTCTTCGAAGTTCATTGTTAGTATACCTACATATTTAAAATTTCCAGTCTTCAAAAACTGGTGAATTTCCTGTTCTTGGAGCGATCTTTATTGAATTCACTGTTTGTTGATTTGCGGAAATGAAAGGAGGATAATATGCACTTTGATCTGAAATTCCTTTCTCCTTTTGGAACATGAAATTACCCCCTATTTTTGTTGATGAGCAGTACGTATTGTTTTAAATTCATTTGTGTCAATTTGAATGTGTACATTGCTGGAGACAAATTTATGTCCAGTGCAGTGTTTCGCAGAGATGACAGTACCCTCCATAACACCTTCTTTTCCAGGACTCCAATACCAGCCCCCCAAATTAAAAACGAACGAGCAAGAATTGTTGATAACATAAATATGAACTTACAACAATTCTCGAATGGGAGTCCAATAACTTGGCAAAATTCAATGCTAACAAAACACAAGTAAGTCTTTTATCCAGAAAAGCCGAAGTCAATGTAGGTACCTACCCAATATAAGTAATCTTAATATAATCCATTTTGATTCATCCAGAAGCTGATGGAAAATTTCAGAAATGAACCATAGTTTTATAAATATTAGATATTAATGATTTGTGTTTTTTTTTCAATACGACATAATGTAGTATTAAATTGAAAGAGCTGAAGGACCTAAGGTCAATGTATGATTTTTTGGGAATATTTTGTTATATAAACCTTGCCCTAACAATAATACACACAACAAAAAAAGAATTGTCCAATTTGGTGCGATCGTTTGAACAATAAGGCATTTCGAAGTTTTGAACCAACCATAGATCCTCTTTTATTAATATAGATTGAGGGTGTTGGGCTGAAAAACGATAAGTCCATCAAGATCTCAGGGGGGGGCCATGGCCCCTGTGGCCCCCCTTGCAGGCGCCCATGAATGTTTCCTATCGGGATATTCGGCAAGTTCTGTGGCACTGCCTTAACATGAAAATCATATCAACCATCCCATTTTTTCCAAAAATTCATACTGATTCACTGTATGTGAAAGTATCGATGAGCTCTATAGTAGCAATAACTTGATTTGGATTTTTTTGGAAAGCCGATAAAAACTGATATAATTGGTTGAATACGTGATCAATATGTATTGCTTGTACGGAAAAGAAATATCATTTTTATGATGATGCTCAGGAAGTATGATATGATTCTGGGAAGGTTTTTAAGTTTGTCAATAATTATTCATTTAGTTTCATTTCATTGTTTGACCTGTTTTGAATGTCCGTTAGTTTTTGTTATGTTATTATTTGAATAAAATTTTCAGTTGCGATATCATTTTTCGTATCTGCTATAGATGCGGGAGTTGAAATATCCTTTAAGGTTACTTCTGAGAAAATGTAAGGTATTCAATTCTCTACTTATTGTGGAGAAAAATACAGGGTGTTACATCTGAAAAAAACGGGAAATAATAATTTTCATTTTTGCATTTTTGGACCTTTGTCCTTTATAACGGACACCCCGTATATGACAGGTTGATCGTTTAGGAAGCGTATCAAGGCAAATCCTTCAATTAAAAACCTTCAAGATCAAATTCATGTTACCATCGCTTCTGTAATCGTCAGAAGATTTTTACTGAACTGCTTTTTCCTCAACTTTGTAGTTTTCTTCGAATAAGATCTGTACCGACTACCGTTGGAAAAATGTCCCTTATATTTTGCGTCCTGAAAGAGGTGATGAAGGTCGTTGAAAATATGTGAAAATATATGGGTTGATCCATCAAAAAAATCACCCATCTGTTGAATTACATTTATCGGGAACACCCTGTATATCAGGAAATAATTTCCTGAGATGCAGAAATTAAGGTACAAGAGGTCTATTTTCCAACAAAATCTCTGAGATGTCTGGTTCGGCAGCTATGGAAGATTTTCGCATCATTGCAGGACCCTGTATAAGTGAACTCCATATTTAATTGAAAAGTGGTAAATCACTGAATCATACTGAAGTCAATGAGAAAATTATTTAATGATAAGCGAAAATGAATACTGAAATTCATTATTCAAATAAATATCCTACAATAGTGGCTGGAAAAATCGTTTTGCAAGTTTTCCTCCCTAATTATTAAGATTGATTATTCCTTATCAAACATTGAAAAAAACGTACACATCAGGTTGAAATTTTTGCAGAAGACAAAGACACCCAAAATTTTTAGAGCCTCTTATTTAGTCTTTCAGATTATTACAAAATGCTTTGTCAACCTCTTTGAAGAATGCGAAACGAAATTGTGTTCTGAAAAAATATTAGCCCAATTTAAATGTCAACTCATTCTGTGAACAAATCCATCAATGTGAAACAAATTCAGTTCTTCATTAACAATCGATTTTTTGCTCTCCCAAACTAATCTCTATTGCTCTATTCCAGTAGAATCAACACTCTTTGACTAGTAGGTACATTTTTCAACTTTAGATGGAAAATTCAGCTTTATTCGAAAGATACAGGGTGTGGAAAATCCATGAAGAAAAAAACACTTTTTTGCACATATCTTTTGAACCTTCATTTAAAATGTATTCTGACGAAGGGTTCACTATATTAATGGCAGAATCATGTTTCGACGGAGAAATAACATAAGATAGGTACACGTTTCATATTTTTGGAAAATGAAATTATCTTTATGTGAACCTTTCTAGTGTTGTTTGTGGTTTCTATTGAAACAGTTCATTTGACGACTTTTCAGAAGAATTTCACTAAAATAATTTGCGACTTCGATTGTCCGTTTTGTTCACAGATGAGACGATATATTGACATGTAGAAGTCGACAAAGAGATGAAAAATACGGGTGGCCTCTTGAAAAAACAAAATTGGAATCCGCCAACGAAAACTGGAATATCCGGTGCGACCGGAAATACTTTTATTTTGTCCAAGTTGAGTTATGAGTTCCTTTAGGGTTGATTTCATCAAATACAGAAATCAAGAAGAAGATGCGATACATACAGTGAGGAAATTTTTATTGGGTCGAAAAGAGGAATAATCTACTCATACGTGGGTGAAATATCGCTTCTCTAGGCCATGCAGAAGTATTTTTTTAAATTGGCGAAAATCGTGAAAAAATGCGACAAAGAGGGCAATTTTAAACTCGACATAACTTTTTTCACAGATATCCCGGCAGTGATGAAAATATTCGGATCGAAAGAGGAAAGCTCAATGCAAAATAGCTTGGTATTCATATTTTCCACAATTTCCCCATTTCTTCAGGGAAATTGATTAATTAATCTTGGACATTTCGCCTTTAAAATCACCCGATTTGCTTATATCTTCTGATAAGGATAACTATTCACTAGGAGGTAGAGGTAGATCTAGGGGCTCTATACTAGTATTTATTATCAAAAATCGAATTTCCATACGGAATTCTAACGGAAGTCATAAATGATTCCTTCAGTTGATATCGATGTCGAAGAGTATTCGAATATTAAAAAAAGACTGACGTAAACGGACACCAAAACTGTGGTAAATTCCTGCTGAATAATTAAAAGGATAGGGGAAGGCCAAGCGCCGGCAAAGCTGTTCGTTTCAGGAACACGCGCTGGCTAGACACATCGGCGAACTTCGTAAATCTCCGATCTCGTCATCGTATAAAATTGCGTGCAGTAACAGATTCGCCGATTCCGCCAAAAACATTGTTGCATTATACTTGCGGGTGTTACCGGTTAGATTAATCGCAGGTTGATTAAATCGATCACAAATTTAGCTTTCGAATGGCTATTTATCAGTTGTATAGTTAGTCATTCTGTTTGAAATGAAAAGTTACAACAAAAGCTAGCATTCAATCGATTTTGTCATTCTATAGGTATAGTAGTGCCCGCCTGTAGTTTTTTAGGCACAAATTAATCCGAATTGATGAAAGGACGTGAAAATCTACAGTGGAAATTAGTTTTTTATGATTGTGGTTTTTTGGAACTGTTTTTAATTGGTTCATCCTTCAATTCGATCCAGATATCTCCTATTTATTGATTTTGTATTCTTGAGTGGTAAGTAACCCAAATAGTTTATCTCTAATGTCACACCCTTTTTTCGGGAGTTAAATTTAAATGTGTAACAGGAAATTTTCATGATTATTTATCTATCATCATTTCCACTAATTTTTGATTTAATAATAATTTATTACTTCCATTCTGCAACCAACTTTCTTTCTATAATATTTCCAACAGAACTCGAACAAATATTAATTTAAAATCATTTATTCGAACGTATTCAATTCATAATTTATAGAGATGTCAAAGTAACATAACCTTAAAACTCCGCTCTAGTCCTCTAGTGGTGTTCTGAAACCTTAATCTCGACTCAGAGAACTCAAGGAGTAGGTTAGAAGGTATCTAATTTGGCGATTGATATGACAATCATATATTCGACTACACCAGGATATCAAATTATATTTCCAAAACAATTTATTATCATATTCAAATAGGTACCTAAAATTTCGTTCTTCTAGTCTCTAGTGGAATTTTACTCGGAATTTTATGAACTCGGCCCATCCTCATATTTTCACAAAATGTCTTGACATCAGCTTAGAAATTGGATGCCTACTGGAAAACATTTGTTCTTGATGAAGGCACGAATTGCGTCATGAAAGTTATAATCATCAGGATTTTAGGAAAATCCGAAATATAACCCATAAAACATAATACTTATTTCAATCAGATGAAAACATTGAAAACTAGTTTTTCCCATACTTCATTTCACTTTGATTTTCAGTAACTATATATAATATATATTATGTTATACAAGAAAAAGACTCTTATTTTTGAAATGATTCTTTCATAACTGGATACTTAAACAATTATCACTTTTTCATAACGTCGTAAATTATCGAACTAACAACCTAGTACCTCATAAATGTTCGGTTTAGTACTTATTTGATATTTTGCTGGAGGATTTTCTATAGATGTATATATTTATTTGACACATTGCAAAAGAAATATAAAAATACTTCCGAAACATTTTATGTGAACCTTTTATACAGGGTCTTTCACGAGGAACCTCACCCATATTTATACGGGAAACTACTGAACGTATTTTCATGAAATTCAGCACTTATAAGTATTTCACGATGCTGATGAAATCTAAAATATTTTCAAGGCATGAGCACCTCCGGTTTTTTCGGAAATGACGCCAACTTCCGTTTTTCAAATTAGAACACCATTTTTTTATTGCAGAAATAGATTCCTTAGAAAATTTCAAGTTATTTTGATGTAACATTTTTCAGTTTTGGTTGGAAAATTCTCTCTGAGCGGGAAAATTCGAAAAAAAAATCGAAAATAGAGCTCCGCTGAAACAAGAATAACTTCGAGGTTTTTGGATGGAAAATTTTCATTTTTGGGATTTTTCAAGATGTAAGATTGATGTATCCACTTTGGAAATCGAAATCGCGATTCATGATACAGGGGGTGAAAAAATCGCTTTCAAAGTTAGGGATGACAAAATCGTGAAAAATCAATTTTTTCAAATTAGAACCCCATTTTTTTATGGCAGATATTGAATCTACTTTAAAAAATAATGTGAGTGTATGCATCACACCCTTGCCCTAAAGTGGATATTAACTCACAAAATATCCATTTTAGGGCAAGGGTGTGATGCATACACTCACATTATTTTTTAACGTAGATTCAATATCTGCCATAAAAATGGGGTTCTAATTTGAGAAAATTGATTTTTCACGATTTTGTCATCCCTAACTTTGAAAGCGATTTTTTCACCCCCTGTATCATGAATCGCGATTTCGATTTTTGAAGTGGATACATCAATCTTACATCTTGAAAAATATAAATATGGGTGAGCTTCCTCGTGAAAGACCCTGTATACTCCATCCACTTCTATAATGTATCCCGGTTGTCCATGATTCAGGTTTATAAAGTTTTTTCACTTAAAACTGACGCAGGTTGCCAATGCTATAATTTCTAATTACTCTTTTTCAACTTCGTAAATGGAGTTAGTTCTTTTAAGGTTTAACTGTGGCACAGGTTTCGTAGTACATACTACCACATTTTCATACTGGAGTATTTCAAGTTGTGCAAAAAAGTAAATGTCTTCTGTAAGCTTATTTCTTGCGAATATTGAATAGTGACGCATTCCACTGTTCGCTAATAAGTTTTTCTGTCGGGTTATTCGAGTACTTATATCCTTTTCTCGAATGAACTATCGCAAAGTAACGGACTATTCTGCCCATTATTTTTTAGTAAAATATCAACACTCGATTCTTGATTTCCGTACGAGAAAATAGCATAACTGAATCTTCCAACCATGCTTATATACGTGAAATATTTCCAGTATTAACAGGGAAAAAAGTTTCTTCAACATTAGCCAGGTCTTTGGAATTATTGAATTCACATAATATTTTCTCAAATTTATTATTTTCTCAAAGAAAATGAACATTTTGATAAAAACGTTATAACTACGACCTCTATGTAGAGAGGACAACTTTTCTTAGTCATCTGACAGAAAAATGACTATAACCTAACATTTTCCAAATAAACACGGTGAAATGTGTCAGAATTTCATGGCCAATCGGGATGCTTTATAAAAGTGAATGGAGCACCCTTGTATATCTCTATTATGGTTTATGTTTTTTTTTCTCGATAACCAATTATCTAAATTATACCCACAGGTCACAAGTAAATACGCACCACTCCAAAAACGCCACGCACTATAATAAAATAAAAACTTGATCTTAATCTCTCCCGTGGGATTCCGAAGAATTAAATTCAGATAAGCATCGAGATCATTCAACTATTCACGGAAACTTTTGAGGATTTTCCGAGGGATTTTCAGACCTTCAAAAAGTAACAATTTCTATGAATTCCTGCCTTTAATTGATTTATTTATTGGTCGATGTTGATTAAAGAATAATATTCAGCTTTGAGAACCGGAAAAAAGTCGCCCAGCCATTCGAAGAAGAGCGAAGCGGAAAAAAAAGTTGCCTACGTTTGAGATGGATATTTCGTGAAAATGATAAAATGTTTATGTAATTCCTTAAGGCGATCAAAAATATTCATATTCTTTCAAATTTTGCGAATAATGATAAGAAGAGACTGGAATAAGTACAACATAAAAAACCCGGAAATCATGATGAAAAAAGATTTAAATATGCATAACATGTGCCAAAATATGCATAAAACGTGTTCAAATATTCATGTTCAAATTATTTGAAGAAGAAATTTCTAGTTTTTACTTTGAACCAATACTAAACTAATTATACTTAATTTTTCATAAAAACAAATGATGCACAATCTTTATTGTAAGGTATGCACGAGAGTCAACATAATAAATGAATTAAATCACCCTACCCAACGATGTGTATAGAACAAACATAATTCCAGGGGCACCAAAAAATCAAAAACCCATAATTACTTGAAAATCTTCCTTAATTAATATTTTCTTATGATGTACTCATGAAAAATTGATATTATAAATGGTTTCTCTATAAGAACATAATAAAGTACTATTTAAATAAAACCTCGAATAAAACACATAATTTTTGGTATATGTATTGTATGTATTTATTCCGAGCGCAGTTAAAATTTTTTTAAAATTTTTCCCTCTAATATCGGATAAACAATGAATTGAAATAAAAATTGTTAGTTGTAGAGATTTCTCCTGTGATATAAGGTACACAATATTTGTCAGGTGCATTTTTTGAAACAATGTTGTCTAAAAAGTAATATCGAAAAAACATGGACTCCTTCATCAGAAAATCACTCGATTTTTGAAGAAGTTTTTCAATATATTAACACGTATATGATCCAGACCAAATAGATCGGTTTGAAGTCACCGCCTCATATTCTGCTCCTAGCTCAGTGGTAGAGCGGTGGAATTCGGACCCAAAGGTCCGAAGTTCAATCCCGAGCTAGGAAAGAAATTTTCTAGACTCGGTAGGGGCCACCATTCTCACTGTTGGGTCAAAAATTAACAGTGCTGTGCCTAAGGTGGCGTAAGGACACAGTAACAAAGCCTACACAGAACACAACTGCTTACTCCGAACTCGGCACAAGTTATAAGCTTCAAGCTTGTAATTTCAGAGGGGTCTCCACAGGAGACCTAGGAGTAATCAGGATAAACAATATATCAATATATCATATCATATCCACACATACACTCAAAGACAAAAAATGGATGATGGAATGAATTCATAACTCACTGAAATGAGATCGTATTGTATTGAATATACTTTATCTACTCTTTTATTGTTCTGACTTCCTTGGACAACTTTCATCTGGCTTATTGAGTTTTTTGTTCTGTTCCTTGGGTTGTGTCATTTTATGTATTTTGAAAAATACTTCATGTAGAAATTTCTGTGTTGTTCAAATTATTGATGAACTTGATTTGTTGTTTTGTTCTGTTCCTCGAATGAGGTGTCATCAATTATGCTAATTTTTTGAATTTTTGTAGCCCTGATGAAGAGTCAATAAGGATTCGAAACGTTGGCAATTTTAATAAAGGTTTTTGTCCCTTTTTTGCTGTTTCACCGGTCCTCAAGCTGTGATTATCTGTTGTTGATCGTATTGTATTCAAATTTTGATATGAGCTTGATGAGTTGAAATGGAATTAAATCATCTCCCTCTTGTAGTCTTCTAAGCCTCAGGGAGGGAGTTATGGGGGATGTTAGGGGGTGTTTCAAAGCAATTATAATTCGAAGAAATGAAAGTATTTCACGATGAGCATCAAATATGTGTTTCTTGAATGTTGAGCGAATAAAATGCAATACCTACAAGGTGAAAAAACGAGTGCTTAAAAAAATCATAAGTTGTTTCTGCAGTAGGGTTTCTGTATTTAATGAAAAATTTTTACAGTCACAGTTTTTGGAAAAGTTTCACAAAGCAATTTTGCCAGTTTGGACACCGAGGTTTCTATTCGAGAATCATTTGCGTTTTCATTTGTTTAGTGTATACAGAGCGTATCATTTTTCCCCATTGTTTGTACTATTATTTTTCCCGGAAAATGTAATCCTCCCTGGTCTTACTCATGGTTTTGCTGAAGTAATCGCTCATTCAACGCATGAAAGAGATTCCTTCTAGGCTTGTTCAGGTCAGTAGAACAATAATGTACACCATTATACCGTTGATTGTCTGCGATGTGGCGATAACGTGTGTGCTAAAGGTATCTTCTATTACCGACTCGACAAGTGTCAATTTGCACTCATAAAATCATTGATATCCCATTATTCCAAACGCGAGAGACATTCAAAATCGATTGTTTCGCGACTGGAAAATTGACTTGTTTCTCTTCCTGTTCGATTGTTCCTAAATATTTCGTTAATAAGCGATTGTCAGTGTTTTATAGTCGTGCATGTGGTGAGTGGCTTCAGTTTGGTCGAAGTGTAGTAAGACTCTTCATCCAGGGATATAGTTTTTACTGTAAGTTTATTTTTGATTTTATATGTTCTTGTCGCCACACTGAATTATTTACATGAGGTTGTCATGCTTTAACAATCTTATCTCTCGGATTTAACCATATCCGATTTTATAAGTGGTTATTATGTCATCGCATAAAATGGGGAAAATCTATAGTACCAATGCATATCATGCATTTCCCGAATATTTTTTTCATTTCGATAAATTTGGAGTCAAGTTTTTTAGGTACTTATCACAAACTTCTTTTTATGACTTGTTCACACGATCATTCAAGTGATTTTCAACTTGAAATTAAGTGGATTTCCTCGTGTGAACGATGTATTCAGTGATAAGTAGAGTTTTTCTTCAACATGCTACGTTTACATCAGAAAAATTAGCTGAAAATGAAGGAAAACAAGTCATTAGATCTCGTTTTTGAAGTCGTGTCTTGTGAATTGATAAATCTTTTCAGTTTTTACATAAATTGTGTTTTCATCAAACCGTTAGTATTCAGTGCTATTTCTGTTAATACTTCAATAAATATTTTATTACTTCACATAAAAATTGTTTGAACAATGCTTCGCTTCATTAACTCGCCAGCAAATAGCGAAATTGATTTAAATATTGCATTGAATCAATTCATCATGGAAAAGATGATAGAAAAAGAGCGCTGCTCGCACAACTCACAAACCAATTTGTGACCTATCAATATAGTTAAATAAATACTTTATTTTACAATAGCATTGGAAGTTTCTTGACATCGTAAAATACTGATTCAATAATGAATTATTGTTCCACTCTTTCATTCTACCTTTGACGAAAAAGGTCGAGATGTCAATTTTATTGTATACTGTAAACCGCGTCACACAGACAATGCAAGTATAATCGATCCTCATTATAAACTATTCCACAAGTTTCCGATATTGTTCTGTTTTTGTTGACGGAAATCCCTCTTAAACAGAATCAAGTGTAAGTATGTGCTCCTTTTTGAGTACCCAATCCTGAGTCTATAAAGTTAGCAGTGCCACTTGCGAGAAAATCAGTGAAACCCATTAATTGTCGAGAATTTGTGGTGAAAAAAAAATTGTCGCACCAATAGTTTTTTTTTAACGTTTAGTTTTTGCTACTTAACATAAAGTTAGCAGAACCACTTTTTAAGTAAGGATCGAATATCATAAAAATTATTATTAACAATTGTCGAGTAATTTTCGAAGTCCATATAAAGTAAAAAAAAACACAAACAAAATCCATTCCTTCTAGTTTATTTTACGCTATTTCCGCGATTTCATGATATTTCTGGAATTATCGCAGTTTTGGCAACAGCGCATTTGTTATTGACTTTTTATATTGCATTAATTGTCGAATTTCTGTCCTGAATTTGTCGTGAAAGAAAATAATTTGTCGCGTTTAACTTGATATAAAGTTAGCAAAGCCAAACCGTAGAAAAAAAATTAAGGATGCGACAAATTTTTTTCTTTCACGACAAATTCAGAACAGGTAGGTATTCGAAAATTAACGTTATAGAAAAAAAGTCAATAACGAATGCGCATGATGCCAAAAATGCGTTAATTCCAGAAATATCATGAAATCGCGGGAAAAAGACGTAAAATAAACTAGAGGGAATGAATTTTTTTGTTTTTTTTATATTTTGTTCTAACGTGTAATGCTCCATGTTTACTAATTCCCATTTGTCAACTTTCAATCTGTCACGTCATTATCATGTGACATTATGACTGTCAAACATGGCGCGCAATTAAAATCTTGCACTGTTATTGAAACACCCTTTATATATAAAAAAAATAATTTTGAAGATCGGTCAATTCTTCAGGAAATAATGAGTTGTCGCCTGTTAAAGTGAAACACACTTTATAAAACGCAATCGTGCTATTATCGTCTTCATTCAAATGAGGAGAAAAATGTAGCTTGGCCAAATTAGCGATGACAGCTATTTTAATGACATGCCCGGGCTCTGCTACGAATCATGTTGGAAAAATGTAACTGGAAAGTTCACTGCTACATATTTATGAATTCTTAATTCAATTTCTGGAAATACCAATTTCGGGGTATCCAAAAATGAAACAACACAAACGAATAAAAAAATCAAACTTGTTTTCCGATGGAATTCAAAATAAAAACCTGTTATATGGGATTCATTATGTTCGAGCAGCCAGTCGATTCCTTAAGTATTCCACCTACTTGCCGAAGAAATGTTTTTGGGTACTTTGCTTTAATTCATTCGTATCGATGATAAATCATAATTAATTGATCAGATCAATTTTGAGACAGGTTTTTTAACAAGCCGTGACTTCCTTGTAGGTATCGTGTGTTTTTTAGAGTGATAGAACTTTGAATTGAAATAAAACACATATGAATTAAGATTGCGAAATTTTATTTCATTTGGAAGATAATTTTATGACATTTATGTTTGAAAATAATTTTCTGCATATCCACCACGACTAGCTCTAAGGAACAGAACAATTTCGGACCACTGTTTCGAGTAATTCAGGCCTTATTTCAGACTTAACACGAGTTATGTTGGCTCCCAAAGCGTCTATTGTTTCTGGTTTATTAGCATAAACCAATGACTTGACATAACCCCAAAGAAAATAATTCATTGTCGAATGATCTTAGATTAATTGGACCATTTCTCGAAATGTTATCGCCAAACAAACGACGCTCGAGTGGCTTTAGTTCTTGAACCAGTTGGATCTTGTATGGGTGTAGACCATGATCTTCAAGCAAAATTTTCCATGTGGTGCATGAACAGAGTCCAACTTGTGAACGTCGACGAATAGACAAATCTGGATCTTCATTAACACTATCACTTGCAGCAGCGATATTTTCTTCTGTACGTACAATTCTTTGTCTTGTTGTTGCATCGAGTAGAAAAATGTTGTCCGAAATCTATTGATAGTTCGACGAACAAGCTGCTCTGATGGACGATTATGCAGACCATAAATTGAAGTGAGGTGAAAGATTTTTTGAAAAGCACAAGAACTCAAATATCTAGGAAACTGTTGATTTTCGCTTATCAATACATAAGGCTCAAACGACAGCAAATGAGTCATACTGAAACGTCCTTCAAGGTTCACGTCAAATTTGGAAACACCCTGTATAATGTATTGCAGGCGAGGATGAATGAAAAGTACGAGGTCTTTCACGAGGAACCTCACCCATATTTATACGGGAAACTACTGAACGTATTTTCATGAAATTCAGCACTTATAAGTATTTCACGATGCTGATGAAATCTAAAATATTTTCAAGGCATGAGCACCTCCGGTTTTTCCGGAAATGACGTCAACTTCCGTTTTTCAAATTAGAACACCATTTTTTTATTGCAGAAATAGATTCCTTAGAAAATTTCAAGTTATTTTGATGTAACATTTTTCAGTTTTGCTTGGAAAATTCTCTCTGAGCGGGAAAATTCGAAAAAAAAATCGAAAATGGAGCTCCGCTGAAACAAGAATAACTTCGAGGTTTTTGGATGGAAAATTTTCATTTTTGGGATTTTTCAAGATGTAAGATTGATGTATCCACTTTGAAAATTGAAATCGCGATTCATGATACAGGGGGTGAAAAAATCGCTTTCAAAGTTAGGGATGACAAAATCGTGAAAAATCAATTTTTTCAAATTAGAACCCCATTTTTTTATGGCAGATATTGAATCTACGTTAAAAAATAATGTGAGTGTATGCATCACACCCTTGCCCTAAAGTGGATATTAACTCACAAAATATCCATTTTAGGGCAAGGGTGTGATGCATACACTCACATTATTTTTTAACGTAGATTCAATATCTGCCATAAAAAAATGGGGTTCTAATTTTTTTTTTTTTTTTTTTAAATTATTGTGTCTCGGCAACTAGGCCATTGACACAGTACAATATTCTATTTTTACATTACAGATGAAAAAATTGATTTTTCACGATTTTGTCATCCCTAACTTTGAAAGCGATTTTTTCACCCCCTGTATCATGAATCGCGATTTCGATTTTCAAAGTGGATACATCAATCTTACATCTTGAAAAATCCCAAAAATGAAAATTTTCCATCCAAAAACCTCGAAGTTATTCTTGTTTCAGCGGAGCTCTATTTTCGATTTTTTTTTCGAATTTTCCCGCTCAGAGGGAATTTTCCAAGCAAAACTGAAAAATGTTACATCAAAATAACTTGAAATTTTCTAAGGAATCTATTTCTGCAATAAAAAAATGGTGTTCTAATTTGAAAAACGGAAGTTGACGTCATTTCCGGAAAAACCGGAGTTGCTCATGCCTTGAAAATATTTTAGATTTCATCAGCATCGTGAAATACTTATAAGTGCTGAATTTCATGAAAATACGCTCAGTAGTTTCCCGTATAAATATGGGTGAGGTTCCTCGTGAAAGACCCTGTATTGTGAAAATTACAAGGGTATTTATTTGTATCTGCGTCATCATGATCAATGAAAAAGTAATGTCGTTAGATCAAATCATTTTTCCATTTCTTTCGAACATAATGAAATATCGATTAAAAATTCGCACCATTTAAATTCGATCCACGTGACTTCTTCCGCCCATAGTTGTAAACTTCCTGCCTCGATATCTTCAAACTATCTAACTGGTAGAATTCAGATAGTGAAAACGATAATCCCATTATTTAATGCATTCCAAATCGATACGTGGTTCTTTTGTTCATATTATATCCGCTGTTGATGAATGCCGGTGATCAAATTTATATATTTATATTGAAAAATCAATTTAGATTCTCGGATAGCTTGCTGAATTCCTGACTTCGTATTCATACAATTGGCTTCAATGTGTTGGTGTTGAAAATACAAATTCGTCTCTGTTATTCCCATCGCACGGGGTTCCTCATGGTTCGAATTTGGGCCCACTCTTACCCATTTCGTTTATAAATGATTTCCTGGATAATATTGGAGTTTTGGGATTATTTAATTCAAAAAATTCCACCCTTAATGTAATGGCGGGTCGTGATAGATGGTAGGTTTCAGTAAAAGCCTCAGGCTGATATCTAAAAGGAACTTATTCTTATCAAATGAGGTTATTCCTGAAAAAAATTAGATCCACCACCGTGAAATATTATGAATTTTTTTCATGATTTTGAATTAGAGTTGCTTCACCTGGGTTTCTATGCATCTATAAATAGCGTGCCCTTCATAATTGGTACGAAATACGCTGTATAGACACCAGTAGGGTCTGGATAATTTCAAATGCGAATGGATATTGTCCAATCATCCAGTTTATCGGTCAGTCTAGCTAGATAAAGCCAGTTTGCTTCTGCCTGAAGTAATCAGTTGTAGGCGATTTCATTTCCTAATGTTCGTTTACTCCATCAGGAAATTATTCGTCTGGATTACTTCCTATTTGTCTGATACTAAAAGGAGTTCCTTCAGCATCCAATTGTGTTTCACCCTTACTCCAAAAATGAGCCGTTTCACCGAAATCGCCTCTTTGAAGAAAAAAATCATCAATCAATTTGAAATAAGATGCCATATAAGTACACCAGATTAGTTCGAATATATCCAGGAGTTGTGGAATAACCGATATTTTTCTGAAAGTCCACGAAAAAAAAACTATAAGCCTTCTTGAAAATGATGAAAATTTCATATGTCAATTTGGAATATAAAAGTATTCTTCGGTTTTTTCATAAAACGCGTCGTTTCCCAGGTATTCCTCATTTTACCCAACAAAATCATTTGAAAAATTCTTCAACTTCATTATTACTTTGACTTCTTACCAGTGCATATTTAGAATGTCATTGAAATCAAACACATCACTGACATCATAAACGGACATGACCTCTTTGTTGTTATAACCAATTGATACAAATCAGAATATCTACTCTCCTCTCTAGAGTAGTTCTCGTGCACGGCTTGACATTTGACTCGGATGAACTTGGATTATTGGCAACTGTTTCACAGGCGAAAAATTGTTCTACCCACCTATGGTCGGCGAAATGGTGTGAAGTATTTTTAGAATTTTGATGTTTATGCAAATTAATGATGTATAGATCAATATTATTATTGATAAATTTGAATGGAATAGGTTTGTAGAACATGGAAACATTATTAATGTTACCAAATAACGCTTGGGAAAGATCGATTTGAAGTAAGAACTATTGAATTTCAATTGCAAACAAACATAATCGAACGAAACTTTGTGCTTATTGTTACGAAATAACGTTTTTTCGAAATTTTTAGTGCGATAAGGTTCGGACAGCAGTAATTAACTTAATTTTCAATCGATAACATCTTTCAGTTATTTCAATCCGTACCAAGAATCATCTCGAGCACGGACCTGCCCGGTTTTTCTCGGAAAATGGCTATATCTTTTCAACAAAGCCGAATTCGGAAATCTGGAAAATGAAAAAGAAATTTTCATTTTGCCTCAGGATTCTACAGTTAAAAAAATTTACAAGCCAAAGACCCACTCAGCATACCTTCGATCTACATAAATATGAGGGTATCATTCACAAATACAATGCTTCTGCATTGAAGGTTCGATTTTCTATAAATATCCGTCAGTAAAAAGAACATCATATGTGTAAAAATATCTTGATCACATCAAGCAAACTCGTGTGAATCGAAGTTTATGGGAAATTAGGATTCGGATATACACACATCGTCGAAAGTCTTGCCCCCCCCTAGGTTTCCCTAAAAATGAACAATCTATGTTCTGGAAATGAGATGAATTCTTTCCTCTATTTCAACTCAATATATTTGATAGAAAATCTTTGATTGTTACTTTTTGCTTTATACAGGGTGAGACAAAATAGGGAAAATGAGAAAAAGATCTAAATTCAACGATTATTTATTTTTGATTAATTATCGTTATTCCACAACTGAATCCAAATTCAATAATCCGTATTACCACCCCTTCTTCCAATCAACCAATACGCCTAGGCATCCCACGAATCAAGTCATTAATGAAATTTTAAAGCAAATGTAGTGCCCGTAGCCCAGTGGTTAAGGCAATTAACTCCGACACGGAAAGTCGCGAGTTCAATCCCGAGGCTAGGAAAAAAATTTTATAGTCTCGGTAGTGGGCCTCCATTTCACTGTTGGGTCGACGTGAGGACAGTGAGGAGTAATCAGTATAATCAATATCGTTCCATATTTCCTGAAGGGCTATACTCAATTCCTGAAAAGTTGAAGGAGGGTTTTGGCGATTGGATATTGCTCTCCCCAAGTAATCCCATACGTACTCAATTGGATTGAAGAACCCTTCCTTTTAAATGAAATTATTCCATAATTCGTTGCGCAGAGGAACAATGATTGGTTCAATGATGTTTTCTACGAAGATGGCACCAGTCGTTCAACGTCAATTATGGCAAAAAATGGTATCCTATCAGCCGAAGATCAAAATATCCACTGATCTAATTATAATTTCTATAATCCGAAACAAAGGAATCTCAACTTTTGTTCATATACTCCATTCACAATTATAAAATCACAGCTCTGGCCTTGGAAATTTGACACATTCCACTCTGTATCGAAGTTATGACGTTTTTCAAAATATTTTTATGTTCCAAGTCAACACTATGTTGCCCTTTCTACATTCTTAGCGTATTTCTCAGAATGTGAATGAATTGGAAAAGATGTGATGGACGAAAATAATTAACGTTTATATGAATTGATAGAAAGGATTCCTTTTCTAGTTATTTGCATGAAAAGAACAAGAGATCACTGTTGAAATATATTATTTTTCGCCATGGAAAAAAATTGCATTGCTTTCACATAATTTTCATATGCATGCTTGTGAAGATTTAATGTTTATTATCCTCTTGAACTGAAAGTTCAAGACTTGACGACATTTTATTTATTTGATCTTATGAACAAGGAGTAACATATTCTGATTGTATAGTAATTTATTGGATTAAAAAATATTCATACATTACTACCACAGTAGGTTTGTACAAATAAAATGGAATAGCTTAAACATATGCTTCACATTATCATTCACCTGTTCTAAAATAAGACACAAACTCCTGGAATATGGAAAAAAACCGATGTATTCTGGTTCAATATAGCCTTTTTCTACTTTCGGCAAAGGAATGGAAAGCTCCAGTGACACATTTCAATTCTACCTGAACCATATTTTCCGGTCGCTTCCGTTAGAAGATCGTATAAGGAAGCCTTTCTTGTCCATTTACACATTCCAAATAAATTTTGAGCACCAAAATCGATACCGAAACTAACCAAACTTCTGGGGGACCGGAATTTCGTTTGAAATCTTTCAAAACGGCCAGATACCTAAAAAAACTTCGTTATCAAGTGTAAAAAGGTCGATTAGTACTTACTTTCGCTTTATTTATGCTTATAAATCGATTTTTGGTCCAATTCAAATTTGCCGTTCGTACTCACGCCAAAACTCGTGAAAGGAAAAAATGACACTTGCACGAAACTTCTTCTGGACGCCCAAGAACGGAAAAATAGGCGATTTCCTATCGATATTTCTCCCCAAAATCGCCGATCGATACGAACTAACAAAATGTGGAAAATCTTTGATACTTTTACTTTGATGTAAACAGAAAAACTGGCATCGTCGTTTTGTCATAAACGATATTCTATGTACGCGCACAGATTTTTCATCAGGTGCACCAATTCCTGAAAACGAAACCATGGCCAGAGTTGTGATTTTATAATTGTGAATGGAGTATACTTTCTCTTTCCACTTACGTTCGATTTTTAACTCTTTTACATGTACTCAGTTTATGTGAATTTTTGACAGAATTAAGAAATTTTCAACCTTGAAACATAACAATATTCATTCGAACATTACTCCATATAAATAATTCAGTGCACTGTATCATTGCACTTTATTTTTATTCTGCTCAGACACAATTTAAATGCGAAATATCGAGCATTCGCTCATCACAAACTGAAGAGTATGTTGCAAGTTCCTTTTCCATAACGCGTTTCAAACGTCAAGCTCATCATCGTGAAGTGTCATCAGTTTCTTCATATCTGATTCAAGTGAAATCAAATAGGTACTCAATTTCTCTAGATTTCATCACCAATAGTGGGCGTTGTGGCAGACGACAACATTTCGAGCCGTAACTGATGTAACCCGGTGTAACCTCAACCTGTAACTCTCCTATATTTACAGTATTTCATTAACTAATCAGTACAAGGTCGCGACATACACCGAATAACTTACGCACTGAGTAATGTGTAATTGTAATAACGAATTCCGAACGATTTAATGTCCTCCATGTGAAGCAGGGCTATTCTTCTTGTGGCCTATATGAGAAACGATTGATTTTCTTTTATGCAGGATTACTGTTATGATAGTTGTGAACGACCCCTAGATGCTATAGCAACCGACAAGCATTATGTCTTGCGAAATGCGAAAAATTATTGTGCCTGGAACTATTTGTCGAAAAGCACATCAATATCCTGTATAAATTAAAGTGTTTTTTGACAAATAGTGTATCTTAATAATACCGAAAGAATGAAAGGGGTGATTCTTTGTTCAAAATGAAGGGTAGTTCGATATTTAAATGTTGGGTCGAAAGTCAAACGTCAAGGAGATATCGCGGTTCGAAGATGGCGGAAAAATGAAAATTATAGAATTAGATTCGGATAGCCTGATTCATTTAGAAACTTTTTCATCTCTTGAATTTTTCTCGTAAAATGTACAGTTTCGAAATAAAAAAATAAAATGTAAATCATTACCTGTCGGGAAAGGGCAATTTATTTTAGGTCTGATTTACATTTTATTTTTTCATTTCAAAACGATACATTTTATAAGAAAAATACAAGTGATGAAAAAGTTTCTAACAAATCAGGCTATCCGAATTTATTTCTATCCAAGTGGTTGCGTGAATTTTCCTCTGAATTAAGGTACAGACCCCCTCTACTCATTCTAAAAATATGAAAAAATATCAAGAAAGTGTGTTTTCATAACGGTAATACAATGAAATATCATCATTCTATCGCTTTTCGTTTTCAACATACAAAATCTTCGACCGCGATATCTCCCTAACTTTTTTTGACTTTTGACCCAACATTAATTTATCAAACTACCCTTTATTTTGAACAAAAAATCACCCCTTTCATTTTTTCAGTGTTATTCAGATACACCAGATAATAATACAGAGTGTAACAGCCAAATGGAATAAATTCGATAACGAATAAATGAGGGCGTGTTGAGGAAAACGCTCGGACACGTCGATTTGTAATTTCAAATGCGCATATTTTTCAAGAAAATAATATTATATAGGGTGTTTCATGTGACCGTGGCCAATACCAACTTTCTTATCTCCAATGCAACCCCCTGTATATTATTTATTTTTTGGATTCTTCAGAGAATTCTAGACACAATTCATGCACAATGTCCTATACCTATCTTCAACTATTTCGGAAGTATTAAGTGTTTTCAGATTTATTGCAAAAATCAAAGTTTTAAATAAAAATTATTTTATTTCACTAATTCGGTACATTACACCTAAAACCTAATAAGTATTACTGATTATTTCTTAATTATTAAATAAAAAACAGAAAAAAACATTAACGTCAATGTAGGAAATGTTCGAAATGCTCGCCGCGAACGTCTTGGCAACATGCTAATCTGGTGTAGAATTGTCTTCTTAAGGGTCGTTTATACTGGCCCGTAACTTAAACTTTTCCTTTTTGAAACATGGAAATTTCATGCTATGGTTTATACTCGAACTTTAACTTATTCTCTTAAAGAGAACAAATTTTAAGGGCATAAGTTACGGGCCAGTATAAACGACCCTTTACGTTTCGTTTCGCATACAATACTTTTGACATATCCCCACAAGAAGAAGTCTAATGTAAAATTGTAAAAAATCTGAAAACACTTAATATTTCCGAAAAAGTTGAAGATAGGTATAGGACATTGTGCATGAATTATGTCAAGAATTTTCTGAAGAATCCAAAAAATAAATAATATACAGGGGGTTGCATTTGAAATAAGAAAGTTGGTATTGGTCACGGTCGCATGGAACACCCTATATAATTTTATTTTCTTGAAAAATATGCGCATTTAAAATTACAAATCGACGTGTCCGAGCGTTATCGAATTTATTCCATTTGGCTGTTACACTCTGTATAATGCAAGGAATATTTTGATATCTTCATCCATTTAATTTTATGGAGTAGTATACAGCCAGATCATTTCCGGCATAACTAATAGAAAAATGAAGCCTCCAGATGTACATATTATCTCAGATTCTGATGTACCTATTACCATCGCCTTATGTCAAAGTATTTGTATAAATTCTATTGCAGAAAGAGTCTTTACTGATCCAAATCAATATACCTGAGATCATTCAAATGATTAAAAAATTAAACCGTGATTAAATGGTTCTCCAGAATCACTCACACTTATCTAAATAGACTTCAATGAATGATAGTTACTAATTGCTTTTTTTTTCATAATGTCAGCAGTAATCATTCTTACAAGAATTAAGTGGAGATTTATTGAAAAATGTTTGAATACACGTTCAAATAATACGCTGTGAGAATGATGTTCGAAACCAAGGTCGCTTTAATTTTCAATCATATATTAGAAAAAGCACTTTGTTTGATTACATATAAGGAAATCATCCTATTTTCAAAAAGTGTAGTAGGTACTTAATGGTTACACGCTATGAAATTTATAAATGTTGTTATTTATGATGGAAAATTCGGTTATACAATTAAGAATATTCGCTTCGGTTTAATGGTGTATTCAAAATACCTACACCTACAGGGTGGCTCGAGGAAATCTGCCAAGAAGTGTGATTTTACTTAGACACCCTACATCTCTAAAAAGAAACGTTTGCGGTCCCATGTATATGGGACTTTTTTTCTTTAAATCATACAATGAATCTCCCCATTTCGTTTATCTCAAAAACTAAGAAAGTAAAATTTTCAGCGAAACAACAAGTAAGATCTTTATTTTTTGAGGAATTGTTTTAGATTATGGCACATTTTGTTTTATTTTCGTTCTGTTAATTCTACAGGATTTTTCTGTATTGGGATAGCTCTCAATGAATTTCAAAATTTATTTTGTGAACAACATCTTCTGTCCAAAATTGACTAAAGGTAGGACAGAAGTGAAAAAATGTTTTTTGAAAGATAATACTACCCACCCTTTGGTAAAGTTGAACAAAATGAAAACACTCAATTCAAAAATGTCATAAAAAAAATTTTGAAAAAAGTTTTAGTCGAAAAATATACGGAATTTTTTAGTGAATTCTCAACAGTTCGAAAACTAACACAGTGAAGTATAATTTTTTTTTCAATGAAATAACACGCATAATTAGCTACAAAACGACAACTACATCATTTCTGTAAGTTACATTTTTACATCTGTATGTCCAAAGAAATCGATATCATTTGAAAGGGTCAACTAAAATGAAAAAAATAATTTAAAATGGCGGATATTCTGAAAGTAGGTGGGTAAACCCCCCAATGTGGGTATTTTTGTCGATAAAATTAGGTATATTTGATGCCCTTAAATTATCGATAAGTCGTACCCAGACACACTGTAAAGGTATACAGAGTGTAACAGCCAAATGGAATAAATTCGATAACCAATAAATGAGGAAAAACTCTCGGACACGTCGATTTGTAATTTAAAATGCGCATATTTTTCGAGAAAATAAAATTATAAAGGGTGTTCCATGTGACCGTGGCCAATACCGACTTTCTTATTTCAAATGCAACCCCCTGTATATTATTTATTTTTTGTATTCTTCAGAAAATTCTAGACATAATCCATGTACAATGTCCTATACCTATCTTCAACTTTTTCGGAAATATGTATCGAGTGTTTTCAGATTTTTTTAAAAATTAACATTTTAAATGAAAATTATTTTATTCCACAAATTCGATACATTACACTCAATACTTATTTCCCATTTACCCATTGATATGAAGAAAGTAAGCAAAAACCATTAATGAGAAGAAATGTTGAGTAAGGTTAGAAGACAATTCTACACCAGATTAGCATGTTGCCAAGACGTTCGCGGCGAGCATTTTGAACATTTCCTACATTGACATTAATGTTTTTTTTTTATAATTAAGAAATAATCAGTTTTACTTATTAGGTTTTGAGTGTAATGTACCGAATTTACGAAATAAAATAATTTTTATTCAAAACGTTGATTTTTGCAATAAATCTGAAAACACTTAATACTTCCGAAATAGATAGGTATAGGACATTGTGCGTGAATTGTGTCTAGAATTCTCTGAAGAATCGAAAAAATATATAATATACAGGGGGTAGCATTTGAAATAAGAAAGTTGGTATTGGCCGCGGTCGCATGGAACAACCTATACAGGGTCTTTCACGAGGAACCTCACCCATATTTATACGGGAAACTACTGAACGTATTTTCATGAAATTCAGCACTTATAAGTATTTCACGATGCTGATGAAATCTAAAATATTTTCAAGGCATGAGCACCTCCGGTTTTTCCGGAAATGACGTCAACTTCCGTTTTTCAAATTAGAACACCATTTTTTTATTGCAGAAATAGATTCCTTAAAAAATTTCAAGTTATTTTGATGTAACATTTTTCAGTTTTGGTTGGAAAATTCTCTCTGAGCGGGAAAATTCGAAAAAAAAATCGAAAATAGAGCTCCGCTGAAACAAGAATAACTTCGAGGTTTTTGGATGGAAAATTTTCATTTTTGGGATTTTTTAAGATGTAAGATTGTTGTATCCACTCTAAAAATCGAAATCGCGATTCATGATACAGGGGGTGAAAAAATCGCTTTCAAATTTAGGGATGACAAAATCGTGAAAAATCAATTTTTTCAAATTAGAACCCCATTTTTTTTATGGCAGATATTGAATATACGTTAAAAAATAATGTGAGTGTATGCATCACACCCTTGCCCTAAAGTGGATATTAACTCAGAAAATATCCATTTTAGGGCAAGGATGTGATGCATACACTCACATTATTTTTTAACGTAGATTCAATATCTGCCATAAAAAAATGGGGTTCTAATTTGAAAAAATTGATTTTTCACGATTTTGTCATCCCTAACTTTGAAAGCGATTTTTTCACCCCCTGTATCATGAATCGCGATTTCGATTTTTAAAGTGGATACATCAATCTTACATCTTGAAAAATCCCAAAAATGAAAATTTTCCATCCAAAAACCTCGAAGTTATTCTTGTTTCAGCGGAGCTCTATTTTCGATTTTTTTTTCGAATTTTCCCGCTCAGAGAGAATTTTCCAACCAAAACTGAAAAATGTTACATCAAAATAACTGGAAATTTTCTAAGGAATCTATTTCTGCAATAAAAAAATAGTGTTCTAATTTGAAAAACGGAAGTTGACGTCATTTCCGGAAAAACCGGAGGTGCTCATGCCTTGAAAATATTTTAGATTTCATCAGCATCGTGAAATACTTACAAGTGCTGAATTTCATGAAAATACGTTCAGTAGTTTCCCGTATAAATATGGGTGAGGTTCCTCGTGAAAGACCCTGTATAATTAATACGGAGAAAAAAAAAAGGTCCTTTTTCTCCGTATTCATTATGAATCACCCACATTTATCGGTTCTTCAATTTAACCTATATAATATTATTTTCTTGAAAAATATGCACATTTAAAATTTTAAATCGACGTGTCCGAGCGTTTTTCCCAACACGCCTTCATTTATTCGTTATCGAATTTATTCCATTTGCCTGTTACACTCTGTATCGAGCTCTGTATATTCTCCTCAATTCAATGATTTTCATTCGACGCTTCTCTCTCATGTATACCTTCATAAACAAACGACATAGTTATGCAAAATGCGTAGACGTAACTTTTATTTTGCCATAAAGCAACAACTGTACCTACCTTTCATGAGGTTTATGATTTTCGTTCGATTTTATTATACATTTTTCATTTAATCTCAATCGTCTGGCACATTCGCTCAATTTCATTTTGGTTATTCAGACTTTTTTTTCCTTCAAATTTATAACACCTTTTTTTTATTTTTGAGTCCGCCATACTTTCACCCAAAACTGAGAGTGAGAATCACCCTAAAATTTTAGTTTTGTGGCCGAGTATGTTTTTTTAAAGCACTTACATACAATCATCTCCACAATCTTCTTTATTTCCTCCCGATACATATTAAGGACTCAGATTTAAAGTTTAAAAATTACCTGCAAACAGTCACAAACGATTAAAAAGTTTGGTTTCGAGTTAAGTTCACCAATTATGTAAATTTAGCATTTTTTGATTTTGCCGATTCGTTATTACTATTGTAAAAAACCCAAATGAATACGATGGACAAACCAAACACGACAAATTAGTGGATTCCAAATTATTGTATCGTATTCCAGAGTTTTTGATAGTTTATTCAATTCCGTTTTTGAAGATTAGAATAATTTGAGTGCGAATAGAACAGCCTAGCTTTCAACAAGTAGCGAATAAGCAAACATTTAATATTCAAAATTCACCCTCAAACAACATATAAAATGAAATGTAATTTTCGAATTTCATTTGATATTCAATCACTCAATTGCGTCAGAGCAACTGACGTAATAACATACAACAGTCCACGGAGTTTTTGTCCACCGATCTTCAGAAAAATATTGTTATTATATAAGTAATAAAAACAGGAGAGGAATTTTGTACCGTAACATAATAAAAATTATATCAATTACATCTTCATTGCATTATTTGATCGAGTTCATTATTCATTGCGTCGTCATTTACTGTTGAAATTCTATTGGATGAATACCACAATTGCATGACGAATCTTGAGTTCAGTCTCACTTTGCTTTGGTTGGTTGTTGTTTTCTCTTCAAAATCAAGTTTCTAATCATCCTAAAATTATAGCAAATTGTTGTTGTGAAATCTTCACCTCTGAGAAACATTACTTACTGTTACATTAATAAAACAATTAACTGGTATATTCTGTGTGTTATAAATCTTTTATAACCAAATTACTTTTGTGCTGTTTTTCACATGTTTTATATTTCACCACATTCCCATGGCTTTTTAGCGGGACCTGAAGAAGATTGAATACTTATTTTGGAGGTCGAATTAAATCATTGATATCAGTATCATCCTTCAAAATTTTCGACTGATGAGCAGCTCATCATGAGCTGGAAGAACAGCCCAGTGCAGGCTTCATATGCTTATTAAAAAAAGGGTCACCTCAACTCAAGGAGGTCAAAAAAAAATCTTGAAAAAAATTTTAGTCATGAAATTTACTGAATTTTTTAGCAAATAGGTACCCAAAAACTATAGCACATTGAAGTATAATTTTTTTTTCAATGAACTAACACGCAAGGATATCAGTACAAAACGACAGCCACATACTTCATTCGAAAAAAGAGTATAAGTACTCGAATAACCCGACAGAAAAACTTCTAAACCTATGAAATTGCAAGTTAAATGAGACACACTTCTAATCGTCCGATTGATTTGAAATTTAGCAGGTGTACATAATTCTGATGACAATGCATCATGAAATATTTGTTATAGAAAAAACAAAATGGCGGCTCCAAAATGGCGGATGAGTTTTGTAATTGTGATCCGATGCCATTCAAAATTAGTGTCTGTGGGTTTTTGGGTTCGACAATGATGATTATTCTGTCAAAATTGGAAAATTCAAATGGCGGCCACAATATGGCGTACGAGTTTCGTAATTATGATCCGATTACATTCAAAATGGGTATCTGGGGGCTTCCTGGGTCGGAAATTACGATTCTTCAATTCAAGAATTCAAGATGGCCGCTTCAAAATGGCGGATGAGTGTTGTTATTATAAAAGCTTGTCTTCAAAATTTTTTTTTTATATTACCTTGTTTCAAATTATAATTCCAAATTTGTCGTTGCAGATCTTCTCTGAAAATAAAGTCTTCAACTCTTCAGTCATTGTCTTTTTGGGTGCACCAATAGAAGGAAATTTTTTGTCGTCTTTTCACCTGAAATCGTTCTTATTGTGTTCATGCGCAGCTTAAAAATAAATATCTATTCACATGAAATAGCATTCCTTGGTTTTCACTTACATACATCAAAATAGCTGATGATGAATTATTGATTCCAAATTATCAGGGTTACTATCAGAATAAGCAGATTTTAATTCTACATAGCAATTCCTGATACTTTGTCTCTGCTTCTTCAAAACTGCCTTCGGCATTCCTAGTTTCCATGCGTGGTGATTATATTGAGATTGTTGTACCTAAATCTTCGCCAACCTGTACCTATACTTTATAAAAGTGAGTGGAGTTTAGCTTGGAAACGTCATTTTTCATCTAGGTAGTAAGGTAGCGTATTTCATCTCGAACCAACCAGCAGTTCTGAGACAATCAGAAAATTTAAAATTCGAACGGTCACAATTACGTAACCAATAGCGGAAGTCCAAACTTCACTGAGAGGTGAAAGACATCAAAGAGATTCAATATCACTTCCATACCAACGGCAGAAAAATTCCGGGAACCCAACGTAACAATCGAGGAAATTAACTGAAATACATCACCAATTCTTTGGTTACCGTAATTTCGAAAGGTTAATTGATTTTCAGAGTTTTTAAAAATATCCACTTCTTCTTTATCTATAATTAATTATCCAACATAATTAAATAATTTGTTGTACTTTTTTAGTCATCCATATTTACCGCATACGCTTCAAGGAAAACAACGCACTTTAAAACTGTGATTTGAAAACATTGCTAATCGATGGAAATACAGATATTTCCATCCATGTAATTCAGAAATTACATTGCATTTTTCTATTGGATATTCTTCACCTTCGCTTTTCTGGAAAACTCAATAATCATTATTCATTAGCATTAGACGGCAAAATAACCATTTTCGGAAATTTGATCTGTCAGTTTGTAACTTCGAAGAAATAACTGCATGAAATTCTATTCGATTTCTGAACTTCTGTCTATCATATTCCCTGAAAATCCAAAAATATCTTACGAGCGAACATTTATCATGAATATTTTATAATTCAGATCCAAAACAGTACACTGTCTGTTTTATTTTATAACAGAGACAGAAATGCAAAGAACGCAACAAGACTTCGATTTTTTTTTTTAATTTTGTCCTGACAATATTTTGATATTTCTATGATACAAGTATAGCCCTACCTCTCGAAATCGATTTCCTACGTGAACTCTTTTTTCTTGCTTGTTCCTTTCAAGACAAAAGCATTATCATTTTTTTACGTTCGTTATAACAAATCTGAAATGATCTGACTTCATCTTTTGTTCTCACCTGATTGCAACTCGTTCGCACATTCAAGTCATCGTATCTTTATGTGATTATTCAATTCATGCGATATAATTATTTTCTAACTCTGACCATATTTTCCAGATAAGATGGCTTCCTTGGTAGCTAGTGCAGTGGATAAATATCACTATGTCTTGGATCACAAAAGTGGTGAGTATTTTACCAGATAACAAATTCCTGCCGATCCTTAGAATGGAACAGTATTTTTAAAATAAACTTCTCCACATGAGTTTGGGATATTGACTTAAATTGCAAAAAAATATAGTTGAAATAAGATTTTTGTGATGAAAATTCATATAGATATGATTTCAAGCTGCAAATTAATGTCAGCCTGTAGGTCTGCAGCGTATTCAGGGTGGTTAAGAAAAATCGAGTAAAATAACGAAATTTTATTCCCAGAGAATTCAAGCATTTTAAGACTATCAATACAATGTATGGCCTCCACGGGCATAAATAACAGCTCGACATCTTCTTTGCATACTACACACGAGGATGTTGAACATTTCTTGAGGAATTTGATTCCATAAACGGGGCAGAAGCTCTCTCAGATCATTTAAGGATTCTGGGGTAGGTTGATGATTATCTAATCTTCTTTGGATCATATCCAGGTTCTATGCAATTCAAATCTGGTGAGTGTGGAGGTATTGGTAAATGTGGAAAACCAAGCTACTCGCGCGCATTCTCAACTATGGCTGCACGGTGCGGTCTAGCGTTATCGTCTAGAAATTGAAAAGTTTCACCAATAGCAGCGTGAAGATTTGGCACAACATTGTCAATGACATGCTCCCTATAGTGTGAGGCGGTCATATTCCCAGGACAAATGTGTAGATCTGTGTGCCCGTTGAAACATATCCCGGCCCATACCATAACACTACCGCCTCGGAATGGTTGGACTTTTTGGACATAGCGACGATTAAGGGGTATCTATGCGTGGGATTGTCCATACCCTTATTCTTCGATAATCTGAAAATCGTCCATATCTAGATTAATCAGTGAAAAGGACACTACGCCATTGATCGTTGCAATTGATATGTTGCCTTGCCCATTCCAGTCTTTGACGCTTATGGTCACGATGTTAATGGAACTCCTCTTAATGGACGTCTAGAACCTAGATTCACCTCTCTCAAACGTCGTCTGATGGTTTCGATGGAACTTGGACCCCATCTGCATTTTGAAGAGTATTCCGTATCATTCTACACGTAGATGTAGGGTTTCTTCTTGCCGAAACGGTGATGAAACTATCCTGAGCAAGTGTTTTCGTCGCCCACCAAGCCTTGGTCTTTCCAACACAGAACCTGTCTCCCTGAACCTATTCCAAAGTCGAGATAGCACACTTCGGCTGCCTTGGAGCCTTTCCGCTACAACAACCTGAGTTAGGCCACCCTGTAGCATTCCGATAGCCCTATTAGCCTCAGCGTTTGTTAATTTACATCTTGGCATTTTCAGAAAACTCGTTTCAAATCGAAGCCGTTGATAAACTGACTTCATTTCAAAATAAGAACATTCATGAAGCATATGTAAAGATTGCCTTGTCCACTTATGAATCGTCCTTTGAGGATTGCAGGAACCTCCTCATATGATCAGCGAGAGTCGGTTAAGATGCATTGCTTTTATTAGCCGCAGATGAATATTTTGATATGAATAGGTTAAGACAAGTCCCCGGCTCTTTGTTTGCTGATGGAGCCTGGGATGAAAGGTCTCGGTGTTGTCCGGTAGATACGTTTAATTCATCTATCAGTCATTTTGTCCATAAAAAGTTATAAAACTATAAATATATCGAATTAATACGAAAAGTAGATTCAACATAAAAAAAGCTAAGTGGATACAAAGACAAATAAGTGAAAATTATAAAAACTTTTTTTTTCTTCTAAAAATTTGGCGCAATGAAAAAACTTGTGACCTATTGATTCCTGTTATAACTCATAAAGACCGAATGAACTAAAGAAGTGCTTGCAAGTTTTCAGAGGTGAATAGAGGCCACTCAGGTTCAGGTAGTGTCATTTGGTAGGCAGTTCCGCATTTGATACCTCCAAACTCAAGTTATGATGCCTATGTCATATTGTACGTATTTCCCCTACTTCACCTACCACTTTCAACGAGTTTTCTACATCGAAAAGAACGCCAAAAAGAACATTTTTTCGGCATCTTCATTAACAGAATTCTGAACTTTCAAAATTAGTCCCTCTCCAAATAAAAATGGACCGAGAAATGGACCAGTAAAGCACCCTGTCGCAAATTTCGTGTGGAGAATAAATTGTGGTAGCGCTCGCCATATCACTGAATCACTTTCTCACGACGCAATATTATTGTGAACATTTTAAAGGCGATTATTTAACAAATGCATACATTCTTAACCTACACTCCAATTTACTCTACAATTCTGTCTCAAAAAGTAGGTTACCGGTTCCATCGATGGAATTCGTAAGTAAACATTTGTAGTTTGTTTCGGTAATGATTACTTCGGCAAGTACCGGAGGATAGATAGGTGGAACGGAATATTACCCAACTACTTTTCTTTCGCTCTTGCACTTTTTTATGATATACAGGTATGCGTCCACATTAGCTGCTGCCCTCGACATCACCGTATGAAGATTTTTATGCGCATATTTGACCACTCAAGTTCGATGTTTTCTGATGAATCAGCCTATGTCACCAAACAGAGAGGCCAGTGAAGAAATGGGTCACCTTAAGCATTGACATGAAGACCTTAACTTCAGAACGAGATCACTCATCCACCTTTTAGAAAAATTCGTACCCAAGATTCCAACGAAAAAAATGTCTCAAAAAAGTTTCTTCGAGATTGTATGGAAGGGGTAACTGCTACAAAGTTCTGTTATCGAAAGCATGCTTTGCGTTGGCTTGTGATGGCAAAGCATTCCGTGATCAGGTGATCCTCCTAAGCTAGATCTTTCTTCAATAGGTGCTTTTTGGAATGGTCCATTCCTGAAAGATTCCGCTAGAGTGTTTCTCTTTCGGTTAACTCCTTCTCCTGAAGCTCTTTTCTGTTCGTTTTTCCATGCTACATGAGTTCGTGCTCCTTTTCTAGCAGTGTGTTGGATTCCTCCTTTTTTGGGTTCCTTAGTGAGCTGGAACCCAGCCTAAAAACTTCGACAATCCTTTCTATTCATTGAGTTCTCCTCGCCTGTCATAAAAATGTGTTCATTTACGACATCACATAAGAAACCTGTAAATTCATCAGTGTTTCTCTACAATATTATGCATGTTTCATGCATTATAAACCTTCCTCTTGAATCACTTTATTTATTGAAAAAAAGCGTTCCAAAATCCGTTGCGTAGTTTTGAAGATTTAAGCATACCTACATAGGGACAGACAGCGAAAGCGACTTTGTTTTATACTATGTAATGATACATACGTTATATACCGATACCAGAGTATCAGGTTACATATGGGATGAGAGTTGAATCTGTCACCACATAGACTTTAGTGTGAAGTAGACATACCTAAACCGAATATCGAATAAATAGTGAACCCTATTTATGATATTTCGTTCTGTGGGAAAATAGAGATTTGGTTTTGCTATGTATATTTCAACATTCGTCCACTCTCGAATTCTTCTTTTTCCTTATTTATGTGACTCCCTGTATACGAGTCATGTATCTATTGTAAAAATAAAATTTGGTTTGATTCGAATTTACATTTACATTTTCGAAATAATTGAGGGAATTCTGTATGTTTTATACTCAGCTGGTTCCTAGAGCTATAATTTTCAAGAATCAATCTCAAAGTAGCAAATAATAATTACAAATTCCATTTCACACGTGAAAGAATGGTGTCGAAAGGAAACATTATCGGGTCGGGATATGTATGAGCCGAATTATTCGAAATTCCTCCGAAATATGTCAATGGAACCACTGAATGGAAATTTGGAATAATTGTTGAAAGTTCAACATTGGTTCATTGGTGTGAATGTACCTACCCGGGTTAGATTAAAAATTTGGGTATTACGCTCATTTTGGAAAACCATCAACGGGAATCGAACAATAACTTCGAAACAGTGTGTATTAATGAAGTCTAATAAGAGGGGTTTTCCAATAAGAGGTATTATTTTAAATAGCCCGCGATTTCGATAAATGTCTCTTTTGAAGCTGTCTTTTTTGACAGTTGACAAGTAGAAACTACGTCATTATTGAAAATGGAACGATACACGCTTCAAAAACGCATTAAAATTCACTATAAATATGGTGAAAATTTGACAGAAACGGTTCGTAAAACTCCAACATTTTTGGGTCGTCGTGAAGCACCTTGTCGAATCGCAATACAGAAATTGGTGGAAAAATTTGAGCTGTTGGAACAAGTTAGTGATGTGAAGAATTAAACCCGAGCACGTCGCTCGAGAACAGCCGAGAATATTGCTGCTGTAGTAGAAAGTGTTGAAAAAAACCCAAGTTTGTCCATTCCTCGTGGTCTTCGACAGAATCGCCATTACACCGTATTTTGCATCATCAACAACGTGTCTGCTGATTGGATCCTTGAAATGCATGAAAATTATCCGGAATTCCATCGAAAAATCATCTTGAGTGACGAGGCCCATTTCCACATCGGTGGCTTCGTCAACAAGCAAAATTGTAGCATCTGGGGTTCGGAAAATCCATTGTTGAAAAGCCACGCTATCCTCAACGTGTGACTGTTTGGTGAAGTTTATGGTCCGGAGGGGTCATTGGACCTTACTATTTCGGGAATGAGGCTGGAGCAACAGTTACGGTGAATAGCCTCCGCTATCGAGAGAGGATCAATAATTTTTTATGGCCGGAATTGGATGGTATTGATCTTGACAAGGTTTACTTTCAACAAGACGGTGCTACGTGCCACACTAGCAACGAAACCATTGATCTTTTACGGATAACGTTTCCGGACCGTGTTATCTCTCGAAGAGGTCATCACAATTGGCCACCGAGATCTTGTGATTCAACACCTACGACTCCTTCCTTTGAGGCCATGAGAAAGAGGAAGTATACGCCAAGAGACCAGCGTTGATTCAAGACCTCAAAGATGGAATTCGTGATGACATAGGGCATTCACTTTGCGATTTGGTTATGGGAGATCTCATGCAAAGGATGTGGTCGTGTAGTCTTGGTCATTTGGCTGATGTTATTTTCCATTATTGAAGACATACTTTTCTCTTCATAACGAAATAAACAACCGATCATTCTTCTAAAAAATGTCAAAATAACTCCCCTCATTGGAAAACCCTATAATAACCTCTCAGAATCTTTCAAACCCAAACCAATTAATTTAATCCGAATTCACATTAGAGTTTTTTATCTGAAGTTCACATGAATTCATGGCAGTTACATAAATGAACTATTGTCGTGCCCGTTGATCGAGATTTAATAGCGGTTGAATAAAAATATAAACAAAAACGTGCAAGCGTGTGAAATGATCACTAACCATACTCAACAATTTCTCCATACGATATGGAGTTACGTAACTGGTTGTGCGACGGCATTAAAGCGAGAAGATGTTGAAAAGGAAAGTGGAAGTGCAACACTGGTTGAGAAGAAATTCCAGCACAGGGAAGGCTTCTTCTCCAACCGACCCTACGTTCATTGAGTGTCGTTCAGAGAAGCTCTGTCTTTGATGAATAAATACGGTTGTTAACAATACAGACGGATATTTCCGTATACAGGGTCTTTCACGAGGAACCTCACCCATATTTATACGGGAAACGACTGAACGTATTTTCATGAAATTCAGCACTTATAAGTATTTCACGATGCTGATGAAATCTAAAATATTTTCAAGGCATGAGCACCTCCGGTTTTTCCGGAAATGACGTCAACTTCCGTTTTTCAAATTAGAACACCATTTTTTTATTGCAGAAATAGATTCCTTAGAAAATTTCAAGTTATTTTGATGTAACATTTTTCAGTTTTGGTTGGAAAATTCTCTCTGAGCGGGAAAATTCGAAAAAAAAATCGAAAATAGAGCTCCGCTGAAACAAGAATAACTTCGAGGTTTTTGGATGGAAAATTTCCATTTTTGGGATTTTTTCAAAAACCTCGAAGTTATTCTTGTTTCAGCGGAGCTCTATTTTCGATTTTTTTTTCGAATTTTCCCGCTCAGAGAGAATTTTCCAACCAAAACTGAAAAATGTTACATCAAAATAACTTGAAATTTTCTAAGGAATCTATTTCTGCAATAAAAAAATGGTGTTCTAATTTGAAAAACGGAAGTTGACGTCATTTCCGGAAAAACCGGAGGTGCTCATGCCTTGAAAATATTTTAGATTTCATCAGCATCGTGAAATACTTATAAGTGTTGAATTTCATGAAAATACGTTCAGTAGTTTCCCGTATAAATATGGGTGAGGTTCCTCGTGAAAGACCCTGTATACTCCATTCACTTCTTTAAATTATCTATCCCGGGTTGCCAAGATTTAGGTGTATCAAGTTTTTTTACTTAAAACTGACGCAGGTTCTCAGAGACGTTGCCAATGCTAATTTCTGAAATGTGTCAGAATGTCATGGCCAGCCGGGATACTTCATAAAATTGAATGGAGTATACGTTTCAGTTTTTCCAGAAAACACCGAGATAGGTCCATTTTTTATCTGGAAAGGACGATCTTTGAATCTTGAGTCCCTGTAAGGGTCTATTGACTTCAAAATGAATATGAAAATATTTGGCTGGCGACTTTTTTTATGGTTAATAGATCATTGACATCCAGCATGAGAGCAATATTGAACCAATTATAGACTCAAAAACAAAGTAGCTTATTCACTTCCATAAGGCAGGAATTCAAAACTTTTTTCATTACACCGCACAGAAAACCCTATCATAACATGTAGATTTAGAACATCGAAAATGACTCTTTTCCGTGCGGTCGCACCGAAAAAGTTTTAGATTCATCTAAGATGCCTAGAATACTGGTGTAAGCACTCGTCAAATTTTGAATGGAATGACGTTAGACCAAATTGAGAATATCGGCAAGATTTCGTTTTTTCCACTTCAGGTGGCGCTCTTCACTAATTATGTCATACAACGTCATTACGGTCCTTTTTCCCTTGATCGATTTGATTGATTAATCAACAGCTGATCTGCCAAAGTCAGTTATGACTTGACCATAGAATGACATTTTTATGTGGTGAAAGTCTTATACTCTACCTCCACACTGATATGAATTAAAATATCAAGAATATATATTCCCAAATTATTGCTTGACAAAATTATCGGCTGTTGACACAACATGTTCACCAGAATAAATTCGAATATTTGGAATAACTAATAAAAATCATTCATAATTAGTGAAAAGCGCCACCTGAAGTGGAAAAAACGAAATCTTGCCGATATTCTCAATTTGATCGAAACAAAATCTAATCAGTGCAATCACCATGTGTTCAGTCATCGAAGATTCATCCTATGATTCCTATGCTGAGACACAGAGCAACGATTGCGTGACAGTAGATGTCAGTGTTTTGAATAATTATTGTTTCACAATATCCAAATGCTTTCTGCCGAAAATTTTTCCCGTGTTATTGTTTTCAGAGAGGTGTAATGAAAAACATTGTTCATTACACGTCCAGAAAGGCTTTTTCCGTGCTTGCACGAGTTCCCGTGTTCGGCTCCGCCTCACACGGGAACACGTCGCGCGCGCACGGAAAAAGCTTACTTTCTGGACTAGTAATGAAATATACTATTTCATTAACTTTGTTTTGGTATTTACACACAATATTGTTTTCATATGCGTAAGTACATAGAATCTTGAAGCAGGTTCGTACAATGTTGTGGGTCGTTTTTGAATAAAAATTCAATGTCACAGTGGCATTTCTCAACTCGCGGGGCAATTTAATTTATTCTTTCAGTAGGTTAATGAAGAGAGCTGAAAATTAGAACTTCCTACTAATAATCACTGATAGCAACAACGTGCTCTCGAAACATGTTTTTTCCTTGAAGATCGTTTTTTGGGGATAATCAGCTTCCAGAATCTGAATTGAAAAATATATAGATAATCTATCCAAATGTAGAAGGTCAAACAATCAGCTTACCCCTCACCCAGTAACTTTCCGTATTTTTCAACAAAATGCAAATTTAACAATTAGCTGACCACGGAAACACTCTTCATTCCATAAATAAAGTGAAAGATATACAAGTAGACACTAGCGGATCTAGGGAGTTTTTCATGGGGAGCATGATAATTTTCAACCATGAGACCAGAGTACCTAAGCCAAATTGTAACATCTGAATGTAAAGTCCTATTTATAAACTAGATATACAAGAATTGATGTCGGGAGCTCATTGTTTTGGTGTTAGAGGGTGTTCTTTGTAAATATGCATTATTGAAATGTGGCTGTAATTTTTTTCTGTGGAAAATTTTGCATTTCTTCGAAAATATTTCTGAGGCATATTTTCCTAAAATAATGCTCATCAATATTTATTTATACAGGATGTTTCTTTGGTAAATGAACATACGGTAACCTGAACTAGAGCTACCCTAGGCGAGTCCAAAAAAACGAAATATGATAGGTCTAATCAATTCCATAACCGAGATACAGGGTGGTTTATGTATACACCAAAAATTTCAATTCCTCATAACTTTTGAGCCAACCGGTATTATAGTCGGTTGATATTTGGAACGTATGATTCACTTCTACAGGTCGATCGATTTATTTCTGAATTTCCAAAAAATTTCAGGTCCGTATTTGAAAAATATGGGACTTCTTCCAAGTTGAGATTCAACACCCTGTATATTGAAATTTTGGGATTTGATTGAGATATTTGAAAAGAGCAGGCAATTTTCAAAGGAGTTCAGTTGATTTCATTGTCCCGCACGTCATTTTGCTCAAAGAGAGCTTCAGGGAAAGATCAAAATGATCAAATTGAATATTGGAATTCCACAGAATTCTCATAATATTCTGAGAAATCATTTGGAGTTATTTTATTTACCGATGAAGCCATATTCACGAGGGATGAGGAATTCGCATGAATAGGCTGAAGACAATCCGCATGCGACGAAATCCCAATACAAATTTTCAAAAAACGTATATGATGTGGCGTTTATAAAACAGGATTGATTGGATCACACGTCCTACCAAGACGGCTTACGCCGGGTGATCTTCACTTAGGTTTCCTCCAAAATCATCTTCCTGTATTACTCGAAGGTACAGAAATTGCAGGAATGCATTTTCAGCATGATGGAGCTCCACCCCATTTCGAAGTAATAGTCAGAAAATTTTTAGATCAGAACTTTCCAAATATGTGGATACGCAGAGGTGGACCGCATGCCTGGCCCGCTAGATCACCAGATTTCAATCGTGTTGATTATTTCATTTGGGGTTATTTGAAATGTTCAGTATATTCATCTGAAATAGGAAGTGAGGATATCCTCATGCAATGTATCGCAATGAAATACGTTATAATCCAGACATGATCAAAAAAAGTATCAGACATATTTTGAAGAGGGCAAGAATGTGTATTGAACAAAATGGTGATACTTTCGAGCACCTTCTGTAATTCAAGTTGAGTCTTTATGTTACTTTATTTATTTATTCATCTTTGTTGACTTAAACATTGGAAATGGGTTAGGTTCGTGGTGTTAGAATAATGCCGCGGCATCTGATAGTCAAATTTATAATAATTTATTGTTTATGTTGGTGTATTCACCCCGATAAATGGCGATAAAAATGTTGCGAGTCCTGTAATTTTCCTAACCTATTTCCAATCTTTTTCATGTGAGCATGCCGAAAAAAGTCACCACGAGATCTCTCATTCCGAAAATATGCTCATTCGATCACATTTCTTTCGATTACAGATTTCATTTCTTTCGAAGGGATCTGTAATTTTCGAGTCTATGGTTGGACTCAAAATGGCGGTTTCTGGTATACTCCCCTTTATAAAGCCTTAATAAAACCTCTCAGAAGAAAACGTATACAACGATTCAATTTCTGTGCATGATGCTCGCGGTCCTGATTACCTCTCTGTAAATCGCTCAGTGAAATTGAAAAGTAGAACAGACACAGTGCAGGTACTGTTGACGTTGAGAAAATCGGTCAAGCTTAACTCTTTCTTTGCAGTTATTCAATGTAGAGTCTTCTAGAATATTTCAGCATTGTTTTTATGTAATTGGTTTGACCGCTCAACTTCAGTGGACCATTTTCGCCCATAGTCTCCGAGTATATTTCGGAATAGGCTTCGTATGTTCGTCCTTGTCAATGCCATTGAATGATTTGAATGGGTCAGGAATTTCCTGAATAGATATACACAGTGTTTTTCCAGGTTACGCAAAGTGAAATATTGGATTTTTAATTCGGCAATATCATTGAAAATGCGATTTTGTTTTGTTGTACGGACATCGGATTTTTCATCTATACACTCATCGTCAAAAGTCGTGCGCCCCCTATTAATTTCTCAACTTGATGAATGTAACATGACAATTTTTTTGCGTGGAATCTTCACTTGAAATGAAAACAAGAAACCAGCAAAAATGTTTCTTATTCGGGAGAATACAGGTGCATTCGAAGTAAATCAGTTTTCAGTTGTAATATTCAGGATATTCCGTGGAAAATGCCGGGACATCCAATTTCTCAGTTTGACCGGGAAAGAATAGTAGTCCTACATCAAGAAGCTTTGTCGAACTACCAGATCGAGCAACGTTTAATTATTCCACGGTCTTCAGAGGGCGCAAAGTGGCCTTTTTCCTGGAAACCGGCAGCGTTGCCCGGAGACCGGTGCCTGGTCGACCCAGAGTAGTCTGCAAGGGAATAACATTATATCGCAAATTTTACTCGAAGGACTCGATCGGTATCTGTAACAGCCCTTCGTAGTATTTTTTGAGGGTACCATAAGGAGACGATTGCATTCCTCAAATGGGGGCAAGAAGACCTTTGAGGGTACTCAGGCTGTTCTTGAAAAACTATGAATCATTGTAATGTCCATAAAGTTAGCAGTGCCACTTTAGAGAAATTCAATGAAACCTATTGCATTAATTGTCGAATACCTGTCCCGAATTTGTCGTGAAAGAAAAGAAATTGTCGCGTCCTCAGTTTTTTTTTCTATGGGGTGGCTTTACTAACTTAACGTTAAGTTAGCAGAACCACTTTTTCAATATCGCCCGAATCTCATGAAAATGGTTACAAATAATTGTCGAGTAATTGTCGTAGTCGATATGAAGTAAAAAAAAAACAAAAAATCCATTCCTTTTTCTTTATTTTACGTCTTTTTCCCGCGAGTTCGAGATATTCCTAGAATTATCGCATTTTTGGCAACAGCGCATTCGTAATTGACTCTTTTTCTATTGCATTAATTGTCGAATACCTGCCTAGAATTTGTCGTGAAAGAAAAAGATTTGTCGCGTCCTTAGTTTTTTTTCTACGGGGTGGCTTTGCTCACTTTATATTAATTTAGCAAAAAGTGGTCGAATATCGTCACGATGATCATGAAAGATTGTCGAGTAATTGTCGATGTTGAAATAAAGTAAAAGACACACAAAAAATTTAATCTTTCTAGCAATTTCCACTCCATTTTCTCGCGATTTCCCCATATTTCTTGAAATATCGCATTTTTGGCAACAGCGCATTCGTAATTGACTCTTTTTCTATTGCATTAATTGTCGAATACCTGTCCCGAATTTGTCGTGAAAGAAAAAAAATTGTCGCGTCCTCAGTTTTTTTTTCTATGGGGTGGCTTTACTAACTTAACGTTAAGTTAGCAGAACCACTTTCTCAATATCGACCGAATCTCATGAAAATGGTTACAAATAATTGTCGAGTAATTGTCGTAGTCGATATGAAGTAAAAAAAACCCAAAAAATCCATTCCTTTTTGTTTATTTTACGTCTTTTTCCCGCGAGTTCGAGATATTCCTAGAATTATCGCATTTTTGGCAACAGCGCATTCGTAATTGACTCTTTTTCTATTGCATTAATTGTCGAATACCTGCCTCGAATTTGTCGTGAAAGAAAAAGATTTGTCGCGTCCTTAGTTTTTTTTCTACGGGGTGGCTTTGCTCACTTTATATTAATTTAGCAAAAAGTGGTCGAATATCGTCACGATGATCATGAAAGATTGTCGAGTAATTGTCGATGTTGAAATAAAGTAAAAGACACACAAAAAATTTAATCTTTCTAGCAATTTCCACTCCATTTTCTCGCGATTTCCCCATATTTCTTGAAATATCGCATTTTTGGCAACAGCGCATTCGTAATTGACTCTTTTTCTATTGCATTAATTGTCGAATACCTGTCCCGAATTTGTCGTGAAAGAAAAAAAATTGTCGCGTCCTCAGTTTTTTTTTCTATGGGGTGGCTTTACTAACTTAACGTTAAGTTAGCAGAACCACTTTCTCAATATCGACCGAATCTCATGAAAATGGTTACAAATAATTGTCGAGTAATTGTCGTAGTCGATATGAAGTAAAAAAAACCCAAAAAATCCATTCCTTTTTGTTTATTTTACGTCTTTTTCCCGCGAGTTCGAGATATTCCTAGAATTATCGCATTTTTGGCAACAGCGCATTCGTAATTGACTCTTTTTCTATTGCATTAATTGTCGAATACCTGCCTAGAATTTGTCGTGAAAGAAAAAGATTTGTCGCGTCCTTAGTTTTTTTTCTACGGGGTGGCTTTGCTCACTTTATATTAATTTAGCAAAAAGTGGTCGAATATCGTCACGATGATCATGAAAGATTGTCGAGTAATTGTCGATGTTGAAATAAAGTAAAAGACACACAAAAAATTTAATCTTTCTAGCAATTTCCACTCCATTTTCTCGCGATTTCCCCATATTTCTTGAAATATCGCATTTTTGGCAACAGCGCATTCGTAATTGACTCTTTTTCTATTGCATTAATTGTCGAATACCTGTCCCGAATTTGTCGTGAAAGAAAAAAAATTGTCGCGTCCTCAGTTTTTTTTTCTATGGGGTGGCTTTACTAACTTAACGTTAAGTTAGCAGAACCACTTTCTCAATATCGACCGAATCTCATGAAAATGGTTACAAATAATTGTCGAGTAATTGTCGTAGTCGATATGAAGTAAAAAAAACCCAAAAAATCCATTCCTTTTTGTTTATTTTACGTCTTTTTCCCGCGAGTTCGAGATATTCCTAGAATTATCGCATTTTTGGCAACAGCGCATTCGTAATTGACTCTTTTTCTATTGCATTAATTGTCGAATACCTGCCTCGAATTTGTCGTGAAAGAAAAAGATTTGTCGCGTCCTTAGTTTTTTTTCTACGGGGTGGCTTTGCTCACTTTATATTAATTTAGCAAAAAGTGGTCGAATATAGTCACGATGATCATGAAAGATTGTCGAGTAATTGTCGATGTTGAAATAAAGTAAAAGACACACAAAAAATTTAATCTTTCTAGCAATTTCCACTCCATTTTCTCGCGATTTCCCCATATTTCTTGAAATATCGCATTTTTGGCAACAGCGCATTCGTAATTGACTCTTTTTCTATTGCATTAATTGTCGAATACCTGTCCCGAATTTGTCGTGAAAGAAAAAAAATTGTCGCGTCCTCAGTTTTTTTTTCTATGGGGTGGCTTTACTAACTTAACGTTAAGTTAGCAGAACCACTTTCTCAATATCGACCGAATCTCATGAAAATGGTTACAAATAATTGTCGAGTAATTGTCGTAGTCGATATGAAGTAAAAAAAACCCAAAAAATCCATTCCTTTTTGTTTATTTTACGTCTTTTTCCCGCGAGTTCGAGATATTCCTAGAATTATCGCATTTTTGGCAACAGCGCATTCGTAATTGACTCTTTTTCTATTGCATTAATTGTCGAATACCTGCCTAGAATTTGTCGTGAAAGAAAAAGATTTGTCGCGTCCTTAGTTTTTTTTCTACGGGGTGGCTTTGCTCACTTTATATTAATTTAGCAAAAAGTGGTCGAATATCGTCACGATGATCATGAAAGATTGTCGAGTAATTGTCGATGTTGAAATAAAGTAAAAGACACACAAAAAATTTAATCTTTCTAGCAATTTCCACTCCATTTTCTCGCGATTTCCCCATATTTCTTGAAATATCGCATTTTTGGCAACAGCGCATTCGTAATTGACTCTTTTTCTATTGCATTAATTGTCGAATACCTGTCCCGAATTTGTCGTGAAAGAAAAAAAATTGTCGCGTCCTCAGTTTTTTTTTCTATGGGGTGGCTTTACTAACTTAACGTTAAGTTAGCAGAACCACTTTCTCAATATCGACCGAATCTCATGAAAATGGTTACAAATAATTGTCGAGTAATTGTCGTAGTCGATATGAAGTAAAAAAAACCCAAAAAATCCATTCCTTTTTGTTTATTTTACGTCTTTTTCCCGCGAGTTCGAGATATTCCTAGAATTATCGAATTTTTGGCAACAGCGCATTCGTAATTGACTCTTTTTCCATTGCATTAATTGTCGAACACCTGCCTAGAATTTGTCGTGAAAGAAAAAAAATTGTCGCGTCCTTAGTTTTTTTACTACGGGGTGGCTTTGCTCACTTTATATTAATTTAGCAAAAAGTGGTCGAATATCGTCAAGATGATCATGAAAGATTGTGGAGTTATTGTCGATGTTGAAATAAAGTAAGAGACACACAAAAAATTCAATCTTTCTAGCAATTTCCACTCCATTTTCTGGCGATTTCCCCATATTTCTTGAAATATCGCATTTTTGGCAACAGCGCATTCGTAATTGACTCTTTTTCTATTGCATTAATTGTCGAATACCTGTCCCGAATTTGTCGTGAAAGAAAAAAATTTGTCGCGTCCTTAGTTTTTTTTTCTATGGGGTGACTTTGCTATAACTTAACGTTAAGTTAGCAGAACCACTTTCTCAATATCGACCGAATCTCATGAAAATTGTTACAAATAATTGTCGAGTAATTGTCGAAGTCGATATGAAGCAAAAAAAATCCATTTATTTTGTTTATTTTACGTCTTTTTCCCGCGAGTTCGAGATGTTTCTAGAATTATCGCATTTTTGGCAACAGCGCATTCGTTATTGACTCTTTTTCTATTGCATTAGGTAATTGTCGAATACCTGCCTCGAATTTGTCGTGAAAGAAAAAAATTTGTCGCGTCCTTAGTTTTTTTTTCTATGGGGTGGCTTTGCTAACTTAACGTTAAGTTAGCAGAACCACTTTCTCAATATCGACCGAATCTCATGAAAATTGTTACAAATAATTGTCGAGTAATTGTCGAAGTCGATATGAAGCAAAAAAAATCCATTTATTTTGTTTATTTTACGTCTTTTTCCCGCGAGTTCGAGATGTTTCTAGAATTATCGCATTTTTGGCAACAGCGCATTCGTAATTGACTCTTTTTCTATTGCATTAGGTAATTGTCGAATACCTGCCTCGAATTTGTCGTGAAAGAAAAAAATTTGTCGCGTCCTTAGTTTTTTTTCTACGGGGTGGCTTTGCTAACTTAACGTTAAGTTAGCAGAACCACTTTTTCAATATCGCCCGAATCTCATGAAAATGGTAACAAATAATTGTCGAGTAATTGTCGTAGTCGATATGAAGTAAAAAAAACCCAAAAAATCCATTCGTTTTTGTTTATTTCACGTCTTTCTCCCGCGAGTTCGAGATATTCCTAGAATTATCGCATTTTTGGCAACAGCGCATTCGTAATTGACTCTTTTTCTATTGCATTAATTGTCGAATACCTGCCTAGAATTTGTCGTGAAAGAAAAAAATTTGTCGCGTCCTTAGTTTTTTTTCTACGGGGTGGCTTTGCTCACTTTATATTAATTTAGCAAAAAGTGGTCGAATATCGTCACGATGATCATGAAAGATTGTGGAGTAATTGTAGATGTTGAAATGAAGTAAAAGACACACAAAAAATTTAATCTTTCTAGCAATTTCCACTCCATTTTCTCGCGATTTCCCCATATTTCTTGAAATATCGCATTTTTGGCAACAGCGCATTCGTAATTGACTCTTTTTCTATTGCATTATTTGTCGAATACTTGCCTCGAAGTTGTCGTGAAAGAAAAAAATTTGTCGCGTCCTCAGTTTTTTTTCTACGGGGTGGCTTTGCTAACTTAACGTTAAGTTAGCAGAACCACTTTTTCAATATCGCCCGAATCTCATGAAAATGGTAACAAATAATTGTCGAGTAATTGTCGTAGTCGATATGAAGTAAAAAAAACCCAAAAAATCCATTCCTTTTTGTTTATTTTACGTCTTTTTCCCGCGGGTTCGAGAGTTCGTTAAGTTAGCAAAGCCACCCCTTAGAAAAAAAAACTAAGGACGCGACAAATTTTTTTCTTTCACGACAACTTCGAGGCAGGTATTCGACAAATAATGCAATAGAAAAAGAGTCAATTACGAATGCGCTGTTGCCAAAAATGCGATAATTCTAGAAACATCTCGAACTCGCGGGAAAAAGACGTAAAATAAACAAAATAAATGGATTTTTCGGGTTTTTTTTGCTTCATATCGACTTCGACAATTACTCGACAATTATTTGTAACCATTTTCATGAGATTCGGTCGATATTGAGAAAGGGGTTCTGCTAACTTAACGTTAAGTTAGCAAAGCCACCCCGTAGAAAAAAAACTAAGGACGCGACAAATTTTTTTCTTTCACGACAAATTCTCGACAATTATTCGACAATTAATGCAATAGGTTTCATTGAATTTCTTGAAAGTGGCACTGCTAACTTTATGGACATATCATTGTATGCAGTAGAACCCAATGCAAATCTGCTTCGGTCAACTTATATTTCTCTTAAATATTTCGGTTTTAATCGTTTGCAATTGCATCATCTTGATTATTTTATACCTATATTACGTTCTGTGTTTGTTGAAGTGAGATATTTGAAGAGCGTTCAAGGTCATGAAAAACAAATTTGCTTCAATCGATTTCTACATTTTAGAAATACTTACTCGGTGTGCGTTCATCATGTGAATATACATGAATAATGAGTAGGTATTCCAGAAAATGGATATTTCTGCGATTAATAGCTATTTGAGTTTCCTGTGAACAGAATGATAATTTGTTAATGGTTTTCTCAGAATTTCAATAGTTTTTACTATTTCCGCGAACGTGCTCAGGAAATGTATTCATTCCTTAAAAAGAGAATAAATCTGTATCAGGAAGCCGAAAATGTTATCGTTTTGCTCGAGGTAAATTAATATAATATTCTAATAAACATAATACTGGTGGAATTATTCATGACGATGCGCATCAGGAAACGACCAAAGAAGTTGACCAATTTCAATATTAAATATATTAAATGGTTCTCAGTTCACATTAATCAGGACGGGCAGCAAAAGTAACCGGCTTGAAATAAAAAACTTCATGCTTTTCGAGGACTGTCGATGAACGTATTCATTGTTCATATCCAAATAAACTGCTCCACATGAGTTAGGGATATTGACTTAAATTGCAGAAAAATATAGTTAAAATAAGATTTTTGTTATGAAATTCATATTAATATGATTTCAAGTTGCAAATTAATTTTAGCCTGTAGGTCTGCAGGGCATACGGTGGTTAAGAAAAATCGAGTAAAATAACGAAATTTTATTCCCAGAGAATTCGAGCCTTTTAAGAATATCAATACAATGCATGGCCTCCACGGGCATCAATAACAGCTTGACATCTTCTTTGCATACTACACACGGGGTTGTTGAACATTTCTTGAGGAATTTGGTTCCATAAACGGGCAGAAGCTCTCTCAGATCATTTAAGGATTCTGGGGTAGGTTGATGATTATCTAATCTTCTTTGGAGGATATCACATGCATGTTCTATGCAATTCAAATCTGGTGAGTGCGGAGGTATTGGTAAATGTGGAATACCAAGCTACTCGCGCGCATTCTCAACTATGGCTGCAATGTGCGGTCTAGCGTTATCGTCTAGAAATTGAAAAGTTTCACCAATAGCAGCGTGAAAATTTGGCACATTTTCAATGACATGCTCCCTATAGTGTAAGGCGGTAATAATTCCAGGACAAATGTGTATAGATCTGTGCGCCCGTTGAAACCTATCCCGGCCCATACCATAACACTACCCCCTCGGAATGGATGGACTTTTTGGACATAGCGACGATTACGGGGTCTGCGTGGGATTGTCCATACCCTTATTCTTCGAGAATCTGAAAATCGTCCATACCTGGATTCATCAGTAAAAAGGACACTACGCCATTGATCGTTCCAATTGATATGTTGCCTTGCCCATTCCAGTCTTTGACGCTTATGGTCACATGTTAATGAAACTCCTCTTAATGGACGTCTAGAACCTAGATTCACCTCTCTCAAACGTCGTCTGATGGTTTCGATGGACCCCATCTGCACCAAGCCTTGGTCGTTCCAACACGGAACCTGTCTCCCTGAACCTATTCCAAAGTCGAGATATCAAACTTTGGCTGAATTGGAGCATTTCCGCTACAACAACCTGAGTTAGGCCACCCTGTAGCATTCCGATAGCCCTATTAGCCTCAGCGTTTGTTAATTTACGTCTCGGCATTTTCAGAAAACTCGTTTCAAATCGAAGCCGTTGATAGACTGACTTCATTTCAAAATAAGAACATTCATGAGGCATTTGCAAAGAACCAAACTTCAGGAAAAAGGGGACCAGATTGACGAAATGTCTCATACTGATTTTTATTAGATCGATTCAAGTGGTTATTGAGTTTTGAATGATTTTACAGCGATTTTCTCGAAGATTACTTTCGAAAACGATTGAATACGATATACCTAACTCTTGTGGAGCAGTATATTTTGATGATTTCTTTGATTTGATTCATCCCAAAATCAGTACCAGATTTCAACAGGTTGATCGCTCTTGCTTCGCGAAACAACTCCTATCCTCATGTTCTTACTGTTATACAGGGTGGCCATTTGAAAACGAAACAGACGAGATTACAGACGAAATAAATTTTTTCGATAGAAATGCTCGGACAGGTCGATTTCTGTTTCGAGGGGACAACTTAAGATGTAGGTTACGGACGCATAGCGCTTCAACCCTTGCTGCTACAACCCCCACCCCCAATTTTTGAATAGGGAAGATGGGGTGAGTGATACCTCAATTCAAAGGTATTTTTATACTGATTTCAGCACAGTAATTGTTTTTTCATTTTATGCATTAGTTCTCGAAATATTCTTAACTAAGTATTTGAAAATGAAGTGGTGTTTTCATGGCACTTGTAGTGTTTTTTTGTGAAAAATCGACATCTTGACTAAAGATTTCTATGTCAGTGGATTGGAGGAAGGAAGCCACAGTCATGGTTGTTTTGAAGCTCAGAATGTCGATTTTTCACAAAAAAACACTACAAGTGCCATGAAAACACCACTTCATTTTCAAATACTTAGTTAAGAATATTTCGAGAACTAATGCATAAAATGAAAAAACAATTACTGTGCTGAAATCAGTATAAAAATACCTTTCAAATGAGGTATCACTCACCCCATATTCCCTATTCAAAAATTGGGGGTGAGGGTTGTAGTAGCAAGGGTTGAAGCGCTATGCGTCCGTAACCTACATCTTAAGTTGTCCCCCTCGAAACAGAAATCGACCTGTTCGAGCATTTCTATCGAAAAAATTTATTTCGTCTGTAATCTCGTCTGTTTCGTTTTCAAATGGCCACCCTGTATTTTGTTTTTGTATATTTTATCTCATAAAATTACGCATTCCCTTTCGAACAAAAATGGTGAACCCACCTCTGTGGTTCCGCCTTGTTTGGAACTTTACTCGTAAAATCTCCAACTGGATACTTGGACCAGATCTCCCTCTCACCCCCTCAAGCACGCCAGTGTCATGAAAACAAAACAGTTTTGATATGGATGCATAGAAATCCCTGGTGTAACAACTCCTAACTAAAAATCGTGACAAAAATTTGTAGATCAAAACGACACTTCAGCTTGTCGATCGGCTCCTACTTCCGGAATAATCCGCCATATTTCACGGTCGTGGCGCTATTGCGGCAATGGAAAATAGCGCGACCCCTTTTGGGAGAAATGAAAAGTAGGACCCCATCACAGATTTTCGATCGACAAGAAAGTCTTAAACAAATTCTAATCAGTGCCAACACCAGTTGTTCTATGCATCTATGTTTTTATCATTGGTTGCTGTCGTGCAGTACTGTTTCGATCTATTGTTTCGTGAATTATTAGCAAATAATGGTTAAGCTCCAAAAATAAAAGAAATCCACACATTCCCTATTGTCATTCTGAAAGAGTTTTTTTTGTGACCAAGGCATACATTTAATTATTCGCGTGCGCTATTTCAATTGAATTTTTTTACATTATGAATATTCAATCCCAAAATCGAAGGTTATTCGACAATAAAGAGCCAATTTAGTATGGATTGAAATATTGGTCCTTGAAAATTCTCATGAAAAATAATTTATGTCAATATCGGATCTGCCAGTATTGTAGGCCTACAGAATGAGACTAGCATCATTTCGGAGAATACTGACAATGAGAAAGAGGCGGAAAGTTATTGGTCGGCAACATATTCTGTACGCATAGAACTTATAGTACATGGAATGCCATTAGCCTTGCTGCTCAGCTTAAAATAATGGATAAACATCTCAAGTTGGAGGAATACCGAAATTTCCATGTTCCCATGGATACGACTTGTCATACAGAACAGAAACACAGAAATACTATGAATTTAATCGTCAAGATCCGATTCACTTGCCATTTCGGGAAACATTTCTGTGTTTCTGATCGGTGTGACAGGTCGTATCCAAGGGAACATAGGAATTTCGGTATTCCTCCAACTTGAGATGTTTATCCACTTTTTGATCTGGTAATAGCATTCCATGTACTACAAGTTCTATGTCTATACGTCTCGTTTCACTCCACAGAATTCGTCTTCCAGACCTGATTACTTGATTTTTTAGTTATTCAGTCGATTCTGGGTGAAACAGTTTATTCAAATGGGTCTATTTTCTGTTGAGAATGAAGATTTAGAAAACGCCCTGTATAAGGGGTCAAAAACTTTGAAGTTGTATTTTCATTTATCAATTTTAATTTCAGCCAAGTGAATTGTTTGTTTTCCTTCAGAAGCGACGCTCAAACTGTCAGTAACATTTACCATTATCCAAAGTACGAAGAAGAATTTTTTCAATGTAGGTATTAATGAAAATAACATTATGCCATATTCGTTAAAACTTTTAAATAATTAACTGTTCTTATCATCAAATTTATTTACTACATTAACGAAATTTTTATACGGTTGGAAAAGAGGAAGACTCAATGGATTCATACGTGAGTGAAATTTCGATTCTCTAGGCGATGTACCTAGAAGTATTTTTAAAAATCCGGCGATAAAACCTTCTCAACAGAAATCCTGGCCGTGGTATAAATATACTGTAAAGGGTTATTGGGGTATCAGTCGTTTTTTTTCAGAAAAACTCTTTTTCCTTTTGCCCTAATACTTTACTTGAGTGGTATCAATACACGGATCGAAAGAGGAAGGTCAATGCAAAACAACTTGGTAAACATATTTTCCATAATTTTTCCATTTCTTCAAGAAAATTGTTCAAACTTTGACATTTCGCCTATAAAGCACTCGAAAGCCTTGATTAAGTTAAAATTCGACTAGAGGTTCAGTAAATTTGACCGTTCGAAATGTTTCTCTATAAATTAATGACTATAGGATCAGTTGAATTTTCGCACTCAAATGGAGAGTGTTCTATTTCAGCTACACGCAAAATTTTGTCCTAATCGATTTGACATCTGATGTTAAATTTTTGTGACTGCTGTAAGAAAAAATTGTTTGTGTTCTAAATTGCGAATCTACCCACAAGATGGATCTTGTTACAATGCTATTTTGATGAACGAGCGCTCAAAAGCTCCTGACTTCACGTCAGTCCTTTAGGTCCTTTCAAGTATAAAAAATAGCACTTGATTCTCAGGATATCTCACTGTCTCTCAGTTGAAAAATTCTTATTTTGAATTTTGTTATTGACTCGAATTTCTTTTCAGATCCAAGAGTGAATAGTTGGCCTATGATGAGTAGCCCCCTTCCCACCTTCTTCATATGCATATTTTATGTGTATTTCTCCAAGGTGATAGGACCAAAACTTATGGAAAATCGGAAACCTTTCCAACTTAGGAATATCTTAATTGCGTACAATCTGATACAAACAGTATTTAGTGCGTGGATATTTTATGAGGTGAGTTTCTGTCGAAAGTTTGCATATACTGAGTGCTTCAATTATAGTGGCCTGTGAATCGTTCAGAAAGGATTTGCATGATTTCAAGTAACTTATATGCTATGAGAAAACTGATCCCTTGTCCGCATTATTTTGATCACTCGCTTGTCTGTTAAAGTCAATTTTCTCTGAATCTACTTGAATGGAATCATTGAAAACGCGTCGTATATTTTGAATGAAGTCTGATTTTTGTGAAGAAAAGTGAAATTTCAAAAGAAATAATTTACAGAGTATGCTGTCGACACTACAGTTCTCGGAATAATCCTTAGGAATCTACGTACACAGTAGAAAGTTCCGAGAGTAAGGACGAATTTGATATTAAAATCCTTCATGTCAACGATTCGCATTCGTAAAAAAGGAATACCAAGTTTTATATTCACTCATAGTTTTCATTCAATGGTTTCCATTTTTATTTCATCCTTTCATCATGATTTTTTTAGGATTCGAACGTAAATCATCAGATTTTATGATTTTCTTTCTCAACAACTGTGTGAATAAAAACTCAATGTATTTTCGGAATTCGAGTATCCTTGATGGTTAACTTTATGACCGACGAATAAAGGATAATGTGAATAACATGTTACCATAAATATTGACTGATTGATGGTGACAAACAACAATTGGTGCGCTATTCGATAACTATTTCCAGATATAATAAACAATTCAATATTGATTCATGAGTTTATGTTATTGAAGTACCATTATTTTTCAGTACCTGATGAGTGGCTGGTGGGGGGCGTACAGTTTCAGGTGTCAGCCTGTCGATTATTCAAATAATCCTGTAGCCATGAGGGTGAGTTGAAAATTCCAATGTTGCCTTGGAAAATAGATGCATAGAATACCTTGTGTTGGCACTGATTAGATTTTGTCTAAGACTACTTGTCGATCGAAAATCTGTGATGGGTCCTACCTTTCATTTCTCCCGAAGGGGTCGCGCTATTTTCCATTGCCGCAATAGCGCCACAACCTTGAAATATTGCGGATTATTCCAGAGTAGGACCCGATCGGCAATCTAGAGTGCTGTTTTGATCCTCAATTTTTGGTCACGATTATTAGTTACACCAGGGTTTTTATGTATCTATCTTGGAAAATATTTAATTGTCATGATATTCAAATCTATACTTTTTTCAGATGGCTAATACTTGTTGGTGGTACTATTTCTCCAAATTCACAGAATTCCTCGACACCTTTTTTTTCATAATGAGAAAAAAGTATAGTCAGGTTTCCACACTTCATGTTATACATCATGGATGCATGCCTTTTTCAGTCTGGATGGGTCTGAAATTCGCACCAGGTAAATGACTCTGAGCAAAAGTGATTTCAAATGATTATTAAAAATATAACAGGATTTCTCTTGAATTTTTGATGGATCAATATTCGGATACAACAAAGAGAAATTTGAAATGGAAAATTTCATTTAGCATATTTCATAACATGTTTTTCCCTTTTTTAGGTGGCCACAGCACATTCTTCGCTCTCTTGAATACTTTTGTACATATCATCATGTACTTCTACTATATGGTTTCTGCAATGGGTCCTGAATATCAGAAATTCATCTGGTGGAAGAAGTACTTGACCACCCTTCAAATAGTGAGTCTCCTAGCCATATTTTTTTAGATATATGTATTAACTTTTCAAAAATAATTGCAGGTCCAATTCGTTGCTATCTTCGCCCATCAATTCCAGCTGCTTTTCACTGAATGTAACTATCCGAAAACATTTATGGTTTGGATTGCCCTGCATGGAGTTCTGTTCATGTTCCTCTTCTCTGATTTCTACAAAGTTAAATATTCTCATTCCAAAGGAAAGACCAGCGGTGGTAATGGTGGCTTATGTATGGTAAGTCATGTATCCTACAAACAGATGAAGACAAAAATTTTCAATTTGCGCAGTTTTTCTATGAAGGTTTACCAATAGAAACTGAACACATTGGCTTCATCAACAAACAGAAATTGCATTAGGGTCAGGTGAAATCTCATGCAGCTGAAAGCATCATCTCCTATTTCCTGTTCATTTTGTTTTTTCGATAAATTTTGATGGCCTTTATATCACTGGATGTAATTTTCAAATTATTGAATGACTTCTGTTTTAGCGAACAAAATATGATGAGATACTTCTCAGTTTCATTCAATTGAAAACGACTTTGGTGTTCTTTGATCCACGTATGAACACTCTACTTAGGCCAGACAGCACAAAGCCAAAATACTCATTTTGTTATACATTTATTTATCTTTCTGCATCAGTTTTTCTTTTCATTTTACAGTCCATTCTGGACGATAAGGAGGACGCCCACACTCATAAAAAAACAGACAGTAATGGAACTCTCAACAATACATATATCAAGAGTGATTTGTCAGATTCCTACAAAGCGTGTTATTCGAATGGTAGTACCAAAGGATTCGTTTCTCAAACGAATGGGTTACAAGATGCAACAACGAAAAAAGAAGCTTAATCCTGGAAGAACCCCGTTGATGAACTTCCTATTCCTTGGGTGTATGTGATATGTTCTACAGTAAGGAGAAGGGTACCAAAAATATTGTAGAATTGGTGAAAGAACTTTATCATAAAGTTGAATATGCAATTTTTGTTCCTGCTCAATAATTTCCATTGAGAAGAAACGACTTGCTGTAAAATGGACGTAATTTTTACCATATTATATCGAATAAATTTCACCCAATGAATGAGGTCGACTATTTCAAATATCGATATTATCAAGGCACGGATTCGCATTTTAGTGATCAATTAAATTTTGCGAATTCTCAAAGGATTCCAGGCTTTCACAAATACTGAAGTATAAAATATTTTACTGAGGTAAAATTGCAGTCCATTTTTTCCGTTTTGCTAACATAACTGCGAATCTCGGATACAATGTAAATAGATATGTTTTAATTAGGTAATTTATAAGAACGAACCATGAACATTTTTTCTATGAATATTACTATCAAAAATTTTATAAAATTTTATTTGTTAAATATATTTGAAATGTGATACATTTTCCGATACAATAACAAAATTTATGAAATCCACATTGCCTCAGTTAAAATTTGTTCTGTTTCCCTCTGTGTGCATTGGATAATTTTTATAAAATGAAATTATTTTAATTGCACGAAATGGAGGGGATACCTTTCAAATCGAAATTTGTTGTTGCATTAATGCTGCAGTATAAGTTTTGTTAACATTTTATTTTCATCATTGTAATAAAATGAAAAGAGTTCCATTTTATTGCTAAATTTTACAAAATTTGTTGTTGTGTTGATGTTACTTCTCACTATGTCGTTTGCAAAATTGAGCTCTTCATGAGAACAGTTATCTATCATAAGATAATTTTGAATGAGGAGCATGCTATGAATTTTTATCACTGTTGTAACTTCGTTGAAAGTCCTCTATTGCTATTTCGAATTTGATTAGGAAACCAAAATATAAGTATTTCATGAAGGTAAATGGTGGAATCCATGGTTTTGATTTTTCAAATGTATAGTATTTTTGTATATATATAAACTATTTCAATAAAATACATTTCGATATACCTGTTCTTTTTTGCAATCCTCATTTCTTCACTGAAATCCCAGGTGAAAAGGTCTTGATTGGCAACTCTCAATTCGTTGAGAAGTGGAAGAAAATGAAAAATCATACACAAGGTATTAAAGAAAGTGAAATCTTGTTTGCAAAATGTCTAAATCAAATGTTTGGCTTTCCTTGTGCAATAAGTAATGGACATTGTTACCGTAAGAAAATTGTTTTCATTACACCGCACTGAAAACCCTATCAAAACATGTAGATTTAGAACATCGAAAATGACTTCTTTTCCGTGCGGCCGCACCGCTGAGGCATAGATGCATCCTATGATTCCTATGCTGAGACACAGAGCAACGATTGCGTGACAGTAGATGTCAGTGTTTTCAATAATTATGTTTCACAATATCGAAATGCTTTCTGCTGACTATTCCACTCATTCCCTTTTTAGTGAGGAATTTTCCTTAGCAACACTTAATTGTTTCTCATCGATAAAACATGGTAACGGGCAAAATCTACAACTTGGTTTTTCAGCGACTATTTCCCTCGTCTTAATTTCCACCAATCAGAAACGCGCAATTTTGAATCACAAATGGTTTCTAGATGGAAAAATTGTATGGCAGCAGCTGTCAGCAGTTTTTTCGGGTTTACCCGCTGCAAAACTTGACAGTTGTTGTCAACGAAAATTATTAATACAAACATAATGCCTCCAGAATAATCTGTTACTCTTGAAATAGTCTTGTCAAATACCATTCGTGCATCTAACTTTTCCTGGGAAAAAAATCGAAAAAACACAATGCAAAGTAATATTTTTTTTAACAAAAAGCATTCGTGCAGGTGCAAAAATCCTCGTCTTCGACTCGGATTTTTGTTGCCACCAGAGCACTCATGCTTCTTGTTAAAATATTACTTAGCAACGTGTTTTTTCCATTTTTTTCGGAAAAATTGGACGCACTTATGATATTACTTACGACTATTTCCCTCGTCTTAATTTCCACCAATCAGAAACGCGCAATTTTGAATCACAAATGGTTTCTAGATGGAAAAATTGTTTGGCAGCAGCTGTCAGCAGTTTTTTCGGGTTTACCCGCGGCAAAACTTGACAGTTGTTGTCAACGAAAATTAATAATACATACATAGATGCATCCAGAATAATCTGTTACTCAAGAAATAGTCTTGTCAAATACCATTCGTGCATCTAATTTTTCCTGTGAAAAAAATCGAAAAAACACAGTGCGAAGTAATATTTTTTTAACAAAAAGCATTCGTGCAGGTGGAAATTAAGACGAGGGAAATAGTCATAAGTAATATCATAAGTGCATCCAATTTTTCCGAAAAAAATCGAAAAAACACGTTGCTAAGTAATATTTTAACAAGAAGCATTCGTGCAGGTGCAAAAATCCTCGTCTTCGACTCGGATTTTTGTTGCCACCTGCACTCATGCTTCTTGTTAAAATATTACTTAGCAACGTGTTTTTTCGATTTTTTTCGGAAAAATTGGATGCATTTATGATATTACTTATGACTATTTCCCTCGTCTTAATTTCCACCAATCAGAAACGCGCAATTCTGAATCACAAATGGTTTTTAGATGGAAAAACTATATGGCAGCAGCTGTCAGCAGTTTTTTCGGGTTTACCCGCGGCAAAACTTGACAGTTGTTGTCAACGAAAATTATTAATACAAACATAATGCATCCAAAATAATCTGTTACTCATCAAATAGTCTTGTCAAATACCATTCGTGCATCTAATTTTTCCTGTGAAAAAAATCGAAAAAACACAGTGCAGAGCAATATTTTTTTAACAAAAAGCATTCGTGCAGGTGCAAAAATCCTCGTCTTCGACTCGGATTTTTGTTGCCACTAGCACTCATGCTTCTTGTTAAAATATTACTTAGCAACGTGTTTTTTCGATTTTTTTCGGAAAAATTGGATGCACTTATGATATTACTTATGACAAAATTTTTGACGTTTCTCAAATTCATAGATAGCTTCGGGAATGAATACCATAGAGAAAACAAACAACGTTTAGTTGATCGTTGATCTATGATGAATACTTATTTCTCAAATAGCGCAATAAAAGCCCAATGTGACCATCTTCAGACACATTTTCTCGAGAAATAGTCATTTCGAATACCACTCGAGATGAAATTTTAAGCAGGTAAAATTTCTCTCTTGTAATATTCAAGTTCATGTCATTCGCGAAATTGCCGAAAGCAACAAACTTTCATTTTAAAATCGAGAAATTTTGCCGGCAAAATTTCATCTCTAGTGGTATTATATACATATATGAAAATTTTTCCCGTGTTTCCCAACTGTTAGGAAATATTCATTTCCTTACTGTAAGGAAATGATATTTCCTTACAGTTGTCAGTGTTCTACATAAGCATATTCGTACTTTTCTCTAGATTTCTTCGGCGATAATTCTAATGAAGCAGTATTAACGGCCTCAACCAGCTCTGGAGGAGTTCCAGAAATGGAAAATTCATCATGACCGAGATCATGACTCATTATTTTACACTGTTTTGTCTTCGAAAAGACCAGCAATTAAATTAATATTCGTCAAGTTTGACAATTCAGCATTAATACGTGTCCATAAAAAGCAACCAATTCTATTCCGAATTTCAAAGCTCCATTTATTTATTAATGGAATAATTCGCGGTTTTTTTCGAAATTGATTAAAATCTGTCGAATTTCAAACGATTTGCGGAAAAATAGTATGTTACCTCGTAGGAAAAACCACATTCCTGGACTCTGTGTTGCTAAGTCTCGGCTTACGCCTCGACTTAGCAATCTTTACAATCGTCCATGTAAGGCTTTTCCTACCCGGTAAACAATGTACTATTGTCTTCATACCCAATCGTGCTCGGTTTTTGATTTGTCCGCCACAACCAAAATGTGAGCATCTACATGAGATGAAGCGCAGGTTAGAACTAAATAAGATGTCTAAATTAATGTTTTTATACATCTTTGAACGAAATTACAAAATTCTGGGCTTTTAAGACGTGGTCTAAGAGGCTTCTTCCGGTGTATTTCGGTTTTGGGCTGTAACTCGACGATTGACTGATGGTAAAAAGGGCAATGGCGTGTTATTAATATTTCAGCATCAATCTAACCGAAGTAAAATACAGGGTTTATTTTAAGGTGAGGCTTTTCTTTTAACAAGTGATAGAACTGATCAAAATAAGTCATTTTATCGATTTTTTTCATGAAATGAATTTAAAAAATTTGTAGTAAAGCAACATGGCAAAATAATCTGTTCTACGCACTAGAGCTTCCTGCAAATTTGTTAGATAAGAAGACAAAAACCAAGAGATGTTGATATCTACGGAGAAGCAGGCGAGGGAGCTGGTTCGTACTGAAGAATTTTCAGATTCACCTAGAAGCTAGAAAATATTCTAGTTTCATTTTTCCGAAACAGGGATTCATGTTTGAAAGTTTTAGTAAAATTACTTATTTTGATGAGTTCTACCATCTGTCAAAAGAAAAGCCTCATATCTCAAATAAATTCACCCTGTATATTATTCATCTGAATATCGATGATGAACTTAGTACTGGTCACACTTAATATCGGTTAAAAGTCCCAATGTAAGAGCGTAAAAATGATGAATAATAGTCGATCAAAACATGAACCAAAGTTTTGATTTGTTACTACAAAACTAATATTTCTAATTTTGAATTGTTAAATAAAAATATTGGTTTGGAAATTAATATATCGTTTTCTTCAGGAACTTATTCTTCATTACCCAGTTCAGGAAAATTGCTGATAATTGATTCATAAAAAGAAAAAGCTAACTCAAGGGCGATGATAATTTTTTCTTGGGGGTAGTTTGAATAAAAGAAACATATGCTGTATCAGAGACAGTCTCTGGCTGTATGCTATGCTGCTGCAAATGAATGGTGAATGAGACGAGGTTATAGAGGTGTCACAATTCGACAATTATTGTTGAAATCAGACGCTGTCTTGCTGCTTTGGACGCAAAACTTTCAAATTCTGGTAGAAGCTTCTTTTTCTTATTTCAATATAGAAAATACTTATTCAAATATATATATTCTTTTGAAAGAGAGTAATACATACTTTTTTCTCAAATCAAACAATATATGGCATAAGGCACGTGTGAAGAAATGGCAACAAGGAACAGATTGTATAAAAAAACAATCCGTTTCCCGAATGATAAACACCAAAATACTCTCATGATTTCGAAATCTCTCTCTTTACCATTTTTAATGAAGTTACACTCATATGTACATGTACATTTACATTTATTGAATAAAATTCTTAGAAATAAATTTCACTGTTTTTCAAGAATATCAGTCTATTTAATCTATCAGAAATCCATTACTCTTGCAGTGTTGCCTGACCGTATTTAGCTGTGCGACTATCCAGACACATACTAAAATATAGAAAGAATAGGAAGAAATTTCTGTGGTGGAAATTCACGGAACATAGAAAAGAATGACAACAAAAATCGAATTTTCCTGTTGAAGTGATTTGAATCTGTTTTGCGTTGTGAATAATCCAAAAAAGATATGAATTTGGCCGGAAAATCAGAGGAATCTATTTGTCTTGACGCAGAATGCTATTAGAACCTATATTTACCTAAGTCAAATGAGGACAAAAAATTTCATATTCATTTTGTGTAGTGTTATTATAATTAGTGTAGTCTTGATTGCTTTCGGCCAGAATAAGCCGGAAGCGATTCAAAATATTGTTTCAACAACTCACCAACAATTTCGCAATTTTCAGGTGAATATAGCGTCAAAAAGTCGTTGCAATTCTCTTAGAATATCTTTTCAGGATAACCTACGAGATGCTGAATCCAAAACTTTAGTTGCTGATGTGAAATACTTAGAACAGTTGGGATTTACAAAATCTCCAAGATTGTATCCTAACGATATTTGGAGAAATACATCATTGCCTGTTATAGTTACTAGTGTAAGGGAAGGACAAGAAAGTCAAATTTATGGACTCATCAATAATATTGTTCGAATATTTCCAAACAACACTCTTCTAGTCTATGACTTGGGTCTCAGTGGCTTTACACTGAAATTTGTGAGCATATATCATCTGAGAATTTGATGAATATTATTAAAATAATTTTCAGCTGCTCAACTTTTGTAATAATAGTAGATGCCAAGTACAAAATTTCCCATTTTCTAATTTTCCATCTCATGTTGGTAAAGAAGACACTCATGCATACAGGCCATTGATAATTCAGGTAATCGGTGTTTTGTTGTGTATCTATTAAATAATATTGTTTCTCCACATTCTTTTTACTTTTTAGGATGCACTGCAAGCAACTGGAGCAATTTTTTATATAGAATGTGATTATCGTTTCTCAAAGCACACAACCAGTGATAAAGTGTATGCTCTCTTTGATAAACTTGCGAAAGATCCTCAGAAAGCAATAGTTACATGGCCAATGAATTCAAAACATTCAGTATCAACCTTAACACACAAGAAAATGTTTGAATATTTCCATACAAATTGGAATTCCTTTATTTTCCTCCGTATGGTTTCTGCTGATATGTTAATTGCAGTAAATACAGGATTTGTACATCAAGAAATCATGCTTCCATGGGTACAATGTGCATTGACACCTGACTGTTTGGCACCAATTGGAGCTCAATCTGGGGGTTGCCGATTTGATAAGAAACCATTATACAGGTAAAATTGAATTTGTACCTTTGAACACAAAAGTTAGTTTGAGGTTAGAATTGTGAATGGATATGATGCGTATTTTATCAAATTTTGTAATAAAGAAAATTTTCAGGTATTCTGGATGTCATAGCTATGATGTTTCAGCATTAAATGTTGTTTTGGGAGTGAAGAATAAGTTTGATTCCAATCTATATACTTATTTAGAGAGTGACATATCATTCACGAAAGTTCCACTTTCAAAAGCTATCTCCCTAATGAAAGAATTTGAACAAAATACTACAACAGAAGCAAGGTATTCAGATAATATCTTATTTTGATAATATTTCAATTTGGAACTGGTTCTGAATGTTTCAGCTGAGTTTTTATTTTTAATCGATCCAAATATTACATACAGCTATATTCATACATACTCATATGAAGTTATGCTTTCACCAGCTCCAAACTCATATGCTATGAATAATCAATTTTCAATCTAAATTATGAACTCAACATCATTGTTCAATTATCATTCTATATACTTACTGAATAATCTAACCTATAATAGGTTCTCTTATATTTATAATTTTCAGTTTGGAATTTTCGAAAGTACGTCTGTAGCTGCTCATATGTTAGAAAAATTTTATTTCGATCCACAAATATTATTCATATATTCGAAATTTCTTGTTTTATAAGTAGTTTTAGGTGCATAAAGTTCCTAATTGCATTGATATCAATGTGTTTTTTTGCCTGAACAAAGACTAATCTTATCATAATACCAGATATAGAAAGGATTGGTCATAATTATGCCCATCAAACATTTTCTTTGTATAGGAATAAGGCAGCCCATATTCTAGTAAAGTAACTTCTCATAAATATGTTTATAACCTAGCTATTTTTTTTTTTCATTTTTATAGTTTTATCTTATATGTAAATCTTTTATGTGGACATTTAAAGGATTAACCATCGATTCGTCAATGTATTGAAATGATAAAGGACCAAATTCATTATGTGATACTTCAATTTTTTAGTGACCATTTTAATTCGTTTTCTAAACCAAATGTTATTTGTGATAATCATTATATATTTTAACAGAGTATGAATTATGATTTCAAAAAATACCAAATTTTCCCATTTTCATTTTCGTAACAATGTATTCTCTGTAAATGTAAAAATTGCTCTCCTTTTATCATTTAAGGAAATGTGTGTTATGAAAGTATTAAACAATGCTCAATTTTCAAACATTGGGAAGCTACTTCTTGCATTGAGACTTTGAAACTCGAAACTGGTAGTTATCTTGTTGAGAAATATAAGCATGAAAATGGAGATCCATTATTCATTCATTATTCTATTTGTTATGAAAACAACGGAAATAATGGCTCAGAATGACATCCTGAGAGACGAGAGTGCTTCCATTCATTAATTTATAAAAAAAATTTAGGTTGACCCAATGTAGATTATAAAATTGTGTAGGAAACCGATTTTTAGAGGTGATAATTCAAATTTTCACTGATCTAAATTGGTGGTTGCTCAATTTTGAATGCCTTGAGTATGCTTTCTTGCAAGATGCCATATATTCCTTAGTGTAGTGTGTTCCCCATGGTAGCATTAGCCAGTTATTATTATCTATTAATCAGAAAACCATTCAATGTTCCATTTGATTCGAATAGATATTGAGTTTACCCAATGAATTTAATTTATGTATTGGAAGAAGAAAAATTCTGTTCGGTTTTGAACTTTCTAAGTTTTCAAGACTTCTTAGTTATTAATTTATCTGTTATTAATATATCTGTATATTAAATTTGTAAATATTTATTTATTATTCCATTCATATAAGGATTATAAGAATTGATTTTCATTTCCTCAGTTCATGAATACCACATATCATTTTGATGAGGATTGATTTACATACTTCGATATTGTTTGGGAAATATATACATAACAGAATGCATTTTTTCATTGCAGTGTTGAGCTTTTGAATTAAAACTATTATATTTGTAAATACATGTTGAATTGTATATTATGCAATTGTAATATTTGTCACTAGAATAAAGAATAAATCTTTTCCATTCAATTGTGAATTATTACAACAGGTTCTCATCCTGGGGTAATTTTTAAACTGGAAAACTTCAATCTGAAGGATGTTGATGTTTTGATGATACAGTCAATTATCATTTCAACTTTTTTTTATTATTCTTAGATACATTCTGAGTCAAATAACGATTACATTGGAAACAGCGATGTTTTAAAAGTTTTTCTGTATCATTCATTAATACATATCCTTCATTCGATTCGTTCAATAATTTACATTTTTTCACAATTATTCCCGAGTTCCAGTGAACCTTGTATACAGAAATTCAACGTGGATGTAAATAGCAGCGGGAAAATCCTCTGTTCTCATAACAAGAAACCTGTTTTGAATCAGTTTCAATTTTCTTCATTTCATTGTCAACTATGGTAAGTAACTCTTGGATATCATATTCATGTGCATGCTCTGAGAATACTTTACATATTGTTTGTATATACCATGTTCCATTCTCTACGTGCCTATTTGATGGAAATCCTAAAAAAAATTTATTTGTGAAATTTTTTCATAGTGTTTTTGTAATTAACACACCTGGGATTGTTGAATAAGCTATCAACGTGTTGGACCTATCTTGAGGTTTTTTACTTTTCGGTATCCCATCCCTTTCATTAGGAGAACTCCTGAAAATATTTTTTTTTAATTTGGCAATGAATATCACATGCTTGCTACCTACCTGCAACATTGGAAAATGAATATTTTCGGTTTATTTCTAAGGGAAATACATTCAGACTCATTGAAATAGTCAATTATATCCTCAGTTGCTATTCTTTTGCCATCAACACATAACAGTTCAGTGTATCCTCCAGGGATGCCTTTATTTGTTCCATGGCTCATGATAATTACCATACAAATGTCCACCTTCTTCAACTTCGGGTCACTTGTGAATTGTTTCAATATCTTTCGGATATCCTAAAGAAATGAATGAAAATGGATATTTTGATATTACTCCTTCGATAGAATATGTGTATTGTGTAAGCTCTTTTGTGTCAATTGTTGGATATTAAATTATCATGAGTTATGAGTAGAATTTACAATAATTTCTAGCAGGGATTCACGGCTTTACCGTTGCAAGGATACGTTTATTGATAGTCATACTCATCAGAAGCCAGGAGTATTGTTGAGAGAAAGAGGGATTTCTGGTTAGGCTTGGCTACTATGCATTATGCATATCGAACAGCACAGTTGATTTTTAACGCAATAAAACAAGTTAATTCCGAGCTTTCTAGCCGTGTTCTACTAGGCATTTCAGCTCACTGCCGTGGGCATCTTCAGAGATATCTCAGTCGACGGTTGTAACCAAACGATCGACTGCTCCAAACAAATGATGCTGCAGCTGCAGGATCGGGCACTGATGTATTTATTGCCGTGGCACCAACACTTATATGTGACAGGTCGTTTCAACCACACTTTTCCGGACAAGTGATGGCAGGCAGCTATGCACTATGAATAACCGAATTTTTCTATTCATGTTGTTTTGTATATATAAATTCCGATACCCTTCATATTGGATAATAACTTTTGATGTTGGAAATTGCTTCTGTTTCAGCGAATACAATGTTGGGTTCGGTCATTGGAGCATGTTTCCTAAGTGCTTGTTTGATTCAACTGAAAATCGGTGTTGTCAACTGACAGCACCGATGATTCAATTTCGCCAAATGTAATTCCATCTCTTCTGGTAGATATTCATGCTTACATATTCGTCGAGCTCTTTCTATAAGATAAGTGATTCGATTGATACCACAGTGCTTCTGATGTTGGGGCTGGTGATAGGAGTCCTTGCTTAGATATCATTCTGTCTGTGTGCTGTTTCAATGGCGTTCTTCTCTAATTTCTCCATGAAGAAGCTGGCAAACGTATCTCGATATAATGCCCGGAATTATCTTATTTTATAGTCGAATCGGAATCCGGTCGTGGAAGACTTCAACTCTTCAGCAATAAGGAGGTGATGAATACTCTGAAAAGAAACATTTCTGTTTCCGGCCGGAGTTGCAGACCTTTCAATAAGATGCCGATCTCTTGATCAAACAAGCTGCATATGCACTAACTAGCGCAATAATTTCATCACGGCCCTGTTAATGATTATACTCGAAAAATTATCTCCATAAAAAATTGGTTATTCTGACTACTTCTGACCGTTTGAAAGAGCAGAAAATCAAAATTCCACGAATGGTAATTTCCGGTCATATACCATTCCACTATAAACAATGATGATATGTACTATTCGAAATCCATTATCCAATAAATCTAAACTAGCATATATCAACGAATTTAGATGTAACACATGGTTGCTCACTTTCTCCTTCACGTCAGAATGTTTTTCAACCTGAAATCCAATTTGTCCGAGTACATTAGCTAAGTCTTTTTCATCTTTTTTAGCTCCTTTTCGGTTGAGATCCTCCTTATAGAATTTAACATTATTCACTATAAGAGCTCTTCCTCTATTTTCAGAATGTGTCTGGTAGACCGGCAACGAACCACTACGGAAATTATCGTAATATTTTTTTGTTTTTTTAACTCTGTATTCCATTTTCTTCGGTTTTATGATTTTAGATGTTGGTGGTGAATTAGCAGATCTGGTACTTGGATTTTCAGCTGCAAAGGATTGAGAAAATAATATTGATCTAATAGTTAACTCTATAAAATTCCGATGAAACAATCTAGCTTACCCCTAACATCATTAACAGATGTGAGTTGTTGCAGCCTAGAAGAAATTGGAACTGGAATAACCAATTATTATTTGAAAAATTTTCATCCAAAGTGTGAAAAATTCTAGATGACTTTACCTAATGAACTTATAGGTTGGGCTCCTCTGAATGGAACAGCATCAATTCTTGTACGTGATGAACTGGGCATAGATGAAGATGACCATATATTTCTTCGGAGTTCTATAAATATATGATAGAAATTTGAAAACTATGATACAAACTATTATAGAACGCAAGAAAGAGCAGAAAGTAGTAAGTTAAATATTCTTTCACAATGGTCGACTGGAATCTCTATTTGAATAGCATTATCTCATCTCAAGCAACAAATTTAGAAATTTTCAGGAATCATACGAACAATTTCTGCTTTTTAAGGGAAAAGTTGGAGTGAAAATTGTCATATTGAAAAAAAAAATAAGTGTATCGCATGTGGTCTACCAAATGAAATGCATTATTAAGAGGATAACATTTTTGAGATGAAATGTTCAATATATGTTCTACACTCTACAGGGTCCTGCATTAGAGCAAAAATCTTCCATAGCTGCCGAACCAGACATCTCAGAGATTTCGTTGAAAAGTAGACCTCTTGTCTATATAGGGTATCCCCGATAAATGTTTTTCAACAAATGCATGATTTCTTTGATGGATCACCCCATATTTTTTCACATATTTCAATGACCTTCATTACCGAGTTCATTACCTATATTTCATGACGCAAAGTATTAGAGACATTTTTCCAACGGTACAGATCTTATTCGAAGAAAACTCCAAAAAAAAATGAGGGAAAAGCAGTTCAGTAAAAGTCTTCTGACGATTTCTAGAAGCGATAGTAACATGAGTTTGATCTGAAAGTTCCTTTATTGAAGGATTTGCCTTGACACGGTTCCTAAACGATCAACCTGTTATTAAGGTCCGAATATGAAGAACTTCAAATTATTATTTCTCGATTTTTTCAAATGTAACACCGTGTTTTTTTCCACAGTAATGTAGATAATTGAATACCTTACATTTTCTCAGAAGTAACCTCAGGATTATTTTCACTCCCGCATCCAGCAGACACGAAAAATGATATCGAAACTGAAAATTTATTCAAATAATAACATAATAAAAAATAACGGACCTTCAAAAGAGGTCAAACAATGAAATAAAACTAAAAGAATAATTATTGACAAACTTCAAAACCTTCCCAGAATCATACTTCCTGAGCATCAACATAAAAATGATATTTTGCTTCCGTACATGCAAGCAATACATATTGATCACGTATTCAACCAATTATATCTGTTTTTATCGGCTTTCCAAAAAAAATATTAATCGAGTCATTGCTACAAGAGCACAAAGCTCCTTTCGAATACACTGAATTAGTATGAATTTCTGGAAAAAATGGGATGGTTGATATGATTTTCATGTTAAGGCAATGCCACAAAACTTGTTTTTTTAGGAAGTCGAACTTATGCTGCCCAATATCACGATAGGAAATATTCATCCCATTTTTCCAAAAATTCATACTGATTCACTGTATTCGAAAGTATCTTTGAGCTCTAGTAGCAATGACTTGATTAATATTTTTTTTGGAAAGTTGATAAAAACTGATATAATTGGTTGAATACGTGATCAATATGTACCTATTGCTCGTACGGAAAAAATATCATTTTTATGTTGATGCGCAGGGCGCAGCAAATATGATTCTGGGTAAGTTTTAAAGTTGGTCAATAATTATTCATTTAGTTTTATTTCATTGTTTGACCTGTTTTGAATGTCCGTTAGTTTTTATTATGTTATTATTTGAATAAAATTTTCAGTTCGGGAGTGGAAATAATCGTAAGGTTACTTCTGAGAAAATGTAAGGTATTCAATTGTCTACCTACATTATTGTGGAAAAAATCGAGAAATAATAATTTGAAGTTCTTCATATTTGGACCTAAATAACGGACACCCTGTATATGACAGGTTGATCGTTTAAGAACCGTGTCAAGGCAAATCCTTCAATTAAAACTTTCAGATCAAATTCATGTTACTATCGGTTCTAGAAATCGTCAGAAGACTTTTACTGAACTGCTTTTCCCTCACCTTTTTGCAGTTTTCTTCGAAAAAGATCTTTATCGTTGGAAAAATGTCTCTAATATTTTGCGTCATGAAATAGGTATTGAAGATCATTTAAAATACGTGAAAATATATGGGGTGATCCATAAAAGAAATCATGCATTTGTTGAATAACATTTATCGCAGACACTCTGAATATCAGAAAATAATTTCCTGAGATGCTGAGGTCTACTTTCCAACGAAATCTCTGAGATGTCTGGTTCGGCAGCCATGCATGAAAGATTTTCGTACTATTGCAAGACCCTGTATGTAATAAGATAGATGTATAGTGTTGGGACTGAATACATTGTTGAACTTATTCCGCCCTTTTGTATAACTATTTCAAAACGGTAACAGAAATATGTTTTAATAAATTCTATCAATAGAGATTGTTCTGTAGCTACTTACCAGAACTAGTTTGTATAGCTGTCGTTTTAACTACAGTTTGAGAGGTCACATATCTTTCATTGACGGTTCTTTTACTGCCGTTTGTAACAGTCGCAGAACGTTTCAATTCATTCTGTTTTTTAGATGTTTTTTTTGAGGGAATGTCCCTACAAATGGAATTCATGTATTAATAACCTGAGGTCAGGAGCATTTGCACGCTCACTCTGAGTAATTGCTTTTAGGAATTTTTTTTCATCGATTTGAATGAGAAATCGATCGAGCCAAATTGAGATGAGTTTCGACGATATTTCTCGAAAATTTCGTAATTCTTGTAATCACCCGATCTTCAGACATTGGGGTAAAATGATAACCTTCTTGTTCATAGCAACAATCGCGATAAAATGTTTCTGTAGATTACTAAGAGATGCAATAAGTACATTTAACACTCGAGTTAAGTTCTTATCGATTTTTCATGGCAAAGTTAGTTGATTATGAATAAAAATTTCGAAAGCGTAGTTGAAAATCACAGCTGAATTCGAAATTTTTTTGATTATGGCGGCTTAGCTTTTTTTGCATTACAAACAATTTTGAGCTTCGAAGGAAATGGAAACAAAGCTTCAAATTTTTCGTAGAACTTACTCTTGCGAAGAAGATTTGCTTCTAAAACACGAAAACATAGCTAACTCAACAAAGGAACTTCAGTACTGCTGTGACAATCATGATTAAAAACTGGATACCAAGAATGATGTTGAGTGGGACCAGTGGTGACTCAGATAAGATTAGATAAATTCATTATTGATATGTCGGGCCATAACCTATTCCTTTCCAAAATTTGTCCATGGTTACTTTCGATAGCACCTTATAAATCTCACCGTATACCTTGATAGTTGAATGCATTGGGAACGCTTGCGATTAATTTTGTTTTTATTATTTCATCTGTCAATTTTGTTATCTGCAATGGCGGCATGTACTTCAAATGCCTCCTTCTGCATGCTGCAGGACTAGCAATGGATGAAAAAAGTAACAAGACTCTGATGATCATCAATTATTTCGAGAATTCGTGCATAACGAATATCGGATATAAATTGTGGCTAACACAATCCATACAAATAAAAACCAAATTCATACAATATGGAAAAATTCCATATCCTTGTGCCCAACCCTGACAAGGAAACAACATGTGCAGCATATTTATATGAAAAACAACAATATTCATGCAGTTCAAACAGGATTCTCATCGTGTACAAACGACAAATGATGACAAAAAATGGTTGCTGAAACTGCCGTTGACTCAAAGTTTTATGATGTCCTCCATGAATTGGGCCGAGGAATGTTCGGGTGAGTTCATGAAGGATTAATTAAGGCCTAAGTTGATCTTTGTTTTCTGCTGTTCAAACTTCCCACATTTTACAAATGGAAAAGAGAAAAATGGAATCAAGTTTATAATTCAGATCAGAGTTTTACAAGAGATGGTTGAAAGGGCTTTTTCTATTGTTTCATTTCCTGAAATGACATTTAACTTCGGTTTAAATAATTTCTTCTGGCCCTTGCTTAATTTGGTTCGGTACTCGGATTATGATGATAATTATTTCCAAACTTAAAACCCTATATTTACAACGAAATAGATTGTATGAATTTAACGAATGTGTCCCATTTTGGTTGAGACTGCACTGTATCTCACTCTCAGCTGTTATTGAAGATAGAGACATGAGGTTTTTGCGACCATGTATCACGTTTTTGTAAAACTTTCAAAGCCACAAACAGAAATATTCCAACTACTTTTGTTCCTAAAAATACAGGGCAAATCGAAAATGTTCACTTATTGAGATGTTTGAAAAATGTTTTGTTTATTGCATTCATGGAAACTAAGTCACAAACAATGTCAATACAAATCAATAATGATGGCTGACGGTGAAAACATGGAATTTAATGCATTAAATGCATGTGTGAAAGAATTCATGGCCTACTAATGAAAAAAACAAACCTAAATATGGATTTTTCTGATTTTTGAACCTGAAATTTATTAAAGATTAGGTCGTGATACATCAATGTATTCAGAAAAAAAATTGCAAAAATTTGACATCAAAATATACAGGGTGTCTCTATCTTCCATATAGCTGAGATACAGTGCAGTCTCAACCATAATGGGACACAGTTTACTTTTCCGGAACTAAAAATTGTTGCAGTTACAATTTTACATCGGATTTTGTCGATTGCCTGACAAGACTCTCTTTGGTATGAATAATGTTTTTCCCTTATTTGAGTATATACCTTAAGTGTATTTAATTTGCCTTAAGTGTAGATTTTTAATCAACATCTTACAATGCCATTTAACAAACTTCAATGCTTTCACTCCCTTCACATACTAGGTTATTCTAAATGCATGCGACAAAATTCAGGAGGTATGGAATTGAGATGGGTCTTCCCTATAACAAAATATCCCCAGCCCACCTCTTTCCGAGATATCACTGTCAAAATGTGGTGACTAAAATTGAGTTTTTAATGTAGACAAATGGCATCCCCTTTACATCTGTGCATGAAAATCGGTCAGAAATAGTGACTAGAAAAATCAAGGTAATTTCCAGCATTCATTATGAACGGGTAGTACCTACATTTCACATCTTCACTGTTTTCCACCAAAGGACGGTAAAGAACCCCGCACTTTTCTTATGGCAAATGGCGTTCCGTCAAATGTTCTAATTTTTTGGTATAATGTACCTAGTACGCGACCCAAGGGCGGTCCTACGGGGGGGGGTAAAGGGGGTAATTACCCCCTCAGAGCACTACAACCAATTCGATTTTTTAAATTTTATTTATGAAAAAACTAACAAAAAAAAGTTTTATCATCTTTTCAATTTTTCATTCAATTATTACCCCCCCCCAGGAAATCAGCCTAGGACCGCCCTTGACTCGACCTACTGATCAAAAGTGTCCATGGCGCCAACTCAATCCTATGACTTGTTTTTGAGATACAGGGCGTTGAAGTTGAGAATTACCCACTTTTATTACGCGAGTATCTTGAAACAGAATCGAATGAACTTCAATTTTTCTCAAGAAACATTTCATTCCATCCCCAGGGAGCAACCATATGGAGGAATATGACCGAAAATCGTTACGAATACAGGGTTATCCATAATTGAATGCATAGGTACCCGATATTAAAAGACTAAAAGTATAAAATATGTCAGTTCCAGAGCGAAAACGTTCGCAAAATGGACTATTTCACTAGATATGTTGTTGTTACATCGAAAAAACCTGAAATACCCAGAATTCATACTGGGTGATCTATTATTATATAAACTATTCACAATGAAGGTTAAGTGGACACCCTGTATTTTTGGGTTGATTTGAGATGTTTGTTTGATTTTTTCAGAACATATCATCATGGACTTCAAAGAATACAGGGCGATTCAGTCATGAAATAAACTGTGAACCTCACCTTTTTTTTCATCACCCTATATTTCAAGATTAACTCCGTTGAGGTGGGAGTTTTCTTTCACCACTGTACTTGATATACAAACAGCAATACGACTCAGAGTTTTCATCCACTTCCTATGACCAGATTTTTTGCTGGAATACGAATAGAATAACATAAATAAATAATTTTCATATTACATAAAACAAATCTGATCATATAGGAAGTGAATGAAAACTCTCAGTCGTATTGATGTTTTTATATCAAGTACAGTGGTGAAAGAAAACTCCCACCTCAACGGAGTTAATCTTGAAATAGAGGGTGATGAAAAAAAGTGGTTTTTGGGTATTTACGTGAGGCTCACAGTTTATTTCATGACTAAATCACCCTGTATTCTTCGAAGTCCATGATTATATGTTCTGGAAAAATCAAACACCTCAAATCAACCCAAAAATAAAGGTTGTCCACTTAACCTTCATTGTGAATAGTTTCTATAATAATGGATCACCCAGTATCAATTCTGGGTATTTCAGGTTTTTTCGATGTAACAACAACATATCTAGTGAAATGGTCCGTTTTGCGAACGTTTTCGCTCTGGAACTGACATCTTATACTTTCAAAATCGGGCATGCATTCAATTATGGATAACCCCGTATTCGTAACGATTTTCGGTCATATTCCTCCATATGGTTGCTCCCTGGGGATGGAATGAAATGTTTCTTGAGAAAAATTGAAGTTCATTCGATTCTGTTTCGAGATACCCGCGTAAAAGTGGGTAATTCTCAACTTCAACTCGCTGTATCTCAAAAACTACTCATAGGATTGAGACGGGGTCATGGACATTTTTGATTAGTAGGTCGAGTACTACATTATACCAAAAAATTAGAACATTTGACGGAACGCCATTTGCCATAAGAAAAGTGCGGGGTCCTTTGTAAAAAAAATAAATTATGGTGATTTCTTCAGCTTCTAGTTTTGGGAATTTTTTTTTCTTATATAATACCACTAGAGATGAAATTTTACCTGCTTAAATTTCATCTCGAGTGGTATTCGACATGACTATTTCACGAGAAAATGTGTCTGAAGATGGTCACATTGGGCTTGTATTGCGCTATTTGACAAATAAGTATTCATCATAGATCAACTAAACGTTGTTTGTTTTCTCTATGGTATTCATTCCCGAAGCTATCTATGAATTTGAGAAACGTCAAAAATTTTGTCGCTGAAAAACCAACTTGTTGGTTTTACCGATGTGAATGTTTTATCGATGAGAAACGAGTGTTGCTAAGGAAACTTCCTCACTGAAAATGGAATGAGTGAAATAGTCTGAATAAAACAAGGATGTTGAGTTATAATTTTATTTCTTGAAGCTTCATCCCGAAAAAAAATCTTGATATGAAATAAAGTATGGGTTGCTAATTCGATCCCCGTAGAGGCCGTAGAATGCAACAGGAATATTGACAAAATACCCGTGGTTAGTCCTTTGTGAGTGCATGACAATTACAGAATTTCCTCTAGCTTAACTGAAATTTTAGAAAAAAAACCAATAGGTACTAGTTATCACCTTTTAAGGGTGATATCCTGGAAAGGGGTAGGCTGAGGAAATTTTCTTTAGAAAAGACCCATCTTTTTGATTCCATACGAGCAATCATCTGAATTTTTTCGCATGAATTTAGAAACATCCTGTAAATTTATCGTGATGACAAAATAACGATGGGTCAAAAAATTAGAGCGCAAATATCAAATTGATAAATAGTTTTGATGCATAGACTAGGTTTCTATAAATTCGTTTGAATATGGAGTTAATTCAGACAACTTTTTTGGTTCAAAATTCCACTGTTTTCGGACAAAAATAAAAAAACATTGAATTAAGGTACTAGGAATTAGGAATATTTTATATTTTCATGGTCCGAAAATCACAACTATTACATTTACAATTACATATTAGTATACTATGCCTTGATGTTCCTACTTATGGACAAAAAAACCTAACTCTTCCTTAGTTTTCTAGTTGTATTTATTATTTATTAAAACTGGATAATATATTTTCAAAGCAGGTATATTATCCTGAATTGCTAATTAATCGTATTCCTGTTATCAACACTCAAGGGCGCACCCAGAATTGAATTTCGGGGGGGGCTGAATCGAAATGCAACTTTGATATAAGATATAAAATCTCTGGCAGTTTTCACGATTCTCAGTTATGCAGAAATTTTTTTTCTAACACTTTGAATTTCGGGGGGGGCTGCAGCCCCCTGGCGCCCCCCCTGGGTGCGCCAATGTCAACACTGATTAATTGTAATCGTGGGATTGGCATATATACTCCATTCACTTTTATAAAGTATCGCGGTTTGCCATGAAATTTTGACACATTTCACCGTATATATTTTGAAAATGTTAGGTTATGGTCATTGCACTGTCAGATACGCCCACAACGTTGCCGTTTCTGCTAAAAAATCGTAGTAATTACGTATTTATCAAAATGTTCCTTTGGGAAATTAATGAATTTGAGAAAATATTATGTTAATTCAGAAGACATTTAACTACATTTTTGCACAACCTGAAATACTCCAGTATGAAAATGTAGTAGTTCTACGAAACCTGCGCCACAGTTAAATCTTCGAAGAACTAACTCCATTTACAAAGTTGAAAAAGAGTAAATAGAAAGTAGACCTGGCAATGTCGCTTAATTTTCACGAGTGCCAAACTGCGTCTGTTCTAGGGGAAAAAACTTGATAAACCTAAATCATGGCCAACCGCGATACTTTATAAAAGTGAATGGAGTATTGGAAACAACATCTAGTTATTCCATGAGCGAGATCACGCAACTTCATCATTGCTTTATCAAGCTCTAAAATACAAACAACAGTAAAAGACATGTACATATAAAACTGAAATACGTTTACCTTCAGGTAAATGTATTTTATATGGCCCAATCCTATCTCAATATCCTGCAGGCAATAATTCATGTGGGATGAATTTCCTTCTTTTCGATATAGATGAGCAGAATTTGTCAGTCTGGAACAGTTGCACTAAGGTTAAATTGAATGGATCTGGAAACTGGGGAAGTTTTATTGATTGAAAATGTTTTGCTTAGGAGGATTTCGCGAAGAATGGATGATGATTCTGAATTTAGAAATAAGCATGGGCGCCCGCAGAAACCCGCAGGAATTTTTTTCAGAGGGGGGACTAATAAAGATTTGAAAGTAATATTGGGGGTCTTGTGCTTAAAAGCAATGAGGCCATCAAGATCTTAGGGGGGGCCATGACCTTATTCACATCCTCCCTGTTAAACACATTCGATTTTTTGGGTCTATAATCATCATTTTTTCTCTTCACAAATGCTCGAAGTTTTGGATACTTAGAAATATCTATATTTTCCTCTATGAAAAGGGTGGACTTCAACATCGAATACTCACACCACTCGAACTTTTTTGCCAGCTCTCATCGCTATCGCACTGGCGCAAACTCGTCCTCGACTAGTAAATGTTACTTACATCCCTTATAGTATAAATTACTTTTTCTAATTGTACAATATCTCCCATAATAGATTACCCATTGTATCTTATCAATAAATTTTCTCTCCTTTCAGCACTGTCTATCTTTGTGCCAAGAAGCACAATAAACAGAAACTGGTGATGAAGGAAATAAAAACTAATCTACAAAACGATGATTTAAAAAAAGCGAAGAATGAAATAGCCATTTTGAAATCTTTGAAGCATCCCAACGTAGTCTTGTATTATGATAGCTATTGCAAGAAGAACGTTATTTATATAATGATGGAATATGCAACGAAAGGAACGTTACATGATTTTTTGCTCAACAGGAAGAAGCATATATCCCCACAGGTAAAATATGCTCTAAATAGAGGTTCTGAATCAAATACGTTAATTTTCAGAAAGTGATGAACTTCTTCTGCCAGATTCTGTTGGGTCTAGATCACATTCATGAAAAAAAAGTAATCCATCGAGACCTCAAGTGTGAAAATATTTTTTTGACAGGAGGAAAATCTGAGGTTGTCAAAATTGGAGATTTTGGAATATCCACTTTGACAGCAAAGTAAGTTCTTCACAAGAATCAATAAGGAAAAATACCGGATTGTATCCACATAATTTTTTTTTACACTTTTCCCAACTCAAGTTATACCTTGAATAGGGGAAATAAATTAGATGTACCACCAGTTGGAAAAAGACTCATCTTTGAAAACACTCTGTATACAGGGTCTTTCACGAGGAACCTCACCCATATTTATACGGAAACTACTGAACGTATTTTCATGAAATTCAGCACTTATAAATATTTCACGATGCTGATGAAATCTAAAATATTTTCAAGGCATGAGCACCTCCGGTTTTTCCGGAAATGACGTCAACTTCCGTTTTTCAAATTAGAACACCATTTTTTTATTGCAGAAATAGATTCCTTAGAAAATTTCAAGTTTTTTTGATGTAACATTTTTTAGTTTTGGTTGGAAAATTCTCTCTGAGCGGGAAAATTCGAAAAAAAATCGAAAATAGAGCTCCGCTGAAACAAGAATAACTTCGAGGTTTTTGGATGGAAAATTTTCATTTTTGGGATTTTTCAAGATGTAAGATTGATGTATCCACTTTAAAAATCGAAATCGCGATTCATGATACAGGGGGTGAAAAAATCGCTTTCAAAGTTAGGGATGACAAAATCGTGAAAAATCAATTTTTTCAAATTAGAACCCCATTTTTTTATGGCAGATATTGAATCTACGTTAAAAAATAATGTGAGTGTATGCAGCACACCCTTGCCCTAAAATGGATATTTTCTGAGTTAATATCCTTAATGTCTGGGTTACTTGATTATTGATCGATTTATTTATTTCCGTTCTATTTTCAGGAATAATTTAGCAAAGACTGTTGTGGGAACTTGCAACTATTTAGCACCAGAGCTTTGTGAAGAGAAGCCATATGACTTCAAAGTTGATATCTGGTCTTTAGGATGTATTCTGTACGAGCTTTGTATGAGGCAAAAAATGTTTGAAGGATCTGTGAGTATATATCTAAAGGGGATTGGAATTAGTCAGTTTGTTTCGAAGCTTTTTCCAATTGAGAGACTAATCTTCCATTTCTAATATACAGATATAATAAATTACAAACGCGGAATAAACATGTACAGTGCATCCCATTTTGGGTGCGACAGCCAGGTTTCTCGCAAGGCTCTTTCTGAAATAACAAGCAAGAAACCTGGCTGTCTCACCCAAAATGGGATGCACTGTACAATAAGTGAATAGTGAATCAGAGAGCAATTGCTTCTTATTGATTTTGGCGATGATTGATGCTTTATCTTTAAATTGATGATTTATTTCGTTTAGTTTTCGGTAGAGAGTATCTTGAATCTTTAGTTTCTAGTTGTTTGGGTGATATTACGTCCACAGTAGTATTACAGAGAGCACGTTAGAAATTGTCGATTTTCTACCAGTTTCTGGCAATTTCCACTCGATTTTCTCCATGAGATTACAGCCAATCAATAGAACTGTTCATGATCCAGTTTTCAAATATACTTTCAGAAGAAAATTTATTATTTTTGTGTGCTCATTCTATTAAGAGGAGGACTATATACAGGATGTTTCACCATAAACTGAACAAACATATATAGCCGTGTAGATGATACCGAGGCCTTATGACATATAGCCCGTTTTCGACGCATAAGCGAGATACAGGATGTTTAATGTCAACTTTTAGCAATATGCTGATAACTATGGTGAGTTATGCGTGACATTTGAAATAACGGTTACTGGTCACATCTCAGTATTTTTTAGGGCCCAATTCAATTGTGGTGTAGAATTCTGCAAAAAAATTTTAAAATGGCGGAAAGCCTGCAAAGTTGGAATTTTTTTTCTCGGTTTCTAATTTGGAAAGCAGTATTTCAACGTACTAGATTTTCTAAGATTTTCCGTGAAAATTTTTTTTTCAGAATTCGAACTCGACTTTTTTTTACATGTCTTCAGTGAAAAAAAAAATTCGGCCGATATTGGTGAAATTTTTCATGGTTGAACTATCTTTCATTCTGAATACTGAGGTGAAAACAGAATGAAATGATATCCATTGGTTTTCTTTTTTAGCCTTTCAAAAATTACGCTCGAAGAACTTTCCTAATTTTTATTCAGAAAACTGGAAGCCGTACGAAGGCAAAAATTAGGCTAATGGGCTGCCAGAATGACCCGGACAGAAATATGAATTTATGAACCAAAAACTTTTTTTTCTAAAAACTTTGGTAGGATTCGAACTCTCTACGAGTATGAATTGGATTTATTTTAATCTTATTAATTTCCGATACCAAAGCGACGCTAGTTAATCGGAAGTGGGGAGTTCGATTCCCACCAAAGTTTAAAAAAAAAAATTTTTTTGGTTTATAAATTCTTATTTCTGTCCGGGTCACTCTTGCAGCTCATAAGCCTGAATTTGGACTTCGTACGGCCTCCAGTTTTTTGAATAAAAATTATAAAAGTTCTCCGAGCGTAATCTTGGAAGGCTACGAAAAGAAAACCCATCGATATTATTTCATTCTGTTTTCACCTCAGTATTCAGAATGAAAGATAGTTAGTTCAACCATGAAAAATTTCAACAATTTCGGTCGAAATTGTTTTTTCGATGAAGACATGTAAAAAAAAAATTGAGTTCGAATTTTGAAAACATTTTTCACGGAAAATCTCAGAAAATCTAGTACGTTGGAATAGTGCTTTCCAAATTGGCAACCGAGAAGAAAAAATTCCAACTTTGCAGGCTTTCCGCCATTTTGAAATTTGTTTTTGAGAATTCTACACTACGATTGAATTGAGCCCTGAAAAATACTAAAATGTGACCAGTAACCGTTATTTCAAATGTCACGCATAACTCACAACAGTTATCGGAATATTGCTCAAAGTTGACATTAAACACCCTGTATCTCGCTTATGCGTCGAAAACGAGATATATGTCATAAGGCAAAAATGACTTCCTCGGTGTCGTCTACACGGGTAACAGCCAAATGGAATAATTCGATAACGAATAAATGAGGGGGTGTTAGGAGAAACGCTCGGACACGTCGATTTGTAATTTTAAATGCCCATATTTTTCAAGAAAATAAAATTATATAGGGTATTCCATGCGACCGTGGCCAATACCAACTTTTTTATTTCAAATGCAACCCCCCTGTATATTATTTATTTTTTGGATTCTTCAGAGAATTATAGACACAATTCATGCACAATGTCCTATACCTATCTTTAACTATTTCGGAAGTATTAAGTGTTTTCAGATTCATTGCAGAAATCAACGTTTTGAATAAAAATTATTTTATTTCACAAATTCGGTACATTACACTTAAAACCTTATAAGTAATACTGATTATTTATTAATTATTAAAAAAAACAAAAAAACATCAATGTAGGAAATGTTCAGAATGCTCGCCGCGATCGTCTCATTATTATTAACTTAATTATTATTAACTTAATATTTCCGAAAAATTTTAAGATAGGTATGGGACATTGTACATGAATTATGTCTGGAATTTTCTGAAGAATCCAAACAATAAATAATATACAGGGAGTTGCATTTGAAATAAGAAAGTTGGTATTGACCACGGTCGCATGGAGCACCCTATATAATATTATTTTCTTGAAAAATATGCGCATTTAAATTTACAAATCGACGTGTCCGAGCGTTTTTCCTAACACCCCCTTACTTATTCGAATTCATTCCATTTGGCTGTTACACTCTGTATATGTTTGTCCAGTTGAAACACCCTGTATATTTCGCCATTCTGCAGGGAGTGTCCCATGCCGATATTGGGTGAATTTTCCATTTGGAGATTTCGTGAACTGTTATTGCAATTTTTGACCATAAAAGGTAGGTAGGTATATAATATAGACCCCCGTAAATTGCCTGATAAACGGTTTCCACCCCGCAAAGAGTAAATTGTTTGGAAAAATCTATCTCCGTCGGGTTTGGACGTTCTAGCAATTACGATCGGAAACAGTCCAAAAGATGCAATAAGAGTGGCCAAGTGTTGAGGAAACGGCGGAAAATGAAGACGTTAAAGAAACAATCCGATAAATGCGGATGCGACCTGAAATACGTATCGCTTGGGTGGGAATTGATCACTTTTTCGTTTTTTAACATGGAATGAAGGGGTTTTCAATAGGGACTTGACCAGTTTGAACTGCAGCGTCCAGTCAAAGCTATAACAGAAGTGTCGATGCCTAAATATTCAGGGAAGACATTTTCTTACATCAAAACCATAATCATATCATTTCATCCCTCTGTGCGGCAATCGCTACCCCTTAAATTTGAATAGGGAAGATGGGTCGTGCGATATGTTGTTCGAAAAGTCTTTTCCTTCTGAATATGACAGTACCAATTTTTTGGCCATTTGATCATTCGTTTACGTAACATTCGACTTCGAAAATGAAATATCACACAAAGTCTCAAATAGTTCTAATCTAATAATTGCTCTAATCTAATAATTGCTCAGGTTGGGCCTCTTCAACTTCCATACAATGGAAGTTTTTGCTCAAAGTTCCGCCTCAAATTTGGAGCCACTTCTGTTTTATCAGCAAGACGGAGCTCCTCCTTATGCCGCTGCTGTCACTTGTCAGACAATTATCAGATATGGAATTCCCCATATTCAGGAAGAAAATATACCTTTTCAACTACATATTGCACGACCCATCTTTTATTTTCAAATTCAAGGGGCCGTTATACTCTGGCCGACGGCACCGATTCTCCATTCAGAAAGTGCCTTTCATTTTTCCAAGTTCACACCCTAAATTTTCCACCTGAAAGCTTGATTTTTTTAAATTCTCCTGGAATTTCGGACAGTTGATCTGCGATTTCACACTTTCTGGAAGTCTTTTCAGTATTTCCGTCATTTTTCGCATTATTTAATCGCCTATACAATTGGATTTTTTTTCTAAATATACAAAATTGAATTGTCGAGGGCACTCCAATGAATTTTCTAGAAAAAAATTGATGAACAACCGCCGAAAAACGATTATGAAGTCCATTTCCATAGTCTCTCAAATTCAACCCGATTTTTTCATGCGGAAAAATTATTTTTTTAAAGAGAAGAAATTGGAGTGCCCTCAAGACATCCTTTAACTTCAATTTAAAGAAAAAATCAAGCTTTTAGGTGAAAAATTGAGGGTGTCAACTTGGAAAAATGAAAGGCACTTTTGGAATGGAGAATCGGTGCCGTAGCCGATTTTTTCATGCGAATAATTAGTTTTATCAAAGAGAAGAAATTGGACATCCTTCAACTTCAATTTAAAAAAAAGTGAAGCTTATGGGTGAAGAATTGAGGGCGTGAACTTGGAAAAATGAAGGGCACTTTTTGAATGGAGAATCGGTGCGGTAGCCATCGGCCAGAGTATAACGGGTTTGAGATTGCCACGCAGAGGGATGCAATGCTATGATTATTGTTTTTATGTAAAAAAACCCCCGGAAGCAGAAGATTGACTATCTTCCTTAATTTCGATTTGTCTACTGCTGAATACCTCTGTTTCCTTTACAATTTGACACCCTGTATATTTTCGAAGCAGAATGATAAAAAAAATCAGAAAAAATCTGGTTAACTGGTTGCGGTTAGCAGTTTAGCCTTTTCGTTTGACGCTTAGGTAATGTCAAGCCGCCAATTTGGGTAGCTCGTGATGTAGGTCATTCCTGGCACAATTTTTATTATATCTACACACATGGTCAAAAATCTTGCCCACACCCTCGTTATAATGCGATATAATGGTCCTTGCAGATGTAACTCTGGGTCGACCAGGCACCGGTCTCCGAGCAACGCTGTCGGTATCCAGGAAAAGGGTCACTATGCACCTTACTGAAGTTTGTGCAATCTGGTGGCTCGACAAAGCTTCTTGATGTAGGGCTTCTATTCTTGTCCGGTCAAACTGAGAAATTGGATGTCCTGGCATTTTTCTTGGAATATACTACAACAAGTTGAGAGTTGAAAGGGGGGGGGCAAGACTTTTGACGATGTGTGTATATTTTATGTAGGTTACTGGTTTGCACCTAGTTAGTACGGTTTGTAGTAGAATCAATGAGAATTATAATAATTATATAATTGATCAACTGAAAGCTTTCTCACCTCTTCTACGAGGCCGTATTTATAAAAAGAAGCCGTACCTTTTACTTTCAAAAAATGAAGCAATTCCTTCAAGGTATATGCATAAAAAGAATTGAAGGAAAAGGTTTTGCTTCGAGGAGTTTGCTTCGAAGTAAGAGGTTATACATTCGCCGTATTTATAAAAAGAAGCATTTGCTCAAAAACTCAAGGATTTGCTTCCAAAAATAGGAATCTAGGTTCACAGCAACTTTTCTCACTCTTTTCAGTATAGACCAGTTCAACGATCTGTCACGATCAGCTGTTTAAATGGCTGCTGGGAGCAAACTGACGTGTTTCAGGGTAGTTTCTTTTGCTTTCGGAATTTTCAATTCCAACCATGCCATCATCTTGCATTGGGATGAATTGTGGAAATAGTGGAATTCGCGACAATGTAAAATCATATAGAATTCCAGCTGTGCTGAATTTCGCCCATAAAAAACGACTGAATGAACTCTCCAAGTTGGAGAGAGGAAAATGGTTAGCAGCAATTAAAAGGTCTGATCTAACCGCAAATGAAATTAAAAATGCGACTGTATGTTCCAAACATTTCATCGCAGGTAAAGACAAGTAGTGCACACTAAGTAACTGAATGTCTACATATACTAGGGTGAATTCGCCGGTAAGCCGGACACCGCCGGTAGTCGGACAAAACGTATTTAATTTAAGATAACTTGAGAAAAAATCGATCAAATTTCCCCAAATAAAAACGAATCAGTAGAGCCAATGTTGTTATACTTCATTGGCTAATTTTTTATTCCACAGTTGCTACCATTGACATGTAAAAAGGGCGCCAATCCAATTTAGTGTTATATCAGCAGTTGTCCATTGTTACGTATTGAACATCAGCAGGTGCTTTTTCAAAGGTATATAAAATATATTTTCGTCCAAGGATGAAATTTCATTATAATAATTCAAAACTGTTTTTTTTTTATTTTGAAGTCATAATTGGGTGGCCGGTAACTAGAAAAGAAATTAGGTGAAATCCCAGTATTCGGACGGGTGTCCGACTACTAGTAGTTTGGGGCTTGTTTAGTTCTTTATTTTTTGGCGCTTTTATATAACTTATCGAACATCTCTTTTTCACATCGAATAACTTGGTACTTCTTTTAAACTCTAGCGAGTAGTCGTCCATAGAAAATAAATCGCATTTATAGATTTTGGCCAATTGAAAATCGTCCGATTACTGAACTCCACGCAATTCGTTGAGTTCCAATAGTCGGCCACTACTTCTTGTTTTCGGCGTTTCATGACGCCGCTGCTCAGGTTTTTTTCTTTTATTTCATTTAAGATATGAAAACCAATGAAAATTTAAATAATTTTCGTCAATACGAAGAGAAAAACTTGAATGAAGCGGTGCAGGCGGTTAGAAATGGTGGTAAATTGAGATAAATCTGCCGTATTTATGGGGTACCCAAGTCAACGGTACAGGACCGTATCGAAGGCAGAGTTTCTGACGAAGCCAAGACTATGTACCCACAACCAGTTTTAATAGTTTTATATGAAACTGAAATAGTGAAATGGGGAGAAAATCTGGCAAGGTGGCATTTTTTTTGTTATGGAGTTTATTTTTATTTATTATGTTTTTAATTGATGTTATAACTACTTTTTTAATATTTTAGGAATAAAGTGTTGGGTTTTTCGTTTTCGTTCCTCAACATATGAAATAAATTGAAGAATCATTACTCAAAACTACGCAACGGATTTTGAAACGCTTTTTTCTAATAGATAAAGTGATTCAAGAGGATGGTTTATATGTATGATACATGTATAATATTGTAGAGATACACTGATGAATTTACAGGTTTCTAATGTGGTGTCGTAAATAAACACATTTTTGCGCTTACATGGCAATTGCAAACGCTAACTGAACCCCACGAGATAAATCAAAATAATGTACTCGGTATTGTACTCCTAAAATAGGTCAACAAAAAAGTCCGCGATGGTATATGTCTATCTCTAACGGATAACTATTGTACATTTCATACATTTTAAGGGAAAAAATGGCTTATTTAGGAAGTTATTTCAAGCAATACAGCATTAATCCTTATACATTTTAGTAGGTACGTTAAATACATTGTCCATTCACTATAGATCAATATGAGAAAATCATTAATCGGTATTCAGACGGATTCTTTCGAATTCCGGAAAAGTTTTTCACCTCAGGCGGGAGTATTTCACAGACGTTAATCTCCAATTTATAGATGAATATGTCTCTTTACAGCATGTAATTTAAATGAATATTTCCGAAGATATTACAGATATAAAATGCAGGAACATAGCGGTGCGGCGCCGGCACTACCGTTGTTTATAAGGATTGCATCCTTGCGAAGCCAGGGCGGGTCTCTAGTTTAATATAAAATCATGAGAAATTCTCTAGATGTGACCCTGTTGAAAATTAAGCTATGATTAGCTGTCCGACTACTTGACTACTAGCGACTGCGTGGCCGACTACTAGCGACTGCGTGGTCGACTACTGGCATCAACTGTCCGAATACCGGCGAAATTGGCCTTTTTTCATTATTTCATTGAGGAAAATCCATGCAACGCTAAACTTTTGAAATCATATATGTGGTCACATTATCAACGACTAACCTGGAGAAAGAACTATTATGATTACTCCGAAATTATAGTTTCTAGACGAATTTTAAATTCGCATTTGCCTAAACTGTCCGACCACTGGCTAATTCACCCATTTGAAAAAATGTAGTTGCATTCAATATGTTGTTCTTTCTGTATATGTATATCCCAATTGACGTAATCATTCAAAAAATTTATTTGATTTCGCACAATTTTTTATATGAAGTATTTTTACGTATCTGTTTTTGTAACAGAGTTAGAGGGGGGCAATTTATAGTGAAAAACCCGGTACAACACAAAATCAGATCATGCAGGCCAAAGAGAAGTGGTTGACCAGGTTCCATTTCCCAACAGCTATTGGGGTTATTGACTGCACGCACATTCGTATTGAAAAGCCAGCCCAATTTGGAGACGAATACGTAAATCGGTGTACCTTTTAGTTCACTTATCCGAAGAATTCCCTTGCAAGGAAAAGGTGGAGATTATGAATACGAATTGGAGCAAAACCTTTAACTTCTACCTTTTGCTTATACTCCTCACTTGTGAGTAAACGCTTCATTTTTATAAATACGGACTAATGATATTCGATAATAAAATATGTATTTTGCCTCCTTCATTCCAACCAATAATGTTGCCTGCTTTTGCGAAATGCTATTCATGTTCTGTTATCTTAGTGTATATTTTCGTTTTCAGTTGTGTAAGGTAGTGCAAGCCATCACCAATGGTGTTATAAAAAGTGTTGATATTGACATATATGGGTCACAAATGCAAGAGATAGTAAAAAGCACCATGAAACTGGACCCTAAAAAGAGGCCGGATACAAAAACGCTGATGTGTTATCCTGATATTTTTCCCACCTTGTATATCCTAGGGACCCACATAGGTTGTGTCTTTTGTCCGAGATAGTTTTATATTTGTGATCATTCCATTTTATTCTTCATTGTCTCTCATCTTTGACTTAGGTTTTCTCTGTATATTTGATGATTTTGAATGACAATAAAAATTTTAAATAAAATGTTTTCTTTCACTTTATATTGAATAAATAACCTAGTTAATGTAGGGGTATACATATCCCATTTTTAGGAAGTATTAAAAGGTAACCTACCTGTTTCTACTCCATTTCCAATTCATTTCAGCGTTCAGCTACAAACAAAAACGACTTGAACAGCTTCGCTCAGAGTTAATCTCTGTTTGAAAAAAATATTTGATAGATTTAAAATTCATGAGGATGTTGAATGAAATATCAGATTTCGATTATGAGATATTCCGTTGTACAGTGTCTTGAATTCTTTGAATTTATATGAAGTTTTAATCTTTGACATAAAGGGTTTCCAATGGGAGGTGTTTTTTTTGACATTCGAAGAAAAATGCCATTTTTTATGATAATGGAATATAACATCTGGCAAATGACCACCACGACCACGACTACAGGACCATATTATCCTTTCCATGAAAAAAAGTGGCTGCCCGATGTCCTCGATAGCCTCACTAATTCCATTCTTGAGATCTTGAATCGACGCTGGGCTCTTGGCGTAGCTTCTCTTTGACATGGCCCCAAAGGAAGAAGTCGCAAGGTGTTGAATTGCAAGATGTCCGTGGCCAATTGTGATCACCTCTTCGAGGATAAAACGGTCCGGAAACTTTTCCCTTGAAAAATCAATGGATTCGTTGCTTGTGTGGCACGTAGCGCCGTCTTGTGGAAAGTAAACGTTGTCCAGATCAATAACATCCAATTCAAGCCATGAAAAATCATCAATCATCTCTCGATAGCGCGCAATCCATTCACCGTAACTGTTGCTCCAGCCTCATTCTCGAAATAGTAAGGTCCAAGAACACCTCCGGACCATAAACCGCACGTTGCGGATAGAGAGGCTTTTCAACAATAACTCTTGGGATTTTCGAGTCCCAAATTCGACAATTTTGCTTGTTGATGAAGCTACCGAGGTGGAAATGGGCCTCATCACTCAAGATGATTTTTCGATGGAATTCGGGATAATTTTCATTCATTTCAAGGACCCATTGGGCAAAGACACGATGTTGTTGATCGGCCGGCTTAAGATCTTGGGTTAACTGAACTTCATAAGCCTTAAGTTCCAAATCTTTATGCGAAATACGGTGTTATGACATCTGTGGAATGCTCAATTCCAAAGAACGACGAGAAATGGACAAACCTAGGTTTTATTCAACTTTTTTCGGCTACAGCAGCAATATTCTCGGCTGTTCTTGAGCAACGTGAACGGGATTCATTCTTCACATCACTAACTTGTCTCAACAGCTCAAACAATTTCTGTATTGCGGTTGACAAGGTCCTTCACAACGGCCTGAAAATGCTCTTGTTATACGAACCTTCTGTGCTAAATTTTCACAATCTCTGTAGCAAATTTTTATAATTTCATTGCGTTGTTGAAATGTGCATCGTTCCATTTTTTTAATGGCGTAGTTTCTACTAGTCTAATGTCAAAAAATGACATTCAAAAGTGAATTCTATCGAAATAGCAAGCTTTTCGAAATAACCCCTATTTTTGGAAAACCCTCAAGTTAGATACCATGTAAAAAGCACCCTCTTCGTGATTGGACGGAAGAGCGGCTTTCCACCAATCAAGGGTGTTATTACTTAAAGAAAAAAATAATAGATGTTAATTAGAATTTTGAAGTTCTTTCTTCCGACGGAAAAAAGTGTGGGATCGGCCCAACGCACTTGGGTCGGGTCTTGGTGTTTAAAAATTATTTTCTAGGGGAGGGATGGTAAATGAAACCTTTTAGATTAAATTTAAGACGTATATTAAACCAAATCAACTACACAAATTCTCACCAAATTAGATATGTGTTACTTAAATCAAATGATTTAAATTATTAAATGTTCGGATATTTCTTAATTCGAAAGGAAATAATCCCATCAAATAAAACTGTTATATTAGCTTTAAATTACAAAGGCAAATCTATTCATTGAAATTAAATCAACATCAGTGTGAATTCCAAATTATAAAATATCATTATATTCAAGTTATCGACAGAAATGAAAAGGGCTTATCAAAATAACCCCAACAATAATAACCATGGATAATCTCCAAAAGAATTTACAATACAAAGTAAATTTACTATACCCAAACGGGAAAACGGAAAATAATCCCTCTTAAACTTCACATAGATAAGGGAAAACTCAACAATAGTTTCCTCATGATCTTTCAAATGAACATGAGTTTTCTCAGCAGGAAAACTCCACTTAGACCTTCAACTACTTAGGGGTGATTACAAAGATTATAATACGTCTTAAGAAAAAAAAAAATACGAAAATGTGAAACTATGACTTGTAGAAGATTTCAGGACTCTGGACTACAAATATATTTTGGGCGGGCATGCGGCTGTCTACTAATTCTCAAAATAAGCTAAGCATAAACAATTTATCTGACCTTTTTCCTAGACCAATAATCCCAAGAATGATGAACCTAGGAGGATGTTCTACGACGATGCTTCTTTCCTGAAACAGACAGATTAGATACGAAACACGACACCCACACGTTTTCGCAAAATTGACCTTCACTCCCGAATATACCGACGATACGCGATCTAAATAATTCCAAATAAATTTAGAGACTTTACTAACTTCAACTTAACACTTTTAAAAGAAAAAAAAAAAAACCTATGAGTTATCCTAACGCCGTCTTCCGAGTAACTAACTCCTTTTTCGTTCCAGACTTCCCCGGCTGCCTTATTCTTCGTTTTCTTCCAAGACCAATTAAATTAAAGATTTTTCCTCCATCGATACTTCGAAACCAATCAAACCAAAACTTCTTCCATCTTTGTTTTTATGAACCAATCAAATTGAAGATTTTTTTCTGCTTCCCACCTTCTTCTTGAGATATTGCAGTTTCCCATGCAATGGTTTGGGAAATGCTACGTGACAATTCTCAACAATGCCTGCGTTGAATTTTATTCCTGTCATCGTGTGCAGTAATTGCAACCAAATTCGTGGGACAATTATAATTTATCATTTAGTTCTCTAAATGAACTTAAACTGAAAATCAACAATTTCGGTCGTTAACGTCTCGCCAGACATCCTGTGTGGGCTTGATAAACGATCCAATAATTTTTCTAACACAAGGCTATTAAATTTCAGAAGTTGAAGTGGAAAATACCGGTTAAATATTACAGGAAAGAAAACGTTCAAGTCCCAATTTTCAAGACATGTCTGTTTTATAGTTTCAAAAATTATCTCCCCTATTACAACCAATCGCCTTGAAAAAGAAGAAATTAAGATCTACTTGATCATTTTTTGACGTGAACAATAAATTCTTTTGAAAATGAATGAAATTTTTGTCGGCCACTCTTACAAACGGGTAACAAAATTTTAGATTAAAAAAATCATTTTAACCCACTGGAAATATTCACAGATAAAAAAAACCCATTGTGCGATTTCAAATACATATATCGTCCAAGTATTTTTCAGGTACCATACCATTTGCTACATCAAAATGAGCCTCTCATATGACCCATATTAATATAGTTTAAGGTTTATAGTTAGAAAGGGGTTACAGTGCGACCTAAAGGTCTTTTGTGCACCCTAACCTTAGACTTTTTCTAAGTCCCTAACAGAGCTGTTCTCATCGCGCCCAGATGATCCATAGTCCGTCTCTTCTTTGCAACATTGCAACTGACAAGGCTACAAGGCCGCTACGACAGCATAATGTTTTATGAAGTTATAGGAAAATGTGAATTTTGAGTCATATATTTTCGACATATTAGTGCAATAACCCCAAAAAGAACTGCTGGTTTAATTTTGATATGGAATGATTCGAGAAAAATCCTCATTCTCGAATCTCAGTTCCAAAGTTTTCTTTTCAGCATTCTTGCGTGATGGCAATGCGATAAATCAAATTGAACAATGAATTGCTGTTTCCGGCACCTGCCCACCTGGAAGGAAAATAATTGGGATGTCAGCTCGATTTTGTTAAATTGCGCTTTGGCCTTTTTATGATCCCTGGAGAAATTTCACGAGAAATAATAATTCTATTTTAGAATTGAGGTCGGAATGATGTCGTCCTAAATTCATCCGGAACTGACGGGTTTGCATCAAACGTTCTGGGATTGTAATAAATTTTTATACAAACTTTGTGAATTTTCAAGTCACTATAAATATAGGGGAGAGGGGGCAAAACCGGGTATAGGGGTATAATCGGGTACCCCCAATTTACCCCCTTTGCGTTGGTTAAATTCTGTTCACGTAGCATACGTTGATATATCTCATCTACGCCAGTATTTCCACAAGTTCTGACAGGTGTGTCTGTTTATTTATCAGTGTTGTGTAGATCCAAGTAAATCATTGGTATGAAATCTTATTTTACCCAAATTTATTCCTACCTACAGATTGATCTAACTATATTCTACGATAATTGCCAATACATAGTTTGATATGTTGGTTGTTTGGCTGTATGAAACTCTGTAGAAATGTTTGATTTTTCTCATGTGTTTTTTATTATTCAACATTGTTTGAAATATTAGCTCTGGGGCAAAATCGGAAAATCCTCGTGGGGCATAAAAGGGTACCGCCCGGTTGTTTCAGATGGATGTTCCTCAATCAAATCTTGAAGACGGTTAAAGGGTAATAGGTAAAATAATGAATGGAATGTCTTTGGAAAAGGCTGCTTCAAAAGGTAAATAAAATCTTGAATTGGAACCCAAAATGAATTAATACAAAAGGTGAAGAGAAAGATTGTTATACAAAAAGAAAACAAAACAAGAAATTGAGAAAACAAAAAGCTGAAGAGTCCATCTCAGAAGAAGAAGACGATAAATCACAAGGTGACAAGGACACCTTCTGCATTTACTAAAAAAGAGCAGTACTCTCATACTACCAAAAATGATGGGTGGATATAGAATGCACTGAAGCAACGATGTACAGGATGGTTAGAAGATGATTCAGATGATTTCGTGTGTGCTAATAGTGAATAATACGTAGTACCCGGTATTGCCCCTCTTGCCATACGGTTCTGCTCCGAGGGTTGGGGCATAACCGTAAATTAGAATATATTTTTTTTTGTTGGTTTCTTAATCTTGTACTGGATTTTTCGAATAAGTCAAGTATCAACCAATAAACATAAATAAATAAAAAATCATTGCAGATTTTTCTCAGCTTCCCGGTTTTGCCCCCCTTTCCCCTACGTTTCAAAATTTCACCTGCTGAGAATACAGAACGAGCCCAACGTATTTTGGCGATTCTCAATTTAACAAAATTCATGTATAACCTGTAAATAATATGATAATGGAAACAACTTAGCATTCAGAAAAATGAGGTGAGATAAAAAATTAATCAACAAGTCAACATTGAGCGATCCAAGTTCCTCAACCATTCTTGAAGGCATTGATCAGTTCACCTGCGCTGTTTCTTTAAAACTTTTGTGAATAGGAAACTAATGGCCTTCTGAGTGAAAGCATCAACTCTTCATTGCTTCATCTTCGTTGCATTCGCCATCTACAGTTCGAGAATCTATATACTCCGTGTATTTTGAATCAACAACAAAGCGTACAGATTCTAAAACTGAACATGTCTTTATTTCAGAAGTGTATGGGAAACACGAAACATCATATGAAATATTCATGAAAACAAGTACAATTATATTAATTATTCTTTATTTAATAATAATAATAATAATAAAATAATTAAAATTTCACCAAATCATTGGGAGCGACTGAATAATTCAGAAATCCATTGAAATTCATTCAACCAACTGTCCCGTGGTATGAACTGGTAATTAAGTAATGCTCTTTTTATTTCTCATTGGTGGTCACATCAATCTTTATATTTTTTATATGTTTACGTGCAAACTGCCATGAAAAGTATAAAGGCCTTTTCAAAGCAATAGCGTTCTTCGTTTTCTTAAACATAAATTATTCAGGAAATAAATATTGGATAGTGCCTGACTGGTCCCAATAACAATTTGCTTGTGAATCAAAGGTCACAGCTTATATAATGAAAAAATTCGCAATGAAACAGTGGATTGATTTCTCTCCGGAGAAAATCAAATCGTTATTCTTTACCAACGAGTCATTTCCTCACTTAATTACTTGTGTGATGTTTGATGAATAATGAATATAGACATAGAAAACTGTCCGTTACTCCTTTATTCGTCATGCAGTTGATTTTATTGACAAATTATGGCCGCGCAATTATAATATCGACAAAAATCATCATTCATTCGGAACAATACAAAACTATAATAATTTAGTTCGACATCAATTTGTCCGGAATTGAAAATGGACAGCTGATGAATTGTACAATGCATTCGATATTTCCATTAGGATGGGAAAATATATTTCCCCGAAAACATATGTTTTGAACTCATTCAATTGTCAAATCAATTATAAAATTAATTGTATATTCGAATGTTAAAAATCCTTGCAATATTTTTCTTCCATTTCATGAAATGTATGTTTTCCATTCCAGAAGAACCTGTTCGGTAATCAGTTCTATTTATCGAAATAGAACTGATTACCGAACAGGTTCTAATCGTAGTCATTACATTCATTTGATCAAAATAGAGGTATATTAGTGACAGACCGGTTTCTTGCCGCATAATCCAACCAATGATAGCAACCATTGTCGTTTCAGTTGGTTGCTATCGTTGGTTGGGTTATGTGGTACAGATGACGGCATAACAAGGCAACCAGCCAGAAGCCGGTCTGTCACTATCCTCCTGCGATGGCAGCACGTTCCATTGTTGTTTTGGTTTTACGAAAAAAATATTATAGAGGAATGGAGAATATTGATCGAACCCAGAAGAGATTTATCTGAATTATTATCAGTTTCATCTCATTGAATAGATTGCGATTCGGTGGTTTGTTTACAATAGCAGCATTCTACTTTTTTCTGTATTCGTGAAATATCTTCAAACCTCGTCTGTTTTTAGATGTACTTGATATTTTTTCATTTTGGGGCTTTTTTATTTAAATGAATCAACGGAGGAGAAGGGGAGGGGCAGAGGATTGCAGACCACCACCCGCGAGATTTGAGATAGAAGAAAAAAGTTAAGATTTATGCTTTAACGTACTACTAATCCCGAAATGAGCTGGCCTTCTGCATAAAAAAGACTAAGCTCCTAAAAGCAACACATTGCCATAGATTAACCTGAAATAAGATGTCTAGAATAATGGTGTATGCACTTATTAGATTTTGTTGCGCCAAACTTGAGAATATCAGACAAGTTTCGTTTTTTACACTTCAGGTGGCGCTATTCACAAGTTATGACAGACTTTTATTAGTTACTTCAAATATTTGAGTTTATTCTGGTGAACGTGTTGTATTGATAGTCGGTAGTTCTTTCAACCAATAGTTTGTGTTTACGTTCTTGACATTTTGATTCATATTTGTTCTGAGGAAAGTTATAAGACTTATAAATAGAGTTTTATTAAGTTGTGTATAAGACTTTCTATACATGAAAATGTCATTCTGTGGTCATGTCATAATTGACCTTGGAAGACCAGCTGTTGATACATCAATCAAATCGATGAACAGAAAAAACTCCGAAATGCCATTGCGGCGCCGCCACGAAACATTTCTAATATTTTTCATTTGGTCGAATGTCAATGCATTTGAAAATTGACGAGTGAATACACCATGTTTTCAGACATCTTCACACGAAATTACAATTTTTGCTTCTTAAGCACCCGTCTCATGTTAATTCGGCCTCCCCAACACCCCTCCACCACGAAATTCAATCCTGGGTGCGCCCTTGATGGAGACCACTGCGTCCCCATAGAATGGAGGTAATTGTTATCGCGAGATGACCAATTTTCGATGAATAAAACTGGAACATTCCAACCCGAATGATGACATAAAGGAAAAATAAATGATTCACCTCCTTTCAATTTCCAAACTTTCAATATCGAAATGCTGAGACATCTGTTCAGGAAATTATATACCGCAGTACACTTTTGCCAGCATTGCCAGCTACGCTCTTCATAAATTTGTTATATTGCTTATGCATTTCAGAGGTAGGTACGCGACGAAGGGCTAGATATACCTTCTGAGCAGAAATATTCACAATTCCCTTCTTTCATTTCAGAGGTTTGGAGAAATATTAATGTATTCCATGATGTTGAAATCTCTGGGATGGAAGCTGTTAGAACTTATTACATGAATTCTGGAGCGTGAATTTGGTATGAATGAATATTCCTACCTACTTCAATAAAATGCTTAGATGTACCTACTGATGCTTCTAAAGGAACTCATAAATTGTGGCAACTTTCCGCCGAATAAATGAAATATTCAATCCCTTAGAGACTGGCAAACTCAATGGGATAGCAGCAATGATAAACTACGTGCAATACAGCCCGAAATAGATTCCCCGATGAAAATCGATCTCAAAAGGTAAGACAAAATAGTAATGAGGAGATTAAGAATTGCACCCACCCGGCTGATACACAGCTACTTGATGTCATAGAAGAATAACCTATAGGCGAATACTGCCGAGAAACTTGATTAACTGTGGAACTTCCTAACTCGCTGTCAACATTATGATGAAATCAGACATCAAATGGGCCTGAAAGAATATTTGAAAGGAATCCTCAGCTCAGCAACACAAATTGAAGCAACACAAAGATTCCTAAAAGAAAGCCGACTATACAATTATAAAGATAGGTATGCTAGATAGACCTGGCTCCTGGCTCTATGGTTGAATGGGTCCAACCATAGACTCGGAAATTACAGGACTCGCAACATTTTCATCGCCATCTATCGGGGTGATACACCAACATAAACAATAAATTATTATAAATTTGACTATTAGATGCCGCGGCATTATTCTAACACCACGAACCTAACCTATCTCCAATGTTTTCATGTGAGCATGCCGAAAAAAGTCATCACAAGATCTCTCATTCCGAAAATATGCTCATTCGATTACAGATTTCATTTTTTTTCATTACAGATTTCATTTCATTCGAAGAGATCTGTAATTTTCGAGTCTATGATTGGACCCAAAATGGCGGTTTCTGGTATACTCCCCTTTATAGAGCCTTAATACAATCATATATGACCAATACATCTATAGTATATTTCCTTTTCTTTGAATTAAGTATCATAATTTCTGAACATTATTGTCTTCATCTGTAACACATAGTTCCATGTGTCGATGGCCTAGTTGCCGAGACACGATAATTTGAATAAAAAAATATATTTGTACCTGGTAGTCTTTAATAATAAATAATGCCTTTTACGTTGTTGTCAGATCTTTAAGTCTGCAGGCATGGACGAAATCTTTCTGCTTCCTGCTATGCTGCAAAAAGGTGCGTACCTACTGAGCTGTTCAGAGATAGCTATAAGTGGGGGTAAACCCAAAGGCATGGAGAGAAGCAAGGGTAAAATTTTTATATTTGAAAGTGAACGAAGAAGTTTAAGAGGATCCTGAAGCCTACCGTCCAAATTGCCTCACCACCTTCCCCCAGGACATCAGGAGTGCTCCAAAAGATGCAATTTAGCTATAGATCTGGCAGATCAACGGTAGAGATAGATAAGCTTACATCTGCCCGTAAAGGAGGTTAAGAGCACCTTCTCCGTTAGGGAGATGTCACTTGCTATGTTTGGCGATATTGGGGTGTCTTTGATAACACCCTAAACTCCCCCATATGCGGTTCTGCTCATGACAAAGGAGTGGAACCCCCCAGGAGGGTTCTATCACCTTTGCTGTGGAGTTTGGTCACGGACGGCTTCCTGGAAAAAGCTTTCAGCTAACCCATAACCATATAGTGGATAGCTGCATTGCTGAACGAAACGTCACTGTCTACCCTGGAGAGTCGGAAGTAACTGTGCGGACTTGCAGAGGATGCCCACAAGGAGGGATTTTGTCTTATCTGCTGTGGAGCTGGCTCACAGCGAACGGCTTTAACACTCAGGCTTCTGTTGATTATTTTGTGATAACAATAAAGGGCATTCATGAAACCACGATAAATGTATTTAAGCAGTTGGCCCCATATGTATCATCCAAAAGTGATGCGAGGAAGAAGTCCTTCTTTCTTGTGAATGGAATGAAGGAGTTTTAGTCTTGGAGCTCCATCATTAAATGGTCAGGTTCTGAATTTTTCCAGGGGGTCATACTAGACAGTATGGAAACAACACATCGACAAAATTCTTTCCAAGGCAACAGCGGCCCTATGGACATGAAAAGGCTCTTTGAAAAGACTTGAGGTCTAAAACCAGACATGGTGCTCTGGTCTTATATGGCTATAGTACGCCCCATTGTCACCCATGTGTTTGTGTATGTTGGATGAAAACAGAAGAGGTCACCATCCGCAATCACTGCGGCGGCTTGCTTGTGTAAGTGTAACAGGAGACGGCAATGAGACTCCCATAGCTTAGGGTACGTACATGCCGGAGATGCAAGGATGAGCGCGGTGGAGGTCGCGGTCGCGATCTAGTTCTAAGGGTACGTACATGCCGGAGATGCAGGGATGACCGCGGTGGAGGTCGCGGTCGCGATCTAGTTCTAAATCGATGCCTGGCCGTACATAATGCATCGATTTATAACTAGATCGCGACCGCGACCTCCACCGCGCTCATCCTTGCATCTCCGGCATGTACGTACCCCTAAATCGATACGTCGCTCCACCGCGCTCATCCTTGCATCTCCGGCATGTACGTACCCTTAGTCTGCCTCCCCTTCATCTACATCTACATGTTAGGAAATGCGGCCTACGAGACGCTTGTAGAATCTCATCAAAGAGTAAGCTCTCACTGGGTAACTACTGGGTGGGACAAATGAGGATCCTGAATCAAATAGACTCTTGGTAAAAACTTCTGACGTAATGGCAACATTCGTTTTCAAAACACCCATACGCGACAAGCAAAGTGCTTAATCAAATAGATCTCATCATCATTCACCGTAAATCGAATAGACAAAAAGTGTATTTTATATGGTATACTGATGGATCCAAATCTGCCGAGGCATCAAGTAGGGAAGTATATGGTCCTTAACTGAGACTCTCCGTAAGGGCAAGAACACCGTTTTCAACCCCATGAACCCATGTAGAGTCTTCGAAAGGGCCCCCTACCCTAGGACAGCGTTGCATCAATGGGAGATGCAAAACATGAAACTCATCTGGCGAAGATCTCCAGGATTTAAACCAGCGAAAAGATTTGTAGTCAACAGACGAAACATGCGGGCTATGCGAATCGAACGAAGAAACCACCGAACACATACAGAGTGTAACAGCCAAATGGAATAAATTCGATAACAAATAAATGATGGCGTGTTGGGAAAATCGCTCGGACACGTCGATTTGTAATTTTGAATGCGCATATTTTTCAAGAAAATAATATTATATAGGGTGTTCCATGTGACCGTGGCCAATAACAACTTTCTTATTTCCAATGCAACCCCCTGTATATTATTTATTTTTTGGATTCTTCAGAGAATTCTAGACACAATTCATGCACAATGTCCTATACCTATTTTTAACTATTTCGGAAGTATTAAGTGTTTTCAGTGTTTTATTGAAAAAATCAACGTTTTAAATAGAAATTATTTTATTTCACAAATTCGGTACATTACACTCAAAACCTAATAAGTAATACTGATTATTTCTTAATTATAAAAAAAACAAAAAAAAAACATTAATGTCAATGTAGGAAAAGTTCAAAATGCTCGCTGCGAACGTCTTGGCAACATGCTAATCTGGTCTAGAATTGTCTTCTAACGTTACTCAACATTTCAGGCGTGACTGATCTAATCGGAAGCGTGATTCGGTTTTTTAGGTCGTCTAAGTTCAAGGGTTTCGTTTCGTATACAATACGTTTGACATATCCCCACAAAAAGAAGTCTAATGTAAAATTGTGAAAAATTGTAAAAAATCTGAAAACACTTAATATTTCCGAAAAAGTTGAAAATAGGTATAGGACATTGTACATGAATTATGTCTAGAATTTTCTGAAGAATTCGAAAAATAAATAATATACAGGGCGTTCCATTTGAAATAAGAAAGTTGGTATTGGCCACGGTCGCATGGAACACCCTATATAATTTTTGTTTCTTGAAAAATATGCGCATTTAAAATTACAAATCGACGTGTCCGAGCATTTTTCCTAACACCCCCTCATTTATTCTTTATCGAATTTATTCCATTTGGCTGTTACGATCCTCACAATATGATTGCTGAAGCTTTTTTCGTAAATTGAAGTGTGATATGGGCATCTCAGAAACTGTGTAAAGGTGCGTTCAGATTACACATAGTTTCCCATTTATCCAATTCATATATGAACTCATCTCGTCAATAAAGATGATGATTATTATTAGGAATTTAGTGGTTAGTAATTTGCATCTATAATGGATTGTATTTAGGCACTTCTACTTTATATTCGGTGTTAATCAAAGTTCGAATACGGATCGATAAACAATTTATACCAGAATTCTCATGAATTATGTATGACTTAATTCGCAATCATTAAAAGGGGTAGGTATTAGAGAATACCGAAAGAGTTTTTATATGCAACAAACATTGAATTTATTATTTTTTCCAGTTCACATTGGAACCGATTACGTGAAAAAAAATTCAATGATTCTTTCTATTGGCCGTAGAATTTTCTATACCGACAAGTGATTGTTTACGTCTATTCCTCTAAATTCATCACTTCGAAAAGTTATTTCTGAAGAAGCGACATTCGTGGAGAGCTCGTTTTGAGAGTAACCATGGGTTGGTGAATATGAGACCTGAATACGTTATCGCAGTGATTTCAGCAGAATTTATCCCATTTTTGTATTACTTACTACTGCACACTGTATATGGTACCATTGGTACCTTCCACATAAGCAATCATTAACGTTTCACAGGCGCTTTCGTTTTGATGTTTCATGTACCAAGTATTTGTTTCCGCTGATGAACGTATAAAATGCAAATAGAGCGATCCAGCACTTGAGCAGCTCAGGTGATTCACAGGGGTAGTCTCGGTACATCTCACTCCGTCAAAACTAAATCAGCAGGTGCCATCCATGTGACATTTGCATCGATAGGTTGGGGCGAAGAGAATCATTATCCCCACACGACAATCCATAATGACGCTTATGGATAACGAACGATGTTGAAAAGAAACAGCTTGCTGAGTTCAGCACAGATGGTGAATTGTCTATGTAAAGTTCAATAAAAAACTTATATGAGTAACCATTATATTTTAATTCAATTATTGATTTGATTCATAATAACGCTTTAATGAACCTCACAGGATCTGTAATTTTTCATCAGGAGTTTATGCGAAATCATTTCGATTTTCTCTTGGAATATGTATTCTTCACAATGGCATCATAGATATAAATTGGCCATACTGAAAGTTATAGGTCCGTATACACATTAATATGTTACCTCAGAAGTTGAACAAATTAAGATATTTTTCATCTTGTACATGTTCAGGCTCACTATATTCCAGAAGAGATCAGAAGGACTTCACAATATGATTTTGAACAAATTTCGACTTGCCTATTCTTATCGTGACGTGTTAAAAACTGTGAAACTTTCGACAATCGAGTGATATGTACGAAATATTTATTTCCTATATTATGAATGTGATGTAAGTATGTAGAAGATAATCTTAATACTCGAAATAGCTGATCTATGATAAGGAAGAAGCTAAACAATTATTTTCAATCACAGCTTATATAATGAACTAAAAGATGTCAACAACATCTATTGCTTACGATTTAGCTCAAGTGAAAAGGTTTTTTATATCATAGGTTTTATATACATAAAAAGCAAGGATCGAACTAGACCTCATGGTTCAACCAAAATGAGGGAAAAGATAAATTTTGCAGCTGCGCTAAGTGCTGACATGACGTTCAACATTATCGTTCACAATGAAACGCGAAAGAAAGGAAATTGCTTCAAAAGTACACCTCCATAGTCTGGCTGCTGCAATTTATCAATTCTTTCTATTAAGTGCATCTCCAGAAGCCAGATCGAACCTTGCCGGCATTGTGTACATTATTGCGTGAATGAATCGAATGAAACCATGAGGAAGACTAGAAAACGATTTAGAATATCATTCAGGAATCTGTGCTCATTTCTCAGCTTAGCTCACGCAAATACACGCCGAGATTTGGTGATATCAGTTTCAGCGCAGGAGAATACACAGCACAGGTAGCAGTGTTGTGATCGCTATTGAAGATTGTGAGATGAAGGAGGAGTTGCAGCTGTCTTCGTTGCAGCAGTATGTCTTGGATCCCCAGTCTTCTGAAATGAAAAATCCCGATATCAGTATCGACAAACATTTTTTGAGTGTTCATTATGATTATCAAGTAAAAATATCTCCTTTTATGAGATTCGGTTATAGAATTTTGGGTTGAAGAAAAATTGAAAAGAGAAGGCAAAGGAACAAAAAAAGATCAATCTTTTCCCACTCCGGATCTAATTATTATCTACGTATTGAACAAGAGCACAGATAATAACCTCAGCAAGAACTATAATATATTCTGGTAGGTACATGCTCAGATATTTAGATAATTCTCAGAAAACAATATTTCCATTCCCATTCTACGAAGGGGTGGATAAGGTATTTTGTATGAATGTCATCTGAAACAAAAAATAAATAAATGGAAATCCAACACAAATAAGACAAAACCTATAGACTACAACTTATCAGCACAAGACAATTTGCGAATGAGTTCTACAGAAACTGAATCACAATAAGTAGTTAATTGTTTTTATTTCCTTTCTATCCCATCTTGAATGTTAACAAAGTTTAGTATTATTGTAATAAGACTTGGGAATATTCGAGGGAATATTATAGGGAAAGAGTTTCGGTATGTTATTTATTAATTTAAGAGAGATAAAGAGTTGAGGCATAGCCTATGGAACTCAAAAATAAACTTACATTCATTCTACATAAAATCAATAATACACCTGATTTTATTTTTTTTATTTCCTTTTTTGCAATGAACATGGGAACGATAAAATTTCCGAATAGAAGATGACGTTTCCTCTCAAACGATGTATCATCACAAGTCCATTCTCCCTATTTGAAATATTGGCAGTTATATCTATCTGTCTTTCGAAGGAACTTGAAGGTAGGGTTCGCATTTTTACGTAGAAAAATTACATTATTTTCATTACTTTTGAAATCAGAATGACGAATGAAGGCAAAAACAATTCGACATATCGTATGATTAATACGAAAGAAAGTTTATTATAAAAAACTTCAACGACCTATGAGAAGAATGCAATTGACATGTCAAAAACAACGATGCTCCTTAATCTTTCAGATTTCTCTGGCTGACTGGGCTTACTTCTTCAACATTCTCGAAGGCAGCAAAATTTCAAGTGCCACTAAATCTCATTATTTCTGCCTCCTCAAACAAAAACAGGAAGTGCAACGTTGAAACACATACCTACTTCAAGTGTCAGCATACATGGTGAATAGACTTCTCAAGAATTTATCGAGATAGCGTCCAAATTCGGAGTTCGAGAGGACATTATTCATTGCGTTCTCCAGACTCCGGACAAAGTCCTCTTCATTCTGAAGAATTTTTATTTCCAGCATCGAAATGGCAATTGCTATACAGGCTGATTCATTTTGTAAGAGGCAGTACTGCTTGAACAGTCTTCACTAATACTCATTTTTGAAATGAAATTTCATATCAATATATGAGTTTATAAAAGCTTAATTTCAAGGACACCGAGCGTTGCAATTTGAAAAGAAGGCATTCAGTTTTGTGGAAAACCTCAACTTGACTATCATGTAGAATAAATCGTTAATTCGTATTCACTCAGTTTCCTGAACAAGTTCAATTCCTGATTGGTCATATACAGGGTGTTTCTTCGGTAAATGAATATACGGTAACCTGAGCTAGAGCTATCCCAGGCGAGTCCAAAACACCGATATATTATGAGAGGTCTAATCAATTCCATAAACGAGATACAGGGTGGTTTATGTATTCACCAAAAATTTCAATGCCTCATAACTTTTGAACTAACTGGTATAGTCGGTTGATATTTGGAAAGTATAATTGATTCACTTCTACAGGTCGATCGATTTACTTTCGAATTTCTACAAAATTCCAGGTCCGTATTTGAAAAATATGGGACTCCTTCCAAGCTGAGATTCAACACCCTGTATATTGAAATTTTGGGATTTTATTGAGATATTTGAAAAGAGCAGAAAATTTTCAATGGGGTTCAGTAGATTTCATTGTCTCGCACGTCAGTTTGCTCAGAGAGAGCTTCAGGAAAAGATCCAATTGAATATTTGAATTACACAAAATTCTCAGAAAAATCGTACATTATGATCAAATCGAATTGTTTTTGTCTAATTCGACATTCTAATTTCATAATATTCTGAGGAATCATTTGGAGTTATTTTCGGAAAAACTGAATTTCAACAGAATTTTATTTTACTACCGATGAAGTCATATTCACGAGGAATGAGGTCTTCAATATAAGGAATTCGCATGAATAGGCTGAGGAGAATCCGCATGCGATCAGGCATACGGAATCCCAATACAAATTTTCAAAAAACGTATGATGTGGCGTTTATAAAAATCGATTGATTGGACCACACGTCCTACCAAGACGGCTTACGGATGATCTTCACTTAGATTTCTTCCAAAATCATCTTCCTGTATTACTCGAAGATACAGACATTGCAGGAATGCATTTTCAGCATGATGGAGCTCCACCCCATTTTAGAGTAATGGTCAGACAATTTTTAGATCAGAACTTTCCAAATATGTGGATAGGCAGAGGTGGACCGCATGCCTGTTGATTATTTCATTTGGGGTTATTTGAAATATTCAGTATATTCATCTGAAGTAGTAAGTGAGGATATCCTCATGCAACGTATCGAAGTCGCCTGCAATAAAATACGTAATAATCCAGACATAATCAAAAAAAGTATCAGACATATTTTGAAGAGGGCAAGAATGTGTATTGAACAAAATGGTGGTACTGTCGAGCACCTTCTGTAATTCACGTTAAGTTTTTATGTTTCTTTATTTATTTATTCATCTTTGTTGACTCAAAATGAATTTTTCTCGATGAATAATGTTTTTCCGGGAACTCCAAATACATAATTCCTCAGAATATTATGAAATTCGAATGTGCAATTAGTGGGACAAAAAAAATTCAATTTGATCATAATCCACGATTTTTCTGAGAATTTTATGGGATTCCAATATTCAATTGGATCTTTCCCTGAAGCTCTCTCTGAGCAAAATGACGTGCGAGAGAATGAAATATACTGAACCCCATTGAAAATTTCCTGCTCGTTTCAAATATCTCAATCAAATCCCAAAATTTCAATATGTATGTATGTATATAATCTTGAATCGCAGCTTGGAAGAAGTCCCATATTTTTCAAATACGAACCTGGAATTTTTTGGAAATTCAAAAGTAAATCGATTGACCTATAGAAGTGAATCATACCTTCCAAATATCAACCGACTTTACCCGTTGGTTCAAAAGTTATGAGGAATTGAAATTTTTGGTGAATACATAAACCATCTCGGGTATGGAATTGATTAGATTTTATCGGTTTTTTGGACTCGCCAAGAGTAGTTCTAGCTCAGGTTACCGTATGTTCATTTACCAATGAAACACCCTGTATACTGCTCCACGAAAGTTAAGGAAGTTCAGATTTTTGTATCTAGCTCTTTCAATATTTCCCTCGATTATTATAATATTGAATCATGATTTGCTTAACGAAAACAGATAAATTATTACATGATAGATTTCAAAGGGATAATTCTTCGAATTCTCAGATCTAAAGTCTTGTAATGATTTATCTTTGAACTATCGTTAAGCAAATCATGATTGAGTATTATAATAATCGAGTGAAAATTGAAATATGGGCTATATACAAACATTTAGATGATCATTTCCGAGGGTTTAATGCGTGGATATGCGTGAAACATGACAATAATGATGTTAATATGCACCACATATGTCTTATTCATGAATCAAGTAATCGAAAAACTAATGAATTAAACCCATCTTTATTCAATAAACAAATACGGATTTCAAATACATCAGTGTTTCATAAAATATTACAATATGCTAGATCTGAGAATTCGAATTATTATCCGTTTGAAATACTACTAATTAAGCAATAAATTCCAGCTAGCCTGTATATTTATGCTGCACGAAATATTATCTGAATGATTTTCATCACATCATTTTTACGACTCTATTACGCTTGTTAATTATAAATTTTCAGTTTTGATGTCATTTTTTGTGTCTGCTAGGCGCAAACGGATAAATAGCACCAATATTACTTCCGCAAAAATATGAAGAATCCAATAGTCTGTATTCTCATGAAAAAATATTGAGGGTGTTGCATCTGAAAAAATCGAGAAACAACAATTTGAAATTCTCCATGATTGACAGTTAATAACTGCCACCCTGTAGAAGCTAGGATAATTATTTCGCTATGATAACTCAGCGAATATCTCAAATGAAAAAAGTTATGATCTAATTACTTTTGTTTCTTCTGAGAGTTTGAGGACTATGATATGTTTGAGGTTATGCTCTCAACTTTTTACAGTTTTCTTTCAATAAGATCTGCACCGCTAGAAAAATATCTTTAAAATTTCACACCATCGAAGAGGAGTTGGAACACTTGAAAAATATATGAAAATATAGGGTGATCCATTTAAAAAATCAGGCATCTGTCGGATTATCTTGTTTGGGGACGCCCTGTATAATTTCCTGAGATGTAGAAATGAGTCTCCTAGGAGTCTAAACTAAATTATGACCCTGTAAGTGTAAATTGCTTTTTTAGTTGTATATTAATATTATTGCCTTCATTCTTTTGTTTTTTGACAGAACGTTCTGTATTGTAGTTATTTTTTTATTTGTAGAACATCTTTTTGTCCGATCCTGCAGATGTTTCATGCAGCGAAGATGATTGGTGCATCATTTCTTTCCCAATCTCACTTCGAATGGACGGGATCTCATGAAAGAGACAACCGTGGATTTCTGCTCTCTAAAACTCCTTCGAGTTTCCGTACTTTAATGCGGGTAGTCGATAAACCAAGGATTTACCCGAACTAAGGAAATTATTCAGTGATTCCTTCCAGTGAAAGTTGAAATTAGGTCAACCTTTCCTTCAGAGGAGGCGAGAGAAAAATGGTGTATAGAAAACTTTTAAATCGAGTTCTGGAGGTTTCGTTCCAAAATTATAGGAGGAAATATAATGAAAACTCATCGATAGCCGCAATCAGTCAATTTTACTTTCATATTCACATGAAAAAATGAGAAACTTGGACCGTTGCCACAAGTCCCATTTTTCAAAATCAGTGATGAATTCCTTCTCGCCCTTATGATATTACTTACGACAAATACATTGAAATTCAAATTTCAGAGGTTTCTCGACCAATAGTTGAAAACTACGTCATCCCAGACAAATTCCTTCTAGAATATTCGTATGGGACAAAGGGGTATAAGAGGTTGGCTTCAAATAGAGCAATTTTCGTGAAAAAAACGGAGTTTCGACAGTGGCGTGAAGCCGTGAAGTAAATGAGTGTTTGGTTCGGTACGAAAGACATTTTTATAACTGAATGGTAATTTTTGATTTAGAAACATACCAAAAGGTACATTGTCGCTCAGAATCGATTCTCTGTTCTATTTTTCTATATTTACTGTTGGGTCAGTGAAAACTGAAAAGTATAAAAAAAGGAATTTCGTTTCTCCAATTAATGTATAATATATGAGACAATTTTCTTGAATTCGTATAGACACAAGTTACAAGCTTCGAAGCTTGTAGTTTCAGAGGGTCTCCTCAGGATAAACAATATACAAGGTGCGGCACGGAGGGCGAACGTTTTTCAGATGGGCATAACTTTCCCCCACTGAGGACGAGAGAAGTGGGGAAGGTGCCGTTAGACTCGTGTGTTCCTAGCATTTATTTACCAGTTGTCGTCATGGAGCCTTGGACGGTGGAGCATCGTGTTTTCGCCTATGATAGTTTCGTCCGAAATAATGAGTCAGTCACGGTCGTGCAGCGTGAGTTTCGTCGCCATTTCCACATTCATCGGAATAGAGCTATTCCCTCTCGAAACACCATCCTTCGTTGGGTTGAATCACTTCGCAGACGTGGTGAACTGATCAACAGAAGACCAAGAGGACCTGTGCGAACAGTTCGAACGCCTGAAAATGTTGAACGCGTTCGACAAGCCATTCTTCGCAGTCCCCAGATTTATCCATATGCGATTTTTTCTTATGGGGACACCTCAAGGCTAGAGTATACGAGACCAAGCCCCGAACTCTGGACGAATTGAAAAGGGCTATTCGCGTGGAAGTTGCCCAAGTTGAGAGAGCGATGTTGGAGAGAGTCTACGCGAACTTCCAAGAGCGCCTCCAGCACTGCATCACCGATTTCGGCCACCACATGCCTGATGTGTTTTTCCACACTTGACTGTCTCAAATGCTATTTCCTTGAGAATCTGATTCCGTCAATAAATGTGTTTTTGAGTAAAAATTAACGCTTTTATTATTTTTTAACCATCCATCCTCCGTGCCGCACCCTGTATCATATAATATCACATCATACCTGAACTCCCAGAATGGGATTAAATGATTTTTCATAGACCTTGCGTTTGCTCAAGGCACGAGTCCAGATTCCATTTCGGCTGTGAAAGTAAACAGGATCCAGAAGGTTTGAAATTGATTTCAATTGAGGTGACAGGTGAGTAACACACCCAAACACCCCATTTATTACATAGGTACACCTTCTCCGCATTGAAAATCTGCAGAACTCAGTGTTCGAGGTTCAATTGGATAATAAAACTGTTTCCCCGAAATGAAGATTCGGAGACTTTGATATAGGAACAAAAGGACAGGAAAGGTCATCCCTTCGAGGGTATTTGAATAGTGCGTCAATTTAGATAATTGACTCAACGAGTCCTATTCGCAATAGATATAAATGGAGAGTCACGAGGAACTTCACATATTTCTACCTCGTATTGAGGCTCCTTTTCTTAAGTTCCATAAAGGGTGATTTTCGATTAAAACCGAAATTTTCAGGTAGAGAATTGTTGATAAAAATGGACAATTTCAAGGAAAGCTACTGTTAAAAATTTTTGACGGCTTTCAGAAAAATTTTTCTGTTGGATTTTTGAATGATATAATTACAACGAACGAGCGTTCAAAAGTTCCTGACTTTATGTAATAGCTCATTTTTGTTCTGAATCTACAATTCAGCAAAAATAAAAAGCTTCTTCACTTTTCAAAACTAGACATAGAATAATCTAGTTCCAACTGTCGATGAATATTCGTTTAGCCCTCCTGGATCTAAAATATTCAATGATGAGTCGGAAAGTTGGAATTGCGGTTGCGAAATCTGTTGATCAATAATTCGAACGATGTCCGTCCCTTGCAATTTTCACAACCGAAATGCACTCTGACTGGTTAGAACCTGAACATAATCATAGTTGAAACCAGTTTCTTGAAGCTTTGGAATAGGAGTACGATTCATGAAAAATCGCAACACTTATTATATAGGTACATCAATTATTCCGACCTTCTGGAAGATAATGAGGTTTTCCAACAATATGAAATATTTCTTCAATCTACAGGGTGAGTCAAGCTGAACGCCTCGAACTCTCGTGGCCAAATGGTACATTTTTTCGAAAAACGGTCTAGTGAAGTACATACATGTATGTCGATTTGGACTACATTTTGAAAATAATGACTTTCATACAAGGGGTTTGAAAAGAGCGTGGCATGTCAAAGTAATGTTTTTTTAAATGAAACACCCTGTATTTTCTGGCGGTTTTGAATTCTCTGAGTAAGAATAAGTGGATTTCACAAAAGTATTCATATACCTAACTCTCTCCGTTTGCGAGATATTCAATTATTTCTAAAAAAAAGTAATGTCGTCAATATCATTGGAATTAGCAACGGCAGGTGTACACATTTTTTTCCTGTCCCTTGAATCCCTTTCAGCTAGTTACTGTGCCTTGAGTAGACGATCAATAGTATACAGTGTGTTTAATATTGCCAAGAACATTTACCGCATATTGGAACTCTAATAACTTTGTTATTTCAAATGGAACACCTTATATTTTTCCAGATAAGATTTGCCTTTTCATTTCCTTTCGAACCATATATTATTTTCCTATACCCAAAAGTGCTGCTACAGGAGTTATCGAAGCCTTTTCGAAATCCGATGAATTTTTTGAAATAACATTGTTTCATCTACCTGAATCTACTATTTTGGGGTTACAGGTTTTCAATTGAAAAAATACATCATTCAATGGTTAAAGTTTGAGGGAAAATTGAAAAAGTCATAATACAGCTTCGACATAACCATCATCTGCTTCAATACAGCGTGTAATTCTTTTTTCGAATGAGTTTCTAACATTTTTCAACATATTTGGAGTAATTGTTTGAAAGGCATATTTAATCCTCACTATCCTATCATCAGGAGTAGTTGGTGGTGTACTGTAAACAATATTGTTGATATAGCCCCATAAAAAATCTAATGGTGTAAGATCAGATGATCTCGCTGGCCAGTTATAAGGACCACTCCCTATCCATTTATCTGTAAATTTTCTGTTCAGATAGTTCCTGGCAACACGTTTGAAATGTGCCGGAGCACCATCTAACTGTAGCCACATCTTCTGTCTCACATTAAAAGGAATATTTTCCAGAAGATTCCAAAAATCTGTCATGAATTTTGAAAATTTCCTTCCATCCAGATGACCGTCAAAGAAATAAGGACCAATTATGGTGTCTCCTATGATTCCACCGGTTCTGGCGATCGACGGTTCGAAACAAATGTCGATTCATCAGACCATGACCATATTGTTAAGGAAGGTTGATTCGTCTGTGAATAGATTATGGTCATAAAAGCTGATATTTTCGCCAAACCTTTAAAAATACGATAAACAGAAATCTAGCCTGCGTCCGAAGTAATTTCCATTCAGATGTTGATGCAGCTGGACTGAATGTGATATGGATGGTATTTGTGTCTTCAAATGATTCTGCTAACACTCAATTGACCTATACCTGTTGCATTGGCAATTGTATTTTTGTTAATTAAATTTAAATTAAAAACCCCAAAAAAGTAGATTCAGGTAGGTAGATGAAACAATGTTAATTAAAAAAATTCATCGGATTTCGGAAAGGCTTCGATAACTCCTGTAGCAGCACATTTATGTATAGGGAAATGATATAATATGGTTCGAAAGGAAATGAAAAGAATAATCTTATCATGTGGAAAAATATAGGGTGTTCCATTTGAAATAACAAAGTTATTGGAATTCAAATATGCGGTAAATGTTCTGGCAATATTAAACACACATAAACGTATATCGTGTATACTTTGTTTTGCATTACCTACAACCTGTATAGTTATTACGTTATCATACAATACATCTGTTGATAAGGGGAAATTGCCATTTGATGTGAATTCCTAGTTCATATTTATTGTATTTATGTGATGTCCGTTCTAACTTATTATTTTAATTGTAAATATCTGACCATATTTTATTTATACACTGTGTGTTCAATGTTTTGTATTCCACACCGTTGGCCCACAACAATTTACTAAGGGTGAGTCACCACTATAAGTTTTTCAAAGATTCTGTAATGGTCCATTGTATTGTAGCTGTGAAGAAGTCCAAATATATGGACGAAACGTTGCTGAAGTAAGAGGTTGTGTTTTATTGGCTGTCCTACTTCCAATTATCCTTTTTCATATGTACATTGCGAAGGACGTGAAATGGTTGATCTAATTAAACACACTGTATACTATTGATCGTCTACTCAAGGCACAGTAACTAGCTGAAAAGGATTCAAGGGACAGGAAAAAATTTTGTACACCTGCCGTTGCTAACTCCAATGATATTGAATTTCTTTGAACGACATTACTTTTTGAGAAATAATTGAATATCTTGCAAACGAAGAGAGTAAGGTTTATGGATACTTTTGCGAAGTCCCCTTTATGTTCCTCAGAGAATTCAAAAATGCAAGAAAATACAGGGTGTTCCATTTGAAAAAACAACTTTGATATGCCGCGCTCTTTTCAAACACCTTGTATTAAAGTCATTATTTTCCAAATGTAGTACAAATCGACATACATGTATGTACTTCACTAGACCGTTTTTCGAAAAAATGTACCATTTGGCCACGAGAGTTCGAGGCGTTCAGCTTGACTCACCCTGTATGATGAGAACAACACATTTAATTCAATCAATTGACCGTTATCTAATAAAAATACAGATTCAAAGATGAGTTGCTCTTCAATATCTATATTTGAAATTTTTTGATAACGTAGTTAATTAGTAATAACACGCCAGTCTCGGTTTACTGCGTGAAAAGCCGGCAGCAGCTCTGGCGTCTCACTGTCGCGTCCCCACTGCCAACTTTTTCTTCTGTAGGGCGCTCCTGATTGGTCACTCTCATTAATTAATTACTTATTAACTACGTTATCAAAAAATTTCAAACATGGATATCAAGGAGCATACTATTACAACGACCATGACCTGTCATGAGACGATTCAATAGACAACAATTTTTCCTGGACAGATGAAAACGTTATTCTTCATTTTTTTTAAATAGAGAAACTTATTTAGCCATAAAGGCTTTCGAGACCTCAATATAGCCAGTCTTCTATCTGGCATATAACTTATTATCGTTACATAGTATGGAACAAAGTCGCTATCGCTGTCCCTATGTATGCTCAAATCTTCAAAACTACGCAACGGATTTTGAAACGCTTTTTTTAATAGATAAAGTGATTCAAGAGGAGGGTTTATTATGTATGATACATGCATAATATTGTATGCTCAAATCTTCAAAACTACGCAACGGATTTTGAAACGCTTTTTTTTAATAGATAAAGTGATTCAAGAGGAGGGTTTATTATGTATGATACATGCATAATATTGTAGAGAAACACTGATGAATTCACAGGTTTCTAAAACACATTTTCTTGCTACATTGCAAACGCTGACTGGACTCCACGAGATGAATCAAAATAAGGAACTCGGTGTTGTACTCCTAAAAAAGGTCAACAAAAAAGTCCGCGATGGTATATGTCTATCTCTCAAGGATATTATCCTTTACATTTTACGGGAAAAAATGGCTTATTTAGGAAGTTATTTTAAGAAATACAGCATTTATCCTTATCCAATTAGGTACCTTAAAAACATTGTTCACAGATCAATTTGGCCCTTTACAGCATGTAATTTTAATGCATATTTCCGAAGATATTACAGATTTGAAATGCAGGGACATGCCGGTGCGGCGCCGGCACTACCGTTGTTCATAAGGACATTATGTTATAGGTAGGTATATTATTTTGTATCAGCATTGCATCCGTGCGAAGCCGGGGCGGGTCGCTAGTTATAATAAATATGTTGATATATTATGAGATTGGAAACCAAAAACGGCCTCGTGAATTTATCGGAGTATTGTGCTGAATTATTCGATCTACCACTGTATTTCAAATTGGAGCGATAAATATAAAATATCCTCTATAAATTGTACCTTAATATGTTTTAGACAGAATCATAGAGATTTTCTTTTTTGTTCAGCTTTGAATAGGGATATGATTGTCAAAAGTCGCTGGCTCTACTTTGTGTACAATCCCCGCAATTATTAAGAAAGTCTTTCACATTCTCGAGACTCTTCCCTTTGCAATTATTCGTTCTTTCATGCATACTTCTGTATTTTGCCAGGGGCGTGAACTAGCATTGAAACACGATGACTTGTGTAGTTTCTGTAAACCGCAAAATTACTATACCGGTGGGGATTTATCTCATCACAAAGAGTATTTCTTTCGTTGTCCACACTTCTGACTTAGTCTGCGATAATTGTCGATGTTTACTTCGATGTGATGAATGATTATTCCAAAACAGCAATGTCTAGCGGCAGGAACGTTTGAGACCTTAGATATATATACGGGGTGTCCCAGAAGACGACGTCAAGTCGCAATCGGGTATGCACACCCGTGTGATGATTTTTGAAGTCCTGTTGTTACCAACCTTTTTTCTTTTCTCCTGTAACTTGTAACCTTCAATTCTAAGCCAATTGCTTCAGCTGGAAAGATATTGTCACTTTTTGCCAAACCTATCGGGGTTTTTTTGTATAGTGATAGAATTTCAAATTGAAATGAAACATATTTGAATAAAAGATTGGAGCCAAAAAAAATTTGGAAGATAATTTTATGACATTCATGTTTTAAAAAAAAATTTCGTTATATGTCCACCACGACTAGCTCGGAGGAACCGCATTCGACCAGACCTATTTTGGACTCTTATTTGTAATTCAGGCCTCATTTCAGCAATAACACGACTTATATTGGCCTCCAAAGCATCTATTGTTTCTGGTTTATCATCATAAACTATCAATGACTTGACATAACCCCAAAGAAAAGAATCCATTGGGGTTATGCCGCATAATCTTGGAGGCCAATTAATTGGACCATTTCTCGAAATGTTATCGCCAAACCTTTCTCTCGATAAATCCATTGTTACGGCAGCAGCATGAGATGTAGCACCATCTTGTTGGAACCAAAACACTTCTGGATCGAAAATATTCAAACTTTGAAACGAATAATTATTGATCATCGATCTGTAACGAGCACCATTCACTGTAAGCTTCAGCATCGTTTTTGGAGAAATATGAACCGATGATGCCTCCAGCGTGAAAAGCACACACTGCATTTTCAGGATGCAATGGAACCTGCAGAACTTCTCGAGAATTGTTTTCACTCCATATATGGCAATTTTACTTGTTTACGTAGCCGTTCAACCAGAAATGAGCTTCATCACTAGACACAATTTTTCGATAAGAAAGTGCATCAACTTCGAGCTGTTCTAGGGCCCAATCAGCAAACTGACGACCCTTATTATAGCCAAGTGGCTTTAGTTCTTGAATCAGTTGGATCTTGTATGGGTGTAGGTAGACCAAGACAGGCAAAATTTTACATGTGGTGGATGCACAGAGTCCAACTCGTTATGAACGTCGACGAATAGACAAATCTGGATCTTCCTTGACACTATTACTCACAGCAGCGATATTTTTGTCTGTACTTACAGTTCTTTGTCTTGTTGTTGTTGCATCGAGTAGAGGAAATGTCCGAAATCTATCGATAGTTCTACGAATAAGCTGCTCTGATGAACTATTATGTATCTAATAGTAGGTATATTTCATTACCATTCCAGAAAGTAAGCTTTTTCCGTGCGGCTCCGCCTCACACGGGAACTCGTTCAAGCACGGAAATAGTACATTGTTTACCGAGTAGGAAAAGCCTTACATTCCTGGACGATTGTGAAAATTGCAACACAGAGTCCAGGAATGTGTCTTTTTCTACGAGGTGAACATACTATTTTTCCGCAAATCGTTTAAAATTCGACAGATTCCAATTAATTTTGATGAAATCGCGAATTATTCAATTCATAAATGAATGATGCTTCGAAATTCGTATTGAATTTGATTACGTTACTATGTTAACGTACTCATGTTGAATTGTCAAAGTTGACGCATATAATTAATTTAATTGCTAGTGTTTTCGAATTTAAAACAGTGTAAAATGATAAGTGATGATGAATTTGCTATTTCTGGGACTCCTCCAGAGCTGGTTGATGCAGTGAATATACTGCTTCTCTAGAATAAGTGCCGGAGGAATCATGAGAAAAGTTCGTATAAGCATATTATGTCGAACCAACTGTTAGGAAATATCATTTCCTTACAGTAAGGAAATGAATATTTCCTAACAGTTAGGAAATCTTGACTTTTTGTATGACCAATTTTGACTGGAATGTCAAAATTTCCTAGCGATTTGCGGAAATAGTATATTTCATTACTAGTCCAGAAAGTAAGCTTTTTCCGTGCGCGCGCGATGTGTTCCCGTGTGAGGAGGAGCCGAACGGAAAAAGCCTTTCTGGACGTGTAATGAACGATGTTTTTCATTACACCTCTCTGAAAACAATAACACGGGAAAAATTTTCAGCAGGAAGCATTTCGATATTGTGAAACAATAAATACTGAAAACACTGACATCTACTGTCACGCAATCGTTGCTCTGTGTCTCAGCATAGGATTCATACATAGATATTATACTCCATTCACAATTATAAAATCACAACTCTGGCCTTGGAAATTTGACACATTCCACTCTGTATCGAAGTTATGACGTTTTTCAAAATATTTTTATGTTCCAAGTCAACACTATGTTGCCCTTTCTACATTCTTAGCGTATTTCTCAGAATGTGAATGAATTGGAAAATATGTGATGGACGAAAATAATTAACGTTTATATAAATTGATAGAAAGGATTCCTTGTCTAGTTATTTGCATGAAAAGTACAAGAGATCACTGTTGAAATATATAATTTTTCGCCATGGAAGAAAATTGCATTGCTTTCACCTAATTTTCATATGCATGCTTGTGAAGATTTGATGTTTATCATCCTCTTGAACTGCAAGTTCAAGACTTGACGACATCAATTGTTGATTCTAATCAATAATTCATTAAAAAAAAATCAACCCAAAGATATAAGATGATTTGATGGGTAATTACAAGAATCAAGAATTATGGAACATCATATCCCTCTACTGGAATCCGAATATGTGATATGATTGTGAGGGTGCATAACATTTCTATTTCTAATATTTCTTTATTTCAAATAAATAACAGTTTTATTCATTCATCACAAAGAAAATAAACATAATAACTAAATTAACGAATTTGTCTACAGAGAAACTAATAATTTCAATGCAATATAAATTAATAAGCCTGAAAGCTTTATAGATATACATTTCATTTATTTGATCTTATGAACAAGGAGTAAAATATTCTGGCTGTATAGTAATTTGTTAGTTTAAAAAAGATTCATACATTACTACCACAGTAGGTTTGTACAAATGAAATGAAATAGGTCAAACATATGCTTCACATTTAACATTCACCTGTTCTAAAAGAAGACGCAAATTCCTGAAATATGGAAAAACCCGATGTATTCTGGTTCAATATAATATAGCCTATTTCTACTTTCGGCAAAGGATTGATAGGAGAAAGCTCCAGTGACACATATTTCAATTCATCGGAATCTGAATCGTTGAGTTCAATATAGTCATATTTCTTCTTTTTTTCAGCTTCTTCGACGTGTTTTTTTCTGAAACGTGAAAACGATCAACAATAATCATTTAGTGACCAATGATGGCCATCCAGAACTCGTTTACTTACGAAAATCGTGCAATTTCATTTTGCAAGTTCTTTCCTCATAATTCCTCGAAAATCCTACCTGAACCATATTTTCCGGTCGCTTTCGTTAGAAGATCGTATAAGGAAGCCTTTTTTCCATTTACACATCCCAAATAAATTTTGAGCACCAAAAACGATACCGAAACTAACCAAACTTCTGGGGGACCGGAATTTCGTTTGAAATCTTTCCAAACGGCCAGATACCTATAAAAAAACTTCGTTATCAAGTGTGAAAAAGGCGATTAGTACTTACTTTTGCTTTTTTTATGCTTATTAATCGAATTTTGGTCCAATTCAAATTTGCCGTTCGTACTCACGCCAAAAGTCGTGAAAGGAAAAAATGACACTTGCACGAAATCGACGGGAAACTTCTTCTGGACGACGAAGAACGGAAAAATAGGCGATTCCTTATCGATATTTCGCCCCAAAATCGCCGATCGATTCGAACTAACAAAATGTGGAATACTTTTACTTTGATGTAAACAAAGCAACTGGCAACAACTGTTATTTATTTGAAATAAAGAAATATTAGAAATAGAAATGTTATGCACCCTCACAAACATATCACATATTCGGATTCCAGTAGAGGGATATGATGTTCCATTATTTTTGATTCTTGTAATTACCCATCAATTCATCTTATATCTTTGGGTTGATTTGTTTTAATGAATTCTTGATTAGAATCAACAATTGATGTCGTCAAGTCTTGAACTTTCAGTTCAAGAGGATAATTAACATCAAATCTTCGCAATCATGCATATGAAAATTATGTGAAACAATGCAATTTTCTTCCATGGCGAAAAATTATATATTTCAACAGTGATCTCTTGTACTTCTCATGCAAATAACTAGAAAAGGAATCCTTTCTATCAATTCATATAAACGTTAATTATTTTCGTCCATCACATATTTTCCAATTCATTCACATTCTGAGAAATACGCTAAGAATGTAGAAAGGGCAACATAGTGTTGATTTGGAACATAAAAATATTTTGAAAAACGTCATAACTTCGATACAGAGTGGAATGTGTCAAATTTCCAAGGCCAGAGTTGTGATTTTATAATTGTGAATGGAGTATATCTACTAATACCAATATATTGGATTATACCCCTGATTTTCAAAGTCACTAAGTGAAGCCAGATCTTTGGTAAGGCTTGAGTTGTACGCTTGCGTCAACTGGAAATTCAAAAATTGTGAGAAATTAAAAGGTTATGTTTATTCTGAAAGACAACGAGAAAATATATATCCAGAATGAAAACAAGTCACTTGAATACTTTCAGTTCAATTTTAGAATATGAATAGGAGTTAACAATAATATTAAGGACTTGAAGAAAACGGAATAAAGCTATTGAAACATTTCACATTGAATTGTGAGGTTACGGTCGAAACTATTCACATGAAGTTAAGAATGACATACGTTTCACGACATAATACGATGTGTCAGAGAGAGATAGAATTAAAAAAATATTTTTATGCTCAATATTGTCGCACAAGCGCAGATCTGGATTGTTACCAAAGCCCAGCTTCAGTTTTGATTGGCTCTTTCCCCATATAAGAATTATTAGATATACTCCATTCACTTTTATAAAGTATCGCGGTTGGCCATGATTTAGGTTTATCAAGTTTTTTCCCATAGAACAGACGCAGGTTGGCACTTGTGAAAATTAAGCGACATTGCCAGGTCTACTTTCTATTTACTCTTTTTCAACTTTGTAAATGGAGTTAGTTCTTCGAAGATTTAACTGTGGCGCAGGTTTCGTAGAACTACTACATTTTCATGCTGGAGTATTTCAGGTTGTGCAAAAATGTATTTAAATGTCTTCTGAATTAACATAATATTTTCTCAAATTCATTAATTTCCCAAAGTAAATGAACATTTTGATAAATACGTAATTACTACGTTGCTCGTTCAACTGACAGAAGAATGACCAAAACCCAATATTTTCAAAACATACACGGTGAAATGTGTCAACATTTCATGGCAAACCGCGATACTTTATAAAAGTGAATGGAGTATATGTATATGGATTCATATAGGATGCATCTAATGCCTCAGCGCACCGTAAAAGTTTTTGCGGTGCGGCCGCACGGAAAAGAGTCATTTTCGATGTTCTACATGTTATGATAGGGTTTTCTGTGCGGTGTAATGAAAAAGCCTTTCTGGACGTGCAATGGACGATATTTTTCATAACACCTCTCTGAAAACAATAACACGGGAAACATTTTCAGTAGAAAGCATTTCGATATTGTGAGACAATAATTATTCAAAACACTGACATCTACTGTCATGCAATCGTTGCTCTGGGTCTCAGCATAGGAATCATAGGATGCATCTATGCCTCAGCGCACCGAAAAACTTTTTGCGGTGCGGCCGCACGGAAAAGAGTCATTTTCGATATACATGTTATGATAGGGTTTTCAGTGCGGTGTAATGAAAACCATAATTTCACGAAGTGCTCTATAGGTTTGGCGAATAGAACACTGATTTGGAAATAAATGTTGATAATTTGTCTATGCTTACTGAACAGAAATGTCAAAACAACATGGCTTCTGTCTTCTGTCAAATCACAGTTATCTCTATCGAAAATTCAATCACTCTAAGAAAAACACCCCATAGCATTCCGTATTACTATTTCGCTTCAACTTTAACTGGATGTTCTGAAGACGAATTGTGATACATCAGTTTGGGGAGTGACTTCGGAAGAAAGCGCATTTAATAAGGATCCTATGATCCTAACTTGGTAAAACACTGCATTAATGGTACTCCAACCATAGATGCATAGGATACCTGGTGCAACGACTCCTTATTAAAAATCGTGACCAAAATTCGTAGATCAAAACGGTAATCTAGATTTCAGTACCTACTGGTGCTACTTCCGGAATAATATGCAATATTCATCGGTCGTGGCGCATGTTATGTTTTTGGAGAGATGACAGATGTTTTCATTGTGACATAAATTCCACCAAAACATAGATTAATTTCGAATGTCATATAAGATTGTGGTTATGGAAGAAAAGCCCAACCCTTTTGGAAGAAATGAAATGCAGGACAAATACTCAAATTTTCGATCGACAAGAAAGTCTTAGACAAAATCTAATCAGAAATTTGTAAATATGAATTGGAGATAAGCGTCTGTGAAATATATGAGAGAAAATCATTAGCGGTATTCAGACGGAATCTAATCAGTGTCAACACCTGGTATTCCATGCATCTATCTTCAACCTATATTTCTTCGGTTCCACTCAAAGATCAAAATAGTAACGCTTGCAGAAAAGTTTTCCCAGAATTCAATCCAATTCTGCATCAGTTCATTGAGACGTTACAAGAGATTGAGATTTTTCAACATTCTTTTTCGAACGACATTGGGATTGTTTATGTGTCCTCTTCTTCCATTCGTCGTTTGAAAAATGGGAACCTTTATGTTTGTATGAGCGTTGGAATGGTTCGACTGTTTCAGATCGATGAAAGGTGTTTATTTCGAAGGGATAGCGGATCTTTTTGAACTTCTTCATACTGTCTACTCGAGTAGAAATAGTAGAATATGAATTATCGATGAAAATCTATAGAAAAGCAGTATGAGGATTTTATTGACGCACTGAAGATTAAATAGATTCGTTTTGCGTTTCGGATATTTTAGCTTTAATGGTGGTAGGTGCTGGGAGCAAAAATCAATGCACTTGAAAGAAAGATTCGAAACTATCATAAATGACAAAAAACTGTTTTTTTTTTTGAGAAACAGAAGGATGGAAAGTTAGAGGAGTGGTGATGTGTACATTCATCGATAACTCTCGTGTTATTGAACAATTGAACCAAAAACTCCATGAAAATAATTCTTCATTGAATACTAGCTGGCCCGGCGAACTTTGTTTCGCCTAAATGATACCTATACCATAGCCATCTTTATCTTAAGAAGGCCGTGCCTATACTTACTGTGGATTTCACAAATCGTAATCACCAGTGATCGGAGATCAACGGCTTGGTTAGATTTCTGAACTGTCAAATCGAGTTGATTATAGTTCAAGCTTCGATCACCGGTGATATGCTTTGTGAAACCCCCGTTAAAGTTGTATAAACTTACCATTGCTATTTTTTCAAGCAGGAGATAAATAAGGCATAATAAAAGTTCTGTCAAATGTCATCTGTCGAAAGTCATCTGTCTACTGACAAATGTCATCTGTCAAAAGTCATCTGTCACATGTCATATGTCATCTGTCAAATGTCATCTGTCAAATGTCATCTGTCATCTGTCAAATGTCATCTGTCATCTGTCAAACGTCATCTGTCAAATGTCATCTGTCAGATGTCATCTGTCAAATGTCATATGTCAGATGTTATCTGTCAAATGTCATCTGTCAAATGTCATCTGTCAACCCTCATCTGTCAACCGTCATCTGTCAACTGTCATCTTTTCCACGGATATGAGCTGTCACACAAAACAGAAATACAAAAATAATATGTCAATTACTAATTATGGGCAATTTTGAATTCAGTTATTTCCGCAAATATATTTATTACCCAAACATAAATCAAAAACATTTCAGAAATATAGGGAAAAGATGAAAATGGACAACTCACGATTGATGCTGATCGTCACAATCCGATTTACTTGACATTCCGGTGAAAATTCACTGTTCCACCAACTTGAGATCTTTACCCGCTTTTGATCTGATAATAGCCTTCCATGTTATTATAAGTTCTATGCAAATTACACAATAATTGTATACATCGCCATTCATACTCTAGTCTAGTCTATACCATTTCTGAATTTCCTAGACTACTTCATGGCTTATATCTTCACAACGTTCTATTTTATTATTGCATTTCTATTTAATACCGTGGAACTTCGTTCTACTACTATTAACACAGAATACCTAACCACACAGAAGCGTCATTCCGCCTTCCCGCCAAAACTTTATTTGATGACGCTTCTGCCACTGGACCACCCAAAAGTGACATATATGTACTACCTAACAGAGAATCAAGGTCACGAAAATTTGCCCCTTGAAGATCAAAGTGCCGACGCTAATTGACGCTTCTGTGTAGTTAGGTTTTCTGTGCTATTAATCCCCATGGAATATTCTTATACCGTTGGTAAGACCTACTGCACTTTTAACTATTCACTTGACATGCGATTCTGTGGAAGAAAAACTAACCTCCTTTGTCCAAATATCAAAACCTATATAAGTATTCTATGATTGCTCGATTGGTGGTAACACATAATTTTATGGGTGGTAAGAAAATGGAAGGCTTTTTTTTTCCTTTCTGTAGGATATTTTTGGGAATATTTTGTTATATAAACCTTGCCCTAACAATAATGAACACAACAAAAAAAGAATTGTCCAATTTGATGCGATCGTTTGAACAATATGGCATTTCGAAGTTTTGAACCAACCATAGATCGCCTTTTATTAATATAGATATTCTTTCGATAAAAATGTTCTCAGCATATTATTTTGTTTGCCTTCTGCCATTATGAAAGTTGCATAATTTTGCCATACGGCCAATGTGACAAAGCCAGTTCACGGAAATATGAGCCGAACATCTGGTATGTATTAATAGACAATGAATAGTCCGCAAATGGAGAGGAGAGGGAGATAACAGCTTTTATGGGTAAAAAATGGGCTGGTTGTATTCAGTGTTGATATCAGATATCTCTGCCAACTCGCATAGAATGCAAATTAATTTTGGCAATTCATCATTTCGGTTCATCGAGTTAAATGACCATTCGATTGTGTCTGTGAAGCTGTGAATGAGGGTAATATTAATTAATTGCACACATGAAATGAAAATCAGAATTCATAGTGTCTATGTATACATATATCATGATGGATTTTGAGAACGAACTTAATAATGTATGTCCAAATACTGTAAAAAATAATACTGGAAACAGCAGGCGAAAATAACATGATTATGAAGTGACAAATCGAAAGTTGACAGATGGAAGTTCGTAAACATGGGGCATTACACGGTAGAACAACGCGTCCTGATTGTCAAAAATGTATATCAAAATATTGAGATTTTATTCGCCACTATTTTTGAAGTGCGTCCAATGTTCGGTCGAAAAATGTACCTAATTCATCTGCTGTGGAGAGAATAATAAAAAATACGAAAGTACTGGTTCGGTTAGTGATGTGAAACAATATCGAGCTCGTAGATGTCGTTCAGAACAAAACATCACGACAGTTCTCGAGACTGTGACAAAAGGGCCAGAGATGTCAATCGCCATCGGGCAGTGGCGGATTTACGACTTCAGGGGCCCTACGCTTCGAAACTTTTTCGATTTTTTTCAAAAGAATTTTTCAATTAAAACTCACTTCTTCAAAAACAAAACATAAAGTTAATTAATAAAATACAAGGTATGTATATCAAAACAAAATATGAAAGATTAATAAAAATCTGAAAAAAGGGAAAATTATCACCAAAATTCAAATACAAAATATCTCTAGAATATTATATCTGCAAATTTTTTATTGCGGCATCGAGATTAAGGAATAAATTAAATCATTATAAAAGATACAAGTATCGTAAAGCTGTAAATCAGTTACCTACAATATAAAATTCCACTTTGAACTGGGGTCGTTTTGGCTCGTTAAGCCTTCCGGGAACTGCCACTTAAAAAATTGACTCTTTCTTATTTTAATATAAGCAAATTCTTTTATTGCAGAATCATAATCGAGACTGCTCGTTATATCACTTTCGATTAAGTATTCCTAAAAACTGTAGTCTATTTTCTGTCATAACAGTTCTATATTTATTTTTTATCAATGAAAGTTTTGGAAAATGAGCAAAAAATTCTGTCGATTTTGGATGCTAAGCTTTATCCTGCTCTTTACTTTACTTGAGGCCTTGAGCTTTCGTTTTTGGTAGCCGCTCATATAACGTCTGTCAGACATGGACGACATGGTGTCGCGTCAATATTACATATGCAACTAGCAACTGTAATGATAAGAAAATGTTAAATTTAATTTTATATTCTGTGAGGACTAACACAGAAATTCATTGACTTCGCTCAATCGAAGGATGGAATCCGAACCGATGAGCTAATATATGAAAAATTATTATCTAATTGATACAACAAAAGAACGGTAACATATGAACATATTATTGAACTTAGTGAATGAGCCTATCGGAGATGAACGGAAGTCAAGAAAAAATTGCAACCATTTTATTGATAAATATCTGAATATATGTACCTGCATCCATATTTTTGAAACGAAATTATTATTTGTTTTGTTTGTCATTTCGTCGTACGAACACGTAGGTACAGGACTACAGGTTGAATAAAATAATTTCTGTGAATCGTATTTTGTATTTCCTTTTCCCGGTAGGTATTGAACCAATCTTATGTCGTATACCTTACATATACACCCATATTTATACGGGAAACTACTGAACGTATTTTCATGAAATTCAGCACTTATAAGTATTTCACGATGCTGATGAAATCTAAAATATTTTCAAGGCATGAGCACCTCCAGTTTTTCCGGAAATGACATCAACTTCCGTTTTTCAAATTAGAACACCATTTTTTTATTGCAGAAATAGATTCCTTAGAAAATTTCAAGTTATTTTGATGTAACATTTTTCAGTTTTGGTTGGAAAATTCTCTCTGAACGGGAAAATTCGAAAAAAAAATCGAAAATAGAGCTCCGCTGAAACAAGAATAACTTCGAGGTTTTTGGATGGAAAATTCTCATTTTTGGGATTTTTCAAGATGTAAGATTGATGTATCCACTTTGAAAATCGAAATCGCGATTCATGATACAGGGGATGACAAAATCGTGAAAAATCAATTTTTTCAAATTAGAACCCTATTTTTTTATGGCAGATATTGAATCTACGTTTAAAAAATAATGTGAGTGTATGCATCACACCCTTGCCCTAAAATGGATATTTTCAATTCGATCGCCGGGGCCCCTATGGACCTCCGGGCCCTACGCTGCAGCGTACTAAGCGTACCGGTTAATCCGCTACTGCCATCGGGTACAAGAATTGGACATTTCAACATTTCAGAGAATTCTCACTAGAGATTTACAACTGCGTGCTTACAAAATCTAACTGAGTCAACAACTTCTGCCAGTAGACGAAGATAATCCACTGGTATTGGATTGTTGAGCAACCTGCTGATTTTGATAACAAAATCATTTTCAGTGATGAGGCCCATTTTCACATCAATGGCTCGTTTGAAAGGCAAAACCATTTGGGGTTTAGAGAATCCAGAAATTATTCGTCAGAAAGCAATGCATCCACAACGGGTCACTGCGTGTGCTTTATGGTCTGGACTCTGGAGGAATAATTGGACCGTTTTTCTTCGAAAACGAAGAAGATAATGCATTTACAGTGAATGGCGAATCGTGCTGTGATAACACAGTTTCTTGTGCCTCATTTGGAACCTATTGCTCTTGACGACATGTGGCTTCAGCCATACAGCGGTATGACATGTGGCATGTCATACCGCTGTTAAGATAGAAAATCAGCCACTTGCTGAACTTACAATTCGGTAGCCAACAGATCACAAAAGTGTCGTCATACCCTCTTGTCTGATCGTTTGTTAACCTATCAAACGTTCCTCATCTCATTTAATCCTGTATTTGACCGACCTTTATGAGTTAACAGTTATTTCAATTTATGACGAGCCTGAGTGGAACTGCTGATGAGCCATAAACCGGAGCAAGTAATAGGTAATTAATGGCGCAATATCTGAAAAATACGAATGGTGAGAGATAACGCTGCATTTGAGCGTTTTAGAATAGGTTTCAACGGGTTAAGCAACGTGAGGCGGAGCTTTGTCATGCTGTAGTATCACTTTATCGTGCCTCTGCTCGTATAGTTGCCGTTTTTCGAACAGTGCTCGTCGATATAGTTCCCGAGTACTTGGCATCACCAAATACACATCACAAACTTTGCAGCGCGAATATTCGGAGGAGGCGACGACGTCGAAGCACGACCGGACAATCCATCTTTCTTTTTTGCCGCTGAAGCAGTTGTTCACGAGGAAAGAACGACGTTCAACGACCCTTCTGTTCAATTCATAAGGGACCTAAGTTCCTTGTTTCAGAATCATTCTAATCGCAAGGGGTCGCTTGGAAATGGCTTGGCGGGTAGATCCTTATGCCGAAGAAAGCTCTTCTTGCGTTTGGCATGGATCCTCATCGAGCAATAACATCAATTCAGCGTTTTCGAAGGTTTTGGCTCTCCTTCAACATCGGATTCACCGCCTTTGGAGCGACAGAACCAATCGCGGCAAGTTTTTTCACTTAGGGCTGGTTTTATAAAGGCCAACCGAGAATTAAACCGTTGCGTCAACAACCAAATTCCTCACTACCTATCTGGTAGTTGGCGCACGGTTCAACATTTTCGTGAACTTCATATTCACACAAACAAAAGCGAACAAAAGTATATGACGCCAAAACGAACTAACTTATGTGTTAAAACAATTTTTTTACCATATGAAGAGTATACCTACGGGAATAACGATCAGAGTCACAAAACCTACAATTCACACACTCAAAACTTGCATTGAAATCACCCTGAAAGCGTCGATAACATCATGTGTTATGTATTTGACTAAAATGTTGTTAAGCAAAAACTAGGTTGGAATCTGATGATCATTTTTGTGGAGTTGAGTGATAGTTTTTGTGTAAAGCAACGATTTTAAAATCGTTTATAACTTGGACACTGACTATAATTTCAAAAATCGGTAAAAACCAAACTAAAGATCTTGAAAAACTCAAAACTCTGCCAAATTGTACTAACATTTTAGTGGAACCTGATCATTATTCCCGTGTACCTACTCTTCATATGTCATGCTTGGTTCATGACGATTTGGATATGCCAAAATCGACCTGCTGGAGCCATCTATTGGAACGTGATGACGTGGGTCTTCGAGATCACATAGTTTTCGTTTTTCAGGATTTTTTAAAATTGCTTTCCACTCTTCATCCGAACTTGACGAAGTACTTTCTGAATCGTTGCGACTCATCAAATATCCCACAATGGCATTTCAGGTTGCATTCGATTTTGAGTACATCAGAAAATTCACCAAAAGATTTTATAACAATTATTGCTTTGTCGTATCAAGTTTCAGAAAAACCTAAAAATCATGAAATTTGTTTCGATTGACAATTTCATAAACAAAGATATTCTACAATAGAATACCTCTGGTCATAAATTTGTCTGGATTGCGCTTGTGCAAAGCTTTTCCACAATCTAGCCTGTTCCACTTGTATGTTTGATTGCAACGATCGCGAGCAGGAGGAATTAGAAAAACAGCGGTCGTGAGCGTGAGCATTGTGAGCGCCAAGTGGAACGTACTACTCATAACCTCTTTCTTATTTCATTATGAGTTCTCATCACTATTTTATGTTTCCAAGTCAATTGACTGATAACAACCTCAAGCCGAATTTGCTAAGTTATCAAACATGTGTAGTTTATTACAGAATATTACGAAACAAGGCTCTCTCAGTTGCAAATATGATGAAAGACGGCAGGAATCCCATAAATATTTCATAGTGGATGTGCTATTGTCGTTATACATATATCCACATTATACAATATATTGTTCAGTCTAGTTGTAGAGTTGAGTTATCTGATGTCATACATGACAAGGGTCAAGGCATGTTCATGTGAATAATTTCCATTTAAGCAGCGAATTCAGATTTGCTTATTAGACCAGGGTCGATAATTTTTTAAACAAAAAAAAATTACAGTAGGATGAAACCCATTAAAAAAGGAGGGGAATATGATCGAAATGAAAGGAAAAATAAATTACGGTCGATCCGAGTTCGGGAAGTGGGAGGGGTGAGTTTTTAAGGGTAAAAAATGGTTTTCCTTGATTTCCGGCAAAACTACAAGTCCTATGGAAAAAACTTAAATGGCAAAGTTGTAGGTAATAAAAAGATCTACAACTTTTGTGTTCGCAATTTTTTCACATAACCTCAAAATTTATATGAAAATTTCAAAAAACCAAGTTTTAGGTTTTTTATTTATATCTTTTTCAAAAAAAATTTTTTTTCTACGAAATTTGGTGAAAACTTACCTTATTATATCCCGAATACACTGTAATTTATTTGATTCAAAATATTCATGTTTTCGTCTTATTTTAACTTAATATCAAAAAAGCACCCTAATTTTCAATCGAAAATTCTGACGTCAAAATATCAGCTTTTTTCAGAAAATTTGGGGGCTTTTTGTTCGTTGAAATATCTACTCTCTGATGGTGTGAAAAAAATATACCTTACTATAAGGAGAGTTCTCAGAAAATGCAAAAAATTGAAAAAACTCATCAAAAAAATGTGATTGTTGCATTTTTTTTAGAATAAAGAGTTTATTTATTTAATTCGAATTACATTTATGTCATAGAAAATCTTATACAATATAAATATACAGGTAAATCGTATCTACTATTGAATTTAGATACTTAGTTCTGATTACGCATTTTTTTTTCAAAAACGTTAATCTTGTTATTCATAAATACCTTATCTGAAATTCTAATCAGGTATTCATTAGTTTTGTCTCTTCGAAGGCATTTCTTCAGATTCGAAAAACCGAAGAACCCACCGCAGAGAAAGCAATGAGATTGAAAATTAAATATAAGAGCGACCTTATTTATTTCTTTTCCTTCCTGTGATTTCTTACGTCTTGAGCTACAGAATGTAGCTATTGCAGTCTCATCATTATAGTGACTTTGACAAGTTCGATGAATAAAAGCCGATTTTAAAACTTCATATTTTTTGTATTTATTGTCGATTCTCTTCTTGCTAGACGCCACTAAACGATTCAAAGCTGTTTTTTTTTATTTCATACAATTGCTTGTCACCTATCTTATTGCAGATTATACAAACAGATTCATCCATACTGACAATCTGAAAAGACAAAATCAAATTAATTATGCCTTCAAAGTTTTATCATGAGTATAACTAAATTTGTTTGTGCAAAATAAACGAAATTACTAGTTTTTATTCTTGTACTAAAATATCATTCAATTTTAATTTTTTAGGTTAAGTTACGTTAAACATACTATTTATGAAAGAAAATATTTCTATTTTTATTTAAAGTTGATTAATATAGATTAAAATACAGATAGTATTTACCTTGCTATGTAGATTCCAAACAATTCTTTGAATAAAGTAAATTTCTCACAACTCACTCAATCAAGCAATTGTATGCTGAAAATTTCGAAAATTAGAAATCCTATTGGTTGATTTGACAATTTCGTCGAATAATTCTGTGATTTGTTCAATCAACGATTTATGAAACCCACCATTAGAGACATTAGAGTAAATCAGTCCCCACTTCTCTATGAAATAACTTACAATGGGTTAAAAATTTACCAAAGGTCACTCAGGTATATGAATTATCTTAAAACAGCAATAAATAGTCATCTAAAAATATTATTTAAACAAGATTCTACAACTTTTTCAAAATATTGTAGATGTCTTATTAAATATTAACTTTATTAACTTATTTTTTTGTTAATTATAGAAGTATATTTCAATTTGCAATTTTTTCGTTTATAAATGAAACAGGAAATCTTACGTTTTTTGAGTAATTAAAGAGTAAATTTTAATAAATACCTCAAAATTGTACAAAATGATTAAAAAAAATTTCGAATTTGAGTTTTTTCAATTTTTTGCATTTACTGAGAACATTTCCTATATCAATGTATATTTTTTCTTACACCATCAGAAAGTAGATATTTCAATGAAGAAAAAGCCCCTAAACTTTTTGAAAAAAGCTGATATTTTGACGTCAGAATTTTCGATTGAAAATTGGGGGGCTTTTTTGATATTGAGTTAAAATAAGGCGAAAACATAAATATTTTGAATCTCATAAATTACAGTGTATTCGGGACATAATAAGGTAAGTTTTCACAAAATTTCGTAGAAAAAAATTTTTTTTTGAAAAAGATATAAATAAAAAACCAAAAACTTGGTTTTTTGAATTTTTCACCTAAATTTTGAGGTTATGTGAAAAAATTGCGAATACAAAAGTTTTAGATCTTTTTATTACCTACAACTTTGCCATTTAACTTTTTTCCATAGGACTTGTAGTTTTGCCGGAAATCAAGGAAAACCATTTTTCACCCTTAAAAACTCACCCCTCCCACTTCCCGAACTCGGATCGACCGTAATTTATTTTTCCTTTCATTTTGATCATATTTCCCTCCTTTTCTAATGGGTTTCATCCTACTGTGATTTTTTTTCATTTTTTACCATTTTTGAAGGTTTCGGCCCTGGTCTATATTGCAAATGCATCCACAATTCCACACGCCGAATAACTTCTTTTCGTTTTGCTGAAAGGGGGTCGTTTTTTTCAATAGTACCTACTTTAATGAGAACGGGGAATAATTTGAAGAGAAAAACAAAATTCCGAGAAATAATGATTCTGCTGATTTGAATCCGAATATTGTGCCCATCCCATATGCAGATGCATGTGCATATTACTGTGTATTTAGAGAATGATATAAATCATCCCCACATCCAATTTTGAATAATTCATCTCCAGTTTGCGGTTTGTTATTATCCCAACGATATGGTCGCGAAACTAATTCCTCTCCAGTTTATCCCCATCAAATGAACACCTTCTGACCTCATCCACCGAATTCTGACGTGAATACAAATGGAACAGGCGTCCTTTCCGACCAAATCATCCTCCGTTTGTGAAAGACAAACTCCAGTCACGCTTAAGCGAACTTACATATTCGAGAACTGAAGCCTTTTCGCAATCTGTTCTTCTATCTTGATGTCTTTTCCGTAATCGCCACCCGAGTATTCAGACGAACGCTTTTGGGTATATGCGGGAGAGATCGATGCCCTATCGGAAATGTTTCAGAGGAATTGCAAGTTGTGAAATGGAATAATAAGATATTTTTACTCGATTGATCTGGAACATATTTCCCTTTGATATCTTTTTTTTGATATATTCATCTGAAAATATTCCGATTTCTTTCAAATGTGACCTTCTACAGGATAAGTGAAAAGTGCTGTATAAAATTGCTCAATAAGGACATTTGTTCAGAAAAAGCTCAGTGTTTCATTTACTCCATACTTTATGGAGATCATCCTTTGGCGGTATGGGTTTCAAGGGTTCTCCTTTCAGTCCGGAGAATAGGATCAATATTTATCTCGATATTTATTATCATTAAAGATACAATCAGAGTTGGGGCAAAACGCCCATAAACTCAATGATAAAAAATTAAAAGAATGCTCAGTTGAAAAAAGAAAAATATACAGTAAAAAATAAAAGTAATCCCTAACATACACAAAATAAAATAATTTTATATAAGTGTTCTAGGCTCACCCCAAAAAGTCTATTCGGTTCCCTGTTTATGTAATGATGTTACCAAGATTGGAACTTCTTGTCAGAGCTCTTTACAATTGTCGGCTTCGCTTTTATAGACACGGAGACGAGTACGATCCTAATACAGGCAGCTTCCAACAGTCAGAGAATTTTCTCACAACCGCTGACGGGCACAAACGAATTTCCTTGTGCGCGTCAGTGGTCGTCAGGAAATTTCGAGTTCTTTGGAAACCACTGTATATATCCGCTGTATACATCCGCTGCCTCCGTAATCGTAGGGGACAATAGGAATTGCCCAGGGACGGAGACGGGCCGAAGCCAAATTTTTGGGGGGGATAGCTTCGAAAATTTTCCAACTGTTCATTAAAGGATTAGAAAACCAATGGTTGAAAGGGGGGGGTGGTATTTTGGATTGCGAGTCAATGTTTTTTCCCGAGAGCATTAAAAATATTTAGAACATTTTGTGGTGTAGTTTGTAGATTCTGCATTACCAGATTAACACACTCCACACTCTACAGGATTACACAGCATCTGTTATCATTATTTTGTATGTTTCGATTTTTAAGTTCAATTCCGAAGAAAAATGAATGATTTATTCAAGTGTACTGAAAAGAGTTCACATATCGCACATTTCACTTTGAATCTTTTTCGGTTCATTTTTGCGTTCAAGGAGCCGTTATACTTCAGCCGACGACTACGGCACCGATTCTCCATTCAAAAAGTGCCTTCAATTTTTCCAAGTTCACGCCCTCAATTTTTCACCTAAAAGCTTGATTTTTTTTTAAATTGAAGTTGAAGGATGTCTTGAGAGCACTCCAATTTCTTCTCTTTGATAAAATTGTTTTTTCGCATGAAAAAATCGGCTACGACACCGATTCTCCATTCAAAAAGTACGTTTCATTTTTCCAAGTTTACGCCCTAAATTTTTAACCTGAAAGCTTGTTTTTTTTTCAAATTGAAGTTGAAGGATGTCTTGAGGGTGATTTCTTCTCTCTGAAAAAATCGGGTTGAATTTGAGAGTCTATGAAAATTGACTTCATAATCGTTTTTCGGCGGTTGTTCATCAATTTTTTTTTAGAAAATTCATTGGAGTACCCTCGACAAATCAATTTTCTATATTTTGAAAAAAAATTACATTTGGATAGGCGCTTAATTAATGCGAAAAATTATGGAAATACTGAAAAGACTTCCAGAAAGTGTGAAATCGCAGAGAACTGTCTGAAGTTCCAGGAGAATTAAAAAAAATCAAGCTTTCAGGTGGAAAATTGAGGGCGTGAACTTGGAAAAATTAAAGGAACTTTTTGAATGGAGAATCGGTGCCTTCGACCAAAGTATAACGGCCCCTTAACAGATTTACGAGTTGAACGGAGATTCGATAGAATAATTAAGAATGAGAAAAAAATACTGCCTACTGCCCGACCGAGAGAAATAGCGCAAATTAGTACCAGATGGTTTTTTATGACACAGTCGATGCGGCCGAACTGAGAAATTCACAACTACCTGCTGAGGGATAACGTAAAAGATGAAAAATTGTTCATATTTTCAAAAATTCAAACACTTGGTAGCAATATCGGAATAAATACCATTTATTGCATTGCACATTTGGCCAAATCTGCCAAATACTCTAAATATACTCTAACAAGAATTTGTACAATTGTCGCTGTTCTCTGCATGCTTTTGTCCGGCTAAACGTGGGCTTAGTTCTACCGTTTTAATTTAAAAAAAGTCAAATTCATTCACATATAAAAAAAACTTTTGTAGAAGCATGATGGTATTCCAAATCAATTGAAATATTTCCAACTGCTTCAAAATTTTCCCAACTGTTTTGTTCCAACTACTTCGGAATTTTCCCAACTGCTTCGAAATTTTTCCAACTTCTTCGAAACTTTTCCAACTGCTTCGAAATTTTTCCAACTGCTTCGAAAATTTTTCAACAGCTTCGAAAATATTCCAACTGCTTTTAAAATTTGCCAACTCTGTTCAACATCTCCCCTCCCCCCATCCCCCTCCTTAGGCCCGTCCCTGGTCAATTGCCAAGAAACAACAATGTGTGCCGTACAGATCGAAGACCAGGCTCCTCCACCACTTTGTAACTTCTTGATAAAGCTATTTACTATTGTCGGGTCAGCTTTAAGACATGAAGGCAGGGGGGATATCGACCTAATAAAGACAGCTTTGAATGGTCAGGGAATTTCCTGACAACAGCTGCTTTTCCTTGTGCGCGTCAGTGGTCGTCAGTAAATTTCCAGATCCTTGGAAGCCATTGTTAGATATTTCCATCTCTATAAAATCAGCTGCCTCTTTAATCGTAGGGAAAAAAGAAATTGCCAAAAAACAACAATGTGTGCCGTTCAGATCGTCGACCAGGCTCTTCCACCAGTTTGTAACTACTTGACCAGTGTCGGGTTAGCTTTCAGACACAGAGAATTATGCCTTTATTTATAATCGTTAAGTTGAATATGAATAGGGATGTTGACACATGTTACAAATTCATAAAAATTGAGGTTTTCCACATTGAAGGTAGTTTTTGAAATACTGAAACAATATTTTAGTGATCTAACTACTCTCATTAAATTAAATAAAATCGATTTAAAATGTGTAATCCATTACAGTTTATCACGTGACTGCAAACACGAATGAGAATACGTGACGTCACTTTTCGGTAAACAAGCTAACCTATAACCTTACTGTCATCACGAGTACGAACTTAGGAAGAACAGAAGAGAGTAAAACCAAGTAAAACGTATCACCAGCGAACTATTTCACAATTATTTGTTATTACGCAAACGATTTGTTCGCGAGAAATCACGCAAGATCAGTTCGCTTTGACAGACGGCGAAGTCTGTTTACCGTATAGTGACGTCATCATAATCACTTCGTTTCAGCGGCAATTTTGAAAACTATTTTTATTTACGCATTTTTTCTTGGTATTTGCTATATTTTTTCCATGAAAATATTTTTTTCGTGTTTGTATAGGGCTAATCTACAAATTAAAATTATTTCCAAAAAATAGTCAACATCCCTATTGCCAGAAAACAAAAATAGGTGTCTTACAGATCTATTACCAGGTTCCTCCGCCACTTTGTAACTCCTTGACACAGCTCTTTATTGTTGTCGGGTTCAGACACGAAGAAGGGTTTGATATCAATCGGAAAAAGGCTCTTTTCAACGATCTTCATAATTCATTATTCTTATTGTGAAATACCAAGGCAGATCGATTTTCAACTCGCTGTTATCAACTGGTCTTGCTATGTAACTTAATATCACAACTTAGTTGTCACCAACTTCAAAGCGTATTCTGAGAGTTCCTGTTGATAAGTATGAGGAATCCTGTTGCGACATATCGACAATTAACTGGCGAATACAGAAATGTAGCGAAAAGGATGGGCGAAGGGCTGCAATTGAAAAAAAAACGGAATGGGGATTTCCAGTACTACAAAATATGCAGTTTTCCTTCCATGACGTAATGAAGGGCAGTTCATAACACATTTGTAACCATTTATTCACTCTGAATTTTGAAGAACTGATTAATTATTCGAAATTGAAAATGTGATTTCAACACGTGTGAATTCAAACGTCCCTCTGCTGTGACGTCAGTGGCTCAATTCTTAATATGATTGGTTGAAGTTTGTGAGGTAGGGGACAAAGCCCAGAGTAACTGAGAGACACACCACTGTTGTCAAGTCTTTGTAAAATCTCTGAATTTATTCATAAATATATTCAGTAATCGTATTACATTCGATGTGATCACTATAATGTTTTTGAAACATCGTCATATAACAACTTAATTTTCATTAAAGTTGATATAATACTCATTCTCTGAAAATACAAATACTGATGTGTCAACCACGCCTACAAATTTTAAATAAAAACATAACCTTCTTATTTGTCTTGAATCGACATTTCGACGTCTTCTCTGCGTACTATAGAATGGCCTTTCTTATACAGTTAAGTCTAGAGGCGCCTTCGGTATTCCCTTTCGGAGGTGGATCGGACACAGAACATCCAATAATTCGGATATCTCTCTCTCTGGCTGAAAGAGAAAGGAGAGAGAGAGATCCGATTTATAAGATGTTTTGTGTCCTTTTTTTTCTCTCGTTCCACTCCCGGATTGGTAATAACGAACGCAGTATAGGAGTATTCTATACTCTATATTCTATACTCTTAGGTCTGAGGACCAGATGGTCCCCATACACAGTTGCCAAATCAATAATTATTCTTACCACTAATTTGCACTTCTCAAAATGAAAATAATTATTAATGCTTCCTGAATTTGAAGACCGGCCTATATATACCAATTCTTACCTGTGTAGACTAGGGATAATTATTTTCAATTGAATTTCTCACCAATCAATTAGGAGGTCGTAAATTGAATGATATTATGAAGCTTTATGGAGTACAAATGAAAATGTCACGATGATGAAAGAAAAACATCCAAAATCAACATTATATTATGATATTATTAGGAAAGTGGAAGCAAGGGCTTTTTCAGGCTAATTTTTTTTTGTGGTTTGGTCATTTTTATAACAGCAGCACGTCCAGGGACGGGCCGAAGCCAAATTTTTGGGGGGGATAGCTTCGAAAATTTTCCAACTGTGCATTGAAGGATTAGAAAACCAATGGTTGAAGGGGGGTGGTATTTTGGATTGCGAGTCAATGTTTTTCCCTGGGACCACTAAAAATATTCAGAAAATTATGTAGTGTAGTTTTTTAATTCTGCATTACCAGAATAACACACTCCACACTCTACAGGATTATACAGCATCTGTTATCATTATTTTGTATGTTTCGATTTTTAAGATCAATTCCTAAAAAAAATAAATAATTCATTCAAGTTTACTGAAAAAAGTCCACATACCACACACTTCACTTTGAATCTTTTTCGGTTAATTTTCGCGTATTTAAGGGGCCGTTATAATTCGGCCGACGGCTACGGCACCGATTCTCTATTCAAGAAGTACCTTTCATTTTTCACGCACTCAATTTTTCACCTGAAAGCTGGATTTTTTTTCAAATTGAAGTTGAAGGATGTCTTGTGGGCATTCCAATTCCTTCTCTTTGATAAGATCATTTTTTCAACTGTCAAGTTTTGCCGTGGGTAAACAGGAAAAAACTGCTGACAGCTACCGCCATTCAATTTTTCCATCTAGAAAACATTTGTAATTCAAAATTGCGCGATTCTGATTGGTGGAAATGAAGACGAGGAAAATATATAGTCGCATGAAAAAATCGGCTATGGCACCGATTCTCCATTCAAAAAGTGCCCTCAATTTAAAAGCTTGATTTTTTCGCATGAAAAAATCGGGTTGAATTTGAGAGTCTATGAAAATTGACTTCATAATCGTTTTTCGGCGGTTGTTCATCAATTTTTTTTGGAAAATTCATTGGAGTGCCCTGGACAAATCAATTTTCTATATTTTGAAAAAAAATTACATTTGGATAGGCGCTTAATTAATGCGAAAAATTATGGAAATACTGAAAAGACTTCCAGAAAGTGTGAAATCGCAGAGAACTGTCTGAAGTTCCAGGAGAATTAAAAAAAATCAAGCTTTCAGGTGGAAAATTGAGGGCGTGAACTTGGAAAAATTAAAGGAACTTTTTGAATGGAGAATCGGTGCCTTCGACCAAAGTATAACGGCCCCTTAACAGATTTACGAGTTGAACGGAGATTCGATAGAATAATTAAGAATGAGAAAAAAATACTGCCTACTGCCCGACCGAGAGAAATAGCGCAAATTAGTACCAGATGGTTTTTTATGACACAGTCGATGCGGCCGAACTGAGAAATTCACAACTACCTGCTGAGGGATAACGTAAAAGATGAAAAATTGTTCATATTTTCAAAAATTCAAACACTTGGTAGCAATATCGGAATAAATACCATTTATTGCATTGCACATTTGGCCAAATCTGCCAAATACTCTAAATATACTCTAACAAGAATTTGTACAATTGTCGCTGTTCTCTGCATGCTTTTGTCCGGCTAAACGTGGGCTTAGTTCTACCGTTTTAATTTAAAAAAAGTCAAATTCATTCACATATAAAAAAAACTTTTGTAGAAGCATGATGGTATTCCAAATCAATTGAAATATTTCCAACTGCTTCAAAATTTTCCCAACTGTTTTGTTCCAACTACTTCGGAATTTTCCCAACTGCTTCGAAATTTTTCCAACTTCTTCGAAACTTTTCCAACTGCTTCGAAATTTTTCCAACTGCTTCGAAAATTTTTCAACAGCTTCGAAAATATTCCAACTGCTTTTAAAATTTGCCAACTCTGTTCAACATCTCCCCTCCCCCCATCCCCCTCCTTAGGCCCGTCCCTGGTCAATTGCCAAGAAACAACAATGTGTGCCGTACAGATCGAAGACCAGGCTCCTCCACCACTTTGTAACTTCTTGATAAAGCTATTTACTATTGTCGGGTCAGCTTTAAGACATGAAGGCAGGGGGGATATCGACCTAATAAAGACAGCTTTGAATGGTCAGGGAATTTCCTGACAACAGCTGCTTTTCCTTGTGCGCGTCAGTGGTCGTCAGTAAATTTCCAGATCCTTGGAAGCCATTGTTAGATATTTCCATCTCTATAAAATCAGCTGCCTCTTTAATCGTAGGGAAAAAAGAAATTGCCAAAAAACAACAATGTGTGCCGTTCAGATCGTCGACCAGGCTCTTCCACCAGTTTGTAACTACTTGACCAGTGTCGGGTTAGCTTTCAGACACAGAGAATTATGCCTTTATTTATAATCGTTAAGTTGAATATGAATAGGGATGTTGACACATGTTACAAATTCATAAAAATTGAGGTTTTCCACATTGAAGGTAGTTTTTGAAATACTGAAACAATATTTTAGTGATCTAACTACTCTCATTAAATTAAATAAAATCGATTTAAAATGTGTAATCCATTACAGTTTATCACGTGACTGCAAACACGAATGAGAATACGTGACGTCACTTTTCGGTAAACAAGCTAACCTATAACCTTACTGTCATCACGAGTACGAACTTAGGAAGAACAGAAGAGAGTAAAACCAAGTAAAACGTATCACCAGCGAACTATTTCACAATTATTTGTTATTACGCAAACGATTTGTTCGCGAGAAATCACGCAAGATCAGTTCGCTTTGACAGACGGCGAAGTCTGTTTACCGTATAGTGACGTCATCATAATCACTTCGTTTCAGCGGCAATTTTGAAAACTATTTTTATTTACGCATTTTTTCTTGGTATTTGCTATATTTTTTCCATGAAAATATTTTTTTCGTGTTTGTATAGGGCTAATCTACAAATTAAAATTATTTCCAAAAAATAGTCAACATCCCTATTGCCAGAAAACAAAAATAGGTGTCTTACAGATCTATTACCAGGTTCCTCCGCCACTTTGTAACTCCTTGACACAGCTCTTTATTGTTGTCGGGTTCAGACACGAAGAAGGGTTTGATATCAATCGGAAAAAGGCTCTTTTCAACGATCTTCATAATTCATTATTCTTATTGTGAAATACCAAGGCAGATCGATTTTCAACTCGCTGTTATCAACTGGTCTTGCTATGTAACTTAATATCACAACTTAGTTGTCACCAACTTCAAAGCGTATTCTGAGAGTTCCTGTTGATAAGTATGAGGAATCCTGTTGCGACATATCGACAATTAACTGGCGAATACAGAAATGTAGCGAAAAGGATGGGCGAAGGGCTGCAATTGAAAAAAAAACGGAATGGGGATTTCCAGTACTACAAAATATGCAGTTTTCCTTCCATGACGTAATGAAGGGCAGTTCATAACACATTTGTAACCATTTATTCACTCTGAATTTTGAAGAACTGATTAATTATTCGAAATTGAAAATGTGATTTCAACACGTGTGAATTCAAACGTCCCTCTGCTGTGACGTCAGTGGCTCAATTCTTAATATGATTGGTTGAAGTTTGTGAGGTAGGGGACAAAGCCCAGAGTAACTGAGAGACACACCACTGTTGTCAAGTCTTTGTAAAATCTCTGAATTTATTCATAAATATATTCAGTAATCGTATTACATTCGATGTGATCACTATAATGTTTTTGAAACATCGTCATATAACAACTTAATTTTCATTAAAGTTGATATAATACTCATTCTCTGAAAATACAAATACTGATGTGTCAACCACGCCTACAAATTTTAAATAAAAACATAACCTTCTTATTTGTCTTGAATCGACATTTCGACGTCTTCTCTGCGTACTATAGAATGGCCTTTCTTATACAGTTAAGTCTAGAGGCGCCTTCGGTATTCCCTTTCGGAGGTGGATCGGACACAGAACATCCAATAATTCGGATATCTCTCTCTCTGGCTGAAAGAGAAAGGAGAGAGAGAGATCCGATTTATAAGATGTTTTGTGTCCTTTTTTTTCTCTCGTTCCACTCCCGGATTGGTAATAACGAACGCAGTATAGGAGTATTCTATACTCTATATTCTATACTCTTAGGTCTGAGGACCAGATGGTCCCCATACACAGTTGCCAAATCAATAATTATTCTTACCACTAATTTGCACTTCTCAAAATGAAAATAATTATTAATGCTTCCTGAATTTGAAGACCGGCCTATATATACCAATTCTTACCTGTGTAGACTAGGGATAATTATTTTCAATTGAATTTCTCACCAATCAATTAGGAGGTCGTAAATTGAATGATATTATGAAGCTTTATGGAGTACAAATGAAAATGTCACGATGATGAAAGAAAAACATCCAAAATCAACATTATATTATGATATTATTAGGAAAGTGGAAGCAAGGGCTTTTTCAGGCTAATTTTTTTTTGTGGTTTGGTCATTTTTATAACAGCAGCACGTCCAGGGACGGGCCGAAGCCAAATTTTTGGGGGGGATAGCTTCGAAAATTTTCCAACTGTGCATTGAAGGATTAGAAAACCAATGGTTGAAGGGGGGTGGTATTTTGGATTGCGAGTCAATGTTTTTCCCTGGGACCACTAAAAATATTCAGAAAATTATGTAGTGTAGTTTTTTAATTCTGCATTACCAGAATAACACACTCCACACTCTACAGGATTATACAGCATCTGTTATCATTATTTTGTATGTTTCGATTTTTAAGATCAATTCCTAAAAAAAATAAATAATTCATTCAAGTTTACTGAAAAAAGTCCACATACCACACACTTCACTTTGAATCTTTTTCGGTTAATTTTCGCGTATTTAAGGGGCCGTTATAATTCGGCCGACGGCTACGGCACCGATTCTCTATTCAAGAAGTACCTTTCATTTTTCACGCACTCAATTTTTCACCTGAAAGCTGGATTTTTTTTCAAATTGAAGTTGAAGGATGTCTTGTGGGCATTCCAATTCCTTCTCTTTGATAAGATCATTTTTTCAACTGTCAAGTTTTGCCGTGGGTAAACAGGAAAAAACTGCTGACAGCTACCGCCATTCAATTTTTCCATCTAGAAAACATTTGTAATTCAAAATTGCGCGATTCTGATTGGTGGAAATGAAGACGAGGAAAATATATAGTCGCATGAAAAAATCGGCTATGGCACCGATTCTCCATTCAAAAAGTGCCCTCAATTTAAAAGCTTGATTTTTTCGCATGAAAAAATCGGGTTGAATTTGAGAGTCTATGAAAATTGACTTCATAATCGTTTTTCGGCGGTTGTTCATCAATTTTTTTTGGAAAATTCATTGGAGTGCCCTGGACAAATCAATTTTCTATATTTGAAAAAATCCATTTGGATAGGCGCTTAATTGATGCAAAAAATTATGGAAATACTGAAAAGACTTCCGGAAAGTGTGAAATCGCAGAGAACTGTCTGAAATTCCAAGAGAATAAAAAAAAGCTTTCAGGTGGAAAATTGAGGACGTGAACTTGGAAAAACGAAAGGCTGGTGCCGTCGGCCAAAGTATAACGGCCCCTTAAGAGGGGTCTATACCGTTCGACGTTCAGTTCAAAACGCGATTCGGGATTACTCACGATAGAGACCACCGATTTATATGGGGTTTTCGCTATTATTCAATTTGAAAAGTTCTTCAAGTGGAAAAGTCCATAACTTTTTTTTTGCCGAGTGAAAAAAAATGATGTTTTTTTTTTCGACGGAAAAAAAAGTTATGGACTTTTCCATAATCCCGAATCGCGTTTTGAACTGAACGTCGAACGGTATAAACCCCTCTTAACATATTTACGTGTTGAATGGAGATTCGATAAAATAATTAAGAATGAGAAAAAATACTGCCTACTGCCCGACCGAGAGAAATAGCGCAAATTGGTACCAGATGGTTTTTTATGACACACGACACAGTCGATGCGGCCAAACTGAGAAATTCACAACTACCTGCTGAGGGATAACGTAAATTTTTCATCTTTTCAAACACTTGGAGCAATATCGGAATAAATACCATTTATTGCTACATTGCACATTGAGCCAAATACCCTAAATATACTCTAACAATAATTTGTACAACTGTCGCTATTCTCTGCATGCTTTTGGCCGGCTAAACGTGGGCTTAGTTCTTTCGGTTTAATAAGCATTAATTTCAAACTTTATTGAAAAAAAAGTCTAATTCATTCACATTTCAAGAAAACATCTTTAGAAATATGTTATCCAACTCAATTGAAATCCTTCCAACTGCTTCAAAATTTTTCCAACGGTTTTGTTTCAACTGTTTCTAAATTTTCCCAACTTCTTCGAAATTTTTCCAACTTCATCGAAATTTGTCCAACTGCTTCGAAAATTTTTCAACAGCTTCGAAAATATTCCAACTGCTTTCAAAATTTGCCAACTCTGTTCAACATTGGAGGGGGATCGTCCCCCTCCATCCCCCCCCCCTTAGGCCCGTCCCTGAGCACGCCATGACGAGTACAACCAATCAAAAATCTCTCTAGCCACCGACGTCACACGATTTCTCGCTTCTTCTGAGCGTTTGAATTCGGTAGATTATTTTTGAGTTTTCAATATTTTTTAAGGGTATAAATTGATGAAGAAAAAATTGAAAAAAAAACACGAACTACGCGAGAATCCAATATGTCAAAATATATTTTTTCTGAAGATGACTGGAAATGACCATTCACTTGGGTATCGTTATTTTGATAACACATGTATATGAATAAATATATTCACAGAATGAACCTTATGGTAAGTCTTATACAGAGAGGGCCATTGAAAACGAAACAGCAGCTCTGTAGCTCGGCAGACCCGAGTTATACAGGGTGTTTCACCATAAACTGGACAAACATATATAGCCGTGTAGTTGACATCGTGAAAGTCATTTTTGCCCCATGACATATACCCCGTTTTCGACGCATTAGCGAGATACAGGGTGTTTAATGTCAACATTGACAAATATTCTGTGAACTGTGGTAAGTTATGCGTGATATTTACAATAACGGTTTCTGGTCACATCTCAGTATTTTTCAGGGCTCAATTTACAATTACATTTACAATTTGTGTTGTAGAATTTGGGAAAAAAAAATTCAAAATGGCGGAAAACCTGCAAAGTTGGAATTTTTTTTTCTTGGTTGCCAATTCGGAAAGCATAATCTCAACGTACTCGATTTTCTAAGATATTCCGTGAAAGATTTTTTTCAAAATTCGAACTTAACTTTTTTTTCACATGTCTTCAGTAAAAAACAAAATTTTTGGAATTTTTCATGGTTGAACTATCTTAAATTCTCAATACTTGGGTGGAAACAGAATATAATATCAATTGGTTTTCTTGTTGTAGCCTTCCGAAGATGAAGCTCGGTGTACTTTCATAATTTTTGTTTGAGAAACTGGAGGCCGTACGAAGGTCAAAATTGTGCTGATGGGTTGCCAGAATGACTCGTATGAAAATATGAAAATATAAACAAAAAAATTTTTTTTCAAAAAACTTTGGTAGGAATCGAACTCTACGAGTATGAATCGGAATAATTCTACTCCTATAAATCTCCCTCACCAAAGCAACACAAGTAAATCGAGAGTGTAGAGTTCGAATCTCACAAAAGTTTTTTGGAAAAAAAATTTTTTTAAAAATTTTTTGTCGATTTTTTTCGAAAAAAAATTTTTTTGGTTCATAAATTCATATTTCTATCTGGGTCATTCTGGCAGCCCAGCGGCACAATTTTGGCCTTCGTACGGCCTCCAGTTTTTCAAATAAAAATTATGAAAATACTCCGAGCGTAATGTTTGGAAGGCTACAAAAAGAAAACCAATTGATATTTTTATATTCTGTTTGCACCCAAGTATTCAGAATTGAAGATAGTTCAACCATAAAAAATTCCAATACTTTTAGGCGAATTTTTTTTTTTCACTGAGGACATGTAAAAAAAAAGTTGAGTTCGAATTTTGAAAAAATTTTTTCACGGAAAATCTCAGAAAATTGAGTACGTTTAGATTATGCATTCCAAATTGACAACCGAGAAAAAAGAATTTCAACTTTGCAAGTTTTCCGCCATTTTGAACTTTGTTTTGCGAAATTCTACACCACAATTCATATGAGCCCTCAAAAATACTGAGATATGACCAGAAACCGTTATTTCAAATGTCACGCATAATCCACCACAGTTATCAGAATATTGCTTAAAGTTGACATTAAACACCCTGTATCTCGCTCATGCGTCGAAAACGGGGTATATGTCATGAGGCAAAAATGACTTTCTCGATGTCAATCTACAGGGCTATATATGTTTGTCCAGTTTATGGTGAAACACCCTGTATAAAAACGCTCGAACACGTCAACAACAGTTTCGAGCGGGACATCGTTCGCGATGAAATTCACCTGAAATACATTTCATCCCTCGGAGCTGTGACCGCCACCCCTAAATTTTTAAATGGCACGATATGGCAAATGATATCTCATTTGAAAGGTAGTTTCCTTCCAATATCAAACAACAAAAATAAATTAATTCTATCGATTCGTTTTCGAGATATAGGAACTTGAAGTTGGGAAATAACTTTTTATTCACTTAATCAATAAGAATAAGATCTAACATTGCAACTGTTCGAAGATCTCCAGATTTAACCCCACTCGACTTTTTCCTGTGGGGTCACTTGAAAAACAAAATCCATACAACCGAACCAGAATCTCTAGAAGATTTACGACGTAGAATTATTGAAGAATGCCGTCGAATTACGCTGGAAATGCTACGAAATGTGAGGTCTCATTTCGAACAGAACTTGTACTATTTTATGGAAATGGGTGGTAGATAATCTTTGAACAGTTGCATTGTTATAGTACGAGAGATGACGACCAAAACCATGTCTCATAGCGGCCCGGCTAAAACCGTGTAAAATCGATAGATTAGATGACCCTAGAGCGGACTGGTAAGTAGTAATACTCAGAAGTGTAGCATCTTCGCGGGGGGCCATTTCTGCTGTGCAAAAAAAAAATGGTCGACGGTCGTATAACGACCCGTCTGATATTGAAATTGTACATAGATTTTGTTATTTTATCACTAAAATTTGTGTTTTCAGACATTTTGTGCGTAGCGTTTGACCTGAGTGTCTCTTCAAAAATGTCAAAAATCTGACCTATGTGACTCATAGCGGCTCGGTTCATTTTTGTTTTGAATCATTCGTATGGATGCCCAAAATACAAAAATACGGTTTTCAGACATTTTGAGTGTCGCCTATAAGGAAAAAATGTGCTGGAGTCGCCCGGCAAAAACTCCGGCTACACTAGTAAGAGAAAGACATATGCGATCTTATCGCAAAGAAAAGAGATGAACCAAGTGTGTGGTCAACTTGTCAAAATCATATGGAAGATGTAAACCAATATTTATGTGGCCACAGGCTTGCTTTGCCCACAAGCTCTGACCACAAGGAGTTGATGCGTTGAATATAATTCATGTAAAACTGATTTCTGAATTAAAGTCATATAATTTTTATATATTTCATTTGGAATATATCTATTTGGTGTAAGTGACTATAATCAAAAGAATTTCTGTGAAGTATTTCGGAAATTGCTCAAATTATTTTACGGACTTGGATCAGGAATATATTAGAAATGATTTGAGTTGAACGTTGAACTAATTCATAATATCTAAATAAATATAATGCATATATTTTTGCTGAATAATTAATGTTTTATTGGCCACAAACTACAAAAGTACGTATTATCATTTCATTCTTCCGAATTTTCAATTAGTAAATTTGGAGCTACCTCGATTTCATGTTCAGTGCTAGTATTTCTATAGGATTGCGGCTATTCAGCATTGATTTCTTGTGCTTGAGGAAAGAAACTTGAATTCAGAAACACATTAGATAAATGTGTGATAAATATGTGTATGACAAAATTGAACGATACCCCTGAGGTAAATTTACCTCACGTTCATGCAACCGGGCTAAGTACTGCAAATTGAAAAGTTGTCTGATTAGTTAAATGCTACATTCAATTTGTCTGATATAATTTTTTTCCACATCTGGGGAACGTATTCAATCATTGACGACGAATTTCAGACAGGCCGCTATGAGTCACTTAGGTCAGATTTCTTGACATTTTCGAAATGCTATAAAAATGTACGGCGACATGTTTTTTGTCTGAAAATTGATCTTTCCACATCAATTGACACGGCTTAACCTATAAAAATCATTTTCAGACGGGCCGCTGTAAGTTTTTTTTTTTTTATTTTTTTTACTTTTTTTTATTGGTCTCCTGGGTACACGCTACAATCTTGGTGTCTGAAAACTGTGTTATTGGTATCTCAGGGCTATTATCTAACTACATTCCGGAAATCAGACGGGCCGCTATGAGTCACCCATGTCGTTTTTTTTGACATTTTTGAACATGCGCTCAGATCATACGCTACGCGCAAAATGTCTGAAAATCGCATTTCTGGGTACAGGGTCATATAATCTATCGATTCCGTGCGGTTTTAGCCGAGCCGCTATATGTCAAAAATCTTGGTCGCCATCTCTCGTACTATTAGATCTTTTTTTTATTGATTGAGTGAATAAAATGTAATTTCCCAACTTCAAGTACCTATATCTCGAAAACGAATCGATGGGATTGATTTATTTTTGTTGTTTGATATTGAGAAGGAAACTACCTTTCAAATGAGGTATCACTTGCCATATGGTGCCATTTAAAAATTTAGGGGTGGCGGTCACAGCTCCGAGGGATGGAATGTATTTCGGGTGAAGTTTATCGCGAACGATGTCCCCCTCGAAAATGTTGTTGACGTGTCCGAGCGTTTTTATACAGGGTCCGGCAGAGATGTATGACGTTTTTGAAAAAATCATAACTGAGTGAGATTTTGAGGAAAATGAAATTTTATTTTTTTAAATGTACATGAGAGTTTGCCATTTATACCACATCAAAATAAAAGGATAAAAAATAATCATGAACGGAAGATGATGTTATCTAAGTGGTTGCCCTGTTTTTCCACACACTCCTGCAGCCGATTTGTGAAGTTGTTCATGCATCGTTCCAGCATGTTGTTTGGAATTGCTTGAATTTCGCGGGTGATTGCAAGACAAAGTTCGTCAAGGGTACGTGGCTTGTCAATATATACACGAGCTTTTAGGTGGCCCCACAGAAAAAAATCACATGGGGTGAGATCAGGCGATCGTGGAGGCCACTCAATATCCCCTCTTAGCGAAATCAGTCGTCCAGGAAAATGCTGTCTCAAAAATGCCATAGATTCCCTTGACGTGTGACAAGTTGCCCCGTCTTGCTGGAAGAAAACATTTCTAATGGCTATACGACGCCTTCTCAATTCAGGAAGGAAAAATTCACGCAGCATCGTGACGTAGCGCTGTGTGTTTACAGTCACTGTCCGCCCCCCTTCTCGGAAAAAGTACGGACCGATTACTCCGAATCTGCCAAGAGCGCACCAAACAGTAACTTTGTCACTATGAAGAGGTGTTTCGTGGAGTTCCCGAGGATTTACGTCTGACCAGTAGCGACAGTTCTGTTTATTTACGTACCCTGATAAATGGAAGTGCGCTTCATCACTCATTATGACAATGATGTCATCCGTCATCTCTTGCAGCATTCTTTCAGCGAATCGGAGCCTCCGTGCATAATCATTTGGTTGAAGTTGTTGAACAACCATAATTTTGTAAGGGTGGAAATGAAGGTCAAAGTGTAAAATTCTTCTTACTGATCTGTCACTCATCCGTAGAGCACGAGCATGCTGCAAAGCAGATCGTCGCGGACTTGCTTCGATAGCTGCTCTAACACGGCCGACATTTTCCGGAGTTCTAGCAGTTCTTTCTCTGCCCCTAGGTACACTAGGGCTCAACGATCCTCTCGTCCGGAGATTGTGCACCCACTTTAGGATGGTGTTTCGTGAAGGAACACGTCCATGCCTTCCAACATTAAAATGTGTTCGAAATCTACGTTGAGTTGCTACCACAGAACGATCGGTTTCAATGAAACTTTCGTATACAAACACCCGTTGCTCTAGCGACCACGTCTCCATGGCGACTGAACAAGAAAAAATGGCAACTCCTTGCGGTCACATATCAACCATTTCGAAAAAGTTAGGCTTCCCCTTGGCCGAGTTATACGCATCCAAAAAACGTCATACATCTCTGCCGGACCCTGTATAACTCGGTTCTGCCGACCTACAGAGCCGCTGTTTCGTTTTCAATGGCCCACTCTGTATTTCGGAAAAGAATCAAATATTCTGAGGCAAGGCTTCTTCTCCTTGACACCCTATTTGTGGAGATTGAGGAATTGTTAATTGATAAAGCAATCTCCTTTGTGTATCCTGAAACTTATAATAGTATGGATGAAGTTTGGAATTCAATTGGATTGGAGGCTCCGGAGTTCTCGTTCTGAAAGACGGCTCACTCCTAATTTTCAGTCGAGAAAGGGAACAACTTCATCCCCGCAGTGTCAGATGAAAAGATAAGAACCAGGACACACTTGCGTAATTAGCAGGGGTGCAAATGACGTTTCGTACACAAGTTGCGAACTGGTAGGAGGCAGAGCCAAACGGAGCAATTAGGGATAGCACAACCCATTATGTCATATTATTCCAATATTACAGGGGCTTCTATAAATTAATCGTCCGTCTGAGTCGGAATGTAATTGTCCAAAATTCCCCGAATTCCTTGGGTATTTCTGTCGCTTCCTCATGGATTTTCATGCGAATCGATCCAGTCTCATATTTCTCATTTTAATTCGCTGGAGTATCGAAGAAGAGATAACACATAATTCGCTGTCATGATATATTACTATAATCTGTCAAGACCTAGACCACTACCTGGTTCCTCTCCTTTTATCTGTTTTCCAGAGTTTGTCCCAAAAAAACGTATCTATTGCTTTTCCCTCTTGGCCAAAACTTTTCAAACTTCTCGGACAAATCATGATACAAAATGAATCGCAAGCGTTTCTATTTTTCTACTGGGGAAAGATCAATTTCTTCTTCAGTCTTGGATAATTGGAAATCCAACTTTAACTCTTCCTACGAACTTATACTTATGCTTCGAAGTATAAAGCCAATAAGAGGGAACTTCAAGCCATCTTAAGAAAACCAGATGCAATCCTCGAGCTTAAGTTGTCCAAATTGTTTCCAGGTAGGAACTTCAGGTATCAATTTGAAATGTGTCATCTGCTATTCCTGCAGGTGTATTGAACAGTATTCCTTCTCACGGAACTAATTCACTTTATTTGATACGAAACTAACGGGTTCCGGCATGAGGAAGGACATGAGGTGAGAGGTGAACTGTAATCCCTATTACAGTTATTATTGGCTGACTGAAGGCCATGTTGAACGAAGAGATATAATGAATTGATGGCGCTGTATGACCGTTGCTAGACAAGTAGCAGAAGGGTGATAAAAACAAAAACACGTAAAAATTTTTGTCGGGTTCTGGGTGTCTCCTCTTAGGAATTCAGACCACAGAGAAACTGGGTGAATCATAGAGCTCTGGGTCTTTTTTGTTACCGTCCACGTCACGTCCATCCGCAGTATAATTTTGTGGCATTTGAATTGAAAATATTAATTTTGAACAGTTTGTATGCCAGATAAGAATTTGGAGAGCAATTTTCAATATCAAGTCGAGGGGAGTCTTGTAGGCTATTATTCCCCAAATATAATATTCTCACAGTGCCTTCTATCTACTTATACACTTATACAGGGTGAGTCTTTGACTTGTACATATGTATACAGGGTCTTTCACGAGGAACCTCACCCATATTTATACGGGAAACTACTGAAAGTATTTTCATGAAATTCAGCACTTATAAGTATTTCACGATGCTGATGAAATCTAAAATATTTTCAAGGCATGAGCACCTCCGGTTTTTCCGGAAATGACGTCAACTTCCGTTTTTCAAATTAGAACACCATTTTTTTATTGCAGAAATAGATTCCTTAGAAAATTTCAAGTTATTTTGATGTAACATTTTTCAGTTTTGGTTGGAAAATTCTCTCTGAGCGGGAAAATTCGAAAAAAAATCAAAAATAGAGCTCCGCTGAAACAAGAATAACTTCGAGGTTTTTGGATGGAAAATTTTCATTTTTGGGATTTTTCAAGATGTAAGATTGATGTATCCATTTTAAAAATCGAAATCGCGATTCATGATACAGGGGGTGAAAAAATCGCTTTCAAAGTTAGGGATGACAAAATCGTGAAAAATCAATTTTTTCAAATTAGAACCCCATTTTTTTATGGCAGATATTGAATCTAAGTTAAAAAATAATGTGAGTGTATGCATCACACCCTTGCCCTAAAATGGATATTTTCTGAGTGGATACATAAATCTTACATCTTGAAAAATCCCAAAAATGAAAATTTTTCATCCAAAAACCTCGAAGTTATTCTTGTTTCAGCGGAGCTCTATTTTCGATTTTTTTTTCGAATTTTCCCGCTCAGAGAGGATTTTCCAACCAAAACTGAAAAATGTTACATCAAGATAACTTGAAATTTTCTAAGGAATCTATTTCTGCAATAAAAAAATGGTGTTCTAATTTTAAAAACGGAAGTTGACGTCATTTCCGGAAAAACCGGAGGTGCTCATGCACTGAAAATATTTTAGATTTCATCAGCATCGTGAAATACTTATATAAGTGCTGAATTTCATGAAAATACGTTCAGTAGTTTCCCGTATAAATATGGGTGAGGTTCCTCGTGAAAGACCCTGTATTTCAACTGAAGATTCTTGAGGTCAAAAGAAACCTTTTTTTCATTTTCCATTCTTCCGAATTCGGCTCTGTTGAAAAGATATAGCCATTAAAAAAAATTGGGCTTATTACGTCTCTGACATAATTCTCTGGAATTGATGCAAAGTTCATATTTCTCAATTGAAATTGAGTTGATACATTTAGGAAATACTCAAGTATTAACCTTATTCGAATGTTAAAAACACGATATTTCTTAACAAAAACAGTAAGTTTCATTCGATTACCTATATCTGCAACTAAAAAGACATACCTATTTCTCCCACCAAAATGAGTTCCTTCTTCGATTTTCTTGAGGATTAGTTAGTCAGCACTAATAACTTGTTTATATTCTCCTCTTACCCCCAAAACTATCTCAAAAAGAATTGTTTTCGCACTAATCGAACAGAACTCCATCAAATTAGGTCAAATGATTCGAGGTCAATGACCTAACCTAACCCATCGCACCATATTCTATGGATTTCATTATAGAACGTTTGAGAAGACGATGCCAGATTGTGTTGATTTTCTCCTTAAACAAGGTCCTCTATCATTACCTGATGAACTAACGCAAAGGCACTAGTTTTGTTTACTTTAGGCTAATGGCGTCTTGTCGTGCCTCTTTGGAAATGTTCTGATTGTCGCTGATAGAGCGCGACGATCTTACTTAATGCGCAAGACCAACAAAGTAAAGAATGTGACAAGTTGATATGAAAATATTTTCAGTGAAAGTGAATTAATGTGATAGTAACAGTGAAGTGAGTTTATAAAATTTCAAGAGGATATTGTTTAGATAGAAACATCGCCACAGATTATGAGGTATCATGGTATTTTTATATTTCTCGAAATCACCTGCAAAAAATTTTTTGAGTGCCTTCTCGTTCGAACCCAATGTCTGTTCTATTTGATTGGTTTTTGGTTTTGAAGAAAAAGAACAAGGAACTTTTTATACACACCCTGGTATTCAGGTATTCCTGATTCGATTTCTCATAATTGAATTGATGTCAACAATCCGTTTGACTCTTCCAACGAAAGTTATTTCACCAATTATAAAACATACCGTATTCAAAAATTCAAGAGGGTAGCTTTAAACTTCAGAGGGGATGGACTTAGGGACGTTAAATCCACATCAAAACACTTCCCTCTACAAATAAAATTGGAGAACCAATTGTGTGACTTGCCCTAACTAAAACGGCAACTCATCCGAGTTAAAGCTTCGAAACCTCGAAAACGCAGTTCATTTCGTTCGGAAATCTGTCAAAATCCAATTCCCCTATATTTCCCGATATCGACTCCCCATAATGAATTCAATACAAAGCGCACTTCCACTTCGATCGCCAGCCCAATTTGTCTGCAGCGTCGTCTAAAAATCATAATGCTTTTCCTCTTGATTTCGGGCCAAACTTCCTTCCGACTCAAGAAGTCTAAATGAAAATTTCAAGTTAGTTAGAAGTTAACCGTTCTCCGCGAGTCTGTTTATAAGATTGATGGGCTAAGGTGAATTTCTCCCGAAAGGATAATTTATATTTTTCGCGCTCAAGCTTCTCATTAAATGGAAATTAAGGTGGTTTCTGAGAAATTGAGATGGCGACAATTCGGATTTCTTTAATCTTTGACAGAACGGACATGAAAGTACTACTGTTCATTTAAATCGACCGTTTAAAGGACTGGTCGAAATTCTTTTCGTCGCTAAGTTGGCATAAATTTACTCTATTTTGTCAGTTCGTCTCAAGTGTGTTTTGGGAAATACCGAAACATACTTTTTTCCGCAAATCGTTTGAGATTCGATAGATTTTGGAGAATTTTTAAAAATATCGTGAATTATTCCATTCATAGATTAATGGAGCCTTGAAATTTGGAATGGAATTCAGGAATTGGTTGCGGTTACTATGGACACGTATTAATGCTGAATTGTCAAACTCGACGAATATTAATTTAATTGCTGGTCTTTTCGAAGACAAAACTGTGTGAAACGATAAGTTATGATGAATTTTCCATTTCTGGGACTCCTCCAGAGCTGTTTGAGGAAGTGAATAGAATTATTGCCAAAGAAATCTAGAGGAAAATACGAATATGCTTAAATTGGAAAATCTTGACTTTTCTATGACAAATTTTGTTAGGAATGTCAAAATTTCCTAGCGATTTGCGGAAAAATAAATTAGCAATCAACATTTCGAAGGTATTGCTTTCTATTTCAAAAGCTTTGGTTTTTTATAAGTACATAATGTAAATTGGAGGATATTGTTCGATTGAGGATTTGGAATTTTATTTGCGAATCGTGACTGAATATTTTCTGTAAAACGCAAATATAACATTCCTTAAATGTGGCAATAATTAGGGGAAGTACGTACAAAATGACAAAGGGTTTTATTTCAGAGGCATAACTTGTTAGTAGTGAATCACAGTAATTTCATATTCTACAACTATGATCTTTGGTTCTTTCTTCACAAAATCTAATCAACCTTTATGAAATAAAAATATCCAGAAATAAAATATTCTCATAAGTAATATCACAAGAGAGTGAGAATAAATTGAAAATAATTCGACAGATTTTAGAAAACTTGTTGCCAGGCAATAGACACGAGAGCCCGAAGGGCTCGAGTGGCTATTGCCAAATGGCAACAAGTTTGGGAAAATGCCTGGAGAATTATTATCAAATTTATCGAACTCTCGTGTGGTATTCGATGGATTATTTTTTGACGTTATTCTCTGACGTTACGATCGAAATCATTTTTCAAGATTTTATAATTTTATTCAACAAATTTATATTAATCGACTTAATATACACAGAATGAGTTATTCAAATTAGTATGTATTGAAGTTTTGAACATGAAAAATACAATTTCTTCTGCAAGCCAGACGGTGTGTTTTCGTCGTTGAGTTTTATCATGTCCAAGATTTCTCCTTTGCTCAAACATGCAGTACTTTATTTCCTCTTTTAGAGCTCTTTTTCTGTAAGAACTTACGCTTTCGCTTGGTGTTTTTTAGCATATCTGGTGGATTTGAATTCGATATCATATTGAATGGGTCGAATCTTCTATTTATTTGGTCGTAGTACAACTCTTGCATTAATTTGGCGGTTCTATTCCACATTGTCTTCTCCATTATGTTTCTCCATATTGAACCCAGTCCTTCAAAATAACGGCTTGTTTTGTTGTTGATGTCTTCTCTTCCAATTTGTAGCCTCTCTCGCCGCAAAATAATTGAAATTGTTTCCAAATCGACGCGCTTCTTATGTTGGTATTCCAACATGCACTTTCAATGATCATATCATTTGAAATATTATCGACTGATGATTCACTAAAACGTTTGGGATTCATTTTACGAATTTCTTGAAAATTTACGGCAGACACGTCAAATCAAGAAAATCCGTTGTCATGTGATTGTCATTCAATAAAAACAATGTACATGGAATTATTCTCGCTGGAATAATGTAGGTAGATTATTTCCACTATAATAATGTTTTGATTGGCTAGAACGTATAAGAATTACTGAAATTGAAGATTTCTATTGGTTTCGAGAAACGTCAAAAAATAATCAGATAAATTGGGATAAACGAAATTCATTTTGTCCGAATGCTATGGACGAAATGTCATACCGGCAAAAGGCAACTATATTTTTCTACTAATAGTTACAAAACTACTGACAAAGTTCACCAATGAAACGCTTGGTTCTTCTAGGAACATCAGCACAAGATGCGTGAGCCCAATGAAACCAATGCATGCATCGTAACCAGTCTTTTCCAGTGCTAATCCTGGAGAAGACTGGTTTTTTCCCGATCTGAATCGGGAAAAAAGGTCATAACAATAGACTGTTGGACAATCGTCTTCATCATCTCGAAAGTTGCTAGAAACATTTTCTTCTTCATTGTCTTCTTCGAATATTGCCCTATAGGGACGTGTCTCCTTTTCTTTGGAGGAGGTATGGGCTCATTTTTTGATTTGATTGCAATCATATTAGATGTAGGAGTTGAAACTAAGTATGTATACGTTTATCGTGTCTTCGGCTCACGTTTGCCTTGTCCACTTATGAATCGTCCATTAGGGATTGGAGGAACCTCTTCATAGGATCATCAATGCATCCTAACCTATTAAGATGCATTGCCTTTATTAGCCGCAGATGAATATTTTGTTATGAATATGTTAAGACAACTAGACAAATCCTGGCCCTTTGTTTGGTGATAGAGCGTGGTATGAATGGTCTCGGTGTTGTTCGGTAGATACGGTTAATTCAGTCATTTTGTCCATGAAGCGTCACGGAAAAAAATAAAAGCTTGTTTCAAAGCAATACCTTTCAATTCAAGCTGATGTTAGATTTGTATATCCCCGAGAGGATATCTATTTCAATTTAGATTATCATATTCTCAAAGCCTCAGCTTCTAATGTAGCAAATGATTTTTTCAATTCAAAGATATTTGGATGCTCACGCGAAGAGTAATTAACTACTCAATCTATGAACACGTAGTCTAAAATTCAATAAAATCTAATACTCAATTGTAGTATATGGCAAATAGAATGAAGTATACTATCTGATTATTCAGAATATATGGTAGGATCATATTGAGAATATGGTTCGTAGAAGGAAATTCACAATACTTACATTGAGAATTTGAAAAGCTTGTATCAAGTTTATACATTCTTAAAGTGAATCATTGTTTTCTCTGCTCATTTAGAAATATGATTGTTTTGAGTATATTAAAGATGATTTCATTTCAATTGAAGAATATTGATAATTTAGAAATGAAAAGATATTGCTTAGATGCAAATTACTCGATATTTGAATTGATATTTTGATAACGTTCATTCTGAAATGCTAGTAAACTGTATATTATCATGCATATTCTCAAAATATTTCCCACCGAATATTTCAATCTCATCTTGAAATTGAAAAGGTGGAGAGAATTTAAGAATTATTAAGCATATCTATTTGTAGGTTAATTATTGTAGTTCAATCCGAAATATTTGGCCTTTGGCTTCATTCTGCAGATTTTGAATAAGGGGTGGTATGCTGAAAAAATTAAGGAGCACTTATCAAAAATAGAATATTCATTTGAAAAATATATTCCAAATAACACAGTTCTAAGATATAAAATTGAAGATATTTATAAAATATTCATTAGAATATTTAATTATGATCCACTGTATTTTTTCTACATTGCAGAAGGTGTTTCTTCATTTTTCTATGACGTTGGTCCAAGGTTCATCGTTAAGTTGCAGCCAAACAATATCCTCGTTATTCATCATAGCTGAAAAATACAATTTTAAAACAAGCTGCACGTAGAGGCTTTCGATAATATTTTCTTTTCCCCATAAAGAAGGGGTTGCTACAGTAAACCTTATAACCATGATGAACACATTTAAATCAATAGGAAAATCCCGCAATTCTGAACTGAGTAGGTTATCTGAAATTTCCGGAATCCATAGAAAATGGCAAAGTTGAAAATTAGAAATATTTATAAATGGGTTTTCACGTCTGTGAAATAATCATAAAGCAATCGTTAACGGCATGCATCAGAAATATTTTTTGTAAATGCAAATTTTCAGCAGAAAATTATGACTAGTTTTCGAAATGAACGTCTAATAGAGCTCTCGCAGTGAATCGCCCTAATACTCTCAGTGCGCTTGATTCAATTTGAAATTTATTTCTTGAAACTACTAAGAACATCCCTGACAATATGTTAGATTGAAAAAATTCACTTACCTTTGAATACTTCAATAACCGATTCCTCACAACCCCATCAATCCTTTAGAACATCACAATATCCACCTGCGAAGTGTTCTACATCATTCCGTGAAACGCATTGAAAATGAATAACCAGAAAAACTCAAGTTTTAAAAATTTCAAAGTTTCTCCTCCATTCTGAACTAGATAACTCAACGTGAACGAAAGCGAAATGAATTTCGACACAATATGCTTCTTAGCTCGTACTTCGGCGAATAGAATAAAAAGAGAGGTCTGGACCTGTCCAACGATTATGCCAAGAAATATACAATATACATACTCAATTTGAGATTGGAGAACGCGATTGAATCTCAAACAGAGAAAGTATACATACAAATCAAGGGAATCAGAGAAATTTGAAGTTAACTTCGAGCTTCTCATCAGAAAAATATCATTATATTGAACATTCCATTTAGCGTTATGAAGAATATTTGAGATTCAATTTGAGTTGAAGAGTTTTGTTTTTACCACTCATGAAATGGAGTAGTGTTCTTTTAAAAATATGGTATATATGAATGGAATCTGTCGAAAACTCAGTTTGAGTGAAATGATATACTCAGAATGAGGTGTTATAGTCTCATTTAAAGAGCACGCGATTTTCATCCTGAAAATCTGTCGAAAACTCAGTTTGAGTGAAATGATATACTCAGAATGAGGTGTTATAGTCTCATTTGAAGAGCACGCGATTTTCATCCTGAAAATCGTTCATTTAACTGAATAGAGATAACCAATACTTGAATGGAATAATTTTTCAAGTTTGAATGAAACATATTTACTTGAAGTGAAAATTTATGTTGAGAAAATGAATATTCACATTTGAACATTTCAGGATTTTCAATGCAAAACTATTTTCATCAAATGAGAATAAAAACTCTCAGAACAAGGTGAAAAAAATAAGAATATTCAAATATTCCTTTTGAGCATTCACTTTTTTCTGTGGTTATAAAACTAGAAATACATCGAATTGATACAGAATGTATATTTAACATGAAAAAAGGTTCGTGATTACAATGACAAATAAGTGAAGTTCGAAATGAATGCAATATAAATGAAAAAAATTATGAAAACTCGTCATTTCTTCCAAAAATTTGGCGCAATAAAAAAACTCGTGACTTATTATTTTCTGTTATCACTCATAACGACCGAATGAACTAGAGTAGCGCTTGCGAGTTTTCAGGGGTTAATTGAACCCACTCGGGTCGTGTGGTTTGGTAGGCAGTTCCGCATTTGATACCTCCAAACTCAAACTATGATGCCCATGTCATTTTGTCCATATATGTCGTTCTGTACGTATTTCCCTATGAGGTGAATATTTTCCACTTTTTTGCCAAAAACAATTTCTGGGAAAATTTTTTCTTTCACTTTTTATTGAATGCTGAATTCGAAATTAGTTTTGATGGATGTGGGATGTAGCGCGACGAAATCTTTATAGGAATGAAATGAATGAATTGTACCTTTAATTTCATTTCGGATCATTTTCAGTGAAAACTTAGTTCTTCTCTACAGGGTGTTTCACCATAAACTGGACAAACATATATAGCCGTGTAGTTGACACCGAGAAAGTCATTTTTGCTTATGACATATACACCGTTTTCGACGCATAAGCGAGATACAGGGTGTTTAATGTCAACTTTGAGCAATATTCTGATAACTGTTGTGAGTTACGCGTGATATTTGAAATAACAGTTTCTAGTCATATCCTAGTATTTTTGAGAGCTCAATTGAATTGTGGTGTAGAATTTTGCGAAAAAAAATTCAATATGGCGGAAAACCTGCAAAGTTGGAATTTTTTTTTCTCGGTTGCTAATTTGGAAAGCATAATCTCAACGTACTTGATTTTCTAAGATTTTCCGTAAAAAAAAATTTTCAAAATTCGGACTCACCTTTTTTTTACATGTCTTCAGTGAAAAAAAAATTTCGGCCAAAATTTTTGGAATTTTTCATGGTTGAACTATCTTCAATTCTGAATACTTGGGTGAAAACAGAATGAAAAAATATCAATTGGTTTTCTTTTTGTAGCCTTCCGAAGATTACGCTCGGTGTACTTTCTTAATTTTTATTTGAGAAACCGGAGGCCGTACGGAGGTCAAAATTGTGCTGATGGGCTGCCAGAATGATCCGGATAAAAATATGAAATTATAAACCAAAAAAATTTTTTTCAAAAAATTTTGGTAGGAATCGAACTGTATGAATTGGATTAATTCTAATCTTATAAATCTCCGTTACCAAAGCAACACTAGTTAATCGAGAGTGTGGAGTTCGAATCTTACCCAAGTTTTTTGGAAAAAATAAAAAAAAAATTTAATTTTTTTTCAATTTTTTTAATTTTTTCGAAAGAATTTTTTTTTGGTTATGAATTCATATTTCTATTTGGGTCATTCTAGCAGCCCAGCAGCACAATTTTGACCTTCGTACGGCCTCCAGTTTCTCGCATAAAAATTAAGAAAGTACACCTAGAGTAATCTTCGGAAGGCTACAAAAAGAAAACCAATTGATATTTTTTTATTCTGTTTCCTTCCAAGTATTCAGAATTAAAGATAGTTCAACCATGAAAAATTCCAAAAATTTTGGGCGAAATTTTTTTTTCACTGAAGACATGTAAAAAAAAGTTGGGTTCGAAATTTGAAAAAAGTTTTTCACGGAAAATCTAAGAAAATTGAGTACGTTGAGATTATGCATTCCAAATTGGCAACCGAAAAAAAAAAAAATTCCAACTTTGCAGGTTTTCCGCCATTTTGAATTTTTTTTTGCAAAATTCTACACCACAATTCAATTGAGCCCTCAAAAATACTAAGATGTGACCAGGAACCGTTATTTCAAATATCACGCATAACTCACCACAGTTATCGAAATATTGCTCAAAGTTGACATTAAGCACCCTGTATCTCGATTATGCGTCGAAAACGGGGTATATGTCATAAGGCAAAAATGACTTTCTCGGTGTCAACTACACGGCTATATATGTTTGTCCAGTTTATGGTGAAACACCCTGTATAACCACTTTCAGCTCGGCAACACTTCTGATGTACATAATTTCGAAGGTCAAAAGTCTGTTATTATTACCTACTGCGATTATGCAAACTCACGTTGCCACCAAGCACTGCATGTATAAAATCCAGAAATTCCATTCATTTTTGATTGTTGTCTTACGGGAACAAGCTGGTCCAGATGTTCGAAATAATTAAAAGTACAACGCACATTCAAGCCTTTCTTATCAGTAAACATTCAGGCAAAATTAAAATTCAGGGTCCAATTGAAGACTGAACAAGTATTTTTAAGTATATGAACTACTGAGTTTGCATTTCTGATTTGTGAATTTAATCATATCATTTATGATCATTTTTCCACTGGGTTTATGGGATCGTGTAATCTGCAATGAAATGTAGAATGAAAGGTCAATATGACCTTTCACAAAGAAGCTTAAAAGGTGTCCTAAGGCGGTCTTATTACTTAGGAGATTATACAGGATGTTTCGAAGCGAATCCGAAAAATTTAAGGGGTTGATTCCTTGTTCAAGATAAAGGTAATTTTCATTTAAATGTTGGGTCAAAAGTGACACGTTGGCGGAAAAATTATGTTTTATTTTGTATCTTAAGAACTAAAAGCGATAGAATGATGACATCTATGGAAGTACACATTATTGTTATGAAAAGACACTTTCTTGATATTTTTTATGTTTTTAGAATGAGTGGAGGGGGTTCAAGTAGACTATCCCTATCATTTTCGTTAACCAAATTTGAAGAAAAACTCACACAAAGACTTGTATAGAATTCAATTCGGATTGCATAATTTGGTTGAAAACTTTTTCATCTCTTGTCTCGTGAATTTTCCGTTTTGAAATAGAAAAATAAAATCTTAATCAGTTCTAAATAATAATTAACATCTCATTTCTTTTTATTTCAAAACGGTACATTTTACGAGAAAAATACAAAAAAGGTTCTAACCAAATCAGGCTATCCCAATTGAATTCTATCCAAGTCATTACGTGAGTATAGGGTGTTTCAAATTGCGCGGTTTTTTGTTCAAATAAATTAAATATTGATGACCCACTGAATTCGTCTGGGCATTTTGACATTTAAGAAATTTGATGTATGACATTTACAAAAATGGCTTCGTACAAGATACAACAACGCATTCGAATTGTTGAATTATTTTATGAAAATCAGCGTTCTGTGTTTTCAGAAAGTTACGCACCTAATGGTTCACATAATCGTCCACCTGAAAGCACTATTGGTCGAATTATTAAGAAATTTCAAGAGACCGATTCGGTGACAAGATTCGTTAAAATATTGATTTGGTTCGTGAAAGTGTTGCTGAATGCTGAAGACCCTGAAATGTCCATTACAGGAACTAAAGCTAAAGCCACAAAAGATTTATTGAGACGCAAATTGCCTGGACGAAATATCTCCAGAAACGGTGATGTCAATTGGACACAAAGGTCACCAAGATCATGTGATTTCAAGGGCGGATTTACGGGGGGTACTGAGGGTAACTAGCCTCCCCATGAGTATCGAAGACCTGAGAAAAAGGGTGGTGCACATAAAATATTTCATACATTGTGTACCTGATTTGAGGGGTTTCAATCGTTATTACCTCCCTACGATCGTTATTACCCCTCCAATGAAAAACAGCTATATCCGCCCTTGTGTGATTTGATACTTCGGAGTATTTCCTTTGGGCTTATGTGAAAAGCAAGGTATCTATATTAATAAAAGAGGATCTATGGTTTGCTTCAAAACTTCAAAATGCTTTATTGTTCAAACGATAGCACCAAATTGGACAATTCTTTTTTTGTTGTGTTTATTATTGTTAGGGCAAGGTTTATATAACAAGATATTCCCAAAAGAATCCTACAGAAAAGAAAAAAGGCATTCATTTTTCTTACGACCAATCGAGCAATCATAGAGTACTTATATAGGTTTTGACATTTGGACAAAGGACGTTAGTTTTTCTTCCACAGAATCGCATGTCAAGTGAATAGTCAAAAGTGCAGTAGGTCTTACCAACGGTATAAGAATATTCCATGGGAATTAATAGTAGTAGAACGAAGTTCCACGGTATTCAATAGAAATGCAATAATAAAATAGAACGTTGTGAAGTTATAAGCCATGAAGTAGTCTGGCAACGGTGCATTTCATTTTCTTGAAGGGTAGGAAATTCAGAAATTGTATAGACTAGAGTATGAATGGCGATGTATACAATTATTGTGTAATTTGCATAGATTTTATAATAACATGGAAGGCTATTATCAGATCAAAAGCGGGTAAAGATCTCAAGTTGGTGGAACAGTGAATTTTTACCGGAATGTAAAGTCAATCGAATTGTGACGATCAGCATCAATCGTGAGTTGTCCATTTTTATCTTTTCTCTATATTTCTGGAATGTTTTTGATTTATGTTTGGGTAATAAATATATTTGCGGAAATAACGGAATTCAAAATTGCCCATAATTAGTAATTGACATATTATTTTTGCATTTCTGTTTTGTGTGACAGCTCATATCCATGGAAAAGATGACAGATGACATTTGACAGATGACATTTGTCAGTAGACAGATGACAATTGACAGAACTTTTATTATACCTAATTTATCTCCTGCTTGAAAAAATAGCAATGGTAAGTTTATACAACTTTAACGGGGGTTTCACAAAGCATATCACAGGCGATCGGAGCTTGATCTAGAATCAACTCGATTTGACAGTCCAGAAATCTAACCAAGCCGTTGATCACCGATCACTGGTGATTACGATTTGTGAAATCCACAGTAAGTATAGGCACGGCCTTCTTAAGATAAAGATGGCTATGGTATAGGCAAAGAGTAGATACTCTTTGGTATAGGTATCATTTAGGCGAAACAAAGTTCGCCGGACCAGCTAGTATAAGAATAATCCACAATCGATTCCTGAACTGAAAGATGAAATTATTCGTGTCATTAGTGAGATAGAGCCTCAATTATGTCGAAATGTCATTGAAAATGGACGTCTGTAGAGCTGTATAGGAGAAGGTCATTTGGCAGATATTATTTGTAGTACATATGGATATGTGTCATAACTGATACTTCAATTACCAATAAAAAGTTTTCGAAAATGAATGAAAATTATGTTTTCTATCCATTCTCAAAATGGATTTGAATCATCCTTAACATTGTTAAGAAGAACCGCAGAAACCCATTCACTTTCGAGCAGTTTTTTCTTGGATCGACAAATTGTTGAAATCCAATATAATATGCTCCAGAGCCGCGATATAACGAAGACGTAAAAACAAAACGACAACAATTTATCTTGATTTTCGTACATTTATGTTCAAGTGGAACTGCTACAAAGTTTTAAAACTCGTTAAATTCCAAGCATTGCAAGAAAATCGCAACTTAAATTTACGTGCCCAAATAATTGAACATCCCACGTTCGTTCTCGGCGACGTGGTGGCGATTAGGTTGGGTATTCTCTTCCAACTCCAAACTTTGCAAATTTACGATATGGGAGAATCAATTCGAATTACTCTAAAGTGGGTAATCAGTTAATGGATAGACAAATATTTTTTCGTTATTTCATTTTCCCATGACCTTTCTTTTGCTTCAGAAACCTCTCGTTACGGTAATCGAATTTTAGTCGGAGAATTTTATTAGTCCACACTCATGCTAGCGAGGAAATTTTCGAAAAAAAAACATTCGAGTGAACTTCACCTTTCCAGTTCTACATAGCTTTCTACTTAAGTTTTGAGATAAGGCAATACTAATTCATTCACTGAACTAAAGGGTTTTCCAATAAGAGGTGTTATTTTGACATTCAAAGAAAATTGCCATTTTTTTCAAATACACTACGCAAAAAAATTAACGCACATTATGGAAATCTCAAATTTATTCTACAACTGAAAGTGTTATCAATGATAATTATTTTTATCAGAATTATGCATGCATATGTTATCCACTTTCAACGTTTTTCTTCAATACAGATGTTTTCTCCCAGCAGGAATAAAAGAAGATGATTATCAGATTTTGAATGTATTGGCTCCATTCTAAAATCAGTTGTTCTCGATCAATTCTAGTGATCAATAGTTTTTCTTTTGTTTGATTTTCTACACTCGATCGCTATGCAACGCGAAACACGCGATTTGACCCAATAGAGGAATGTGCCCAAGCGGTAGTTTTGCGAGAAGAAGGATGGACATACACAAGAATTGCAGAAAGGTTTGGAGAGTCCCATACAAGTGTGTCCAGAATGTTGCAGCGATTCAGGGAGACAGGTATGAATGTCCGAAGACCAGGACAGGGTAGACCACGGGTAACAACTGCCATTCAAGAGCGTTACTTGAGAGTTTCTTCGTTGAGACAACGGTTTGCAACCGCTCGCCTCCTTCAATATCAGCTTGAGCAAACTCATGAGGTGCAAATTAGCACTCAGACAATAAGAATTCGCCTCAGAGAATATGATTTAAGGCCTCGTGTCGCGGCAAGCGGCCCAGCTCTTACCCCAGCCCATCGAAGGGCGCGTTTGGATTTTGCGAGAGAGCATATCCATTGGGAAGAGGCCGATTGGGAAAGAGTTCTCTTCACAGATGAGTGTAGATTCTGCCTCTACCATTGTGATCGACGTTCCCTTGTATACAGACGTCCACATGAAAGATATGCTCAGTGCAATTTCCTGAATACTACTGGTTTCGGGGGAGGATCGATTATGGTATGGGGATTGGGGTGGAATATCTTTGACTGCTCGCACAGACCTAGTATATATTCTTATGAAATGGAGCTGTTACAGATTTGTTTTTAATTATAGCATGTGTCTCGAAAAGGCAACAAGGAACAGATCATTCAAACAAACATATTGATCCATTCCCCGCTCCTATAATCTCAGTATTAGCAGAGGAATGTCAAACGGGGCACCATACATTATTCTGCGTATGATGCAGATGAGCCCAGATAAAAACCTCAGCAAAAACTCTGTCTCCCCGTATAAGTGTAGGGTTATTGGATTTGTTTTCAGATATTCATATTGAAGGGCATCTTCTTCTACGAATGTACTTCTATCTTCATTTCTTCAAAGAGGTTGACAAAGCATTTTTAAATAATCTGAAACAAAAACCAGAGGGAGAAAAAACGGAAAAGCAAAATCCACTAATATATTCAAATTCTTTGAAGGTACCAACCCATCTCAAGAATGAATCAGATACTGAGTGAATAGAGTTAAAACCATCTGGAAATTTATATATTGAACAATTATTGACCAGATGGTCAATAGTTTGCTCTTCATGCCCACACTCACATCTCGGGCTATCAATGGCATTCCATTTGAAGAGCATACTATTACAACGTCCATGACCTGTCCTAAGACGATTCAATAGACACCAATTTTTCCTAGACAGATGAAAACCGGGAACTTTTTCAGAAGGATCGAGAATTAAACTTTTATTGAAAAAATCATATGAAGTCCATTCCGAACTCCAAATTTCTTTATGATTTTTTCTAGAATGAAGAAAATCATTTATCCATAGAGGCTTTCGAGATTTCAATCTAGCCAGTCTTGTATCTGGCACATAACTCATAATAGGAAATGAATTTGGAAAGGAATGAAATTTATCCCAAGACTTCATGGCAGCAACCTGTCTACGAATATGAGGAGGTATTATGTTAGAAAGAACTGGTAACCAAGCTAATGGAGTAGATTTAATGGTTCCAGTTATAATCCTCATAGAAATAGTGTTCGTTGATAATGGAGCTATGAATGCTGATAAGTATATAAGGAACATTCTTGAAAAGCATGTAGTGCCATTTGCCCCATACATTGGTGAAAATTCCATTTTTATGGACAATAATGCCTGACCCCATCGTGCGCGCATCGTTCAGGAGTACCTTGAAGAAGTCTCTCGAATGGAATGACCAGCAAGAAGTCCAGATCTCAATCCGATTGAGCAGGTTTGGGACAACCTCAATAGAAGGCTGAGAAGTTCAGAAAATCATCCAGCTACTCTTAATGACTTAGGAATCCAACTCGGAGAAATCTGGGAAGGATTAGATCAGAACATTTTAAGATCACTCATTTTGAGTATGAACCGTCGTTGCCGAGCTGTAATTAACGCAAGGGGTGGAAAAACCAAGTATTAAATCACTTATCAGCATTTCAGTATTTTGCAAATTGTTCATTTCTCTTCTTTCACATAAGATTCGGTGAAATCCTGAATTTTTCTTCCATTTAATGTGTCTTGTTTCGTTCAAAACCTTCCCGAGAGAACATAAAAAATAAGTTATAAAGTCAATGTAGAGTTAACTTTCATTGAAATTGAGATGTTCAGAATGTGCGTTAATTTTTTTGCGCAGTGTAAATAGGTAATCAGATGTTTATTTCACCTCGACATCCTCACGAATTCCATCTTCGAGGTGTTGAATCGACGCTGAGTTCTTGGCATAGACCTTCTCTCTCACATGGCTCCAAAGGAAGAAGTCACAAGGTGTTGAATCCAAGGGCGTATAAGGCTCTTTATCATGGGGGGGGGGGGGAATGGGTAATAACGATTGAAAATCATTAAATCAGGTATACAATGTATGGAATATTTTATGTGCACTACATTGCCTAACTTTTCCTCAGATCTTCGATACTCATGGAGTAATTACCCCCTCTATCCCCCCTGTCAATGCGCCTTTGGTTAAATCACAAGATCTCTGTGGTGGCCAATTGTGATCACTTTTCCGAGAGATGACACGGTCCGGAAACCTCTCCCGTAAAAAAAACAATGGTTTCGTTGCTTGTGTGGCACGGAGCGCCGTTCTTGTTGAAAGTAAACGTTGTCCAGATCGATATCATCCAATTCCGGAATCATTAATCATCGCAATTCATTCACTGTAACTGTTACTCCAGCCTCATTCTCGAAAAGTGAGGTCCAATGGTCCCGCTGGAGAATAAACCACACCAAGCAGTCACACGTTGAGGATAGATAGGCTTTTCTACAATAACTCTTGGATTTTCCGAGCCTCAGATGCTAAAATTTGCTTGTTAACAAAGTCACCGAGGTACAAATGGGCCTTATCATTCAAGATGATTTTTCGATGAAATTCCGGATCATTTTCATACATTTCCAGGACAAAATCAGCAAAGAAACGACGTTGTTGATGATCGGCTTGCTCGATTTTTCTGTTAACTGAACTTTATAAGCCTAAAGATCCAAGTCCTTATGCAAAACACGGTGTAATGACGTTTGTGGACTGCCTAATTCCGAAGAACGACGAGGAATGGACAAACCTGTGTTTTCTTCAACACTTTTGGCTACTGCAGCAATATGCTCGATTGCAATGGTTTTATTCTCCACATCACTAACTTGTCCCAACAGTTCGAATTTTTTCAGCAATTTCTGTATTGCGATTCGAGAAGGTGCTTCACGACCAAAAAATGTTCGAGTCTCTGCCCAATTTTCACCTTTTTTATAATGAATTTTAATAATTTCAATGCGTTGTTGAAGCGTTTATCGTTCCATTAGATATTATTAATGGTGTGGTTTCTACTTGTCAAATGTCAAGAAAAGACAGCTCCAAAAGTGACATCTACCGAAATATCGGGTTAATCAAAATAACACCTCTTATTGGAAAACCCTTTACATTGTGAATTTTCGAATATGTATTAAAAAATTCTACACAAATTTTCGCCCCTCTAATCAGAACACAGGCATGCACTACCTCAAAGCTGTTTTTTCAATTATTTGGTTGAGCCTATGATGCGATTGATGTGTTCATTACACAGGAAATCCAATATTCCCTACATATTTGAGAATACAGGTCAAATAGGGAAAAAAATCCTCTTCAAACGATAATACACATGTGGGAGCGGATTTTGTTATATCAATAAAGAAAACAAACTTCATGTCCTGAGACCCTTATGATATACGAATGGACTTGTTATATCATTCTACGGATCTTCGTAACATATATATTTTAGGATCAACAGTTTTATTGGACCTTTTTTTTCGGTATAAAGATTCTATAAATCATCAGAATTTTTTGTTTTTGAAGTGATGAAAGCATTTCCTGGACATCCTCGTCACGTCATAAACGATTCATATCGCGTGTTTTTTCTAGAGTGATAGAATTATCGATAGGGATAACTGTTTTTTGACAGAAGTTAGAAGCCATGTTGTTTTGACATTTCTGTTCAGTAAGCATTGACAAACCATCATGGAAATACTCACGCCGCAACACCGTTTACTAATTGTAGAAATAAACAGGGTGTCCATTTGAAAACGAAACAGACGAGATTACAGACGAAATAAATTTTTTCGATAGAAATGCTCGGACAGGTCGATTTCTGTTTCGAGGGGGACAACTTAAGATGTAGGTTACGGACGCATAGCGCTTCAACCCTTGCTTCTACAACCCTCACCCCCAATTTTTGAATAGGAAAGATGGGGTGAGTGATACCTCATTTGAAAGGTATTTTTATACTGATTTCAGCACAGTAATTGTTTTTTCATTTTATGCATTAGTTCTCGAAATATTCATGCGTTAGTTAATTTTATCACTTAAATTAATTTTTTGCGAATAATTGACATTTCGTGCTTCCGAAACACCAAAATTTCCGTACTTGTATTTGAAATTGCAAAACATCTACCACTAGGCAAATGAAGTCATACCGTACGTGTTAATGCTACTAGGGTCAGATATGCGACTAGCTGTTTTATTCACTGAAATCATTCTCCAACTGTACGGTATCAGAACGATTTGAAGTATTGATCTAAGAAATAAGACTTTTCAAAGTAAAGTAAATATATTATCAAAAACTCACATCAATTAATTAAATATTCAAATTGTTCATTATTAGCTTCCATACAATGAAATAAGTTTTGTTCTAAACGATGGCGCACATTTTGCAGCATTTCTGGAGTGATTTGACGACATTCGTTCACTATACGTCTTCTTAAATCTTCTATGGAATCGGGCTGTGTAGAGTATATTTCACTCTTCAAGTGGCCCCAAAGAAAGAAATCTAGTGGTGACAGATCTGGCGATCTGGCTGGCCATTCAGTGGGACCCCTTCTTCCAATCCACCGATTTGGAAATCTGTGATCCAGATATTCTCGAACTGGTAAGGCGTAGTGTGGAGGAGCTCCAACCTGCTGAAACACAATCTGATCTTCCACATAATTTCCGTGAAAATTGGATCAATGTGATGAAGTCCAAATACATATTATCTCCAGTAAGATTACCAGATAAAAAGAACGGGCCGACAATGTTGTCACCAAATATTCCAGCCCAAACATTGAGTTTTTGTGGTTGTTGAGTATAAACTTCGTGGAACAATCTCGGATTAGCATCGGCCCAATAACGACAATTGTGTCGATTTACTGTGCCGTTTAGAAAGAACGAACACTCATCGGAGAAACAAACATTGTCCAGACAATTGGGATTAGCAGTTACTCGTTCACTCATTGTATCACAAAATTCAACACGACGGTCAAAATCATCTTCGTTTAGTGCGTGTGAAAGATGGATTTTGTAAGGATGGAATTTATGATGCTTAAAAATTATTTGCAATTCGAGTTCGTGTAAAACCAGATTCATGTGCTATAGCTGCCTCGTACTCGTCATTGGATTCAGAGCAATCTGTCCAAGAACAGCTACTTCAGCTGCTTCATTTCTTTCCATGTTTCGTTTTTTATTAGCCACGGACCCGGTTTCTTGAAACTTTGACACTAATTCCAAAACATACTTCCTATTAACATGTTTATCTAAATATCGTTGATTGAAGAATTCTGCGGTTCTATTCGCACATTGATTGTTTGCAAAAAAAAGTGAAATTATTTCCACCCGCTCTGCAATTGAATAAACCATGTCGAACAATGAATTAGAACACATACAAGTCTCGATTCAAAACTAAGAATAATTCACATGTCAAAGAACCAGTAAGCCAACTTACCTAATGATCTGTTCGTAATAAATAAAAAATTATCGATTCTCATTTTTTTGAAAAAGATATGAATTCAATAATCAACAAAATGAAAACATTATTGAAGCCAACTGAGAAAACACTTCATAATTAAGTCGGAAATCGTTTCACGAATTGGGACTGGAATATTTCTGTGGCATCATTAATGATTTGATTTTCTTACCTGGTAATCTGATTAGAGATATGTACGTATTTGGACTTTTTGGAGATTTCTATCGATCAAGTGTTACCGCATGTTATTGGAAATACTGCAAATTATATCGAAGATAATTTAGATTGAGTTTCAGCAAGATTGAGCTCCTTCGCAATACGCTTTGTTTGTTCGACATCTTGATTAAAGATTTCTATGTCAATGGATTGGAGGAAGGAAGCCACAGTCATGGTTGTTTTGAAGCTCAAAATGTCGATTTTTACAAAAAAACACTACAAGTGCCATGAAAACACCACTTCATTTTCAAATACTTAGTTAAGAATATTTCGAGAACTAATGCATAAAATGAAAAAACAATTACTGTGCTGAAATCAGTATAAAAACACCTTTCAAATGAGGTATCACTCACCCCATCTTCCCTATTCAAAAATTGGGGGTGAGGGTTGTAGTAGCAAGGGTTGAAGCGCTATGCGTCCGTAACCTACATCTTAAGTTTTTCCTCTCGAAACAGAAATCGACCTGTCCGAGCATTTCTATCGAAAAAATTTATTTCGTCTGTAATCTCGTCTGTTTCGTTTTCAAATGGCCACCCTGTATTTTCAAAATCAATGTTCTATTCGCCAAACTTATAGAGCACTTCGTGAAATTTATGGTTTAAATAATCGTCCATCAGAGCAGGTTATTCGTCGAACTATTGATAGATTTCGGACAACATTTCCTCTACTCGATACAACAACAATAAGACAAGATAAAGAACTGTACGTACAGAAGAAAATATCGCTGTTGTGAGTGATAGAGTTAATGAAGATCCAGATTTGTCTATTCGTCGACGTTCACAACAAGTTGGAGTGAAAACAATACTGAAAGATGCAGTGTATGGTGTGCTTTACACGCTGGAGGCTCATTTCATTGAAAACTATGCTGGAGCCAATGTTACTGTGAATGGTGCTCGATCCCCCCCCCAATGTTGAACAGAGTTGGCAAATTTTAAAAGCAGTTGGAATATTTTCGAAGCTGTTGCAAAATTTTCGAAGCGGTTGGTAAAATTTCGAAGCAGTTGGGAAAATTTTGAAGCAGTTGGAAAGATTTCAATTGAGTTGGAATACATATTTCTAAAAAAGTCCCCAATGTTGAACAGAGTTGGCAAATTTTAAAAGCAGTTGGAATATTTTCGTAGCTGTTGGGAAAACTTCGAAACAATTGGGAAAATTTTGAAGCAGTTGGAAAGATTTCAATTGAGTTGTAATACATATTTCTAAAAAAGTCCCCAATGTTGAACAGAGTTGGCAAATTTTAAAAGCAGTTGGAATATTTTCGTAGCTGTTGAAAAATTTTCGAAGCAGTTGGAAAAGTTTCGAAGAAGTTGGGAAAATTCCGAAGCAGTTGGGAAAATTTTGAAGCAGTTGGAAAGATTTCAATTGAGTTGGAATACATATTTCTACAAAAGTCCCCAATGTTGAACAGAGTTGGCAAATTTTAAAAGCAGTTGGAATATTTTCGAAGCTGTTGAAAAATTTTCGAAGCAGTTGGAAAAGTTTCGAAGAAGTTGGGAAAATTTCGAAGCAGTTGGGAAAATTTTGAAGCAGTTGGAGAGATTTCAATGGAGTTGGAATACATATTTCTACAAAACTTTTCTTAAAATGTGAATGAATTCGACTTTTTTTAAATGAAGTTTTAAATTGATGTTTATTAAACCGATAGAACTAAGCTCACGTTTAGCCGGACAAAAGCATGTAGAGAATAGCGACAATTGAACAAATTCTTGTTAGAGTATATTTAGAGTATTTGGCAGATTTGGCCCAATGTGCAATGTGTATAACCAGCAATAAATGGTATTTATTCCGAATTGCTACCAAGTGTTTGAAAAGATGAACAATTTTTCATCTTTTACGTTATCCCTCAGCAGGTAGTTGTGAATTTCTCAGTTTGGCCGCATCGACTGTGTCCATCTGGTACCAATTTGCGCTATTTCTCTCGGTAGGGCAGTAGGCAGTATTTTTTTCTCATTCTTAATTATTCTATCAAATCTCTGTTCAATACGTAAATCTGTTAAGGGGCCGTTATACTTTGGCCGACGACACTGATTCTAGATTTAAAAAGTGACTTTCATTTTTCCATTTTCATTTTTCACGTCCTAAAATCTCCACCTGAAAGCTTGATTTTTTTTTTTAATTCTCCTGGAACTTCAGACAGTTCTCTGCGATTTCACAGTTTCTGGAAGTCTTTTCAGTATTTCCATAATTTTTTGCATTAATTAAGCGTATATCCAAATGGATATTTTTTAAATATAGAAAATTGATTTGTCGAGGGCACTCCAATGAATTTTAAAAAAAAAATGGATGAACAATCGCCGAAAAACGATTATGAAGTCAATTTTCATAGACTCTCAAATTCAACCCGATTTTTTCATGCGAAAAAATGATTTTCTCAAAGAGAAGAAATCGGAGTGCCCTCAAGACATCCTTTAACTTCAATTTAAAGAAAAAAATCAAGCTTTTAGCTTAAAAATTCAGGACGTAAACTTGGAAAAATGAAAGGCACTTTTTGAATGGAGAATCGGTGCCGTAGCCGATTTTTTTATGCGAAAAAATAATTTTATCAAAGAGAAAAAATTGGAGTGCCCTCAAGACATCCTTCAACTTCAATTTAAATAAAAATCAAGCTTTTAGGTGAAAAATTGAGGGCGTGAACTTGGAAGAATGAAAGGCACTTTTTGAATTGAGAATCGGTGCCGTAGCCGATTTCTTCATGCGAAAAAATAATTTTATCAAAGAGAAGAAATTGGAGTGCCCTCAAGACATCCTTCATCTTCAATTTAAAAAAAAATCAAGCTTTTTGGTGAAAAATTGAGGGCGTGAACTTGGAAAAATGAAAGGCACTTTTTGAATGGAGAATCGGTGCCGTAGCCGTCGGCCGAAGTATAACGGCCCCTATGAAGTGAAGTGTGTAGTATGTGGATTTTTTTCAGTTCACTTGAATGAATCATTTATTTTTCTTCGGAATTGAACTTAAAAATCGAAACATACAAAATAATGATAACAGATGCTGTATAATCCTGTAGAGTGTGGAGTGTGTTAATCTAGTAATGCAGAATTAAAAAACTACACTACAAAATTTTCTAAATATTTTTAAAGCTCGCGGGAAAAAAACATTGACACGCAATCCAAAATACCACCCCCCCTTCAACCATTAGTTTTCTAATCCTTTAATGCACAGTTGGAAAATTTTCGAAGCTATCCCCCCCCAAAAATTTGGCTTCGGCCCGTCCCTGAATACCAAGGAAACGTGGGTATTGGGTAGAGACCGAAATCCAACCGACGTTATACCTATTTCGGTCTTTACCCGGGTAAACCGCGTTCCACCCATTTTCACTCGGTTGAAGTTGGGTGTAGAAAGTAATTATTACGCCATCTTTCACCACATGCAGTCAGTTGAGAAAATGTCAAACTGACGACCATTTTTATAAACTAGAAAACCAGACAGGAACGGGAACTATCTAGGAAATCTTCTCCGGAAATGAATTTCCTGCGTGTAGTGAGGAATTTATAGATCTGGAAAGTGATTCCTCGGAAAAGAAAGGTAACGACAGCTTGGGACTGAACAGACACTTTTAGGAGGTCAAGGTACTTAATAAACGTTGTGGGTAACTGTAAAGCAAAATGCGTCACCAACAATTATTGTAAGTGTGGAGCTAGTGGAATTTTTTGTAAATCTAAATGTCACGGAAGTTCATCTGGCTCGAACAAACGAAATATAGTATTCTTCACTTTGATAGAATTTATGTTTTCAACAATATTCGTAGATTGACTTTCCAGAAATAACCTTTTCAAACTTATCTGAACTTCATTCCAGGAGAATATTTCCTCGATATTTCCTTTCTTGTTTCCTAGATAATAAAAATGGTCGTCAGTTTTCTCTTCGGTTGACATTTTCCTAACTGACTTCACGTGGTGAGAGGTGCCGTAATGATTATTCCTACAACCAACTTCAACCAAGTGAAAATGGGTGGGACACTGGAACGTGGTTTACCCAGGTAAAGTCCGGAATAGGTATAATGTCGGTTAAATTTCGGATTTTACCCACATTTCCCAGGTATTGCGCAGTTTACCCGGCTGAATCTAGGTTTACTCGTCAATATATCTTTACCCGTAACATATCCAACGAATGTTGCGTCGCGTGTGAGCCACAGTACAGTTTGGGGTTTGTTGCCTCTGTACCGAATATAACTCAAAGAGTGCACGAAGTCGTTTAGCAGGCGTTTCGAGCCCTTGGACAGCACTTTCCAAAATGGATGCATATATGCATGGGGGGGTAGCCCAACGGAAGCCCCGGTGGAAATCACACCGCCAAAAAAAAAACAGTAGGGGAGAGTTCCTCTGAAACGGACAATTTTATTATTTTTGGTGTGAAATATTATTTCAAATGAAAAAGTTTCAAATTGTACCGTCATAATATGAGCATAAGGTTTGTGGATTCACTTTTTCAGATAAAGCTAAAAAAAGAAAAGCTCGTCACTCGAAAAAATAATTCTAAGTTTTGTGAAGATCCCTTAATTGGGGGAAGGTCTCCAAGGGCGTAACTACCTTTTCGGTCGGCAAATTCTCGAGCGCCAGCCACAATAGGTTTTACAAGGTTGTAGCGCCTTGACTAGAACCCTTCACTTCTGCCGGGGTAGCTTTTATACAGTGGAGAAGGGTTCGGTTTTAATCTAAGTTGTTAGCGATTAAGGGAATGTTTCTTTCACGAAAGTGTCTGATGAATCAAAGAAAACACCAGGATGAAACTAAACTTATAATGAATAAACTTTTAATCCTTTTAACAACGAAATCCCAGAAATAAAAATGAACGTAAGCTATCTATTACAAATGAAAATGAAATCTACCATCCAAAATGAAAATTACAGTGAAGGCACTTCAGGAAGCAAATAGATATGTACAAAATGTGAAAAACAATAACGGGTTATGATACGTTAAGGCGGCGGAGCGAGGTGAGCAGGCGTAGCGACGGAATGGAATTAAAGGGGGCGGCAATAGCGAAATAGAAATGGGGAGAATCGGCAGGGCACGGTGAAATATCGTTCAAAACCAATGCTGACAACGGACCTGATGCCGGTGTGTTTCGCTCTAGTCGTTCAGATCTGACCAGTGTCAAATTAACAATTCAAACGGAGGTGAATGGGATAAGGTAAGGTTGTACTGCCCACAACGCACAGGAGAGTGATTCTAGTATAGAATCCCTCAACCTGACGTAGTGCCCTCGATAAATCTGCAAACTTTCAGTAGATTGACTAAGGGTGACACGGTGCCTTGACAACGCTATATAGTCTCGCCGAAGTCAATCCAGATGAAAATCGCAAGAATTATGAAGTATGCACACAACGGAAGGAAAATATATGAGAAAGTACAGTGATGCCAACAACACCGTCCGGAAAAGTGGCTTCAACAACGAAACCCCTCAACCTGGCGGAGTGCCTTCGATAAACCTGCAAACTTTCAGTAGATTGACTAAGGGTGACACGGTGCCTTGACAACGCTATATAGTCTCGCCGAAGTCAATCCAGATGAAAATCGCAAGAATTATGAAGTATGCACACAACGGAAGGAAAATATATGAGAAAGTACAGTGATGCCAACAACACCGTCCGGAAAAGTGGCTTCAACAACGAAACCCCTCAACCTGGCGGAGTGCCTTCGATAAACCTGCAAACTTTCAGTAGATTGACTAAGGGTGACACGGTGCCTTGACAACGCTATATAGTCTCGCCGAAGTCAACCCAGATGAAAATCGCAAGAATTATGAAGTATGCACACAACGGAATGAAAAGATATCAAAGGAAACAGTGGTACCAACAACACCGTCCGGAAAAGTGGTTTCAACAACGAAACCCCCCAACCTGGCGGAGTGCCTTCGATAAATCTGCAAATCTTCAGTAGATTGACTAAGGGTGACACGGTGCCGTGACAACGCTATATAGTCTCGCCGAAGTCAATCCAGATGAAAACCGCAAGAATTATGAAGTATACACACAACGGAAGGAAAAGGTATAAAAGGACACAGTGGTACCAACAACACCGTCCGGAAAAGTGGTTTCAACAACGAAACCCCTCAACCTGGCGGAGTGCCCTCAATAAATCTGCAAACCTTCAGTGGATTGACTAAGGGTGACACGGTGCCGTGACAACGCTATATAGTCTCGCCGAAGTCAATCCAGATGAAAATAGCAAGAATTACGAAGTATACACACAACGGAAGGAAAAGATACAAAAGGAAACAGTGGTACCAACAACACCGTCCGGAAAAGTGACTTCAACAACGAAACCCCTCAACCTGGCGGAGTGCCTTCGATAAATCTGCAAATCTTCAGTAGATTGACTAAGGGTGACACGGTGCCGTGACAACGCTATATAGTCTCGCCGAAGTCAATCCAGATGAAAACCGCAAGAATTATGAAGTATACACACAACGGAAGGAAAAGATATAAAGGGAAACAGTGGTACCAACAACACCGTCCGGAAAAGTGGTTTCAACAACGAAACCCCCCAACCTGGCGGAGTGCCTTCGATAAATCTGCAAATCCTCAGTAGATTGACTAAGGGTGACACGGTGCCGTGACAACGCTATATAGTCTCGCCGAAGTCAATCCAGATGAAAAATCGCAAGAATTATGAAGTATACACACAACGGAAGGTATTAAAGGAAAAAGTGGTACCAACAACACCGTCCGGAAAAGTGGTTTCAACAACGAAACCCCTCAACCTGGCGGAGTGCCTTCGATAAATCTGCAAATCTTCAGTAGACTGACTAAGGGTGACACGGTGCCTTGACAACGCTATATAGTCTCGCCGAAGTCAATCCAGATGAAAATCGCAAGAATTATGAAGTAGATACGCACACAATGAAAGGAAAATTTTAAGAATATTCATGAAACACAGAAAAATAATGTTAGAACGATATTTCAGCGGAAACAATCAGCATAAAAGTAATGATAACGGAGGCCTTACCGATTCCGGAAATTTCCCACTTTTCACTTTAAAAACGGAGTCCTATCTCACTTTCACTGACAGTTTTAAATTGATTTATACGGTCTTCGAAAGACAAATGAAAAATTTACCCCACAGAAATTTCAACTTATTCTTCAAAAAGATCGGCAAGACACAGTGATTTATTTCCACGGAAAAGAGCAAGTCAAAAAGGATCCCCAATCAGCCCTGATGGCCCTTTTTAAAACCTCCGAAAAAGTGGGGTGGTGACGCGTGCGAAAATTCAGAATTTCGAGAAGTAGGGAAATAAGGCACCGTCTGATTGGCCGTCATGACATCACGTTATTCAAAAAAGGAATTAAAACGTTACCTTATAAGGCAACAGAATTCGAAGTCCGCCGCTGTTTTTTGGATCCGCGGCCGCTTGAAAAACATAAAAATTCGCGAATTTATCGGACCTTATCAGCGGCCATATGCCACCGTATGGGATTTCTTTTACACGCGGATCGAGAATATTCGATTTATCGGGTTTAATTTATCAGATTGAATTTATTGAATGAAAATAAGGAAACTCGATCGAAAAATTTTTCTATGGGACAGAATATCCCCGGCAAAAAAAAGTAACTTCGTTACACACCCCCCTTTCTTCCTCAAAAAAAAAAATTAAACATTAAATTTTTTTTTAAAGTCTCTACCTCGCTCTACCCTTACTCAACTTTACTCGTCCCTTCCACGGATGATGTCCCAGAAGATACCTGGCCTCCACTTCAGGGAAACCGACGGGGACTGGCGTCTGGGTGTTGGTATTAACTCGCACTGGATTCCAATGGACCTCCGATCTCTCTCTCTGCGAGGTTGCTCTGGGTCGTCACAAGGACAGTTGCGGGAGAGCACGTCTAGGCGTCCACATCGTGAACAAAACATCTTTGGTGGGTTCTGGCAATCTCTTCTCGAGTGTCCAGGTAGGCCACAGCTCCAGCAATCTCCTTTGTGGACTTCGATGTAGCCCGGTCTATTCTTAGGCTCCTGCCGACGATCCGTGGTGGCGACCGGGGCTGTTAGATTCGCCCGGCGTTGTCCATGACGTCTTCCATGTCTCCGTCGCTGGGTGTCTCGACCTCGGATTGCGGTTGACTTGCGGACTACAGCTAACGCTTCCAATTCCCGTTCCTGACGACTTGCATTGTAGTTGAGGCGGTAGCGTCTGCCTCGTACTCGATATCCCTCAGGGACTCGGACGGCGTTCTGTGTCGAAGTTGATGGCTTCGGCGACCTTGTCGGCGGACGCTCGCTAACAGCTGACGTATTGATAATCGACGGTGGACGTGGCAATGGGTTGATGTCTTTACCTCGTTCCTTCCTGGTTGGGCTGATTGATAACTGATCCAGGTCCCAATCATCGAGGTCCCATTCTTCGATCTCATATTCGGGGGACGAAATCGGGGTAGCCTCTCTGGTTTTCTTATCGGCGCGTGTTACATTGCGGCAGGGGTTCATCTCGATACAATTCTGGAAAATAATAGAATTAGTGTCAGGATGGGCCATTCGAGCTTCGTAGCGAACTCCGCTGTATTTGTCTTTAACGAGTCGTCACGGTAATCGTACGCAGAAACGGAATTACCTCAAGCCCTAGGGATGTTAATGGCCCGGATAGTGCCATCGGGGAGTCCGAAGCGGATGCGTAGTCTCCGGCGGTCGTTCGCGGGTCGGTATTGTAATAGCCGCTTACGGAATCGCGGTGTCCATGTTGTCCCTTCCTGCCGCTGCAGTGCATCGCGGAAAGATTGGGTAACCCACCTTACATTCTGCGGGGGTTCATCGTTTGGGGTAGTTGCCTCATACGAGGGCGATCCGCTATAACGGCTGTCCTCACCTCGGCTCCGGCGTAATGGTCGCAGTTCGAAAAGAACCTTTCTTTCGGCTGCCGTTGCTCGTTCTTTCGGGTCGACCATGAGCATTTTCCCGACTCCCGCCGCAAGACCCGCAGGCATCGAATCCAATTCTGGTCCGCGGTACTGTCCCTCCAACGCCATGATTTTTTTTTCGGCGTCCGGGTCATATCCGAAGGGAGCAGCACCCGTGGCTGTGAAGATGGCGACCATGCCCATCGACCATACGTCCACCGGCAGACCGTAGGGGAGCTCCCAGCATACCTCTGGGGCCATGTACGATGGAGTTCCCGCGCAGAGGTTGAGGGTGGCGTCTGGTGTTGGCAGTTGCGCTGCTAGGCCGAAATCTGTCAGGCACACCCGTCGGGCCTTCACCAGGATATTGTCCGGTTTTATATCCCGGTGTACAATAAGTGCCCTATGGCAAGCCGCGAGCCCCGCGAGCGCTTGGCCCAGGATATCTTTAATTCTGCTTTCTTCCAGGGGCTTACACCGGTTTACGTGGTGTCTCAGGTCTTCCTCCATGAGTTCTAGGCCCAGGGCATATGTGTCTTGTGCGTGATACTCAGCCACGAAACGGCACACGTTGGGATGTTTTATCTTCTTCAACATATCCCCTTCTCTAAGCGTGAACTCGCTAACTTCAGCGACCTTCATGGCGAAGTTCGCTCCTCCCTCGGGTCGGGCCACCTCATATACCTTGCCGAATGCGCCGCTCCCCAGACAACGGACTGTTTTGAACTGGACCTCGTCCCCGGAAGAACTTTCCGCCCGTCCAGAAGTATCGGCGGAATCGGAAATCTCTACGATAGCTTCCATAATCTGTAACAGAATGGAGCTGAATCAACGGCGCTGGCGGTCGTCCGGTCAAATACCGATTCATGCGGATTCGGGTAATGGGATATGGGAGTTCTCTTTGCCTTGCTCACCTCCGTACCACGGTTTGAGATCTTTAATATGGATGTTACGAATACGTTTCCCGAACACGTCTTTGAGGTCATAGACTACGGGTGAAACTACTTTCGTCACGGTATACGGGCCGGAATATTTAGGGGCGAGTTTTGAAGCAAACTTATCCGCCGCCGAGGACAACGGGTGCTCCTTACGCCAGACCATATCTCCTAACCTACAGGACCATTCCCTACGGCGCAGGTTATAATAATGGCTCTGCTGAGAATAAGCTCGGGATAGTTGGATACGGACAAACTCGTATGTCTCCTGCAGGCGTCGCATCCTGCCAGCATATTGAGTTACGTCTACCAGGGAGTCTTCTAAAGGTTCTTCTGGAGTATCGCCTTCGGAGTTCCTCTGGAATTTGGTCGTCGGGGGGCGGATTTCTCTACCAAAGTTCAGGAGTGCTGGGGAGAAACCTGTGGAGTCATGCTTCGCAGAGTTGAGAGCGAAAGCCAATTCTCCTATCCGTTCATCCCAGTTACGGTGATCACCTTCGCAGAATTGTGCTATCATCGTTTTGATTGTTCTGTTGGCTCTTTCCACGGGGTTGCACTGCGGGGAGTAAACGGGTGCGAACCGGTGTTTGATTCCCAAATCCTGTAGATTGCCTTTGAACAGACGACAATCAAATTGTGAGCCGTTGTCGCTGATAACGACTGATGGACTTCCAAATTTTAGCACAACTTGCTCGTAGAACGCTTGGAACACTCCTTTACCCGTTGCTGTCCGGAGGGGTCTACATTCTACCCACTTCGAGAATCGGTCTTGGAACATGACGAGGAAGGTGTTCCCCTTTTTGGAGCGCGGTAAGGGCCCGATGAGATCGGTGCTGACGGTGTTCCACGGTTCACTAATCGTATACGGTTGCATTTTGCCTGCAGGTTTCTGTTGGCTGACCTTATAACGCTGGCATCTCGCGCATCCCCTGACATATTGTGCCACTTCCCGGAACATTCCCGGCCAATAGTAGTTTCGAGCCACTCGGGATATCGTTTTTGCTATGCCCAAATGTCCGGCAGTTGGCTCATCATGGTTTTCAACTAGCACGGCCTGGCGGTGCTCGATAGGAACACACAACTTCCACGGGTTACCCATTTCCGTTTCGGTGAAGTCTCCTGGGTCCCAGAAATGGCGGTATAATTTGCCTTCCTGAATCTGGTAATCGGGATGTCCGGTTGGATCTTTGTCAACTTCCTGGAATTTCTTCTTGTACCAGGAGCACGATGAAGTGCTTCCTACTAAACAAGACTGTGGTTCCTCGGGTAACGGGTCTCGTGACAGGGCGTCAGCTACCCGATTCAAAGCACCCTTCCTGTACTTTATCTCAAAGTCGAATTGTTGTAGGAAAACACTCCAACGGGCGATCCTGCCGGCTGGTGACTTGATGGATTGTAGCCAACGGAGGCTCATGTGATCGGTTATCACAGTAAAATGGTAGCCTTCCAAATACGGTCGCATCTTCTCGATCGCCCAAACTATGGCCAAACACTCTTTCTCGGTGACAGAGTAATTCCTTTCGGCATCATTGAGCGATCGGCTAGCGTATGCGATAACCCTCTCGTGCCCCTCCAACACTTGTGTCAAAGCTGCACCCAATCCGGTTTCGGATGCGTCGGTTTGTAACACAAACGGCTGGTTGAAGTCAGGGCAGGCTAGAACTGGCGATTTAGTCAACTTTTCCTTCAATGTGTCGAATGCTTGTTGCTGTTCACTATCCCATTTCCACTTTTGCTTCTTTCGCAGAAGTACTGTGAGTGGGGAAACGATGCGGGTGAATTCTTCCACAAATCTGCGATACCATCCAGCTATTCCCAAAAATCGTCGGACTTCCCGGACGGTTCTGGGCGGTGACATCGAGTTTATGGCGGCGATCTTGTCGGGATCCGTCGCAATACCATTTTCTGTCACTATATGGCCCAGGTATTTGAGTGACTTCCTGACAAAAGCACATTTATCCGGGTTGATCTTCAGGTTGACTGCTCTGAGACGACTGAACACGGACCTCAGGTTCGTCAAATGCTCCTCGAATGTTTCTCCCAGGACGACAATGTCGTCCAAATAAGCGAAGGCGACGGGATCCATTTCCGGACCGATGACACGATCCAAAAGACGTTGGAAAGTCGCCCCGGCGGAGTGTAGCCCGAAGGGCATGACTTTAAATTGGAATAGCCCTCTCCCAGGAACGGTAAATGCGGTTACGGGTTTGCTTCGTTCGGTCAGAGGAACCTGCCAGTATCCATGTTTCAAATCCAGCGTAGATATAAACTTGGCCCTCCGAAGTTTATCCAATATCCCAGCAATATGCGGCAAGGGATATGCGTCCTTGATTGAGACTTCATTAACCGGTCTGAAATCGATGCAGAACCTTGGATCGCCATTGGATTTCTTCACAATAACCACGCTAGAGCTCCATGGTGAACTTGACGGTTCCACAATACCGTCCTCCAACATTTTGTCTACTTCCTGGTTTATAACCTCCTGCATCTTCGGGTTATAAGGACGGTATCGCTGTTTCAGAGGTTGCGTTTCGGGTTTGATCTTGATGTCATGATCGATGAGTGTGGTCGTGCCTCGAACTTCGGAAAATTTCTGAAGTTCCGGTTTCAAGAATTCCTCCAAAATTTGTTCTTGTCCGGATGCTAGGGAGTTCACCGTGGGTTTCTCGGAAGGTTCCAACACTACATCTGGCGGATCCAATGGTCGACCGTTCAGGAAGCATTGTGAGGTCCTTAGATCAATGTGGAAGTCGTGTTTCGACAAAACATCCATGCCGAGTATTATGTCAATAGGCAACTGAGGCACCAGAAGCAGGTGAACATCGATCTTCGTATCTTTCAAGGATAGTGATGTACGGCAAATCTCCTGCACTGATACACAGCTTCCATTTGCTACGGTTGCCAATACATTGTTCACCGGTGTTGTGAGGATTCCCAGGCTTTGGCACCTTTCGGCTGCTGATGAACTAAGAAATGACCTCGAAGCTCCGGTGTCCAATAGGGCTCTAAATTTGAGGTGCTCAATACAGACGGCGACCATAGGGCGGTTCTCTTTAGACGGATACTTCGATGTATACGGGGAAGTCGGCTTCGGAAACTGTCGAGTCTTCCCATCCCGACAGTTTCGCTCTAGTTTTCCGAACATCTGCAATCCCGGGAAAGTATACCCTGTCTACCACACCGGGAGCAGAATATAACAGGCTTGGCTCGACACTCTCGCCTCATATGTCCCATTGTACCACATCGCCAGCATTGTGGTTGTCTTTCAGCAAATCTCACTTGCTTCTCCCTTGCTGGTTCTCGGGCGGTTCCTGATCTATCATTCGTAGGTCTTTCCGGTGCGGTGGTGGAGGTCATTTGTACGGAGGACGGCGTAGGTTCTCTGGCAGGTGGTACACGTGATGGTTCGACGGGAGTCCTACGGCTTGAGTCTATCATCAAGTTCCCAGTTGCCTTCTGGTTCACATTTTTATAAACCAAATGTCGTTCATCCATAAATCCTGGCCGGTCAGGTGGTGGTACATAATGGTCCGCCTGCCACTGCACTAATTCAAACACTTTTCCTTTGTTCAACAGTTCTGAGTAGGTTCTCGTTTCCTGGAAGGCGAGGGCTTTCTGTAGTGACGGTATTAATCGCCTTTTAATAATGTTAACTTGCTCTTCCTCCGAAGGTCGCTTCGTGTTCAACTTCAGGAACAGGTTCTGCATCCGTGTTGTGAACAGCACTAGTTTTTCTCCATCCCCCTGAGTCCGCTTTCGTATTTCCTCCAGGAGGTTCTCCTCGTATTCTGGAGGCAGGAATGCTTCACGGAGTTGTTCCTTAAAGTCTGACCAATCTTGAAAACAACCTCGGCGGGGAATGTACCAGTCTTTGGCGTCCTTGCGCAATAATTCGAAGATGGACTCGAATAACTGTTGATGTGTAACTTTTCGCGTCTCGGCCAACTGTTCTACCTCCTCCAGGAAAGAATTTACACCACTAGAACCATCGAAGTAGATATTCCACTTGTAAACGGGGACCGAATGATAATTCCAGTAAGAACCAATAGCAGTTCCCGCAGCAGTTCCGTCCTCAGCTTGCTTGCGATTCGGCAGGAATGGTTCATAATTCTCTCGCTCGGCCTTATTTCGTTCCTGTGCCCTATGTTCAGGCCCGGTCCGGCAGTTCTCATCCGGTTCTGCTAAACTTTTAAGCTGATTGTCACGGAAAGTGGAATTGCCTTTCGTTGTTGTTCTGATGTTAAAGCAGTTCTGACAAGGTATGAACTGGTCGTTTTGGTTCGGCCTCGTTTCAGAATTTGACCTATACGGTCCTCCATCATCTTGTTCCGGTACATTGGGTCCGGCCCTGGAACTGTTCCTGTCCATGTGATCTGGTTCTGGACGGATACGTTGCATACCAGTCCCGACTCTGTTCATGTTCACCTGAGTCGGTTCCGAGCGGACATGTCCACCATTAGCTCCGGAACTGCCCATGATTGTTCGCCTTGGTTCTTGTCGAGTATGTTCCCTAGTGGCTCCAGAACTCGATGTCCGATTCGGTAATGGAAGATCTAGTTCCGAACTCATCGGCTGTCCCTGGATTTGTGCCTCCGCGCCCAGTTCTGGACTACTTCCGGAGGTTGTTGGTTCATCCTCCAAAAACGGAAATGAAATTCGTCGCGTTGATTCTGCAGCAACCGGTCTCGTTGGTATGGGCCACTGTTCTGCAGAACTAATCCTGTTTCCATATGTCCTCGAGTTCAAGAGGGGGCTGGACAAATTCAGTCGGCGAAGAACTGCGTCACAGGCTCGTTCGCGTATCCGCTGCAAGAAGTCGGTGGGTAAACTTGTTCTCCGATAGGTCTCATTTGGTTGTGAACCTGAACAGTTCCCTCTATTAGTTCTGTCCTGAACTGCACTCGGGGACTCCGGATGTTCTCTTCTGACGGTAGCTGGTGTATCATGAAAAGAAATGAGTTCTATCTCCTGTTCCAACAAAGTAGTTCCGGGAAACCTATTGGTTTCTGTGATCCTGGGCGGTGGGACACCCTCCACCAGCGGCGCCTGCGCCACCGGATGAACTCCGGTCACCAACTGGATGTCCTCTAACATTTCACGGGCATTAGTCAGACCTGCCAATAAACCTTCCAACCTCTCTCGTTCTTCCATTGTCCTGGGCTCAACAAGTCCCAACCTATTGCGGACATGTTCCAGACGGCTTCCTATCCGGGCTTCTTCGTTAGCTGCGTTCTCCTCATCGAATTCCCGGATATCTTCAATCAGATCACATAAGATTTGATTCGCCATGTCCATTTCCTCGTTTGCATTCCTTAGGGTTGGCCTGAGAGGCACCCTCTGGTTGAGCACCCTCCGCAGCAGGATCCTGTTCTCATGGACAGTCCTGCAGGCCTGTGTCCCCCGGGCTTCCAATTCCCAAACCAATTCCTCAGCTCTCAACCTATTTACGTTCATCACTGCAAATTTTCCACACAAAAATGTCCAAAAATGTCAATAATTTAAAATTTCACACTATAAAACTGTAACTTAAAATGTCAAAAACGGGAAAACCTCAAAAAAAAAACAGATCGGAAATCGGTAATTTCAGCTTTAAAAATGTTCAAACACAAAAATACAGCCTCAATAATTGTATCACAAAAGAAACGGTCCCTGCTCGGGCGCCACTGTGAAGATCCCTTAATTGGGGGAAGGTCTCCAAGGGCGTAACTACCTTTTCGGTCGGCAAATTCTCGAGCGCCAGCCACAATAGGTTTTACAAGGTTGTAGCGCCTTGACTAGAACCCTTCACTTCTGCCGGGGTAGCTTTTATACAGTGGAGAAGGGTTCGGTTTTAATCTAAGTTGTTAGCGATTAAGGGAATGTTTCTTTCACGAAAGTGTCTGATGAATCAAAGAAAACACCAGGATGAAACTAAACTTATAATGAATAAACTTTTAATCCTTTTAACAACGAAATCCCAGAAATAAAAATGAACGTAAGCTATCTATTACAAATGAAAATGAAATCTACCATCCAAAATGAAAATTACAGTGAAGGCACTTCAGGAAGCAAATAGATATGTACAAAATGTGAAAAACAATAACGGGTTATGATACGTTAAGGCGGCGGAGCGAGGTGAGCAGGCGTAGCGACGGAATGGAATTAAAGGGGGCGGCAATAGCGAAATAGAAATGGGGAGAATCGGCAGGGCACGGTGAAATATCGTTCAAAACCAATGCTGACAACGGACCTGATGCCGGTGTGTTTCGCTCTAGTCGTTCAGATCTGACCAGTGTCAAATTAACAATTCAAACGGAGGTGAATGGGATAAGGTAAGGTTGTACTGCCCACAACGCACAGGAGAGTGATTCTAGTATAGAATCCCTCAACCTGACGTAGTGCCCTCGATAAATCTGCAAACTTTCAGTAGATTGAATAAGGGTGACACGGTGCCTTGACAACGCTATATAGTCTCGCCGAAGTCAATCCAGATGAAAATCGCAAGAATTATGAAGTATGCACACAACGGAAGGAAAATATATGAGAAAGTACAGTGATGCCAACAACACCGTCCGGAAAAGTGGCTTCAACAACGAAACCCCTCAACCTGGCGGAGTGCCTTCGATAAACCTGCAAACTTTCAGTAGATTGACTAAGGGTGACACGGTGCCTTGACAACGCTATATAGTCTCGCCGAAGTCAATCCAGATGAAAATCGCAAGAATTATGAAGTATGCACACAACGGAAGGAAAATATATGAGAAAGTACAGTGATGCCAACAACACCGTCCGGAAAAGTGGCTTCAACAACGAAACCCCTCAACCTGGCGGAGTGCCTTCGATAAACCTGCAAACTTTCAGTAGATTGACTAAGGGTGACACGGTGCCTTGACAACGCTATATAGTCTCGCCGAAGTCAACCCAGATGAAAATCGCAAGAATTATGAAGTATGCACACAACGGAATGAAAAGATATCAAAGGAAACAGTGGTACCAACAACACCGTCCGGAAAAGTGGTTTCAACAACGAAACCCCCCAACCTGGCGGAGTGCCTTCGATAAATCTGCAAATCTTCAGTAGATTGACTAAGGGTGACACGGTGCCGTGACAACGCTATATAGTCTCGCCGAAGTCAATCCAGATGAAAACCGCAAGAATTATGAAGTATACACACAACGGAAGGAAAAGGTATAAAAGGACACAGTGGTACCAACAACACCGTCCGGAAAAGTGGTTTCAACAACGAAACCCCTCAACCTGGCGGAGTGCCCTCAATAAATCTGCAAACCTTCAGTGGATTGACTAAGGGTGACACGGTGCCGTGACAACGCTATATAGTCTCGCCGAAGTCAATCCAGATGAAAATAGCAAGAATTACGAAGTATACACACAACGGAAGGAAAAGATACAAAAGGAAACAGTGGTACCAACAACACCGTCCGGAAAAGTGGCTTCAACAACGAAACCCCTCAACCTGGCGGAGTGCCTTCGATAAATCTGCAAATCTTCAGTAGATTGACTAAGGGTGACACGGTGCCGTGACAACGCTATATAGTCTCGCCGAAGTCAATCCAGATGAAAACCGCAAGAATTATGAAGTATACACACAACGGAAGGAAAAGATATAAAGGGAAACAGTGGTACCAACAACACCGTCCGGAAAAGTGGTTTCAACAACGAAACCCCCCAACCTGGCGGAGTGCCTTCGATAAATCTGCAAATCCTCAGTAGATTGACTAAGGGTGACACGGTGCCGTGACAACGCTATATAGTCTCGCCGAAGTCAATCCAGATGAAAAATCGCAAGAATTATGAAGTATACACACAACGGAAGGTATTAAAGGAAAAAGTGGTACCAACAACACCGTCCGGAAAAGTGGTTTCAACAACGAAACCCCTCAACCTGGCGGAGTGCCTTCGATAAATCTGCAAACCTTCAGTAGACTGACTAAGGGTGACACGGTGCCTTGACAACGCTATATAGTCTCGCCGAAGTCAATCCAGATGAAAAATCGCAAGAATTATGAAGTATACACACAACGGAAGGTATTAAAGGAAAAAGTGGTACCAACAACACCGTCCGGAAAAGTGGTTTCAACAACGAAACCCCTCAACCTGGCGGAGTGCCTTCGATAAATCTGCAAATCTTCAGTAGACTGACTAAGGGTGACACGGTGCCTTGACAACGCTATATAGTCTCGCCGAAGTCAATCCAGATGAAAATCGCAAGAATTATGAAGTAGATACGCACACAATGAAAGGAAAATTTTAAGAATATTCATGAAACACAGAAAAATAATGTTAGAACGATATTTCAGCGGAAACAATCAGCATAAAAGTAATGATAACGGAGGCCTTACCGATTCCGGAAATTTCCCACTTTTCACTTTAAAAACGGAGTCCTATCTCACTTTCACTGACAGTTTTAAATTGATTTATACGGTCTTCGAAAGACAAATGAAAAATTTACCCCACAGAAATTTCAACTTATTCTTCAAAAAGATCGGCAAGACACAGTGATTTATTTCCACGGAAAAGAGCAAGTCAAAAAGGATCCCCAATCAGCCCTGATGGCCCTTTTTAAAACCTCCGAAAAAGTGGGGTGGTGACGCGTGCGAAAATTCAGAATTTCGAGAAGTAGGGAAATAAGGCACCGTCTGATTGGCCGTCATGACATCACGTTATTCAAAAAAGGAATTAAAACGTTACCTTATAAGGCAACAGAATTCGAAGTCCGCCGCTGTTTTTTGGATCCGCGGCCGCTTGAAAAACATAAAAATTCGCGAATTTATCGGACCTTATCAGCGGCCATATGCCACCGTATGGGATTTCTTTTACACGCGGATCGAGAATATTCGATTTATCGGGTTTAATTTATCAGATTGAATTTATTGAATGAAAATAAGGAAACTCGATCGAAAAATTTTTCTATGGGACAGAATATCCCCGGCAAAAAAAAGTAACTTCGTTACAGTTTATTTTATAAAATGTCCATTTTATGGGATGTTGCCCTTGTTTTGGACAGTCATTCCCATGAAGTGGACAATGGTACAAAAACATGAGAATACTGTCCTTAAGTTATGGAGAATAGTTAAAATCATTTAGTAGTACCAAACAGAGTAAACATACAGTATTTTCCATGTTAAATATTGAATTACATAACATACTTTCACATCTCCCTTGAATCGGAAACATTGCAGCCCATGAACTGGACGTCAATTTCCAGTCATTTTCCAATGTCACATGGAATATGTGGTTTTTATAAAGAACCTGAAAATATAATTTCTACAAATCGTTGATCAATGATGTAACATATCTGTCTGATGAGGGACAATCACTTGATGTTTATATGTAAAAATCAGCAACTTATCGTCACTAGAAACGTAGCTATTCACTTCGCAAATGTACGTACATTTACTTTACCGGCAACGGATTTTTCAATGCATGCCTCGTCAACAAGACGCGAGCCACAGATTCAGCCATTTTCGAAGAGACGTGGCTCAATGTTGCGAAAATAGGATTTACCTAAAGTATGCTCAATTACTATCGGGTGTAGTAGAAAACTATAGTGTCCGGTTCATGGGCTGTCCAATTCAAAGGAACTCTCCCCTAATTGAGAATCCAAGCATACCATACTAATTATCGTATCCTAGTTCGCTATCAAATAAAACACCAAGATCCCTTACACTGCTGTTACACGTATAAGAATATTGTTATACATTCTTACTGCTCGAGAATGACATAACCTCGAATTCTCTACATATTTGAAGAATCAACTCAACTCCCCTGGCACCCTTTCTAGAATCTCTCATCAATGAACTTTTGTTGCGCGAATCAGGAAAATTAGTGGGCTTATTCAGATGATTTTTCAAGAACCGATTGGATCTCGCATTCTGGGAAACAAAATTGGGTTTCATCTGTCATGATTACCTTTGGCTCGACCCGTCGCATCATCTAACTATTTTCTGTATCTACAGATGTGACTCTCATATATCATTATTTGGAGTCTGGCACTAAATCGCACGAGGGTTGATAAATTGTGGAATGAACGTGTTTGCATACAATTGATGTAAATCATGTAGCCTAGGATTCCCTTGCTGTCACTTTTCGGTGCTTGGAATTCACTGAACCGTTCAGATCGTGGGTTATCACAGGGGATTTGTCAAGGTATATTATAGCCATTGAGGATGACACCTAGGCAATTAAATGCACAGAGATCATATACAGGGCGTACTTCAGGCACTTTTGGAGAAATATGTGAGAACGATACATTTGAAATCTTCTTTTTTAGGAAAAAGTGAACTTGTGGAGATCTAATTCAAAGGTTTACCGCTAGGATCGTTCTGCCATCGGAGGAGAGCGGTTTACTTGAATTAGATCTCCACTTTCTCTCTATTATTATATTTTCCTAATTGAACTAACCCTTTTTCATTATCTTCTATTCTTAGAACTAGTTCATTCAAAAGAAAACTGATTTAACCATAATGCTCATGACATTTTTTCCAAAATCACTCGCCTTATGGCTCGAAAAGCAACAAACTTTCATATTACAATCGAGAAATTTTGCCGGAAAAATTTCATCTCTATTGGTATTATACAGGGTGGCCAAGAGATTGACGTCAAAAAGAAAAAACAGGTTCCTCGTGTCCTGGGCTATTCCATTCACCCCCATGTATGTTATGCGATTTTTCACGGTTTTCGAGTTATGAATTTTTTATGAACTTTGAGAATTTTCGACTTGACCATCTTAAAAAAGATATTAAAAAAAAATACAAGACTTATCTGTGAAATTCTTTTGTAACTTAATCTCCATGAATTGTTTTTTTATACATAAAATAACCAGATTCGTAACTTTGATAAAAATCATGAAAATGTTGGTCTCAAGCGAAAAAGTTACGTGAATTGGATTATGATATGAATTTTCGAATCAAAAATAAAAATTTAAAAAGGCTATTTCAGGGTTTCTTAGTATGCTTGAAAACTCCGCTCAAAAGTCAGCTTTTAGAATCATTGATAAAAAATGGTACTCAACTCTCTACATTTGCTAGAATTAGCCTTCAAAGTCATCGAGGTGGAAAAAATCAAAGAACTAGACATTTACTACAAAATTATTTTGAGATTTTTCTGATCAAGTTATGAAAGAAATTGCTGAAAATTAATGAAAATTAGCTTCAGATGTTGGCCAAGAAGAGTTCTAGATAAAAAAAGAAAAAGGTATGACAATAAATCACACATGTGAATAAAAAGAAATTCATTTATAAAATTTACAGTAGGTTTTCAAAGTGGCCACCTCTAGCCTCAATACACATTCTTAGAAAATTTTCCTTTAATCGCATAAAACCTGCTCTGTTCTCTCTTAGGACACGTTCGGCTTCTCTATAACTTCAGTCGCAGCTCGTCTTCACTCGAACGTTCTCGGGCGTGAAAAATTTCTTTGAAATAACCCCAAACAAAAAATCGATGGGATTAAGGTCAGGTGAACGTGAGGGCCACTTGATTGGCCCGCTGCGTCCGATCCATCTGTTCGGGTATCGTTCATTCAAGTGATTACGGGCTTGCGTTGCGTAGTGACCTTAATCCCATCGATTTCTTCGTTTGGTTAATTCAAGAGAAGCCGAACGTGTCCTAAGAAAGAACAGGGCAGGTTTTATGCGATGACCAGAAAATTTTCTAAGACGGTGTAAAATGTGTATTGAGGCTGGAGGTGGCCACTTTGTAAACCTACTGTGAATTTTATAAATAAATTTCTTTTTATTTACATTATGATGTGTGATTTATTGCCATACCTCTTTCTTTTTTATCTAGAACTTTACTTGACCAACATCTAAAGCTAATTTTCATAAATTCTCAGCATTTTCTATCATAACGTACAGCTCTGCCAGGGGGCACAATAGACCTTAAGGTCGCAGTGAACTGTAACCCCTTTTTACTATAACTATAACTATCATAACGTGATCAGAAAAATCTCAAAATGGCAAAAAATAATTTTGTATTAAATGTATAGTTCTTTGATTTTTTCCACCTCGATGAATTTGAAGGCTAATTCTAGCAAAAGTAGAGTGTTAAGTACCATCTTTTATCAGTGACTCTAAAAGCTGTCTGTTGAGCGCAGTTTTTAAGCATACTAAGAAACCGTGAATTAGCCTTTTTACATTTTTAATTTTGATTCGAAAATTCAGAGCATAATCCAATTCACGTAACTTTTTCACTTGAGACCAACTTTTCCATAATTTTTATCAAAGTAACGAATCTGGTTATTTTATGTATAGAAGTACAATTCATGGAGATCAAGTTACTAAATACTACACAGAGAAGTCTTGTACTTTTTATCAATATCTTTTTTAAGATGTTCAAGACGAAAATTCTCAAAGTTCATAAAAAAATTCATAACTCGAAAACCGTGAAAAATCGCATAACATACATGGGGGGTGATTCGAAAAGCCTATGACACGAGGGATCTGTTTTCTTCTTTATGACGTCAATCTCTTGGCCACCCTGTATATTACAAAACAGTGTAGAATGGTAAGTGATGATGAATTTTTCATTTCTGGGACTCCTGCAGAGCTGGTTGAGGCTGTGAATACTGCATCATTAGTATTATTGCCAAAGAAATCAAGAGAAAAGTTCGAATATGCATATTTGGAACACTGACAACTGTAAGGAAATATAATTTCCCTACAGTAAGGAAATGAATATTTCCTAATAGTTGAAAAATCTTGACTTTTTCTATGAGAAATTTTGTCAGGAATGTCAAAATTGCAGAGTTGCAGAAAATGTTTTTTTGAATAACTTGATGACTCGATTTTTTTTTTGACAGATCAAGATTCGAGTTATCGAAGTTCGACTGTGTACCCTGAAAAAAGTTTCTCGGTATTTGCGATCCAGAGTTATTATGACCACGGTCGGCCAGACGGACAGAAATGACAGAATTAGATTGTATCTGGGATTTTCCATCAGTGACCACTTTCAGCTCGAAATAAAAAAATACAGACATCAAGCCAAATAATATTCCTGTAGAAGAAGCGCTGAAAAACGCTTCAAAAAAGTATCCTTGAATATATGGTGCTCAAATAATCGGAGCATGGAAAGGCATTAAATAGTGCCGATACCTGTAAAATCTGAACATAATAATGCATCCAACGAATTTGGATCAATTGTTACCCCTGGGATTGATGACCTGAACAGATATATCTGCCATTATTCCACGCTAGACCGTGACACAATAGATCCAATCTAACATATAGCACTTCATCATTGTCAAACCCACAATAACAAAGTAATGCGGATCCCATCCCTCAACGATAGATAAAGCCGAAAAATGTGGTAAAGATTACCATCATCAACGACAGAATGCATTAAACGTTGTTTCAGGCCAGCCCAAAAAACTCTTCGTAAAAAATTCGAATAATAATATACGCATCGATCAATATTTTATGTATTTCGTACAATGGACAAAAGGTATCTTCTCCACCATGACAGCATAATGCAGAAGTAGTTATTTTCCTACTATTACGTTAAAATAAAAAATATTGAATCAATTATATTTTTGTACAACTGTCAAAAAATTTTGACTCTTCTTCATCACTATGGATGCGTAAATTATTACTCTTTTTCACCGCGAAAAAAGGCCTTTTTATCGGTGAAAAAAAAAAGGAAATTCACACAATAAACATGAAATAGTAATTTACGTAACAAGTCCGGAAAATAGGGTTTTTCTGGACGAATAGACATGATTCTATTCTGTGAGTCCAAAAAAGACTATTTTCGGACGTGTTACGTACAATATTTTTTCGGCAACCGTGTAGAAATCAATAAGACGACACATTTGTTCATTATACATTTTGATTCTAATTCAAATTAAACAGAACAGAACTGTCAGCCGTTATTTCGTTGCTATGGTATGGTAATGATCAAGAATGACAACATCGAAGTGAAGGCACTTCCCGGCCGCATTTTTCCGTTCCCTATACAGTCAGCGCGACAGGTCGCTCTCACCGTATAGGAAACGGAATGCACAGTGGAACACTCCGTTTCCTAGCAGATATGCGCGATGTGCTCACTGCCCTGTTAGTCTTCTGGGTGCCGATGGGACAAATTGCAAATTATCAATAAAGTTTTCTTACTCTCTGTATAGCTTTATTAGGTAGAGTCTACCAAATTTTTTCTCTGTGATAATTTTTGTAGTCGCGGTTTTTTTCCAGCAAACCTCTCATAAGTCGTCCATATTTTCATTTTTTTTATCATACTTACTCTTTTTTTGTGAAATGCAATCATAAAAACAATCTGAGAAAAATGAGAAAACATGATTGTCTACCAATATATAAACATGACTGAAAATCACATTTTTTTGATCATCAATACACTCCTGATTTATTCAGAATCGGTTTACATAACCATACGAAATATGAAAATGCAATTGTCCGACAAATGAAAGAACATACAGATGAAAATCGACGATTTATTGAGTTTTTAAATTCATTCATATTTATCGGACAAGAATGAATTTATATTTTAGAAAGGTTCGTTTTAGAGAAAAAACAACTGTCCACCATATAAAATGCGGCAAATCCTAGTTGAATATAATGGTTTCGTTTCAAAAACTTTTTTCGATTATTATTGAAATGAAACTATTGATTTCGATTGAAAGTGTATAATTCAAATTGTTCACTGACATTTTCATTCAAATCTAATAAAAAACAATGAAAATACTTCTTCCTCGCATTGAATTCGATGTAACAAGACGAATGGTATCCAGTAAAAGTATCACACCAATCGTCAGGTAGAATGACATCTTTATATTTGTGATTATGATGTTCTCTTGATGCCAAGAATATTTTGCACAGTTTAAGGATGTCACTTCCTCCTTTTTCGTTTTAAAGCCACGGATATTTTTTAAATGTTTGCACAAAAAAACTCCATCATCACTGAAAATATTATATCGGCAACAACTAAAATTGCCGAACTTTATTCTTCGGACAGCTGGATGATAGTATTCAGCACATCCTTCTTAAATGGTCCTCAAAAAATCAAATGTTTATTTGTAACATGAGCAAAGTTATATCCGATAAATTCATATACTTAGTCTATTCATAACCAAATTAGAGCAGTGAATTCTTTAATTTTTGAATGAACGCGACGTATTTTTGAGTTGGAGGGAGAATAAGAAAAAAAAAAGACATTATTCATAATTTTTTATCACAAAAAATCTTCGTTTTTCATTTGTCGGACAAGGAAATCGCCACATTTTTTTGTCGCTCAATTGCATTTTCATACTTCATACGGTTGTATCAACCGATTCTGAAAAATTCGGGAGGGTATTAATACTTTGAAAAAATGCGATTATGAGTCATGTTTATGTTGGTAGACAATCATGTTTTCTCATTTCTCCAAGATTGTTCTTATGATTGCATTTTACAAAAAAGAGTATGAAGCTATACAGAAAGTAAGAAAACTTTATTAATAATTTGCAATTTGTCCCATCGGCACCCAGAAGACTAATAGGGCAGTGAGAACATCGCGCATATCTGCTAGGAAACGGAGTGCTCCATTATGCATTCCGTTTCCTATACGGTGAGAGCGATCTGTCGCGCTGACTGTATAGGGAACGGAAAAATGCTTCCCGGCCTAGTCCGGGAAGTACGTACTTTCTCAAAGAAAAACCGTCCAGGAAGTGGTTAGATCCCGGACGATTGCCTAAAAAATCATGTTTTTTTGACAGTTGTACAAAAATAACTATTTTTTTTGTTGTCATCTGATGGCGAACTTGAGTAATTGAAAGCGAGCCTTCGAATGAAATACACTGCGCAAGAAAATTAACGCACATTATGGAAATCTCAAATTTATTCTACAACTGAAGATGTTCTCAATGATAATTATTTTTATCAGAATTATGCATGCATATATGTTATCCACTTTCAACGTTTTTCTTCGATACAGATGTTTTCTCCCAGCAGGAATAAAAAAATATGATATTATCAGATTTTGAATGTATTGGCTCCATTCTAAAATCAGTTGTTCTCGATCAATTCTAGTGATCAATAGTTTTTCTTTCGTTCGATTTTCTACACTCGATCGCTATGCAACGCGAAACACGCAATTTGACCCAAGAGGAATGTGCCCAAGCGGTAGTTTTGCGAGAAGAAGGGTGGACATACAGTAGAATTGGTTTGGAGGTTTGGAGTTTCCCATACAAGTGTGTCCAAAATGTTGCAGCGATTCAGGGAGACAGGTATGAATGTCCGAAGACCAGGACAGGGTAAACCACGGGTAGCAACTGCCATTCAAGAACGTTACTTGAGAGTTTCTTCGTTGAGACAACGGTTTGCAACCGCTCGCCTCCTCAGCTTGAGCAAACTCATGAGGTGCAAATTAGCACTCAGACAATAAGAAATAGCCTCAGAGAATATGATTTAAGGTCTCGTGTCTCGGCAAGAGGCCCAGCTCTTACCCCAGTCCATCGAAGGGCGCGTTTGGATTTTGCGAGAGAGCATATTCATTGGTAAAGAGTTCTCTTCACAGATGAGTCTAGATTCTGCCTCTACCATTGTGGTTGACGTTCCCTTGTATACAGACGTTCACATAAAAGATATGCTCAGTGCAATTTCCTGAATACTACTGGTTTCGGGGGAGGAACGATTATGATATGGGGTGGAATATCTTTGACTGCTCGCACAGACCTAGTGGTCGTTGATAATCGAGCTATGAATACTGATAAGTATATAAGGAACATTCTTGAAGAGCATGTAGTGCCATTTGCTCCATACATTGGTGAAAATTTCATTTTTATGGACGATAATGCCAGACCCCATCGTGCGCGCATCGTTCAGGAGTACCTTGAAGAGGTTGAAGTCTCTCGAATGGAATGACCAGCAAGAAGTCCAGATCTCAATCCGATTGAGCAGGTTTGAGACAACCTCAATAGAAGGCTGAGAAGTTCAGAAAATCTTCCAGCTACTCTTAATGACTTAGGAATCCAACTCGGAGTAATCTGGGAAGGATTAGATCAGAACATTTTGAGATCACTCATTTTGAGTATGAACCGTCGTTGCCGAGCTGTAATTAACGCAAGGGGTGGAAATACCAAGTATTAAATCACTTATCAGCATTTCAGTATTTTGAAAATTGTTCATTTCTCTTCTTTCACATAAGATTCGGTGAAATCCTGAATTTTTCTTCCATTTAATGTGTCTTGTTGCGTTCAAAACCTTCCCGAGAGAACATAAAAAATAAGTTATAAAGTCAATGTAGAGTTAACTTCATTAAAATTGAGATTTTCAGAATGTGCGTTAGTGTATGTTATTTTATTTTCATACGTTTCGAAATTCATGAAAATCTGAATATCCACTTTTGAATTGACATTTACGATTGTTATAATTGAGTGGACAATTACTGTTGAAAACAAAATTCCATGGAGAAAATTAAAGGGCTGGGGCCATCACCAAGGCCAGCAAAGATAGAAAAGGGATGAAAGCAGCAAAGGGTGGGTCACATATAGGTTCATTCCTTGAGAACGAATGGTTATCCCCCGGTCTGTGTTCCAGTTATATCATCACAAGTCTGAACGAATTCTTGTTAAGAATCACGGAAACATGTTCAATCTTAAATGACCGGAAAAATAGAGAAAAGAATGGTCATATTGGAAGTATTTATTTTTTCTTCTTGAGAGAAGATGAGGTGTAGGGCGATAGAACTGGTTGAAAGACTCAAGTCTAAGCAGGCGTTATTTCGATTCCATCTTTATTTAAACGGCAAACCTAGGAGAGTTCAAGGGCCCACATCGCCGAAGAACTTTGAGTAGGAGTAACCGTTCTATTCTGAAGTAACGATAATCGGTCCCTGTTGCTGTAGTGTCAATCGTGCAATGTCTTCTCACCGATCATTATTGTGTAAATGATGCCGGTGGCAATGTGCCAGAAATTACCATAATCGACAAAATGTCATGCATTAAAGGTCGTTTCAGACCAGCCCAAAACTGACATAAATAGTTGGAATAATAGGTCTTGCCCGATAATTCACGAATTTCCGATGAAGGACAAATGGTGCGATTGAATTTTTCACTTTATGACGGCATAATGGACGTTTAGTCGAAGCTGAAAATTGGCTTGTTGGAGAGGGACAGACGGAGGACCTCTTTTTCGATCTAACGAATTTGCAATTCAAATTTCTCTTATGTCGTTCGAAATGGAGCCCTGGATGTGCTGTGTCGTTGTGAAATGACGTGGAAAATGGAAAATAATAGATGGATATATCACGAAAGACGCTGAGAGTGATGGGGTTTGGTTTTTGACATCATTAGCTCAATTCCGCGTCCATTCTTTTTATATATCTTCAGCTCAAGCGCTGGATGTTTTTTCATTTTCGAGAGGATTTGCGTGCATAATTCGATCTTCCGGTTTTCCCTTGTTTGATGTAGGAAATCTGAGGATTATTTATACTTGCGCCTGGATGCCTTCGTTGATGGAAATTGAGTGCTCAACCTCAACAAAAATGCAGACATCGTCAAAAGTCGCCCTTGGTTTCTCGAGAAATAAAAAATCTATTTTCTGGAAATGAGATGAATATTCTCCTCTATTCCAACTGCAATATATTTGATATGAAATATTTGTTTGTTAATCTTTGATTCATACAGGATGGGACGAAATAGGAAAAATGAGAAAAAAATTAGAATTTACCGATTATTTATTTTGGATTAATGTTTCGTACCTTGTTTAGTTAACCAAGGTTTTTCTATTTTTATTTTTGTTCTCTGATTGTTTTACCAGGATAATGGTCTTCTTGCACTGCTTCTAGTTGTAAGGATGCTGGTGATCCTCGTTAATCTCGATGATTGAGACTGTTGTGACTGCACAACCGATGTAGGGGGCAGGCCCGGATTTAGGGGGGGGGTTCAAGCGAGGCGCTTGCCCTGGGCGCCAAAATCGATCAAAGGTTGATTTTTTTTAATTTTTGATCTTCTCGGAAAAAATATTTTCCGAGTGCTAAAATCGAAACTGTAGAATGAAAACATGATAAACCATCACTATGCCAAAAATCTTCAAAATCAATGAGGAATCAATTCACTGCATATTATTCAGTGATCTACGAATGCCCGCCACACTTGGGGTGAAATAGGTGTCGCAAGCATAGAGCCAGTTATTTCTTTGCCTGAAGAATTACCGACTCATCCCCAACATATCTAGAACTAAATGCGTTGTCAATGATGCCAACGCGTATAAAATGTATAATTTCATGCTTCTTTCAATTTTATCTCCCACATTTGTGGGACTTTATTATTACATATCTCTACATCAAACGTTTTTCCATCATAGAGATTTTAGTCTTGACAAAGTTGATAAACATTCTGACAACATTGTTAATTGTTCTAGACATACATCAATATATAGGTATTCCGAACATCGAATAATAACACGAAATACATAATAATTCCAATGATAACTCGAAAACGACGCGTTTTATGAAAAAAACATAGAAATACTTTTATTCTTAAAATGATTGATTATTTCGAAAATATGAACCGTTTATCTTTTTCAAGTGGTTTTATAGATTTATGACTCGGTTACGCTGTAACTTTTATACCATCATGAATAGAGTAAATAATCAACCAAAATTCAGTTCATTTTAAATAGCGGTTACGAAGATATGAACAAAAAAGTGTTTTTTTTTCATGGATATTCGATACCCAGTTTCTTTCAAACGACACCGAATTTTGAAAATTGGTATAGGAAAAAAGTGTTTCGTTTGATGAGAGGAATCTACAGTTGAAACATATGAATGAGTAAAAGACAGTATATGTGTATATACAGGGTGATTTTTTTGAGTGTATTTTAGAGTACATACATAATATTAAATTGTGAAATATTTTCATGCGGAATCTACTTCCGGTTTTACCGGAAACGAATGTTAACTTCGTTATTTCAAATATAACACCATGTACATTTATACATATCAAGATATTCGAATTCTTCGTTTAATTCTGCACTGATTTGCTCTATGATATGCGCAACCACTTCAAGCGATTGTTGAGTTATAGCCTGATTGTGAAATTTGTTAACAGAAAGAGTGTCACAAATTGATGTTTATATCTTCAAAACCCCTCATTGTAAGAATTTCTTTTTGCAACAGTGAAACAAAAAAAAGTAGAGCTGATACTGCTAATTGTATGAATTATGGGGAAATATTATACAGGGTGCCTGAAACAGGGCTTCAAAGTGAGCCTCAATAAAACCATGAAATCTCTTTTTTTTCAAATGGTAACCATATAATTTTGTTATTCCGATCTATTGCTCGTCAAAAACTAGTTGGAGTGTGCCTAACAGTTCATGCCTTTAAAATCAGTAGTTCACCCTCTATATATACATTTTTAAAGCTTTCAATTCTCATATCCGACCTCAGAGGGGGGGCGCCATCATTAATTTTTGCCCCGGTCAGAAAAAATCGTAGATCCGGGCCTGATAGGGGGCTATACTTAACTGTCAGCACACTATTGTTATCTTGATGATTACTGCGATGAGTTGCTATCTGTACTCAGAAAACAACTGCGAAGAGGATGAGAAAGTGTTGAAATTTGAACGCACTCTCAACAAACAACTAACTGTATTTTTCTTGTTACCTCAACTTAGATAATACGCACGAAACGATTATACAAGTAATATGTATAGAATTATGAATTCTACCTTATATATGAAAATGTATAGCAAGGAAGAATTATGATATGTACCTTCTATATGAAAACGTAAGCAAGGGAGCAAAGTGATCAGTTGTATGAATAGGTATGGTTGACTAACAAGTTGATTAACAAAAATTGATCAACAACTGACCGAGTGACAACTAACTGATGACTTTATCGTCCTGATAAATGCAATTATCCCCAAATTCGTTGTGCAGAGAAACAATGATTGGTTCGAGGATGTTTTCTACGTAGATGGCACCAGTCATTGTTCGTTCAACGATAATAAGATGGTTACGGCGAACGAACATTATACCCCCAAGTAGATCATTGATCCTTCGAAAGGGCACAACTTCCCGGACGAAATTGAGTCGCTCTAGTCTACCTGGACCTCTCCAAATCCTCTCTCGTCGACTATCACTTTGTAAACCAAATCGTAACTCGTCCGAAAAAAAGACGTTGCGCCATTTCAGTAAAAGCCAGTCTTGGTAGTGTTCTGCCCATTGTTGATGGGTAGCCCTATGTCCAGGTGATAGCCGAGGTACGCTTGAACGTCTTTCTGCCCATAAATTTGAGGAATGCTACCGTCTATAGGCTGTGATAGATACCTACCGTTCGATTCTTTGGAGTAAAATTTGCCAATAATGGTCTTCCCTTGCAGATGTTACTCTGGATCGACCAGGCGTCGGTCTACGGGCAATGCTGCTAGTTTCCAGGAAAAGGGCCACCATGCGCCTTACTGAAGTCCGTAGAATACTCAACGTTGCGCAATCGGGTTGGCCGACAATAAAGCTTCTTGATGTAGGGTTTCTATTATTTCCCGGTCAAACTGAGAAATGTCCCGGCATTTTCCACGAAATATTCTAAATATTAAAAACTCTCGTTATTCGCTGAAAACCGATTAGGTACCTTCGAATACTCTTGCATTCTCCCGAACAAGAAACATTTTCTTCTTGTTTATTGTTTTCATTTAAGTGATAAGATTGGAAGATTACACACATAAAAAATTGTCGTATTACATTCAATAAGTTGAGAGTTTTTGTGTGTACGTCTTTGAAGCAGATGAAGTGAGACTATACTCGTATCGAAAATATTATAGATAGATGTTGGCCAGTACCGTCCAAATTGAAACGTCCCAAATAAAAATTTCTGATTTACCTACATGCAATACCTAGTAACTTAGGGGTTCTCCCAAATTCTTCATAATTCCCTGAATCCACCACTGGACACATGTTACCTATGCACTGACCACTGAGTACTTATACAGTGCTAGTCAAAAGTCTCCTCCCCCCCTCGTCAATGAACGGGTATACTTATAATAATGAAATTTGGAGGGTGGAAATAAACGGATGTAGGCTTCTCAACTGGTCATAACAGGTGACGAAATAGTCATAAATGACGTCACAATGCCACTGTGACCAATAATTTTAAATGGGACCCTATGGCAAAATCAGCCGAAACCCAAACAAAATTGGCATGACTGAATAGGTATTTTCAATACCTTTCAAACGAGCTGTCACTTGCCATAGGGTCCCATTTAAAATTATTGGTCACAGTGGCCTTGTGACGTCATTTATGACTACTGCGTCACCTGTTATGACCAGTTGAGAAGCCTACATCCGTTTATTTCCACCCTCCAAATTTCATTATTATAAGTATACCCGTTCAAAAGATACGAGGGGGGGAGGGGACTTTTGACTAGCACTGTATACATATCGAACTGAGCATTTTCTTCTCCCCCCAAACTATAATATGTTTCCTATTCAATCAATTCTGAAACACATCCATTCTAAGACTCGTTGATATTTGAATTCAGATCAGTTATAAAGTTATAATATTGGTATTTCACGTACCTATTTTTTTATGGGGCAGTCAAAATGCTTCAAAGGGTATGGACGATATTGAAAAGTGAAATTCAGGGTTCAATAATGTATACACTTTCAGAAAGCTTTCTCTTGTAGGCTAATTCAGCTTTTATTCATGAAGTGTGCATGTCTATGTATATCCGAGCTGGATTTATCCCAACTTTGGATGGATATGGCCAGGATGTCAATCTATACGGCATACCCAAACATGGGCGCCCGAAGAAATTTTTCTCAGGGGGGCAAAATAGAAATTCTTGAAAAACGATGAGTAATATTGAGGGTGTTGTACTGAAAAACGATAAGGCCATCAAAATCTGAGGGGGGCCATGGTCAATGCAGAAACACACTTTTCAATAGATACAGGTTCACAAGTACAGTGTTAGATCCAGTAACTTTACCGATTTGTATTCAGGTTAGAACCTCCGGCCGAGATACCTCTGAAGATGCCTGCCGCCGTTGTGGGAGAAACGTCTGGTGAAATTGCCATTGGACCACGGCTAGAAAGTCCGTCAAACTTATAGAGAACTTCTTGAAATTTATCGTTTACCTAATTGTCCACATTTCTATTCAGTCGGCATTGACAAATTATCATAGAAAGACTCAAGTCGCAAGAACGTTTACAAATTATTGAAATTTATTTTCAAAATCAGTCTTCTATTCGCCAAACTTGTAGAGCACTTCGAGAAATTTATGGTTCACATAATTGTCCATCAGAGCAGTTTATTCGTCGAACTATCGATAGATTTCGGACAACATTTTCTCTACTCGATGCAACAGCAACAACAAGACGACAAAAAACTGTACGTAGGTATAGAAGAAACTATCGCTGCTGTGAGTAATAGTGTTAATGAAGATCCAGATTTGTCTATTCGTCGACGTTCACAACATGGAAAATTTTGCGTAAAGACATTGGTCCACACCCAAGTACAACTGGTTCAACTAATGCCACTTGATCATAATACGTGTCGTTTGTTTGCTGATTGGGCCTAGAATAGCTTGAAGTTGATTCAATTTTTTATCGAAAAATTGTGTTCAGTGATGAAGCTCATTTCTGGTTGAATGGCTTCGTGAACAAGCAGAATTCCTGTATATGGAGTGAAAACAATCCGTTCTGCAGCTTCCATTGCATCCTGAAAAATACACTGTGCTGGAGCTTATGTTACTGTAAAATGTAAATGGTGCTCGTTACAGATCGATGATCAATGATTATTTGTTTCAAAATTTGAATGGTATCGACCCAGAAGTATTTTGGTTCCAAAAAGATGGTGCTACATATGTACAGGGTGCGGCACGGAGGATGGATGGTTTTAAAAAAATAATAAAAGCGTTAATTTTTACTCAAAAACACATTTATTGACGGAATCAGATTCTCAAGGAAATAGCATTTGAGACAGACAAGTGTGGAAAATCACATCAGGCATGTGGTGGCCGAAATCGGTGATGCAGTGCTGGAGGCGCTCTTGGAAGTTCGCGTAGACTCTCTCCAACATCGCTCTCTCAACTTGGGCAACTTCCACGCGAATAGCCCTTTTCAATTCGTCCAGAGTTCGGGGCTTGGTCTCGTATACTCTAGCCTTGAGGTGTCCCCATAAGAAAAAATCGCATATGGATAAATCTGGGGACTGCGAAGAATGGCTTGTCGAACGCGTTCAACATTTTCAGGCGTTCGAACTGTTCGCACAGGTCCTCTTGGTCTTCTGTTGATCAGTTCACCACGTCTGCGAAGTGATTCAACCCAACGAAGGATGGTGTTTCGAGAGGGAATAGCTCTATTCCGATTAATGTGGAAATGGCGACGAAACTCACGCTGCACGACCGTGACTGACCCATTATTTCGGACGAAACTATCATAGGCGAAAACACGATGCTCCACCGTCCAAGGCTCCATGACGACAACTGGTAAATAAATGCTAGGAACACACGAGTCTAACGGCACCTCCCACTTCTCTCGTCCTCAGTGGGGGAAAGTTATGCCCATCTGAAAAACGTCCGCCCTCCGTGCCGCACCTTGTATAATACTGCTTTCGTAAAAATTGAATTATTGAAAGAAAGATTTAGCGATAACATTATTTCGAGAAATGATCCAATAAATAGGCCTCTAAGATCATGCGACATAGCTCCAATGGATTGGACATATTATGCCGGAAATAATTTTTAAACATAGGGGAAAGGGGGGCAAAACCGGACATAGGGGCATAATAGGGTACTCCAAAACTATCCCCTTTGCGTTGGTTAAATTTTGTTCGCGTAGCATACGTTGATATCTCTCATCCACGCAAGTATTTCCACAAGTTCGGACAGGTGCGTGTGTTTATTTATCGTTGTTATGTAGAACCACGTGAATCTTGGGTATATGTAATCTTATTTTACCTAAATTCATCCCTACCTGATCTAACTATATTCTACGATTATTGAAAATACATAATGTGATATGTAGGTTGTTTGGCTGTATGAAACTCTGTAGATAAGTCTAATTTTTCTTATGTGTTTTTTATTATTCAACATTGATTAAAATATAAGCTCTGGGGCAAAACCGGAAAACCCAAGTGGGGCACAACCGGGCGGTACCCATTTATGCCACATATGGATATTGACCAATGCATTAAACTTTTAGAAATTTGTAAGAGTGTTTCTTTATAACAGTTTCACAGTTATATGGTACGCACCAATAATCGGAAGACTAGTCGTCAACATTGGTCTACGGATGACATGGAAATAGTATATTATTTTATAAGGAGGAGAAGTGTCACTTTTCATGGCGAGCTTTAGTTTGCCCGCCGAACGTAGTGAGGTGGGTAATTGAAAGCGAGCCATGAAAAGTCGCACTTCTCCTTCGAATGAAATATGTCTTTTTATTTTCAAACATCTTGAAATTCCTGGAAATCTGAATAATATTGACATTTACGATCGTTATAATTAAGTGAAAAATGTAACATTTGTATAGTTACGGTTGTCTTGCAAAATTAGTCCCTTGCATAACAACACTTTTCCTGCCGCCGCGCCGGAGGGAAAAGTAAGCAACTATTTCTCCGCCTAGGCGGAGAAATAGAACTTCTCTGTGATCCTGTCAGTCTAGAAATGACGTTGTTATCGAACGTTTGGAAATAAAAGCAATTATGGAAGTTGTTTCTAAAACGAAAAAAGCAGAAAATAATTATAATGTTTCTCTTAAAGATAGGGTTGAAAAAAGAATGAATGGAATGTCTTTGGAAAGGGCTAACTATGAATAATACGTAGTACCCGGTTTTGCCCCAACCCCCGGGGCATCAGAACCGTAAAATAGAATATGATTCTTTTTGTTGGTTTTTTCATCTTGTACTAGTTTTTTATAAGTTTAACTCATTTCACTGTTTGCCTCATATGCAACGGCATAAACAAGTCGATTGTCAATCAATGAACATGAATAAATAAATAATTATTGCAGTTTTTTTCTTAGCTACCCGGTTTTGACCCCCTTTCCCATGAATGTCATAAAATTATCATGTATAATGCTCCTAGAGATGAAATTTTGTCGGCTGAATTTCTCGATTGCCGAAAAGCAACAAACTTGAATATTATAAGAGAGAAATTTGACCTGCTTAAATTTCATCTCGAGTGATATTCGACATGAAGACACGACACGAGAAAATGAGTCCAACAGTAATGTGGTCACATTGCGCTATTTGACAAATGAGTATTCATCATTCTATATACTAAACGTATTTTACACTTTTCGGTCGGGGGGCGTGGCCTAAATTGTCAAAAAGTAGGTCCGAATAAAGGGTCCCAGCTCGGAAAGGGGACCACGTGAGATGAAAAACGATATAGAAAAAGAAAGTAGAAGGTCAGGTGCTTCTTTTGAGGTATGTTTCGTCTTTTTACGTGGTCGGGAAGTACGTTAATTTTTATATCGAATATCGCGAATTCGGAAAAAATCGCGAAAAGGTACCACATATTTTCAGCTAAAGGCTTTTGTTCCAGATATCCTAGACGGGAGTTTTAGATACGAATCGAAAGAGGAAGAATCGGTCTGCCCCCGATTGGCTTTTCGATTTCTGACGTTGGGCTGTTTCCTTGGAAAATCAGATAGAAAATTCGACATTTTGTAAACAAACCTTCGAACGCCGAATATTTTGACATGAACGATCAGCTGTTCGGTTGCCGCCATGTTTCGGCCATGTTCCATACTTGCATTCGGGTTTAATGTCATTTCGAAGCCAAGCCAAGTTTTTATGCATAATTATAATTCATATAAAAATAATGGTTTCAATCTAGGCTTGAATACTAAGCTTGACTTTGTATTATTCGGTGAATATTATAAGAAATAAATTCATGAGTCTTTTCGGAACATGCCCAAACTTCAGATGATAGACATTTCCAATTGACATTTCTAACAAATTCTATCTGACATTTGGAGAAATTTCTCGGGAAATTTTAATTATTTCAAATTATTTCACGTTCCTATGAGAAAATTGACTACATTGAGTTGTAACACATAAGTTCCTTTATAACCGACGTTTTAGTAGTGTCAATTGTTTGAAAAAATATTATGTTTATATTCAATGGAAGTGAGGTTATCGAAGTCAAGGACGGCTACACAAATTGACCATATTCATACGCTATCGGTTGCAGCTTTTTGAACGTTCTTGGGTTGGCAGCAATAATAATAATATGTCATCACTTTCATTACTGATTTGAAATAAGCCCGCCAATTCATTAATATTTAGGTTCTTTATAAAATTTAGGTGTACACAAGATGTACTTACACCTTTTTAGCTTCCATTTTTACCAAAAATTGTTTTCGCTCTTTCAAAATTCAAAATACGTTCAAAACTTCAAAAATTGTAAACAATCAAAGACAATTGACATTAATGAGGTTTGACATTTGACATTGATGACACATTGGTACCAACCCAAAGATGCTCAAAAAGCTGCAACCGATAGCTAATGAATATGGTCAATTGATCTGATGCATCTGCATCTACTCATTTTATGCATATTATGATATGATGTTATGAAATCTAGAAATAATAATCAGATGTATTTTATGGACACTTCAGTGACATCTGAATAGCATATAGATATATTATGTTATTTGCTTGCTTATGCACATGTTTCCAGATGAAATGTATAGAATTATGAATAATTACCACAATTTCTGAAGAATTCAGTATTATTGAGCATCCCGTGGCAATTGAATCCAACTTGAGCATATGTGAAAAATAAGTTAGGTACTCGACATATCCTTTCATAAATGCAAAAAGAGTTTATTGTTATTGTTTATGGTACATATCTCATATCTTGAAACATTTCAGTGCATTAAACGTTGACTGGGCCAAGATTTTTCCTTCCGAAAGCTTTGTGCAACGGTGTTTTCAATAATATTATACAGTCGAACTTCGATAAATCAAATTGGTTGGCAATAGCGACAATTTTTCAAGAATTCAGTATTTACAAGCATCTCATGACAATTGAATCTTAAGCATATGAAAAGAATTAGTTAGCTACTCGACTTATCCTTTCCTAAATTCAAAGAAGAGTTTATAGTATCGTTAATGATAGGTACACATATCTTATATCTTGAAACAATTCAGTGCATCAAACATTGAATGGGCCAGGATTTTTTCTTCCGAAAGCTTAGTGCAACGAAGTTTTCAATAATATATTTTCAGACAAAACTAAAAATACTATTCTGTTATCATTATCAGGTAGAATTCAGACATAAATATCTTCATTTATACATCAAGGAAGTAATTGAGTAGAAATTTTATCATTTGATATACCTAATATAATATAATGATGGTATGTTTAAAAAGAATCGTACAGTCCAAGGATCCCATTGTAATAAAGGATCATTTCTATCCAGTAATGATTTATCTTGGTCGAAGTGCTTTTGATTTGATCATATCTTCAAGCTGTTTTGATTTTACCTGAAAGCTAATGGAATCAAGGCTTACCACATCTTATATGTTCATAATTGATGAAATATCTCTAACTCAACTGCTTTGTTCATTTTAAAGCAATCAGCATGTTTATTGAAAAATGTACCTATATACAGAATATTTTTTTAAAGCTATTTTAAAGATGATTAAAACATCAATATAAAGTTGGTTCTATCGTTCCCATTGACAGATACAAACATGAATGCTCTGATAAAATATTTTCAATTACTGAATGTCAGTCAAAAAAGTTGTTAAGACGCATTTCTTCGTTGAAGCATAATGAATGATAATCTTTATGCATGAAGAATTGGAATGTTGAATATGACTCATGAACATCTTTAAGAGTACCTGCTGTTATATTTCAAATATTATTCCAGTTATTTGTTTGGATAGAAAAAAACTGTCATTTGATTTGATATTTATGCGATAGGACTAAAATTTCCAGTATTCTTGATTGGGAATTATATGAATTATATATGGTATTTATATGAATATGGCTCACTCAAATTTGTTATCCATGACACCTTTGGGCTTTGATCAGGGAAACGTCGCAGCATACTATTGCTTCGATTAGATATAATTAAAGTATAGTTCTCATTGTTTGAGATATGTTTTAAATTTTAACAGTTTGAAGCGGACGGTACCGAGGACAAACAGTGTAATAAACAGAGTAGAAAAGGATTTTGTATACCATGAGAAAGGGTAGTAGGTAGTTAAAGGATTAGGGATTCTTGCAGGCGCCAGGGACCAGGTATGCAAATAAGTGGTTCACAGTCCGTTTTAACTCTCTGGTGCCTTCAAGAAACCCTAATCCTTAAGTACCTTTCCTGATTGCAATTAAAGCAATAAATATGAACAATTTTAATGATTATATGATGGTTTCAAGCGGACGGTACCAAGGACAAATAGTGCAATAAACAGAGTAGAAACGAATTTTGTATACATCAATGACAAACTAATAAAGAATTAGGGATTCTTTCAGGAGCCAGAGAACAGATATGCAGACAAGCGGTCTCCACTCCGTTTTTCCTCTTTGGCGTCTGCAAGAATCCCTAAGTACCTACCCTTCCTCATGGAATACAAAATACTTTTCTACTCTGTTTAACACTGTTCGCTCGCCTGAGTGGGAGTGCACGGTAGTTTCGTATCCAGAAAGTGAATTCGTTTCGTGAGACAGTACAACACATATATGAGGTGAGTACCATTCTTTCAGTGTTTACTTTGTGGTATATTTTTCCATTCCATATTAAGAAGATGAGGTTGCTAATTTTCCAGAAGAATATCTCAACACTATAACACCTTGTGGAATGCCGCTTCACGAACTCAAAGTCGGTGTGCCAGTTATACTTCTGCGAAATTTATCTTTAGCTGATGGATTAATAAACGGTACCCGACTTATAGTGGTGGCTGTTACCGATGTTTTTTAACAGCTAAAATTGTTTTTTCATTTTTCAGGAAAGTTAGTTCTTATTCCTAGAATGGATTTGACTTCTTCCGACCAACATATACCGTTTGTTCTAAAGAGGAGACAATTTCCAATAAAGGTATGTTTCGCCCTCACCATCAATACGGCACAGGGGCAAACATTCGATAAAGTAGGTATTTATCTTGAAACACCCGTTCTTTCCCACGGTCAACTTTACGTTGCATTTTCAAGAGTTCGCAATTGGGATTCAGTAAAAGTTCAAGTGGTTGCATCGGGACAACATGGTAAATTACTGAAGAAATCGAAAAAAGTTTTCACCAAAAATATAGTTTTCCGCAGCATATTGAATTTAAAATTTAAAAAATCACATTTCATAATGATCGGTGCGAACCCAAAAACAGGAAGGACAATACGAAATGTTTTCAAACTAAAACGTAAGTTTATTTGTTTTTTGATTTCATCATGTTAATTCTCTTTTTTTTAGACACGGACCTCTGGAAGAAGAATGAAAAATTTTTAGGAGAGCGTGAGGGAGGTACACTATATCCTTCAATGAAAGTATACAATTTTTCAGCGAATTGTGAAATTTGTAAACGCCAATAGGCATTCTATTGATTATTATAGATGATTATGTATAGGTTAATTTCTCTGCTTTTTATTATTGGTTAAAAAGAATTTTTATCATTGTTATTATTGTATTATTATTATCAGAATGAAATAAATCGAGTAATTATTTTATATATTTGCTTTTGAAAGACATCTTAAGAAATTCCCACTGATGAAAATCGCAGATCTTTTACAATGCATTGGTAGAACGCAAAGAGTTGACAGATTATCCTTCTTAGATTATAAGTTATCCTTACATAATTTATGTACGGCGTTCGTTATTACCAACTCGGGAGTCGAGCGAGAGAAAACGGACACAGAACATCTTTTAAATATGGATTTCTCTCTCTTTCCCTCTTTCAGCCAGAGAGAGAGAGAGAGAGATCCGAATTATTATATGTTCTGTGTCCATTTTCTCTCGCTCCACTCCCGGATTGGTAATACCGAATGCGCCTTATGAATTTCTTTTTCTTTGACAGAGCTCTCAAAATTATTTCCTACTCGCGCGCATAGAAATCATAATATACTTTTATTATATTAAGTATATATATTATGATTTCTATGCTCGCGCGTAACACTGACAAATGCAAATCAACCTACATGGAGGATCTATCAACAAGTTAGATCTGCTGGCACACTAGTAGATTAACTAAACGTATTTTGTTTTTTCTATGGTATTCATTTCCGAAGCTATCTATGAATTTGAGAAACGTCAAAAATTTTATCGCTGGAAAGCCAACTTGTTAGTTTTGCCGGCTTGCATGTTTCAACGAGAGTTGCTATGGAAACTTCCTCACTAAAAATGGATTGAGTATTGAGTGGAATAAACTTCCAAATAATATGAAATTTGGCTTCAATCTTAATTTAAATGTGTTTTATTTCAATTCAAAGTTCCATCACTCTAAAGGAACACCAGATATTACTATTCCCATTACTCTTTATGTATTCAGACATTGTGAATTCCGTTATGATGAAGGTGTTCTCAGAGGATGTCGATATGATGGGAATTCTCTTAGTGGAGTGCCTGGAGCATTCAAAACCGTAAAACCTCGGATTAGAGTTATAGTGAATGAAATAATATGATCGATGTGGGATATTGTTTTTTGAACTATAAATTGCAATGTTTACCCATTATTTTTTTGTGCAATCCATTTTTTCATTGTTTAAACAAATTATTATAAAAAATTTATGTTCGACCATATATTTTCACTTTAAACAGTGATTTTTTTGTATTTATATGTTGAATCTCACCTGAGTAGACATATAGGAACATTTTTCAAAGATACCTGTGAATAAAAATACCAGTAGGCATCTCGAACGTGGAGGGGAGAGCGGAGCGACAACTGCTATGTACAATGAAATTTCTCGGCCAGTTTAATTATAAATGAAACGTACTCTATTTAAAGAAATAATGTAATTAATTACGACCATGAAAAAAAATTATTAGTACAAAATCCGTTTATTTAAATATATAACATTGTTGTCAACATCAAATATTTTCTTCTACTTCATCTATCTGTATAATGGGTGAAGTATTGGAACAACTATTTTCGCTGCACTGTAGACATGCTACACTACAGTATAAACCACTTTTTCTGCATCCACACGCAGCTCCACATCCCTTTTTGCAATTACAAAACAACATTTGCAATAAATTATCCGGAGCAGGTAATTGATTCATTGTTATTGGGATGTTCATGTTATTTGAATACTTCCATCCCCAATTTTCAATAACTACGTCATTTCTTGGCCATATCTGAATTTATAGGTACACTCTTTTAAGGTGCTCAAACAGTGGCGGCTCGTGACTTGTTGAAGAGGCAGAGCTGCAGAGTATATACATACATAATTATATGTATGTATATCGATAATAAAGATTCGAACACTTTTTTTTATAGAATTTAAATAATTTTTTTTATAATATAATATATTTTCATATAATTCTTCGTAAAGAATTTTTTTTCGATAAACGTAATTAAAATTTAATTAAATTATGCAATTTCGTTTGAAAACAAGGTCTATACGCTTGAATGAACCGCAAAACTTAATAGCTTCTAAAATTTTGGACACAAGGGATCTGTTTTCAGCGAAATTCTCGTTATGAATTGAGATTTTTTCCGATATGCATTGTCCAGCTTTTCTTGTATTGACTTTCGCAATAAAGTGGAATGCATTTGATTCGTCAGATGTTGTTTGGAAATTCCATGTAATTGGCTTTCTCAGCGAGATGTGCCAAATCATCAAATCGTTAATAGTCTTTCACCCCCGAAAAGTAAACAAACAAAACAGAAAAGTCGATTTTTCATTTCCCATCCACAGATCCACGAGTATTTATCGTAAATATTTCTGTCAAATTTCCTTGTATAATTTTTTCCCCGACTTGTAGAAGAAACTTCGAAATTGAGGTCTTGCATATGACGTCCATTCCGTTTAATTTCTACTTTTTCTTCAAGGCTTAATCTTGAAAAGTTCTTATATTTTGTAATAAGATCCATTCATTCTTTCCTAAAAAAAAGCGCGGTCGTGAAAAACAACCCTCGCGCTTTCCGTCGATCGTCAAATTTAAATCAGCTCCTGGGCTGCGTTTGTCTGCAGATCGGTCTGTTTACGTCACGTTCTAGTTCAAACTATTCCGCCTTGCTGTTCCATATCCAAATCTCAACTATGATTGGTCGGTTCAAGGTCAAATACTGTAGGAAGCCGAGCTGTGCCGGGCTACAGCCCGGCTGTGCCCGTAGTACGGAGTACGAAGATGCAACTTATCTCAATCAGCAATAGGTGTCACTATTTCAGTTGTTCTAAAGTTTACTGTAATGTGTGTGGCCATCTGATGGCGTAGATTGATAAGTATAATACTTTGATTGAAAACCAAAACAAATTGTTTTTGCTTATTGATTCATAATGAATAATTTATGGAGAAAATTAGTATCTTGTTCTCATTTGAAAACAGGTGCTGCAGCTCCGCAGCTCCTATACACCAGCCGCCACTGTGCTCAAACAAACGCTGCATCAGTTGTTGGAGGCAGTGATGACAAAAGAACACTTGTATTTTTGGCTGTTGCTTTTATGAAAGAATTGAACCTTATTGTATTTAAATCATGAGTGTTAGACGGAGCGCCATATAAACTACATGCCACACTTGCTTGCAGTATAGTATTGGGGTATTCATTGATATTTTCAAATATTTTAACTGAGTCGTGTAAATCAATCCGTTTCTCAAAATTTTTGGCAAACTTAATTTTTCCTTTATTGAAAGATGCAGAAGTAGTGTCACAACCCGTCAAGGCATGTAAAAAAAGAATATTATGTTCTTTACAGTTTGGTAATGATTTTTCTAAACATTTCGATGAAAATATCTTCTGTTGAACTTTGCCTCGGGATGGTTTTAGAAAATATATTTCACGATCTTTATCTACCAATGCCGTTAATATCACCAAGACATCGATATCTTCTGAAACTATAACAACATCTTTTGATTCAAAATTCATTGCCGTCTCAACAATTTATTTGTCGGCATCGCTTTCCGCTTGGCATGTAAATATATTGTTGTCAGCTAATTTAACTCTCAATATTTCTATCAAGCGAATTTTATTTTTACTACTTATTTGTCAAAAATTTATCGTGAGAAATTTTTAAAGGTATCTATATGTTCATCAAATTCAATATCTGCACATTTATTTTTTAATGCACGACGATTCCGTTCGGCTGATTAAATACTATCTTTTTTATATCCATCAAATACCCTTCCCGTTAGGTTAGGTTTTAATCCGTTTGAGTATTTTAACTTGATTTATTTATATGTTCTATGTATAGTCAGCAATGCCAAAAAAAGCAAAGGGGTCAATTTGAGTCGTCAAACGATCCATTCTAGAGTTTTTGGGTTATATGTATTTTTGTATGCTCTATCATGAAAAAATTAAAATAAAAAATTTTTACCAAAAAAATTAAAAAAACATTTAGGGAGATGAAAAATAGATGTTGGCCAATAAAAATAAAAATCTAGCCTGAAGGTGTTCAATTTAGGTTAGGTTAGGTTGTGTTCGAAAAAGGGGTTGATCGTAGAGGGGTGAAAATTTAGGGTTATATGTATTTTTGTATGCCGAATCATAAAAAAATAAAGATAAAAAATTTTGTCCGAAAAAATTAAAAAAAAAGTTAGGGGTGGACCATCCTTATCATTCAAGGGGATGAAAAATGGATGTTGGCCGATTCCCAGTCCTACCCGATATGCACACAAAATTTCACGAAAATCGGCCCAGCCGTTTCGGAGTAGTTCGGTAACAAAGATGCAGAAAGGAGAATTTTATGAATTAGAGATAATAGCAGCTGTCGCTCCGCTCTCCCCTCCATGTTTGAGATCCCTACTGGTATTTTTATTACAGGTATCTTTGAAAAATGTTCCTATATGTCTACTCAGGTGAGATTTGTAACGAAGTTACTTTTTTTGCCGGGGATATTCTGTCCCATAGAAAAATTTTTCGATCGAGTTTCCTTATTTTCATTCAATAAATTCAATCTGATAAATTAAACCCGATAAATCGAATATTCTCGATCCGCGTGTAAAAGAAATCCCATACGGTGGCATATGGCCGCTGATAAGGTCCGATAAATTCGCGAATTTTTATGTTTTTCAAGCGGCCGCGGATCCAAAAAACAGCGGCGGACTTCGAATTCTGTTGCCTTATAAGGTAACGTTTTAATTCCTTTTTTGAATAACGTGATGTCATGACGGCCAATCAGACGGTGCCTTATTTCCCTACTTCTCGAAATTCTGAATTTTCGCACGCGTCACCACCCCACTTTTTTCGGAGGTTTTAAAAAGGGCCATCAGGGCTGATTCGAGATCCTTTTTGACTTGCTCTTTTCCGTGGAAATAAATCACTGTGTCTTGCCGATCTTTTTGAAGAATAAGTTGAAATTTCTGTGGGGTAAATTTTTCATTTGTCTTTCGAAGACCGTATAAATCAATTTAAAACTGTCAGTGAAAGTGAGATAGGACTCCGTTTTTAAAGTGAAAAGTGGGAAATTTCCGGAATCGGTAAGGCCTCCGTTATCATTACTTTTATGCTGATTGTTTCCGCTGAAATATCGTTCTAATATTATTTTTCTGTGTTTCATGAATATTCTTAAAATTTTCCTTTCATTGTGTGCGTATCTACTTCATAATTCTTGCGATTTTCATCGGGATTGACTTCGGCGAGACTATATAGCGTTGTCAAGGCACCGTGTCACCCTTAGTCAGTCTACTGAAGGTTTGCAGATTTATCGAAGGCACTCCGCCAGGTTGAGGGGTTTCGTTGTTGAAACCACTTTTCCGGACGGTGTTGTTGGTACCACTTTTTCCTTTAATACCTTCCGTTGTGTGTATACTTCATAATTCTTGCGGTTTTCATCTGGATTGACTTCGGCGAGACTATATAGCGTTGTCACGGCACCGTGTCACCCTTAGTCAATCTACTGAAGATTTGCAGATTTATCGAAGGCACTCCGCCAGGTTGGGGGGTTTCGTTGTTGAAACCACTTTTCCGGACGGTGTTGTTGGTACCACTGTTTCCCTTTAAATCTTTTCCTTCCGTTGTGTGTATACTTCATAATTCTTGCGATTTTCATCGGGATTGACTTCGGCGAGACTATATAGCGTTGTCAAGGCACCGTGTCACCCTTAGTCAGTCTACTGAAGGTTTGCAGATTTATCGAAGGCACTCCGCCAGGTTGAGGGGTTTCGTTGTTGAAACCACTTTTCCGGACGGTGTTGTTGGTACCACTTTTTCCTTTAATACCTTCCGTTGTGTGTATACTTCATAATTCTTGCGGTTTTCATCTGGATTGACTTCGGCGAGACTATATAGCGTTGTCACGGCACCGTGTCACCCTTAGTCAATCTACTGAAGATTTGCAGATTTATCGAAGGCACTCCGCCAGGTTGGGGGGTTTCGTTGTTGAAACCACTTTTCCGGACGGTGTTGTTGGTACCACTGTTTCCCTTTATATCTTTTCCTTCCGTTGTGTGTATACTTCATAATTCTTGCGGTTTTCATCTGGATTGACTTCGGCGAGACTATATAGCGTTGTCACGGCACCGTGTCACCCTTAGTCAATCTACTGAAGATTTGCAGATTTATCGAAGGCACTCCGCCAGGTTGAGGGGTTTCGTTGTTGAAGCCACTTTTCCGGACGGTGTTGTTGGTACCACTGTTTCCTTTTGTATCTTTTCCTTCCGTTGTGTGTATACTTCGTAATTCTTGCTATTTTCATCTGGATTGACTTCGGCGAGACTATATAGCGTTGTCACGGCACCGTGTCACCCTTAGTCAATCCACTGAAGGTTTGCAGATTTATTGAGGGCACTCCGCCAGGTTGAGGGGTTTCGTTGTTGAAACCACTTTTCCGGACGGTGTTGTTGGTACCACTGCGTCCTTTTATACCTTTTCCTTCCGTTGTGTGTATACTTCATAATTCTTGCGGTTTTCATCTGGATTGACTTCGGCGAGACTATATAGCGTTGTCACGGCACCGTGTCACCCTTAGTCAATCTACTGAAGATTTGCAGATTTATCGAAGGCACTCCGCCAGGTTGGGGGGTTTCGTTGTTGAAACCACTTTTCCGGACGGTGTTGTTCGTACCACTGTTTCCTTTGATATCTTTTCATTCCGTTGTGTGCATACTTCATAATTCTTGCGATTTTCATCTGGATTGACTTCGGCGAGACTATATAGCGTTGTCAAGGCACCGTGTCACCCTTAGTCAGTCTACTGAAAGTTTGCAGGTTTATCGAAGGCACTCCGCCAGGTTGAGGGGTTTCGTTGTTGAAGCCACTTTTCCGGACGGTGTTGTTGGCATCACTGTACTTTCTCATATATTTTCCTTCCGTTGTGTGCATACTTCATAATTCTTGCGATTTTCATCTGGATTGACTTCGGCGAGACTATATAGCGTTGTCAAGGCACCGTGTCACCCTTAGTCAATCTACTGAAAGTTTGCAGATTTATCGAGGGCACTACGTCAGGTTGAGGGATTCTATACTAGAATCACTCTCCTGTGCGTTGTGGGCAGTACAACCTTACCTTATCCCATTCACCTCCGTTTGAATTGTTAATTTGACACTGGTCAGATCTGAACGACTAGAGCGAAACACACCGGCATCAGGTCCGTTGTCAGCATTGGTTTTGAACGATATTTCACCGTGCCCTGCCGATTCTCCCCATTTCTATTTCGCTATTGCCGCCCCCTTTAATTCCATTCCGTCGCTACGCCTGCTCACCTCGCTCCGCCGCCTTAACGCCAATCGTAACCCGTTATTGTTTTCACATTTTGTACATATCTATTTGCTTCCTTAAGTGCCTTCACTGTATTTTTCATTTTGGATGGTAGATTCCATTTTCATTTGTAATAGATAACGTGTATTCATTTTTATTTCTGGGATTTCGTTGTTAAAAGGATTAAAAGTTTATTCATTATAAGTTCAGTTTCATCCTGGTGTTTTCTTTGATTCATCAGACACTTTCGTGAAAGAAACATTCCCTTAATCGCTAACAACTTAGATTAAAACCGAACCCTTCTCCACTGTATAAAAGCTACCCCGGCAGAAGTGAAGGGTTCTAGTCAAGGCGCTACAACCTTGTAAAACCTATTGTGGCTGGCGCTCGAGAATTTGCCGACCGAAAAGGTAGTTACGCCCTTGGAGACCTTCCCCCAATTAAGGGATCTTCACAGTGGCGCCCGAGCAGGGACCGTTTCTTTTGTGATACAATTATTGAGGCTGTATTTTTGTGTTTGAACATTTTTAAAGCTGAAATTACCGATTTCCGATCTGTTTTTTTTGAGGTTTTCCCGTTTTTGACATTTTAAGTTACAGTTTTATAGTGTGAAATTTTAAATTATTGACATTTTTGGACATTTTTGTGTGGAGGATTTGCAGTGATGAACGTGAATAGGTTGAGAGCTGAGGAATTGGTTTGGGAATTGGAAGCCCGGGGGACACAGGCCTGCAGGACTGTCCATGAGAACAGGATCCTGCTACGGAGAGTTCTCAACCAGAGGGTGCCTCTCAGGCCAACCCTAAGGGATGCAAACGAGGAAATGGACATGGCGAATCAAATCTTATGTGATCTGATTGAAGATATCCGGGAATTCGATGAGGAGAACGTAGCTAACGAAGAAGCCCGGATAGGAAGCCGTCTGGAACATGTCCGCAATAGGTTGGGACTTGTTGAGCCAAGGACAATGGAAGAACGAGAGAGGTTGGAAGGTTTATTGGCAGGTCTGACTAATGCCCGTGAAATGTTAGAGGACATCCAATTGGTGACCGGAGTTCATCCGGTGGCGCAGGCGCCGCTGGTGGAGGGTGTCCCACCGCCCAGGATCACAGAAACCAATAGGTTTCCCGGAACTACTTTGTTGGAACAGGAGATAGAACTCATTTCTTTTCATGATACACCAGCTACCGTCAGAAGAGAACATCCGGAGTCCCCGAGTGCAGTTCAGGACAGAACTAGTAGAGGGAACTGTTCAGGTTCACAACCAAATGAGACCTATCGGAGAACAAGTTTACCCACCGACTTCTTGCAGCGGATACGCGAACGAGCCTGTGACGCAGTTCTTCGCCGACTGAATTTTTCCAGCCCCCTCTTGAACTCAAGAACATATGGAAACAGGATTAGTTCTGCAGAACAGTGGCCCCTACCAACGAGACCGGTTGCTGCAGAATCAACGCGACGAATTTCATTTCCGTTTTTGGAGGATGAACCAACAACCTCCGGAAGTGGTCCAGAACTGGGCGCGGAGGCACAAATCCAGGGACAGCCGATGAGTTCGGAACTGGATCTTCCATTACCGAATCGGACATCGAGTTCTGGAGCCACTAGGGAACATACTCGACGAGAACCAAGGCGAACAATCATGGGCAGTTCCGGAGCTAATGGTGGACATGTCCGCTCGGAACCGACTCAGGTGAACATGAACAGAGTCGGGACTGATATGCAACCTATCCGTCCAGAACCAGATCACATGGACAGGAACAGTTCCAGGGCCGGACCCAATGTTCCGGAACAAGATGATGGAGGGCCGCATAGGTCAAATTCTGAAACGAGGCCGAACCAAAACGACCAGTTCGTACCTTGTCAGAACTGCTCTAACACCAGAACAACAACGAAAGGCAATTCCACTTTCCGTGACAATCATCTTAAAAGTTTACCAGAACCGGATGAGAACTGCCGGACCGGGCCTGAACATAAGGCGCAGGAACGGAATAAGACCAAGCGAGAGAATTATGAACCATTTCTGCCGAATCGCAAGCAAGCTGAGGACGGAACTGCTACGGGAACTGCTATTGGTTCTTACTGGAATTATCATTCGGTCCCCGTTTACAAGTGGAATATCTACTTCGATGGTTCTAGTGGTGTAAATTCTTTCCTGGAGGAGGTAGAACAGTTGGCCGAGACGCGAAAAGTTACACATCAACAGTTATTCGAGTCCATCTTCGAATTATTGCGCAAGGACGCCAAAGACTGGTACATTCCCCGCCGAGGTTGTTTTCAAGATTGGTCAGACTTTAAGGAACAACTCCGTGAAGCATTCCTGCCTCCAGAATACGAGGAGAACCTCCTGGAGGAAATACGAAAGCGGACTCAGGGGGATGGAGAAAAACTAGTGCTGTTCACAACACGGATGCAGAACCTGTTCCTGAAGTTGAACACGAAGCGACCTTCGGAGGAAGAGCAAGTTAACATTATTAAAAGGCGATTAATACCGTCACTACAGAAAGCCCTCGCCTTCCAGGAAACGAGAACATACTCAGAACTGTTGAACAAAGGAAAAGTGTTCGAATTAGTGCAGTGGCAGGCGGACCATTATGTACCACCACCTGACCGGCCAGGATTTATGGATGAACGACATTTGGTTTATAAAAATGTGAACCAGAAGGCAACTGGGAACTTGATGATAGACTCAAGCCGTAGGACTCCCGTCGAACCATCACGTGTACCACCTGCCAGAGAACCTACACCGTCCTCCGTACAAACGACCTCCACCACCGCACCGGAAAGACCTACGAATGATAGATCAGGAACCGTCCGAGAACCAGCAAGGGAGAAGCAAGTGAGATTTGCTGAAAGACAACCACAATGCTGGCGATGTGGTACAATGGGACATATGAGGCGAGAGTGCCGAGCCAAGCCTGTTATATTCTGCTCCCGGTGTGGTAGACAGGGTATACTTTCCCGGGATTGCAGATGTTCGGAAAACTAGAGCGAAACTGTCGGGATGGGAAGACTCGACAGTTTCCGAAGCCGACTTCCCCGAATACATCGAAGTATCCATCTAAAGAGAACCGCCCTATGGTCGCCGTCTGTATTGAGCACCTCAAATTTAAAGCCCTATTGGACACCGGAGCTTCGAGGTCATTTCTTAGTTCATCAGCAGCCGAAAGGTGCCAAAGCCTGGGAATCCTCACAACACCGGTGAACAATGTATTGGCAACCGTAGCAAATGGAAGCTGTGTATCAGTGCAGGAGATTTGCCGTACATCACTATCCTTGAAAGATACGAAGATCGATGTTCACCTGCTTCTTGTGCCTCAGTTACCTATAGACATAATACTCGGCATGGATGTTTTGTCGAAACACGACTTCCACATTGATCTAAGGACCTCACAATGCTTCCTGAACGGTCGACCATTGGATCCGCCAGATATAGTGTTGGAACCTTCCGAGAGACCCACGGTGAACTCCCTGGCATCCGGACAAGAACAAATTTTGGAGGAATTCTTGAAACCGGAACTTCAGAAATTTTCCGAAGTTCGAGGCACGACCACACTCATCGATCATGACATCAAGATCAAACCCGAAACGCAACCTCTGAAACAGCGATACCGTCCTTATAACCCGAAGATGCAGGAGGTTATAAACCAGGAAGTAGACAAAATGTTGGAGGACGGTATTGTGGAACCGTCAAGTTCACCATGGAGCTCTAGCGTGGTTATTGTGAAGAAATCCAATGGCGATCCAAGGTTCTGCATCGATTTCAGACCGGTTAATGAAGTCTCAATCAAGGACGCATATCCCTTGCCGCATATTGCTGGGATATTGGATAAACTTCGGAGGGCCAAGTTTATATCTACGCTGGATTTGAAACATGGATACTGGCAGGTTCCTCTGACCGAACGAAGCAAACCCGTAACCGCATTTACCGTTCCTGGGAGAGGGCTATTCCAATTTAAAGTCATGCCCTTCGGGCTACACTCTGCCGGGGCGACTTTCCAACGTCTTTTGGATCGTGTCATCGGTCCGGAAATGGATCCCGTCGCCTTCGCTTATTTGGACGACATTGTCGTCCTGGGAGAAACATTCGAGGAGCATTTGACGAACCTGAGGTCCGTGTTCAGTCGTCTCAGAGCAGCCAACCTGAAGATCAACCCGGATAAATGTGCTTTTGTCAGGAAGTCACTCAAATACCTGGGCCATATAGTGACAGAAAATGGTATTGCGACGGATCCCGACAAGATCGCCGCCATAAACTCGATGTCACCGCCCAGAACCGTCCGGGAAGTCCGACGATTTTTGGGAATAGCTGGATGGTATCGCAGATTTGTGGAAGAATTCACCCGCATCGTTTCCCCACTCACAGCACTTTTGCGAAAGAAGCAAAAGTGGAAATGGGATAGTGAACAGCAACAAGCATTCGACACATTGAAGGAAAAGTTGACAAAATCGCCAGTTCTAGCCTGCCCTGACTTCAACCAGCCGTTTGTGTTACAAACCGACGCATCCGAAACCGGATTGGGTGCAGCTTTGACACAAGTGTTGGAGGGGCACGAGAGGGTTATCGCATACGCTAGCCGATCGCTCAATGATGCCGAAAGGAATTACTCTGTCACCGAGAAAGAGTGTTTGGCCATAGTTTGGGCGATCGAGAAGATGCGACCGTATTTGGAAGGCTACCATTTTACTGTGATAACCGATCACAGGAGCCTCCGTTGGCTACAATCCATCAAGTCACCAGCCGGCAGGATCGCCCGTTGGAGTGTTTTCCTACAACAATTCGACTTTGAGATAAAGTACCGGAAGGGTGCTTTGAATCGGGTAGCTGACGCCCTGTCACGAGACCCGTTACCCGAGGAACCACAGTCTTGTTTAGTAGGAAGCACTTCATCGTGCTCCTGGTACAAGAAGAAATTCCAGGAAGTTGACAAAGATCCAACCGGACATCCCGATTACCAGATTCAGGAAGGCAAATTATACCGCCATTTCTGGGACCCAGGAGACTTCACCGAAACGGAAATGGGTAACCCGTGGAAGTTGTGTGTTCCTATCGAGCACCGCCAGGCCGTGCTAGTTGAAAACCATGATGAGCCAACTGCCGGGCATTTGGGCATAGCAAAAACGATATCCCGAGTGGCTCGAAACTACTATTGGCCGGGAATGTTCCGGGAAGTGGCACAATATGTCAGGAGATGCGCGAGATGCCAGCGTTATAAGGTCAGCCAACAGAAACCTGCAGGCAAAATGCAACCGTATACGATTAGTGAACCGTGGAACACCGTCAGCACCGATCTCATCGGGCCCTTACCGCGCTCCAAAAAGGGGAACACCTTCCTCGTCATGTTCCAAGACCGATTCTCGAAGTGGGTAGAATGTAGACCCCTCCGGACAGCAACGGGTAAAGGAGTGTTCCAAGCGTTCTACGAGCAAGTTGTGCTAAAATTTGGAAGTCCATCAGTCGTTATCAGCGACAACGGCTCACAATTTGATTGTCGTCTGTTCAAAGGCAATCTCCAGGATTTGGGAATCAAACACCGGTTCGCACCCGTTTACTCTCCACAGTGCAACCCCGTGGAAAGAGCCAACAGAACAATCAAAACGATGATAGCACAATTCTGCGAAGGTGATCACCGTAACTGGGATGAACGGATAGGAGAATTGGCTTTCGCTCTCAACTCTGCGAAGCATGACTCCACAGGTTTCTCCCCAGCATTCCTGAACTTTGGTAGAGAAATCCGCCCCCCGACGACCAAATTCCAGAGGAACTCCGAAGGCGATACTCCAGAAGAACCTTTAGAAGACTCCCTGGTAGACGTAACTCAATATGCTGGCAGGATGCGACGCCTGCAGGAGACATACGAGTTTGTCCGTATCCAACTATCCCGAGCTTATTCTCAGCAGAGCCATTATTATAACCTGCGCCGTAGGGAATGGTCCTGTAGGTTAGGAGATATGGTCTGGCGTAAGGAGCACCCGTTGTCCTCGGCGGCGGATAAGTTTGCTTCAAAACTCGCCCCTAAATACTCCGGCCCGTATACCGTGACGAAAGTAGTTTCACCCGTAGTCTATGACCTCAAAGACGTGTTCGGAAAACGTATTCGTAACATCCATATTAAAGATCTCAAACCGTGGTACGGAGGTGAGCAAGGCAAAGAGAACTCCCATATCCCATTACCCGAATCCGAATGAATCGGTATTTGACCGGACGACCGCCAGCGCCGTTGATTCAGCTCCATTCTGTTACAGATTATGGAAGCTATCGTAGAGATTTCCGATTCCGCCGAGACTTCTGGACGGGCGGAAAGTTCTTCCGGGGACGAGGTCCAGTTCAAAACAGTCCGTTGTCTGGGGAGCGGCGCATTCGGCAAGGTATATGAGGTGGCCCGACCCGAGGGAGGAGCGAACTTCGCCATGAAGGTCGCTGAAGTTAGCGAGTTCACGCTTAGAGAAGGGGATATGTTGAAGAAGATAAAACATCCCAACGTGTGCCGTTTCGTGGCTGAGTATCACGCACAAGACACATATGCCCTGGGCCTAGAACTCATGGAGGAAGACCTGAGACACCACGTAAACCGGTGTAAGCCCCTGGAAGAAAGCAGAATTAAAGATATCCTGGGCCAAGCGCTCGCGGGGCTCGCGGCTTGCCATAGGGCACTTATTGTACACCGGGATATAAAACCGGACAATATCCTGGTGAAGGCCCGACGGGTGTGCCTGACAGATTTCGGCCTAGCAGCGCAACTGCCAACACCAGACGCCACCCTCAACCTCTGCGCGGGAACTCCATCGTACATGGCCCCAGAGGTATGCTGGGAGCTCCCCTACGGTCTGCCGGTGGACGTATGGTCGATGGGCATGGTCGCCATCTTCACAGCCACGGGTGCTGCTCCCTTCGGATATGACCCGGACGCCGAAAAAAAAATCATGGCGTTGGAGGGACAGTACCGCGGACCAGAATTGGATTCGATGCCTGCGGGTCTTGCGGCGGGAGTCGGGAAAATGCTCATGGTCGACCCGAAAGAACGAGCAACGGCAGCCGAAAGAAAGGTTCTTTTCGAACTGCGACCATTACGCCGGAGCCGAGGTGAGGACAGCCGTTATAGCGGATCGCCCTCGTATGAGGCAACTACCCCAAACGATGAACCCCCGCAGAATGTAAGGTGGGTTACCCAATCTTTCCGCGATGCACTGCAGCGGCAGGAAGGGACAACATGGACACCGCGATTCCGTAAGCGGCTATTACAATACCGACCCGCGAACGACCGCCGGAGACTACGCATCCGCTTCGGACTCCCCGATGGCACTATCCGGGCCATTAACATCCCTAGGGCTTGAGGTAATTCCGTTTCTGCGTACGATTACCGTGACGACTCGTTAAAGACAAATACAGCGGAGTTCGCTACGAAGCTCGAATGGCCCATCCTGACACTAATTCTATTATTTTCCAGAATTGTATCGAGATGAACCCCTGCCGCAATGTAACACGCGCCGATAAGAAAACCAGAGAGGCTACCCCGATTTCGTCCCCCGAATATGAGATCGAAGAATGGGACCTCGATGATTGGGACCTGGATCAGTTATCAATCAGCCCAACCAGGAAGGAACGAGGTAAAGACATCAACCCATTGCCACGTCCACCGTCGATTATCAATACGTCAGCTGTTAGCGAGCGTCCGCCGACAAGGTCGCCGAAGCCATCAACTTCGACACAGAACGCCGTCCGAGTCCCTGAGGGATATCGAGTACGAGGCAGACGCTACCGCCTCAACTACAATGCAAGTCGTCAGGAACGGGAATTGGAAGCGTTAGCTGTAGTCCGCAAGTCAACCGCAATCCGAGGTCGAGACACCCAGCGACGGAGACATGGAAGACGTCATGGACAACGCCGGGCGAATCTAACAGCCCCGGTCGCCACCACGGATCGTCGGCAGGAGCCTAAGAATAGACCGGGCTACATCGAAGTCCACAAAGGAGATTGCTGGAGCTGTGGCCTACCTGGACACTCGAGAAGAGATTGCCAGAACCCACCAAAGATGTTTTGTTCACGATGTGGACGCCTAGACGTGCTCTCCCGCAACTGTCCTTGTGACGACCCAGAGCAACCTCGCAGAGAGAGAGATCGGAGGTCCATTGGAATCCAGTGCGAGTTAATACCAACACCCAGACGCCAGTCCCCGTCGGTTTCCCTGAAGTGGAGGCCAGGTATCTTCTGGGACATCATCCGTGGAAGGGACGAGTAAAGTTGAGTAAGGGTAGAGCGAGGTAGAGACTTAGAAAAAAATTTAATGTTTAATTTTTTTTGAGGAAGAAAGGGGGGTGTGTAACGAAGTTACTTTTTTTGCCGGGGATATTCTGTCCCATAGAAAAATTTTTCGATCGAGTTTCCTTATTTTCATTCAATAAATTCAATCTGATAAATTAAACCCGATAAATCGAATATTCTCGATCCGCGTGTAAAAGAAATCCCATACGGTGGCATATGGCCGCTGATAAGGTCCGATAAATTCGCGAATTTTTATGTTTTTCAAGCGGCCGCGGATCCAAAAAACAGCGGCGGACTTCGAATTCTGTTGCCTTATAAGGTAACGTTTTAATTCCTTTTTTGAATAACGTGATGTCATGACGGCCAATCAGACGGTGCCTTATTTCCCTACTTCTCGAAATTCTGAATTTTCGCACGCGTCACCACCCCACTTTTTTCGGAGGTTTTAAAAAGGGCCATCAGGGCTGATTCGAGATCCTTTTTGACTTGCTCTTTTCCGTGGAAATAAATCACTGTGTCTTGCCGATCTTTTTGAAGAATAAGTTGAAATTTCTGTGGGGTAAATTTTTCATTTGTCTTTCGAAGACCGTATAAATCAATTTAAAACTGTCAGTGAAAGTGAGATAGGACTCCGTTTTTAAAGTGAAAAGTGGGAAATTTCCGGAATCGGTAAGGCCTCCGTTATCATTACTTTTATGCTGATTGTTTCCGCTGAAATATCGTTCTAATATTATTTTTCTGTGTTTCATGAATATTCTTAAAATTTTCCTTTCATTGTGTGCGTATCTACTTCATAATTCTTGCGATTTTCATCGGGATTGACTTCGGCGAGACTATATAGCGTTGTCAAGGCACCGTGTCACCCTTAGTCAGTCTACTGAAGGTTTGCAGATTTATCGAAGGCACTCCGCCAGGTTGAGGGGTTTCGTTGTTGAAACCACTTTTCCGGACGGTGTTGTTGGTACCACTTTTTCCTTTAATACCTTCCGTTGTGTGTATACTTCATAATTCTTGCGGTTTTCATCTGGATTGACTTCGGCGAGACTATATAGCGTTGTCACGGCACCGTGTCACCCTTAGTCAATCTACTGAAGATTTGCAGATTTATCGAAGGCACTCCGCCAGGTTGGGGGGTTTCGTTGTTGAAACCACTTTTCCGGACGGTGTTGTTGGTACCACTGTTTCCCTTTAAATCTTTTCCTTCCGTTGTGTGTATACTTCATAATTCTTGCGATTTTCATCGGGATTGACTTCGGCGAGACTATATAGCGTTGTCAAGGCACCGTGTCACCCTTAGTCAGTCTACTGAAGGTTTGCAGATTTATCGAAGGCACTCCGCCAGGTTGAGGGGTTTCGTTGTTGAAACCACTTTTCCGGACGGTGTTGTTGGTACCACTTTTTCCTTTAATACCTTCCGTTGTGTGTATACTTCATAATTCTTGCGGTTTTCATCTGGATTGACTTCGGCGAGACTATATAGCGTTGTCACGGCACCGTGTCACCCTTAGTCAATCTACTGAAGATTTGCAGATTTATCGAAGGCACTCCGCCAGGTTGGGGGGTTTCGTTGTTGAAACCACTTTTCCGGACGGTGTTGTTGGTACCACTGTTTCCCTTTATATCTTTTCCTTCCGTTGTGTGTATACTTCATAATTCTTGCGGTTTTCATCTGGATTGACTTCGGCGAGACTATATAGCGTTGTCACGGCACCGTGTCACCCTTAGTCAATCTACTGAAGATTTGCAGATTTATCGAAGGCACTCCGCCAGGTTGAGGGGTTTCGTTGTTGAAGCCACTTTTCCGGACGGTGTTGTTGGTACCACTGTTTCCTTTTGTATCTTTTCCTTCCGTTGTGTGTATACTTCGTAATTCTTGCTATTTTCATCTGGATTGACTTCGGCGAGACTATATAGCGTTGTCACGGCACCGTGTCACCCTTAGTCAATCCACTGAAGGTTTGCAGATTTATTGAGGGCACTCCGCCAGGTTGAGGGGTTTCGTTGTTGAAACCACTTTTCCGGACGGTGTTGTTGGTACCACTGCGTCCTTTTATACCTTTTCCTTCCGTTGTGTGTATACTTCATAATTCTTGCGGTTTTCATCTGGATTGACTTCGGCGAGACTATATAGCGTTGTCACGGCACCGTGTCACCCTTAGTCAATCTACTGAAGATTTGCAGATTTATCGAAGGCACTCCGCCAGGTTGGGGGGTTTCGTTGTTGAAACCACTTTTCCGGACGGTGTTGTTCGTACCACTGTTTCCTTTGATATCTTTTCATTCCGTTGTGTGCATACTTCATAATTCTTGCGATTTTCATCTGGATTGACTTCGGCGAGACTATATAGCGTTGTCAAGGCACCGTGTCACCCTTAGTCAGTCTACTGAAAGTTTGCAGGTTTATCGAAGGCACTCCGCCAGGTTGAGGGGTTTCGTTGTTGAAGCCACTTTTCCGGACGGTGTTGTTGGCATCACTGTACTTTCTCATATATTTTCCTTCCGTTGTGTGCATACTTCATAATTCTTGCGATTTTCATCTGGATTGACTTCGGCGAGACTATATAGCGTTGTCAAGGCACCGTGTCACCCTTAGTCAATCTACTGAAAGTTTGCAGATTTATCGAGGGCACTACGTCAGGTTGAGGGATTCTATACTAGAATCACTCTCCTGTGCGTTGTGGGCAGTACAACCTTACCTTATCCCATTCACCTCCGTTTGAATTGTTAATTTGACACTGGTCAGATCTGAACGACTAGAGCGAAACACACCGGCATCAGGTCCGTTGTCAGCATTGGTTTTGAACGATATTTCACCGTGCCCTGCCGATTCTCCCCATTTCTATTTCGCTATTGCCGCCCCCTTTAATTCCATTCCGTCGCTACGCCTGCTCACCTCGCTCCGCCGCCTTAACGCCAATCGTAACCCGTTATTGTTTTCACATTTTGTACATATCTATTTGCTTCCTTAAGTGCCTTCACTGTATTTTTCATTTTGGATGGTAGATTCCATTTTCATTTGTAATAGATAACGTGTATTCATTTTTATTTCTGGGATTTCGTTGTTAAAAGGATTAAAAGTTTATTCATTATAAGTTCAGTTTCATCCTGGTGTTTTCTTTGATTCATCAGACACTTTCGTGAAAGAAACATTCCCTTAATCGCTAACAACTTAGATTAAAACCGAACCCTTCTCCACTGTATAAAAGCTACCCCGGCAGAAGTGAAGGGTTCTAGTCAAGGCGCTACAACCTTGTAAAACCTATTGTGGCTGGCGCTCGAGAATTTGCCGACCGAAAAGGTAGTTACGCCCTTGGAGACCTTCCCCCAATTAAGGGATCTTCACAGATTCAACATATAGATACAAAAAAATTACTGTTTGAAGTGAAAATATATGGTCAAACATTAATTTTTTATAATAATTTGTTTAAACAACGAAAAAATGGATTGCACACAAAAAAAATGGGTAAACATTGCAATTTATAGTTTAAAAAATAATATCCCACATCGATCGTATCAATTCATTCACTATAACTCTAGTCCGAGCTTGAATGCTGCAGGCACTCCACTATCTGGCAATAAATCGAATTAATAGCAAAAGCAAAAGTGATATACTCCACCCTTTTGAGCGATTTTTTTCTCTTATAATAAATATACTAATAAATTCTTGTTATTTATTTGCAGAGAAATATGAATTCTAAAATTCAATGGCCGTGTATATCATAATCTTTGTTTAATGCCGTTTTTTTTTTCTGGATCCGCATTCGAAAACCACACCCCAGTAGTCCAATTCCTGACGTTCATAATTCAATTACAATGATTAATGCATTCAGATTGGTTTTAGCGTGAACCATATTTCACCCTCGACCGGTTTTTCAAGAGGCCGACCTCTCGATTGCTTTTTTTTCGCGTTCTCTCCCCCTGGCGAGAAACGACCGGTGGTTGCTTTAAAATGAGCCGCGGTGTTGAATGGCCCCTCAATCTTGTTCAAGTAACTAATTAATCTGACATCCGCCTCACGTCCCATCCACGTTTTAATATGTTAAAAGCAAAACCCCTCTGCGGGGTCTTTCCGGAATCCGTTTCCCAGATCTTACCGCCGCCATAAAGGAGGGATATCCCTCGAATAAAATTAATGTCAATCATGTCGTTTTATGGTTGGCGTATACACAAATTGTTGGTTCCTGGAATTGCGAAGGATCGATTAATCACGAGGTCCTGTACTTCGTGGTGATTGATTTTGACGTCAATACCTAATATTGACGAAGAATTTCATGGTGTAGCTAGCTGCGGCTCGCCGAAAAATTAAGCAATAACCTGAAGAGAGGAGCTAGCTCATACCGTCACCTGCTACCTGCTCATTAACGATCTAAACCGCGATCTGCGGGATCCGAACCTACCCTAAAAATTTCAACATATCTAGATATTTAGATTAAAAAATGTTCAATCCTTTTCGGATCGAATGAGTTAATTAATGTTGATTAAGGTGGGCGTTCAATGCAGTGTGTTTTTATTTCAAGTTGCATTTGAAAATGGTTTCACTTTGAGAACTGAAATTTTGTGGGTGAACTCAGAAAGGATTGGAGTTATTGATGAGATAATTGAGATTAATTGCATTTCAACAGTTCATTTTTTTTTCTTTGAAAAATAGAAGAAAATGAGCCAACACATGCTTCTGTTTTATTTCAAACGAAAGACCCATGAAAATAGTTCGACTTCCGATTAAAAGTGAATCTACAGATAATTTCATTCAGGAAAACAACTTGAAATACGGAATTGGCAGAGAATGGCCAAATTTAAATTTTAGCGGGAAAAAGTTCCTGCTTTACCCACCTTTTCACTAATTTCATAGTTCAGCGAGTTTCGGATAGAGAGCGCCATTGTACATTTCATTCATATTTAGAGAGATATTCATAGAACTCATAGAGATAATGTAAGTTCTGTGGAGATATTCCGTAAAATGCACGGTGGCGCCTCTATAGGTTGACTTATCCTACGCGCTTCAAACGGCGACCTCAAGAGTCTATCGCCTTCAATGTAACAAACGTATACCGCCAGATGGCAGCGCATTGCATTAATTTTTATTTTTTGGATTATTCAGCTTAATAGAACAAATGTTGGGACACAGGGAATATAACTAGAAATACTACCCTGAACTAGATATTATACTGCCTGTATAATTTGGTATAATACTCTATTTTTCCTTTATCAGTCATCTGGGAGGAGATACCTGCGGGGCGTGTCATTTAAAAGAAATTCAATTCCATGTTGAAATCCATAATTGTTATTAACAATTGATTTTCACTAATCGACGGCTAAAACAAACCTTAATGACATGTCTTTGAGAAAAATGGATATTTATCACACCGAATAGAAAAATTCAAGGAAATAAATTTTGCGAAAACAACACATTCTTGTATTATCATTTACAAAAAAACGGTAAATTCTAAAAGAAAAAGGAGATAGACATTGCATAAACTAAATAAAAGACTTCAATACTGAAATGAAAAAACACAAAAATATTTGTTAGTTTTGATGGTGGAAATGTTGAAAAATAACCAAAAATGATGAGGAATATCTCTTTCATTCATTTAATAATTATAAAATTTTTTTTTTATTATTTTTATCTTTATAAATATACATCCCTTCATCAATCGGAAAAAATAAATCGTTTCTGACTCCCTTTTTTTTCAAGGATGTAGACCCTTAATGAGTTAAAATTCGTACCTATATTGTTATAGGAAACGTATAATGAAAGCTCTTGAACCAGTTAGAATAAAGAACTCCACACTTTCCTTATGCAAATGGCGTTCCGTCAAATGTTTTAATTTTTTTGTACAATGTAGTACCTACTCGTCCTACTGATCAAAAATGTACATGGCCCTAACTCAAACCTATGAATAGATTTTGAGATACAGTGCGTTGAAGTTGAGAATTACTCACTTTAACTACGCGCGTATCTCGAAACAGAATCGAATTTTTCTCAAGAAACATTTCATATTCATTCCATCCCCAGGGAGCAACCATATGGAGAAATATGACCGAAAATCGTTACGAATACAGGGATATCCATAATTGAATGCATGACCGATTTCGAAAGTATAAAATATGTCAGTTCCAGAGCCAGATGAACTATTTCACTAAATATGTTCTTACATCGAAAAAGCCTGAAATACCCAGAATTCATACTGGGTGATCCATTATTATAGAAACTATTCACAAGTGGATACCATTTATTTTTGGGTTGATTTAAGGTGTTTGTTTGATGTTTGATTTTTTCAGAACATATCATCATGGACTTCAAAGAATACAAGGTGATTCAGTCATGAAATAAACTGTGAACCTCACGAAAATACCCAAAAACCACCTTTTTTTTCATCACCCTCTATTTCAGGATTAACTCCGTTGAGGTGGAAGTTTTCTTTCACTTCTATACTTGATATGAAAACATCAATACGGCAGAGAGTTCAGTGGCGGATCCAGCTCTCGAGAAAGGGGGGGGGGGGCACGGTCAGGTGGATTACATACCCGCCAATTGATTTTTTTTTATCAAACACACAAGATTTGAGGGTTCGTCCAGTCCAGGGGGGGTCGTGACCCCCATGAACCCCCCCCCCCCCCAGGAAACACAGACTTCTCCGCGAGCTCTCTGAGAGGTTACAATGCGACTTTTATGCGAGCTCCTACCGCGAGGTTCCAGAGATCTCTATGTGAGGTTCCTAAGCGAAGTTCCCACTGATGTACCCATGCGATATCATGGTGACCTCGACATGCGATATCTTTGAAACCTCTCCCATGCGATATCTCTGAGAGGTTACAATGCGACTTTTATGCGAGATCCTACCGCGAGGTCCCAGAGATCTCTATGTGAGGTTACTAAGCGAAGTTCCCACTGATGTGCCCATGCGATATCTTGGAGACCTCGCCATGGACGCCATGTGATATCTTTGAGAGCTCACCATGAGATTGACATGGTTAATCTTTTTAATTGCGAGATCGTCAAGATATAACGAAACAAACCAGAACAAAAAATTCTTACTGCGGGCTTCAAAAGTTGTCCTTAATATTACATACTTAATTTGTAAATATTTTCAAAAAAAGAATTTGAAATTTTTATTGCATGTTCCTAAACTCTAAAGTTATCCAAATGAAAACACATCGAAAATGTATATCAACAGAATTATCCCGCATCCCTAACTTCGAACAGAGGAGATAATCAACTATTGATTATACGAACTATTCAGTGGCGTACCCAGACATTTGTCTTGGGGGATATGAAACAAATAATATTTTTTTTATTGCAAAACAAGAATAAATCATAATCAGAAAGTTTGGTTTGCTATCATGAAACAAAGTCAGGTCGCCTTGGTCTTCTTGCTTGATCATCAATAATTTCATTTCCGGAAATATGCAACTCCCTGTGTTGGAACAGATGTTACCGGCAATGTGTATAATTCAGGCAGTCTATACAATGCCTAGGAATTGTATAGAATCCCTGGGTCTTCTAGGCAATGTATGAAATAATACGAATGTGTTATTCCATTTCATACTTTACCTAGGCATTGTATACAGTTCCTAGGCATTGTATAGAATGCCGGCTAGTGTGCCGGGAATCTGTGAAATGGAAAAAAAACGCATTCTAATTATTTCATAGATTGGCGGCTAGCCTGCAGGCAATGTGTGAAATGATTAAGGGAAGTCATTATCTTGTCTGAATGGGTAGGTAGGTATGTATTTTATGATTGAAACATTAATTTAATTTTTTATTTTCCCTATTGATTGAGGATTGAAGAGATGGAGAGATATCCTCTGAAAATCTATTCTGAACCAAAATTATTAACATCATTGAAATTAGAATTTTGGGTCGTAGGAGCAATTTTCATAGAGGTTAAGTTTTTTCAACAGTAGAATTAGGAACCAATGTACTCAAAAATTGTCATTGAATATAAAGCTTTTAGATCTGAAATGAAATGTTTAATATTTAGGTACTTTCGACTCAAAATAAACTAATTTTTCAACTTATTTAAATATGATTGAATAAAAACATAATTAACGTAACATAATTTTATTTCATTTCAAGTTATCAATAATACTAAAAAAACAAAACAAGATGATTCTCGGATAATAATAAAATATAAATAATATAAAATATTCCAGGTGAAAAAATCATTTGTTTTTGCATGAAAAACTATTGTGGCATTTTGAAGTACATAATATTTTTGTTTTGAAACATGAACACTTCTTTGTGTCACACTTTTTTTTACAATTACATTTCACGAATCCTTGACCTGTGCCTGTTGATTGAATACTCGCTACTGTGCGTAGCGTGATTTCTTTATCTGGAATTTCTTCTTTTTGGAGAAACTCTTGCTGGCAAACTCCAAACTGGTGTCGTGAGTATAATGCTTTAACGACACCTTGCTTCGTTCCAATTCTATAAAGATCATCATCTGTTCTTTCTAAGACTACGGCTAGTATATTGCGAGCATCACCACGGCCTCTGTCGACTTCCGGAACAGGAATTCTCACCGTGGTACCCACTGACACAGGTGGAAATTTTTTTCCTGAAGTTTTTAGCATTTTTTGCGCTTGCTCTACTAAATTATCCTTGGATTTGATGCGGTTCTCTATAGCTGAGGCGTTTTTAGCGCATAATGGGCAAATAACTTCAGAACCATAGCCTTCTGACATATCTTCCTCCGGAGCAGCACAAATAGCATGAATGAATCTTTTGCATGTTCTACATGAATGAGCACCGGTTGTCTCTCTGGTGCAAACACAGCATAAAATTGGCAAATCTAATAACTGCTTATCAGGTTCTGGTATCAGATTCGGATCATTCAAGGGTTGTCCATGCAGCTCAAAAGAAAGATTTTCAACATTCGTAGGCGCATCAACAATATCTGTTCTCTTGGTGGTCGTGTGTCCATAATTATGCTTAGTCTCCAGCTCAAGATGTTTACTTTGTTGCATAACCGGATGTTCTGGTATAAAATTCGAGTCATTCAATGGTTGTCCATGTGGCCCAAAAGGAAGATTTTCAACACTCGTAGGTGTATCTGTTTTCTTGGTGGGCGTATATTCATAATAATGTTCAATCCCCAGCTCCAGATGTTTATTTATTGGTATGACCGGATCTCTTGAAGATTCTGAATCAATGGGAATACTTGGTGATTGTACTACAGCATTTTCCAAATCTTCTTCACTTTCTAAGTTATAAGTAGTAGCCAGTGGCACAGATATCCCTGCCAAAAATACCGCATGAAATCTCATAAGAACATATAGACCATTTATGAGATTTCATGAGGATCAATGAGAAGAAGCTGTATCCTATACGTACGTTATCCAAGACATGTAAACTTCTTATAAGTTTTTATGAGGATTTATAAGTATATGTAATTTATAAGTGAAATTGAAAAACGAGTATTGGGAATTTTGGATATTTATTTATTCAATTGTTCTCTTGTAACAACGCCGACGTTTCGAAACGATTCTTGTTTCTTTATCAAGGCTAAAAATAACAATAACTAGTACATAAACAAAAATTATTATAAAAGTAACTTTACCTAGTTACGGTGAACAATATTGTCCAGCATTAAAATGTTTAAACTTATAAATAAAAATAATCATCATCTCAGGTATAACAAGTATGTAAGAATTGCAACAGTCAATATCGGCAGAAAACACGAAAATGAAAATGACCATGACCTCACATGAACCCGTCATATGTCATAGAAATAAAACAATCCTCAAAACATCCAGTCAGTGACGGAGCCTAAATGAACGATGAACGAACCATTATAATTTATGCACACGGAATCATATCTTAAGACAAACGTTTGCTCCAATCATCACTCTCACCACACTCTATTTATTATCTATTTCAAAACTTATTGCTATTTACATCATTGTTGTTCAAATACAAATTACAAAATTACAATTACAAAAATATAGAACCAGTCAGGATACAATGAACAACTCCAACACAACCAAACAACAAGTAATATGCCCTGTCCAGTTATCAACTTCTGAGTAAGGAGTTGTAAATTAAACTCAAATGTTGAACATCTTCTCTATGATTGACAGTGTTATTTGTTTTAATATGTATCATTTCACTAATATTTCGCCTATAAGTAGACTTTTCCCTATCCAAGATTTGGACATTGTCAAAATCAAATTTGTGTCCTGTGGTCATCTGATGTAATGTTAGAGCCGTTTTATTGAAGTTCGAAATGTTCTTACAATCGTTTTTATGCTGTTTCATCCTCTCTTGCAAATATTGTTTTGTTTGACCTATGTAGTGTTTGTCACAGCTATAACATGGTATCTTGTAAATCAGTTCTGATCGTAAATTTTTAGGAGTATTGTCTTTGAGTCTAGTGAAAAATCTATTAATAGTAGTTAGATTATAAAAAGCACACTTACATCCCATACCTTTGAACAACTTATCAATTGCCTGCGAAAGACCAGGTATATAAGGAAATCTTAAGTAGGAAGTAGGATTACTGTCTGGAGAATTATCCCTCTCAACAATACGATTTGTATACTTATATATCGTCCTATTTATCAAGTACTTAGGGTAGTTATTCTGTGTCAAAATATTTCTTACTCTCTCTAAATTCTTTGGATGAAACCTGACATCACTCAACTGCAATGATCTCTTAATGAGATTAATCATGATATTATGTTTTTGTTGTAAACTATGGTTACTGTGAAAATTAACACACCGATTCACACTTATTGGCTTTGTATACCAATCTGTTAATAGTTTCGAATTTTCTCTGAAGATCATCAAGTCAAGAAAGGGCAGACTACTGTTGCTTTCCACTTCCACTGTAAACTGAATCCTTTGATGGTAAGAATTAAAGATCTGCTGTGTGTGCTGTACTTTATCAGAAGGCACCAATAAGACAGTGTCATCAACATACAGTTTTATAAGAGGTGTTTCAAAACCTAATCTTTCAACGGCATAATGAAAAATCTCATTCATTACCAAGTTGGCGAAAGCGGGGCTGGTGGGAGCACCCATAGCCGTACCATCGAGTTGTTTGTAATGTTTACCATTATGAGTGAAATAACCACCCTCAAAGCATAGATTCACCAATTCTAAAATTTTTTTTCTTACTGAAATTAGTGTAACAACTAATATATTTCCAATGTTTTTTAATAACTCGACCAACTAGTTCACGCGGTACATTTGTGAACAATGACTGTACATCCAATGAAATAAGAATATATCCAGGAGGAACGTTGACATCTGCTAGAATAGGGATCAGTGAAAAAGAATCCCTCAAATTGAAAACAGAACCGGACAAAGCCGAACTTAGAATGTCATGCAAGTATTTTCCTATATTGTACGTAGGAGATTTAATACAACTAACTATTGGTCTTAAACTTAAACAACTTTTATGTACTTTACGTAAACAATATAGTTTGGGAGATATACTATTGTGTCGAATTAAACTCTTATACTCAACCTCTGTGATAAAGTCCTCTTCTTTTAAGGTTTTTATGTATTTATTAGTAAGATTTTGGATCTTCATTGTTGGATCAACTTGTACAAGTTCATAAGTGTCACCATCACACAGCATTCTCTCCACCTCTGCTTCATATTCACTCCTATACATCACCACCGTTGCACCTCCTTTATCTGCTAAACTTATCATTACGTCAGTGTTATTTTCAATGAACTCTTTTGTCTTCCTCAAATGTTTGTCCAATGGATGTTTTTCATGCCTTGTATTGCATTTTCTGCGTTCAAAGCCTCTAATAATTTCTACACTTTTCGATCTGTAGTTATTTTTTGCCTCTTCAGGAATTGGTTGCACGCTGATATAGCTCTCTATGTCTTTAATGATGGTATTAATGGGTAATTCTTTAGGTGGTAAACCAAATTTTGGACCCAATCCTATGACGGTTTTTACTTCTTCAGGTATGTTTACACTCGTATAGTTAACCACGTAATTATCACTAACTGTAATTGGTATGGGCGAAATTTGTTCGCTTACTAGAGTTTTTAACTTTCTAATGTTAACAATTTTCACCTTAATGAACTCATTCCTGTAAACACCATCAGACATATCAGATAACCTTCCAACAGTTATACTGTCCAGTGTATTCATTAGTTGTGACCGCAGCTCATCCAATGTTCTGCTCATATTCCTGATCTTCCAAATTGTGACCCTTATTTCCACATTTAGAATCGATTTACGAAATGTCTTTAAAATTCTGTCAATAGAGTTCTTATATGGGTGTTCATCCAATTGAAGTGAGAAAATCTGCCTGATATTGTTGACAATATGATTGGGAAACACACACTTACTACGACAGCTCAACAAAAATATTCTTCTATTGTATAAAGCTGCCATCTTCTTATGTAAGGACACAAATAATTTGCAAGAATTACACACCTGTAGACCCTTCTGACTTCTTATCGCGTCGAAAAAACCCCCAGTTGAAGAAATTGGAAATTGATTATCATCCATGGCAAGTATAATTGAAAATTGAATTATACTTGCCATGGATGATAATCAATTTCCAATTTCTTCAACTGGGGGTTTTTTCGACGCGATAAGAAGTCAGAAGGGTCTACAGGTGTGTAATTCTTGCTAATTATTTGTGTCCTTACATAAGAAGATGGCAGCTTTATACAATAGAAGAATATTTTTGTTGAGCTGTCGTAGTAAGTGTGTGTTTCCCAATCATATTGTCAACAATATCAGGCAGATTTTCTCACTTCAATTGGATGAACACCCATATAAGAACTCTATTGACAGAATTTTAAAGACATTTCGTAAATCGATTCTAAATGTGGAAATAAGGGTCACAATTTGGAAGATCAGGAATATGAGCAGAACATTGGATGAGCTGCGGTCACAACTAATGAATACACTGGACAGTATAACTGTTGGAAGGTTATCTGATATGTCTGATGGTGTTTACAGGAATGAGTTCATTAAGGTGAAAATTGTTAACATTAGAAAGTTAAAAACTCTAGTAAGCGAACAAATTTCGCCCATACCAATTACAGTTAGTGATAATTACGTGGTTAACTATACGAGTGTAAACATACCTGAAGAAGTAAAAACCGTCATAGGATTGGGTCCAAAATTTGGTTTACCACCTAAAGAATTACCCATTAATACCATCATTAAAGACATAGAGAGCTATATCAGCGTGCAACCAATTCCTGAAGAGGCAAAAAATAACTACAGATCGAAAAGTGTAGAAATTATTAGAGGCTTTGAACGCAGAAAATGCAATACAAGGCATGAAAAACATCCATTGGACAAACATTTGAGGAAGACAAAAGAGTTCATTGAAAATAACACTGACGTAATGATAAGTTTAGCAGATAAAGGAGGTGCAACGGTGGTGATGTATAGGAGTGAATATGAAGCAGAGGTGGAGAGAATGCTGTGTGATGGTGACACTTATGAACTTGTACAAGTTGATCCAACAATGAAGATCCAAAATCTTACTAATAAATACATAAAAACCTTAAAAGAAGAGGACTTTATCACAGAGGTTGAGTATAAGAGTTTAATTCGACACAATAGTATATCTCCCAAACTATATTGTTTACGTAAAGTACATAAAAGTTGTTTAAGTTTAAGACCAATAGTTAGTTGTATTAAATCTCCTACGTACAATATAGGAAAATACTTGCATGACATTCTAAGTTCGGCTTTGTCCGGTTCTGTTTTCAATTTGAGGGATTCTTTTTCACTGATCCCTATTCTAGCAGATGTCAACGTTCCTCCTGGATATATTCTTATTTCATTGGATGTACAGTCATTGTTCACAAATGTACCGCGTGAACTAGTTGGTCGAGTTATTAAAAAACATTGGAAATATATTAGTTGTTACACTAATTTCAGTAAGAAAAAAATTTTAGAATTGGTGAATCTATGCTTTGAGGGTGGTTATTTCACTCATAATGGTAAACATTACAAACAACTCGATGGTACGGCTATGGGTGCTCCCACCAGCCCCGCTTTCGCCAACTTGGTAATGAATGAGATTTTTCATTATGCCGTTGAAAGATTAGGTTTTGAAACACCTCTTATAAAACTGTATGTTGATGACACTGTCTTATTGGTGCCTTCTGATAAAGTACAGCACACACAGCAGATCTTTAATTCTTACCATCAAAGGATTCAGTTTACAGTGGAAGTGGAAAGCAACAGTAGTCTGCCCTTTCTTGACTTGATGATCTTCAGAGAAAATTCGAAACTATTAACAGATTGGTATACAAAGCCAATAAGTGTGAATCGGTGTGTTAATTTTCACAGTAACCATAGTTTACAACAAAAACATAATATCATGATTAATCTCATTAAGAGATCATTGCAGTTGAGTGATGTCAGGTTTCATCCAAAGAATTTAGAGAGAGTAAGAAATATTTTGACACAGAATAACTACCCTAAGTACTTGATAAATAGGACGATATATAAGTATACAAATCGTATTGTTGAGAGGGATAATTCTCCAGACAGTAATCCTACTTCCTACTTAAGATTTCCTTATATACCTGGTCTTTCGCAGGCAATTGATAAGTTGTTCAAAGGTATGGGATGTAAGTGTGCTTTTTATAATCTAACTACTATTAATAGATTTTTCACTAGACTCAAAGACAATACTCCAAAAAATTTACGATCAGAACTGATTTACAAGATACCATGTTATAGCTGTGACAAACACTACATAGGTCAAACAAAACAATATTTGCAAGAGAGGATGAAACAGCATAAAAACGATTGTAAGAACATTTCGAACTTCAATAAAACGGCTCTAACATTACATCAGATGACCACAGGACACAAATTTGATTTTGACAATGTCCAAATCTTGGATAGGGAAAAGTCTACTTATAGGCGAAATATTAGTGAAATGATACATATTAAAACAAATAACACTGTCAATCATAGAGAAGATGTTCAACATTTGAGTTTAATTTACAACTCCTTACTCAGAAGTTGATAACTGGACAGGGCATATTACTTGTTGTTTGGTTGTGTTGGAGTTGTTCATTGTATCCTGACTGGTTCTATATTTTTGTAATTGTAATTTTGTAATTTGTATTTGAACAACAATGATGTAAATAGCAATAAGTTTTGAAATAGATAATAAATAGAGTGTGGTGAGAGTGATGATTGGAGCAAACGTTTGTCTTAAGATATGATTCCGTGTGCATAAATTATAATGGTTCGTTCATCGTTCATTTAGGCTCCGTCACTGACTGGATGTTTTGAGGATTGTTTTATTTCTATGACATATGACGGGTTCATGTGAGGTCATGGTCATTTTCATTTTCGTGTTTTCTGCCGATATTGACTGTTGCAATTCTTACATACTTGTTATACCTGAGATGATGATTATTTTTATTTATAAGTTTAAACATTTTAATGCTGGACAATATTGTTCACCGTAACTAGGTAAAGTTACTTTTATAATAATTTTTGTTTATGTACTAGTTATTGTTATTTTTAGCCTTGATAAAGAAACAAGAATCGTTTCGAAACGTCGGCGTTGTTACAAGAGAACAATTGAATAAATAAATATCCAAAATTCCCAATACTCGTTTTTCAATTATACTTGCCATGGATGATAATCAATTTCCAAGTAATTTATAAGCATACCCGAATACAAGGTGTACGAGTTTCTATCAGGTAGAATTCGTTTGAGGAGGCTATGAGATTCTATAAGGTATTCCAGTTTCAATCATAATAATGTTTTATGCTCATTCACAAGCTTGAAAACCTACGAGGAATATGTGGAATGTATCAGGAATTCCTTATGTAATTTAATGCGGATCTTATGAGTTTTAATGTGGCTCAAATTAACTGAGAATTCACAAGTTTCAGTGAGGAAGCTCGGCTGTGAAGTATAAGAGTCTGTATCAGGCATTGTTAGATTATGGCGGCTACGAGATTCAATAGTGTATTCCAATTTCAATCATAATAATGTTTTATGCTCATTCACAAGCCTGAAAACCTATGAGAAATGAGTGGAATGTATCAGCAATTCCTTATGTAATTGTACGCGGATCTTATGAGTTTTAATGTGGCTCAAATTAACTGAGAATTAGTAGTAGTACTATGCCGTTTCTAGCTCACTTTGCATATTAAAATATTCCAAATGGTTTCCAACCATTGTTCTGTTGGGAATAATTAATATTCAGATTGAGTCATTGTTTGTGGGGAATAATTAATATTGAAATTGATTGAAGTATTGTTTGTTGGAAGTGATCTCTGACATGTTGTCACATTAAGATTCCAAACTTTCTGACTCAATTAGAATATTTAAAATTGGAATTTGAACAATCGTTGTTGGGAATAATAGTCGAATAATATTGAAATTGATTGAAGTATTGTTTGTTGGAAGTGATCTCTGACATGTTGTCACATTAAGATTCCAAACTTTCTGACTCAATTAGAATATTTAAAATTGGAATTTGAACAATCGTTGTTGGGAATAATTAATATTCACATTGATTGAATCATGGTTGGTTGGAAGTGATCTCTGACATGTTGTCACATTAAGATTTCAAACTTTCAATATTTAATGTAATATTAAAATTCGACCCATTGTTTTGTTGGGGCACATAACAATCATATAAAACCAAGCATTGTTATTCGGTAGTCAGTCTTCTTTGTGGTCTTGAACTAGAAAAAGTTGTTTCTCTGTGTATACTGCTAAATCTGGTGAGTAAAATTTGAATGTTGATTTTCTAACATAATTTGTGTGGATATGTGATTATCAACAAATTTTTCTTTTTTTTGTGATAGATCATCATCTACATTCCACATCTGCTATCATGAATTTCATCAAACTAAATGCTGCTTGTTCTTACACAGACAAGAAGACGATAAAATTGCATCAATTACCACTGGGGGAGAAATTTCTCATTATTAAGGCGAAGCTGGTACAAACAAAATTCGGCAAGAGCATACTTTTGGAATTGGAGAGCTATCGTGTATTCCTACCTAAAAGATCTACTAGTGCCTTAGAGGACAGCATAGTTCATCTCAACGAGGGAAATATTCATCTGCAATTCACTGGATTGGTGGATATTGGCACGGAACATCCAGTAGCCAATTTCGAGTTCAGTTGATAGTGATAGAAAAGATGGAGGTAAATGATGATGTTATGTCACTTTTCCATAGAGCATACAAATTATTGAAAAAAATTGAGTCAATAGATGATAAAAAAAGATGGTTGAATCTGGTTAACAATCAAATTCGAATTTATCATAAAATGCAGAAGAATCAATCCATTACTCATAATAAAAAATTTCAAATTCAAACGAATATTAATCATTTGAAACGATATAAAACTATTTTGAAGCGGATGATCTCATTCAAAGAGGGTGGGGGAAATTCATCAAATAATAATAATCGTTGTTCTCATAGACTAAAGTGGGAAGATGTGAAATCCGCGTTTTCGGGTAGAGTTAGAACGGGGATTATCATAAATCTGAAACATATTGAGATAAACGATTTCTTGACTGATGCCTTTGTTCTCATCAAAAGTAGATTACGAAATCAATTGAAAAAACAGAAAATCCTCAAGTTAAATACCACTTTTTGTGGGGAATTTATCAAGAAATCGGGTGAATCTGAAATACTCGACTTTAAATTATTCAAAACCCAAAATTTCATCGTTGATGCTAGTTCAGATATTGATCAGCTATTAGAAGAATATGTTTTAGATAAAATAATGACAAAATTACAAGAATTTTCCGAAAAAGATAGTGGTTATGCACTGAATTCAATTATTTCACTTGAAGTGAATTTTAATAAATATGAAATGGGGAATGGAAGATCATATATCGAATTGCCGGAAAAAATAAAGGCGAGAAAAGCATGCATTAATATAAAAAAATAATGATAATGCCTGTTTTGCTTGGAGTATCGTTGCTGGTCTTTATCCGCAAAATAAAAATGTTGATCGCGTAACTTCTTATCCTCATTTCGAGGATGTTCTCAAATGTCAAGATATTGAGTTTCCCATCAATATGAAACACATATCAAAATTTGAAAAAAACAACAATTTATCAGTAAATATTTTCTCATTGAAATTAAATAGGAAAAAATTGGATGTTATATCTACACGCATTTGCACCAACAAAGTTTCTGATAGACATTTTAATCTACTTTTAATTCAGAATAAATATTATTCAGAAAATACAGATGATGAAGTGGATGGGGATGAAACTATTCATTATCATTATGTACTCATTAAAAATTTATCCCGTCTTGTAAGTTCGAGTCTCTCGAAGAATAAGCATAAAAAATATATTTGTGATAGATGCTTAAATTATTTCTACAATGAAACTAAGTTGATTGAGCATGAGGAATATTGTAACCGTCATGAAGCGTTATCAATAAAATTTCCTTATTGAATTCAAAAATCATAAATATAAAGAAAAAGTACCTTATATCATTTATGCAGATTTTGAATCATATTTGAAGGAAACTGATACGAATAAAACATTCTCTAAATCATTCTTTTATCAAGAACATATACCTATGAGTGTAGGTTATTATTTGAAATGTAATCATGACTCATCACAATCATTTTATAAAAGTTATACCGGTGAAAAGTGTCTTGAATGGTTCAAAGAGCAGCTTGACTCTGTTGCAAATGAATTGAATATGAGAATCAAGCACATTGAGCCTATAAAATCGAATGGGAGCACAAAAAATGAAACATATCAAATATGCCATATATGTGAGAAATCATTCAGTGTTGAAGATGTAATTGTGATAGATCACGATCATTTCACTGGAAGGATTAGAGGACCTGCACACAATATATGCATTTTACAGTATAAAAAATCATTTATGATACCAGTCGTGCTCCATAATTTGAGCGGTTATGATTCCCATTTTTTAATCAAACATTTTGCTCAATTTAATCATATTACAGTTCTTCCATTGAATAAGGAAAAGTATATTTCCTTCACAGTTAGTGACGCGGAAACTGAAATCAAGTTCCGATTTATTGATAGTATACGATTCATGGAATCATCCCTTGAAAAGTTAGCTTCATATTTACAACCTGATTCATTCAGTAATTTATACTCAGAGTTCCCTAATTTAACTACGAAACATTATGAATTACTTACAAGAAAAGGTGTATATCCTTATGATTACATAGATAATATCGAAAAATTAGCGAATACTGAACTTCCATCAAAAGATCAATAAATTGAATGATGAGTACATAACTGATGAGGAATATTTACATGCTCAACAAATTTGGTTTACTTTCAATTGTAAAAATTTATTGGACTATTCAAATTTATATCTCAAAACTGATGTTCTTCTGCTAGCTGATATTTTTGAACAGTTTCGTCAAAGCCTCTAACGAATTCGAAAAGAATCTGTATAAATTAATGAATAATGCGCTGTACGGTAAGACAATGGAGAATATACGTAAACATAGAATAGTCAAAATAGTCAATTCATGGGAGGGACGTTATGGTGCTAAAAATCTTACTGCTAGTCCCCATTTCAAAAGTGGCATGATATTTGGTGAAAATTTGATGGCCATTGAACTGAAGAAAACAAATTTAATCTTCAATAAACCTGTGTATGTTGGTGCAGATATACTAGATATTTCGAAAACCTGTTTATATGATTTTCATTATGATTATAGTCTAACTAAATTCAAGAACTGTTTTATGTTATATGTCGACACCGATTCATTAATTTATGATATTCGAGATCAAGATCCTTATGAGATGATTATTGATTAGGCTTGATTGTCATACTCATTTCGATCAGATTATACAGATGATAATATTTTCAATATTCCACGTGTTAACAAAAAAGTTCCCGGGCTCATGAAAGATGAAAACAAAGGTATCATAATGAATGAATTCGTTGGATTACGCTCCAAAATGTATTCTTTTAAAGTTAGTTCGAACAGTAGTGAGATAAAAAAAGCGAAGGGAATTAAGAAAGGGGTTGTCAAAAGGGTTATATCGTTCAATGATTATTTGAAATGTTTATTTGAAGGATTAACTAAAATCATTACTCAAAGAAATATCATATCAGAAAATCATCTAGTTTACTCAATTGAACAAAATAAAGTAGCTCTATGTAAAACAGATACAAAGAGATTCCTAACAGAAAATCATCATTCGCTTCCATGGGGTCACTATAGAATAGTATAGTTTTTAGAAAATAATGGTGAGCATATTATGCTGAAGTACTCCATGGCAGCAATAGAAGATACGTTTTCATTCCAACCTCAGATAACTGAAATGTTCAAAAATAAATTTCCCAATCAATATCAGGAATTGATTCAGCTTCCTATCAAAGAATGGATGGTCGTTGGAAAAACAATTTTATTTTTACAAGGATTAATTAAGTCACTGAACGAAATCGAAATATGGATAGTTGGAACTCATCGTCGTTCATTGAGAAATTGGTATCATAAAAACTCGGAGATGTGGGATGCTGAAACTGATGGAGAATATGATTCTGATGACGACGATGATGAGGAGGAGGAGGAAATGTTTCCCCCAATATTGTATAGTAAACTCATCGATGGAATCCATATAAAATTATATATTATGGGTTACTCAAAGTTATTCGATAATCACAAAACTCGAGGATTCAATTTATATTTGAGTATATTTGGTCACTTGAATCATCGTTTTCCTCTTCACGTAGAGAGAAGAGCGTTAATTTTGAAAGAATCGATAATGATAGATTGTTACTTCAGCAAATGCGATGTTGATCATTATGGTAGAAAAAAAAACTTATAAGGATATATTAGTATATAATCCACCCTCCATGAAATATTTAGCATTAGTGCAATTTCTGTTAGATCCAGCAATATATGCTCGATTCTATTATTTATACTGGAAGCTTAAGGAAGATATTTCACCTAACTTTATGTACGATAATGATGATGATGAGAATGTAGATGATGATTATTATTTTTGAATGTAAATAAAAGGCATACAAATTACTTCACATGAGTTTTATTTTTTATCTTTCTAACATTTCCCAAATCACAAAGCAATTGGTTTTTGTTCGAAAACATATATTCACTCAATATTAAACTCTCAATCGAGAGATTGAGAATACAAAAACTTTCTATAATTTTTTCAATTGATCCAGAATTTCCATCGTTGATGATATCGTTAATGATACATAAGAAATTCATATAATAAGATCTAAAGTTAAGTTTTGCTAACATATCTAAACGTTTCTTCAACAAATTCTCATTGATTCCTAGTAACCTAATAACATCGTCTGTAACTAAATATAAGTGATTATAATTCCTGTATATGTGTATGAGCTTGAATTCATTTACAGTTGTGGTTGCGACGGAAATATCATCAAGGAATCTTATATCATTTTTTTCATTCAACTTGAGGATTTCGATGAACATCATCCATTGTAGGTGATCGAAGGATATAGATGAATAATTCTCGTGGAAACATAGAGAAAGCTTCACGGATGGCTCGAAATTTCTCATTCTACTCAGTCCAAAATCGATGTTGTATTCACTTATTGGAATATTCATATTCAAAAGGAATTTCTCCTTCAAATCGGGTAATAAGCCATCGTTTGTATGATGTATTGGTCTAAATTCACTCATCTCGTCACACATGTTGCTCACCCGAAATTTAAGTAACATTTGAAGACCGAAATTGTTTCGTGATCTACAAACTATTGGAATTATCGATCCATGAATCATGTGACTTATCAAAACCAAACCACCTAACAAGAATTTTATTCCATTTTCGACGTAGAACCCTTTCAACTAAATAGACATCGGGATATTTCTCCTTTTGCAGTTCCTGTTCATAAAAAGCACCTCTTTAGGCTGACCTTAGGATTTGTAATCTGAATCTTGTTGATTTTGAATATTTCAGTTGTCCAATTAGGTAAATAACCCTTACTGAAAATGTGTTTAAATTTGCTGACACGCACCATATCACCAAATCTTGAATTTACTACGACCAGCAATTTTCAAATAGTTGTATCGACTTTGAAGTCATTGACCACTTGAACTTTATCCTTGGATGGCTCCATTGGAAATGATATATTTTTTTTTTCATCGAGTAGTATAATTATTGGAAAATTGATTTCTGGAGCTGTGTTGGAGCTGTCAGCTGACCTATCTGGTGCTGTGCTGGAGCTGTCAGCTGACCTGTCTGGAGCTGTGTTGGAGCTGTCAGCTGACCTGTCTGGAGCTGTGTTGGAGCTGTCAGCTGACCTGTCTGGTGCTGTGCTGGAGCTGTCAGCTGACCTGTCTGGTGCTGTGCTGGAGCTGTCAGCTGACCTGTCTGGAGCTGTGTTGGAGCTGTCAGCTGACCTGTCTGGTGCTGTGCTGGAGCTGTCAGCTGACCTGTCTGGAGCTGTGTTGGAGCTGTCAGCTGACCTGTCTGGAGCTGTGTTGCAGCTGTTTGAAACTGTGATGTGGTGGTCTGACATGCCCCCATCGAATATTCAAAAAGCAATAAATATAATATCGTGAATATGTAAGAAATTTTCAGTATACACCACATCACAGTTTCAAACAGCTCCAGACAGGTCAGCTGACAGCTCCAGCACAGCACCAGACAGGTCAGCTGACAGCTCCAACACAGCTCCAGAAATCAATTTTCCAATAATTATACTACTCGATGAAAAAAAAAATATATCATTTCCAATGGATAAAGGATAAAGTTCAAGTGGTCAATGACTTCAAAGTCGATACAACTATTTGAAAATTGCTGGTCGTAGTAAATTCAAGATTTGGTGATATGGTGCGTGTCAGCAAATTTAAACACATTTTCAGTAAGGGTTATTTACCTAATTGGACAACTGAAATATTCAAAATCAACAAGATTCAGATTACAAATCCAGTTACTTACCTTCTAGATCTAGATGATTTACACGGTCAGCCTATAAGAGGTGCTTTTTATGAACAGGAACTGCAAAAGGAGAAATATCCCGATGTCTATTTAGTTGAAAGGGTTCTACGTCGAAAATGGAATAAAATTCTTGTTAGGTGGTTTGGTTTTGATAAGTCACATGATTCATGGATCGATAATTCCAATAGTTTGTAGATCACGAAACAATTTCGGTCTTCAAATGTTACTTAAATTTCGGGTGAGCAACATGTGTGACGAGATGAGTGAATTTAGACCAATACATCATACAAACGATGGCTTATTACCCGATTTGAAGGAGAAATTCCTTTTGAATATGAATATTCCAATAAGTGAATACAACATCGATTTTGGACTGAGTAGAATGAGAAATTTCGAGCCATCCGTGAAGCTTTCTCTATGTTTCCACGAGAATTATTCATCTATATCCTTCGATCACCTACAATGGATGATGTTCATCGAAATCCTCAAGTTGAATGAAAAAAATGATATAAGATTCCTTGATGATATTTCCGTCGCAACCACAACTGTAAATGAATTCAAGCTCATACACATATACAGGAATTATAATCACTTATATTTAGTTACAGACGATGTTATTAGGTTACTAGGAATCAATGAGAATTTGTTGAAGAAACGTTTAGATATGTTAGCAAAACTTAACTTTAGATCTTATTATATGAATTTCTTATGTATCATTAACGATATCATCAACGATGGAAATTCTGGATCAATTGAAAAAATTATAGAAAGTTTTTGTATTCTCAATCTCTCGATTGAGAGTTTAATATTGAGTGAATATATGTTTTCGAACAAAAACCAATTGCTTTGTGATTTGGGAAATGTTAGAAAGATAAAAAATAAAACTCATGTGAAGTAATTTGTATGCCTTTTATTTACATTCAAAAATAATAATCATCATCTACATTCTCATCATCATCATTATCGTACATAAAGTTAGGTGAAATATCTTCCTTAAGCTTCCAGTATAAATAATAGAATCGAGCATATATTGCTGGATCTAACAGAAATTGCACTAATGCTAAATATTTCATGGAGGGTGGATTATATACTAATATATCCTTATAAGTTTTTTTTTCTACCATAATGATCAACATCGCATTTGCTGAAGTAACAATCTATCATTATCGATTCTTTCAAAATTAACGCTCTTCTCTCTACGTGAAGAGGAAAACGATGATTCAAGTGACCAAATATACTCAAATATAAATTGAATCCTCGAGTTTTGTGATTATCGAATAACTTTGAGTAACCCATAATATATAATTTTATATGGATTCCATCGATGAGTTTACTATACAATATTGGGGGAAACATTTCCTCCTCCTCCTCATCATCGTCGTCATCAGAATCATATTCTCCATCAGTTTCAGCATCCCACATCTCCGAGTTTTTATGATACCAATTTCTCAATGAACGACGATGAGTTCCAACTATCCATATTTCGATTTCGTTCAGTGACTTAATTAATCCTTGTAAAAATAAAATTGTTTTTCCAACGACCATCCATTCTTTGATAGGAAGCTGAATCAATTCCTGATATTGATTGGGAAATTTATTTTTGAACATTTCAGTTATCTGAGGTTGGAATGAAAACGTATCTTCTATTGCTGCCATGGAGTACTTCAGCATAATATGCTCACCATTATTTTCTAAAAACTATACTATTCTATAGTGACCCCATGGAAGCGAATGATGATTTTCTGTTAGGAATCTCTTTGTATCTGTTTTACATAGAGCTACTTTATTTTGTTCAATTGAGTAAACTAGATGATTTTCTGATATGATATTTCTTTGAGTAATGATTTTAGTTAATCCTTCAAATAAACATTTCAAATAATCATTGAACGATATAACCCTTTTGACAACCCCTTTCTTAATTCCCTTCGCTTTTTTTATCTCACTACTGTTCGAACTAACTTTAAAAGAATACATTTTGGAGCGTAATCCAACGAATTCATTCATTATGATACCTTTGTTTTCATCTTTCATGAGCCCGGGAACTTTTTTGTTAACACGTGGAATATTGAAAATATTATCATCTGTATAATCTGATCGAAATGAGTATGACAATCAAGCCTAATCAATAATCATCTCATAAGGATCTTGATCTCGAATATCATAAATTAATGAATCGGTGTCGACATATAACATAAAACAGTTCTTGAATTTAGTTAGACTATAATCATAATGAAAATCATATAAACAGGTTTTCGAAATATCTAGTATATCTGCACCAACATACACAGGTTTATTGAAGATTAAATTTGTTTTCTTCAGTTCAATGGCCATCAAATTTTCACCAAATATCATGCCACTTTTGAAATGGGGACTAGCAGTAAGATTTTTAGCACCATAACGTCCCTCCCATGAATTGACTATTTTGACTATTCTATGTTTACGTATATTCTCCATTGTCTTACCGTACAGCGCATTATTCATTAATTTATACAGATTCTTTTCGAATTCGTTAGAGGCTTTGACGAAACTGTTCAAAAATATCAGCTAGCAGAAGAACATCAGTTTTGAGATATAAATTTGAATAGTCCAATAAATTTTTACAATTGAAAGTAAACCAAATTTGTTGAGCATGTAAATATTCCTCATCAGTTATGTACTCATCATTCAATTTATTGATCTTTTGATGGAAGTTCAGTATTCGCTAATTTTTCGATATTATCTATGTAATCATAAGGATATACACCTTTTCTTGTAAGTAATTCATAATGTTTCGTAGTTAAATTAGGGAACTCTGAGTATAAATTACTGAATGAATCAGGTTGTAAATATGAAGCTAACTTTTCAAGGGATGATTCCATGAATCGTATACTATCAATAAATCGGAACTTGATTTCAGTTTCCGCGTCACTAACTGTGAAGGAAATATACTTTTCCTTATTCAATGGAAGAACTGTAATATGATTAAATTGAGCAAAATGTTTGATTAAAAAATGGGAATCATAACCGCTCAAATTATGGAGCACGACTGGTATCATAAATGATTTTTTATACTGTAAAATGCATATATTGTGTGCAGGTCCTCTAATCCTTCCAGTGAAATGATCGTGATCTATCACAATTACATCTTCAACACTGAATGATTTCTCACATATATGGCATATTTGATATGTTTCATTTTTTGTGCTCCCATTCGATTTTATAGGCTCAATGTGCTTGATTCTCATATTCAATTCATTTGCAACAGAGTCAAGCTGCTCTTTGAACCATTCAAGACACTTTTCACCGGTATAACTTTTATAAAATGATTGTGATGAGTCATGATTACATTTCAAATAATAACCTACACTCATAGGTATATGTTCTTGATAAAAGAATGATTTAGAGAATGTTTTATTCGTATCAGTTTCCTTCAAATATGATTCAAAATCTGCATAAATGATATAAGGTACTTTTTCTTTATATTTATGATTTTTGAATTCAATAAGGAAATTTTATTGATAACGCTTCATGACGGTTACAATATTCCTCATGCTCAATCAACTTAGTTTCATTGTAGAAATAATTTAAGCATCTATCACAAATATATTTTTTATGCTTATTCTTCGAGAGACTCGAACTTACAAGACGGGATAAATTTTTAATGAGTACATAATGATAATGAATAGTTTCATCCCCATCCACTTCATCATCTGTATTTTCTGAATAATATTTATTCTGAATTAAAAGTAGATTAAAATGTCTATCAGAAACTTTGTTGGTGCAAATGCGTGTAGATATAACATCCAATTTTTTCCTATTTAATTTCAATGAGAAAATATTTACTGATAAATTGTTGTTTTTTTCAAATTTTGATATGTGTTTCATATTGATGGGAAACTCAATATCTTGACATTTGAGAACATCCTCGAAATGAGGATAAGAAGTTACGCGATCAACATTTTTATTTTGCGGATAAAGACCAGCAACGATACTCCAAGCAAAACAGGCATTATCATTATTTTTTTATATTAATGCATGCTTTTCTCGCCTTTATTTTTTCCGGCAATTCGATATATGATCTTCCATTCCCCATTTCATATTTATTAAAATTCACTTCAAGTGAAATAATTGAATTCAGTGCATAACCACTATCTTTTTCGGAAAATTCTTGTAATTTTGTCATTATTTTATCTAAAACATATTCTTCTAATAGCTGATCAATATCTGAACTAGCATCAACGATGAAATTTTGGGTTTTGAATAATTTAAAGTCGAGTATTTCAGATTCACCCGATTTCTTGATAAATTCCCCACAAAAAGTGGTATTTAACTTGAGGATTTTCTGTTTTTTCAATTGATTTCGTAATCTACTTTTGATGAGAACAAAGGCATCAGTCAAGAAATCGTTTATCTCAATATGTTTCAGATTTATGATAATCCCCGTTCTAACTCTACCCGAAAACGCGGATTTCACATCTTCCCACTTTAGTCTATGAGAACAACGATTATTATTATTTGATGAATTTCCCCCACCCTCTTTGAATGAGATCATCCGCTTCAAAATAGTTTTATATCGTTTCAAATGATTAATATTCGTTTGAATTTGAAATTTTTTATTATGAGTAATGGATTGATTCTTCTGCATTTTATGATAAATTCGAATTTGATTGTTAACCAGATTCAACCATCTTTTTTTATCATCTATTGACTCAATTTTTTTCAATAATTTGTATGCTCTATGGAAAAGTGACATAACATCATCATTTACCTCCATCTTTTCTATCACTATCAACTGAACTCGAAATTGGCTACTGGATGTTCCGTGCCAATATCCACCAATCCAGTGAATTGCAGATGAATATTTCCCTCGTTGAGATGAACTATGCTGTCCTCTAAGGCACTAGTAGATCTTTTAGGTAGGAATACACGATAGCTCTCCAATTCCAAAAGTATGCTCTTGCCGAATTTTGTTTGTACCAGCTTCGCCTTAATAATGAGAAATTTCTCCCCCAGTGGTAATTGATGCAATTTTATCGTCTTCTTGTCTGTGTAAGAACAAGCAGCATTTAGTTTGATGAAATTCATGATAGCAGATGTGGAATGTAGATGATGATCTATCACAAAAAAAAGAAAAATTTGTTGATAATCACATATCCACACAAATTATGTTAGAAAATCAACATTCAAATTTTACTCACCAGATTTAGCAGTATACACAGAGAAACAACTTTTTCTAGTTCAAGACCACAAAGAAGACTGACTACCGAATAACAATGCTTGGTTTTATATGATTGTTATGTGCCCCAACAAAACAATGGGTCGAATTTTAATATTACATTAAATATTGAAAGTTTGAAATCTTAATGTGACAACATGTCAGAGATCACTTCCAACCAACCATGATTCAATCAATGTGAATATTAATTATTCCCAACAACGATTGTTCAAATTCCAATTTTAAATATTCTAATTGAGTCAGAAAGTTTGGAATCTTAATGTGACAACATGTCAGAGATCACTTCCAACAAACAATACTTCAATCAATTTCAATATTATTCGACTATTATTCCCAACAACGATTGTTCAAATTCCAATTTTAAATATTCTAATTGAGTCAGAAAGTTTGGAATCTTAATGTGACAACATGTCAGAGATCACTTCCAACAAACAATACTTCAATCAATTTCAATATTAATTATTCCCCACAAACAATGACTCAATCTGAATATTAATTATTCCCAACAGAACAATGGTTGGAAACCATTTGGAATATTTTAATATGCAAAGTGAGCTAGAAACGGCATAGTACTACTACTAGAATTCACGAGTTTCAGTGAGGAAGCTTGGCTGCGAATTATAAGAGTCTGTATCAGGCATTGTTAGATTTAGGCGGCTACGAGATTCAATAGTGTATTCCAATTTCAATCATAATAATGTTTTATGCTCATTCACGAGCCTGAAAACCTATGAGAAATATGTGGAATGTATCAGGAATTCGTAATGTAATTTTATGCGGATTTATGAGTTTCAACGTGGCTCGAATTAACTGAGAATTCACAAGTGTCAATGAGGAATCAAGCAGCAAGGGCGGATTTACGGGGGGCCCTGCCAATAATGTCTCATAGAAACTGATAGAAAATGTATGTACGAGAACTTATGAGATCCTAATTGGATAGTGAAACCGCAAATCCGTATAAAACCATATACGATAGTCATCAGTATTTAATGGAGACTACACATACACATTGCTTCAGTTTCTAATGGCATTTCCTAATGTAAATCATATCCGTTTCTATAAGCGATTCCTACATTGAATTGTCCTTGTTCCTACTAGACTCAATAGTTTTCAAATGTGTTTTTCACACATAACTCATATCTGTTCCTACGAGTTTTGATGAGAATCTATAGTTTTCAAATGTGGTTTTCACAACTTCATCGCCCTGTATCTCATAGGATTGAGGGACGGATCTAAGGGGGCAGTGGCGTATATAGGGGGGGGGCAGTCCCCCCTCCCCCGAAATCTAATAATATTCATCTAACTTAATCTAACCATTGGATCATTTGATGGTGTAAGCATCTCGGGCCCCCCTCCCCCCGAAAATATTTTCTATATACGCTACTATAAGGGGGGGATGGAGGGGGACGATCCCCCTTGAATATTGAACAGAGTTGGCAAATTTTAAAAGCAGTTGTCCGGAACATTTTCGAAGCTGTTGAAAATTTTCCGAAGCAGTTGGAAAAATTTCGAAGCAGTTGGAATAGTTTCGAAGAAGTTGGAAAAATTTCGAAGCAGTTGGAACAAAATAGTTGGGAAAATTTTGAAGCAGTTGGAAAGATTTCAATTGAGTTAGAATACATACATATTTCTACAAAAGTTTTCTCGAAATGTGAAAGAATTTGACTTTTTTTTGAATAAATTTTGAAATTAATGCTTATTAAACCGGTAGAACTAAGCCCACGTTCAGGACAAAAGCATGCAGAGAATAACGACAATTGTATGAATTCTTGTTAGATAATATTTAGGGAATTTGGAAGATTTGGTCCAATGTGCAATGTGTATAACCAGCAATAAATGGTATTCATTCCGATATTGCTACCAAGTGTTTGAAAAGATGAACAATTTTTCAACTTTTACGTTATCCCTCTGCAGGTAGTTGTGGATTTCTCAGTTTTGCCGCATCGACTGTGTCATAAAAAACTATCTGCTACCAATTTGCGCTATTTCTCTCGGTCGGACAGTATAGGCAGCATTTTTTCTCATTCTTAATTATTCTATCGAATCTCCGTTCAACACATAAATCTGTTGAGGGGACGTTATACTTTGGCCGATGGCACCGATTCTCCATTCAAAAAGTGCCTTTCATTTTTCCAAGTTCACGCCCTCAATTTTCTACCTGAAAGATTGATTTTTTTAATTCTCCTGGAACTTCAGACAGTTCTCTGCGATTTAACACTTTCTGGAAGTCTTGTCAGTATTTCCATAATTTTTTGCATTAATTTAGCGCCTATCCAAATGGAATTTTTTTTTAAATATAGAAAATTGATTTATCGAATGGATATTCTAAAACAAAATTGATGAACAACCGCCGAAAAACTATTATGAAGTCAATTTTCATATAGACTCTCAAATTCGACCCGATTTTTTTATGCGAAAAAATAAGAGAAGAAATCGGGTGCCCTCAAGACATCCTTTACCTTCAATTTAAAGAAAAAATCAAGCTTTTAGGTGAAAAATTGAGGCCGTGAACTTGGAAACATGAAAGGCACTGTTTGAATGGAGAATCGGTGCCGTATAGCCGTCGGCCGAAGTATAACAGCCCCTTAAGTACGCAAAAATGGACCGAAAAAGATTCAAAGTGAAGTGTTTGATATGTGGACTTTTTTCAGATACACTTGAATAAATCATTTATTTTTCTTCGGAATTGAACTTCAAAATCGAAACATACAAAATGATGATAATAGATGCTGTGTAATCCTGCAGAGTGTGGAGTGTGTTAATCTGTTGATGCAGAATTCAAAAACTACAAAACGAAATTTTCTAAATATTTTTAATGCCCTCTGGGAAAAACATTGACTCGCAATCCAAAATACCACCCCCCCTTCAACCTTTGGTTTTTTAATCCTTTCATGCCCAGTTGGAAAATTTTCGAAGCTTTCCCCCCTAAAAAATTAGGCTTCGGCCCGTCCCTGTGGGGACGGCCTGCTTGTGCAATATAAATCGCTTCCAAATATCAAAAATAAATCAATTCAAAGTTGAATGATTTACTTCAAGATCACGGTAACCGCTAGTAAAAAGGAAATTCCATCTCGTGGACGAAATTCTCCCATATATCACAATGACATAACTTCTTTCGAAAGTTGTTCAGTTATACCTCAACAATCTGTAAAACTTCCGCGGAAAAGGAAGTCAAAAGAATTCTGCTCTCGCAATAAAAAAGAGTGAATCAAATGATCCGTGAAAAATTCATCTTTTCGGCATGCCCCAAAGACAGGAAAACATTTTTATTATAACATTGTCGTTAAGGAATGCCTTCACATTTCAAAGTTTAATACGCTTGTGGCAAATAACTTTTTCAATACAGTTTGACGCCGAAAACATCTTATATTATACATTATAGGAATTTGAAACACATTTTTCGATAAATGAATCCTATGAACATGAAAACATTGAGTCATATTGTGAAACTATTTGTCCGAATGAAGAAGCTTTCTCGGGGGAATGTATTTTCTCCGCCAGACATTTTTCAATAAAACTGTTCCAACTTAGTAGAAGAACACCATTTCTTAATCGTTATGTTTGCAGAAGACTTTGTTCAGGTGTTGTTTACGCCACCAATTCGCTGAACTTTTAGGAAATCGTGCTCAGCTCGATTTTTCATCATTCCGTTCCGAGGAAATCGATACCAACACGGTCAGATGGTATGCGGTGTCTGGGAGATCGGAAAATTGAATTTTATTTCCGGGTATACCAGACGATGGTGAAATAACATTCCCATTTCGAAATCACCTCGGTTAAGAATGGAAGATGAAATAACCGAGTTTGAATGGAATTCCCGATGAAAGAGGCTAATTTAAATTGAAGCCGTTGATAATAAGTGGAAAACCGCATTTTAATAATTTTCCCAGTGCGCTTTCGAGTTTTCGATCCTCAGAACTTCTTTCTTGTAAGAAAGTGTCGTAAAGCTTTCTACGACATCAGTGCGATAGTAAAATGTAGCTCTGTATGGAGTAGGAATTTTAAAGAGACGAGAAAGAGAGGGAGAAATAATGGATTAAAAAGCATCACTTTTTACGGCAGCTGTATGCGGCTGAACGTACGGTGCAAAAATTTTTCGGAATAATTTCACGAAAATATGCCTCATAAAAAGTTTGGATCATAAAGGCCTCATGATTTCACTTCTATCGTCGAATTCTGAAACTAATTCCTCGCATCTATTTTCAATATGGAGCGACTAGCATGAAGAAGACTCTACAGGGTGATTCTACTAAAATTTATGGTTCAAGTAATAGGTACAGGGTATTCCTCAAAAAGTGTATCAACGGTCAACTGTAGATTTCTCATGAAAGAACAACATTTTCTTCTATCCCATTTTTTTCTCTGGGTCTTTGTTTCAGAGATACACGGTGTCAAAAATTTATAAATAACTTTGCAATGTAAACTCGAAAACCTAGTTGTAAAATTTTGTTAATTATCACTATACTCATTTTTCCAATTACAAGACATTTACAATGCGTTAGCAAATTGTTTTTGATCATGAAATTCCAGTTTTCTCGAAAACGGGTGACTTTAGACCTCAAGAATAATGAACAAGGAGTACTTTTTTATGTAAATCACATTGACGCATATAAATATCGAAACGACTTTATTTTTCTGCGTTCATTTTTATCCTGCACTAACGTAGAGGATTAATAGAGTGACTTAACCCGTGAGATTTTTTCTATGGGATTCCCTAAAATTACGTGTTTGCGTTATGTCGAGGCCACACCGAGCGCTATGCTATGGACGCTATGGACGCTACGTATGTTTTGTTCGGACATAGCGGACATAGCGTACCAGTGTCGGTGTGGCCGGGTACATTTAAAATACCGATGGCTATATTTGAGATGCATCGCGAACATAGCGAACATAGCGTACGTAGCGCTCAGTGTGGCCGCGACATTAGACGTCTTGAAGATCTAATTCCGTATCTCTCCGTCAAAATCCTCTACCGACTTCCCGACTAACAATCCAATCAACTATCGACTAACTGACTCCTCATTAACTGATCTCACTACCCCTATTATACCCTTAAAGTTAATTCCCGGTTCCGCCCCAACTTGCATTTGAGAAAAGAGGTGTTACTTCTCGTACGACTTAAGTCAATGGAATGAACAAAGGCCGAGTGTATTATGAATTATCCCGAGACCACCTAGGGATGAAAAGCTACAAAGAAACACTTGAGCCTATAAATTGGTCTATTCATCCTGTTCCACAAAATGGCAAAAACTGTTGAATCCCATATTGCAGTTAAGGATTCTATGCAATTATAAGACAAAGGTTTCTAATTCAGAGCTCGAAAAGCTCACACATGTCATCAAACGCAAATCAGAAATGTCACTCTTATCTTGAAGACAAGATAAAGCGTCCCACACATGAAATTCAGAAATATGAAAGAAACTTGACAATTATTTACAATTGATGGGAATGAAATCCTACATACAGGGTGTCCCAAATAAGAGTGACTGATTTCAAACATAAATGCCCAGCTTATTAATTGCTCCAAAGAGATGGGGTTTTCACTAGTTTCACTAGTTCAGCGAAGAGATTTTTTTAGGCTTGGCTGGCATTTCATCTCATCAACACAGGGTGTTTTACTAATGTTGGTCAAATTCAAAGGGGAAAATATGTATTTTTTTAAATAGAACACCCTATAATTTTTGATATCATTCGAAAGAGCAATCATTCTCCTTTCCAAAAATGTATACTTTTCTATCTTTTGTTTCATTAACAACAGGTTTCATGCAGTAGTAGGTACATTTTTAATTAGTAGTTTTATATGAACGTATTTTGATGCCTAAAATCAGCTCATGTTAGAAAATTGTGTTAAGGTCTTTTGATTGAACATATTCTGATTTTTCTCTACTTGGGGGTATAATAAGTGACAACAACTGAGTAATTAAAAATTGATTTCAAACGTGCTATTGATGAAATCGAGTGAAATTTATGTGGAAAAGTGATGAGAAATTCATGGAAAAAGATAGGTACCTGAATGAATGTGCAGAGAAAGTTCACACATTAGACCAATAATAACAAAATATGAAAAATTATATACCAATGAAAATTTTGCTGTATAGCAGAGAATGCTTTCTATTCCATCAAATAACCCTTGACTTCTACATGATACTCTGGGGACATCAATTCTACATTGAAAGCCGCTAAAGCCTGTAGGACATCTGCTATCATCATTCCTCGTTTTGAAACTGGATACGACTGTAGAATATTTATTGACAGATATAACTTAGAAGGTACGGGATCTGGTTGGCACAGAGGTCGTGAAGTCAGGCTACCTATCTGCACTGAATCGTCCTGTTATATCCCCATAGGTTTGATGATCCATATTGTGCTGTATCGTTGCGGTTCGTGAGTGAATTTTTTATGTTTATCAAGAATGCCATAAGTTCGAGGAAGTGATATAAATTCAAAATGTGGCAATAACCTGTACAGAATACACAATATTCCGTTTATATTTATACAGTGTGGAAAAGCCAAATGAAATGAATTTATTCTCTTGGATATTGTACATATTTATCGAAAATCCAGAAACACGTCAAATCAAAATTTTAAATTTGCCTTCTTCGTTACAATGCGAATCCTAACTTCAACCACCTTCAACCCTCAATTTTTCAAATGATGGTCTTGGGATACTTTCTCTGTTTAGAAATGTTATTATTTTCATATTTATTGAAAAAATCAAAAAAGAAAAGAATTGGATCAAGTATTCACCGAAATTTGGAATAATATCAAAAACTATAATATAATACATAATGTTGCAATAGAATTATGATTATATGGGGTGTTTCAAATTGCGCGATTTTTTAAGAATAAATAAAATATATAAATGGATTTTATTGTCTGTGTGAATAATTAGGGAAAGATTTTTCGGCATGCAGACAAATTTTGTGAAATTCCGGAAAAAGTCACACACCGAGCAGGAATCGAACCTGCGTCTTCCACTTGCCGGGCGGATGCTCTCCCGCTGAGCTACCAGTGTGTGTGATACCTTTTCCGGAATTCAGTATCATACGGTTCACCTCGTATGTAGTGAGAGGGGGTTTCTAGGTGGGGAGCACTGATTCGTCATCATTAGCCAGAGGACTCCATTTATCCTTCACTTTTACGTCATCGAATTTTTTCCGATTTCAGTTTTAGGTCAGATGTTGGATTCCGACCAATGATGAAATACTTAAGCCGAGAATTAATATATAAATGGATTTTATTGTCTGTGTGGATAATTAGGGAAAGATTTTTCGGCATGCAGACAAATTTTGTGAAATTCCGGAAAAAGTCACACACCGAGCAGGAATCGAACCTGCGTCTTCCACTTGCCGGGCGGATGCTCTCCCGCTGAGCTACCAGTGTGTGTGATACCTTTTCCGGAATTCAGTATCATACGGTTCACCTCGTATGTAGTGAGAGGGGGTTTCTAGGTGGGGAGCACTGATTCGTCATCATTAGCCAGAGGACTCCATTTATCCTTCACTTTTACGTCATCGAATTTTTTCCGATTTCAGTTTTAGGTCAGATGTTGGATTCCGACCAATGATGAAATACTTAAGCCGAGAATTAATATATAAATGGATTTTATTGTCTGTGTGAATAATTAGGGAAAGATTTTTCGGCATGCAGACAAATTTTGTGAAATAAAATATAGATGGCGCACTGAAGTCGTCTGAATTACAGTGACTTTATACAAGACAGTGACGACAAGGAGCTGAAATCCGCCATTAAGAGGCTAATGTCAGATTATTGGAGATTAAAATTCAAAGATTATAGAGTACATCTTTGATACTAACCATAGACAATTCTCATTTTCTTTATGATACTAACCTAAAAAGTTATAATTTCTATAGTTCTGTGCACAGAACACTAATTCTTTTGTTCTGTTCTGTGCTTCCAAACACAATTAGCCTCTTAATGGCGGAATTCACCACGTAAAATCCAACTACCAATAGAAATTGAGACATGAGCGTGTCGCCACTGTCTTGTATAAAGTCACTGTAGTCTGAATTACAGTGACTGTATAACCACAGTGACGACAACTGGCTATAAAACTGTCAAAAGTCCGCCATGTTTTGTCGAGATGTTTTGGCGGTATTTTTGAATTTTATATCGGTAACTTACGGCAATATTTCATATTATAGGTCTCGATTTCATTAGGAAGTAACATTATGTTCCATGAATTCGATCTAAGATATGACGTTGCAAATGAACTGAATCGTGCTATCTATTTTCCCGAAGATACAGATCGAAAATACTGGTTATCTTTAACTTCTAACTTAAATTATTATTCAGAAAAAACTGAAGAGCTACATACACAAATGGAGATTATTATTTGCCAATAGTAAATTCATCTTGATTGATCAGTCAATGGCCATAACTCTCGAAAGAAAATAAACAATAACAATCATAGATGGGTTAGAAAATCTGCGCACTGTCATTTCGACAAAACATGGCGGCCGACCAATAGAAAATGAGACACGAGTTGTCGTCACTGTGGTAATATAGCCACTGTAGTCTGAATGTTTTGAAATTTAGGAAGTGTGATGTATGACATTTATACAAATGGCTTCGTACACGATACAACAACGCGTTCAAATTGTTGAATTAATTTTTGAGAATCAGCGTTCTGTGAAAAGTAATTTAAAAAAAATTACGTCAATTTTATGCTTTACATAAACGTCCATCTGAAAGCACTATAGGTCAGCATTAAAAAATTTCAACAGACCGGTTAAGTGGAAGACCAAAAAATGAAAAATACAGTCGTTCACAAGAAAATATTGATTTGAAATGTCCATTAGACGACGTTCACAACGAGTGGTTCCACAACATGGCGTGTTTCACAAAAGGATTTAGCTCTGAAGGCACATAAGGTTCAAATAACACAGGAACTGAAGCCACAATTGACTTATTGGGACGAAAATTTCCGGGACGAATAATCTCCAGAAACGGTAATGTCAATTGGCCACCAAGATCATGTTGGACTATTTTCTTTGTGGTTATGTGTAAACCCAGGTCTATAAGAATTATCCATAATCGATTCCTGAACTAAAGGATGAAATTATTTTTTTCGGCAACCGTCCGGGATGTACCTACTTCTCGGACGCTTTTTCTTTCCAGCCTAGTCCGGAAAGTACGTACTTTCCGGAATAGGCCGGAAAAATTCCGTCGTTGTTGTCATTGTAATGATCATCACAATAGCAACGAAATAACGGATGACAGTTCTGTTTTGATTAATTCAAATAAGAATCAAAATGTATAATAAAGAAATGTGTCGTCTCATTGATTTGTAATTCGGTTGCCGAAAAAATATTGTACGCAAAACGCCCGAAAATAGTTTTTTTGGACTCACAGACTTCCAGGACTCGCCTCCGGCTCGTCCTCGTAGAATTTTGTCTATTCGTCCAAAAAAACCGTATTTTCCGGACTTGTTACGTAAATAACTATTATTTCCAAACGTACGATAACAACGTCATTTCTAGACTGACAGGATCACAGAGAAGTTCTATTTCTCCGCCTAGGCGGAGAAATAGTTGCTATGGCTTACTTTTCCCTCCGGCGGCAGGAAAAGTGTTGTTATGCAAGGGACTAATTTTGCAAGACAACCGTAACTATACAAATGTTACATTTTTCACTCAATTATAACAATCGTAAATGTCAATATTATTCAGATTTCCAGGAATTTCAAGATGTTTGAAAATAAAATAACATATTTCATTCGAAGGAGAAGTGACTTTTCATGGCTCGCTTTCAATTACCCGCCTCACTACGTTCGGCGGGCAAACTAAAGCTCGCCATGAAAAGTGACACTTCTCCTCCTTATAAAATAATATACTATTGTCATTAGTGTGATAGAGCCTCAATTTTGTCAGAATTTCATTGAAAATTTTAACAAACGAGTGTACGTCTGAAGAGCTGCAAGAGGAGGACATTCGGCAGATATTGTTTTTCGTACATAAATGTCATAACTGATACTTCAATTAACAATAAAAAGTTTTTGAAAATGAATGCAAATTCTGTATTTTATTCATTCTTGGTTTATTGAAATTCACATTCTACTCTTAGGCAGTAGGGGAGAGTAGGGTAATGGGAGTCACCCTCTTTTCCACGTAACAGAACGTGCGAGCGAATCGTAAACGGTGTCACTACACCCACTGTGTGCAGTTCCTCCAGAACTGCCTGGAAGGACTCGCGCCAGTCTGCACCCGCGCCATCGAAATATATCAGTATTTAGTTTTTGTGCTCCCCTGATATGATTTCACGTCAATGTAAATTAGAAGGTAAGTGTCGAATATCTTGCAGTACACGATTAATATTTTTTCACGAACGTAGTTAGAAGTTCGGCATTGTGTTGTACAGATCAGATTAAGTCAGTGTTTTAATTCTTATTATTTAATTCTTATTATTTAATTCTTTCTCTCATTAGTGTGAGTGTGGGTAATGGGAGTCAGGTGAATCCCAACAACTGTGCATGTTGATTTACGTCTTGTTTCATTTCTTTCTATTTTTATATACCAAAAGTCTACGAGTCAGAACAACTGAAAAGGCTGAACGCAACTTCTGTATCAGATGTTAGTACTAACGACTTATGCAAGGACCAAGGACGATGAGGATGACGACTCAGAAGATGCTGGACACAGATGCCTGTTATGCAACGATTTTGGGAGAAACTACGAGATGTGGTTCAGATGCACCACATGTGGCCTATGGGATTACGAGAAATGCACTGGGTTAAACAGCTGAGGGTTATGTCTGCGATATATGCTAGATTTTCTGTGACTCTAATTGCCCCCAAGGTTGACCACCATTACCCTCATGTTGGTAAAATGGGAGTCAAAACTGTTTTTTCTGGTTCATTTTATAATATCCAAAGTTAATTGCCAAAGTGCATGATGTTTAAAGGCAGTTACAAGACATATTTTGTTGATGATTGAAATTTTATTTGAGTTCTCCCTGAAGTGACCCCCTTTCAAGGGCGTCGCCAGCCAGAGGGGCCATTGAGCTAGGGGGGGGGGCAAAAAACAATCAGAATAGAAAAAATGAACTGATTTTCCTATATTATGCTATTATGTCATGAGTTTTTAAGCGATTTTCGAGTTCTAAAGGGGGGGCAGCTGCCCCCTGCCCCCACCCCCCTGGCGACGCCCTTGCCCTCATTACATTACAAGTAAATATGATGAATGTCTAGACATGTACAAGTCATCAAACAAATTAATACTTCTTTACATTACTTCAATCTTCAATTATTCGTAGTACCCTTTAAATGAAGTAGATGTTCAATGTGTTCACCGCCAACGCCTTGGAAACAACTGAACCTCAAATGAATATTCAAATGAAACTTCCAACATCATTCCACATCTCAGGAGCGAACGACATGATCGCAAGCGTTATCCGATCTTTCAGGTCATTCAAATCAAGGGGTTCAGTTTTGTCCACAATGCTCTCCACAACTATATATATAAAAGAGAGCTGTTGGTTACACCATTTATAACTCGTGATCGGATGGACTGTTTGTTATGAAACTTCATTTATGGATTCGTCTACGGCCTGGTTATTATAAAATACATTGAAACTCTGAAAAATTCGATGAAAAATTTGCTTATGTAGGAAATGCTTTTCCTCCTTTTGAATAAGGCCGCTAGGTGTCGCTACGGTTTGCTTATGTAGGAAATGGTTTATCTCCTTTTGAATAAGGCCACTAGGTGTCACTACGGTTTATGGCTCTTATCTAGACACTGTGGCGTACAGTGACTAGACACTGTATTTGATATTATCGCCACTAGATGGCGATGTATACAATTATTGAGTAATTTGCATAGAACTTATAATAACATGGAAGGGGTAAAGATCTCAAGTTGGTGGAACAGTGAATTTTTACCGGAATGTCAAGTTAATCGGATTGTGACGATCAGCATCAATCGTGAGTTGTCCATTTTCATCTTTCCTCTTTATTTCTGAAATGTTTTTGATTTTATTTGGGTAATAAATATATTTGCGGAAATAACTGAATTCAAAATTGCCCATAATTAGTGATTGACATATTATTTTTGTCTTTCTGTTTTGTGTGACAGCTCATATCCATGGAAAAGATGACGTTTGACAGATGACATTTGACAGATGACATTTATCAATAGACAGATGACTATTGACAGATGACATTTATCAATAGATAGATGACTATTGACAGATGACATTTGACAGTTGACAAATGACATTTGACAGAACTTTTATTATGCCTTATTTATCTCCTGCTTGAAAAAATAGCAATGGTAAGTTTGTACAACTTCAACGGGGGTTTCACAAAGCATACCTATCACCGGTGATCGGAGCTTGATCTAGAATCAACTCGATTTGACAGTTCAGAAATTTGACCAAGCCGTTGATCTCCGATCACTGGTGATTACGATTTGTGAAATCCATAGTATAGTATAGGCACGGCCTTCGATAAAGATGGCTATGGTATAGGAATCATTTAGGCGAAACAAAGTTCGCCGGGCCAGCTAGTATCCCCATAAAATGAAATCTAACGTGTAATGGGTTGAGATCAGGGGATCGCGCTGGCCATTCGACCGTTCCTCGCCTTTAAAATCCACCGATTTAGAAATATTGCGTCGAGGTAATACCGGACATTGCGATGGAAATTTTTGTTTCCAAAAATAAGTTATCCCCTTATCCCATAAAAATCGTCTTCCGAGAACTTCTGATGGGTAGGTATCATTTTATAGGGATGCATTTTATTTTGTTTATCTACATTCTACACTTACCGACTTAAAATTCGATCCATTCAAAACAATGATTTATTTAAAAATGCTATAACTTTCAAATGAGGAGGCTGATTTATTCTAGCTAATTTTAGATGAAATACTGTAGTTTCAAGGTTATTATTCGGACATCTAAAAGTAATTCAGTATTCGCTAGATATACAGGTTAGAAGAGAAAACAATTTTTTCCTCTACTTTTGACACACCCTGTAGGCATCTCTACTCGATTTATGTGGATTTTCTAGAAACTCTAGCATCACATCTAATTTAACATACCCACACAGTGTTTTAGCACTTACCCCTTTCTGTACAGTCAATTACACAGTCCCTGACAGTTGATCCTTCGCTTTGGTATTTCTGGAATTAAAATCGGTAATCATAAATATTGTTATAATGAACCTTCAGAAAAATTCGAGGTAAGGCTGCTGATATTTGCCAGCTAGTTTCAAGTACATTTTTTTTCCTCTTTGTATACACGCTCTTGTGAAAAACTTTTTCTATATGTACTGCCCACGTACAGGTTTTCGGACTTTTATGGGAAACAGAATGTTCATCTTTCAATATAGAATTCTATTATTTCAAATATTTGTAATGTATGATTTTTTGGCGAAAAATAAACATTATTATTATTAGAAGGAAAGATTTTAGCGGCATGCAGACAATTTTTTGAAATTCCGGAAAAAGTTACACACCGTGCAGGAATTGAACCTGCGTCTCCTACTTTCCGGGTACGGTGCTCTTACCAATATTATTATTATTTGAAATTAATGAAAAATAAATTCATCTAAAATATTATCTTTTTTTTGTTTCTTTGGGTCATCTACCAGAAACCTTTTCAGGAGATGGACTGATAAGAAATTCTCCTCTGAGTCTGAATGGGACGCGAGAACTGATCTTAAGAAATCAAGACTCTTCATCGAGGGGCCTCAGGTCAAGAAGCTCCTGGAAAGAATTGTGTTTAATGACAGCTGCTCTAACAGGCCATCAGTTCAAAAAAAAATTTACAGAAAATGTGTCTCACTGGCTGTTCCTTGTGCCACTGGTACAGGAACATAAGGACAGAGTCTGTTCACGTGCATTTATTTATCAGTTCAGCACACCTAGGAAACCAAACACCTTCCACCTCTAACCTCTTAGGTGAGAGGGACTCCTGCCTGTCAGTTCGCGGTAATCCTGCCGGTATGCCTTCGGGCCTGAGTCTCTTCCGTATTATTTCATGCGTTATGAACAATGGGCCAAATGGTCTGCGTTCGACCAATGCAGAGCATTGCACAAAAAATAGAAGAAAGTTGGCAGTTTGTTTATATTCATGTCGCATTCCTTGATATTTAAAACGAACAATGCTTTTTATCACAGTAAAGGTTGAACATTGGATGGCAATTGTGTTCTTCTTTTTTGAATAGATATTTGGGAGAATAGATATTTCGCATGACTGAAAATCCTCTATTCTCTGAACCAATTGAAAAAAATTAAATAATATGCATAATAAAAAAACAGAGGATTTATGGCAATATATTCGGAGATTCCATTTATAAAGATATATGGTTATAATCGATTATACAATAGTTCAAACTCCATTGCTAATCCATTCGTATGAAAATACTCGATTCGGTTTGCAAAATATTTCTTTAATCCATATCAAGTTATCGCATGTTTTCCCACCCACCTAAGAGCAGTCGCTAAAAGGGATGAATTGTAGAACATTATCCACCCCAACATGCAGGCAAGGGTTAATAATTAATCCTTTCGCGTTTTCAACGAATGAAACTAGTGAAATATTAAATGGCTAATTCTTCTCATACGCTTCTTGTTCAAATGTTCACTTGGACTTTCATAAAGGGAATTTCATTACAGAATTTAGAATTCAGAGTGGAATAATGTAATAGAATAAAATCTTAAAGAGCCTTTTGTTATGGTATTTCTGCTTTTGAACTAGGGCGTACGGGACAAGTAAGACGTAGATGAAAGTCTTTCTGGGAGCTTTACCTTCCACAACTCAAAGAAATCATAATACAGAGTGATTTTTCGCCTTGTACATTTTTGAACAGTAGATTTTCCTCATCAATAATTTAATCAATCAATTTTTGATTTCACAAAGACAGTTTATGAGTCAATTGATAGAAACAAGAAGGTCATCGCCATGTTTGTAGATTTGGAAAAAGCATTCGATACGGTTTCTCACGACATTCTGCTTGAGAAACTTGAGCACTGCGGTGTTAGAGGTAATTCTGCTGACTTAATTAGATCATATCTTAAAGATCGAACTCAGATAGTAAAAGTTCATAATGCTAAAAGTAATGCAAAAACAATCAACTACGGTGTTCCCCAGGGCACAGTCTTGGGACCCTTGTTCTTTAATATCTATAATAATGAAATGTTAAAGTTAAAATTTGATTCTGATTCCAGGGTTGTAGCCTATGCCGATGATACAGCATTTATATTTAGGGGAGACACGTGGGAGTCTGTTACCAAGAGGGCTGAGGAGGGATTGACAGTGATCTGTGGGGAAATGGAAAAGCTTTTGTTGACTTTGAACATCAAGAAGACGAAATTTCTCACCTTTACATTGACGGAAGCTACTTATCCAAATATAAAAACAATTAAAATACACAAGGGAGAGAATTGTGGTCATGATTGTGACTGTCGGGATTTCATTGAGGAGACTAATAGGATAAAATACTTGGGCGTATACATTGACCGACTACTACGATGGGATGAGCATATTAAACATATCATAAAGTTAATTAGATGTACATTACCGAAATTCAGACTATTAGTCAATATATTATCACAGAGAACTTTATTTACGATTTATTTTGCATTGGTACAGTCGATTTTGGAATATGGTATAGTTGGTTGGGGCGCAGCTTATGATGCTCATCTCGAAGGTTTGAAAACAACTCAGAAATTCATTCTGAAGATAATTATGAAAAAGGATCGTTTCTACTCCTCCCACTCTCTATTCGACGAAGCTAAAGTGTACAAAATTGATCAACTGTTTCACAAAAATGCACTTTTAATGATCTATAAGCACCGAGAAAATCATGTCAGGTATGAACATCCTTATAGTACCAGAGGTCAATTCGAAAGTCCAATACAGATACCGAAGACACGGAAAACAATTTCCAAAAACATGCCTTTCATGTAGGGTTGCGATTGTAGTGATTGTACAATGCCTTACCCCGGGAGATAAGGCACATAAGTAACCTCAAACATTTTGTTAGAAAAATAAAAAGCTTCATCCTTGATTCCTGAGTTGTACTGTGCTGCATTCATCTCTATCCATGATATGGGAACTGACGGTGTAATTGTGATAAATGGGTTCATGTACGTGTATTAATTTTGTAGCTTTATTTTTTTTTTTAGGTAAAATTACTGTTACTGTCAGGCACAAACCATAGGTTTAAATGACAGTATTTCTTTAATAATATTGTACTAATTTGGTTTAATAAATTGAAATTGAAAAATTGAAATAACGAAAATCGCTTTCCTTTCGAATGTGCTGAATTTTGATAAAGTTCACACAACCTATTCCTAGGGTTTGTTGAATTTCTCTAGAGCTCATGTGAAAACCCAAGAAAGAATACTAGGTGCCGACACTTCCCCGGTAAAATTTTCGACCAAAAAACGGAACTAGAATCGGTAAACATAACATAAATACAGGGTGGCCATTTGAAAACGAAACAGACGAGATTACAGACGAAATAAATTTTTTCGATAGAAATGCTCGGACAGGTCGATTTCTGTTTCTAGGGGGACAACTTAAGATGTAGGTTACGGACGCATAGCGCTTCAACCCTTGCTACTACAACCCTCACCCCCAATTTTTGAATAGGAAAGATGGGGTGAGTGATACCTCATTTGAAAGGTATTTTTATACTGATTTCAGCACATTGCTTGTTTTTTCATTTTATGCATTAGTTCTCGAAATATTCTTAACTAAGTATTCGAAAATGAAGTGGTGTTTTCATGGCACTTGTAGTGTTTTTTTGTGAAAAATCGACATTTTGATTAAAGATTTCTATGTCCGTGGATTGGAGGAAGGAAGCCACAGTCATGGTTGTTTTGAAGCTCAAAATGTCGATTTTTCACAAAAAAACACTACAAGTGCCATGAAAACACCACTTCATTTTCGAATACTTAGTTAAGAATATTTCGAGAACTAATGCATAAAATGAAAAAACAATTACTGTGCTGAAATCAGTATAAAAATACCTTTCAAATGAGGTATCACTCACCCCATCTTTCCTATTCAAAAATTGGGGGTGAGGGTTGTAGTAGCAAGTTTTGAAGCGCTATGCGTCCGTAACCTACATCTTAAGTTGTCCCCCTCGAAACAGAAATCGACCTGTCCGAGCATTTCTATCGAAAAAATTTATTTCGTCTGTAATCTCGTCTGTTTCGTTTTCAAATATCCACCCTATATATCACCCCAATCCCCCTTCTTGTGAAGCGTGGAAGCGCTCAGAAATCGAAAACTCTAAAACGTACGCTATGGCGATCGAAGGAACCTTTCACCGTGTCGTCACAATACTAATCTGATGACTCGTCAATTCGTCTTGTGTTGAAATCCATCAAGCCGTTCGGGTTGTAGATAGTAAAAAAGAAATAGACATACATAGGTAGGTACATATATACACTCAAAAAAAAATTACCCTACTTCTGGCGCTGTCGAGTAACAAGCCTACCAAGAACGAAATAAAAAAAAACACAAATAACGGAGAGAATCCAAATACTCGAAATTTCAAAAAACGATAGGATTCGATTCAGATTAGATTTGAGGTGAGGCGATAAGGCTCAGCTTAACCTCGCAAAAACCTTGACCTAAAGATCTATTAATTGTGCAACCCCGCGGTATTCGCCAGTCAGGTAGAAAAGCCTCAATGAACTTCACTTCCTTTCTCGATGCCACGCCCATTACTTGTTCCGGTTTTGAGAAACAGGATGCAAAATGCCGTAGTCTTCTCCTGATGACAGCTTCACAATTGCATAGCAGTGTTCTGCTGTTTCTGTAGATTCTTGAAAGAAGCGACAGGTACATCAGGAACTTTTCCCATGATGATCATGCACAGAACAGTGTCCGGTGAGTCATTTTCCTCAGTTCTAATTTGCTAAGTGAGAGAACTTTTTTGGTTCAATTTGGTTCGATCTGTTCATATGTCATGTTTCCTTGGAATCGTATACATTCATAAAGGTTTCCGAGCAAGTTTTCTCGCCGAGTTTACAAATCCAGCCTGCTGAAACTTTCATAACAAACCACAACGCCCATCAACAAACCCGAATGTTGCATGGTTTTCGCAGATTCGCAGGCAAGGATGCATCTTATTATTCAGAAGCTACCAATTTCATCTGAATTATACAACAAAATCTTCAATCCGCACGCTTATCAACGGCTAAATGTGGCCTCCATATAAACAAAAACTTCATCTTCTTATTTATTCATTGGCCTCAATGCGGGTCTGTGAAATTTTTATACCTGCGGTGAAGATTAATTTTCGACAGAATCTCTGAACCCGTATTCACTCCGACTCTTTGCCTTTACGACTCCTCTGCGAACGCCTTATCTCTCGATTTCCGGAGGGAACATACACACACCGTCAGAAGTCTTGACTCTCGCCCCCCCCCTCTAGGTTCCTCAAAAAATAAACAATCTATGTTCTGGAAATGAGATGAATATTTTCTTCTGTTTCAACTGCAATATATCTGATAGAAAATCTTGGTTTGTTACTTTTTGCCTTATGCAGGATGAGACAAAATAGGAAAAACGAAAAGAGATCTAAAAAAGGACCCCGCACTTTTTCTATGGGAAATGGCGTTCCGTCAAATTTTCTAAAATTTTGGTATTATGTAGTACTCGACCTACTGATCAAAAGTGTCTATGGCCCATACTCAATCCTATGACTAGTTTTTGAGATACAGGGCGTTGAAGTTGAGAATTACTCACTTTTACTACGCCCGTATCTCGGAACAGAATCGAATGAACTTCAATTTTTCTCAAGAAACATTTCATTACATCCCCAAGGAGCAAGCATTTAGAGGAATATGACCGAAAATCGTTACGAATACAGGATTATCCATAATTGAATGCATGTCCGATTTTGAAAGTATAAAATATGTCAGTTCTAGAGTGAGAACGTTCGCAAAATGAACTATTACACTAGATATGTTGTTGTTACACCGAAAAAGTCTGAAATACCCAGAATTTATACTGGGTGATCCATCATTATAGAAACTATTCTCAAGGAAGGTTAAATGGACACCCTGTATTTATGGGTTGATTCAAGGTGTTTGTTTAATTTTTTTTGAACATATCATCATGGACTTCAAAGAATACAGGGTGATTCAGTATTGAAATGAACTTTGAACCTCACGAACATACGCAAAAACCACCTCTTTTTTTCATCACCCTCTATTTCAAGATTAACTCCGTTGAGGTGGAAGTTTTCTCTCACCATTGTACTTGATATAAAAACAGCAATACGGCTGAGAGTTTTTATCCACTTCCTATGACCAGATTTTTCTTATGAAAATTATTTATTTATGTTATTCTATTCTTATTCCAGCTAAAAATCTGGTCATAGGAAGTGGATAAAAACTCTCAGCCGTATTAATGTTTTTATATCAAGTACAGTGGTGAAAGAAAACTTCCACCTCAACGGAGTTAATCTTGAAATAGAGGGTGATGAAAAAGAGAGGTGGATAACCCTGTATTCGTAACGATTTCCGGTCATATTCCTCTATATGCTCGCTCCTTGGGGATGTAATGAAATGTTCCTTGAAAAAAATTGAAATTCATTCGATTCTGTTCCGAGATACGGGCGTAGTTAAAGTGGGTAATTCTCAACAAGGCGTATCTCAATAACTAGTCATAGGATTGAGTTGGGGCCATGGAAACTTTTGATCAGTATGTCGAGTAGGTACTACATTATTCCAAAATTTTAGAAAATTTGACGGAACGCCATTTCCCATAGAAAAAGTGCGGGGTCCTTTGTCCTTTATCGATCATTTATTTTCGAATAATTATAATTGCACAACTGAATCTGATTTCAATATGCCACCTCTTCTTTCAATCGACTTCCCAATACGCCTAGGCATCCCAAGAATTGAGGTATTTTCAGGCATATCGTTCCTGGAGGGTTAAACTCAATTCCTGAAAAGTTGAAGGTTGCTCTCCCTAAGTAATCCCACACGTGCTCAATTGGATTCATGTCCGGTGAGTTCGCTGGCCAGTTAATTCTCTGCATATTGTTCTCTTGAAGAATGTTTTGAACCCTTCATGTGCGGAGTGGTGGGGCGTCATCATCCTGATAAATGCAATTATTCCCGAATTCGTTGCGCTGAGGGACAATGTTTTCTTCGTAGATCACACCACTTATTTTTCGTTCAACGATAATAGGCAGTAGGGGTGCATCACTCCCCCCGGCACATTATTGATCCACCTCGAAAGGGCCAACTTTCCGGGTGAAACCGAACTTTTTTTGTCGGCTATCACTTTCTAAACCAAATCGTAACTCTTCCGAAAAAGGTACCTTGTGACATTGTGGTAAAAGCCTGTCTTGGTGGTGTTCGGCCCATTGCCAACGGGTAGCTATATGTCCAGGTGATAGTCGAGGTACTCTTGAAGGTCTCCTTACCCTTGAATTTGAGGAATGCAACCGACTCCTTTAGGTACTGGTTAAGGCGACCCGTCTATGGGATCTCAAAAAATGACTTCGAAGGACTGTTACAGTAAAATTTGCGATATAATGGTCTTCCCTTGCAGGTGTTACTTTGGGTCGACCAGGCATCGGTCTCCGGGCAACGCTGCCCGGATTCTAGGAAAAGGACCACTATGCGCCTTACTGTCCGTGGAATATTCAAACGCTGCGCAATCTGGTGGTTCGACAAAGCTTTTTGATGTAGAACTACTATTCTTGCCCGGTCAAACTGAGAAACATGATTTTCCACGGAATATTCTCACGCAATATCATGAGGGCATCCAATTTTTCCGAAAAAAATCGAAAAAACACGTTGCTAAGTATTATTTTAACAAGAAGTATGAGTGCTGGTGGCAACAAAAATCCGAGTGCACCTGCACGAATGCTTTTTGTTAAACAAATATGACTTTGCGTTGTGTTTTTTCGATCTTTTTCACAGGTAAAATTAGATGCCCCAATGGTATTTGACAAGACTATTTCATGAATAACAGATTATTCTGGATGCATTATGTATATATACTCCATTCACAATTATAAAATCACAACTCTGGCCTTGGAAATTTGACACATTCCACTCTGTATCGAAGTTATGACGTTTTTCAAAATATTTTTATGTTCCAAGTCAACACTATGTTGCCCTTTCTACATTCTTAGCTTATTTCTCAGAATGTGAATGAATGAATTGGAAAAGATGTGATGGACGAAAATAATTAACGTTTATATGAATTGATAGAAAGGATTCCCTTCCTAGTTATTTGCATGAAAAGTACAAGAGATCACTGTTGAAATATTTTATTTTTCGCCATGGAAGAAAATTGCATTGCTTTCACATAATTTTCATATGCATGCTTGTGAAGATTCAATGTTTATTATCCTCTTGAACTGAAAGTTCAAGACTTGACGACATTTTATTCATTTGATCTTATGAACAAGGAGTAAAATATTCTGATTGTATAGTAATTTATTAAAAATTCATACAATACTACCACAGTAGGTTTGTACAAATAAAATGGAATAGGTCAAACATATGCTTCACATTTATCATTCACCTGTTCTAAAATAAGACACAAACTCCTGGAATATGGAAAAAACCGATGTATTCTGGTTCAATATAGCCTATTTCTACTTTCGGCAAAGGATTGATAGGAATGAAAGCTCCAGTGACACATTTCAATTCATCGGAATCTGAATTCAACTACCGTTGAACGCAAATAGTCATATTTCTTCTTTTTTTCAGCTTTTTCGACGTGTTTTTTTCTGAAACGTGAAAACGATCAACAATAATCATTTAGAGACCCATGATGGCCATCCAGAACCCGTTTAGGTACTTAGGAAAATCGTGCAATTTCAATCTGCAAGTTCTTTCCTCATAATTCCTCGAAAATCCTAATTGAACGATATTTTCCTGTCGCTTTCGTTAGAATATCGTATAAGGAAGCCTGTTTTGTTCATTTACACATTCCAAATAAATTTTGACCACCAAAAACGATACCGAAACTAACCAAACTTCTGGGGGACCGAAATTTCGTTTGAAATCTTTCAAAACGGCCAGATACCTAAAAAAACTTCGTTATCAAGTGTAAAAAGGTCGATTTGTACGTACTTTCGCTTTATTTATGCTTATAAATCTATTTTTGGTCCAATTCAAATTTGCCGTTCGTACTCACGCCAAAACTCGTGAAAGGAAAAAATGACACTTGCACAAAACTTCTTCTGGACGACGAAGAACGGAAAAATAGGCGATTTCCCATCGATATTCCGCCCCAAAATCGCCGATCGATTCGAACTAACAAAATGTGGAGAATCTTTGATACTTTTACTTTGATGTGCCCTTACTCCGATCCGCTGAAGACTCTGCCTCTACCTGCTCTTTCGACGATTTCAATGAATCGAGGTAGCAATTGAATCGAAAAAATCCGCCATGATTTTTTACTTCATTTCCAAAAAGAATATACTCCATTCACTTTTATAAAGTATCGCGGTTTGCCATGAAATTTTGACACATTTCACCGTATATATTTTGAAAATGTTAGGTTATGGTCATTGCACTGTCAGATACGCCCACAACGTTGCCGTTTCTGCTAAAAAATCGTAGTAATTACGTATTTATCAAAATGTTCCTTTGGGAAATTAATGAATTTGAGAAAATATTATGTTAATTCAGAAGACATTTAACTACATTTTTGCACAACCTGAAATACTCCAGTATGAAAATGTAGTAGTTCTACGAAACCTGCGCCACAGTTAAATCTTCGAAGAACTAACTCCATTTACAAAGTTGAAAAAGAGTAAATAGAAAGTAGACCTGGCAATGTCGCTTAATTTTCACGAGTGCCAAACTGCGTCTGTTCTAGGGGAAAAAACTTGATAAACCTAAATCATGGCCAACCGCGATACTTTATAAAAGTGAATGGAGTATACCTGCAGACATTGCAGCAACGTGTGAAATGGTTTGATGTTCAGACATTCGGGGCTATTCACTAAGCAAAGTTGCTATCCATAACAACTTTGCTTATTGAATAGCCCCGATTAGCTCTTTTGTCTTCATCTCAATTAAGTGTTCACCAGCTCGAATTTTGAAACTTCATACTGATGACAAGATGTTTGGATGTGAAACTATTCAAACTAGCAATGGTGCCAAAAACGGCATTTCGGTATCTAAAGCTGGCTCTACACCCTATAAACTGATCTGAATATTTTATTTTCATTCTGTGCAGCTCAAAATATTCACATAATTACCGTCATCTATGTACCTGCCAGAAATGAAATTTTTGACAGTATATTGTCTGATTCTGACCTGAACTAAATTTCAGAATAAAGAATTATGTATACTTTTCGGAATGTTTTTCAGTTATATTGATTCGAAAGATAGAATCGAAGCCCTAGGAAATTTACAGGTGAGTATTGAGTTTTTTTGTGCGGTTATATTTCACTTTATGCAAAACCCCCAATTTTATAAGATGAATTGCAGGGTTCGTAATTTAAAGAGAATTTCAAATAAATAAGTTTAAGGAAATGAGGATTATGCAGATTGTTTCGAAAATATGTGAATGAAAAATTTGTGAAGGAGGCCACTCCTTGCAAAATATATGAGGAATCTTCTCCGTAATATCTTCTCTTCAGAGAAGTTGTTATTATACGAATATATTATTATTTCATTGCAGTCCATACGAAAAAATATGGTATTGCAATAGCACTTATAGCAGTAAAATCAACTCTTCGGGCCTCAGGATAAAGATTTCAGTTTATCCATCTACTATACCTGCAGGGTGTTTCAAAAAAGGTGATCCCGTCTCTAGGATAGTTAGAAAACTGAAAAATATTTGGGGTTGGCTCAGTAAAAAAATTTCGTCACGCCATCCGTTTTAGGATTTTGCTGAAACTATTGGCAACATTATAATGAAATTTATACGAATATATTTTGGAAGCTGATTATTCGAATGAATTTGTTTTTTTGTCTAACTCTCATAGAGGTCCCTATACTCCATTCACTTTTATAAAGTATCGCGGTTTGCCATGAAATTTTGACACATTTCACCGTATATATTTTGAAAATGTTAGGTTATGGTCATTGCACTGTCAGATACGCCCACAACGTTGTCGTTTCTGCTAAAAAATCGTAGTAATTACGTATTTATCAAAATGTTCCTTTGGGAAATTAATGAATTTGAGAAAATATTATGTTAATTCAGAAGACATTTAACTACATTTTTGCACAACCTGAAATACTCCAGTATGAAAATGTAGTAGTTCTACGAAACCTGCGCCACAGTTAAATCTTCGAAGAACTAACTCCATTTACAAAGTTGAAAAAGAGTAAATAGAAAGTAGACCTGGCAATGTCGCTTAATTTTCACGAGTGCCAAACTGCGTCTGTTCTAGGGGAAAAAACTTGATAAACCTAAATCATGGCCAACCGCGATACTTTATAAATGTGAATGGAGTATACTTACACGATTCGTACCAAGTAGTATTGAACATAACATTTTTAATATTAGATTAATTAAGCAAAATTTGAAGTGAACTTATACATCATTGTACATCATTTAATTTTACATCAAAAAGGTACTCTTGGAAAAACATGATACTTTTTACCGTTTTCGGAATATTTTTATTTGAAATTTATGAAGTAATTTAAACTAATATTGTAAAGAGGAAAGATTTGTATTTTTGTGTGTTTGATACGAATAGGCTCAAAAACAACTGAACCGATTTCAGAAATTCTTTCACCCTCAGAAAGCTACATTATTCCTGAGTGACATAGGCTATACTTTTCACACGAAAAAATTAAGGATACCTACTATAACTTCAATAATTACAAAAAATCAGCCATAATCAGCTACACTTACCGACTTAAAATTCGATCCATTCAAAACAACGACTTATTTAAAAATGCTATAACTTTCAAATGGGGAGGCTGATTCATTTGAATTTTGTAGCAACTCTTAGATAAAATACTTTAGTTTCAAGGTTATTATTCGGACATCTAAAAGTAATTCAGTATTCGCTGGATATACAGGGAAGAAGAGAAAACAATTATTTCCTCTATTTTTGACACACCCTATAGGTTAACTCTGCAAGTTTATCTGCACACAATCAACTCTATCAAGAAGACTGATTTGTTTTCAACATTTTGTTTTTTATTTATCCCGATATCATGGTTTGTTTGTGAAATGTGATGGTTTCAAGGAAAATGCAACATTTTAGAAAAGGTCATAATTTAAATGACGGTAGATGGCCAGTGAAAGAATATATCGAAGAAGAGGCGAAAGGTTTGAACAAGCAAACTCTATGGAGGAGGATCGGTAATGGTTTGGGGCGGCATAAGCATGGAAGCTCGTACTGATTTAGTCATTGTTGGCGGCGGAGCAATGACAGCTAACCGTGATGTGCTAGATCCACATGTACCTAATTTCATTTGCACCGTTTATAGGATTCATGTTTATGTTTCATGTTTATGCACGACAACGCTCGACCACATATTGCGAGGATTGTATCTCAATATTTGGACGAAACAGAAATTCAAAGGATGAACTGGCCATCACGTAGCACAGACCTAAATCCAATTGAGCACGTCGGGGACATGATGGGCCAACGAGTTCGTAACCGAGTTTCTTCTCAAAGTAATTTGAATTTTTTGAGAGATGCTTTGGTCCAAGAATGGGATCAGATTGACCAGATGGAGATTCGACATCTGCCACGACGCATTGAGGCAGTTATTCGCGCTCGTTGGGGAAATACCCGTTATTACTTTGTAATAATTATTAGTTTCTTTGTTGTTTGATTTGTTTATAAAATTACGTATTACTCTGCTAAAACCGAATAAAAAAATTAGGAATGTTGCATTTTCACAAACATTTCACAAACAAATCAAGATATCGGGATAAATAAAAAAACGAAATGTTGGAAACAAATCAGTCTTCTTGATGAAGTTAATTGTGTGCAGATCCACTAGCAGAATTAACCTACAGGGTGTGTCAAAAGTAGAGGAAAAAATTGTTTTCTCTTCTCCCCTGTATATACAGCAAATACTGAATTACTTTAAGATGTCCGAATAATAACCTTGAAACTACAGTATTTTATCTAAAAGTTTTAAAAAATTCCAATAAATCAGCCTCCGCATTTGAAAGTTATAGCATTTTGAAATGAATCATTATTTTGAATGGATCGAATTTTGAGTCGGTAATTGTATTTTCACGTGCCCAGCAAAAACCGTGAAACTAACGTGGATACAATGTAGGACGGAAATGTACCTCTTGAATAGTTCTACAAAAATGTCCGCGATAGCATATATATATCTCCCAAGATTGACTTGCTGTTACCTGTTTATGGTAATCAGATGTTTTCCAAAATCATGCACTATTTGGAAGTGTGTTTTTATGAATTGGGTATTGATTCTCATCCAGCCTTATACGTTATTTATTCCCAGTATTTAATTTAGAACGAAATTGCCCGTCACATCATACAATTACAACGAGTACATCAAAATATATGGCAGGTTGAAGTGTTGAAGATGAAACCGCCGCGTGAAACAAATTTCTACCCGGGCGAAGCTGGGACGACCTGCTTGTAATCGTATAAAGTAATGATAAAGTTATTAATTATTATTAATGAGTATGCATTATGTGAATCGAATTTTTTGTAGCGTTAATGAGATCACATCGATATATATATATATATTCTTTTGAATTAGAGAGCTAAAATAATACAATATATAGTGAAACAAAAAGGTCCTAGCTGAGGTTAAAAAAAAACGGGGTACCATAACATTCTGCGTATGATACTAGAGCTCAGGGAAAAACCTCAGCCGAAAAAACCCTGTCTCCCCGTAAAAAAATAAAATATCACATCGATAAAACGGATACATGTTGAAAATTGGGATTGAGGGCTTTCCTTTCATGGAACATTTCATTTGTTGTCTTCAACAATATATTGAATACAGATGATGTATTTCAACTCGGCTAACACCAATTATTTTTCAGTTTTCTATCCTTGAGACGGGGTCACCTTTTTTTGAAACACCCTGTAGTTTTCGAAAATGGAATAGTTGTAACAGAAAACTTCTTGAAATGTCAATGAATTGATTGAAATTGTTATAATCTTTGTTAAAACCGAAAATTAATTAACTTCATATTGTTATATTTTATGAATTTTCCGGAATACGAATCAAAACGTGAATTCTACCCATTCTTCAGAGCGGTGTGAATTCGTAGTCTATATATTTCAATATAAAAAAGGTTTGAGAACACTTATTACTTACAATGCAGAATTTATATTTTTCTCCTTGGCATTCTTTGATAGGCATATTAGTATCGTTTATACAGGGCGTTATGGATCCGACTCCATCGTTGTACATTCCACATATGAAGCATCTCAAGGCCATCGCACTTCCAAATATTCCAATCAGAATCATTCCAACGAATAATTGAAATCCGTAAAATGCCATAATTTTTCGGTTCGGAAGAAGTAATTTTTAATTGAATAGAATGATAATATAATTTCCGGCAAATCGAGCGCAAAAGTTTGAGGGAATTGCGAACGAGAATACCGTAACAAACGACAAATGAGCGCAAACTGAACTTCCGCGTCTTCTGCAAGTTGGAGCGGACGGTAAATGACTTGCGTCAAGTCTTTTTCGGTTCTTTTTTCTGGATACTGGGATTGAATAATGAATATTTCAGGACCCTGTGGAAGATTTTCGAACTTCGGGAATTTTTCATAGTTCAAGACTCTTGAGAAATCCTGATTGCTTCTTGATTCGAAATTCCATATTTAGTCGGCGAACACTATACAGGGGTGTTCCTAAAACGACGAGGGAAGAGTCCTTGCAAAATTTTGAGGAATAAAGATTTATAAAAACATGGGACTGCATACATTTCGTAATCGAGATACAGGGTCTCAAAGTTTGAATATTTTTCAAGTTGTAGGATGTAGGATCCGCATTTAAGAATATACAGGTGATTTTCCTAAGTGTTTCATTAGACGTATTCGAGGAAGGAATTTTGATACGAATTCAAGATTCTGGATTATTGTTTTATAGTACATGATCTTGAATTGGAAACGATTGTGACCGTTATTTCAAATGCAACACCCTTTATATTCATCTGTATATTCGTTCAATTCTGCACTGACTTGATGCATGATAAGCGCAACCACTTCAAGCGATTGTTGAGGTATAGCCTGATTGTCAAATTTATTGACAGCAATAGTGTCACAAATTAGTGTTTATATCTCCAAAACCCCTTATTGAAGGAATTTCTTTTTGCAACAGTGGAACTGAAGAAAGTACGCTGATACTGCTCCTGGTATAAATTATGTGGAATTTATACATGGAGCCTGAAACAAGGCTTCGAAGCCTCAATAAAACTTTGAAATCTCATGTTTTTCAAATGGTAACCATGTAGTTTTGTAATTCCGATCGATTGCTCCTCAAAAACAAGTTAGTGCGCCAAACATTCCATGTCTTTAAAATCAGTACTTTCGAATAAAATTCGAATTTCACGACTAAAGCCAGGTTTGGCTCAGTCAAAGTTATTGGTATGCTAGTATTTTTTTAAGTAGGCAAGTAAGTCATTCTCACTTATTTTTCTTTGATCGAGCATTATGCAGAACATGCAATAATAATTACTTACACTAGAATTATATATCAAGTGACAAATAAACAAAGCAGATAATGAATGATGACTAAGGAAAAAAATCGAAATTTAAAACTGACATAATTTAACTATTGACATATCCTACTTGAAAATTATCTTAAACCTATGATTAGACAAAGGATCTTGGCTTTAGTCGTGAATTCGAATTTTATTCAACAACGGCAAAACTACTGATTTTGAAGCCATCAAATGTTTGGCTCACTCAAACTAGTTTTTGACGAGCAATCGATCGGAATTACAAAATTATATTGTCGCCATTTTGACAAAAATGAGATTTCACAGTTTTATTGAGGCTCACTTTCATGCCTTGTTTCAGAAACCCTGTATAATATTTTCTCATAATTTATACAAGGAGCAGTTCAGCATACTTTCATTCGTTTCAATGTTGCAAAAATAAATTCTTACAATGAGGGGTTTTGAAGATATAAACATCAATTTGTGACTGATGTTAACAAATTTCACAATCAGGCTATAACTCAACAATCGCTTGAAGTGGTTGCGCATATCATAGATCAAATCAGTGTGGAATCAAAGGAAGAATTCAAAAATACAGTCGAACTTCGATAACTCGAATCATGATCTGCCAGAAAAAAAAATCGAGTTATCAAGACTTCGAGTTATTGAAAAAAACACATTTTCTGCGAATCGCATGGAAATTTTGACATTTCTAACATTTCTGATAGAAAAAGACAAGATTTTCAAACTTTTAGGAAATATTCATTTCCTTACTGTAGGGAAATGATATTTCCTTATTGTAGGGAAATGATATTTCCTTACAAATGCCAGTGTTCTAGGTACATATGCATATTCCAACTTTTCTCTTGATTTCTTTGGCAAAAATACTATAATGAAGCAGTATTCACTGCCTCAACCAGCTCTGGAGGAGTCCCAGAAATGGGAAATTCATCATCACTTATCATTTTACAACGTTTTTTCTTCGAAAGCTTCAGCACTTAAATCAATATTCCTCAAGTTTGAAAATTCAACATTTTTACGTTTCCATTGTACTGCAACCAATTTCATTCCGAATTTCAATTTATTTATGAATGAAATAATTCGCGATTTTCCCAAAATTTATTGAATTAGGTCGAATTTCAAACGATTTGCGGAAAAAAAGTATGTTTACCTCGTAGGAAAAGCCACATTCCTGGACTATGTGTTGCTAAGTCTCGGCTTGCGCCTCATCCAGGAATGTTAGGCTTTTCCTACCCGGTAAACAATGATAATGCACTGACAATTATTCTTTTTTTTTTCAAATAGTAGATACAGTGTTGGCTCGGACGCAATACTTTGAAGCTACATCTTTCTTTAATGCACCACTTTCCACTTCATTTCAAAGTCTAGTTTTTCATCAAGAGATAAAGTTTTCAAAGTATCTACGTTTTGACGACATATTTTTAGCGATATTGTCGTGAAACCTCACAATTACCAACTTAAAAACTGAAATGAGTTCACGGCATGCACTTAAGTTATGAAACGATCCGTTAAAATCACACGTAAACGAGGGATTCCTCCAAAAAATTCGACTTATCGAATGTGCCTCCAAATATTTCGTTCGAGGTATCAATATATTCGAGTTATAGAAGTTCGACTTATCGAATAAAAAGTGCACTTATTTTCAATCTTGGCGCTATTGCCAACCAATTTGATTCGAGTTATCGAAAAGTCGATATATTGAAGTTCGACTGTATGTATAAATATACAGGGTGTTGCATTTGAAATAACGAAGTTCACATTTGTTTCCGGTAGAACCGGAAGTAGATTCCACTTGATAATATTTTAAAATTTACGTTCATGTACTCTAGAACAAAAATAGAGAATCTTGAATTTGTATCAAAATTCCTTCCTCGAGTACGTCTAATGAAACACCAAAAAAAAAATCACCCTGTGTTCAACTGAAATTCAGCATCTAGATTACTATTCAGAGCTTACATCATGTGTGAATTTATTGACCACAGCTTACCTACTAACTGGATTTTCATGACAAATTTGATTTCCAAAAATTCGCTCGAAATTGTTTTCTCGAAATCGGTAGCAGATACGAAAAAAACTACAGAAGTCCATAAAGTTTAGTATAACAACAAAGCTTCTTTTTACAATTTTTGAAACTAACAATGGCTCATCAATAAAAAATTTATATCTCGGAGAAATGGGTCAGATTCGAATGTGCGTTTCTTGAATCCTGAAAGAATGAAATACAATAAACCCCTCAGTTTGTTAGCCCCAAGGCACTGGCGGATCCAGACAGCTTTTCAAGGGTGGGGCATGAATTTTTTCAGGAGGGGCATGAATTGATTCATTGGAGACTAGCTGGCCCGGCGAACTTTGTTTCGCCTAAATGATACCTATACCCATAGAATTATAAATATAGAATTTGAGCGTAGTGTCTAATAAGTATACAAAAGTGTGGCAATCGTTCCCCTTAAATCCAGGGTCAGTCATCGTTATACGCATGCCTAGGGAGAAGAGAAGGGACATGTAATTCTGTATCCATGGATACCGTATGTGACTCAATACAAACAGAGACAAATAACAAATCTGCATCCGCTGATCGCTACGATGCCCCTATGTTCCCACTCACCGTTATCGCACATGCTCACTAGTCTCACTGACCCTAGGCACAGCCCTTTAGATGTTTCACTTTTAATTTCAAGGATCAAATTATAGGTATAGAATTATGTGCCTATACCATAGCCATCTTTATCTTAAGAAGGCCGTGCCTATACAGGGTGTTTCACCATAAACTGGACAAACATATATAGCCGTGTAGTTGACATCGTGAAAGTCATTTTTGCCCCATGACATATACTCCGTTTTCGACGCATTAGCGAGATACAGGGTGTTTAATGTCAACTTTGAGCAATATTCTGTGAACTGTGGTAAGTTATGCGTGATATTTACAATAATGGTTTCTGGTCACATCTCAGTATTTTTCAGGGCTCAATTCAACTGTGTTGTAGAATTTGGAAAAAAAAAATTCAAAATGGCGGAAAACCTGCAAAGTTGGAATTTTTTTTTCTTGGTTGCCAATTCGGAAAGCATAATCTCAACGTACTCGATTTTCTAAGATATTCCGTGAAAAATTTTTTTCTAAATTCAAACTCAACTTTTTTTTTACATGTCTTCAGTAAAAAAAAAATTTTGCTCGAAATTTTTGGAATTTTTCATGGTTGAACTATCTTAAATTCTCAATACATGGGTGGAAACAGAATAAAAAAATATCAATTGGTTTTCTTGTTGTAGCCTTCCGAAGATTACGCTCCGTGTAATTTCATAATTTTTGTTTGAGAAACTGGAGGCCGTACGAAGGTCAAAATTGTGCTGATGGGTTGCCAGAATGACTCGGATGGAAATATGAAATTATAAACAAAAAAATTTTTTTTTCAAAAAACTTTGGTAGGAATCGAACTCTACGAGTATGAATCGGATTAATTCTACTCCTATAAATCTCCCTTACCAAAGCAACACAAGTAAATCGAGAGTGTAGAGTTCGAATCTTAAAAAAGTTTTTTGGGAAAAAAATTTTTTTTCAATTTTTTTTTCAATTTTTTTTAAATTTTCTCGAAAAAAAAATTTTTTTGGTTCATAAATTCATATTTCTATCTGGGTCATTCTGGCAGCCCAGCGGCACAATTTTGGCCTTCGTACGGCCTCCAGTTTTTCAAATGAAAATTATGAAAATACTCCGAGCGTAATATTTGGAAGGCTACAAAAAGAAAACCAATTGATATTTTTATATTCTGTTTGCACCCAAGTATTCAGAATTGAAGATAGTTCAACCATAAGAAATTCCAAAACTTTTAGGCGAATTTTTTTTTTCACTGAGGACATGTAAAAAAAAAGTTCGAATTTCGAAAAAATTTTTTCACGGAAAATCTTAGAAAATCGAGTACGTTCAGATTATGCATTCCAATCCAAATTGACAACCGAGAAAAAAAAATTTTTTCACGCAGGAGATAAATTAGGCATAATAAAAGTTCTGTCAAATGTCATCTGTCTACTGTCAAATGTCATCTGTCAATAGTCATCTGTCTACTGACAAATGTCAAATGTCATCTGTCAAATGTCAGATGTCATCTGTCAAATGTCATCTGTCAGATGTCATCTGTCAAATGTCATCTGTCAGATGTCATCTGTCAAACGTCATCTGTCAACTGTCATCTTTTCCATGGATATGAGCTGTCACACAAAACAGAAATACAAAAATAATATGTCAATTACTAATTATGGGCAATTTTGAATTTAGTTATTTCCGCAAATATATTTATTACCCAAACATAAATCAAAAACATTTCAGAAATATAGAGAAAAGATGAAAATGGACAACTCACGATTGATGCTGATCGTCACAATCCGATTTACTTTACATTCTGGTAAAAATTCACAATTCACTGTTCCACCAACTTGAGATCCCTACCCGCTTTTGATCTGATAATAGCCTTCAATGAAGTTCTATGCAAATTACACAATAATTGTATAAATCGCCATCTAGTCTACTTTTTGTCAGGCAACCCAAAATATAGTATTATTATAAAATTATTCTATAATATGTTATTTACTCGTTATTTCTGATTGAATTTTTAAATTTTCGATTTACTCGATATAACTTAACTTTTTGTCCAAATGTCAAAACCCATATAAGTACTCTATGATTGCTCGATTGGTCGTAATAAAAAGGAATGCCTTTTTCCTTTTCTGTAGGATTTTTTTGGGAATATTTTGTTATATAAACCTTGCCCTAACAGTAATAAACACAACAAGAAAAGAATTTTCCAATTTGGGGCGATCGTTTGAACAATAAAGCATTTTGAAGTAAACCATAGATCCCCCCTTTTATTAATATAGATATTATGGATCGCTTGAACTTCTATCCTCAATTTCCAAGGGGGGGCCATGGCCCCCATGCCCCCCTGTATCCGCCAGTGCCCCAAGGTTTGGGGATTTGGGGGGTTGTTTATGAAAAATGATGAAAAAAATTCATATCTCGGAGAAATGAGTGTTCCATGAAAGAAGGATGGTGTCATTACTTCTCACTGCAAGAGACATCGGAGAACACAGGGCAAGGTGGGTCCGTTTTTAAACGCAGCCATAAATGAGGTTAATTTGCCAACTAAGCTCAAAGAGAATCTGCTAGAATTATCTGCCGATGGGATGTTGCACTTTGAATTCAAGTCTGTTGAAATGGATACCTTTTGGTTAAGGAGAAAAACAGAATACCCGAAATTGAAAACTGACGCTTTGAAGTATTTGATTCCAAATGAATCAATCTTTATTGTATTTTCACTAAAGTTCTCTCGACCTCTGGCGACCCCCCCACAGATGCTACTCAGCTATAGTTCCTTCTCCCGTTCATAGTGGCACAGTTGTGTTTCAAAGAATCGAAATTATTCACCCCCGCATCTGGCGGTGAGTAGCTGAACTATAAAGCACTACTTCCTAAGATGGCTGGACATGAATACGAGATTTATTCATTATTGTAATTCAAATGATCTCCCCTTCACACCGTTTGTAACGACGATATATAATTCGGACGAATCCGACCCTGCCTATGATTAATAGTACTAGAGGAAAACAAATATCCTACAGATTTCTGTGAATGAATAGCTAACAAAATGGACCAGACTGTCCCGGCGAAGCTATTATGTGCCGCTTCTTTATGGCCAAAAATTTTAGCTTCAATTCGTTCAAAGGCGTTGTTCCTCTAATTATATTTAAACTGAATGTCTCTGTTAAGTAGAACGAGCGCTCAAAAAATTATTCGATTGATGAGAGCCTTTACAATTGAAAAATTTGGCAGGTCAACAGCTCACTCCTGGATTTTTACAGCCTAGTTTACTGAATCGTGTTTGAGAGATCCTCCGAATTGAATGTAGTAATTGAAATGTAGAAATTCACCGTATTCAATTAGATCGTATTGCACAATTTAATTTTTGGAATTTTCTATTCTTTCAGTATCAGGAGATGTTATTATAGCCAGAGGAACAAGAAGATTTGTATCTGTGAAATAACCTGTACTTACCGATAAAGAGATTCATTCTCGGTTATGTTCACCAAAACAATTCTACAATTTTGTGTTTATGCGTATAGCCTCAATATCCGTTCTGAGAAAGATTGTCCAAAAATGGATCAAAATAACCCGTAAGTAACTGATTTATGTTCTTCTGGTATCTGTGTCGAAATGTAGGCTTCCACCAGTAAAATTAATTCAATGAGGAATAATTCAGAGCCTGAAGCATCTTCGTGCAAAATATTAGCGATTTCAAAAATCTCCACTTTGGCTGAAAAATGATTAAACGTCTTATTCTACAAAAGTCTAACGGAATATTATTACACAGGAAAAGTTGTTCGATGGATCAGAACTAGAACACTATAAGCTTTCAATAGTTTTTTGTTAGAATTCGAATCGTCAACTAGAAATTGTGACAATAAAATGTTTCTAATTATTTTTAAGGCCAACGGCTGAAGGGAGTGAGAGAACCTTCATCATGGTGAAGCCCGATGGTGTCCAAAGAGGTCTCGTTGGAAAAATAATTCAAAGATTCGAATCTAAAGGATTCAAATTGGTGGCCTTGAAATTTATGTGGCCGAGTGAAGAATTACTGAAGAAACATTACTCCGAATTGACAGATAAACCCTTTTTTCCCCCCTTGGTAAAATACATGAGCAGTGGACCTGTTGTACCTATGGTATGGGAAGGTTTGAATGTGGTGAAAACTGGCAGAGTAATTCTTGGTGCCACAAATCCTGCAGATAGTGCTCCTGGAACTATACGAGGTGATCTATGCATCCAGACTGGAAGAAACATCGTCCATGGTTCGGATGCAGTTGAATCTGCTAAAAAAGAAATCGGTTTATGGTTCGACAAAGACGAGTTGATCAATTGGAAGCCAGCAGTGGAATGTTGGGTGTATGAGGATTAATAAAGTTAAGGGTTAGCTCATTCATTCACTATTCAGAACAATGAATGAATTCAATCTGTCTCAGAAAAATTAATAATTATATCAAGTACGTTTTAATGTACTATCCTTAATTCGCTTTCTACACGAGTTTTTCGAATCGATAATTGTGTAAATTTTATATATCTGTATAAATTATGTCAAGTTTCATATTGGGTAAAATTCTTCATCAAGTCCTGTCACGGTCGCCAACGTATTGCGAATTATTTTAGGAAGAATCTTTTTTATAGAGAAATATTATTTTTCTGTCCATACTTCTTTCATTTAATCGCAACTATGAACCCTGACAAATTCTCAATCGATACAAATTGTATATTTTCATCTACACCCGTACTATAATAATACAATCATATGTCCATAATAATCCGTTTCGTAATGATATCCATTACGATACAGATTTTCATTACGATACAGATTTTTTATCAATAGAAATCCATCATTTTTCAATCAAGCGGCCCCCGTCCGCTACGGAAAGGGGGCGTCGGAAAGAGGAAGAACGGAGCTCCACGTTGATGCTTTTGGATTTTCTCTGCGATATCGAGAAGTATTTTGAAAAAATTCGCGAAAATCGCGAATTTCGCCGAATGACTAAAACAGAAGGAACGGTTTATATTTTTATATGTCTGTTTTTTATTCGATGTTTCGTTTTTGACACGATTTATTTATAAAAATATTTTAGTTCCTTCTGTTTTAGTCATTCGGTTGTTCACATCTTATTGAAAATCAGTTTTTATATTTTTGACCATTTTGTTATTTTTGGACCCAACCTGAAGCAGGCACGCAGCGAGGGGGGGGGGGCGGGGGCCCGGCCCCCCCCCCCCCCCCGAAATATCAGAAAAATCAAAAAATGCCTGTATATTTGACAAAATTTGCAATGTTTACTTATTGTGGGCCCTCCCTCCGAAAGTTGTGGGCCCCCCCGAAAAAAAATCCTAGCTACGTGCCTGACCTGAATGTTTCGTTACATGTTACTTTTTGTTGTAGCCTGATGAAGGAAATAAAATTTCCGAAACGTCGCTGATAGAATAAATGTTTTTAATTTTATGTTCCTTGTGCCGATATTCACATTTTAATGTAACTACACTATTGGAAAAAATTAAAGGATCAAAAAAAAAATTCCAAATTTTTCAGCAATTTTCAACATGCCGTAACTTTGAGAGGAATGGTCCTACAAGGAATTCAAAAAAAGGAAATTGTAGCTCCAAGTGTCTAGTTTTTGAGGTGCGTCAAGTTGGTGACACACCCCCCGAATTTTGGTATCGAATTGTTTTAGGAATTTTGTGCCCATTTTGTGCCAATTTGTGCCGTATTTTATGAATTTTGTGCCCGTTCCGTTTTCGAGATATTTCAAGTTTTCCAAGTGTGTCACCAACTTGACGCTGTGACACACTTGTGGAAATTTGAAATTTTTTTTCTTTCGATAAATTGTGCCCATTTTGTGCCAATTTGTGCCGTATGTTTTGAATTTTGTGCCCGTTCCGTTCTCGAGATATTTCAAGTTTTCCAAGTGTGTCACCAACTTGACGCTGTGACACACTCGTGGAAATTTGAAAATTTTCTTCTTTAGATAAATTGTGCCCATTTTGTGCCAATTTGTGCCGTATGTTACGAATTTTGTGCCCGTTCAGTTCTCGAGATATTTTGAGTTTTGTTTGTGAGGAGCGTCAAGTTGGTGACACACCCCCCGAATTTTGGTATCAAATTGTTTTGGGAATTTTGTGCTAATTTGTGCCGTATATTATGAATTTTGTGCCCGTTCCGTTTTAGAGATATTTCGAGTTTTTCATGTGAGTCACCAACTTCACGTTGTGACTCACATAAGGAAAGCTGGAAATTCTTCTTTGGATAAATTGTGCCTATTTTGCGCCAATTCGTGCCGCATAGTATAGATTTTGCATGCTTGCAGTTTTCGAGATATTTGAAGTTATTCCTGTGAGATGAATAGATGTAGCAGAATTCAAAGAGGAGCGTTAATTCCATGTCAAAGTTTTATGTGATCATTTTAAAGTATGAGTTGTTGAACTTGCAGACATTCGGTGAAAACAACCAAATTTCAATGATTCGACGAACTTTTCACTTAGAATAATCAATTCAATATAATATTTGAGTTGATGAATTAATAATATAATATAGGTACACGTTTATCGAATACGTTGGCACATCCTCAGTTTCAATTATACAGGGTGTTTGGTAATTTGACGTGAACCTTGTGAAGGGATATACTAGACGTCATTTGCAGTCAATTGCGTCGAGTGAAGAATGGTCCGAAAATCTATGGTTACGAAGATATCGCTATTTTTCAACTTTTTTGAAATTTTCTGCTTCGTTTTGTGAAAACTACTCGACTCTAAATATCCAATGAATATTTTTTTCAAAGCTGAGGAGATGGTCCTCATTTCTTGCGAAAAAGTATTCACTAAAAATTCAGATAACCCGAGATATACAGGGTCATAAATGGCTGCACCTCATGAAATCTTGATAAAACAATTGAGAATTACTCGAAAAAAGTATTATGAACTTGGTGTACAAATGTAGGGAAAAACTACCCTGTTTCATCAGCTTTCCAAAAAGGTACATATGTCAATAATTCCTTCATGCAATCAAAAAATATGGCCGGAAAACCAAGCAGACAACAGACTTTTTCGAGTCATTTAGATATCGTATCATCCTTTATTTCACTCGGCGTGATTCGTAAGCGGTTCATGGTTCGATCACTTTCAGCAATTATTCTCGGAAAAGGTGACATGACAGATCACAAATTGAATTACCAAACTGTTAGTTGCTTTAATGATACTAACCACAAACAAATCCGTATAATAAACATAAACATAGACATAAACATAAACAAAAAATTAACAAAACTAGAGATCCTGCTTGAGTTGTCGCCCTCGATTTCTTATGCATGCACGCAGTTTACGGCGTACTTCAGAAATTGTTACCCGCGTTTAGAAGTTATTCTTTACATGCTGAGCAGCCGTCAAAATTCGCTCCCTCAATTCTTCAGCTGTCTTCACTGGTGTACCTACTATACACTAGCTGTTTCATGTGACCCCAAATGTAATAATCACATGGGGTCACATCTGACCGGCCAAGAAATTGGCCCACCACGTCCTATCCAACGTTGGGGATAGTTTTGGTCTAGCCACAACCGCACGTTTCTGAAGTAATGAGCTGGACAGCCATCATGCTGAAAAACAATTCGTGATCGAACTGTCAGCGGTACATCTTCTATAATTGCAACCTAATCTCGTCACGCAGAAAATTTTCGTACGAGATCCCATTTAGGTTATCAGGTAAAAAACTGGTCCAACAATACAAATGTAGACGGAGCCTATCCATACATTGAAAGAAAATCTTTTCTTTACATTTTCTGGGATTCTGACCTTTTGGCGCCCAATAATGCGCATTATGGAAATTTGTTATTCCGTCTTGGTGAAATTCAGATTCATCTGTTCATAAGATGTGTTTCAAGAAATTGGGACCCTCGATATCGCAATTGCGAAGAAACCGACAAAAGTCCATTCTTCGGACCGGATCTCCCTCTTCAATAGCATTTCCATCACACAATCCGTAAAAGTACAAAATGTCAGCATATTCTGCGTTTCCACAACAAGCCATTGGAGTACTTTCAATCGATTGTTGAAGATTTCAACGGCTATTCAGGAAAAATTAACTTTTCTTATTGTTGTAACTGCAAGCAACTAACAGTTTGATAATTTAATATATGATCTGTCATATCATGTCAACTATTCCGAGTGATCGAACCATGGCCCGCTCCGCTTACGGCTAACGAATCACGCCGAGTGAAATAAAGGACTTAGATTGCATGAAGCAGTTATTGACATATGTACCTTTTTGGAAAGCTGATGAGACAGGGAAGTTTTTCTTGAGATTTGTACACCAAGTCCATAATACTTTTTTCAAGTAATTCTCACCCGTTTTATCAAGATTTTATGAGGAAAACAGGTGCAGCCATGACCCTCCAATCTCGGGTTATCTGAATTTTTAGTGAATATACTTTTTCGCCGCAACGAGGACCATCTCCTCAGCTTTGAAAAAAATATTCATTGAATATTTAGAGTCGAGTATTTTTCACAAAATTAATTATTTTCGATAACGAAGCAGAAAATTTCAAAAAATCGAATAATCGCGATATCTTCGTAACCATAGATTTTCGGACCATGCTTCACTCGACGCAATTGACTGCAAATGACGTCTAGTATATCCCTTTACAAGGTTCACGTCAAATTACCAAACACCCTGTATAATTGAAACTGAGGATGTGCCAACGTATTCGATAAACCTGTACCTATATTATATTATTAATTCATCAACTCAAATATTATATTGAATTGATTATTCTAAGTGAAAAGGTCGTCGAATCATTGAAATTTGGTTGTTTTCACCGAATGTCTGCAAGTTCAACAACTCATACTTTAAAATGATCACATAAAACTATGACATGGAATTAACGCTCCTCTTTGAATTCTGCTACATCTATTCATCTCACAGGAATAACTTCAAATATCTCGAAAACTGCAAGCATGCAAAATCTATACTATGCGGCACGAATTGGCGCAAAATAGGCACAATTTATCCAAAGAAGAATTTCCAGCTTTCCTTATGTGAGTCACAACGTGAAGTTGGTGACTCACATGAAAAACTCGAAATATCTCTAAAACGGAACGGGCACAAAATTCATAATATACGGCACAAATTAGCACAAAATGGGCACAAAATTCCCAAAACAATTTGATGCCAAAATTCGGGGGGTGTGTCACCAACTTGACGCTCCTCACAAACAAAACTCAAAATATCTCGAGAACTGAACGGGCACAAAATTCGTAACATACGGCACAAATTGGCACAAAATGGGCACAATTTATCTAAAGAAGAAAATTTTCAAATTTCCACGAGTGTGTCACAGCGTCAAGTTGGTGACACACTTGGAAAACTTGAAATATCTCGAGAACGGAACGGGCACAAAATTCAAAACATACGGCACAAATTGGCACAAAATGGGCACAATTTATCGAAAGAAAAAAAATTTCAAATTTCCACAAGTGTGTCACAGCGTCAAGTTGGTGACACACTTGGAAAACTTGAAATATCTCGAAAACGGAACGGGCACAAAATTCATAACATACACGGCACAAATTGGCACAAAATGGGCACAAAATTCCCAAAACAATTCGATACCAAAATTCGGGGGGTGTGTCACCAACTTGACGCACCTTAGTTTTTGGATTAGAACTTCAAAAATTTTAAGTTTCAGTGGTTTTCGAGTAATGATAGAAAAATCAGCAACAAAAAAATTCTTAAAATTTTACCACTTTTTTTTTGCTTGTCTACGAGCGTGGCAATTTTATTTTTGCATAATGGTTATAATGATGGGATACTTAGTTAATTCAGCTTCAATTTATTTTTTTATTGACCTCAATACGTCCACCTCTCGCCGAGATATTGGTCTTCAAATGGAAAAGGATCCATTTGTCTTTGATTATCGATTTCTCAGCAACCAATGACCGCACTGAAAATTGAAGGGGGGTTTCAAGACCTTGAATAAACTCCCATTAATGAACAACCATTGCTTATTCATAGAAAATTTTTTTCTTAATGTCGCATCAATATGAAATTTAACAAAAAAAGGGCTTTTGGTGGTTTCTTGGAAAATCTACCGCTGGATCGAAAATGTTGAAGAAACCAAAAATGTTAAGTGTGACTTTCACTGTTCAATATGTTGATAAATCCTTACGAAGAGCCAACTCAATTCAGCGAGCCGTTTTTTTGTTTGACTCGATTGAATTTTTGAAAAAAAAAAGGATCACGTTTTTTGCTCTGAGAAGCTCGTTATCTTTAAAAAAGGCAAAAAAGAATTTTCTCGAGCTTTTTCCACATTTTAATTGCAGATAGTTCATAAATTTCAAAAAAAGAAAACTAAAAAAAAACAACAAATAACATTTTTATTAATTTAATAACGGGTATTGCCACCCCTGTTTTCAATAACGGCTCTCAAACGTTCAGCCATGTTAATGCAGGCGGTAATTTGAGGCTGATGAATGATTGAAGGATTCACAGAAAACTCCGACGGAATTTCGAATTTACCGAATTTTGAGCAGAGCTTGATTGAATTGTTGACAACAATTCCGTAAATTCGAAATTTCGTCGGAGTTTTCTGTGAATCCTTCAATCATTCATCAGCCTCAAATTACCGCCTGCATTAACATGGCTGAACGTTTGAGAGCCGTTATTGAAAACAGGGGTGGCAATACCCGTAATTAAATTAATAAAAATGTTATTTGTTGTTTATTTATTTTTCTTTTTTTGAAATTTATGAACTATCTGCAATTAAAATGTGGAAAAAGCTCGAGAAAATTCTTTTTTGCCTTTTTTAAAGATTACGAGCTTCTCAGAGCAAGAAACGTGATCCTTATTTTTTTTCCAAAAATTCAATCGAGTCAAACAAAAAAACGAATCACTGAATTGAGTTGGCTCTTCGTAAGGTTTTTATCAACATATTGAACAGTGAAAGTCACACTTAACATTTTTGGTTTCTTCAACATTTTCGATCCAGCGGTAGATTTTCCAAGAAACCACCAAAAGCCCTTTTTTTGTTAAATTTCATATTGATGCGACATTAAGAAAAAAATTTTCTATGAATAAGCAATGGTTGTTCATTAATGGGAGTTTATTTAAGGTCTTGAAACCCCCCTTCAATTTTCAGTGCGATCATTGGTTGCTGAGAAATCGATAATCAAAGACAAATGGATCCTTTTCCATTTGAAGACCAATATCTCGGCGAGAAGTGGACGTATTGAGGTCAATAAAAAAATAAATCAAATCTGAATTAACAAAGTATCCCATCATTATAACGATTATGCAAAAATAAAATTACCACGCTCGTAGACAAGAAAAAAAAAGTGGTAAAATTTTGAGAATTTTTTTGTTGCTGATTTTTCTATCATTACTCGAGAACCACTGAAACTTAAAATTTTTGAAGTTCTAATCCAAAAACTAGACACTTGGAGCTACAATTTCCTTTTTTTTGAATTCCTTGTACGACCATTCCTCTCAAAGCTACGGCATGTTGAAAATTGCCGAAAAATTTGGAATTTTTTTTGATCCTTTAATTTTTTCCAGTAGTGTATAATAATGGATTCATTATTTTATGGGAGTAGATAAATGAACATTTTGATAAATACTCAATTACTACGATCTCTTTGTAGAAACGACAACGTGGCGTGTGTATTTCACAGAAAAATTAATATAACATTTTCAAAATAAGGGTGTCCCACGGTCGAGTGCCTATTAGACGTTTCTGGAGAACTGGACATATTTGAAATCTGAAAATTGGAATTATGATATTGTTGGAAATTCTCTACAGACCCAAAATATTTTTGGAGCCTGAGCACTTCCGGTTATACCAGGATTGGAAATAAATTTGTTAGAAATTTTTTTTCCGATTTTTTCGTTTCTGATATGATTAAGTATTCAATGCTGAATACATTTCTGTTGAAACCATTGTATTCATTCAAATATTTTTCAAAATATCGAAAAAAAAACCTGAAAAAATGTCAAATATTCATAGTCAGTGTTATGTTCATTATTCTTATTCTGAATATCCCGAGTGTGAACCGTTATCACAACGTCAAAGTAGAAGAATGTAGAAAGGTCATACATCTTTTGAATTTCATAAATATCATCAAAGGGTGTTTCAAATTTTGTGTCGAAAACTGTGATCGAAAATTGGCCATAACTTCTGTTTTTCAAATTAGAACCCTATTTTTTTATGATTGCGTTGGATTCTGCAAAGAAAAATAGTGATAGCACTCTTAGATGTTCTTGCTCCTAAATTCAGTAATTCCCGAGATATTTGAGCTTTTCTGGATTTATGTTGTACGTAGAGTCAAATTCATCTTATCTTTCGCATGAGAATATTCTGTGACCATAGAAGATAAATTTTAACAAATTTATTTTCACTCCTGGTATAACCGGAAGTGCTCAGGCTCCAAAAATATTTTAGGTCTGTAGAGAATTTCCAACAATATCATAATCCCAATTTTCAGATTTCAAATATGTCCAGTTCTCCAGAAACGTCTAATAGGCACTCGACCGTGGGAAACCCTGTATACATGGTGAAATGTGTCAGAATTTCAAGGCTCACCGGGATACTTTATAAAAGTGAATGGAGTATATGTACTGCGTATGAAGAGGCATTTTTTTATTTATTAGAATCTTTCTATTTCCGCTAGAGAGAGACGTTCGTACCGAATTTCACTCGCCTATTTTGGCAAACACTGATGGTACACCATCAATTTCTCAAAATTTAAATTATTTCGGCAATCCCCAATCATTTTAAAGATCAATGTAGTACCTATCTCTTGAACTTTCTCAATTCTACTCACGGTTTTCGCTTGGGAAAATTAAAACCTTTTCTGTGCATGACCATAACAATATCGTCATCAATATATGACAATATCAAAATGCAGTGAATTAGTTTTCAAATGAAACAATAATGAAATACTATTTGTACCTATTTGAAAACTTCACCACCCAATATTTCGAAAGCTGAAACTGTTCTGTATTCGCGTATGTGGTTCAACAACTTTTCGGAAGACCCGCATACTTGCCCATATTACTATATTAGATTATTATATGAAGTCGTCGGGTACATGTGTCTGATGACACTGTTTACTTCTGAATCAATTGCGTTTTTAATTCGGTTTTTGAATGTTCCAAGAACACGAGTGTATTGCATCCGTCGCATCTTAAATTTTCTATCAAGTGCCACGGCCACCGTCACAATCTCAGAAATAAATCTCTTCCTTATGATCAAGACTTTTGTAGTTTTAGTTCTAGTTAGTAAGTTTAGTGTTAGCACATTTTTGGACCATTCGGGGCGTTTCCCCTGCTAAGTGAACAACAGAATCCCAGGTTTCAAAGGGGCCCCTTCAACGGTCACCGACGAAGAATTTGTCTTAGAGGACATCAATCACTACATTCTGGTAAGTCTGGTGCAATTATTGAATATACATAACTCCCTGTTTCGGAGTCAAGGATTGGGTCGAACATTTTTTACAGTCTACTCAGTGCACCACATACGAGCTACGGTTCAAAATCAGAGGATTTCTTACCCGGCAGTGGCGGATTTACGTCTTCAGGGGCCCTACGCTTCAAAACTCTTGGGGCCCCTCTGAAACATTTTCGATTTTTTTCAAAGAATTTTTTAATTGAAACTCACTTCTTTAAAAACAAAACATAAAGTTAATTAATAAAATACAAGGTAGGAAGGTATGTATATCAAAACAAAATATAAAAGATGAATAAAAATCTTGAAAATATCACCAAAATTCAAATACAAAATATCTCTAGAATATCATATCTGCAAATTTTTATTGCGGCATCGAGATTAAGGAATTGATAAAATCATCACAAAAGATACAAGTATAGGAAAGCTGTAAATCAGTTACCTACAACATAAAATTCCACTTAGAAAATTGATTCTTTCTTATTTTAATATCAACAAATTCTTTTATTGCAGAATCATAATCGAGACTGCTCGTTATATCACTTTCGATAAAAAGTATTCCTGAAAAATGTAGTCTATTTTCTATTTTCATAACAGTTCTATATTTATTTTTTATCAATGAAAGTTTGGAAAATGAGCAAAAAATTCTGTCAATTTTGGATGCTTAGCTTTACTCTGCTCTTTACTCTCCCTGAGCTTTCGTTTTTGGTAGCCGCTCATATAACGCCTGTCAGATGTGGTGTCACGTCAATATTACATATGCAACTAGCAAATGTAATCATAGGAAAATGTTAAATTTTATTTTATATTCTGTAACGAATGACACAGAAATTCATTGACTTCGCTCTATCGAAATATGAAATTCGAACCGATGAGCTAATATATGAATAGTTTTTTAAGCATTTCGACTGAATTTCATTCTCGCACAGTGTGTGAGAATATTCATTCCGTAACACTTTTGAAAACATAGAGAATAAATCTATGCGTCAGCCGCTCTGATTGTCATATTTATTGCGGTTTTCGAAACGTCATAATTCATCTTAACATTCTTTTTTCTTTTATTTCAACATTCGTGGAGAAAGTATAGTCTGTTACTCGGTTAGAATGAAAATCCGATACTCGTGATTCCTCAGGCTCGCCTCCGGCTCGCCCTCGGAATGATTCACTCGTATCGGATTTTTATTCTGCCCTTGTTACAGAATATACTATTCATATATTAGCTCATCGGTTCGAATTTCATATTTCGATAGAGCGAAGTCAATGAATTTCTGTGTCATTCGTTACAGAATATAAAATAAAATTTAACATTTTCCTATGATTACATTTGCTAGTTGCATATGTAATATTGACGTGACACCACATCTGACAGGCGTTATATACTTTCTCCACGAATGTTGAAATAAAAGAAAAAAGAATGTTAAGATGAATTATGACGTTTCGAAAACCGCAATAAATATGACAATCAGAGCGGCTGACGCATAGATTTATTCTCTATGTTTTCAAAAGTGTTACGGAATGAATATTCTCACACACTGTGCGAGAATGAAATTCAGTCGAAATGCTTAAAAAACTAGGATTATACTCAAGCTCGAGTTGGTTATTGGTGGTAATCTATAAAGGGCGAAAACCAAGGACCAAACTGAACAAAAACCGCGGTCATAACTGGTTATTTACTTGAAATCGAAAAGTGTTGCAGAATGAATATAACATATCAAGTGATGGAATACTGACATTCTATGGTCAAATTCGATGTTGGAAGAGCTGTATTCTGTGGCAGTCGTGGAGAAAAATTATTATCTAACATATGTTTCAGTTTCATCAATGATTAATTAATAATTAAAACGTTATCAGGCCAGTAGACTATTATTTATTTTTCTGATCCTTCTAGATACAAATATTTACCAACGTTTCGGCAGCATTCGTGCAAAGGCACGAGCCTTGATAAAGATCAAGGCTCATTTGTCCTTTAAGAAGTCACAGATATCGTCAGTGTTTTAGGGTGTGACATGAATTGACTTGATGTGGACAGTTTTCGGAAATTTTCACAAACTTTATTGTTCATCAGCGTAACCAAGAAAACAACAATTCCGAATTATTATCTAATTGATAAAACAAAAGAATGGTAAAATATGAATATATAATATTGAACATAGTGAATGAGTCTATCGGAGAAAAAATTGCAACAATTAAATTGATAAATATCTAAATATACATCCATATTTTGAAACGAAATTATTTGTTTTGTTTTGCTTAGTCCAACAAACACGTAGGTACAGGTTGAATAAAATAATTTCTGTGAATCGTATCATGTATTTCCTTTTCCCGGTATTGAACCAATATTATGTCGTATGCCTTATATCGAAAATGAGTTTCACTGGTCTGTCTTGCCTCATCATCGCTCGAATTATGTTTATGCCGCATTGCCGAAAAATTGGAAGAATTTTATTTCTAGCATATGAAACTGCACTGTAAAGCTCCTATATCAATTATATCGTTCAATGAGAGTACAAGGATTTAAAAAACCAAACACAAACAGAAATAGTTCAATTCACCAACACTTCTCAGTTTTTCACAATATTGGAATCTTACACGAAACTCGCCCGTCACTGTCAACACTTTTCGAATCTTGTGAAATGATTGTAAGAAAAAAATATGCAGACCTAAGAACTTCTGCAGAAGTATTTTTCACTTTACAACCCTAAACGAATCAACATCTGGTCGGCCGTTCTGTTGCACATTCCTAGATTTAAGAGGAAATTTATTGAATTATGATGTAATTGTAAATATTGGAATTCGGCCGCCACCCTTGACTGAATTTATCGCAGGCAGACAAGATAATTAGGGACAGTACGCTGAATCCCGGATGGTGTGTTTTTTCCAACATCTGAGTTTTGCTCTGAGGCTCTTGTTATTCAATTGCGTCTCATGTAAATGTAATAATTCATAATTCACAAGTTGCCTCTGAGCTTTTTAAAAAATATAGTACAGTCTGACTATTTTTTTTCACACTTACAGACTGAATTTCCATTCTAGAAAAAAAATTCAATTCGATCGCTGGGGCCCCTATGGACCTCGCTGCAGCGTACTAAGCGTACCGGTTAATCCGCTACTGTTACTCGGATATTTCACAGAAACGTTCATGATAGCTATTTATGTAACAAGTACATAAATAAGGTCCCTATGGACGAGTCCAAAAGTTAATGGCAGCGAGCGAGGCCAATAATTTGGGCAAGTCCATAGGCCTAATTATCTACGAGTTGTATACAACTCGTATACAAAGCTTTATGTTTGACTGCAATGCAGAAATTTTATTTTCTGAAATGGCAATTAAATTAATATATTCGTCGCTTTATTTCAAAAAAACATTAAGTGTGCTTTTTCTTTTCTTACCTTAGTAACCATCATCGACCTTAGTAACCATCATCGACCTTAGAAACCTCGCTGAACAAAGTTGTCCACTTCGTTAATTTCGTGACCAACGTCATAATAATTCAAAAAATGGATAGTGCGGGAGAGGAAAGCGTAGAAAATTTAATCGCAAGCGCAAAAGAATCTCTCTTACCCACTAAAAGTACTCATGAAAATAGCAGTATCGAGAGAAGACAGTGATAGTTGTTAGTTGAGTCCAATAAAGTGGTGTCCAATAAAGTAGTCAATTATGGACACTAAACGAATTCATAAATCAAGTGTTTATGAGGCAGTCGAGCAGTCGAACATAGAAGGTTTTTTTAATGGCCCCAAGAATCCCTCCCTTAAATATTGACATTCAATACAAAAAAACCCTGCATTTATTTGTCTTTGGCAACATATTTCACTGACTAGAGATGCAAACTTCGCCATTTTGAAAGTTTTATGAAGACGAATTATCGTGATTAAATATGGAATGTTTCAACAGGGGGGGGATTCGACAACATGAAAGCCAGAACCTCTCCCTGTAGAATCTCCCTCTAGAATTCGAGATAATATTAAATTTCCATTGTTTATTCCAGAAACTTCTATATTCTGATTCAAAATACCTACTAAATGATACATGAATGTTCGATGTATGTAATCGATGGTTCGAAATACAGAGTGGCCAAGAGATTGACGTCAAAAAGAAAAAAAAACGGCTCCCTCGTGTCATGGGCTATTCGAATGACCCCCATGTATGTGATGCGATTTTTCACGGTTTTCGAGTTATGAATTTTTTTATGAACTTTGAGAATTTTCGACTTGACCATCTTAAAGAAGATATTAGAAAAAGTACAAGACTTCTCTGTGAAATTCTTTTGTCACTTAATCTCAATGAATTGTATTTTTATACATAAAATAACCAGATTTACTACAAAATAATTTTTTGCCATTTTAAGATTTTTCTGATCAAGTTATGATAGAAAATGCTGAAAATTAGTTTTAGATGTTGGTCAAGAAAAGTTCTAGTTAAAAAAAAGAAAAAAGGATGGCAATGAATCACACAAAATAATGTGAATAAAAAGAAATTTATTTATAAAATTTACAGTAGGTTTTCAAAGTGGCCACCTCTAGCCTCAATACACATTCTTAGAAAATTTTCTTTCAATCGCATAAAACCTGCCCTGTTCTTTCTTAGGACACGTTCGGCTTCTCTTCACTTCAATTAACCAAACGAAAATATCGATGGGATTTAGGTTAGGTGAACGTGGGGGCATCTTGATTGGTCGACTGCGTCCGATCCATCTGTTCGGGTATCGTTCATTCAAGTGGTTAATCAAAAATTGTTCTCGAAAATGCCGAAATTTTCTAAGAAGTTGAAGAATGTGTATTGGGGCTGGAGGTGGCCACTTTGAAAACCTACTGTGAATTTTATAAATAATTTTCTTTTTATTTACATTATGATTTATTGCCATACTTTTTTCTTTTTCCTATCTAGAACTTTTCTTGACCAACATCAGCATTTTCTATCATAACTTGATCAGAAAAATCTTAAAATGGCAAAAAATAATTTTGTAGTAAATGTCTAGTTCTTCGGTTTTTTCCACCTCGATGAATTCGAAGGCTAATTCTAGCAAAAGTAGAGTGTTAAGTACCATTTTTATCAATGATTCTAAAAGCTTACTGTTGAGCGCAGTTTTTAAGCATACTAAGAAACCGTGAATTAGCCTCTTTACATTTTTAATTTTGATTCAAAAATTCAGATCATTATCCAATTCACGTAACTTTTTCACTTGAGACCAACATTTTCATAATTTTTATCAAAGTTACGAATCTGGTTATTTTATGTATAAAAAAACAATTCTTGGAGATTAAGTGACAAAAGAATTTCACAGAGAAGTCTTGTCCTTTTTCTAATATCTTTTTTAAGATGGTCAAGTCGAAAATTCTCAAAGTTCATAAAAAAATTCATAACTCGAAAACCGTGAAAAATCGCATCACATACATGGGGGTGATTCGAATAGCCCATGACACGAGGGAGCCGTTTTTTTTTCTTTTTGACGTCAATCTCTTGGCCACCCTGTATATTGCAGATTGTGGCCATATTCAACTCTTCCATGTTATTCGGATTTATAATCAATCTGTTGAACTTGAACCTACCCATTTCTAATGGATATTTTCTGAGTTAATATCCACTTTAGGGCAAGGGTGTGATGCATACACTCACATTATTTTTTAACGTAGATTCAATATCTGCCATTAAAAAATGGGGTTCTAATTTGAAAAAATTGATTTTTCACGATTTTGTCATCCCTAACTTTGAAAGCGATTTTTTCACTCCCTGTATCATGAATCGCGAATTCGACTTTCGAAGTGGATACATCAATCTTACATTTTGAAAAATCCCAAAAATGTAAACTTTCCATCCAAAAACCTCGAAGTTATTCTTGTTTCAGCGGAGCTCTATTTTCGATTTTTCCCGCTCAGAGAGAATTTTCCAACCAAAACTGATAAATGTTACATCGAAATAACTTGAAATTTCCTAAGGAATCTATTTCTGCAATAAAAAAATGGTGTTCTAATTTGAAAAACGGAAGTTGACGTCATTTCCGGAAAAACCGAAGGTGCATATGCCTTGAAAATATTTTAGATTTCATCAGCATCGTGAAATACTTATAAGTGCTGAATTTCATGAAAATACGTTCAGTAGTTTCCCGTAAATATGGGTGAGGTTCCTCGTGAAAGACCCTGTATATCGGCGGAAAACTTCTTCTGGACGACGAAGAATGGAAAAATAGGCGATTTGCTCTCGATATTTCGCCCCAAAATTGCCGATCGATTCGAAAATTTCGAAATTAATTTGGAAATATTTGCCGGTGCTTACTGCGTAGACTTGGGATATTCGTTTCGGGATTTTTCCCTTTACGGCTAGTGCAACCAAACACAGAACAGTTTCGATTATGCAGCGACATAATTCAAAGTATAAAACTTAAAAAAAGGTACACAAAGAATCAAACTCGATCTGCAATGAAGACAAAGAAATAGAATGAAAACAATGCAATACGAATTATTTTACTCGTTGCTTCAATAACAATTTTTTTCGCCAGAGGTCTTATTGAATTCTACTCCGCCCAATATCTAATAATTCCTATATGGGGTATGGGCCAATCAAAACTGAAGCTGGGCTTTGGTAACAATCCAGATCTGCGCTTGTGCGGAAATATTTTATATATTTTATTTTTATATTTTTTTTAATTCTATCTCTCTCTGATACATCGTATGTCGAGAAACGTATGTCATTCTTAACTTCATGTGGCTAGTTTCGATCATAACCTCACAATTTAATGTGAAATGTTTCAATCGCTTTTTTCCGTTTTCTTCAAGTCCTCAATATCATTGTTAACTCCTATTCATATTCTGAAATTGAACAGAAAGTATTTAGGTGACATATTTTCATTCTGGATATCTATTTTCATGTCGTCTTCCAGAATAAACATAACCTCCAAATTTGTCGCAATTTTTGAATTTCCAGTTGACGCAAGCGTACAACTCAAGCCTTACCAAAGATTTGGCTTCACTTTGTGACTGTGAAAAGCAGGGGTATAATCCATATTTTTATTAGTAGATATATGAGTATACTTTAGTAAAATGTGTGCTCTGATACTTCGACTAATCGACGTTATTAAATGTCGTCACAATTTGATAGGCATCTGAAAATAAGCGCCACGCCACGCCACGCCACCTAGTGACAATCAGAGTCACTGAAAGTCTTGACATAGTTCTTGCGCTTCGTGTTTGTGTGATTTTCTACAAATATCCATATTCTTGAATTATTCTAATGGTTATGAGTCGTTCGAATCGCTATTGTTCAGTTCCTCAGTGTTCCTCCTGGAAAAAAAAAGTTGAAATACATATGAATTTCCATGCTTTCCTTCAAACTGGTTATAAATATTGTGTTTGGGTGGAAGGGAAAATGGGGGTAAAGTGCTGATGGATCGACAAAAAGCTCGACTACTGAAACTCAAAATTGGTAGATCAGTGACAAGAAATACATAAATGGAAGTATATTCCATGCATTTTACCGAATTTACATGAAATTTCAGGTTATATTTATGGGGATAATCATCGAATGTGATGTGGGTCTGAATTAAAACCCATTACCTCCCACGGATTTTTTTCTACATTTTCATGATATTCGTGTTTTATTCGGTGCATATTTGATACGAAAGTATCAGGAAAAATATTGAAAAAATTCTTCTGTTCCAAATTTTAAGAAAAATATGGTGTACTTGAATGAGTACACTGGGAGGATCCATGATAAAAACAAATTTGAAAGAATAATCAAATTCTTTATTGAAAAATGTTAATAATAAACTTTTTTCAATGATCATAATGAAATTGTATAAAATAGTCACGCACAATGCATAGGGTGACCCCACACTTCAGAAAATTCCATCGCGAACGTAAGTGACACTGGCAGCATCTCTGTTGCTTTTCAAGTTTTTTCGGAAAATGCCCCATGGCTATCTTCTGTAATACTCTTAAGAATTGAAGCATTCTTCTTTCTTGATGATGTCGTTTTCTTAAATCTTCAGTTTTTCTGATATTTTTCGGTTTCTTGGGAAACAATGCTGAAAGCGGCAGTAGCGGCACATTGCCATCTGAACTGAAACTATCCTCGCTATTCAGTTGTTCTTTTTTTTCGGCCGCATTTTCCGATGATGAAAGCTCACTAGTGTGATATTGAATTTCTATCTTACCAGGAATATCGTTCGGAAAGTTCGTTTTTTCCATTTCATCTTCGTCAAACTCCTCATCATCGGTTCGACAATCTACATCAGAGGAAGAATAATGATATCAGGTTCGATAGTCAAGGAAAGTATTTCGTCCATTGCTTTTCCCAAAGTTTTGAAACGCTTTTCGTAAAAACATTCCGAAGGAATCAGCCCAAAATCGCCATTCATATCGAATTCGACCTGGAATGAAATTCAAAATTTTTGTATACCTATTCTCCCACTGTACCCAAACGAGTACATCCCCGTTTTTATCATTTTTTCGAGAAAAAAGAATAATTAATCCTGAAAAAAGTATTAATAACTTAAATACGTACCTAGTAATCAGAAAAGTAGGGCCAAATGAAATAACCCGCAATACACGATCAAAATTAACACTTTGAAAATCTGCAACTAGTTAGGACGTGTTTCGAAAGACAATACATTCGATTTTATCGTCATCTGTAGCATCCATAACAAAACCTCGGAGTATGAGGGTCCATGTCTATTGACCAACACTATCAAGTTCTTAAAATTTTGAAATATTTCAAAAGACGGCTCAGGCAGAGAGAAATTTGAACTGTACTCAAATGAGTACGATGGGAGAGAATGGGTTAAGTGCGCTACTCTGAGGACAACAAGCACAAAACTTGATTTTGTCAGGAGTGGAAGAATTCAACTTCCCACATAATATTATGTGACCGGTATTTAAAATTTCCTCGCTTTCATAAACACTTCTAGAAGTGTTCGTGCATGCCTAAAGTTACCCCAACCCAAGTATTTTACTAAACTGTCATTTGGACTCGAAAAAGGTACTATTAGATATTGGTATCATGTAGTATATTGATCGAACCGATCACATGTTATATGCACGCGAATGTGATTCGTAATTTTTTGAAGTCTTATAACCTCGCATTACACTAGACTGAACTGAAACAAATGATGATTCCTACCGCTTTCACCTAAAATGAAATTATAAACACAGTAAAACACAATCGTTCACTATAGAAGTCTGAAATGTTTTGATATTTATTGTAAAATCCAATTTTTATAACGCAAATATACACACAGAACTTAATACAACACAACACTCCAATGTCAAAATTTATAGTTCTACGATTGCCCACATTGGCGCTGCTCTTAATTTTAATAGAGGCAAGAAAACATGGGACGTTGCCACATATTTTTCATGGCTTGTGTGGACCGTGGATTCTCTTTGACTATCTGTAGATCTTTTGTTTCACGGACCAACTCTTTGGTTGTACAACATACTGGTCTGTGGTTGTACTCTTTCTTTAGATTTCTGTTAACCAAAAAACTAAAAAGTAAAAAAGTCATAAGTGGAGTTCATGCTTTCGTTTTTAGGCGTTTTTTTCTCATTCTCATGTGTTACGTTTCAATATTTACAGAATCAGTACAATTTCTGTACTCTCCGATATATTTCTAACAGGACTAAAAATTTATTAACGTCGTCAATTGTGTTGTGGTTACGTGCGAGTTCAAGAAATTTGAGGTAGTAGGTTCAGGCTGTGGTTCAGGGCTTCTCCGGTGAGTCAGATTTTTCAAATTTTCCTGCATTTTTAAATTTTACAGAATGATGTGCAACGAGTTGAATATTATCATTCTCACCTTGTTGGGTGTATTTAGTTATAACACCTTGTGCTTCTTCCACAGCTTCAAAGAGCTCTAATTTTATTTTCAATTATCCATATTCTGACTAGGTACTACTGGTTTATAATAGAACTTAGGTTTTGTTCTTTACTTCTTTGGCCACTGCCCAAGGGAAGTTGAGGAAAACATGGTTGCATTGCATAGCGAACAATTGCAATGAATCGAATCATTCTAATATGCATACTAGGATATTGGTATGCCAGTTTCAGAGCTGGTGTATACATATTCTGTAGATTGTACTGATTATTCCAATGGTGGTGAAAATAGGACTCATTAAAGGAGCTGCCATTATTGTGGTTTTGGTGAGTATGATTTGCTTTTAAATATCAAAAAATCGGCTGCGGAGGATGGCATATTCTTGAAAATTTTTATTTGACACATAAATCTGAAGCAGCTCATGCTTCGTTTATAGAACCCACCCACCTTTGTTCTGAATGTTGCTGTATGCTCCATAGCCATCAGAAACAATTATTGTTCCATGTGAAATATGCCTATAAATTAATCAATAACCAGCAATGTACAATTAATTTATTCGAAGAAAACTGAAATAGTATTCTGTAATAAGAAAAATCATTTTGTTTAAAATAAATAGCTGAAATAATTTAACTAATATGTACTACACAAATTTATAGTCTATTACTGTACGTGCTATTCAAATACTGCATAAGTTAATTCAAACCAAATATCTACGAAACCAAGACATAATAATTGAGAAATAACTGAAAAGACTAGACTTTTCTTAAAGAATCACATTCATTTACCTAGAATTCTTAACTGTTACATTCAAGGAAACTACTGGACATGATTGTGTTATGGATTTCTTAATATTCATTCAGACACTGGCACCTTATGTCGAACAGACTACATAAGAAAATACTAAATTTTGAATCAATATTCATCCTTCATTTTATACTCATGCATATAAAAATCAGGCAAAATTGATAATTTCACATTATTTGGTTCATTAGGTGTTTTCGAAGTATCTGACAGATATTTAATGAAAATATTATAAGGATTCTTCTAAATGAATATTGAATGCATGCCCGTTACAGGTTTTGAACCTGCATTTTCACCTTTTGGGGGTCTCATTGAATCATGAGATATGTTCGTTTTGAAGGCAGTTTTGAAAGATCCGACAGTAGCATTCCTATTATCCTCCTTTCTGCCAGTAGGTTTTGTTGGATGGACCTGAGTGCTATAGGGTGCATCAAATTAATTATTCATAATTTCAAATGAATTTGGGTTTAAATGACTTTCATTCCATTCTGGTAGCGATGATCTAACAATAATTCGAATATTTATCTCAGAAACAATAATAGGTTCTCAGACTTATATTAATCTCACATCAATCTCAACGTTTCGGAGGACAATCTCCTCCTTCTAGGGCTAGTCGAGTCAATTACAAAAAAGTCAAATTACATACTACAAAACTACCCATTTAGCCCTGAAACTTTTTGTAATAATCAATTGATTCTATTTCTCGTTTTCATTATCGATTAGGCGTAGTTAGATCATAAAAAATTAAAGAAAAAAATCGAGTCGTTTCTGATTGGTCAATACTTGCTGACCTTTTGAAAGGACGGTAGGGCTATATCTGTCTGTGATATAAAAATCATGAATAAGATGAAAAATATTTAATGACCGACAAGATAATCTAGGGAATCAGTATTTTCAAGAAAAGTCTTTAGGATGCCAGCCGATATTTCATTAACGGTATATAAAGTTCAATTTTTTGTGGCACACTGCGCAGCGTCTTTGATTTTCATTATACAAAACTAAATGATCCAATCCATCATGACGAGAAAACTTATGCAAATGCATGGACGATCTTGAAGGCCCCCTCTTTGTAACTTTTTTATGAGTATCCAGTAAGTTTGTAGCTATAGACCCGCAGAACTCTAATTGGTCAAGATTTCCTCCATTACTTCTGTGTAATCTCCAGGAATTTCGTACAGCCACAGTACACAGATTGTTTGTGATAGTCCGTACAAGAATGATGATTAAAATCTTTAACAGCATGATTCCAATTTTTATAACCGTCACTAATAGCCCGGGAGCCAGTGATAGTTTTTGGTGACCAATTTTAACCCTGGCCATAATTTGTATATAGCTTAATTTGTATTTGTCTTATAGCATAGTGACCGTCAGCTGGCGCACCAGTGGTGGGTTTGCCAACGGGAGCAACGAGAACACGTAAAAAAAATTTTGAGTTTCAGTCATTTTAACCCTGCTGAAATTTACAGAAATGGTAGTTTATATAATTATTCGAATAAAAAAAATCGTCCGCTGGCTGTACGTTGGTGGAAAACCCGTCCGCTGGACATGAAAACTTGTTTTCCACCAACGTACAGCCACCGGACCATTTTTTTGTTCGAATAATTATATGAACTACCATCTTTGTAAATTTTAGAAGGGTTAAAATGACAGAAACTCGAATTTTTTTTTACAAGTTTTCATGTCCAGCGGACGGGTTTTCCACCAATGTACAACCAGCGGACGATTTTTTTTATTCGAATAATTATATAAACTACCATCTCTGTAAATTTCAGCAGGGTTAAAATGACTGAAACTCAAAATTTTTTTTGCAAGTTTTCATGTCCAGCGGACGGGTTTTCCACCAACGTACAGCCAGCGGACGATTTTTTTATTCAAATAATTATATAAACTACCATCTCTGTAAATTTCAGCAGGGTTAAAATGACTGAAACTCAAAATTTTTTTTACAAGTTTTCATGTCCAGCGGACGGGTTTTCCACCAACGTACTGCCAGCGGACGATTTTTTTTATTAGAGTAATTATACAAACTACCATCTCTGTAAATTTCAGCAGGGTTAAAATGACTGAAACTCAAATTTTTTTCAGAAGTTCCCATGTCCAGCGGACGTTTTCATGTCCAGCGGACGGGGTTTCCACCAACGTACAGCCAGCGGACGATTTTTTTTATTCGAATAATTATACAAACTACCATCACTGTAAATTTCAGCAGGGTTAAAATGACTGAAACTCAATTTTTTTTTTACAAGTTTCCATGTCCAGCGGACGGGTTTTCCACCAGCGTACAGCCAGCGGACGATTTTTTTTATTCGAATAATTATACGAACTACCATCTCTGTAAATTTCAGCAGGGTTAAAATGACTGAAACTCGATATTTTTTTTACATGTTTTCGTTGCTCCCGTTGGCGAACCCACCACTGTTGGGCCAGCTGATGGTCACTTTGGCTAAGAAAACAACCAAATCAAGCTATATACAAATTATGGCCAGGGTTAAAATGACTGACTAAAAAATGTCACTGGCTCCCGGGCTATAACTAAGTTTCCAGCTATTTGATTTTTCTTATGTCCTACTGCATCTATCTTTGATGAAACACAGTACTTACAATAGGCTGCATTATCAATCATAACCACGACCATTGAAAACGCCTCTCAAATTTTCCAAAAGATGTGCCTGGAAACTTGAGCATCTTTTCTGCTTTCTCCTATTTGAACAGTCAGAAATACATTGTATTTCCTGAATAAAGCATAAGAACGCTTTAATAAATTAGAGGGATCGTAGGTACATTGTGAAAAATTTTTTGCCTCCATATATAAAATAAAGTTTTTGAGTTGTCACATTCAATTCTTTCAGGTACTTGACATTGTTAACACCCATATCACAAAAGATTGCAGTCATGTCTAATTCTGCTACATTTGTAACAGCTTTGATGACATCAAATAGACAATTCCTAAGAATTTCTGAACTGCAACTCTTGTGGGTAAAGTAATAGGCTATAGGTTGCTTCTATTTGCGGTTTAGTCACACATAAAAGCTAGAACATTTCTGGCAGCCTCTTTTCAACTTCTTTTTCCTCCAAAGTCCTCAATGCCAATGATTATCTTCTGGCCCTTAACATAGTAAAGGTTTTCTTTAGTGTCCACTTAATCAAAGAGCAACACGCAACAGCGATCATTTTATATTCTCATTAATATGCCCAAAAATATTTCTATTTATTCCAGCATTCAATGGTATCTGTTTGAGCAAGTTCAATACAGTGTTAAAGAAAGGGCAACAAAGGAGCTGGGACTTTTCTTCAATATTGATAGAGACATAATTTTGTCGTCTTCGGTTCATCTTCTGCCTCTTGAACTTTACTTTGGAACATCTCAATTGCCCCATCATGAAGTTCCAGGCTGTTGTTGGCATGTTTTCATACAAATTTTGAACCCCTGGGGTATCAGACAACTCTGAAGCACTCCTCAAAGTTTTGGACTTTTGCCTGCTGTTACGGAACAAAAACAAATATTGGAACGGTAGTTTATTCATCGATAAAACTACAATTGATCAGTAATTTAAATCGATTTGATTCAAATTAGTCACAGAATAAAAGATGAAAATCATCAACTTGTGGTTCATTTGGCTCCTCCTCCTAATCTGTCAAATCATTAGAACTACTCTGAGCTTTATCTACTCCTGAATAAAAGAAAGAAGGAGCGTCGAATTAAGACAAGGAAAATTAATGAAGAAAAAAGCCAGAAATTAGGTTTTAGATAACGATTCGCCATTTTGTAGCATTTTGTGGAATCAGCGTGATTTGAGAAAAATCGAAAAATCGTTATAAACGGATTTTGAATTAATTAAAAGTGTTTATCCGAGTTCAGTTCTGAATAATTTGGAGATTTCAAATTAACTCAGATTGGGGATCGAGGACTAAACTGCGGAAACACTTGTTCCAAAAAATATTTTTTTCACAAGGTGGAAAATAACCTGAGGCCGCATTACATCTTAGGTAAGACAAAGATACTGGAGGAGAGGTCAAATTAACAATAGCATATTTCTTTATAGGCCTTTTAATTTTAACTTCAACATCACTTCAAGTACAACCGTTACTTTTGTACATTTACTTTTTGGATGTATGGTATTCCTCGGATCATTTTGGACCGTACGAGCAACTTCTTGTTCCTTAACAATTTGCCATCTTTGGAACTATTAGCTCTCCGTACCATCTTCATTCGTCGACTTGTCAACGTTGACCTACCTAAAGAGAATTCCGACTACTTCATTATTGGATACATCATATAGTACTTACTTACCTTCAAGAGGGACTCCTAGTCCCAGGGCTGAAGCTAACAATCACCATCCTCCGTTGGTCTTCATTTATTCTTGAAAACTTATCAAGAAACTTAATAACTGTAAGTACGTATATAGACGTCTATATGGTACCTTAATTACTTGGCCAGTTTATTTGAGTGCACTGTGTATTTGATATTTTCTTAGATATTGATTTTGACCATCCTATTACTTCAATTTAACTGTTCTCTAGATAAATAAATCGAGATTAGAAGGAATCACCTTCACACTATTATTAATATAACTTACCCACCTCCTGAGATTTTGAATAAGAACATTCATTTGCCCCAATTCCTTTATTTAATTAAAAAGGAATTCGAGGCGTAACAAATTCTGGCGCCCAACAGGTTGGTGTTAGTGTGGTTCTTTCGTTTCGTATTCATAATTGAAAACATTAAAATTCTGGATTTCCTTCGATTTTATTTGTCCATAATTCATTAATCTAATCATTAGATTTATTTCAAAGATTTTGTTTACTAGTGTCAACGATATAACCTTAAATTGTCATCTCAGAACATAGACGATTATAATTTATTCTAAGGCGTTTCTTGGTGGGTAGGTCACAGAGTGGCATGTAATTCAAGTCGTTTTTTGACAATTAGTCAATTGAAAGTTTTCCGTGTGTAGTTTTTGAGTATATTTTTCGGAATTGTTCAGCGGATTTCGGAATTTGGAGGGAATTTAATACTTATTAAAGGAGATTTGTTGGTGTTGACGAATTGATTAACTTTTTTTACGGCAATAACAATAAATTTAACGTAAAATTTAGAGATTTATTGAGATTTTTTGGAAGATAATTTCTGATAATTTTCTGATTGGGATTTTTTTAATTCGGAATTTGCATTATGGAAGTAAATAGATTACTGGGTGATGAAATCACTTACGAGTTATTGATAAGAGGTTTACCTACGATTGGAACAGTGGAGGAGAAGAGATCGATGTTGAGAGAAATTTTACGACTGGAGAGAGTAGGAGATAAACAGGCACCTCTTACGGTCGAATTGGATCGGGATTACGAATTGTCGACGTGTTCTGGAAAATTGGCGGATCTGGAGGATTCGATTGCAGATTTTAATCCAGCAAATAGAGTAAATGACTTCAAGCGGATATCGTCGAGGTTAATGCATATAAAGAAGAGGATAGAGCGACTTGTTCGGGGAAAGGAAGAAGAAGATTTTTTGGCAGGTGAACTCCTACGATGGCAGATAAAGTTGCTCACGGATTTAAAAAGAAAATATGAAGATCAGGATATGGCAGAAGAATCATCTCTTCATTTATCCTTGCTGGATGAGCCTGTTCCCTTGCTACCAGAAGTAGTTGAGAAAGCAAAAGGGGGGGAGGAAAAGCAAACGAGTTTGATTGATTTTGGTGATGATGGAGAGGATGTTTATAGGAGAAGGACTTCGGAAAATGCTGGAAGAGTTTCAATGTTGAGGAAGAGATTCGAGAATGGACGCAGTTCAACGCAAAACGAACTAGGATCCCAGAAAACTAAGGAAGCTCAAACTTCAATTTCAAGTATCGAGGAAGCTTCGAACGGGGCGGATTTGTCTCGACGTTCATTTTTGGCCAATTCATCTTTATTTTCGGCAGCTTCAGACAGAATGAAGCAGTTTAAAAATATTGCTTCGGGGGAGCGACAGGTTTCCTTTTCCAGGGATGCAACGGCTAGCGTAAGCGCTTTGAAACCTTCCACTCTTCAAACCATTAATCAAGGGATGGCTAAGTTGGATATGAATTCTCAAAAACCAGCTTACTGGCCTTGTCCGAGTAGGCCTGAATCATCGCTACAAGCGTTCGAGAAAAGTCACTTCCAGGACTTAGACATCAGCAGATGGAGGATACAATACGACGGGGTATCGAGTGTGAACAGTTTTTTGGAGCGTGTAGAGGAGCTGAGAGTCAGCAGGGGAGTCTCCAAAGAAAGATTGCTTCGGTCAGCACCGGAACTATTCGTGAAAGAAGCCCTACTATGGTATAGGATGAATTCTTTTGAGAGCTGGGATGATCTAATGATCAAGTTGAGGGATAGCTTTCAACCTCATGATTATGAGTATGTTCTACAGGAGGAGATTAGAAAAAGGACACAAGGTCAGCAAGAGAAGGTAATCAATTATATCTCGGTGATGGAAAACCTTTTCCGAAAACTCAATTTACCACCAATGGAACAACAGCGAGTTCAACTGATTAGGAGAAATATGTTGCCATACATACAATCAGCCCTTTCGCTTCATAGAATCGATTCCATAGCGGAGCTCTCTACCCTTTCTAGATCTGTAGAGGAAACAGAAGCAAGAATACGGCAGTTCTGCCCTCCACCCTCTAATACTCGTTCTTTGATAGAACCGGAATTGGCATATAGGAAACCGAACGTGTCAACTTTTCAGAATTCCATCAATGCGATGAACACAGAAAATGACATTTCGACAAATGGAGTACGCCCGGCCCCTCTTTGCTGGAATTGCGGGGACTCATCTCATAAATTTAGGAAATGCACTGTTGGTAAACAGATTTTCTGTTTTAAGTGTGGCCAGAAGGGTGTTACATCAAACACTTGCAGATCCTGCTCAAAAAACGGGAGAAATCCTTCTGCTTCGTAGGTCACGAGGTAGAAGAGGATCAAATACCGGCCATTTCATCTCCAAACCATGCCATTTTGGATTTTATCCTGAGTCACGCACAAGGTGATCAGAGACCTTACTTGGAGGTGCAAATTCATGGACGTAAGGTTTTGGCTCTTTTGGATAGCGGAGCCTCGCGGACTGTTATGGGAGGTCAAGGTTGGGAGATTTTCCGGAACATGGGAGAATTGAAGATAACGAATAGGTCTTCATGTACAGTGGCTTCAGGTCAAACTTGTGCCAGCATAGGTACAATGAAACTGCCAATTAAATTGAGAGATCGAGTTCGCCTAATTGACGTACTAATCGTACCAGAGGTAACCAGTCAATTAATATTGGGTGTGGATTTTTGGACCCAAATGGGAATTGTGCCTGATCTCTTTAGTGGCGAGTGGCACTTTAACAGTCAAGAAACTGTAGTTGAGAGCCTCCAAAGTCAAAGTCAAGGAGTTCAATACTCTGATTCTCTTTCTGAAGAACAGAGAGCACAACTGAATTCTCTGATTGAAGAAATTTTTGCGGATGTAGATCCTAATAAACTGGGATGTGTAAAGGGTGTTGAACATGATATCCATACCACTGCCGCCCCGATAAAGCAGAGACATTACCCTCTGTCACCGGCATTACAAAAAGTCGTCAATGCGGAGCTCGACAACATGCTTAAGAAGGGAGTTATAGAACCCTCTACGTCACCTTGGTCTTCACCTATAGTGATGGTTAAAAAGCGGGAATCATGGCGATTTTGCATCAACTATAAGAAGCTGAATGCGGTCAGCACTCCGGATGCCTATCCCATTCCGTTCGTGTCAGGAATCCTGGATAAATTAAAGGATGCTCGGTACATCAGTACCTTGGATGTGAAATCGGCTTATTGGCAAATAAAAGTAGCCAAGAAAGCAAGGCATCTGACTGCCTTTACCGTTCCTAATAGGGGACTCTTCCAATTTCGCAGAATGCCATTTGGACTCCATTCTGGAGCTGCGACTTGGCAGAGAGCAATTGACTCCATTCTCGGTCCAGAGCTGGACAGATACACTTTTGTGTATTTGGATGACGTCATCATAGTCACACCTTCATTCGAGGAACACATGAAGATATTACGTTCCGTTCTTGGGAGACTCAAAGAGGCTGGAGTAGCACTAAACAGGGAGAAATGTTACTTTTGCAGGCCTGAGCTTAAGTACCTCGGGTACGTAGTAAATAAGTCTGGACTTTTGGTTGACCCGGAAAAGGTGGAGGCTATAGTTAACCTACCGACTCCTAAAACGGTTTCTGAGATTCGTCGAATCTTAGGCATGGCGTCATGGTATAGACGATTTATCCCTGCGTTTTCTACGGTAGTGGCGCCTCTGACAAAACTAACGCAGAAGAATGTTTCTTTTGTCTGGAATGTAGAATGTGAGAATGCCTTGAAGAAAATAAAGGAATGCCTCATTTCTGCACCAATTCTCTCATGCCCCAATTTCGATTTACCATTTATGGTAGAAACAGATGCCAGCGATTATGGCCTGGGCGCTGTTTTATCTCAAAGACACGACGACGGAGATCACGTGATCGCTTATTTGAGTCGCTCGCTCAGTAAACACGAGAGAAAATTTTCGACTACCGAGAAAGAATGTCTGGCAGTACTGTTTGCCATCGAAAAGTTGAGACCTTATCTGGAGGGTTCGAAGTTTGTGGTCATTACCGATCATATGAGTCTCAAATGGCTCTTCAGTATTAAGGACCCGATTGGGAGAATCGCTAGGTGGGCCCTTCGGCTCCAAGCTTTTGATTTTACGATTGTTCATCGTAGTGGAAAGGAACATTTGGTTCCGGACGCTTTATCACGAGCTGTCACGTATGTTGATTCGGTCGAGCCACCGAAAAGGATTTCAAACGATCCAGTCATTGAAGACAAGTGGTATAAGAAGATGATGCAGCTGGTGACCGATTTTCCTAGCAAGTATCCACTTTGGATGGTGGAAAATCACAAACTCTTTAGAAATACTAAATTGAGGTATCCCGATTTAGAACGAACTGAATGGTTGACGGTGGTTCCTCGGGAACAAAGGAATCAAATTATTAGGGACCATCATGACCCTCCTACTTTTGGACACCTTGGCGTGTCAAAGACTGTGAGTCGAATAACTCAGAAATATTATTGGCCCAAACTTCGAAATGATGTAGCAAGGTTCATCAGAAAATGTTCGGTCTGTCAGAGCGTGAAGCCTGAGCAGAAAAGACCTATAGGGAAAATGTTGTCAGTACAGGTTACGGCTACAAGGCCTTGGGAGGTGGTCAGTTCAGATTTAGTTGGCCCTTTGCCTAGAACAACAACTGGGTATACTTATATTCTCACCGTTTTAGACTGCTTCAGTAAGTTTTTGCTCACTTTTCCCCTCAGATCAGCTACCGCCGCGAGTGTCGTGAGATACTTGGAAGATCAAGTATTTCTAGTATACGGGGTTCCAAGGAAGCTTATTGTAGACAATGGATCTCAGCTTGTTTCAAGGATTTTCAAGGAAACCATGGTGAAATATGGAGTGGAAATACAATTCACGGCTCTCTACCATCCACAAGCGAACCCAGTCGAACGAACCCACCGGGTTATCAAAACAATGTTGTCCGCCTATGTAAGCGAGAATCAACGTCGATGGGATACTGTGTTAGCTAAGATCACGAGTGCGATTCGGGCTTCCAAACACGAAGTGACGCAAGTTACTCCGAATCTGGTAAATTTCGGTAGAGAAATTATGTTCAATGACGATGATGGGTCTACGAAACCGACTGATACAGACCTGAAGATCTCAGTAACGGTCAAAACGAATGCTCTTAAGACTTTGTTTTCAGATGTAGGGAAGCGTTTAAAGACGGCTTACCAAAAGTCAAAAATTCCTTATAATCTCAGACGTCGAGACGTGATTTTCAAACCAGGGGATTTGGTGTGGAGGAAAAACCAAGTACAATCTGACGCAAGCAAGTTCTTTACAGCGAAACTGGCAACTAAATTTGTTGGCCCCTATAAGATCATGGAAGTACTTTCGCCGTGGATATATAGGCTCGAGGATTTGCAAGGAAAATCCGCAGGCACTTGGAGTGCCAAAGACTTAAAGGCCAAACCACCCGACGATCTTTAACCAATAGACCGAACAAATGAAAAAAAAATCAAAAAAAAAAAATAATAAATACATAAATACAAAAAAAAAATATATATATAAAAAAAAAAAAAATAATTTCTGATCTTGAGAGGGATCATAATACGTATATAGAAAAAAAAATTTTGCTAAAATTTTTTTTGTGAGTAAGGGGGGTGTTGTTACGGAACAAAAACAAATATTGGAACGGTAGTTTATTCATCGATAAAACTACAATTGATCAGTAATTTAAATCGATTTGATTCAAATTAGTCACAGAATAAAAGATGAAAATCATCAACTTGTGGTTCATTTGGCTCCTCCTCCTAATCTGTCAAATCATTAGAACTACTCTGAGCTTTATCTACTCCTGAATAAAAGAAAGAAGGAGCGTCGAATTAAGACAAGGAAAATTAATGAAGAAAAAAGCCAGAAATTAGGTTTTAGATAACGATTCGCCATTTTGTAGCATTTTGTGGAATCAGCGTGATTTGAGAAAAATCGAAAAATCGTTATAAACGGATTTTGAATTAATTAAAAGTGTTTATCCGAGTTCAGTTCTGAATAATTTGGAGATTTCAAATTAACTCAGATTGGGGATCGAGGACTAAACTGCGGAAACACTTGTTCCAAAAAATATTTTTTTCACAAGGTGGAAAATAACCTGAGGCCGCATTACATCTTAGGTAAGACAAAGATACTGGAGGAGAGGTCAAATTAACAATAGCATATTTCTTTATAGGCCTTTTAATTTTAACTTCAACATCACTTCAAGTACAACCGTTACTTTTGTACATTTACTTTTTGGATGTATGGTATTCCTCGGATCATTTTGGACCGTACGAGCAACTTCTTGTTCCTTAACAATTTGCCATCTTTGGAACTATTAGCTCTCCGTACCATCTTCATTCGTCGACTTGTCAACGTTGACCTACCTAAAGAGAATTCCGACTACTTCATTATTGGATACATCATATAGTACTTACTTACCTTCAAGAGGGACTCCTAGTCCCAGGGCTGAAGCTAACAATCACCATCCTCCGTTGGTCTTCATTTATTCTTGAAAACTTATCAAGAAACTTAATAACTGTAAGTACGTATATAGACGTCTATATGGTACCTTAATTACTTGGCCAGTTTATTTGAGTGCACTGTGTATTTGATATTTTCTTAGATATTGATTTTGACCATCCTATTACTTCAATTTAACTGTTCTCTAGATAAATAAATCGAGATTAGAAGGAATCACCTTCACACTATTATTAATATAACTTACCCACCTCCTGAGATTTTGAATAAGAACATTCATTTGCCCCAATTCCTTTATTTAATTAAAAAGGAATTCGAGGCGTAACACTGCATTATTTTTTGAGTTTGCGTAAGTTGTCTTCTTTTTGCTGGATGATCTTCACTAATTTCTTTTTCCTGGGTGAAGTTTGCTTCATGGAGAAACTTTCTATATTTCTAAAAATTCTGCCTCGTTGTTTGGGTATTTGTGGCTGATGCAACTGCATGCTATGAGAGGACACCTCTGCATTCGAAAACAATGTGAACTTAATATAGTAACAATTTGCATTCATTTTCAAAAACTTTTTATTGGTGATTGAAATATCAGTTATGACATTAATGTACGAAAAATATTATCTGCTAAATGGCCTCCTCCATTCCATTATATTCATAAGAGACCTTATGAGTCATTCGATAATGTACGTTATGGCAACGTTCATGCATATAAAAATGCTAAAAATGAAGATGTGTACCAACAAATTCTACAGTCCCTTGATTATCCATTTGTTGCTGGAAGACGACCAGTTAAAACTCTTACTGATACGCCTTTAACAAGAAGTGCTGAGGCTCGTTCTGATTTTGTAACTCTTAGAGAATTTGAAAATTTGCAAAGTTATGTTACTGGTAATTATAGTGACTTAACAACAATAAAAGAAAAAATAGGAGTATTGGAAAAAGGTTTGGGATTAAAGAAACATCCAAAATTAAAAACTGTATAAATTTTATCATATAATAAATCTATAATAGCACATGGATTGGGTTTTTTTGACAAGTCCTTTAAAAATATAGCGGATTTCCAATAATAAGTAATTAATCTATCCTTAAACGCATAATGTCTAACAAATGGAGGTTCTGAGTTTGATAACACTATTACTGGAGTACGTTTAACATACGCTTGTGGCTTACATTTTACGTTGGCCGACAAACAATCACCAGCAAACAACATTTTTAAATTTTTTTATTCTCGAGCTTCATAATTAGGCTCATTCCAAAAAATTAACCTCCTGTTATGACAATCTTGATATGCAAAAGTATTATTTCTATTAGGATTGTTCATTTGTCCACAATTAAGAAAATAAACCCTTATCCCATCAAAATACCAATTTTTTCCTGCTAAAGGCGGACTAACTACTACCATTGCATTTAATTTTGGAACAACACATTCTAAAATATTTTTTAAATCAGTTTTAAATTGATCAATATTAGGTCCCAATTGAAAATCCAGAAAATGATTAATTAAAGGAATGGTCTCTTCATAACTATAATAATACGTATTTAAATTATCTTCACTACGAGCAGACCAAATTTTGATAGTGTTTTCCTTTTTATAAAACTCCTGGAAATGACTAATTGACCAAGAATTAATTACACCCGCCCTTAAATCTACAGCATTTTTAAATTCTTTCGAATCTAATCTAAATGTATTAAAATTAACGTTACTCATATAATCCGGGGTATAAACAGCATCACTCAGGGGGCAAATGGCCAATTTTGATAGAACTGCATATATATCGTTTACTACTCCGAATCTTCCTCCTTCTGGAATTTTAATATCTCTTCTTTTCCTTGGTCTAAAATTTGAAGTATCTTTTGAAAAGATTCTGATGTTTCCCGTAATGTTATCTGGGCTCGAATTTTCGCAGTCCTCCACGCTTCTTGAGGCTTCTCCTTCATCTTCGCTTGGTACTCGAGAGTTGGAAAGACTTGTAGGCGAAGAGTCAAATCCTGAATCGGAACCATTGACGAGACATGCCGTGACTCGTCGCCCTGGGCCAAAGTGATACTCTGTGATATCTTTCCAATCGGAGCGTCGGAACGTTTGGAGGAATCTAGGCTTCCGAAGAAGTCGTCTAATGTCCTCTTGCGCTTCCGAGAATTTTTTGAATAGGTATAAATTTCATAGCATCGTGAGCCAGTAACTCGAAATTGTCTCTCTTGTTCCCAGAGCTTCCTAGCAGATAATGTTGAGCCACATATATCCATCGTGTCGAACATAGTCAGTTCATTGTATTTCCCAATGCATTTTGGGCACTGAAAATTAATTACTGGACACTGCTCATAAAAGTTCTTCAAAAAGCTAGAGCTTTCAACATTTTTTATGACGACATCAACATGTTGAGCACTGTAATTGAAGTCAGCAGTTTCTTTCTGTAAATCCCTATTTCTGGAAATTATTCATGACAGTTTTATGAAATTCAAATGTAATCAATGTTCTTTACTTATGAACAGCAATGCTGGATGAAGGTCAATTGGTCATCACAAATTTTCTTATTTCCTCTTCATCCTGCAATGAAATATTATATTTCATAGGAGCTTTAGCTCTCAAACAAGATGTTTTGAGGAGAGGTAAAGCTTGATACATAGTTTTTGTTTCAATCTTCTTTTTTTCCACCAGCATTTTGAATCTGTGCTTGGAAATGTCTTCAGGCATCAAATACATTGAATTTATACAACCTGGTGCAATATAAGAGCAGGGCTGAGATGTGTTTGCATCTCCCTCCTAATCCAGCCTTGCATGAACAGCGAAATGCCGATACTACAGGAGATCCTTCATAAAAAAAAATTTCCTCTTATTTCATGAGGATCGGCTGCAAGAGCTGATGTTTGAAGGCACAGTCCAAAAACATCCAAAGGTTTGCTCTTACTCCTCTCCAAATTTCCACACATAATTAAATGCCCAGCATTCAGAATTGCTCCTCCTGTAATGGAGAAAGGTTAACGGAAATATTCATAACTTTTTATGTGCGTACCTTCTATAACCTTCCTACTACTCGGCATGGAATCTAAATATTTGAAAAATTCCCCCAAGCTGAGGAGAACTTTACTACCATCTATCATTATTGAATGTCGCAACAACTCAAACTGAACAAATGAAAGATTCCAACTACACTAATAAATTATCAAAACTACTTAACACCACTATCCGATAACTGTAATAACACAAATACTAATAATTTCAACTCAACATACATAACCTACTTTAACATCCATAAACACAACAATATACTCTTGAATTAGACATTTGGAGAACTTTATCACTTATTTCCAAACACAAATATAATAAACACAAGAGGAAAATAAACTTTCAGGCTCCCAACTCTCACAAACAACTGGTAATACCAACTAATATCTAGTACAATCACCACTATCTTAAACTAACTGAGTATTTTAGAATTTTTGCCGCAAGGTGGCTTGGAGATGAAGTTGAATCGCCAATACTGACAAGTAATTTCGTTCGGTCCAATGTTTTGGTGGTTCGCTTGCAACTTCTCATATTCATAAGATGCTACATGAACAATCCTAAATTCTAGAAAAGTGATTTTGTATTAACGTCAATCTTGTGGAATTATTTATGATATATTCTGATCGAACATTTGGCACCTGAGCAATTGCGTCATTGATGGTACTCAGATCATTCTCAATCAATTGTTGTAAATCTTCATCGATATCAGGAAGAGGAATTCGCAAGTTATTTGCTAAGTTGTGGCGACAACAATTGCTTCGCATCTCTCATGTTTACACGCAATCCTAATGACAGGATGGGAAAACGGCGTTTCTATACACCAAAACATCTTTCTATAGGGTTTCGTGTTTGTATTTGCGACTCATTGAATAAATGTTCAGCCGGAGTTCTAGGTTGTGTCAATGGTGTTATTAAATACTTCTTTATAGGATAGCCACTATCACCAACCAGTACATAATTGGCAAATTCTCCACTTTCAAAAGAAGCTGATAAAGTTGAGTGGTTAAAAATAGTGGAATCATGGCTCGAACCAGGCCAACGACATACTATGTTCTGAAAATTTAGAGTAGCATCATCTTGAATATTCATGGGGAAATAGCCCTTGCGGTTTCTAAAAATTTCAGTATCTTTTCCTCCTGGTGATTGTAATTTAACATGTGTGCAATCTATATGCGCCAATGCACTGAGGAAAACGACTAATCTTATTAAACTCTTTTCTCTTTTCTCAACTTCACTTTGAGGCATCTTAATGTATGCTCTATAGTCTATAAAGACTTGCCATAGCTTCAGACGCACGATGGATAATCCTATACATGCTGAAGATTTATCAATCCCTATGAAATCACCAACAACTATCATCATGGTTCCAGTAGCATAAAACCGTAGGGCCAGTAGAACCATTTCTGCTGGTGTCACGGCATGGTTGCTGAAAAAATATGTTTTTGAATCAGCATATTATTTAAAAGAGAAAGGAAGTATTGAAATATTGAATCTTACCGGTTTGTTGGGTTCTTAACCCTTTAGTGCCCAGATATCGAAAAAAGTTGAATTAACAATTTTTTTTCCTATTTTTTGTTTGTAGATGGCTTTGGAATACCACTCAAATTTTTTCAGAATTTTATTTTCATATTTGAAAAAAAAACAAAAAATGGACTTCTGAGTACCGTCAGGAATAATATCATTCATAGTGTCAATAAACTGCTCATTAACTCAAATATTTTATTCCCTTTTATCATTGAATTTTTTTACAAAATTAAAAATTCTTATACTAAGTAGCTACTAGAAAAATAAAAATATTGTCATCATGTATCTAAAATCAGTCCATTTCATGGTACTCAAGGAAACAATTTTTATTTTGATTGCAACACAAGAATACACCGCAAGTTGAACATTTGCTCTGAGGTCGCGATTGTATTGCACGCGAACTACACATTTCACATCTTCCTCTGTTATTCGTAAATACAACCCAATGAGATCCACGATTTCCAAGCCTCACGTCATCAGGTACACTATAATTGTATTTCCGTCTCTTCACTATTGGTCCAGATTTCCTGTCTCTAACATTTTTGAAATTCATCGACATGAGCCCTAAAGAAACAGATCTTCTAAATTCCAATGTGGACATTTTTTCAAATTGCAGGTTGTATATTATGTAAGCATTCACGAATGCGATATCAAGGAATCCCCAGAATAGTCTATGCCACCATTTACGTGACCTGCGAATTACTCCGTATGTACTTCGTAACTGATCTGCCCGGTCGACTCCTCCCATGTATTTGTTGTAATCCATGACGACACATGGGCATCTAACGTCCATCCTGGTTCCATCCTTCTGAGTCCTCTTCACAGTTACTTCTTCGGTACTATGAAAGTTGGATGCGAAATGCACTATTCTGTTGTCTTTCCATTTGAACACTCTGATGTCCGTATTTGAGACACGAAAATCATGGTCTCCCCTTTTCATTTCTTTATCCGCTATCATTTGTGGGAATCCACGTCTATTACTCCTTATAGTTCCACATGCCAGAGTTTTGTTCATGTATAAGGTTTCCAGTAGAACAATAGATGTAAAATAATTATCAGCATAAATTATTTTCCATTTGTTCCACTCTGGTTTAGTAAGTGAAAGAACAACCCTCTCTCCAAGGCCGAAATCTTTGAATTCTTGCTTCAACTCCTCATTTTTTCCTTGGTACACATCAAATGACGCAACATAGGCATTTTGATCAGCAAGACACCATAATTTATAGCCCCTCTTTATCGGTTTCATAGGATTATACTGCTTCAGTGAGCTCCGACCTTTGAAGAGTATCATACTTTCATCTACACTTACTCGCCTGGTTGTCTTATAGCATTCTTTGAAATTTCTGTTCAGTGTATCTGATAAAGGCCGAATCTTGTATATTTTATCTTTATTATTCTTTGGTATCAAGCTGTTATCATTGCAATGAAGAAATTTCAGTATTGTTTCATAACGATTTCGCGTCATACATTTGGCGACAACAGGAACGCCTAAATCTTCTCCAGTATTCCAGTAATCCTTCCATCTGGGTAATCGATGATAAGCCATCAAAAAATTGATACCTATAAAAGCTAAAAGCTCTTCTCGCGTCAAATTCAATGAGTAATTTCGTTGCGTTGCATAAAGGTTAGTCTGAAATAAAATATCGTCTAGAGATTCTCCAAGCAAACGAAGGTAAACATCTGTAGCTGAGTTACATTCTATGAACTCTGTTACAACAGGGCCTTCTGAGAATTTATATTCGGGCATACGTTCTTCCGAAGTTTTTTTCTTCCATTTTCTGTTCTCCATGTTATCTGGTTTCGCATCATGAGTTTCTCCTTCTAATATTTCTTCACTGCCTGTTTTTGGACGGAGTTTTCTCGATTTTTTTTCTTTTATTTTTCCTGAACATTCACTAGTTTCGGAGGGTGGTAACCGCTGTAGATTAGTTAGTTCAATAACTGGATGAGACTGTTCTGGAACGTCAGAACAATTCATATGAGGATTTTGAACAACACAGTCAGCAACATCTTCATCATTGTCTGTTGTTATTAGTATTGAATCTATAAAATCATTGTTCAAATCTAGATTCACATTTTCAGAGTCACTCTCTTCTTCATCAGTAAAAATATTATTATCTAGTGGTAAGTCTTCGTTGAGTATCTCATTTGCAAAGTCCTCCATTTCTTTCGATGAAAGTGGTCTCTTATTCCACCATTCATTTTTTTTTGTTTCCATATTTCCTGACGGTACTTCTGCGTCCTGATGAGAAATGGGAATTATCTAATCAAAAAGATGTTCGAATGTTTATTTTTCAAGCACGAACTTACTTAGTATAGTCACCAGCAACAATATTCACAAAGGAAAAATAGCAGAATATCGAAAACCAAAAGCAGAGACGAATACAAAACAATGATTTGAAAACGTCAGAGCACACTGGATCTAACAGCGTACAAACGAGTACACTAAGCTTTCAGAGGGCGTGGCGGAAACTATCGATACTCTAATTGGATCATGAATGGTACTGGAATATACCGTCAGGCCGCCGAGCCGTGGTTTGCATCCTGTGTAGTTTTACGACGCCTCAAAAGTGTTGGTACACAGGAGTACCGTCGGGCACTAAAGGGTTAATACTATCGGAAATTAAATGAACGGTAGGTACTATAGCACACTGCCTTAGGTAAACGGAATCGATTGAAAAATTTTTTTCTGTTAATTCTTCCCAATAGTTATGACGCTGCTTGAATACCGGACTCTTTCGTATTGGACAAAGTATATTAATCAATCAGATCCAAAAAATCTTAATCGTTTGTGACACTTTCATTCTCCACACATTCTTCGACATTTTCACCAAAAATACTCTGATACTCAGATCAAAACAAACAACAGATTGTAGAAGTGGAACTTTCAAAGTTAGGTTATTGAATTATCTCCTTAATCCCTGGAATTCCATGGATTAACTTAAACCTGAGTTAATCCGGTGTTCTCTTGATCCTTCATTGAAAAACTGAACCTCATTCATAATCCCAGACTACCTGTAATAACGAGTTAATCTCCGATTGAACATTGAAATTTTTCGAGAAGGGTTTTCTGTAGTAATTTTGAATTTTTTTTTTAATTCTGGGAATTAAATGAAACAAGTAGGTAATTGAAAGAATGGGTGAATAAGAAAGAAGTACATTGGCCTGGTTTGATTAAATGCCCAAACCTATACTTCCGGCAATGAATGAAATATAGTTATTTTCCCAACTCATTATTACTGAGTAGGTTATCTCTACAAGATTCACAGTTCTCAATGGATTCATTTTACTAATATTTTACACAGCTTATAATTTTAATATTTCCAGAATTACACAAGTAAAAAAAAATTTGAATGGAAAGAAAAGGTATGATAAATTCACATATCATTTAAAACATTAAAAGATGCTTCAGAATGAGAAGATGTCAGCACAGTCATAAAAATAAGTTTTTCAATAATTCAATCATTAAAAATTCATTCTACACAACTTCTACAATCCTGATACTTAATATAAAATTTTACTGCCCACTGAATAAAATAAGTTTCGTATATTTGTTTCTTCCATTAGATATGTTATTTGTTTTAGATTTAGCAATAAAGTGCAGTCTGATATTCAGATATTTTTCACAAATACATTTCATTGAAAAATATACAATGGTTTACATGGTTATCTAACACATGATTTTTAGTGATTCAAATAATTTAGTGTTCAGAGAATAATCAATTATTTGATTAGTTAGAACCAAGAGTATTTTTTTCGTTCAAATCACTTTGATATATTTTCGAAAAATATTCAGATTTTTTACAAATTTTGACATCATCTCCATAAGTTTTTTGGTGGATGAGGGAATCCAAATAATTTCTAGCAACTCCTATCGTTGCGTTCACACATATTTCACAATTAATTTTTTCTTAAATAGTAGACAATAAAAACTGCGATGTAAGTCACTACTTGCGATGAATAATAAGAGCTGTCACTCAGTGCATAATCATGATCATTTATGATGGATAATGAGTCTAGTAGGGTTATAACTTGTTTTACATTTACCACAAATTATATAATTTTTAACTTCTTCGGAGCAATTTTTGCACGTAGCATCGGAAACAGGACTGCTCTCTGGCGCCATCTTGTACTTCCCTTTTTTTTCTAAATCTAAACATAAATCCTTCATATCAGTTTCAATCATTTTCTTTAGCTGAAGAAACCACCCTTTGACCACTGTAGGAATTACTGGTTTTCCGTCAAATGGTTTTTGATTCCAAATGTCTGATCTTTCAATTCCTTCTTTCTTTTCTAATTGAGAGATGCAATAAAATTACAAGATCAAAACTTGTTTGTTTTGATTTGACCCCCTGGATTAAGCTGATAGGCATCATCAAGAACTCTACACCAAGGATAATATTTTGACCCCTCCCACTTTGTAATAATCATTCATTACCCTGAGAAGATTGACTAATGATGTTTCATAACTCCCCAAATTAATGAATTGCAAAATGTTTATTGCTGTTTGGTTTTCTTCATGATCTATGCTATCCAAGAATTTAATCATCCCATCATAAAAAGAAGTGACTTCCTTCATATCAATTTTACGAACTTGAGCCTTAGATGTTGAATCTTTAATTTTGGTTGGATCAGCGGATGCATAGTAGGTCTGAAGAAGATTCAGTTGTTGTTGCTGAGCTTCTTGGAAGTAGTGATCGGTTGGTGTGACTTTCTCCCAAATAACTGAAGGTGTAATATTGTTTTCTAGAGTGCTGTGTTTGTTAAATTCCATTGAATCTTTTTCTCCTGGAAAAACCCCTGCATAAATAAAAACCATAGTTGCATGAGATAACTCATACTCGTCTGCAGCTCCTGTAACATATGCGTTTAGCCATTGTTTAGCAAAATTTTTTGTAGTATCTCCTGTAATACGTTGTAATATCACTCTCTTTTCAAATTTGGCATCAGCGTTAGTCCACACCTCAGAGATAGTGGAAGACTGATGGACGTAGTTAGGGCAAGTCCTCAACAAAGCTCCAACTTCAGACAATGTGAACTAATGGATGAATCCCTGCACATTCATAGGATCTATTAACTCATTGTCTGGAATCACCTAAATGAGCAATTTTATTTACTTGACTACACCACCAAAACAAGGCTTCTCGTCGGAAATAACTCCTCCGAGAAATGAACTTAGTTTTACTTTTAGATTAATGTCCGGCAAAACTACACTAGGTAGAGCGGGATTTCCTCTTACCATCAGAACCTTGAAATATTCTTCGTCTTTAGGATTCGGATCATACCCAACTATATAGTTTGAAGGATATGACCTCATTGTTCGATTTGACTGTACACACAAAAAACACTGTTAGTAGAAACAATGGCATAACCATTGAATCAATGATATACTGTATTCCCTATTCCTGAATGATTACTATATTTAATTCAATGCTTATCTTGTTCTTCCTATGCCAATGCTGCCTATTTTTGATTCAATTATAGGTCTCATTGATTTGATCTAAGCAGTAAAAGTATTCAATGAAATGCTATAATTGGGACAAGAAAAGCGTTAGTTAGTTTCAATGAAAGATTACAATTAAAACAAACCCAACTTTTTTCTATCAATTAACTATAATATTTCAGGAGAATAAATATATTATTGAATAACTATGCATTTGGATTGTTTTAAATGTAGGATATATTGAAACTGAAACAAGATGTAATTTCTTGAAAGGTAGTTTACTATAAAAAGAATGAATGTTTGATTTTGATTTAAATAAACTTCATATTGGAGAAAGAAACTACAATTGAATCAATATGATGCAGTTGTTAGAAATATTTTACTATATTTGAATTGAAAGTTCATTATTGTTAATTTAACTCTTTAATTTATTGATTGAATGATAAGGTGTATCAAATAAAACTATTTTGAATGTTTTACATGTTATTATTTTATCAACAAAATCATAAATGTTGTCTCAAGAACACAATAACAATAAGTTAACAGTAACATACTAATATTCATAACAAAACAATAACTTATTTCCTCTAATTTGAACATAGTTATGGTACTGTGATAATAAGCGACAATATTAAATAGGGATCTTAAGGGATATTTTTCTTTTCGATTTTCTAAACCTCAAAAAACTACATAAGCAGAACCTTGTTTGAAAATAGAATGAATGTTAAAGACTTGATAAAATCTCAGACTATATATCGGGTATAGTCTAAGATTTTTACTAACATCAAACTCTGTAAGTAGTGGATAACTGTGGGACACAGTTGTATGATCAATACCCAGTTTCATAAAAAAACAAGTTACAATTTTACAAGTAAAAGTACTTGTAATGCACATTGAAATCAAGTGAATTTCACCAAATACTGCTCCCACTTTTAGTTGGATTACAATTTCACGATTTATTTCAATCGGTATTGTTACCTTAGTTCTCAGTTAGTTATTTTTATGGAGCGGATATTGGACAAAAAACTCACAACTCGCAGAATATCTGCCTGTTAACTTTTAACTTGTTTTATGAAACAGGCCCAGGTATATCAAAAGCAACCACTAAGATTTGGTTCAATTTAATCTTGAAATTGGATGTCCCTCCTTCGAAAGCGATGGTGTACCAAGTTTTAACTTAAGGGGTTGAAATAACTAACATCCTAGCAACTATCGGTAAAATAAGTACCATTATTAGATTGTCTTTCGTTTATGGCACACAATAAAACGGAAGGCTTTGAGACATTTTTATATGAATATGAAGGTACTCACCCTGAAAATGTGGAACTAGAGATTCCATTCCCAACTTATTTAATAGCTCTTCCATTTTCAAACTCTTTCTTCGCAGTAACACACACACGCAACACGCAACTAAATACTAAATCAAAATCCTGTCGCGTCTTGTCTTGATGCAGTCGTCTTCGTAGCTTTATTTACTATTTTTAAATCAATCATAGGCTTCATTGGAATAAATCTAGTTATTGTTCCGTTACTTTTTCAGCTATTGAATGAAATGAATCAATTCATTCAAATATAGCTTGTATTCAAAGCAAATATAGTTCTTTTTTATTTCAATATTATTCTGATCGATTCATTCAAATAGAAGTCTTATTTAACGAATATGCAGTTCTTCCTTATTTCAATATTATTCTGACTATAATTGAATGACAGCCGTGTTATTCAATGAATTATCTGAATTTAATTACTTCAAAAATAATTTATTGATATAACAAGAAGTTTTATTGGGTCAACTGAAACGATGTCAATGAAATATCTACTATTGACGTTAGCACAGTCTTTTTTGTGTGTACGGACCTTAAAGCCTACTTTCTTGCCTTCCTCGCAGAGTAGGTAAGAGCTGTAGTAGATTTCGCCACTCGCCATCTCGCAATCAGGTTTGCATCACAGAATTATTACGAGACCACGAGAACCTTTAAAAAGAGATTTACAGAACATCAGAAGAATCGCCCACATTCAGCTCTAGGTAATCATCTGATACAACATAATCATAGTACGAACTTTGACCAACTAAAGATTTTACACAAAGAAAACAGTTATCACAAAATGGTTCTCTTGGAACAGTGCGAAATTCAGAAACATGAAAACAACCAATTCCTTCTAAATGACCACTCTGAATTTTCTCATGGAAGTTTGTTCAAACTTATTGACCGTCGTTGACATAATTCCTCTTTGAAATTCGCGCGCTCGGCACTACTTTTCGATCCGAAATCATCCGCGAATTGTTTCCGTCCATCTCAATCTAATTAATACGCCATCCAAATAACTACGTCTTTTCTAAGAAAAAATTAACCATCTATAAAAATAGAGATTACACATCGAATAATAAGAAAAGCAGGAATTATATGTCCATTTTAATGCAAGGAGATTTTGTCGATATATCTGATGTTGCATGTATGACCGTTTATATACTTCTTTCGACGGTAAGTTGCACACCTTCCAACCTTCCAACAAATAAAATGTTAATCGATTGAAATATATTCAAAGTTGTCCATTCCATTATAGAATTCTCATAGCTATGTAAATTTTCAGCTGGCCTGATGATGGTATTGTAAACCGAAATCGATCGCCTATAGATTCAGAATTGCTTAACAATAGTGTGTTTTCTTCTATACCGCCTTCTACATGACGTATTGTCTAAAGATATATATTTCTATTCTATGAACATATCAATATTTTGATAATTCAAGAGTGAAATTAAATCAACTCCCATCTCTATTGCTTCATTCATTATAATGGATGAATCTTCTTCCAGCTGTTCTGCATCTGTTTCAAAGTAGATTGATTTAATGATAGTGAAGATGCAATTTAATCTTATTTTAGCAGATAATGTTGGGACTTCAATATAATGGACTGTATATATTTTATAATTTTATTTCTCACAACTAAATAACAAAATTAACATTCAACAGTCAAATTTGCACGCTCCTTCTTGCGGCCATTTCTTCATTCATTTCGTCGTCTCTCTCGTTTCGCGTCGGCGCGTTTCCACGTCAGAGCAGGCATTTTTCGGAGGTCTTCTTGATGACGTCACCAGATACATGTGTGGCATTAATTTGTGAAATTCTATACATGACATCCTTAGCACGAGATTCTTCAGATTTTGGTTTGCTTTTCGGATTTACCAGCACACCAGTTTCAGTGTGGCAATATGCGAAAATGTATGATATGATTACTTTGAATTTAATAGCATTCATATCAGAAGTAGATTTTTAAGGCAAAAGTGAAATCAGACACATTTCTCTCAACACTATGGGGAAAAGTGAAATATTGAAGTTTTCCTTTATGCTGCTGAATGTCACTTGTCTATCTAGAGTTCCGAAGCACAATGCTTTCATTGCATACTAAGGAAGAGCCATTCTGAATCTTGATAGAGTAACTTTATCAACATTTTGTGTTTTAATCTGAGAGCCAGTTTCATCCTCATTCATTTTATCCACCAATTACTCCGTCATCAAGCATCAAGCCAATTTGACTCTTGAGGTTTGAGTGTTTTGATCATGGCTGATACTTTGTTTCCTCTAAATAATCTTAATCTAACAAGCTTCAGTATGTTTTCAGAGCCATTGTTTTTTCCGCCAGTCTTGTTATTTTTCAAATGGTCTCTCACCATCTCTAGAATTTTGTTAGCATCAAATTATGAATGATTTTATCGTCCGTGAATTCAATGAGAAAGAAAGATTTTAGCGGCATGCAGACAATTTTTTGAAAGTTACACACCTGCACGGTGTGCCCTACCTTCAGCAGAAATCTCCTTTTTTCTATCTACGAAACTCAATTACAGAAATCTACTGAAAATCTACTATTAACTGAGAATACTCTATGGCGCTTTATGTTGGATTGGAAGAAGAGAACTTTAGTATTTCGTGAAATTTATAAACAATACATTGCATTAATTAACATTCTCAAAGCGAAAAAATAAACCCACCTATATGTATATGTTTAAAAAACATAACAATTTAAATAAATATTATCGCTTTGAAATATTCACAAAACAGAATTAACACATTTATTCTGCACTATCCTTCGTTTCTGAAATTTTTGCAACATCTTCAGTCGCATCATTTGCATACAAAGTCTTTTTTCATTTTTTTTATTGGTAAATTTTGACATTTTTTTCTCCAATTTTCGTTGGCAATTTTTAAAGCTGATTCGCCTATTCAAATCTCTTAATCTTATATATGTCCGAGTTCTACTTAAACAAAGAATAACCTCAAATGGTATTGATGTTCCACCAATTTCAGCAATTGTTTTATTGGCCAATTGATGAAAAATCAATTTTTCTTTGGACAATGAATTTCCATGCATCTTGTGAAATTCTGCATCAAGTTTTTGAGTGATTTCCCAGAGCTCATCGTTCGGATGTAAAAGTGAACCATGGGAAATAGTTTGTAACCAATCAGGTTCCCCATTCTGTTCCAAATTCCTGGTAGGTATTCCCAAATTATACTTTTTCCTAAATTTATGGGCAACAAATCCAGCGATATATTTCAGAGATTCCACTTTCTCTCTGCTTTCAAAATCCCGTAAAAGAGTTGAAAATTCTTCATCAAGCTCTTCGTCGCATATGTCTGGGGACCAACAAATGAAATTATGGCTGCATTCTCCTCTTCGTGATTAATCACAACCTCCTCAACTTCCACAAGTTTTGCCAGGATGTTCTGTGATAGAAGAATTTCTTGGTTTTCATCATCTATAATGCTCAAGAGACATGATTCATCACTCTTTTCCGTATTTCTATTCTCCGTGAACATGACTGCCGAATGCTTCCCTAAAATTTACCATCTGGAGCGATATTTCAGATCTAAT